>OY757238.1:8864252-11264252 GCA_963583995.1 Xylota segnis | reverse complement strand
ATATATTTTTTTTGTAATTCTTTAGAGATACTTTAGTAAGCAATGAAAAAAAAAGTAAATACACGCTGAACTCATTTAATTTTACTTAAATAATATTATTAAGCCCGGTTACACAGACTTGTTCGCAAACGAAAGATGTTTTGTGGGTGTAAACTGGCCTTTAGAAAACGAAAACAAAAAACAAAATGAAAACTATTATTGTTAAAATGGAAGATAAAGAAAAGTTTAATTATAAATAATATATTATTCTATACGTAGATATTGTTTGAAAATAAAGTGGTTTATGTTGTTTGGTGTACTTTTTCAGGGAACCTGGGAAGTGGTCATACAGGTCGTCGCAAGGTAAGGAGATACGGATTTTATTAAAACACAAAGTAGTCAGTGCCTGCATCTCTCCGAAGATTCAAAAATTTCAGTCAGAATGTAACAAGTACTGAACGGAAAGAACAGTGAAAAATAACAGTGAGTTCATGTGTTGTCATCCAACAAGAGGTGTCATGTTGAATGAATAGAAAAACGCATCATTTTCATGGAAAGTTGTGATATGTTTGTTTCAGTCTTAAGTCCAAACACAGAGGTTTGTAGTGGCATACAATATTTGGCAAATTTCTTCCTCAAGTGCCTCAACAAATAGTCTGTCTTTCGAAGAAATTTTTCACATAACTGCGGCTATTTTTCGCAATAAACACCTGAGATACTTTATTTTGGTGAGGCATTGGCGTAGACTTTATCTATAACATAGCAACCAAAGGAAGGCGTTAAATGCTGTTAAATAGTCCGAACTCGACGGCAAATTGAAGTTTCTCATTTAAGTTTAGGACACCTATCCAAGGAGACGCTTGATGATGACCAAAAGCAGTACGAATTTCACGAAAGGTTTTAGTTTTTTTAAGTGAATTATCACTATTTTAAAACGTTGTGCGATCCATATCTAACAACTTCCTACCTCCTAGTTTTTACGCATCAAAATTCATCACAATGACAGTAGACTGTTGACAGTAAAACAATGAAGCCAATTTTAAAATGACACCTCTTCTTGGATGAGCCTTTAGTAGAATACAATAGGTCTGTTCGCGTACTCTCCCAAAACAACAAATTTTCACGAAAATCTACGAAAAGTCATCAAATCCTGTTCGAGTACGCAAAATTTTCGTAGTTTTTCGTAGAAGAGAGCGCTCACGAGGGAGTAAAAAATTTCCCCATGCAACGAATTTTAGTGCAGGAAATTTCTTTGCACTGAATTACGAAATCTGTCAAATCTGTCAGATAAATAAAATAAATACTTGGCGCAACAGGTCGATGGGACCTGGAGGACTGGCCCAGGAATGGAAGGGGCATACTGTTTAATGCCGTGTCCGAAGGACAGTTTGTTACTTGAGTAGCTTTCTCAGGACAGTTGTACTCTCGGATGTTTTTCAGACGCTCGCGAGAGGTGAGGCACTGAAAAAGTTTTTAGGTGTTCCTCGACTGGGATTCGAACCTCGAACCCCTTGCTCTATAGTCCGACTCACTAACCACTGAGCCACGGCGCCCACATCTGTCAGATACCTGCAAGAATTTTTTTGTTGTTTGTGTATTTGCGTACATTTGCTTTTGACGTCTAAAAAGTGGACAAATTTCGTGGCTTTCGCGTTCGTTTACTTTTTTCTGAAGTTACCACTCTCTGAGAGAATTTTAGCCCCACTCTTTGAAATTTCACAATCTACGAATTTTGGTGCAGAAAGTACGCGAACAGAGCTAATACCTTAGCTGTAATTAGATACTTTTATGTGTAGATATGTAGATTGTTTGAGTATTTCTAGATAAATACATAGTTTTTTTAACTTATGATGATACAACATGAACCGACTCTTGGAACACTTTTAAGCATTTTATTCTATGAAAATCCATTGTCTTGCCAGATCAAATGTTTTTTATAGTGCTAGTAGTTAAGGTACTCCAAAAGACACTCCAAAGGTACTCCAGTACCCTCCCCCACCCTTTTCCAACATACATTTTAAAACCTTCATATACATAGCTTCAGTATAGCCCAAGAAATCCGTCTGCTTCTACACAGACGGGTCTATTAAAGAAACAAAAGCGAGAGTGGTGTTCTCTCCCAAGACGTTCTTCCATTTTCATAATCCCTGGAGACCTTAATTACAGCTTATCTCTCAACTAAGTTCAAAAGTCACCCTATTTGCCAGTGGAAGACCATAATGCATTGTTATCGAACCAGCTAGGCAAGGTACGACTTTGTCGATTTTGCCAGAGGCTATACTCATGCGTGCTTCTGATCGCAGATGGTCGAAATGTCATAAGAAACAGATCTGGGCCAAGGCAGATCTCAAACTGAAAATACAGGGATCTTATGTAGATAGGAAGTGGGGTATGAAACCTCATATCACGCTAGCTATAGCTATGCGTCAATCATCAGTTTTGTAGCAACCTATTGATATATGCAGCTGTATGCCTCAATTAGTTTGCAAAACTCCCAAGATCTGCATGTTCGTGTAACAGCGGTGGACTGGTGTCTTGTCTGCTTGCCCTATATATAACCAGTAAAGAGATAGGTGCTAGTGGTGCCTTTTTTTACCCATACCCGGGATGTAGTGCCCACCCAAAACAAGCATCCCTACGAGCAGCAAATGAAACAAGAATCCCACATTGGACAGTCGCACGACCGATTGTTCAGTTCACTTCTACACAGACGACACTTCTTCACAACGGAAAGAGAGGTGGATTGTGATGTCTCGGAAAAACTCAATCTACATAAGCATCTCATTCCATCTCCCAGATCATAGAGAGAGCCTTGTCCTGGTTAAAATGGAATACAATATCTGTCAGGCATATTAGTCAAGCTTTTGGAATCGTATTCTTTCATGTGCTCCTTGCGGGTTGGAGACAATCCGAGAATTTGCAAAGCTCATAAACTTGGTTACAAACCTAAAAACTCTGACAAAGCCTGAGCATATCCTTCCGAAAGGCAATGCCTCTTTTGAGGCAATGCCTCTTTTGAGGCACTGTCCGTTTAAAGGCGCTGAGCATCATTCGTTTTGTAAGTAGCTGCGGTTAGTGTAATTAGTCTTTGGATAGCTAGATCGATGTTGTCGGATGGTATCTATCGCAACGGTGGCCAAATTGTTTCCAATCCCTTTTACCAAAGCCTGGGACATGCGTCTCATCCAATCGGTCCTCGGCTTGCCCTTCAGAAAAGCATATTCCTAGTTTGGGTGCTTTAAAGAACGATGCAAGGAATGGGTACATAAGCATCCTTCTGTCTAATGCATTCATTTGTTTAGAGGTTAAGTTACCCTTTCCCAAATAGTACTGACGATTTAGAACATACTAAGTCGATTAGTATTTAAGCAAGTTAGCCAGGCCGGTAGCTCTCGGCTAAGCTTTCCTTCCATGTGATACAGTGATTTAGAAGTCTGGTGGCAAGTTCTAAGCTAAGTCAAGTGCCTAATAAGTCTAATTTTAATCACTCATCTCTCGAAATTTGACGCGAAGAGCAACCTTAATCTTAAATGTGTTCAAGTCTCTATTTTATTTTGCTATAAATCCGCCCGAAGTCGACGTACAAATGTTGTTCAGTTACCATCTTAAGGAGTCAAGCCAAAACGCTCAACATTACTAAGTTTAGTCCTCCGACCAATGTCACAAGAAATGACTTCCGAATCGAATCTACACGACCTGGATGATTCAGCTCTATCACGCGCAAGGAAATATTTCAAAATCATGAATAAAGAAAAGTCGTTCTCACGCTGCTTACGAAGGACTTAATTCGAAACCATATACTCTAACACGTTTGTCAGAAGTTATAGGGATTCCCGTAGATTTCTACATTTCTCATCAGAGTCGAGTGGAGCGGAACTGAAGGGATCTTGACAACAACAGCACCAAAGTCTACTCAATTTAGGACATCTTCTCAAAGAAGGACCAAACTAATGTTATCCCTGTTCTTGGCCCCCGAACTCAGCTGAATCTCAGAATACACTCGCAATGGTAAAAACTATTAATAGACAGATGATGCCTTGGTGTCTCGCTCGTAGGCAACTCACACTTCACTAATTGAACATAAAAAATGTCACTGGCACTCGAATTGCTAATTTTTGTAAACAAAACAAACGAGAAGGTATTTCCAACTTCTCTAGGCAACCGACTGGATAGCTATTTGTCTGTTTAATCGATGACGTCGTGGACCTACTTCTAGGTAAACATCTTTCGACACAGAGAACCAGCGAAATCGATTCTGAACCATGTTATAGCCTGGAAAATTCCCCGAGAATAGGTGTAATCCTTGAAACGACTTCGCGATGGGAAATACCGAAAGCAACGTAACCAGTGGTGTCAAGAAGCAAGCTGGAGTCTCCACTCAAGCTCTGTACAAGTTCGTGAATCTCAAAGGTGGTGGTCTTCTGGTTGACATGATGAAGCGCGCCTGCCAGAATAAACAATTCGCCGAGATTGACCATGCGATCAAGACGAAAGTGGAGCCATTCCTCTACAACAAGGGAGCTGGGAAGTACATTCCGATATCCAAGATGGTGCTCCTTCGGAACAAGGAGCGAGCGAGATACAAACAGCTGCCGGAAATTCGAGCTTTGGAGAATCCCGATGAGGACTTCAACATCGATGACTACTGTCCGGAGGTGTCCGAAGCGGAGTATATGGCCAATCCAAGTGCCTATCGGTTGGTGTGTTGGAACTTGAATGTAAAGGGCAGGTAGGCAAATATTGTGCGACAAGAGTCTCATACTCATGTCCTTTCAGGACCGCGGAGCTGTTGGTGAGACAATTCTTCATTTGTGCCTACTTAATGCGACTTCCCTGCATGCGGACTTGGCAAGGAGGTTGCTGCGATTTTATCCGAAACTTATTTTGGACATCTATGTGTCGGACGAGTACTATGGAGAGTCTGTTCTGCACATTGCCATTGTGAACGAGGACCCAGCGATGGTGAAGTTCCTTCTCGACGCTGGGGCGGATGTCCAAGAGAGGTTAGTTAAACGAGAATTTTGGAACATGGATCAGTCTTGTAATCCTTGCAGATGCTGTGGGAACTTCATGAGTGCTGAGGATCAGAAGAACTCGCGTTATGACTCGCCAGAGCATGAGTACGTTGGAGTAACCGCGCTGAGTAACTACGAGGGTTATGTGTACTGGGGCGAGTTTCCACTCAGTTTTGCGGCCTGTCTTAACCAAGAGGATTGCTTTCGATTGGTCTTGGCTCGAGGTGCCGACCCGGACTTGCAGGACACCAATGGGAATACAGTGCTCCACATGATGGTGGTCTATGAGAAGATTCAGATGTTTGACGTTGGCTACGAGGTTGGATCAAGCCTGCACATTCGAAATGTGCAGAATATGACACCACTGACTCTTGCTGCGAAGCTGGGCAGAGTCGAGATGTTCTTCCACATCATGAACATCGAACGCGAGATCTATTGGCAGCTGGGAAGCATAACTTGTGCGGCGTATCCTTTGTCGAAAATCGATACAATCGACAGGGAGACGGGGAATATAAACAAGGATTCTGCCCTGAATTTGGTCGTCTTTGGAGTGAGTTGTGGAGTTTTCAGTTGCCAAGCCTGGCTTAAACATTTCTTTTAGGATAAGTACGAGCATTTGGAGCTTCTTGATGGAGTGTTGATAGATCTTCTCAAGACCAAGTGGAATACGTTCGTGAAGTCCCGATTCTACAAGCAGTTCCATCTGTTTTCGTTGTACTTTATGTTCTCGTTGGTTAGCTACACCCTCCGTCCGGGACCGCCACTTGAGGAGGACGATGACGACGAGGGTGCAAAGGGCAATAGCACAGAGGATATGACTAACAGCGCATCTGTCATTCAAAGGAACATCAGTGCCCACAGGCTAAGCGAGAAATACAAAGAAAAGCAGGCGTATCTCGAAAAGGACTACAGTAGGTCTTGAAGCTCCTTGAAGAACCTTTTTAAGACCCAAACCCTTCTAGATCCATATTGGTTGAATCTCACTGAATACTTCGAAATAGAGGAAGAGGATACGGGACCATCATTCTGGACAGCGTACGAGGAATGCCCGTTAATGCATTTGGAAACCACAAAGGCAAAGGTAGGGTCTTAGTCACTCTGTCATTCGAGACAACTCTGAATCCACTTCTAGATCCGAGTTGTTGCCGAAATCGTCATATTGTGTGGCTCGATACTCTATATACTGTCAGCGCTGCGGGAGTCCAGATTCTTGGGCTACAAGATGTTTATTGAAAATCTGGTAACCTATGCCCTAACCCACCAACTCTGGCTCACCATTCTTTTCTTTCTTAGATGACAGCGCCATCTCGTGTGATGTTTCTCTTCTCATGCTGCCTTATGATGACAATTCCATGGCTGCGATTGTCCTGCCTCACCGAAATCGACGATCACGTGGCAGTAGTTATAATGCTCACCACGGCACCGTACTTTCTCTTTTTCTGTCGGTAAGCATCTAGACCAAGACTCTGAGCCTTAAAACCAAACCCTTCTCGTTTAAGTGGCTTCAAGACCGTCGGTCCGTTCGTTGTGATGATCTATCGCATGGTCATGGGAGACCTGCTACGTTTCGTCTCCATTTATCTAGTCTTCGTGATGGGCTTCTCTCAAGCCTACTACATAATATTTCTAACGTTTGACAATCCCGCCACTCCGGATGATATCGACGACACCCAGTCGAATCCAATGCCCTCACCAATGGAGTCAATTGTGGCGATGTTCCTGATGTCGTTGACGAATTTCGGCGACTACTACGGTGCAATGATGTCCACGCAACACGAGGCGGAGGCTAAGATACTTTTCGTCCTTTTTATGGTGATAGTCGGAGTTCTACTCGTGAACATGTTGATTGCCATGATGGGCAACACGTATCAGAAGATCGCTGAAACTCGGAATGAGTGGCAACGCCAGTGGGCCAGAATAGTGTTGGTGGTCGAAAGAAGCGTCGCGCCAGCTGAACGCTTGAAGAACTTTATGAACTACAGTCAACCGATGTCGGATGGCAGGAGGGCGTTGGTGTTGCGGTTAAACATGAATGTGAGTTGGAAAGTGGAGTTGGGGATGAGACAAGCTTTGAATGGTTTTGTGTGGATTTCAGGAGGACGCAAAGGAGGAAATGAAAGAAGTACAAGAAATGAAGAGGATTCATGAAAGGTTCTCTAAGAAACGGCAAGTGGAACGCAAGGCACGCGAGGAGAAAAAGAGGATGGAGTATGAGAAATATTTTGGACCGCCAAAGGTAGAGGACGAGTTTTAGAGAGTAAATGTATTTTAAGAAAAAAAGTAAACGATTTTCTATAGATTTTGACTTTTATTTTCAGTTAGCGGTTGGGAACTAGTCCCATGGGAATGTCTGCAAACTAGGGCTTATCGTGAGCCTGCAATTATTTCAGAGAATTTAAAGAAGCAGTCCACGACAATCTCGTTGTCTATGAGGCATTTGTTAGTCATTGGAAAAGAAGAGCTTGATCTTCCTAGTCAATAAGCATCTTCGTGTCCTTGTACAGGATCACTCCTGGTTTGTGCATATTTCCATTAATTTTTTCATTGTCTTGAGGATGCAACCAGCAAATATGATCCTTCTGAGAAAAACCGTAAAACCTCAAACCTTACCTTCTACTCCAACGTTCGTTGACAGACAACACGTTCCAACACACTTCCCTGGTACTCGTCGAATCCATGTCCAGATGATATCTCATACATAGTTTTGAAGAAAATATCTTCCACCTTAGCGAAGCCACTGCATGACCTCCTTCAACTATACTACTTTTCTTAACACTTTCCGAGAATATAGAAAACCACATTCATCCAGCTTAAAGTCCACAATGCACATTGCTACGAAAAGGTTCACTGATTGATGGTACATATCACCGATTGTATATCTCACCGAAAATTGGAATCATTCTGGTGAATATAAGACTGTCGCGCTTTATATTTCAAAGCCATTTGATCAAGCTCTTTTGCTGAAACTGCGCACATTTGGGCCGTTCATTTCAAATTATTTGAGCGGTTTAAGGCTACTCGAATCCACCGTGTAGATCCCTCATGGTTCCATTTTGTCACGACTCTCTTTCATAATTGATTTCATGTCTACTGCTACTTCTAGTCCAATACATTCCGTCGTTCATGACACCAATCTTACATTCTCATGTTCGACCCAGACTTACGTACCTGCTCTTCAGCCATCGAACTGGATTGGGAGCACAAATTCATTACATATAGACTTTGACATCATAATAAAATTCACAAATCTAAAGCTTTCTTAAACCTTCTACCCTTATCACTGAGATCGGAAGATGGTCCATTCTCAGTAGGCGCGCGTGTTTATGACCATCTCTGTTGGAGACCCATCTGATCGGATACCAACGGATAAGACATAAATTTGTCCTAGACTCGAATGAACAGAATCGAAGGTTGACACTATTTGGAGACAGAAGTATAGTGAACATAATCGACTCACTCACAACAGCACAAGAACACCACAGATATGTTTTCTGCCTGCCCTCTCAACCATATAACACAAATTTGGAGTGTTTTACCTCCTTCCCTGCCATTTTAATCCACAGACATTCAAAACCAACCAGCATCAGTATCCCCTACCCTACCTTTCCTAACAAATTCTCTATAGCCAGCCTTGTGTCCTGACAAAGAGGTGTAGAAACAAAAACTAGATTTATTTCGTCCTCGTACTACCATTAACCATCCCATTTAAACCTCTTCTCTTTTTTCAAACGAAACTCATTTTTTATATAAGGTACCGTCATTGTACTGCACGCATTTTCCTATTTACTAATCAAACCGTCTTCTAAGGAAAGGCCTAGGAAAAGATGGGTCCCAAGTCTAACAAGAACGTTTCGCCTCTTCTTATTTGTGTCTTGATAAAGCTAATTGGAAGGGCTACTTCGATCTAATTGAGAGGAACCTTCTTTAGGCTTCTTTCCATCCACATAAACGCTCCGTATACTTGAAAAACTGGTCACATTTTCATCTTTTTCTTTTCACCCAACACGTACTACATGTCTCCCATGTAGTCGAGAGGGACGTTCATACATAGCAATAGCTTTTTCCCGATCGCGGTCTGATAAAAAAAAAACAGAATCCTAAGATTCTCCCAAATTTTTTAGTTTTTCCGTAAATGTGCATAAATCAGTCCCATATCCGGTTCTACAAAATCCATCCTTTGTTGCGTAATAAGAAAATCAAAAAACTTAAACTCGTCCACCATTTTGTTGCACCTACGCCATCATCTCTCACTCTCATACACTTACACGTCGCCTTTACCTCAGTTGAGAGAGAGTGAGACATGCACAGTGTCAGCTGTCAGTTGGTGATTGTTTTCCCGCGCGATCGGACGTGTTCCCGTTTGTGTCCGTCAAAATTAGGAGAAAAGTTTAAAAAGCTAAAAAAATTTCGTAATTTTCGGAACAAATATTTGAATTTTTTTTCATCAAATGGGAAAGAGTGAATAAATGTGTTTTTTTGTTTAAATTTTGTCAACATTTTGTGAATGTGTGCTCGGTTTTCAGTGCACTTCAAGTGTGCTCAAGATTTTCAAGATTCAAGAAAGTTCGAAGGAGTTCATCATGACTTGTCAAGATTTTACAAAAAATTTCAGCAGGTGAGTCTATTCATCGTTATTTCGAAACAAAATTTATTTTTTTCTTATATTTCTTGAATTTTATGAGTTCATTTCGTAATCCAATTTTATCTGGCGCCCGACCGATGTCGAATCACTTGATGATTCGCATCTGTCTTCCAATTTGTTTTCTTGAACCTTATGAAATGCGCCTTCGCACGATAGAGGGTATGCTGTGATCATTGGCTTATTCAAAATAATGTGACCGCGATGAATGATTGGTTCAGTTCTGGCTAGTGACCGTCCATTTAGTTTACGCGAGTTCACCTAGCATGATCCCGGTCCAATATTACTGGGGCTTATAGCTCCCTATTATTAATATTCCAATTTCTTTTATTTAAAAGTTGAATAATTGTTGACGAAGGACACTTTTCATGGCTATTTTTTTGAATTGTAAGTCGATGAGGTGCCATGAGCTTTGATTGTGCTTATCCTGCATAACACCTGTATCTCCAATAGTTCTCGATACTTCGTTTAATGGATTACTTACGTTAGCAGCAGTCTTGCACAGCAATATATTCCTTTCATCATAGCTATCCATCTGTGCTGCTTTCAATGCTTAGATCATCGGACTAATTCATCTGCAAGCCCAACCTTCTTTTAGTATTTTTTGGGCTGAGGTGAACTTCGTTTAGGACTATTTGTCGATTGTGTTCGTCACTTTCTGGTTTTCAAAATCTGTTCAAACCCACATCTTTCGCGAATGATTCCGATCACCAGGCAGGTTCTTAAAATATTTGCGCAAGTAAAATACTATCAGCTCCAGGAGGCTCAAATGGGTTGAAAGTGGAGGACCTATTCTAAAAAGTTGCTGAACTGTTGATTATGCCTTAAGATAGTAAATGTCCAAGTTGGACTTATAAGGAGTTGACAGCATTTAGAGCAGTACTATCAATCTTCTCACAGAGACTGCGTTGTGCAGTTCTGCGTTCTGATTTCCTTTCTGTAGAGTATCAGACTTGCGTTGGACTGTTCTTGCCTAGTCTCTAGAACCTTACAATTTGTGGTTGTACAATCCCCTTCTCCTTGTGCTAACTCGCATAGACAACGTTTTACCAGCAAGAAGTCTTTGGCAAGAATTTTTAGCTAAGGTATCAAGTGATCTTCAATATTGGTTTCGGTCATTACTCGGTTTTGGCTAAAAAAAAAAACTTTCTTTAACCATTGCCTTGTGGAATCCCAGGCATCCTTTACCAACATATGATGATGTTGCACAGTGGTTAGTGCATTGGACTGTTTCACGAAGAGTTCAAGGTTCAAATCCTAGAAAACATAAGTTGTTTTACGATTCTACTTCTCACTAATGTCGAAAAATCGTTCTGTTTGGAGAAGAATTAAACTGTATCTCTCCTCCAATCATGTGAAAAATGCATATAACACGCACAAACAGAATCTTTTACAATATCCTAAACCGTTTCCTGTACTACACGGGACTACTTTCAGTATTCCCTGCTTTCATCCGATCTCCCACTCCTAACTTGTGTACTTCCTTAACGACGAAGCTTGCGTATGAGGCATTAAGCAGCATCTATGTATTCTCTGGTGTAGGCGCTGTATCTTCTCGTCGTTATCGTCGATTTTAGGTTCAGCCTTCAAAAGTTCGATGATACGCGATAAGGTCTACTACGGTATTACGGGCATATTCTTGTCAGAATCAATAACATTTGAAATTGTGCAGAGCGCATACCTTGTTCCTTGTGTGAATACGAGTATAGTCCTTATGCTGACATAATCTTGCGCTTAAGTCTCTTACTATTTCTAGATGCGGCCTCAATCGGTCCTGCGGAAAATAGCATTGCTGTCAGAACTCTATACATTAAGAAAGTTTACAACTCTATCAATCAGTCTTTCCTACATGCACTACAAGCACCATACAAACCCTAGAGAGCCTGCTTAAGGGTAAAATTCAAAAAGTACATCTTAATTTTAAACATTTACTTTGTTTTCCCATTTAATTGTTTTTGCATTTATAAATAATCTCAATTAAAACTACACATTAATACAATATTAATAAAACTTTTTCTTGTTAATATTGGAATTTTCTCTTGTCGAAGACGTATACAGAACAAAAAAAAGTAACTAAAACTAAAGTAACAAACAAAATATCGTGACTTTGGCCCAGTGCCAGCCAAGAATCGATCGAACAAATGCACATTCAAATAAAAAACATATCTTTTTCGAAATAAGGACAGCTACGTTATATAAGAAATATTTGTTTGTTGCATTAATATTTTGTTTCTTTGTATTTTAATGTAATAAATGTAATAAATGCTTGGCACTAAGGTTACAACTACTGTTTGTATGTTAATGTTAGGTATAAAATAAAAGGTAGAAAAAAAATGGACGTAAATTAAAATGTTATTGGTTAGAAGAACTTGGTTCCTATTATACTCTCAATGCGTTAAAAATTCTTATCTTTTATTATTTGCTTTTTACTTAGTCAAATATTATTGTTTCAATGCTTTTATTTTACTTGTATGTTGAAAAATTCCCTCATGTTACGTAATATATTGCGGGAGTGATTTTTAATTGAAACGATAGAGCGTGGGAGGTGTCTGGACGATGGTCTTCTACTGTACTATAAACGTTCAAGAACATGTTTTGCGAGAAATGAATTTGTTGCGTGTCTAGCTGCCCCTATTCTGTGGAACAAAACTATAGCCCTTGTTGTATGCCATTGGTAGTGCGTACCAAGGTATGACCTCGAAAAAGTTATGGAATACCGATTTGGAAAGTCGAAATGACACGCTCGGAGGACTGTAATCGCTGCTAAAAAATGACCTCGATCACGGAATGGCATTTTACCATTTCTAAATCCGTATTCTGTAACTTTTTTTAAGAAACCTTCTTTCTTTCTGCCTCCCTACCTCCCTCTACCGTTTCCTTTCATAAAAGTCTCAATGTGATAAGGTAATCTAAAAAAAAAAGGTGATACTACTCTGTTTCCTTACGTTCAGCGTGTTTATGTGTGAATTTCATCTAACGGTATCAAAAAGACATATTTTTTTTGCCTACATCTAGTTATGGTATAAAATTTTGTGGAATTTGTATCCAAAATTTTGTGTATAAAAGGAGAATACTAGAAGAAGAATATAGAATATACCCTTAGAGGACAATGTGAATACTAATGTGGATGTTTCTTGCTTGAGTGTGATAGAAGAACAAAATAACAATAGAAAACGAATTTAAAATCCTGTGTGTCATTCTAATTAATCAGTTCGACATAATTGGCCGGAAATAGACCGTAAGTTCCATCTGGACCGAGTCCCTGCCACCAACCTTCATCGATCTGATCGATGTGAGTGATGATATCGCCGGGATCGAAGGTGATTTCCGATTCATCAGCTAAAATGAGGGATTGTTTGAACAAACTGCATGGATTCTGTATGAAGAAAGAGAATCTTACCAGCCTGGTAGTCATAGAGGGCCCTCGCTTTGAGTCCATTATCAGTCAAGACATCCTGGCAGATCAAATCGTCTTCGTTGACTATGTCCGCAACTGCAAAAAAGTCAAGAAAATGGATAAGTTTGGAGGACATTCGAGAGATATGAAGAACTTACTCTCGTTCATTTGACGAAGAGTTCCATTCGGAGGTGCCGATTGCTGTTGGATGGGTTGCACAACAGTGGGTGTCTGTTGGACTACTGTCACTTCATCGGGCGATTGCAGGGAATTCGATTTGCTGTGCGGTGATCTTTTGATCGTGGAATATTGCTCTTCATTATCGATGTAATCCTCTGCGGTTGCTGTTGGATGAACTTCTTCATTCGCTATTGCTGTAACTTCTGGCTTGACTGGAGGCTCTTCCTCAACTATTGCTGCTGGTGGTGCTGCTGGAGGGATCGGAGCTGCTGCCTTGATGACAGCAGCAGGCACTGATACTGGTACTGGTACTGGCATTGGCGGTGGCTCTTGTTGTGGCGCTGTTGATTGTTGATTATTCAACGCGTTTATTCTTTGAGCAATTGACGCACGAGCTGGCTTAGCTGGAGGTGCTGAACTCAACCTGGATATGGAAACCATATTTATTTTCAATACTTCTGGTTTCAAAAAATTCTTACTTCGACTGCAACTGTCCCTCGCTGGTGTTTCTTGTGAAAATCGCCTTCGCGGCACCCACTCGTGAGCCAATCAATTCCTTTGCTTCTTGATTACGCAGCTGACGCATGCGTTCAGCTTCAGTCATTCCCTGTGTGGGACTGTTGAGAGTTTTCTCTGGACTCAACGGTTGTGGGGAGCTAAGAGATAAAGTCCATACAAAAAATGTCATTTGTGCTGTTCGGCTACTTACGTCTTAATGGGCACATGAGCTGGCTGCAACTTGGACTTGTTGACAACCTGCTTCTCCCGTTCCAAATGTTCTTTCTCCTCTCTCGCTCTTTGTTCCTATTCAACACAAATTTACTTATCATTTCTGAAGACCTTACATTCTTCCATCAACTCACCTTCTCCAACTTAAGCAATTCAAGTCGTTTCTGTTCTTTCTCAGCCTCCAAGCGACAACGTTCTTCCTCTTCCTCCTTTTTCCAGAAATTTTGCATTACCGTTGCATTCAATTCCTTAGTTGGAATAACGCGGGTATAATTCGTTCCAACAGGTGCCTTCTGCTCTTCCACAACTGCTCGGGGTTCTTTGAAACTATACGCTGAACTGGCACTGCTAAGTTTCTTTAAAATACGTTCCTCGTCGATGTCATCTTCATTGCGTGCGTTTATTGTTAAATGTGCTCCGCCAAGAATTTTAGACACGTCATGGATGTGATTGGCACAGCTGCCTTTGCGATTCACTGGAGCCCCTTCACCCTGTAGAAGGAGAAAGTATTGATTAAACATATCGGCGCCCAATAGACAAAAGGTCCCTGAAGAGGAAGGACGTATGATATACGTTTCACTATGCAATCAACAATCCTCAGGGCAGAATTCTTGTTAAAGTTTCACTGAGTCCACTACAGATTCAGGTTGACCATTTCTTTGCAGTTTGTTCGGACTTTGTGAGGCACAGATGAAGTGCAGTGTATGGACCGCAGGGGCTTACTACGTGTACGTATTATTGAATCAAACCACTGAGCAGTACATTTTCTTCAGACAAAGATATGAGTTGAAAGCATAATATAAAGCATTCAGAACTCAGATCTATAGCTTAGGTGACGCAATAATTCGGAACAGACTTGAGCCCAGCGATAGAGGTACAAATTGTTCTGGCATGTGAGGATAGAATCGGTCGCTAAGTTGTCCGACGCTCTAACTACAAGGCCACGAAACTTAAAAGAGGTCAAATTAATATTTCGTCTGAGTTGTAGGACTTAAGTTCTTTAAAGTTATGGAGACAGGACCGATAAGAATCCAACGTTCCGAGTATGTTCTAGCGAAAGATTTTTATTGCTAATTGACAGGTCACCGACCCATCTACATTCCTGACGCTGGACACAATTTAATAAAATCAGATCAGTTCTGTGAGTTCCAGCCGTATCATCAAGTAGTCAATCCTGCAGGACTGGAAATAAGTTAACAGCTTTTCGCCACTTTTTGCGGCTTCGAAAATCGGATGGTTCCAGCAAAGGTCTGGGGTAACTTGCATGCAAAACATTGACAAGCCATTTAAGTCCTCGATAACAGTTATATTCGTTCTTATTCTGACTTAGTTTCACGCATTGCATCAATATCCGTGTTGAGCTCGATAGACATTCGCTGTCGGTGAAACTCCACAGTTTTGGGTCTTGGCCTTGGGATAATAAAAAAAAAAAAGCGAAGTCAAGGATACTGTCATCTACGAAGGAATGGATTGAATTGCGCGGAAGGTGTACATCAACAAATATCAAAAACAGTGTCGGAGAGAGGACTGAGCCCTGAGGTACACCAGTATTGACCGAAGGTTGATTCGTAGATTCTGTTTCAATGGCTGTAAGGTCTCAGCAGAGATCAGACATTTTTCTGATCCCCCATTCAACTTAGATAAGCTTGGGAGTATTCCGAAATTGTGTACGCGTGCAAAAGAGCCCTTTCAACGTGTTGCCTTTGTTATTCGTTAAAAGTTCTTCTTACTGTCGTCAGACTCATGGAATCAATTATCGCAACTAACAAAAAAAAACGCATAGTTTCGCTCAGTAAATACGGAATGCGGTCATGTCCGCCACATATGTATGTTCAGTCTGAACCCAATCTGTCCATATCTACTGCGCACCGGCGACTATAAAATTAAAATCCGTGGCTGGATAAATGTTATTACATTAAGGCTATCACTTCGTCATATTTAAAGAATCCAGCCGACCGACGTGTGTCACGTTTTTGCTGGAAACGAAATTCATTTCAAATCTAATCTCCCCTTCTAGCAGTAAACAGAGTCAAATTTAATAAAAAGCAAACATGGCACTCTGAGATTAGATAAAGAAAACCACGCCAGCTACAACAATTGAAAAAAAAAGCAATATTTAGTCGCACAGCATTGCAAGTCTGTGAAATTTCCTCCAGACATCGACCATGCACACTTGCAGATTCCCACGATCTCTCCCTTTTTCCATTTCACACTCACCTGCCAGTTAATTAGAAGAAATTTATTCAGTCCAGTCTTGGGATCTTCGATACGCACGAAAGCGTACATAATCTTGCCGCTGTTCAGCTCCTCGGTGAGTTCCTCGATGCCTCCCTCCCCACTGCCGACCACTTTGAGGTCATTCGATTGACCCTCATAGCCATAGAGTGACCTGCAAAGAGACACCGCAGACCCATCCAATAAGTCAATTGAATTTCGACAAAAAAACCAAAAAGGAAACCTTACCAATCTGTGGTGCTCTTATCGTCGAGGACATCCTTCCAGGCGGCGATAATTTTCTCGCGGTGCTTCTCAAAGCTGATGGACATCGTCTCTCGTGTGCGTGTACGACTGTGTGTTGATAGATGAAATCAGCAGAAATGTGTTTAGATTTGGAGCACAGGTGCTTCTCGATTGATGACACAGAATTTCTCGATTCGTATTTTCCTTTTTCCAATTCACTTACTCATAACTTTTGGTTTGCTTGTCGACGACTGGAGATTCTTTTCGTGGAATGTCGGTAGAATTGATTTTTTTTTTCTTTGCTTTGCTGGGTTTCTTCGGGACGTTTTCAGAGATAGAATTGTAGAATAAATTGGAACTCAGGGAAGAACAAAAGAAACGAACTTGAATGGAAACGCAAATGAGGAGAAATTGATCTGGATTTTTCTTTTATTTATGAATCGAACTGTGAAAGGAAAGAAAAATTATTCTTTTCTCTTGATTTTGTGAAGTTCACGCCGTCGTCGTCGTCGTCTTCGTCGGTGTAGTCGGTTTCGATGTTGCTCGTGTTGAATGAATGTGAATGCCGAATGGAGTGTGGAGTGGATAGGTGGTGATGATGATGATAGGTGCTGCGGCGCTGCTGCTTTTTGACGTTTCTTTTGCTTTATTCACTTGTTCTGTGAGGTGTTTTTCTGCATTTCTTGGGGGTGGTTGGGTTGGGAACACAGTGCGGTAGAAAGAGCAAGTGCGGTTCTTGTTGGCTTGTTCGGCTGTTTACTCTGACGACAAGTAAAGGGTGGGTTGTTTTGTTTTTGTTTGGCTCTCGTTGGAATGTCATAAATGACGTAAGTGTTTGATTGGGAGGTGGCAATGCTGGCGGGTTTGTTGTTCGTGAATTCGAATAGATGGAGCTGTGTGGTTATTTTTCATTCAAAAATTTTTGAACTTTTCCCGAAAACAGCCGGAAACGATCTCCATTCAGTAGAAATTCAATGTCGATTACTATAGCGGAATAGTGATAATAATCCTCTCCTTAAGTGACCATCAGCGTGGTCATAACCATTTGTTCGTCATTTTTGCGATCGTTTTGCTGAGAGCTACCTATCAGCTTTGGCTATCAAAAGAGTGACAATTCCACTCTTTGGGACAAGGACAGCTTCATAACTTGTCCATATGTTTCCCTCTCTTGGCATTTCATTCTCAAAGCCTGATTCTGATTATAAAGTCTGCCTCACCTGCTTGAAGACTAACCTTGAACTTAATTCGCATGTAGGAAATTTCCGTACAAGAAGCAGAAGTCTTCCTAATACTTCTCTCTAAGCCTCGACAAGAGCTGCTGTCTCTAGTCCTTTTTTTATTGTAGTAGGTTCAAAGTTTTTTCAAAACGCAGCATGAAGTGAGTGCACTTCATCTTGCGTTGGCCATGCAGTGAAAGTCTGAAGTAATTTTGGACATAAGAAGACGGAACCCAGGCGTAAGAACCGAGGGATTTGTTTGTATGTAGGTCGTTTGATTCTGAGACTCATTTAACTCCCTTTGAAACCTATACGTCTTGGAGTTCAGCAGAGCGTGATGCTGCGCCCTGAACCAAGGGACTTCAGTTCCGTCTGTTCTGAAACTCTTCCTTATGCCGCATTTCATATAAGAACACATAAGTCCGCACCCATTAACGCAAAACAGTCTGCAAATTCATATGTGCGGATGTCTTAGCTCAGCTAGACTCATTAGGGACTAAATGTACCGAGACCACCACCCAGGAAGTAATGGATGATACAAAGAAAATCGCTCTTGCGCATACTCTTGAGGTAGATAGATGTAGGCATTTTGGTTCAAAATTTAGTGGTTCTACTCCTATGATCAACTTCTGTCTTTCTAGTCCAGACAGACAAAGGAAGGGTCCAGGGAGGTAAACATACTTCAATTCTTAGACAACCAGATCGTTTTTAAAACCAAGGTAGCTGCAGTAACAAGATTCATTTAGAAGTCAAGGTTTTCAATAACCTGCATCCACATTAAGCGGGAACTAGGCTTCAGGTCTTCGTGAAGATAAGGGACTCATGATTAATAGAAGAGGACAAGAACGGCAGCGCAATGGACACATTGACATTGCCCCCAAATTTTTGACAACTCTGCCTTGAAGATGGGGAAACTTCGGAATATAACATATTCCCCGTCAATGTAGCAAATACAGCGAATCGAAACCCATTATTTTATTTATTTTTTCCTATCGATGTTACTTAACAGTCTTTCGTAACTGTCTGAAGGTTTCTGCATACTTTTCGGACGATGTGAGAGTTCCTAATTTTATAAGCTTTCGTCCAAAAATGTCTCTCTTTCATGTTTGTCAGATGATTGCCATAGGTTGTAGCACTATAGGAATGGTTTCTGAGACAGTCACCTTGAATTCGCGTTCGGAAATTCAATTGTATGTAAGCCCGACCACCAAGTATCATGTTCCATCTGCCAACTTCCTATTTTATATTTCCTCTGGCGTAGGTTGCACGCCATTTGCCAAGCAAGTTGCTGTCAGTTGCTCTCATTATTCATTTTCCAATTTGAACAGTCAATTTGAAAATTCCATATCGCTTGACAGGGAGGTAGCAAGAGTGTGTGCTTGTAAAAGAGATGTCAAAGTATCAGAACTTACTCGAGTGCCCAAGCCTGCTCTTTCGCCGCGAGTAGAACAAAATTATCAGGGAAACAGGGTATCTTTTTATCTGATAGAGGCAAAACGAAAATGAAAGAAAACAATTGATAGAGATTAAGTTGATGTCATGTCCTTAGCACGAAAATCATGTAAATTTTCAATAACGCCCAACGTCATACAATCGACTTCATCTTTATTCAAATTGAAGATGAAAGGTAGGCAGGTGGTAAGAGGTGTCAGTAAAACTCATGTGACCTGTCTGATCCGAAACTCTGATCGCCTTGAGATGATAAAGTTGAAAGCGTTTTTTTCAAAACTCGTTCAACTTTTGAAAATCGTTTCGCACTCAGTTCAAAGTCCGCCATTACAACTGTCATTCGTCGTCAGCGCCACCTAGTAACAATCCACCAGCAACCAAGCAGACAACAACAAACAGCTGCTGTACGTCTGTCGCTCGACAGACGGTAGCTTCTCGCCAATGCCACCGATACACATTGGCGCCACTGAACACGCTTCGACTGCATTCCACAGATTCCTCGCATACCATTCGCCGAAATTTTCAAAGAGTGAAAAAAACTGCCGTCGCGCTGCGGTGGTCGTTTATCTGTCGTTTCTCCATTACTCCGTTCGACATAGTCCCCAAGTAAGTACGTGAAATTCCCCAAAATCCCGTGAATTACTCGAAATAAATCCAAAATATCTGTCAATAACAAAAATTATGACAAAAAGTTTATCATCCATCACCACACCACCACCGTGTGTACTCATTGTTCGTCGTCGTAGTCGCCGTGATTGTTGTTAGTGCAGCTAACCCTCCAGAGAGAGAGTTCGCCGAGAGCTGGAGTGTTCTTCCCCCCTCGCCCGACCGTGTCCTGTGGAAGTTTTTCAATATTCCAAGTGGCAAATTGCATTCGAAAAAAAGTCCAGAAATTAGATAAAAATTCCAATCCCAACAGCAGCGGCGGGGTAATTTTGAATCTGTGAAATTCGACCGACGACCAGTGCACAAACGAGCGATAGAGAGAGAGAGAGAGAGCTGCCAGTGAAATCTCCCAAGAGAGGGGTGTAAAAATTCGGTCGTCGTCGCCTCCGTCTCCGTCTTCGTCGCCGTTGTCGTTCTCGTCGTGTGGAATGTAATTGAGTGTAAATCTTCAGTTGAAGTGAATAATTTTCTTTTTTTTTTACAACAGAGAGTGGGAAAGCGCAGCAACAAATAGAAGAAAATTTAATAAAAATCCAAATTCCGCTCTCTCCTGACCGTGTCCGTGTCCGTGTCGCCGTGTATGTCGCGCTGTCTTTTTTGCGCGATCATTGGTGTAGTGTTGCTGTGGTAATAATAATTGTTGTCTGTCGGTCCGTCGGTCTTCGTACATCGTACCTTTCGTTTCGTATTGTGTATTGTTCCTTCTCTCCCTCGGTTAGATCCGTCTCTCGTGAACAAGAAGAAAAAAATACGAAAATCGTGTGCTTTCCGTGGCCGTCCCGCCGTTGTCTGTTGTTACTCGGCGAAGTTGTTTTTTTTTTTCGTTTATTTCGCTTGGAATGCGGTCGTCCCCATCACCATCCTCCACACAGAGCCATACGCACGCAGCACCTATACAAGTATCGTGCAGCGGTAATCGTCTTCTTTGTAGAGTCATCGTCTTGTTCTTGTGTTGACAACCTGGTAGAAGATCCACTTTTCCTTGGCCAACGTCCGATCCGGATACGAAAAATTTTCGGGGTGAAAATTTCGAAGTGGAATTTTCCTATCGATTGAATCTGGAGAGAGCGCGCGTTTGTCCTCCGTAAAGTGTCCTTGCGGCGAAAAGAGAGCGATATAGTCAAGTGTCCAGGTGCTAGACAGAACGGCTGGCTGTTGCAAAGACATCTGTCAAAAAGGAGCGAACACAGGCGGACGAAAAGAAAAATAATAACGAGTCCTGTTAGTGCTGTGGTCTGTCAGTTTGTTTTCGTTGTTCTCAGCTGCCGGCGTCCTGTGTTTGTCATTCCAATTCACAAGAGTTTGGCAAAAAAATTTTTGTTTTTATAAAGAAATTCAGTGAAGCAAAGCCGATAAGCAGGAAACATGGAGTCCCCACTGGAGGTACTGTCGAGGGCCGCAACTATGGTACAGGATAGCGCAAATGGTAAGTGGATTCATTCGCTAAACTGTGTCATCACTGTGCTTTAACTTGGATTCTTTCGCATTAGTGCATGAAGTCCAATCAAGGAATGTGTACGGCGGCGTCTGCTTGGGTACCCGCATTTCTAAATTCATTCAAATGACGAGCTTCATTAACTGTTGTCCCTGAACTCTGTGCTGGCAAGGGTGTGTAATGGATTAAACGAACTACGTTGTACATAGGTCCACTCGAGGACGACGCAATGACTCACCTTTCGTCCATAAGGGCTGTAATTAAATACCCGAAGGGAGGACATAATCAACGCTTTCTTGCAAATGAATTGGGGTAGGATTGCTAGCTTGTGAATGACGTTCGATGTTGTTTTGTACACCAAATGTACACCATAGACTTTATCTTACAACTTTCTAAGTTGGGAAAGGAATACACACCCTACGAAGCATTGAAAAGCGTACTTTTTCTGTTGCCCCTTCTGTTTTGTATGGTTTAAGCGAGAGCACAACCTTCAAGCTGGATTCTGCAGAAACAGAAGGTTGCTCTTAACTGTTTTCCATACACGGCTTGACTCTGATCTTTATAGATCTCTTGTAGGTCGGA
This sequence comes from Xylota segnis, assembly GCA_963583995.1. Lineage (NCBI taxonomy): Eukaryota > Metazoa > Arthropoda > Insecta > Diptera > Syrphidae > Xylota > Xylota segnis. Next base: position 11,242,504 of record OY757238.1, on the reverse strand, counting down.
ACTGTATAGTTTTAGACCGGCTTTTGGCGGCTTTTCTTGTTTGTCTTTATTTTTGAAGATAAATACTCTGAGACCGCATTTCTGAATTCTCCTGGCCTCCTTTATGTACAACTGCTGAGCACATAATTGTACCTAAAGACAATCCTGCATTAGGTATCCGATCTTTTGAGACCATAGTGGGATAATTTGTTTAGATTTAGGGGTATACTTTCGTTCTGATGTGGCACATTTATTTACCATCTCAGCTTCTGCTCTTAAACTTCGCGGCATAGCTATCAAACTTTTTATCGGTCTTGCTCTTCCACGCTTTCCTGAAACCATACTGATTACAGGAATGTTTTAGGATTCCATCAGTTTTAAAGGAGCTTGGCGTATGAATGAATTCATGACTTGATGGTCTTTTAAATGCCCACCTCCTCTATTCTAAAAAGAAACAGTGCAGTGCTTGAGCAGTTGAATCAAAAGGGCTATATTAGTAGGAAGTCGGAGTGCCGACATCTAATTGGGATAAAGTTGGACATCACGCGGAGTCATATCAAGCGGATAGGGAGGATAAGCAGGAATCGAAACTGTGGTCTTGCATGCATGCATTGTCAAACAATTTTTTTTTTCTAAACATTGGTAAACATCTCCATATTTTCAATCCTTTTTTGGCCTCAGGAGCCTATGTTTCATCCATCGCCTCACAAATTTGAACAGAAAATCTATGAACCGGTTAGAAACAACTGAAAACAGCCGTAGAGAAGTTTGAAAACTCATCTAATCTGCGGTCTCCTGTAGTTAAGCTTGATAGTCTTCGACATCGTAGGTCTTCTTTAATCCAATGTAGACTCTCTCTCTTTCGACCAGCCTTGTTGTGTGTGTTATATTCTTTTCACGAAGGGAAGACACATGCCGTAACCGCAGGGCTATTTGTTATTTCAGAAGCTTTCGCATGACAGTTGTCGTCTTGGATGCTTGTTAGACGCTCGCCAGAGGTGGGGCCATGAAAGAAATTTCAGGTTGCCGAGGGATTGAAACTTGAACCCATTGCTTCATAGTCCAATAGTCCATAGTCACGACGCCCACTCTCTCTTAGAATGTTGATAAATTAAAGGGGGAAGTACCAACATGCATTTAAAAACGTTTCCCTTGTGGGCCTTGAACTTTTCCCTCAACCCGTGTCCAGTATTATTTTTTTGGGTTTACAGCAAGAGGCCTTTCCTGAAAGCATTCAATGCTCACTTAGATTGGGTGTCGGGTCATTGTAATGATATCTTGTAAAAAAACGATTTCCTAATGCAGAACTACCCACATAAGTACCCCATGCTGTCCATGAAGACACTTATTGAGACTTAACTGGTTTTGTTCGTGAGTTAGAGACAGAGTACTGTATGTAAGGAAAGTCGGCTTTTCTACCAGAGATCGTCAAGCTCTCGAAAGGCTACCTTGACAATGCTGAACCGATTGCACATCTTCATCAGTATTCAGTCCTTGGGACGGAACCTTCATCTAGCTAATGTGATTCCTTACCTTAAGTTAAAGGTCAGACTTTTGTCTTGGTCACACTTAATGTCAGGCCATTCAAGGAGAATGAGTCTGCATTTCTCGACTCACTCGTCAAGGCTGTAAAATTGTATAAAAATCTACCAAGTTTACCTATACCTTATAGCCTAACTGCTTACAACCGCTCCTAAGACAACCTCCTAGTCGGGGCTAAAATCACATATATAGAACGCCCCGACCTTAACAACAATACGTATCATAATGGATCTAAGAATTTCTTTAAATCAGCCTACACTGTCTAGGGCCGCCAGTTGATCTGACCTAACCTACTAGTGTTTCGAGACTGTTTTTCATTTCTTTTCTATTAAAAAAGCAATATCAAGAGCTGAGTCATTAAATCATTACCCACTTGGCACCACGATCTATGACTATTGTATGTCCAATACATTCCACCACCACCAACTGAATCCACATTTGAAGCCCCAACCAATAAGTACCTCTAAAGTCATGGATCTTTACGAAGTTGGTTGACTTATCAATTTGGAAAAAGTTCCTACAGTATATTGTAACTCAGTTCCACTGAACTATGCTTTGAAATTTACTGAGAACTCACAGCTAAAAATCGCTGTTCTTTTTTAGATTCACTGTTCTTCTGTTCTTTTTGGCTTTACCAACTGTGGCACTGTACCACTCTTCTCCTGGACTGAATTTATCCCTCAAACATGTACTCATTAATAGTCAGAAATTCACTGTGAATTCACAGCTAAACATTGCTGTTCTTTTTTAAGATCCACTGCTATTCGTGCGATGGTTCGTGGCTCCACTACATTTAATGGAATTCATTCAGCTTCACAGTCCACAGAACTCTAGGGTTCGTCGGTCTAAAATTTTGTTTGCTAATCGCTATGCTGCTTATTATTCTTGAGTTCATCGGTCTTTTCTTTTCACTACTTCTTCCTAACACTCAACCAATTAATGTTTTCCACTCTTTAAAGCGCCATTTCTTCTTTGGCATGCATTTGCCCCATGCCCTTGCTCATGGTCATTCCCAAAACAGAAAACAAAAAAACAAAAACCTCCAAAAAACTACGCTTGCCGGTAAATTAATTCCCTTCTCTCTCTGTCACTCCCACCTGCAGTCCATATTTACTGTCTCCTTCAACTTGCCCCATTTGACACTGACATTCTTTTTGTCGTCTGAATTTTTTGTTTTCTATTCTCTGTTCGCCTATCTCGTAGTTGGACAAATTATCTTGCGATTATTTTGTGTTTTTTTTTTCTATTATTCTTTCTAATTATTTCTTTATGTTGCCCTTTCTCCGCTCCTTCGTTCGGTGAGGGGCAACGAAGCGTGAAGACCCGTAGCGTACTAGCACGCACCCATATACAATTTGGAATTCTTTTTTTTTCCTTTTCTTCTTTTGTTGTTCTTTGGTGTCTTTCTGGTTTCCTTCTTTCTTGTTTTCGTTTATTTTTATTATGATCATCATCATCATCGTTGTATACTTTGCGCTTTTAGTTTTTATACAGGGGCCCTGGTCGTGGTGTCTTTGAGTTATCTGAACTGTCATGCTTCCACCATCTGTCATGATATTCGCCGATGTGGTTTGGAACGACCATATGGTGGAAAATATGGAATAACTGGAGGGAGAGAGCGTCCCCTTGTCTTTATATTTGTTTTCGTGCCTTTTAGTTCGTGGCAATTGCAATAGTGCGGGAATGTTTACCTGACAGCTTAGCAGGGTGTTGGATTGGAAAGGTTATCGCAGGGAGAGAATCGATTTTTGCTCAGATCGGCACACATTGGAATAGGTAGTTCCTGGCATTTAGATCTCACATCAGTTTGGCACTTTCTACTGAACTGACAGCGATCTCTAAATGGTTATCTGGTCTATTGGAGGAATCTCTCTCTGTCACCAACTTTGCTTAGTTACTGTCCAACCACTCGTGGCCTAGTCTAAGTAGTCGTCATTCCTCTACGATCTTGAGTTCACGGCAAGGCGCCAACTAGAGTAGACAGATCTAGTCCAAGCTAGATCAGAAATGCTCCAACTGTCAGATTAGACAGAAATGGTCGCTCATAGCAATGATTGTAGGTGTCGTTACGGGGCACTGTATTATCGACATGCACGACATTGGGTTAGCCCAATTCTCTAATGAATTCTGGAGGAGCTCCTCGAGACTAACCTTCACGCTCTTTGTACGTGACAGTCTTTCTTCGCCCGCAGAAGACTGCGTTTAGGTCCCAGAAAGGCTTATTTCTTTTTACAGGAAAATCTTAAAAGGCATTCCAAAGGTAGATACGTCTGCTGTAGGAGTAGTAGTCACGAGTAGGACGCCAAAACGACAGCCTCCCCCTCAGGTTTTGGAAAAACCGAGTGCTTGCTGTCAATGTTGAAACACTGTCTTTCAAAATTTTGGAAAAGATGCATGTTTTGCTTCCTCATCCTATCCCCATGTCGAGCGCCTGTTAAACTTTCCTTACTGTCTTTGCATCTCCTTTCTTTTTCTTGACGTGCTTGCCATAACTTGTGGCACAGATTACTGCTGTTCATCTAAAAGTTTAGAAAATATTTGCCACGGGGATGTCCGAATTAATTTCAGTAACAGAATGATCTCTAAAAGACGTGGAGCTGGGTTCCAAAAAGTCGTTGATTTGCTCCAGGCTGAGGTGAATCTCCGAACGAACCAAGCCTGTATTTACTATATCCTCTTTTTAAGCCCAAATTTCCCACACCATTGGTTCCAAGCTATTCTGGGAATGGTCCAACCTTTTGGTTAATTTACTTACATACGTCGTCATAACTTGGATATCTGCTCACTAGGTTGCGGAAGGCAATCCGTTAACACAGACACTTAGGTTCAAGAAGGTATCCAAAGGGCTCCAATTGGATATGTCATGGGACAATGCCTTCATAGAATAGAAACCTTTTGTACAGTTGGGAAGGATATGCTACCTGCATCCTACATCAGTAAGGAATAGACTGCCTGTAAAGAGCTTACTGTATCTGGTAGGTTTATCTTTACCTTGAATGCCAAGGAAATGATGAACGTGAACGGTTCTTGAATCGCAATCGTTTTCCAAGCTTTAATCTAGAAAAACCCATTCCAGTCTGAAAACATCAATATTTGTTGAACGTAATATAGCTAAAGATATCGCACCTACAACGCCCTCCTGTGGTATCCCACGAGAAAATGTCTACTTTCATACAAACTCCAGCTGCATCGAGTAGTTCCTTCAATCTTCAGTTCTTTATCAAATTTCCCCGGTATGGGTCTCATCAATGCACACACCATTTACCCAACATCCACGAAACGAATCCAACAAACCACGACAATCTGTTGTGTTCGTCGGATCACAGATCACGCGGTGCACGCCACGATCACAACTTTGTTGCTGTTAACTCCTCTTTTTTTCTTTTTGTTGTTGTTGTATTCTACCACTCATTTCTTTCTCTTCTTCAATTCTCTCTCTGTGTGTGACTCAATTCCATCATATAATGCCTTCGTGTTGCGGTCGGTGATGCAGAAAAACAAAAATCAACTAAAAATGAAGTAACACGAGACGTGGATAGATGGCGTTACTTCCACCCTTTGTGTGCAAAACAAAAATGTCACACTTTTTCGCAAACGAATATGCATAGCAACGGGCTAAAACCATTACATTTAATCAGAATCCCTAAAGCTTCTTGTAAGTTGTTTACCTACCTTCTCTCTCTCTCTCGTTAGTTGACCCAATTTGTGGTTTATTATGTAGGTATTGCTGATCCCTCTTCTGACCCTTGTTTGACATAATTGCTTGTCGCAACTCCATTTTCAATTTACCTGGAATGGTCAGTGTCATCACTAGAAAGATGAGCTGTGTTCAACAACATTCATTCATTAAAAAAAAAAAAAAAAAAAGAAGAGAACTACAAACAACTGTCAGCTGTCAGAAGTGTACAAAACGTGTCAAACATGAATTTTTGAACTTGTTCTCGGTTGGTTAATTGTTCACAAAGGCAAAAAAGAAAAACCTATTATCATTAAAATTTGTTGTTTGTTCGTTGCTCTTGGTTGATTCTTTTTACTTCTAATTCCAGCTAATTGGCTGGAGAATGTTTTTTTATTTCTTTTGAAAGAGTTGCGGGTTACATGTCTTCTTTTTTTTTTTTTTTTCTTGAGCTTAGGGTTCTAATGGTCTTTTGCAATGGAAGGTCAGAACAGAACAACAAGACAGAGTGGTGGACAGTTTTAATGTTTTCTAAGAAAATAAAAATGATTAGAAGTTTTTTTTTTCTTCCTTTTTGAGATACCCATTCCATTTCAGCGATGAGATGTGCAGGAAAAGTGAACTATGGCTGGTTTTCATACAGAGTTTTGCGTTTTGACAATGCCTAGTGGAAATAATGGAATCTATAGATCGGGCCAGGCTTTCAAACTTCGTTTCTTACAGACTGACCATAACTAGATTCATTGACAATATTCCTGAACCTGATCCTGTTTGGGAGCTTGTTGTACGAATACTGCACAGAGTCTGCTTTTGGTTTGTAAAATTAGTAATCAAGTTCAAAGATTTTGTCCCAATTTTGTGACATGTATTCCAGTTCCAATAGTTCTGGGTACCAACTCCTAACATGTAATGATTGAATCGGTTGTAGAACCAATAGGAGTTCCCGTAGAGCACAAACTACTATACTGTTTGGCTCTGACCTGGACTATTTGGCTTTACTTCCAGTTTCGCCCAGACTTAGTGAAATGACTGGTGATACTAGTCTTTTTAAAATAAGGTTAATGGAGCAGTGCAGCGGAGCGAAACGGGGCAAAAGGGTACAGATACTCTGCTCATATTGAATTTTTTGCTATAAATTATCTCGGTTTTACAGATATGATCGCCCGTGCCCTTGTTGTGGTCAAGGCCGCTGCTCATTCTATTCCTCTGTTTGGATTCATCCATTGCGATTCACCAAGAGTGAAATCCTCTAAGATAATAGATCTTTCTAAGATGACCATCATCATGACCTTCACATTTTTGCGCTCGTTTTTGTATGCCAGCTTACTTACTTACTTAGGTGGCGCTATAGTTCGGGTTGAACGTGTGCCTCAACCAACAAACCTTTCCAGTTAGCCCGGTCCTTAGCTAACTGCCTCCAGTAGCGGACTCCAAATCGGTTGAGGTCCCCTTCTACTTGTGTTCGCCACCTAAGGCGAGGTCTTCCTCTACTGCGTTGTCCCTCCGGGTTTGATTCGAAGACTCTACGGGCCGGAGCATTGGTGTCCATTCGCTCTACATGTCCTAGCCATCTTAAACGACTGATGCGCATTTTTCTGACTAGGGCGATGTCGCTGTAGAGCTCGTATAGTTCGTTTTTGAATCTTCTCCTCCAAAGCCCGTCAACGCAAACAGGACCGAAAATTAGATGAGGAATCTTTCATCCGCTTTAGACAGAGTTCCATGCTTCAGCGCCATATAGCAGGACTGGGATGATCAGGGCCTTATAAAGAGTCTCCTTAGTTCTTCGGGATAGGGCTCTGCTACTCAATTGCCTTCTTAGCCCAAAGAAACAGCGATTGGCAGGAGTTATTCTTCGTCTTATTTCAGCTGAGGTGTTATTTTCAAAGGTTATAGCGGGGCCCAGGTAGACGAAGTCCCTTACTACCTCAAAGTTGTAGCTGTTGATTGTGACGTTCTGTCCAATTCGTCGATGTTGTGTGTCCCTTCTCGTTGACAGCATATACTTTGTTTTACCCTCGTTTACCGCTGAACCCATTTTGGCAGCTTCCGTTTCAATACTACATGACAGCGCGTCACCTTGTCTAAATCCTTTTTTGACATCAAATGTCTCGGTGAGATCGTTACCGACCTTGATTTAGCAGCGAGTATTCTCCATCGTCATTCTGCACAATCTGACGAGTTTGGCAGGGATGCCAAAACTAGACATGGCTCTGTATAACTCGTCTCTATAGATGCTGTCATATGCTGCCTTAAAGTCGATAAAAAGATGGTGGGTATCGACTTGGCCTTCTTGGGTTTTCTCGAAGATCTGCCTTAGTGTGAAGATTTGGTCGATTGTAGACTTTCCTGGTCTGAAACCACACTGAATAGGGACCAATCAGGTTGTTGACGAAGGGTTTCAGACGTTCACACAGAATGGCAGATAAGATCTTGTACGCGATGTTAAGGAGACTGATACCCCTGTAATTGGCGCAGTTGAGAGGGTCTCCTTTCTTATGGATCGTGTTGGGACTTAGACACTCTTTTTAAAAATTATGTGGAAAAGTCACATAATCGTCTTTCGCTTTCTCCAACAAAAAAATTGTCATGAAAAGTAGTTATGTCCTACCAAAGTGGACCATCCAGCATGATTCTGATAGCGCTTTAGAGGTGAGTTGGTATGGTCGCCCTATTCAGGCACCCACAGTGATTTCAAGATCGTCTGAAAGTGGACATATATAGACGTGTGTTCCCATCTTTAATTAATGGTTCATTCTGTCTAAAAGGCAGGGAAGTGAAAAAATATCCTTTCATGATGCTCATGTTCTTCCCTTTTCTTCTGATCGTAGAACTCACAAACTGGTGTCATACTTGTTTCTATTTCATCATGAAATTTCTCTAAAACTAGGTAGTCATCCATTCTATGTGAGTTTATCAAAATGTCCAGATAAACCCAATTGGAGTGCTGTTTCTTGATCTGAAGTATGATCAGCTTAGCTAACGCAGGTAGGGGTGATAGTCCTTTGTGGATACTTGTAGGCTGACTGCATCCTCCTGGATGTCTATGTGCCTAAATATTCCCTATATTCCTGTCTGCATCTCTGTGCATTTGTGTCTTGGTATTTCATCTCTTATTCCTTAGCTGGCAGAGCTAGTCGCTTTTGCGTTTCTTGCTGCTCGTTCCTCTACACCCTGCTCAGCAGATATTTTGTGTTTTGGGTTTTTCTTTTAGAGTCCAGGGAGAATACGTCCCAAACCATCCCTGGCCCGATAGAAATTTCGTCAGGTAATAGTATCATCCTAGTGCTGTCTAATGTGCCACCTATGCTGCCCTTTCTGCTTTTGTAGTATTCAAAGTTTTTCTTGTTCGTGGTCGGACTACTAAGCTGAAGGTTCGAATCCCTTTGCTTTTAGATCGATAGGCATTTGCCCTGAGCTTACACTTATTGCAACCGCTGTTCAGTTCTAAAGGCACAACAGACTCTTACAGATGCAATTCTGTGCGCCGAGGTCATCCTTCTAATGTACCACTCACGGTATGTCCCTGATGTACGTCGGGCAGGACAGGAGTTTTGACCTTTTGTAAGTTGTATTTGGCATTAATGTACATAATGCTACTACTACCCAGAAGCCTTACATTAGATGATCTCTAAAGTGGGCTCTGTAGTGGGTAGCAGCATTCCCAAATACTTGATATATGCATTTGCCTGACCTGTATGGTAGTAATCCTGCTTATGACAACCTCATCAGTTTTGTGATCCAATCCTGATGTCTCTAGCTATAGCTTCAAGTTCACGATTTTTTTGCTGCAGTCTTGTAGAACGACCTCTAGTGTTTTGGCTAGTACTGCTACAAGTGTAACATACCAGCGTATCCGACGATATCTACCTACCTCTCTTTGGCTCGATCTTTTTAGTACGCCATCGTACACTATGTTAAAAGAATTGGTCTCAACACCGACCCTTGAGGAACTCCTCCTGTTGTCATGTGCTTCTATGGTCTCTCTCCGTGTGGTAGTAGAGAGTTCTACTTGGGTGTTACATGGCTCCAGTATGAAAAATTGACCGTTTTTTTGACTTCAAATGTAACGACAGCGAGGGTCTATTTTGTCCCTCTAAGCCATCTTTGTGGCAATGTTCTGTGACTTGCTATGAAATCAGCTACTCCGCCGTAAAAGTATAACTTTCCCATCATTAAACTAAAAACTTGTGTGTGCCTCTGTTAGGTCACACTGCCCCCATCCAATTGGAATGTACTCATGGCAACATGACTTCCATTCTCTGTAAATCCCATCGAAAGGTCGATGGGGCTGTCGCCCTGTCCCCCAATCAGTTTGCGTGCCTTTCTCTCTAATTTATTTCCAATTAATCGCTTCGCCGGGGGAATGTGTAATGCCGACCGGAATTCGAAGAATGTTTGCGATTGCTACCCGTGCACTGGGATTCCAGAACACACCCTCTCGGTCCCGTATCCGCATTTTGCAAGCGAATCGCATCGCTTAGGTCCGCGTTCTGTGATTACATTTCAATGCAAATGTGGGCAAGGTAACAACATCCGTGTTTTGTGATAATTTTTCTGTTTTTCTGTTTTTTTTTGTTCAAATACCTTCAATGGAATTTGAGAATCTACTTGCGCGGCGGCCGGGGGATGTGTTCAAAGAGCAACGAAATCATCTTAACAGGATTACCTACGGATAGACGATGGCGGTGGCGGTGCCGGCTGTGTTGTCGGCCGACTTAAAGTGGATCAATTAAAGTCCAGGGTTTAATGAGACAATAAAACATTTAATCGACTACTAGGTACGAGTAGGTTCAATTACGCATACCACCGTGTACGGGTGTGTGTGTGTTTTAGATTAATTGGCGCGATTACGTGGAATTGTATCCACATGTGTGCGCGATGTGTGCAATGCGATCAAGACGGACGCGGTCGTGGCAGACATTTCGGCGTAAATTCTGGTGACTGATGGTAGTTCTTCCTGCCCCCCTCGTCCTCTGGGACAAGAAAGAATGTGAGTGCGCGATGGTGGGGGATTCTGCGGAAACTTTTGCTTTTCATTTGCAATGGTATCGTCGTGCGTCTTGTTTTTCGTTCTTCCCTGGCAAAACGCTACTCAAGGTTCTGAGAAGATGTTTATTTTTAGAAAGGAATGTTAATTCGAATCAAACGAAGTATGTCAACGTTGACTTTGCTGTAAATATTTACGCGAATGGTCGGAGAGAAGGGGTGTGAGTCTTGGATTGGGTTTAGGAATAGCAAGTTAGAAGGTTCTCAGAAGGCTTACACAGTCAATGTGGGGGTGCTGTCGGTACAGTGAGATCAAATCGACGGGGATACTGTCTTGGAAGCATCGTTAAGATCGGTGAACTTGCGTCAGATGTCAGATAGTCAGCCCTGAGAAACAGTGATTGCAAAGGGCAGTCCAGTCTTTTGATTTCTGTGCTAGGCTCTGTCGTTTACTTTGATCAAAGTTGTTGGTGTCGTGAGCACCTTTTTGTAGATATCTCAACGCTAAGCACCCTTTAAATGTCGATTTGGCCCCGAACAGCTAAATTGGGCACTGCCAGAGAGTCAATCCGGCTTATTTGCGGTTGGATTTGCGCCTCCATCCGTGCTGACGCAAGAATTGAATCCGGATGACAATAGACAACAACTCGAGTTCGCTAGCTGGGCGTTGGAAATCCGGAATTTGGCCAAAAAAATCATCTTCTCGGATGAGGCACATTTTTGGCTCACTGGCTATGTCAACAAGCAGAATTTCGATAATTGGAGCGAATACAATCCACAAATGTTGGACCAAGCATCAATGCATCCACAAAGCTTGACTGTTTGGTGCGGAATATGGCATGGCGGCATCATAGGACCTTATTTCTTTCGAAATGAGGAAGAAGACATCGTTACCATGAATAGTTCCAGGTATAGAGCGATGTTAACCGATTTTCTGTGGCAAGAGCTCGACAACATCGATATATCCGAGCTGTGGTTCCAACAAGACGACGCAACATGCCAATCGACGGAACGCTTGAAGTTGTAAAGGAAACATTTGGCGACTGGGTAATCTCATGGCGAGCGTTCATCAATTGGTCGATGCGATCATGCGACTCAATGAAAATCGACTATTTTCTCTGGGGCTACGTCAAGTCCTCAGTCTACGCTAACAAGCCAACCACTTTGGACGAGCTCGAGGCCAACATTTGAGACGCTATTGGCGGAATAACGCCGCACAGATTGAACCGACTTATCAAAAATTGGACCGACTGCTTGAAGCACTGCCCCCGAAGCCGAGGCAGTAGTAATATGTGGTAACCTCTGTTTTATAAGAGTGGGAAAAAGGTCGTCTAATTCTAGTGCTGTGGAAGGCTAAATGATGTCCTGTGCAGAGAGTCTATGCAGTTTGCTTTTGCAATAAACTGAGCTACGTGCGACAGTGGGTTTCAAGTCCTTTCTGCTTCCTGGCGGTGTAGCTCCCGATCTGCTTTTTCTGTAAGTAAAACGCGTCTTTCTTTAGATGGAGCTTGTGAACTCTGGTCGGTGTAGGGCTAGAAGCTTTTTGTTCACAAGATGTTCTGAAGTAATGGACTTTCAGAAAGCGATGTTAGCTAACCTTGTCTGCATTTTAGGTGTTCTTTGCGTAATATACTTGGTATGCCGAAGACAATTTGTATTGGTCCATCTAGCTTATGTCATGTCATCAGTTGTACTAGGTACTTGGTGATATGTTCGGCTTTGCAGATCAACCACTTGGAAGTCTATTACTAGAAGGTTCGATCTGAAGTAAGTAGGTCGGAGCTTACTTTCAAGACCTTACTCTACTTTCTTCACACATCGTACTTCCTACATCTGTAAAGCTATTCTCAGACTTTACTTCTTCAACAATCGTGTCGGTCCAACCTGCCTGCCTTGGCAACAGTTCATAGTTATAGGTGTAGATGGCAACTAGAAATCCCTCATTCATTCTGTTATCACTTTTCTGCTGGATTTGTCCTAATAGAAGGCCTTAAAGGCTGAGTAGGTTTTATAAATTGTTTTAACCTTTTATTTTTGAAATTTGTATTAACACCTCTTTTTCTTTTTTTCAGGTAAGTGCCCCAAAGTTGTTGGTAAGAGTTATATAAAATATGGTCTGGTTGGTAGGTGTTATGTTAGACAATTTTGAACTGCTCGTGTCGATCCCTATTCAATAGTCCCTCGTTTTGTGGTATGAAATTACAAAATGTAAACTTGTTTGTCTGCTCGAAATAAACTTCACAAATGTCAGTACGTCTTGACCTATTCAGAATAACTTTTCACTTCAGTAAGTTTCACGTAAGCTTCTACACAGTTCGCCTATGCTTGCATGTATCCACTTAACAGGAAACCAGGAATTTCTTGCAAAAAAATGGGTGATACAGTGCGTCATTCGTATCAATTTGGATAGGTTTCGTGACATTACATCCATTAATCATCTTTCGATCACTCGTAAACATTAGTGATGATTTATATCCGTACCTTCGCTATAACTCAGTAATTGAGTTGAGTAGCAGCTTGATGGGTTCGAACATTCAAAGCAATAGAAAGTCTCATCTCAGTGCTACCAATTGGATTGGCAGCAGCTGAATCAAGTTACTATCAAGCTAAACAAACTATGAGTTCGATGAGCTGGAAGTTGAGTCGTACAGTTTCTGCCTTGCGAAGGTCCGAGGGAAGGTGTCTTCCTCCTATCCGATAGACTAATCCGATCGAATGAACCCAAGACCTTGACTTATACAAAAAGGTCGAATTTGATAGAATCTTTGATTTACCATTTCAAGCTACACTTTATCAGTTTTCAAATTTGTATACCAAAATGTTAGTACGTAGACTATGCATTTTTTTTTTTTTTTTGGTTGCGCCTGGAGGTGAGGAATCTTCAAAAGATACCAATGGTCCGTACCATTGGTGATGCCCGATTCATATAGCTGACCTGTCCATGTCATTAGTGTGAGTCAGTATATGCCTACGGGCTAAACCTCACCCCTCAGAGAGGCACTATGAGAAACCGGTCGCGCGTGCTCATAGTAGTACAGCTTTGATCCTCTCATTTCTTCATTGCTTCATGACTACGACTAAGTTCCCTTAACAAGTAGTTTATGCTTCTGTAGTATTAATCGCGTTAGGTAGGTAGCCTTCCAGCGAAGGCACCTACTAATACCGTCATTAAATGCGGTTTTCCTTACGGCGCTAGGTCGAACGGTCTTGTTCTTTGTAGTCGGCGCTCGATGTTTGTCACGTCTATAGTACGGATTATTTCATTATTGCAATGAGCGTAAAGACGAGTACGAAGTTTGCGAGCAAAGTTCATTACTTCGTCATTCACAGTAGCAATTCCTAGATCTCTGTGAATATCACTATTCCTTATATACCACGGAGCATTAACGATTGCTCGTAGAGCTTTGTTTTGAAATGTTTGCAGTACAGCCATATTGCTTGGTTTCGTACAACCCCAAAGTTGTATTCCATATGTCAAAGACGGTTTTAGCACTTGCTTATACAAAAGCAGTTTGTTATATACGCTTAGCTTCGAGTATCTTCCGAGTAGCCAATGCATGTCTCTTAGTCTGATTTCTAGCTCGTCGCGCTTTTTTTTAACGTGTGACTTCCACTTAAGTTTTGCGTCTAGGGTCATTCCTAGATATTTTGCCTCGTTTGCATATGGTATTTGTACCGAGTTGATGGAAATAGGTAAGTGGTTTACCTTTTTGTATGTAAAATTGACATGCGTTGACTTGGTCTCGTTAAGGACGATTCGCCAGGCCTTTGTCCATTCACATACTTTGTTTAGAGCCCGTTGTAGTTTACCCGTTGATGATTCAACTGACTCGTCCGTTGCAAGGATAGCCGTATCATCTGCGAACGTTGCTACGACGGTTCCTTCATCTTGTGGCATGTCTCTTGTGTAGAGCAGGAATAGCATTGGACCAAGTACGCTTCCTTGCGGAACGCCGGCGTGGATTTCCTTAAATTCTGAGTATTCGGTACCGTGTCTAACCCGAAAGAGCCTGTTTTCAAGGTAAGATCCCAGTATTCTACACAATTTTTTCGGTAGGATTAGCCTTAGCTTATACCTTAGACCTTCGTGCCATACCTTGTCGAAGGCTTGCGATACATCGAGAAAAGCGCTACAACATATCTTTTTCGCTTCTAGAGCTTCTTCGATTTCATTCGTTATACGATACACCTGATCGATTGTGGAATGTTTGACCCGAAAGCCGAACTGGTGATCCGGGATCAAGTGTCTTTCTTCAATTACTGGTTGTAATCGTTTAATCAGAAGTTTCTCAAAGACCTTAGATGTTATCGGCAGAAGCGAAATGGGTCTATATGATTTCTTATCGTTTGCGCATTTTCCCGGTTTCTGGACCATAATGACTTCGGCGACTTTCCATTGCCTTGGAACATATAAAAGTCTCAAAGAAGCGTTTATAATGTAGAGCAGCTTAACTAATGCCTTTGTTGGTAGCTCCTTCAAAATTTCGCCAGTGATTAAATCATATCCCGGAGCCTTGTTATTTTTCAGCCTTCCTATTGTCATTCGAAGTTCGGATAGAGACACGGTTTTTACCTTAAAGTTGTCGGGTGCCGTGTTAACATTCGGGTCGTCGATCAATGGTTGTCCATCGAACGGTTTGAACGTTTCTTCTAAGTGCTCGGCAAATAATTCCGCTTTCTCCTTGTCTTCTTTTGCCCATTCGCCGTTAATTTTCCTTATTGGCGGCGAGTGCATTACGGGTTTTCTTACGGACTTCAAGGCTTTCCATAGTGAATAGTTCGAGCTCTTTTCAGCAGTCAAGCCCTCGAGGTAAGTACAAGTCTCGCGATTTCTTAAATCCTGCAGCTCATTTTTCAATTTGTTGCAAAGACGGTTCAGATAAGTTTTATCTGTGGGCGCGCGGGATAGTTGCCATCTCTTGCGCGCTCTCCTCTTTTCTCGTATGAGGTCTTCAATTTCCGGCTGGAATTTAACTTTGTTGTTCTGCGTTACTGTTTTCCGGAAAGGAGTGTTTTTCCACGCTGCACTCTGAATGACATCCACAAGTTTGTCAATTTCGTCTTCTATTTCGGTCGGTGTCTTTAGCGGCACGTTTAAAGCAACATTTTCCGTGCAGTCTTTTCTAAAGGCGTCCCAGTTAATTTTGTTACTAGTTAACCTGGGCGGTCCTTCTTTCGTATCTAGGTTTCCACCTATTTTTAGAGTGACTGCTGAGTGATCTGAGCATAGATCATAGCATTCTTCGACTTCCGTCAGATCTTTAGTTAGCCCTTTTGCGATAAAGAAGTCGACGAGGTCAGGGATTTTATTTTTGTCAGTTGGCCAATACGTTGGCTTTCCCGTCGAAAAAAACTTCACACCACGCTTCATACTGACTTTGTACAGTAGCCTCCCTTTCGTTGAATTACATCTTGAACCCCAGAAGGTGTGTTTCGCGTTAAAGTCACCACCGATGATAAAATTAGGACTGAGTGATTCAAAGAGGCGAACGAGGTCGTCGTCTACTAGCCTATATCCCGGAGGAAAGTAACTAGATCCGATGTGGTAGTCTAAGTGGTTTATTTTTACGGAGACTGAACTTATTTGCATAGAGTCGAGTTCTATTTTTATGTTTTCGGAGTGCTTGATGCAGTCTTTGATGTAAAGAGAAGATCCGCCTCTCGCATTTTCCGAGGGATGATGTGCGTGATAATCACTGTATCCTTTTAATTTGGGTCCAGGTCCCTTTTTTAGGTGGGTTTCTGATATCAGGCATATATCAATACCGTTTTTCCGTAGAAATACTTCTAGTTCGTCAATTTTTTTCAGAAGGCCGTTTGCGTTCCATGTTAGTATCTTGAGTAACTGTTTCATATTCATGTTTTGTCGTTTGTCTTGCGAGGTTTAATTTCGAGCTTGCTCAATTTGTCAAATATAACTTGATTTATCTTAGTTTGCTCCTCAAGTTTTTCCAATATCACGGATAATAGTTGGCAGACCGGGTCTATTGTGGCTGGTCTTGAATTGGGTTCATGTGATGCGACTTGCGCGTACGATCTCGCTCCTACCAGAGGCGGTTTCTCCATTGTACTTTGACCAGCGCCACTTTCTTTGGCAATT
Organism: Xylota segnis; assembly: GCA_963583995.1. Taxonomy (NCBI): domain Eukaryota; kingdom Metazoa; phylum Arthropoda; class Insecta; order Diptera; family Syrphidae; genus Xylota; species Xylota segnis. Next base: position 11,226,218 of record OY757238.1, on the reverse strand, counting down.
TTTATATTGTCCTTTATTGGTCTCGTCTTTTTGACTGGCTTAACAATCTTAGGCTTATCGGTTTTAGGATATTTTAGGCTAGTATTCGGGAGTACCGGTTTCTTGAGAGTATCGCGTCTTTTTTGGAGTTCTTTGGCGACTTCACAACCTCGATAATTCGCTGGGTGGTTTCTCTTACAATTGGCGCAAACCGCTGGGACCTGTTTATTTTCTTTGCACTCTCCCGAGAGATGTGTACCAGCACATTTTACGCACCGTGGTTCTTTCTGGCAATATGCCTGAGTGTGGTTAAAACCTTGGCATCGTTTGCACTGAGGTATCGTTCTCTTGCCTTTACGCATGGGCTCGATTTTAACCCTTATATTTAAGATCGTTTTAATTTTAAAAATGTCGTCCACATTCTCGGTTCTATCAAAGGTAAGCATAAAGAGTGGGAGACCGCGTTTGACTACGGTATCTTTGTCTCCTTCTGTAAGTTGCTTTTCCTTCTTAAGAATATTTACTGCGTCAAGAATTTTGAGCCCTTGGGTTTGCACGTCTTCCATTATGTCTTCTTTTTCGCATGTCGGGTGGAGTCCCCTAACAAAGACTCTCAGCGGTCTTTCATATTTATTTTCATATGTGTACCATTGGATATTCTCGTCGTTTAATTTTTGAGACAGTGCTCGATATGAATCGGCATCATCTACGTTAATTTTCCACTCGTTGTTTCGGCGCGAGGTTATATTATGCTTTATCCTCAGCGTATTTGCAAGAAGATTACGAATTTTTCCGTAATCTGCTATCCCGACGACATTTATTGCGGGTGGTGGGCGAGGTTTCGCTTGGATTTTTGCCTGCTTTAATATAGCGGGGTTATCACACTTTTGTGAGACTTCGGGTGAAGTAACAGCCTTACGCTTTTTGCTAGGCCTTTTTTTAGAGCCCGGATTAGTTTCGCGAGCAAGTTCTTCCTCGTCCGTAACATATTGAATTACTGGACGGTTTGGCGTTGTCTCGGAATCTTTCGGTACACGAGAGTTCTTGAGTTTCTCGTTTTCTTTTCGCAGAGAAGAAACTTCCTCTTTCAACTCTTGGAAGAGTCGCTCCATTTCACTAATTTTAGCTCGTAGCTCGTTGTTCTCTTTTACGTAGCATTTCGTTATCACTGAGTCCTGGTTAACCGGCGGACTTCTTTTCCCGGAGACATTCGATCTAGGTGGTGGAGATCGACATATCTTTGTCCTTTTTTCAAAGGGATTTTTGTGCAATAAAAGGCACTCCCCAGAATCCATAGAGCCTACCTCCGAAGAGGGTGGATTTTCCAGCATAGCTGGGCTGCCACCTGGGGTAGTTAATCTTTTTGTTTTTTCCATTGCATGTTTTTGTATACGCTATACACTCGGTATACGGAGATTGGATTTTAGTCGCCTCTTACGACAGGCATGCCTACCTCGGGTATATTCTAGCCCGTACCCGAAGGGGCCCAGACTATGCATAGAAGTGCTGAGAATAGACAACCTTGTGGAACCCCATATAAAACATGCAAATGAGTTGATAGCGATTTGTTGTTCAGCACCACTCTACCATTGTTTAGTTTTTCTGTTGTCTAAGCACAGCGATTAAACGCCTTTTTGAGTATCTTGACTAGAGTGACCATTGCTCAACATTCAGGCCGTCGTTCTTCACGAATTGGGACAACTATTGCTTGAAAAAGTTATGCCCATTTGCCTCAGATAGTAAGTCGTAAGTCAGATATGGTACTTCAAGACTTTGCTGAAACATTTCCTTGTCAAAACTGACTAATTTGAAAAGTACTCGCTTCACTTGGAAATATGTATGTTCTACAGCTGCGCTCCAAGTTTGGTTGTTGGCGCAAATCCCAACCATAAGTACCTATATGCATGCTTCTAGTTCAAAATTCCATAAATAACTCTTTCATGGTCAAACCGAATGCGAACATTTCCAAAAATCTTCCCACTAAGTTCAAACACAACCACTGGGACCCCCAAACCTAAGAACACGCAAGTTTTAAGTTGTTACATCCAGGAGCTAGGTGTGATGAGTAGGGTGCAGTCTCAGTCGGATCCCAACGGATCCATTGTGTTCCACGGCGTGGTATACCTGAAAGTATGCATATGACCCATGGCGTAACCGGCCCTCCTTGGATTTGAGTTTATAGTGTTGGCTAGTTCGTAGAGTTGGTCGAAGAATGTTTTCCCGAAGATTTGGTATCTGATTCTGCTGAGACTTGGTCATTCGTAGAGGAAGTGCGTTGTGTCTTCCTCCACCTCTGCATAGACCTGAGCCGTTCAATCACATTCTACTAAAGTGGGCCTGGCATTGGATTGTGACCTGTATGAGAAGGATTAGCTGTGGTCTATTGAGAGACAGGAGCTCACTGGTCATTTTTTCATTATGTTGGGTCCAAAGTAGCCTCGAAACATGGCAGGATAAGAGTGCGCTCCACCTACCATTGGCTATGTTGCGGCAGTCCGAAAGTGAAAGTAGGCTGATGGGCGGTAAGGCCGAGTGGTCTGTTAGGTTGTCATTTGATTCTGAGCTTTCATTTCCTTGGAATACTATGCCTAGAGCACAGGAATTTGAGCTCCTCTTTACATTGTTTGACCAGTTTCGAATTGGTTTAATGGAAGTGGAGGGACTTGATGTCTGCCTGACAGACCTAAGTGATACCATATATTTCTGCCTGGAAAACACTCGCGTGGTTGGGGAGTTTTATAGATCCAGGAGCTTACGACAAGTTCAGTTGAGTAATGAATTTCCCATGTCTCCAAACGAATGCAATCCCTATTCTGCATGACACTGACATTACATTTCTAATATCACAGTCTCCTTTGGAAATCAGTCATTTGAGGGAGCAGCATGACTTTTGGTTTCGTCCATCCAAATGTAGAACTGAAAACCAAAATTCTCCACAAACATCCCGTGGACCTGAAAAAAAGCCCCTAATGTGGGTCAGTCTTAAGGTTTTTTTTTTAAAAGGCTCTGAAGTCTTTGACTGATGTCATTAGCACCTGACCTAAAGTACTCGATCGTGTTTCAGTTTATTACCAACACTGTGGTGTCACTTCATGTGTCGAGAACCCCCATCCGACTCCACTGTTCGCATTCTCATTCTCACACCAGCCATCACCATTTCGTCGAAACAGTGACAAAGTGAAATAAAGAATTTCACTGTCGTTCGCAGAAACCATTTGTGTCTGATTTTTTGTTTTGTTAGCCACCTTGGTGCTGGCTGGTGTGACGGTGACGGCGGAAAGAATGTTGTACGCCAGGCACTTTTACAATTCTGCAGTCAAAAGAATTTCCCATGGAATGTGGTCTTGCGCTGATAAGGTCAATCCTAATTGCAGAGGCTAATTAATTAGCGTAACAGCAGCTAGAAAGTGGCCGGCCGAGTGGCAAGAGAAAGGAATTTCCTTTGAAAATAAAATTTTTTTTTTTCTTTTGCTCGGCAGCACAGCACTCCCACGGCATTCCGACGTTTCCACATATCGTCCGATGATTTATTTTGGCCGAGAAAAAAATAATATTTTCGTCGAATCTGCTGCCAACAAAGTGGACGACAGCAGATGAAGACATTTTCGAAATATTTCGAATTCCTTTCGCCGAGAGTCTGAGAATAGTGTTGACTGGTGGTGCGTGTGTGTGTGTGTGTGTGTAGAGGTCTTGTCTTTAGTTTGACACACGCCAGATTGTTTTGACGTTTAATTGAATTAATTCGACTCAGTCGGAACAGTAGGGGCGATGGAAATGGGACTTAATGGCTTCGGATGGAGTTTGCAGCTTCAATTTGCACTTTGGGACTGGGATGTCGCCGGTGTAGCAAAGCAAATAGTGTGGCGTCTCAGTGCTTAGCGCCAGTTAACACGGTTTTGAAGAGTAAATCATCTGTGAAACTGCTGTCAATCCTTTTGTTTGACGACCTATTAACTGTTGTCACGTATGTTTAGTTTATACTTTTCACCGATTGGTCGTAATAAGCGACTTCCACTGTATGTACTCTATGTTTGTACTATTTGTATCAAACCCTAAGTAAACTACTCAGCTTGGCTTAGTATTTCGTTACTGCTTCCTAAAGTAACATTTCTTTTATGGTCCTGAGTCTATCCTTTTATGGCCCGCTACAGATTCCAACAGAATCATTGTAGGGGTCTGCATCGTTTCCAGGTACATTATGCCCTTCCTGTTCAGGAGAACAAGGATATCCTTTAACTTTCACCTAAAAAGATTGATAGACCTCTGGTCTGGTAGACTAGTCGCAACAATCCAGTAATAGCGCTTGCATCTACACCATAGCAGCGTTAAAACTTGATGCGAACACTTGAGGACTATATGGGAACTTTCCATGTGGGACAGAAGTCAGGACAGTGAACCCATGCCTAAGGAGTTTGGTTATTAATTAAACCGATTTGAGCTGGTGACGAATCTTTTGCTTGAGTCGACTTTTGTTAGATCGTTAGGAACTTTCGTATTCAAAATTGATAGGACAGGACAGGTACATTGAAGATGTGTCAGGGTTTCCTCTTCTTCTTCGTCGCTTCAGATTGTACAGAAATCGGGACCACCAAGTCTTCTGGAATGTTTGCCTAATGGGCTAGAACTCAGCACAGGCATATGCTGCTTTCGAGAGCGATTTCGTAAAGATTCCCGGGCACTTCTACTAGGAATCCTGGTCTTATATTTGACGTTCCAGTCCAGATATGGGAGAATATAGTTCGAATTGCTAGATATTTGAGGAAGTTTATGATACTTGTGTTGCAAGGATTCCCAAAGACGTAATACTCCTTTAGCCTCCATTAACTTCCAACAGATATCAACGGGAAGAATGTGAAGCGTAGTCTCGAGTCCAGTTGTTGGAGTGGTCGCACGTTACAGTATAGTCTTTGAATCTTCTCAAGTCTTGCAAAATTGCTTAATCCATGAAACTAGTACTGCGTACATTAAAATGAATCTACGACTGTCGTGAGTATCTAGTGAGACGCCAGTGTAAGCCTTCCTACTACACCCAAGGCTTGGCTAGCAGGATCTTGGACTTTCAACACTATGGGTCCAATTTGCGAGTTTACGTAGAACATATTTTATTTACTATCACGAGCCGCCATAGTGGTGATTACACTCCCTCCTGGGGTGCTTCTGCACAACGACTTTCCGGTTAGAAAGCACCTCAGCTCAGTATAGATAAACCTGGTTTAATCTTGTTGTTAACCTTCAAGTGAAGATGGAGTGCAACTGCTGTACCCTTTCTTTTGAATAATCAAAAAAAAGGACACCACAGTGAAATCCTTGTTCTCAATGATTCTCATCAACGAGGTCCCAACCAGGACCATCTCAATCGAATTACAGGAGACACCAGTTGAAGCATCCTTTTTGATTCCGTTTGAGTGGACAGGTAGTTCATCCTCTGCACAGATTGAATTTCTGATTGCATTGAGAGGAGAGTAATGTAGTCAAGTTTCGAGATGTTATGATCATAGGGCCACACTCCCCAGAGACTGCCAGCCCTTAGTCTGAGTCGCTTCCAACCAACCTGTCCTTTCGATCTTAGTGTCGGACTCAAGATTGCATTGCTACCTAAGCGTTTTCTTTAGGACTGTCGAACGATAGTGTTTAGCCAGCATGCCACATATATTAAACCACCATGTTCCCTCAAAGACTAATTATTTGACCAGTATTTCACCAGAATCTATGACTCTAACTTGTAAAAGCCACGCCCACTTTCTTTTACAAAAAGTGAAGTACTTAACCCTGCTTGAGACAGGTAGCCTTCTACTCTCTTCGATCCAGGGCATCTTGCTTCCAGAGATCTAGATCAAGTGATTTGGTATCCGCGATAGTTGGAGTCTTAAATCGGAGGTTCGGCCTTCTTTGTCATGTCGAACATGGATGCTGTGATACAAAGAAACTCATGACTGTCCTTTCGGTAGATGCAGTCGAGCCAGTTTAATCGACGTGTTGGGACTACATCCACATGTGGTACAGCTCATAGCGTTTCGGGGTGTACCTTCTCCTCCATTCATACTGATCGCATGTGGGACCAAAAGTTGGACGAATAATTGTTCCCTTGAAAGCTTTCAATATCTGGTCTGCTTTCCTGGTTATTGTGTAGCACTCGGTTCCATATAGAAGAATTGGCAGGATCGATGTTTTGTAGACCATATGTTTCGAGTTAGAGCCCTTTTCTTACGATAATCACCAGCGGTTTCCTAGAGTAAGTCTTCCCCGTATCTCCACAAAGGTGTCATTCGTGAAGTAGGTAAACTCGTTAACCACTTCAAAGTACGAAGATGTTTTGTCCTAGGAATGGTCAGACACCACTGTTTGTTGAGAACTCGTACCTGGCTGGTTGTCCTCATTCACTTCATGGCTCTTCAATTGGCTTAAAGTCAAAAAATCGAGCAAATTTGCCAGATATTCCATACCTAATCATGAATACAGTTCTCTCTCGAAAAATAAAACAAATCTGAATCCAAAACGGCTTGTAAAGAACTTCAAAGACTACCTTTGAAGACAATCCCCCAGGCGATGCCCCCGAAAGATACCGCATGACCAATGATACCAAAAGCCAGCATACCTCCTCCCCTGGTAATACATATTTCATAAATAATAGATGAGCCCACTACTCGGTCCTATCGCCGCCACCATCGACCCTGTGTCCAACACAACATACAATGCATTCCAATTGCCAGCCAATGTTTCGAAAACCAAAATAAAACAAAAACAACAAAATATTATTCATATTTCTCGCTTCCAGCATTCCAAAGTGTGCCTCACAGAGATCCCCACATGAAGTACACGATAAACTATCTAGCTTCGACATGCAAAAATCACATTCGCTGCTGCCTTGCTTTTGGCCAAACCAAGGGTGTCAGCGGGCGCGCAAGACGCTTTCCACACACCGCATTCCGAGGTGTATCTGTTAGATACACAGATTTTTTTTGTTTTCGCGATGCACATTCATATTCGAAGCAATTTGTTGTGAATTTTAATTAAGCAACAAAAATAAACGAACTGACCTACGATACTACATAGCCGTAGTGCTGCTCTCATCCGATTGAATGGCGAATTAAGGTGGGGTAGCCAGCCAAGAAACAACAAGCCCGGAGCTCCGCTGGCTTTTGATACGAACACGGCTGTATGTAGTGTGTTGGGAAATCTGGGCGGTGGTCGTCGTCGTCGTCGCCACCGCTACTACTTGTAATGGTAATGAGAGTTTGCCTTGTAAATTTTTATTCAAATTACTAAACCAACACCGGCCGGCGCTAGCAATAAAAAAAAAAGTACAAAACGTACAAGAGGAGGCTCTCTCTAACGACGTACACTCGTATGTACCTGAGAATGCAATCCGTGACGGCTTTAGCGAAGGCGTCTGACTTTGAATTTAAGCATTCGAAATGCGCGAGTTTGATTAGTAATGAGGCAGGCGATATGCAAATCTAAGCACACAACCGCGAATGGTTACAAGGGAGAGAGAACTCTGGCCAGCCGTACGTACAAACGTACATATTTGCATTAAGGTGTGTTTCGATAATGTTGTTCATTTTAGAATCCGATCCGAGGTAATCCAATTGGAGTTTTATTTGCCTTTGCAAGTGCTGAGGTGCTTCAGCTAAGTAGTATACGACTGGAACGGGTGCGCAATTTTATTTCCGATTTCCTGTGATGACTTGGGGCTTACTCATCTAACAGAGAGCAGCTGCAGGTTTAGTGTCGCAATGGGACATTTGTATGCAATTGCTCCTGCCTGTAGGGGGAACCTGAAGAGTTGATTCGTTCTGAGTCTGCTGAGTCCTATATATCCTGCCATGAAGGGTAACTCCGTGGCTACTCTGCTATGAATCGGAAGAAGGCTCTTCACTTTTCAAAATGCGAGATTGCATGGAAGTACCCTCTTCCCACACTCTGTATTGAAGGCGCATCTATGTAAATAAAGGCTGCCAACATGCTTTACTCCATTTTATCGTTTGACATGAAGACCGCTCTATTTTCAATCGAAAGAATGCTGCATTCCCAACTTTCGTTCCTTCAATGCACTGAGTCCGTTTTGAGAACGTTTTTGCCATCATTCTTAGTTTATTAGTCGAAGACTTCGTTCTCTCTAATTAGACTGGATATCAGCATCATAATCGGTGTCATCACTGGACATTGTCTAATAGGAAAGCACGTAACTACACTTGATGGGGATTCGAACCATTTTTGGAGAAGTTGCAGAGATGAAGAGCCATGCCCTGCTCTATCCTCACAAAAAGTTCATTTAGGAGCCTTCTCCTTCAATGATCTTGTTAGTCTAACTAACACCAACTTTAGGAGTCTACTACGCTTCATTAGTCGATATGGAGGATCGCATGATCAAGGTAGTATCACAACGAACCTTTTATTGGTCCTATCCTAGTCTTTTAGTTTAAAGTAGCGCTGTTTTCAAAGCTATGCATTCGAGTACTCTGGGCCTGATATCGTACAATTCTACTTGAGTTTCGTTCAAATTCTTTGCAAGATAGCTTCCACTGGATTGTGATTGCGAATCCGGAGTATACTCGCCCCTTCAACTTATAAATCACTTCAGCTGTTCACCACATTGCGACGATGTGTAGTCTCGTTCCACATCGCGAACACTTTAGTTTCTATATCGTAAACATTAGACGTTTGTACCCTTTTTTTCATTAAATGTAACAGTGATGGTCCTGACACAGATCCTTGTGGGACTCCATCCCCAACTAGGTATTCTGCCATCCAATGGTCGGTTTCAACAAGTAGAAGGCTATAGATACCAATAACAAAGCCAAGGATTTGAATACGGTTTCCGTAACAGGACACAGGCTATTAACACGATGCTCTTAACAACCCAATTACATGTCATTTCTATCACTCACAGAAGTAGTCACCACCTAGCTGAACCCTTCTGACTTGAAAGGATAGGACACACCTCTATTTCTGAAAATTTCGAGTTCCTCCCGCAAGACACCGACTACGTACTTCCTTAACTTCTGTTCATATCAATCTGTATCATAGGGCTACAAATATTCTCAGTATTCTCACTGCATTGGTCTCCTAGTCGCCCACCGCTTCCTTTTATAGGTTTTAACTTCCAAGACCTCGACCCAGAATTGGGATTCCTAAAGTATCATTGATACTGCCTCTCTTATTCGAACGTGGTTTCTGTTGCTATATTTCCATACCATTCCATACCATACTCTAGCTTCGTGACTACACCTTGATTCCCTACTTCTATCATTGGCTCACTGCTCTCCAGCAACTACAGATTTCCCATCGCGTTTGTGGTCTGCTAAGTGTAGTTTCATAATCGTCAGCCACTTCTTAAGTCGCAAAGTCAAATATTTTAACGAATCTTAGCTTAAGAGTCTCGTTATACATCACATTCATAAGCAATGGTCCTATTACCGAACCCTGAGGAACGCCGACATACTCTGTTTCTTGCAGCGAACTGTTTGGACGAACCTTAAAAATTCTACCTCAAGTATTTCGTTACACAATGTGTTTAAGGGCAAAGGACCTAGCACCTAACCTTGGGAAACTCCGCTTTGAATACTGTGCTGGTTTGTTTCATTCATTTTGGAGTGAAAGGCAGCAGGATCCCAACTTGAAGATAGAGTCTATCTTCTATTAGATCTTACTTTGGGACGAACGCTGATTGCTTTTTTTTAAGTCGAACAGTTTGTAAGGAAGTTGCATTTACCAGCTGCTAATCCAATAAATCTCACACCATTTGGGACAGGTCCTCTCGCCGGCTGTAATCTTTCAGTCGAGCCTCATTCCTCTAACGAGTGTGTCTGTTCTTGTTTTGTGGAGTTAGAGTGGCGCTAAGCCCTCCTTTGGGGTCATGATGAAGCTACCTCTTCTACCTACCTTCCATCTCTGACGGATCATCGGGATAACCCATTTTCACACAGCAAACAAATAGCTCTCGGCTCGTCTGAATTATTAGCTTATGGTCTCGACTTGATACTTGGGCTAGAGACAGGCTTTTTGTCTTCGAATCAGCTTCACATACATTTATGTCTAAAAGCTAAGAGCTCTGAGCTGGGAATACAGTCGAAACGATTTACACTGCTGCTGACGGGCCTTTGATCTAAAAATCTCCATCAACCTTACATCTTTCTCTGAACTGAGCCCAAGGATACATATTTCACACAAATAACATCCACAACAAGGTCTTGTGACGCAATACGCGCAACACGCTTAAAACCCAAACCTCTCCGACAGATTCTCCAACAAATTTTTGCACAACATCCGTCATTAAAAAATTCCTGAAAACACCTTACCCCATAAAAATATTTAACATTTCCACTTAAAAACAACCAAAATCGAGTTCTAAAAAAAAACAACAACAACTACTCATAATGCGTTGTTAACAGTTTTACGATCGCCACATGGGACGGGCCCACTAAACTACAATCCCGGCGGCGACAAAAACAAACTCAGGGCAGTCACAACAATACCTTCGAAAACAAAAAAAAAATAACATTCTCCAGTTCAACCAGAAAAAAACAACCCCAACCGTCAATTTTGAATGAAAGTGTTGTTTTTTTTTGCGCTGAACAACATTCACAACAAAGTTGCTAACGAAAATATTCAAATGGAAGAAGAAGAAGAAGGAATTTTTAACAATTTAAGATCCATCAATGCAAATCGGAGAAAGAAAAACAAATAAACCCCCCCGTCAGCCAGCCAGCGCGAGTAGAAAATAACAATTTTAATCTAACTCAGGCTAAATGCGCGAATTAATGATTTGCATCTGTCGTTGTTTTTTTTTGCTCATTTCTCGGAATAAATGAAATTTAAGTACAGTAGGAGCGGGTTTTTCTGAACGAGAATGTAGCATGACAGCTCGTGAAAAGAGCCATTGGTGCTGTCTGGGATCTTACTTAAGTCCTGTATCCCCTTGTGGGTCCTAGGGCCTCGACAATGCCTACGCGCCATCTTGTGCGGTTTCTGGAAATGTGTTTCAGTTCTCTCCAACTCTTTCCCTATTGCCGTGCTTCCTTCTCAACAGTTCTGCGCCACGTACTCCTGGGACCGCCGCGTATCCTGCCATCCTGAGTAAGCGGGTTCCATTGCATCGCGTGGTTAGCTATGGATCTGTCACCCTTTCGGAGAGTATGTCCAATCTACTGCCACTTTCGTCGTCGTATTGTAGTGCCTATAGGTTCGTGGCCCGTTCTCTGATAGAGTTGTGCTTTGGCCAGAAAATCCTAAAAATATAGCGTAGCCACCTATTGACGAACGTTTGCAGCTTCCTCGTGATAGTGGCGGTCAGCCTCCAGGTACCACATCCATATAGCATCACGGATTCAACATTGGAACGGGACAGTCATAGCTTGGTGGTTAAGCTAATCGCATTGCTACGCCAAACTGTGGGTAGCATTCCAAACGCAGATTTTGCTTTGCCTATTCAGTTGGCTACTTCCAGTTCGGTTCCGCCATCGGTTGAGACAATACTCCCGAGGTATTGAAAACTCTCAACTCTCTCAACCGTTTGTCCAGCAATGCATACATGAGCTGATGAGCTCGGTCCTAGGCGGATCATTTTTGTTTTTGCCGAGTTAGTTTTCAGCCCAACGACGCCTGCCTCTCTCTCCACGTTTGTTGTCATTTGGTGAAGGTCCGTAATTCTATGTGACAGCAGGCATACGTCGTCGGCGTAGTCGAGGTGTTTGAGTTCAGATGGCAGAGTCCATCGAATTCCTCCGTTTCCTGGTGATAAGGCCGCATTTAGCACGTCGCTAATCACAAATAAAAATAGTATTGGTGAAAGTATGCAGCCTTGCCGAACCCCACTTTGGACTTTGAATTCCTCTGACAGCCTTCCTCTGTGCAATACGTGACATGTGGACCCATCATATCTAGCCTTGATAATTGCTATTAATTTATCAGGAATGCCTTCCCGATTGACACTATCAAACGCCTTTACGGATTCAGAGCGGAAACCTGCTTGTTCGGCGTCGAGTGTGTCTTCAAGGTGTATTTTGATTCGCTCCAGGATGATTCTAGCAATTATCTTGGCCGCAGCAGGCAGCACGCAAATACCCCTCCAGTTTTCGCACTGCATTAGATTGCCTTTTTTAGGGAGCTTGACGGTCACTCCTTTCTTTCACTCATCCGGAAAGCTCTCGGCTTCCCATGTTTTCCCGACAAGTGGGAACAATAGCTCTGCCGATGCAGTTGGCGCAGCTCGTAAAAACTCCGCTGGAATGCCGTCAAGTCCTACCGCCTTATTAGTTTTCAGTGCTCTGATTGCGGTAATAATCTCAACCCTACTTCGGGCTCTACATGTCCAAGTCTGACCAAATCGATGTCGCTGAATCCAGCTCGTATAGTTCGTCGTTGAATCTCCTCCTCCTAAGCCCGTCAAAGCAAACATGTCCCAACATTTTAGGAATAAGCTTTCTCTCGAAACGACTGAGGATGTCTTCATCCGCTTTCGCTAGAGTCTAGGCTTAGATGCCATAAAGCAGGATTGGTTTGATAATCTTAGAAATGAGTTCGTATATGCACTCTGCCAGATTATTTCCACTTGTTTTGAACAGCAGCCTTGCTAGATTTAAGCTTGGATATTGCTATCCTCACTCGTTTTGGTCAGGTTGACTGACGGAAGTTTGGACTGTCATCGATTGAAGATTGAAGAGTTCATTGTTCCTGACAGTTGGTCTTTGTCGCCAGAAGAAGTTTTTCCATGTACTCAGCACCGACTGTGACTCTACTAGGAGGTTTCTTGCTTCATCTCTGTAAGGGTCTTGTTTGCTTGACAACGTCGTCCTTTTCTGGAGATGGTTCTCGTGTCACTTCTGCTTGGAATTGACTGTCGTCGTTTGTAATCGCCTACTACTGTGATCCAACGACATCACCGTCAGGTAGACATATTCTTTTACCAGCAAACCATAGCTTCCAGCATTGAAGAGCTTAGTTCCTTCCACCATCAACTATAGTACGGTTCCCACCTGGCTGTGGTTGTTTAACCTTCGTTTTCCAGTGATTATCAAACGGCTTGGAAATATATTTCAGGCCTGCAGACTCCGATTTGGGTAGCGAAACCTTGGGTTGCCCTGCTGGCTTGACTCAACTATAAGACTTTTCAAGAGCTTTACGGAAACTCGATCGGTAGCGGCTCTGTCGGCATTGAATATGCATTTATCGGATCTGTTCTGCGACAGTCCTCAGTCGATGTTTGAACTCCGGAACTGTCGAATGTCTAAGTGCCTTTCATCGATCGTAACGCGATCACTTTGACTGATCGGTTTTGAATTTCTTGAACCTCCTGTCTAGTCTGCTCGGCTGCCCATCTGGATAAGCCACAGACCACATCGTTTCCAAGTATTTGAAGACTGACAGTTCCTCTTCGCTTTCTGTCGATCTAGTATAGTTGGGCTTCTGGTCTGGCCCAACCCAGTTAACGTCGAATCCATTATTCAAATCGATTCCCTACTCCTCATCGAGTTGCCCAGGTCTAAGGCACTCTTTTCCACGGAACTGTCCATCATGAGTAATGTGCGTTGCGTGTTTCCAAACTTTTTCGACAAACTCACCCGAAACGTCACCAAAGCGAGTCGAATCTATCGAATTCCCGCAAAAATCGATAAGTTTTTCTCAGATTTTATCGATTCAACTCACACTTCGCATCGATGAACGACTATCGACACAGTGGTGCGGCGTTACCATTAGTCTGTCCGATTGGCTAAATTTTTATTAATAATGCGTGAAGCAATGTTACACTCATGTTTGCAATTATTTATTACTTTTTACCGACGGTGCGTGTGTACAAATCCGCACATCATATCGCAAAGGTTTTCCATCTGTGAAATGTGTTTCTTTCCAGCCGATATCGGTAGATGTGTATATGACGCCATAGGACGTGATTGTTATATTTGTTTTGAATAATTTTTTCACCCGAATCCGGAGAAGAGGAACAGAAGGAGAAGACACAGAGTGCGGTACGCATGTACGCGTGATTTCGTTACGCGATTACAATTTTTCGCGACTCGACCGACCGAGGAGTTGAGGGTCGGGCGAGTAAATATTTCCATTTGCGCGGTCAAGAGGTAGGATTTGCAATGCGTGGCGGATTGTGTGTGTCGAGCAAAGCGGCGCTGGCTTGCACAAGGCTTACTTGGTTTACTTTTTATTTAGAAATATGAATATCTGCCGACTTAGTCGGGTCAGCACTTGCAATCCAAGTGAGTGATACAATTGTCGTCAGAGTTATGCAATGTGGAGTGCAACACTCGACGAGGGATTACTCACAGCTGACACTTGTTTGCTATAAACTGGTTTGTGTCTTGTGGATACGGACTGTGAATAGACCTTTTAAGTTCCCCATTCAGTACTATTGGACTTGGTCCTGCTCTAGATTACTTGATTCAGGGTTACCTGTCTGTCATTTCTGGGTTGCTCTTGAAAGCACTCTAGTCCGCTCTCCTTGGGTTGCGATAGAGTTCTTGGAGGTTGAGTATGTACTCGTAGGAGTGTCAGACCTTACCTACTGTGGAGACCCAAAATGTAGTGTCTTGTCTGTTTCTCGTAACAAAAGTGGGCTCTGTCCCTGTCTTGTCCGATTCCTTAACTAAGTCCACTAACGCCTCTGTTTCAGATCATCATGAGGCACGTATGTAGGTCGATGGCGAAGACTATTCAGTTGGGATTGGTGTTTGATCTGTTTTGCTGTGAGAGGCTCTTTTAAGATTGGACCTTGACCTTTCCAAAGATTAAGTTCTAATCTCTGCAGTTGTCCGTAGATGTTGCCACCTCGATCTATGTTGTTGTCTTTTAGTTGGAGAAGGAGAAGTCGCTTTTTTCCTTTCCACCAGAGGTCTAATCCTTACTATGTTGATACCTGTATATGTACATGTGTAGGTTGATACCTGTATATGTAGATGTGTAGGGTGGGTCGATCATCTTCTTACTCTGGGGGCGCCCTTAAGCATTGAAGCGGTATAAATCTAATGTAGCCTAGGACTAGCCTCCTCTTACGAATCATTCATCGTCACGGATGGTGGCACCGTAGGGATGTGATATACATATCTCCGATGTCGATTCCAAGCTTGCTATGTTCGTTGTAATTTTATGTTGAAACTTATGGGATTTTATGGTAGTTTTCGACTCTTGATCCCTCTTAACTTACTTTCGGTAGCGCTACTACAGTCCGAGGGTGAACCTGCGTCTCAACCAACAAGCCTCTCTCCAGCCAGTTCGATCTTTAGCCAACTACCTCCAGTTTCGTACATCAAGTTGGTTGAGGTCCCTTTCCATTTGAGTGCGCCACCTTAGGCCTTCCTCTGCTGCGCCGTCCCTCTAGGGTAAATTCGAAGAATCTCCGGACCAGATCATTGTAGTCCATTCGCCCGACATGTTCTATTTGAACACGTTGACTAGGTCGTTGTCACCATACAACTCGTACAGCTTGTGATTGTACATTTTTCTCCACTCTCCGTCTGCGTCATTAAAATCATTCTTGACAAAGTGCATGCCTCTGGACCATAGAGTACGACTGGGATGATCAGGGTTCAGGCTGTAGCCCATAGAATGGTTTTGAGAAGCTAGGTACCGGGTCATATCGACCTGTCGAGCCAAATATATGGTACGACTGGCATTGTGCAATCACTCCCCTTCCTGGGACACCTGACTTCTATATGTCAGCTTCTTCTAGCTGTTCTCTCTTGTGTCCTAACTCAGGCTAGTAGTTGGCAGCAGTTTAGTGATCTCGGAAATACTGTCTTTCGTCCCTGCTTCTTTCTTCATTATCCTTTCTGATGTTCCACCGTATATAGTCAGTCGGAGCCAGCATAGGATTACATGATCCTCCTTCCATCTTACGAATCAACCATTTTCTACTCAAGGATATCGAGCTCTGTGTCAGTGAGCTGGAGACTGTCCATTAAGCCCTGTGAACAAGTTTCAATGGGGCTATTCTGACTGAAACTATTACCAAAGAGAAGAGGTGAAAACACGCCTCCTTGAGGTACTTCACAATTGTCAGATCCTTTTACACGACTATAGTTATTCTGATGTAGAGATAGTGTTTCCAGCTCTCCACTCCCGATACATTTTTCAAACTTAATCAAGTTTCGGGTGTGTTCTGCTGATGGAGCCATAATTTTGTTATCGCTGTTTACTATTGCTTGACTGTCATTCTGTGGTTTGTTTATAATTACCATTCTCCCAATCTCGCCCTGATAAAGTACAATTTTTTTTTAATCCCACACCCGCCTATCAATTGCGCGATAGAATTTGATTCCGCGAATACTAATAACAAACGTCGTATCTCGAACCTCGCTGACTTTTCAAACAGCAATCACAACTGCAATAGCAAATTTCTGGTATCGCCGCCGCCATGATTTGAATTAAACATGAACGCGTTCAGACGAACTTAATTTCGATCCGCATACCGAATGCCCACTGAAAATAGGTCGAAATTCAAATTTCGGAAGTAAAACATAAAAACGAAGTAAAATGCGATAAACCACACCGAATGTAGGTTACCGGACAGACAGACAGACCAGGAAGGAAATACTTTACTTTCGGTGGAATTTATTTGCATTTAAACAAGAATGTCAAACGACTGATAAACTTAATCACTCGTTTCGAACAATGTTCGCATACGAAAACGAAATCACAAAAAATCGGAAAACAAAAAAATAATAATAAAATTCTCGCCCGATATCTGACCTAGATACTTGCGTTTCTTTTATTCGTCCATAATCGCTTAACTTTATTTTGATTGCTTTTTTTCTTGGTTTGCTTTGTTTTTTACTTTAATTTTGTTTCCTTATTTCGATGATTGAAATACTTACATATTTAAATTTGCATTCATTTGCTGTTGCTACATATTCTGGCGACAATTTTTTGGTCTCTTGACAGGGTGTCGATGAAGTTTTATAAAAATGTTGGCTTGCCATCAAAATACGTTTTGTTTTTTAATGAAAACGCCTTCAAAAAGTAGGCGTGGCTTATGACAATGTATGGGTAAATAGCTGAGAATTTCAAAACCCAAATATTTGGTCTTAATGATTTTTTTTCGATTTCAAGTCAAATAGTGAGGTTATGGCTGGCGGTGACGCTTGTACCTCCCTCTTTCTTAAAACCCAAAATATGAGATTTCTTTCTCCAAAGGATAGAATAGGTTCATATAGCTACCCTATGCTCGTCCCCTTTTTTTAGTTTCTTGGAATATTGGTGAAAAAATTATGTGTTTTGTAAAATTTTAGGGGGCGTGTCTGTTTCGGATATATTATTCTAAAAGGTGATTCATTTAGTGTTCTGCTAATGGATTTTTTGACAGATGACGCGTGAGTCGTGTGAACTTGACATGGAATTTTTTGTCAGTATTGTTTGACATTTCATCATAGAAAGACTTCAGCTGTATTACGAAAAGCAGCGTTCTACGAGGAATGTGTTCGGTGCACTTATCCTAACCCACCATCGCTATACCATCGAAAAGTTTGAAACCTAATTTTCATTGATAGACAGTACGGTAGGTGACAGTGTACGCAATGACCTCGGCGTCTGATCAGTTTGACTTGTCGTATGCAACTACTTGTCGAATTTTAGGTAAGGATCCTGGTTTTAGAGAATACAAAATGCAGAAAAAGTCACCGTTTCGGTCTTGAGGCTCTTGAAAAGCTTGAAGAAAATCCACTGTTTTTAAGAAAAATTTGTTCAGCGGTGCGGCACATTTCTGGCTTAATGAGTACGTCAATCAGCAAAATGGCCATATTTGGGCTGAAGAGCAACCCGAAGAGGTTAAAGAGCTGTCATTACATTCAGATAACAGCTGTAGTTTAAAGCCTGGTGGAATCATCGGTCCATACTTCTTGAAAAACGAGGAAGCTCAGAACGCAACTGTCAAAGGCTTTTGGCAACAACTTTGAAAAGTGGTCTGTTAATGTTTTTAATCGTTTTACGTCCTAATTTACTTATTTGGGTCAATTCTTTCTAGAGGAGGACAGAGCATCAGTACCGTCTGGGTGCCATCTTGTACGGAAGGCATTGTGAGGAGTTGTGAGGTTCGAAATCCAAATCAAAGAAGCGCTCAGACTCCGATTCGGTTCATTGTACTTAAAGACAGAAACGTTGATTTTTTGTAGTTTCCATGGCTTGGTTGTTGGGTTTGCTGTCCCCGCCCGTGCTTAAACCTGCACAGTTCGGGTCACAAGCAAACACACTATCTACAGCACCTTTGTCACCTCGTGTTTTGAGCTTGATTCCTTCTTAGTCGAACACGTCTCTTTTGTAATATTCCTAATCCAACTTTTTGCCTTCCTAGTTGAGACCACACTTGAGAGTTCTTTACTTCCTCGACTTTAGCCATTGCTTGTCTTCGCTCCCAGACTTTGGGCCAACAGATGAAGATTTATCATCCCATGTGAAAGTAGGCAAACATCGCCACCGTAACCTGGGTGTAGCTCGTGACATAGTCCATCGAATTGCATGATTACTTTACGTCAATGCTGAACGGAATAAGATCACTTAAGATCACTAAGAGCAATAGTAGTAACGATATGCAGCCCTGAGGTATTCCAATATTCAATAGCTCTCTCAAAGTCTATAGACACTAGATGTAGTGGAGACTTGAACTAGCATTCAGGTATCATGGTCTTCAGTTTGACTCCATATCTGCACTTTAAGTCCCACATTGTGACTTTACTCAGAGGACTTACCATGACTTATCACGAAGAAAAATAGGCACCATGTCGCCTGCGAACTAGACTATTTGAAATCTTTATCTGTCTACTTTCTCATGAAAGAAATTTATTCATGACTGTGAGGCCTAGTATGGATGAAATAGCACCGCCTTGGGGCACTCCTCCTATACTACTGAATTTGGTTATGTGATGCGTGAATAATTCTAGTACTACTCTTAGACGCTATCCAGCACCTTAGTTGGTTTTCTACACCCTACTCCGTAAGGGATTCGAGAATCGCTTTAGCGTTAAGGACTCCTTCTATATCTAAGAAAGTAGGGAATACACTTCCCCACAGTATATGCATTTTTTCTATTGTTTGCACTGCTTCATGAAGAACTGTCTTCGTAGATCTTCCTTGAGGTATGCGTGCTAGGATTTTGAGAGTGGTGATTCAGTTGTATATGGCAGAATCTCAGTACCAAGAAGGTTAGACTAATTGGTCTGAAAACGTTCGCGTTTTCAAAGCCACGCCTACTCACCTTCAGAATGAAGACTGCGGGTCATGGGACTGCTACCTCTACTACAATGAGCAGAATGCTGTCTACACTTGGCGATTTAGAATGGACAAAACTGTCCAGGAAAATTACTCACAGTTTTAAGCCTTTCCAGGACTGCAGCTATGGGCAATTGTTAGACAATTGTCCTTACTTCCCGGAAAGTCCGTGTGTATTAGGGTCTCTAAGGATTCTGCAGTTGACTCTTTCCAATTTCCATCCAACCTTTGGCAGAAGAGATCGTTTAAAATGATCTTTGGATAGAATGTCCATACTGAGTCGATCAGGATCCTTGGCAGTTCTATATTCTATCCAGAACTCTCTATAGGTACTCTTTTTTTAATTTCAAGCCAGTCTGGGTAATGATGCCTGTATCTACATATAGAAGATTTTGAAGCTATTTCTGGTCAGTTTCCTGAGGTTAGAGAGTTCTTCGAAGTTCTTTTCGGACGTCTTTACTTTTGTTGGTAGATCTGCAATAGAGATTATTTTAAGGCTAGGGCTACTGCGTAGCTGGGACTGTCCCCAGTCGAATTTTTAGGATTCCTAAAGCTGCTGTAAGTCATTTTGGCAACACCCTGAATGATAACAAAAAAAAACCGATTCGCCACCCTATTTGAACCGAACATGCCTGTGCACCAAAGTGGGTATCCCTCCCTGCTTGACCATACAGCCATCACGTTAACCTTGCACATTTGTTTCTCCATAGACCCGAGCATTCTCGAGACTCGTATTGTTGCCATGACAGGAGTTTATCTACATTTATCGCCATTCCACACGAGTTGAGTCACTCAAGTCAATTTGACAATTTTTATTGTCAAACAAAAATAAAAATACAAAGTGTCCAACCAACACGAGAGACAAAAGGAATTCTTATGCAAATCCACAACTTCTCGAGTTTGGTGTTTGGGCGGATATTGTTTAACAGACTCTGTGTCCTTTTTTGTTGTCCAATTGATCGCCACAAAGTCACACGACACAATAGGACTGCCAAGGCGGGGGAATTTCAAAATGCAAATCACTTCTGATTTGGTTTTATGAGTTTTTTTTTTTAAATAAATCACGATTGTGATTTATAACAGTCTCTTAGGAGTTTAATTGTTAATCGGTTTTAGCGAGACACACATGACACACAGCACTATTTAGAGTGAACTGTTTATTGTCGATCGTTATAGCAAATTTTATGGAATTCCATGGAATGCTGCTGCTTTTAAGAGTCTTTCTTGGAAGAGCAGATGAATGGCAACAATTTAGCGTTCAAGTATTATTTGTTCTTAAAAAAAGGGAAAGGAATGCTTGCCAACTAATGAGAGGCTGGAGAAAATCAGAGGACATTCTTACATGCCCTTGGCTTATTGCTGTACAAGTGTGGAAGGCGAGATGGTAGATACGTTCATACCTAACAGTGTTATGTGGACACTGAAAGGTTTTTAATGATTCTGGCTAGATTCTATGTAAAATGGTTTATCAAAGGCTGAGAAAGTCCACTCTAAAGGAACTTCGTCTATCATCTGGGGAACAATGTAACATGAACCCTACACAATGTCCCCTGACCTTATAATGGCTAGAACTCATTTCAGACCCTGAGAATGTAACACATCCAGCATGAACTTTGGTGGTCTCAGCAATGTGTCTGCTTTCTCAAGGCCCAGTTACTGCCTCTTTACGCTTCCGACGTTATTTTCTTTTCTTTGTTCCTTACTTTCTTGCACAGGCATTGTCCCCTTTCTAAAGCTTCAGGATCTCTGCCTGTTTTAAAGTAGAACCGTGCTCTTGTGTCAAATTTCTTTTTTGTGTGTTCGATGTGATCCTGTTGCCGTCACTCTAGAGAAGTTACTCATTTTTACAACAGTCTACCAATCAGTCGATAATTGGAATATTCTACATTTTTTTTGGCTTGGAGACTATGGGCGACTATTTTCAGAGGACATTCCTCTTAAAGCTTACGTGTCCCAAAATCCTAGTCAAGTTGATAGTATAATTGAATGGTACGAACAGATGCAGTTTCAGACAATTCCATAAAGCTATGATCCTATCGTGCTAGATTTGGGATCCCTAACTGCTCCTTATGGTATCTGAATCTGAATTAAGGTCTCAGGGACACTCAAGCATACCTGTGTAGGACCACGAGGACTTAATTGTTTCAAATCGGTCACTTAGGACTTTTGTAGAACTTTTTTTTTGAGGAACAGAAAGGCACGCAGTCCATTTATGTAGGTCCCAAGTGAAAGAAAAGTATGTGAAATGTAAAGAATCCGAACGAGAAGGTACATCCTAAACGAACCCAACTCCCTAGCAGAGGGGATATCCCACAACCCCTTAACGTTGCACTCCAGAGTCACTTGATAGTCAATATTCTAGAAAAAGTGTTCTTGTAAGACATTGGTATTGCAAAAAACCCATATGTATGTCATAATCTGTGGAGTTCCACAAGGTTGAGGATTCGGACCTATCGTTTTAGCATTATATGAAGCAGTGTTTCGGGATTAATTAGTTTAAAATTGTAGGTTCTCCCGACAGAATCGAGGTGCCTGTGATTGCAAAATAATATTCAGTACAGCATTGACTGTCATCAGTACAAAATTTAGAAGAAAGATTTTGACAGAACAGGCTATAAAGGGGGCTTAAGGCATATCATCTTACAAATATTTGTGCCGTGTGTGTGTTTCTTGTGACTGTCACTCTTGGATGTTTGTCAAATGTATGTGAAACGTCGGACTAAGATTCGAATCTTAAACTTCTCATTTATAGACGGTACGAACACGCGCACTGTGCGCCCATACATAGCATTAAATGACTGGTTTTCGCAATACTTAGTATCAGATGACAACTGTCATAGTTTAAGGACTGCCAACCCCAAAAAAATAAGTAATTTGCTGAACACTCTTTACTCAATTCTTGTAGTATTTTGAAAGCATTTTGTTTTTCTTTTTTGAGTTTTGAAACAAAAGTTTTAATACAATTTTCTCTTTCTTTGCAGGTAAATACTTGTTTGATATCTGTTTGGAAGTTTACATATGTATAAGGTAACATAAGTAATATTATAAAACTTAGTTTAATGTTTAGAAAGCTGTCTCCAAATAAATGTCAATTTTCGTGTATAAATGCTCACCACTGCCTGTCTGTCACAAGTCTTGTTTGTCCTTTTGTGGTTACACGGGCTATAAAGAGTTTCTCCCCGTAAATTTCTTCCTTTTGTCATATCGAGCGAGAACCGATTCAGAGAGCTTCTTCCTTGGAACTCGGTTCTTCTTCTTTTACTTGACAAAGTACGGTTCAGCAGAAACTCTGTTTTTTTTTCGTGATATGCCAGAGCCTTCATTTTTTAAGTCGACGTCTTTTTTAAGTGGCGAAAGATTGTGTGTATCTTCTGTGCTCTGTACATTCAAGCCAAGGTCGTCAGGATATCGAAATTTTCTAGATTTTGTTTGCGACTGGTCAGATTCGTATATACCCCTGAGGAGGCCCACTGCTTTCGTGATCATTTATAAAAACTTGAAAAATGCAATCACCTAACTTGTTACTTAGAAGATTCGTCAGTTTCTTACATTTTACGATTTTGAAAAATATTTTACATGAGCCTTGCTCTCCTCTCACCGTATTGTATGCGGATGTTAGGACTTCAACTGCAGTGGAAGTATTAAATCTTTTCTCAAAGTCATGAATATGGTTGATGCAGGTACGACCAGATGTTATGTCTGATTGGGATATGATTTGTAATAGCCGCTCTAGTCCAGACTTGAACAAAGTATCTCCAGTAGTTTGTACCACAGAGAAGAGCTATAGATTTGCAGCTCTCAGCACGGTCAGCTAGGTCACTAGGCTTGCTATAGTTTCTGTACTTTAAAAACCTGGTGGCTTGGAAGGCTGAAACGACCTGATTCCGAGGTCGTGGTTCTGGTATCAATGCTCAGAAGAATACTGCAAAGAATAAGTGTCCTATTCCCCATCTGCGGTATAGTTGTCAACTGGTTTTCTTAGAGAATTTAGCTTTGTCCAGCAGGAATATTCGTCTAATAGAATTCCCTGAAGCTTCCACGTTTCACTTTTCTTATTTCCCTGTTATAGGTGGGCAGTGCCATTTCGTACCTCTGTCAGTCTCCTGTACGCGTTTTGTTCATAAGTTTGCCAGATTCCTGCTCATCCATGTAACATTTTTCCTCCTACAATTTCTGTTTGTGGGCGTGGTTAGTGTGTTGGACTATGAAGCAAGGGGTTCGAGGTTCGAATCCCAGTCGAGGAAGACCTAAAAATTCTTCACGGCCCACCTCTCGCGAGCATCTGACAAACATCCGAGAGTACATCTGTCTTGAGAAAGCTTCTGAAATAACAAATTGCCCTTCGGACACGGCACCAAACAGTAGGCGCTTCTTCCATTCGTGTGGTGAATATAACACGAATAGTTGTGAGAAGCTAGGCCTTGGGTCCCATCGACCTGTTGCGCCAAATAAAAAAAAAAAAAGCAATTTCGGTTTACCATTTAGTTAGTTTCAAACGTCTGTAGTCTGGTCTCTAGTCAAGCCCTCTACTAGTTCAAATATCAGTGAGCAGTGAATTTTCTAATGCAAACCTGCTCCACACCAGTCCCTAGTTTGTCTTCCTTGGGTTTATAAGTGACGTTATCCAGCCTTTTCTTTTTTGACAGTTCATATAAATTTGACGCTTACCTCTCTAGCCTTGAGGTGAGATTAAGATACCTAAATGTGTTTTAAACTGCGATTCCGAATCGATCCTAATCATAATGGGTCTCATAGTTGATCGGTAGGGTATGTCATGTTCATGGTCCACATACGGTCATTTTGTTCTATCTACATTGAACTTTGGTGAAAAGGGGATTTTACTTACTTAACGGGCTCCCGACCCGTGAAGAGTCCCTGCCTGAGTGACGGTAGCCTTCCATTCTCTTCGATCCCGGGCACGCTGCTTCCAATGGCCAGACCAAGCGCTCTGGCATCCGCGATAGCCATAGTCGTCTCGAACCTGGGGGCTGTGAGTCGAAGATGCTCTTTGCTGGAGCATTATTGTCCATTCGCTCGATGTGGCCGAGCCAGTGTAGTCCTGATTGGCGTCTTCTATAAGATTGAACTTACCACTGAACTGAACTGAACACTTACCAATAATTCCGCGGCCCAAATGTCTATCATTCGAATGCATAGTTTCGAAATAAACAACAGGAAATGCGCCTACCTATCTCTTGAAAATATTTGTCTATTTCTGTTTGGCGGTTGGAATGACAATAACACCAAATGGCTTACTGAACAGTCGACAATTAAATTATATCACGTCTCGTTCTAATGCGATATAAAGCGATCGCCATTCCGTCGTTTGTGTATGGCTCAAACGATCTTGGCCAGGTATCTCTCTCTGCAATTGCTTTGTTTTGATCTAAGATTTGGATTTGGATTTCTCATTTTCATATGCAAACAGAGCACGCTTTTGAAGGTTGCTTTCATTTGATGTGTATTTCTCACGGAATGTCTCTCAAATTTTTATGCCAATCGAGCTTGTATGTCAACGTGACAAACGGCTCTGGTTGATGTTTTTACGACCGCATTACCGTCTATTAGCGGACGCGCCAAGACATTCCCCAAAAGTGCGATAAATCGCCGAAAATTTTACGATTTTCTTGTCTTTATTTTGCATTTCTGTTTCATTTTTTTGGGTATTTTTCGAGATTACAGAGAAACGGGTAAAAACAAAAATAACTGTGAGTAAGACCGTTTAACTAATGACACCGGTGTAGGCCGACCGGCCGGCCCTGCACACGGCAGATACAAATATAATTGATGATAACTTTTTCCTAATTGACGCGAGTCTATTTTTTGAAAACACTATGCACGGCGAGGGTATTTTTAGAACACACTTTTCGGCTGGATTTCCAAGTCAAATTCGGTGGAAACCGCTTTTGATTGATGATCGCGGGGCCAACTGGTTGTGGTTGTGGTGTTTGGTAGAAATTTCGAAAACAGTTCTTGTTTTTGTCTTTTCTCCGCGATGATCCAATTTAATGATGTAAAATTAATTTTGTCCGAGAATTGCTTTCAAATGATGTCATTGGTTGGAATTGCAAAAAAAAAAAAACAGGAAATAGACGGATTCCATTAGAAATTCTTGGACACGTCTGATGGAATGCGAAGGACACATTTAGATTTGTTTTTGTTTTTTTCAAATGGGTGGTGGGAGTGTTTTGCTAAATTCTGATGATCACAACTGTTCCTTCATTGAATTTGGAACTGATTTTGAAAAGAAAGTGGATTCTAAGGAAATGGTTGGTAGAAGGGGCTGTTAGATGAAGTCTCGCTTGACAGTCAATTAGCACGTCACTCAGAGTTACGCGACTGGAGAGTTGAAATCCCTTATGGGTACTCAGTAGCCCGTGCTACGAGTTATGTCAGACTCCAAGCTGTTTACGTGGCTGAAGCACCCCCCAACCCTGTCCTCATTTCCCGGCACCGTGCCGGTCAAGGCATTCCTTCGCAGGGGCAGGTTTCTTCTGTGTTGTACCCGTGTTTTCTTCTTGGACTTGCAATGATGTTGTTGGCGACGTTCCCTCGTAAAATGCATGAACGATATGAGTCTCCCTGGGTAACACAAGCACTGCTTCCCATTTTTTGCACTTCAGTAGCACGTGCCACAGTGACGATCCATTCTTCTGCTATATCGTACTTATAAGGTAAATCCCGGAAGAATTGGATAAGGTAAAGCCTTACTTACCCGTGTTTTCTTCTTGTCCACTCCGCTATGTTCGGTAGCAGTTTGTATGATTTGTACCCTCATGGTTCCATTCTATTTCAAGAACTGCTCCATTGGCTATTCTCTCTGGGGTTTCGTCATTGGATTTTGACCTCCAGCTCAGCAGCACTCCAGAACTAGTAACAGAGAATCAGGACCTTGCAACGCCTGTATAAATGAGAGCATCATCTAATGGGAGATGCTTTTTAAATGTCCTTCAGTCCCACTGTCAGTTTACGATTTCTTGCACTAGCTGCACCAAAGTATGTCAGTTTTTCTGTGTCTGCAGTTCCATTCCATCTTCATTTGGACGACAGAGCCCTGCCGCCATTCTCCACGTTTGGGGTATCGAACCATGTGCTTTTCACTGGTATTCCATACTCAATACTGGGATGCACTACGAGTCCGGAAATCCGCATGTACTTCCTTTCAGATAGCTTTGCGGTCTCTTTATTGAAATATCCTAAAGTCCTGAGCAGTCAGTTCAGCATTGTCTCCATGGCGACTGTGGCACAGGATACAGGATAGGAAGAAGTCAAAGGGCCTGTTTCCTTTCTACTAGGAGTAGTATGGACCTAACGATGCAAGTGTTAATGCAATAGTCTTGCTCGCTTTCAAATACCTTCGACATATCCAATACCACTTACCAGCCCAGGCCGCAGCAGTTCAGCCATTTTGGGTGATTTGCAGTGCCTACTGCTTGAGCTCACCCAGTGTATTCAGATCATATTTCTCCGTAACTGACTTTGGGAAGTCATCAGCATATGCTTTCCAACATTTGAACCCCTCTCAGATACCAGTGTCCACAGCAAGGGACAAGGAATTCCACCTTGAGTGGTCCTACATGTACTCAATGATATTTTTTTTATTACCTTTCTCTTCTCGAAACCTGAAGAGGACTTCCAATAATACTCCTTAACTTGATGTTATTGCTGGGTCCCTCTATAGACGCTTTAACACTCTTTCCATGTCAGGCTATCTTCATCTGGGAGAACTGCTTGGTGCTCATAGACGAGGTGGGTAGGTTTGATTCCTTGTGTTCGTCACAAATCCTAATCCCTTTGCTGTACTAAGATCTTTCCCAGGTTTACCTAGAGACACTTCCCTCATTTCCAGCCATGGAGGTTGGCCTGTAGTCTAAAGGTCTAAATATTCTCACCATATGAGAGGCAAGTATCTTTCGCTCCTTCTGAAGAAAAATGTGGAGTGTCCCATCCTTCCCTGCGGCTCTGTAGGGCCGGTTCCTTTTCAAGTTTGCCTCTGCGACACATGGTCTGAATCTTAAAGGAAGTTTCGAAAAATTCCCGTGCTCTTGCTCTTCCCCAACTACTTACAAGAACCTGTGGTTGGGTGTATTCCTTTGAGAAGACCTTCCTGATTCGTGTCCTACTTGGAGCCTCTTCTATGTCACTACAGTCATTTTTGCATGAGTTTCTACTAGCGAGCCTAGTCAACAAGTCAGTCATACTCTAGTTAGAGTTCTACGAAGGGACTGTAGAAAGTAGTCAGAGCACACTGTCCGAGATTGTAAGCGCGACTTAGACAATTGATAAGTTCCTCAAGTACGGCTTCCTCCCAAAAAATCGAAGCCCTTTGTCCCGAACTGAGTTATGTCCTTCCACTGCTGGGAATCTCTTTCAAATTTCCCGACTCAATCCAAACTCCAGTGGCAGCTTGAAAACCTATCAAAAACGTATAATTCCTTGAACTGCCGCCGCATACTCGTACACCGTCTATCCGATATTAAATATTAACGACCGACAGTCTATTAATTACCCTTCCCACCTTCTAAGAAATGTCACTTCAGCCGGCCATCGGATTCCGACACTATCAACGCTCGCGCGCGGCCCGCCCTTTGATCTTTTCCTTCAAAAGAACGAAAAAGAACTGAAAGACCATCCATCCAATCCAGAACTCTATCAAAAAAAGGCCAAATAAACTCCGTCGCATGTAATTAAAAAGAACGAAAACGTTTTCTCAACTACTTAAGACCTTCATCATCATCATCAGCATCGGCATCGGCTTGGGCATCCCCACCTCCTCCAATGGCATGTCATGTCACTTGGGATGAAGAATTTTTGTGGAAGTGCTCAACTCCGGTAGCTCCAGTAACATTATTCCGTCTGGGGTTTTACAAATTTTTACCGCCCTGCGCTGCATCTCCTCGTGGAGTGTCGTCTCTTTATTGTTCTCGCGATTACCATAAGTATCTCTCGCAGCCAAACGGAGAAAGATGAAATTATTTCCCGAACCGAGTATCCCCGTTAATTTCGACGAGAGAGATGGATCAAGAGATACTTTGTGCGTTTGGCTCATAAATATTCATGGGATGCGGTAGGAGAGGAACGCGGACGAGATGATCGCTCGTCTAACTACTGCTGCTAGTGCTGCGTGTGGATTGATTTTATTGCTGCGATATAGGTTTTGGATTGCGCTGCGCGCCAGTGTGTTGGAGGGTTCCCACGCTGCTGCTGGCGCGATTTGAGGTTTCAGTGAACCCACCGGCTCTCGATGATTAGCAGCGAATGCCCAATACAGGCAGCGAGTTATTCATGTGAACCGTATTTGGTAGCTGATGGCTGAGATGCCTCCTAATCAGGAATTCCAAACACACATACACATACAAACACTTGTAATTGTGCTGGGAACCAACACCCTCTTCGTGTTGTTGTTCCAAACACTGCTGCTGCTGCTGCTGATGATGATGATGATGATGATGGTTGGTTGATATGACCAGCGGATGGACCACTCCTTTCCATTCAGTAATCCTGTTGTACGGCAGAGACTCAAATCGCAGAATTTAGCCAGGCAGGGAGGAACCTGTTTGTTCGGATCATGATGCCGCAGATAATCGTGGATTACGTACATACGTCGTGTGTAGGAAGGGAGGGGGAGTACAGAGAGCCAGCCCAGCCCAGCCCGCCCGTACAAACACAATTTGGAAAGAATAAAATTTTTGAAATTCAAATTCATTCATGCTGCGAGGGCTACGCGCGCCGGCGATGGTGGACCTGGCGAGGAGATGGTAATGGGATTTCCGAGGCTTAAGCCCACTACAACAAGTTATGTAACACTGGTTGGGGTTTTTTGTTTTATTTCTTTTGCCATTTGGAAGTTTTGTTGAATGGTATCTGGCAGTCGTATCGGATCTTTGATCACAGCAGACTGTCGCCAGTTTACCAGAACCATTAACCAAGCCAATATCGTCCGTTCAACTTACAAGTTTACACGTTTATTAGCGGGTAGGCCCAGCTAATTTTGTTGTCATTATGAGGTTGGTTTTTTTTTTACTGATTTTAGCTATTCGTGGGTAATTAACGAAATAGAAGGCCCCTGGTGGTTGGGAGGAGTGTCATCAACAGATAGGAAGACGGGTTTTGATCGGACCTGCGTCACGTCTTCATCACTAATTTTAGATGTTAGACATCAGCTCAGGTTCAGGGTCGGAAGAAGTCGGAACAGGTCTTGTCAGAGATTTCTTAGAATTTAAATTGGCGCCCAAGTCGAGTCCAGATACGAAATGAACGATTGCACTGTACTGCGACTGCAAATTTGTTGTAAACGATTTCACTATCACTTACCTCCTTCGTTCAGGACTTTAACGTAAGGAAGGTCTTAGCTATTGTCACCACTAGAGTCAGTAAGATTCTGTTCTTTAATCTTTATGCCTCAATCTTATACTCCGGAAGGAGCCTGATTTATTCTTACTGTTTCAAGTAGTGCATCAGTGACAACAATGCCAACAAAGCCTTCTATTTTTGATTCATCAGATGTTGGGATCAGTGAGATATCGACCGATACACTGGTTCTGGACATGCCACTGATTCCAGCACATAGACGGGTTTGATGACTCCACCATTTGCCTAGGTTTCTCTGGAGGGAAACTTGGACTCGAGGATAAATTCGAAATCTAAATAAGAGAGAAGGTACTCGAATGACGCATTCACTTTAGAATACTTGCTGATGCTGCTGTGTCCAATGGAAGGCAGAGCAGCAGAGTGGTTTCAACCCTGTGACTTTTGTGACTTTTGCAGGAGCAGGCCACCAAACCAGTCAACCGTAAGAAAGAATGGGCCTGGCGATAGCAGTTGACAGTGGCAAATTTTGAGTCCCATTTTCTCGCGAAAATTTCTACTGTAAGCGTTAAAAGCTGTCCGAGTCTTCCCCTAAAAGTCTACTATTCTGTCAAACAGTTTTGTGTTAAACGTTGTATTAATCACTGAGTCACTGCACCTATCTGCAATAGTAGTGCTGATGGTAGGTAACCTTGTGGTACACCAGTTTGAATGTCAACTCCATCTGAGTACCTACTCAGCACGTGACTTGGAACGGTTTTAATATGCCCTTTCCATCCTAGTATTTGATGCTTTTATGAACCTAGTAGGGACTCTTAAAATGTGTCATCGGGTTTTGAGGCAAGTTGGGCCCGTCTGTCAACTTTTTTTTATAATTTCATCATTATACGAGTACTGTACTCAAGTTGACCCTTGCCTTGCAACCTCTTTACATTCTATAAGTCGGGATACGATAGCCAGAAATGTCATTGTTAATTTCTAGTCTTGTCTTGAACTAATAGGGGCTTATGTAAGTAGTATGTAATGGGTATACCATGAAAAAGAAAGAGACGCCAAGCTGGCCGTCATCCTGACTGATACTAGTCTTGGATTGGTAGCGGTTTCCCCATCAATCGCCACCCAATAGTCCGTTTTCATCAGTCCTCTCTAAGTTCAACAAGTAGGTTCAATTCACCAGGCTCTAATTCGGACATTTTAGCGATCTATCTCTTTCTCTTTTCTGAGAGTTTGTTCAAGCTTGAAAGACGTCTTTAATAAGAAGGGGTCACGCGCAGAAGTTACTAGATACCGCCCTATTACTAAACTTTCCTATATATCCAAACTCTTTTAATGTATTTTATACAGGACCTTTCAGTGTAAGTTTTATATGTCTCCCAGTAGTAGGTGGTTCACCTACTGTCAAACCTCGTCTAAATTTTGTCCTTTACTCTTTCGAAGGAAGTGTCTGTTATTGCAATCGATTTCAGATTCAGTTCTCAAAAAGATATCTCATCTATCACATCGTCTTCAAAGTGTCTTACCTTTGCTTTGAACCCATATTGTTAAAATGGATATCTTGTTAACTCTGCAAGTTTTTTATAATATCCACTTCAGTTCATTTCCTTCGGATCCTTCCTTGGTCCGTCTTAGTGTCCCGCAAGGCATTCATCTAGGTCCCCTTCTTTTCATTCGAACTATACACCATCTTGAGACCTCTACACTTATCTGATCAAAGACATTTCTTCCCCTCAGTACTCTGGTTTCCTTCAGCATGATCTTGATAGCTGTTCGATCTGGAGCCTCAAAGATGGCTTAGAACTCAACATCGCTAAATGCCAATCAATTATGATAATTTTCCATGCACTATCAACCAGTCCCACTTTAAGCTTGATCTCGTTCACTATTCCCTGAACATTAATTGGGTTTTAAGCCCTAGTTTGTGAGTTAGTCTTTACGTCTTATTGTTGAACTTGACGTTTAAGCCGAATTAGACCCTTCACCTGTACTAATCCATCCAGCATCTCGTTAAAGCCCAGTTCGAGCTGCAATGGTCTAAAACCCTCTGCTTATCTTGAAATATTACAACTTAATCAATCAGTGTCCGCTCCTAATCCCTGGTCACAACTTCCACCGACTTGACATACTTTCGTTTCTGTCTAAAAAACGATCATCATCTGCCTAATCCGTGCTTAAGATTAAATGCTTCTAGACCACTGCCGGCCTGATGAGAAGCCTCGCATAAAAACCCCATAAAGTTTCAATTCCCTTCGACTCCACTCAACCGGAAGTTATTGTAATCGCCATGATGATTATTAATTTCGAACATCTCATATTTTTTTTCTATCGAGACTCCGATGCCGTCGAACAATAAAAAATAATAAAACAATCAACAAATTAAGAAACAACAAAAACAAAGAGGCTTCGCCCGACTCAGACGTGCTGACCATGCGCGCGCGCGCGTGAGAAAATTTCAAAATTTCCAGTAATTTCCACCGAAACAGCGGAAACGATTTCCAATGGAACAATAATTTAAATTATGTTGTCACCAATGGCGTCGTCGTCGTTTGAAAGGAACCTTTATGGGGAAATTTATTTGAGATTAATTCGCCGCGAACGAGTTGGGGCTTTGCTCTGGTCGAGTCGAGATTCGAATTGAAATGGAAATGTGGCTCTAATTTGATGTATCTTTGTATCTTTTGGTAATAAGTGGCAGTTAGCATGGAGCTGAAAGTCCAAGTTTATGGGTTTTATTGGTGGTTTTAGTGCTCTTCGACCAATGCATGTGGAATGGGATTGGGAGAGAGCAGCGCTTTTGTCTAATCGTTGGTAATTTTCAAAAGAACACGCTTTTGGTTGGTTCCCATGTGGCCATGTGTTTCGGACGCGGACAGGTTTTCATTCATAAATATTACTTAAAGGCTTTTTAGAGGCTGTTTTGAGATAGGGGCGCTTAGCAGGAGCCCGGGAATGGGTCTATAATGAGCGGTTCACTCTGTTCTAAATGATGTAAGTGTCGATAAATGCTATCATAAGCCAGAAAGGTTTTGTGCGTTAAAAGGGGGGAACCATTTGTCATGCTTTGAGAGCAAAAATAATGGGTTTGTGGCTTGACGGCAAAGTTCCATAGCTCGTTGACGTCCATCAGTGTTTCCGAATCGCTATTTCCTGTTGTAGGATTAAATCCATCGAAGACCGAACCATATAGTACTGTACCACGTATAGCTCTCCCAAGGCATTGAATGCTGGGGTTATTCTTGCCAAGAAACTCAGTTGGAAACTGAACATTCAAGACCGTGGTGGGAAGAGATCGATTGCCCTCTATTCATGTAGGATGGCTGTAGGCCCAAACTGGGTTCTCCGCACCCGTAATGTCCACTGGATATACACGACAGTCGTCAGAACTATACCTATGTACGGAGTCCTAGTCTGGTGGACGGCACTGGACAAGAAAGGCAACGTTGCAATACCCGAGAAGGATCAAAGGCTAACCTGGATTTGTATAACAGGTGCCCTTAGAACCCTTCTGCACTAGAAACTATGCTCCCGTTCTATGCTATCTATGCTCCACCACTTTGCCGTTGATATCGGGATGAAGGCTTAAGGAATACTTGGAACTAGCTTGTGGTAATATGGGTCACGCAGGCATGCTCAACGTGACCTATACTGTTACCTACTTAGACCTTAACGTCAAGTGTAATACCAGGATTCCCATCAGAAGTGCATGGGAGTCGGGTAAAATTTTTAACGAATCTGCGTCAGAAATCAAAGTTAGCGTCTGTAATAGGTGCGAAAATTTCCTCCACGGTACAAGGTACTGTACAAGGTGCAAAAAAGTTTGACCAGAGCTAGATTTTAGGAAAACTAGAAGACTTATTTCTGTCAATAGGGGAACCCTAAGAAAGATAGTTGGCGCACTTTATGGTAGACAGACATCGCAACAGACTTGGTGCCACCTTAAACGATTTTTGTAGAAGTTGTAGAGACAAGGAAGAAAAGGAAACCATGACCCATTTATTGTGCACCGGT
Source organism: Xylota segnis (assembly GCA_963583995.1). Lineage (NCBI taxonomy): Eukaryota > Metazoa > Arthropoda > Insecta > Diptera > Syrphidae > Xylota > Xylota segnis. The sequence goes on along the minus strand of OY757238.1, from coordinate 11,192,717 downwards.
CCTGCCCTATTGGTTCTGTGAAGGAAAGACCTAGACGACTACTTCTTCACAGACCTCAACCATCTAGCAGGACTAGACTTAAAAAAGCCTCGAACTAGTTTAATGCCTAAACAAACGTCTTCGGCATGGGTTCACATCGAAATCATGACTTCATATTTGAGCTCTTACCAACTGCGTTTCTCCTGGCCCTCAAGTAATATCCCTCTTCAACCGTCTCGATCAAACCAAAAGTCGAAGTCGGAATCGACTTCTGGTTGGTCTGCCTTGGTTGTCCAGTTCCACTGCTATGACGTTAAACACGGAGTTTCGATGTTCATGGGCTGTACATGATCCAGCCACCTGTTTCTGTACTAGACGTCCCACTCGTCCTTGTCAGATTTTACCAACAGAACCATAAAGCGTGCCTAAAACCTTTCTTTTGAATACAGCAAGGGTGCTCTCATTAGACTGAATTATGGCCCAAGCTTCAGCACCATGAAGCACCCTGATTGCTTTGTACAGTGTCTCCTTGCATTATCAATTGTCACGTCCTGACCAAGTCTATGGACTTCTGTCGATGAAAACATGTGCTTCGTCATGTCCTCGTTGATAAACCTGTCCCATTCTGATAGCTGCTCGCTTGATCCTTTCTTACACGTCGATGTCGTTAGGAAACCCAAGGTAGTGCGTGAGTCAACCATGGTCAACCTGATAAGTCATATTAAAGCATAGTACAGACCTTCTCTGCTCACACTGTCATACGTGCCTTTGAAATCGATGAACAGGTTGGAGGGTATCGATGTGAACTGCGTTGATCTTCTCCAATATCCGGCGCAAAGTAAACATTTGATCGGAGATAGACTTATCACATCTGAAGACGCTTTGGTAATGCCTTGAGACATTCACTTAGAAATCAATAGCTGATGTTCAAAACGCTAATGACTTTGTATTTGGCGCGGGAGTAGGCGATCTCTTTTATTCAGGAGCGGGTAGCAGGTACAGGGATACTTTTCTCGGGCCATGTTTGAGAGATCAGTTCGAGTAAGCTCCTTACCAAGTCGTCTCCAAGGTGTTTAAACAGCCCGTTCATTTCTAGCCTGGGAATGACTACTTTTATACTGACTTTGCCCAGACGACTGAAACTCTCACTTTTCATCCAAATGGGCAGGGAACGGTTGTTCATTGGCATGGTCTTGACTGACTTTACCATTTAGTAACTAGCATCACTATAATGCGAGGCACCAGGGTGGATTGATTCACTCTTCTGTAGAAGTTTCGCAACTCTGGAACTCCTCCACTTCACGCTGTCGGTGTTCCATTTTCTTCGACCTGAGCTGAGTTGATCGAAGATTTCCCCAAATAGTGCATCTAGTCCTGAACTCCTGATAGTTGTCCTTAAGCACTACTTGAGATTGTGGTATAGCTGAATTACTAATCGGGATGACCAGTGTTATTCCGAATTCGTGGTTGTCATGAACAAGCTGCACCATTGTGATGTTCTCCAAAACATTTTCCAAAAATCAGGGGAAGTGCTTCATGAGTTCATCCAGAGTTTACCAAAAACTGTTCCGACATTCCGAAAGATATGATTCGATTGCTTACTCAATCATATTCGTCATCGTTATGTCAATGAAGTGTGGAGCTGTATGGTTCTTTAATTTGGTTGAGCCACGACACTACTCATGCCTTATGGGGGTATGATCGACTCATCAATTATTGTTCTCTATGTCTATGCTGTCGATCGGCATAGTGAGTTCCCATTTATAGAGGAATCACTTCAATTACAAGATTACACTGTCAGGAGAAGTATTAAGCCGATTGTCTTGCCTATTGCAAGTGCAGCTCCAGTGTCTTTTTGAAACATGTCCTCCTGACTGATCCACGTAACATGGTTTTGTAGTGCTTGCCAGTGATAGTTATGATACAATGAACCCTTTCAGTACATGAACACGAAGATGGTAGAACCGATGGTTGGCTAGGTGACATGTTCCGTGAGATGGAAATGTACTTCTTGATTCATTTTGAAGAAAAGCCGTCCTTCTCGTGGTTTGTTTGCCCTGGGTGTATTCCAAATCTTTCACGAAATTACGCTCCACAGACTCAACTGCGTGGGTCATCATGTCGGTGATTTTTCTAGACATTCACTCATATCCTAACACAAGCTTTTATATCTATTAGTCTTCCAGTCATGACTCTTATTTTGTTCTTATTCCTTCTGAGTTATGTACATCCTTGGGTGGTGCTACAGTTCAGTGTGAACCTGCGTCTAAAACCTCTCCAGTTAATCCGGTCCTTAGATAGCTTCCTCCAGGTGTCCACTGTGATTCGGTTGAAGTTTCTTTCTAACTACGGATCCCCGAGGTTTCTCTACAGTGATGTCTCTGCAGGTTAGATTCGATGACTCTGTGAGACCAAATATTTCACTCGAAACAACTTCATTCCCTTTCCAGCTTGAGAACGGAGGTTGGGTCTGCCTTGTCGTTTTGAACCTGGCGGCTGTGATTCGAAGATCCTCTTTGCTGGAACAATATTGTCCATTTGCTGCATTCACATCTTGGTACAGCTCATATATGTAGTTCTCTCTCATTCCCTCTCCCCTGCTTCTCGTCCACCAGTTGGTTGCATCCAGTAGAACTGGCAGAATCAATGTTTTGTACAATGTCTTCCTAGACAGAAGCTTAAAATTCATTTGTTTCCGAAGACTCACCGAGATAACAGAGGCTTCCTTGGGTAAGTCTTCGTCGAATCTCCACAAAGGTGTCATTCGTGAACTTGCCACATACTCCGAGGTATGTAAACTCAATGAAATTTGGTACCAGCTGGTGGATGGATGCTTCTTTGTTTATTGACAACTTGTACTTGGATTTATCCTCATTTACTTCGAGGCTGTTCTTCATTTCCCTTAAAGCCTCTTTGAGGGTCCACTGGAACCGACCGTTGATGTCGATGTTGTTTGTGGACAGATTTGTTGAAGATAGTGCCTTCCATGTTTACACCGGCCCTGCGCACTATCTGTTCCAACAAAAGATTACAGAAATCACACGACATCGCACCTCCTTGCCATAATCCGGTGCAGAGGGACTGTTGAACATTGCACCGCATATTTTGGAACGTCACGGGTAGAGCTGAAGACAATGAATGCTTCGGCTTTGAGTTCGATAAAGAGATGGTGAGTCTCGACTTGAATTTCGTTGGTTAGACGTTAAGCAGGGATGTGCCTAGAGTACAAGACATACGATCGCCTTTCTTGAAGATGGGGCATATAGTGAACTGATAGTCCAGTCATCGGAAATGGCTTCATCCACCCATACTTGAAGAAAAGCTCCACTGGTAGGCCATTAGGGCCGGCGGCTAATATTGATCCGCAGTCAGGAAGTCAGTGTGCTCAGCTCGTTTGTTTGAAAACTCTAAAGGTTCCAGTGGTCTCTCGCCAGCCCTTGTAACTCTTCCTGGATACCTCTGTCAAATATTGATCGATCTATCACTATCTCTGCTATTTAAGGCCACATGCTTGCCACACATGATTCACATTCCGAGCACGCATCAGTCTGTTTGCCTTCCAATGTAGGCAATAGGCACACAACCCTTGGCCTCCAATAACCATCTGAAATGTCAACACATAATTCCAATCAGAAATTTTTGTGTAGATTGTATCTTCTTCTACAATATTGTCTGTCTGTCGGTCGCACTCCCCTGGGCGGTGTTCAAAATCACACTACTTGTCGTTCTGAGTCATGAGTTACGATCTAGCTTGACCAGGTTATCGTCGCGGTCGCGCAGACTGATTCATTTGCTTACATTAACCACATCGCCTGAGAGTTTGATTGCTCCTCTGACCTTCTGCCCCACCGCTGCTGGCCGAAGTGATTTATTTGCATAAGTTTGTGACTCAGAACTTGTCTTTCGTTTTCGTTTTTTTGTGAGTACTTGAGTAGTTTAAGTATTTACTCAAGGGTAGAGCATTTTCCAAAACTTTCATCTGCAGCTCGTGTCGTTCATTAGTTTGCAACTAATTTTTATGGAACCATTACCCGTTAGACATAGATACAGAGTATCTGCGCCGCCAATCGATTGGTTTTGCAATAAAAAAAAAACCAGCCATCCATCCGTCAGATACAACAATGTAACATTCAGCAGAGAGAAACAATCAATCTTCCGTGAAATGGCGTTAATTTCAAATTAAATGTGAAACTGATTGAAGTGGATTACAGCGAGATGTGATGGCGGAGAGGATTTCAATCATCAGAATGTCTCTCGTATCTCGTAGCATTACCATTGCGATGGTGATCCCGGTTGAAGACGTGATTGAGGCTAAATTGTCGGTCGATTGCTCCCTTTTACTTTGCAGCACCCAGCCAGCCGCCAAGCGGCGATTGAGTAATTTGCGCTTTGAATAGTGTAATCCCGGTCTTAAGACTCCGCAAAGAGAGATGCCAGAGACTGCAAGTAGAATGCGCGCCTGCTTAGCTGCGTAGAGTCGACAGTCGACAGCCGACGCCATGGCGCAAGGCATTCAAATGGGTTTTCCATCGAAGTCGAAGAGAAAAGCCCGTTAATCATGGGTTAATACCTTTTCATTTCATTACAAAATCTTTCTTTTTTTTTTGAGGTTAATTGTACATCATCGTCGGGCTAAGACTCACTTTCAGTTTTTTTCTTCTTCTGGTCGCTTGTTCATCCATTTTTCTTAGACAAACAATGAAAGGCAGCCAGTAGTACGCAAATGGCTTAAAGGTTTAGTTTTTTTCTTTAATTTTTTTGCTGCCAATCTCGTCAGTACAGTTGGAGAATGAATTTTTAATTGAAATTTGCAAAAGTCATTATTAGCTTCTTTTTTTTTGTTGGTTTGTTTGTATCTGCTTGGCTGGATGGGGTTACGTAAGCGCAGAGACGGTTTAACAGTCGATTTGCCTCCAAGAAATCCAACCAAAGTGAGTCATAAATGTTAAAGAGTTTTTGTTTTGCTGCTGTGGAGATCGTTAAAAGGTTTTGAGTCAATACAGTGGCGAAGGAATGGTTTGGGACAGATGTCTCTTCTTACTTGTGAATGCCAGGAAAGCGCTTCTTGAAATTGGAGCAATCTAACCTACAGTGCGAAGGAATTGAAGTCTTTCAGTCTTCTGTGGGAAACTCAATGTAACCAGATAGCAGCTTGGAGCCCTTACACAGACTGAGCCAAGTCTGAAAACTCGGCTTAGCTGGTATACTCCACCTATCGCGTAGAGTTTGAGAGCAGCAAGTCTGTTTTCGTCTCTGTTGTTGGAGACACATGCTATGGAGTGCAACATTGACTTCAGCAAGAAGGCTGCAATTTAAAACCAAGTTCCTAGAACTGAATCCGTCCTTGATAGGAAGGAATCCTAAGCTAGCTTGGTGTACTCTCTGTTGCATACTCTCAATAGGTCGATTGTTTACACTCAGGGCTAGAGACTTTTTCTGGTCAAATGCGCAAATAGCATAGGAAGGGCCTGCTGTCAATCCTCTGAAAACTAAGGTCTTTCTCTCTACGAGAAGGTCGATGAAGACCGGTCTGAGTTAGTCAAAACGCTTTCAGTTCTCTGTCTCTTTGAGGACAGCTTGCCAAAACACAGGACTTATCATCGAAAGTGGTCCTTTGGATTAATTTAGACCTGTTTAGTGGAAATGCTCTCACGTAAGTATGTGACTGCCCTTTGCACTAAACTTCATGGTAGATGGAGGGGGTGACAGCACCTGCGAAAGTGGAGCCTCACTCTGATCTCAATGGATTTATAGTGTTCTCCGGTGTGGCGTACATGAAAATAATGAACAAAACATGTGAAAATTCGAAGTGATTTAGGTTATTGGTCTTCTGATGGGCGTTAGGCTCAAGTAGATCGTTAGATTCAGAGTCTTCCCCAGCTAGGTCGTCGACCACTTTGTTTCCACGGAAGCCCATATGACTCCATTGTTTGTTAGGAAAACATGCCTTTTCAAGGGGATATCTACACTCTTCTATGGATACCGACTACATGGTACAGAATGGTTGGAAGGGTTGTAATCTTGACGTCAAGTGACTACACGTGATATTGACGAACTTGTTGCCTGGATTCCAGGTCACACTGGGATTGCGGGAAATGAGATCTCTGATGAATGTGCTAAGTAAGGGTTAAAGGATGTCTTATCAATCCCTAAACCTGCATTGGGTATTCTCGCATCCACAGTCAGGGGTTGGGGCTGGGTTTCTTACGAACTCTTCGGGATGTAGTAGACTAAAAGAGTGCTCCCGAATGTTTGAAGAAATCGGGGACTTTCTTGTATGTAGGCAACTTATTGACGTTCTTACGAAACACTTCTTTTGCTAAACATATTCATGGATGACCGGTAGCCAAGCTGAAAATGCGACTCGTCAGAAAAGATGATTTATCGTCCAAAATCGTTGTCCAATTCTAGCTGCCCTAAGGCCCAAACTGCGAAGCGATAACGAAGCGGATGAATGGACCTTCTAAACGAATAATCCGAGATCTTTGTGCAGAATTCTCCTCAGGCTAGTGCGTTAAATGTTCAGCTGTTGAAATCGATAGCGAGTTGATGTTCGTGAATTGAGCCAAAACTTCTTTTCAAATAACGCACTGTTTGGACTGTACAGCAATATTTTCCAACGTTGTTCAAGCGTAAAGCGACTCATTTCGTTCCGCGGAGGTGTGATACTGACGTTCTGTCAAGATTTCGAGCGGAGAACAGCTGTCAGTGTCAAAATAACCTATGATTTAAAAAGAAACCACTAGATGGCCCACCCTTTAGAGTACATTGGGCTCTGTGTGTGTTTATAATTTGTTTTGGGGGCAAACAACTTGGGGGTTTTTCACCGTCGCACCTATTTTGTGAGTTTTTCACCAAAAAAGTACGAATAGCTCCCTGCAATATCTTTCTGTGCGTTCGACTCAAGAACTCGCTCCGGGGAACGCATTTTAGTGCTCGAGAGCAGATAATAGACAAATCGAAGACGGTTCTGACGGTTATACCAAAATCCGATTTTAATAACAAATATTTCGAGGATTGGATCAAGCATTTTATCAATAAATTTAAATCTTCAAATCTGTGAATAATTTCGGACACTTTCTGACCAAGGTATCGAATACTTCCCAACTTGTATCCATAGCCTGCCTTGTCTAGCCCTTAAACATATGTACATATATTGAATGACGTTACTGTTGAGTCACTGTGTTCAGTTATAAGCGTCACCTAGGCTGCTAGTTTGTGCGCAGATACTTTCGCCCGCAACTGTCCACACATAGCCTATAGTCAGAACTTACTCATCGAATTGAGTGGGCCCAACCGCAGATATTCCGTTTATGACTGTGTCTTTCCGCTTAAACTTTAAATCCAATTTAATATCTGTTAATTTTTCATTAATTATTGTGTCATCTCTAGAGTCGTTCCGCGGCGCGCATTCTACTCCGACTCGCGCTATTTCAAAAGAAGACGAAAGGATTTGTTTTTTTCTTTCAGAATTTTAGGTTAATCTGTCACATTCTCTGCTAAATGATGCGAAACACGAGAAAGTATCTCGGAATTGATGGGAAAATTGTTTTGTAAATTAATGACACAAAAAATTCGTGTATTTGCGACTCCCAGGGAGAGAAATCCAATGAAGATTATTTAACCGTAAATACAGTATGTATGTATCCGACTATCCGTATTAAAAGAAAATTAAATGGAAGCTGCCACAGGAGGGGGGGCAGCTGTATTTAATGAATTTTGAAAGAGCAGATGATAAATGTTTTGTTTCCAACCAGTGGTCACTGGAGTTGACCCTAATTTTTAATCGATGGAAGCCTGGGTAAGAAATATGCCTTTTTTTAAATGCCATGTAGATGGGAGTAATTATGTATGTAAAACAAAAAAAAAATGTTAAAATGTCTAGTGATGGACTTTTAATTAACCTGTGGAGCTTTTCGTAATTTTTTGGTTGACCTATACAAGTTTTTAGTAATCTGCGCGCAGTGGGGTTTGCGAAATGTGCGCGGACAGTAAATATAGTTCATAACTCATCTCTTTTGTTGTCGTTATTACACTGACAGTAGGACAGGTCTGAGCTCCTCTGAAGCTAATGACATAAGCAGTATAGGGGACCTGTGTATCCTCCACATCATGTATGTGTTGGCTGAGATCAGGAAGTATTAAGTCAGAGGATTTCTCTCTCAATTTCAATAGATCGAAAGATGAGTTATGTTTCTATCTTCTACTTCTACTCCTCCTACCTTCTACTCATGGGAAGCCTTGAAGTAAATACTCATTCTCGTCGAAATTGTATGCTATTTATTCCTATTTAAAGAAGTCTTGTCAAGTCCAGTTTGAAAGCATCTGTCTCCACGAAAGACGAGGATTTAAATCAAATTCTACGATCCTTTCCTTTCTTCTCATTGTGTCTAACTACATCACCCTCCCTATGACCTTAAAACCTCTGGAAGTATATTTGGGATCTTCTTTAGAGCTCCCCAGCATTACCTTGTCACTTTGAGTCGTATAGCCGGCTATTCCAGGGCTACCTCTTATAACACAGCTTCTCTGCCTTTCCACAGTCATATTAGATTGTTTCCAACTACCCCAAGGCTACTGCTTTGAATGAATTCTGATTTGCCCTGAATAGTCCTATAGTCCTTGTTAGTCTTTAGGATTTCCCAAGTCTTTGTTTGTTTTTACAGACAAGTAAGTTTTTTTAGCACACATCTGTGGTTTCAAAGAACCTTAGGCACTTATCTTGTAAAGCGAGTCAAAATCGTACCGGTCTCCCCCATCTAAATGGCTAAGTAACCGGTGGTTAGTTCACTGAGTATATGGATAGAGGATCTGTCTAAACCTTTGGGAGTCTGGGTCGAAGTTGACTGAACTTTGTTGAGATTCAGTATCGTCGTTTGTTTGTTTGAGCTGGGATCTGAGGTGAGTTTCTAAACTGAGAAGTCAGTTAAAGTTTCTGAAAAGTATCAGGCCCTCCTTACCTCTAGTCCATACTACCAAGTTCTTCAAGTTTTAGAATTCGGGGAACTGAGTTCGGGTTTAGTTTCTGGAGAGTTTGAGAAGAGGGTATTTATTTCCAGATGGTCGTATTGGCAGTGATCCGACAGATTATCCAAGGGTATCAAGTGACACCTGAGTAGCTAGTACTGTGGAGGAAGAAGTAGTTCTTAATGCACATGCAGATCGTTACCCTGGTGTACATAGTCCCAATATCAAACATTTATACGAAACATGTGGTTTGATATCGCATACCCCAGCTCCTACATAGTGCCTATAGCTTTTCTCTGTTTGTGTAGTGAGCTACATTTGCTTTCCTTTTTACCGTCGGGTAGTAGTTTCCTATCCAGAATAAGAACCAATTATTTTGCATTCTCTGAGAGGAAGGTGCCATTAATTGTCCAAGTGTAAGAAGAGTTTGTAAGAATGAACCCTAGTCTCTATCTAGTAAGTAAAAAGAGGTCATATTGAAGGATCTTGCTGTCAATTTCCGGATGATTGCCTGAGGTTGCACATTCAATCACTCTGTATCCGGACCTTTCTATAAATTATCCTCAAGTAGCTCATTGACTACTAAATTTCAGAGAAGAGGAGACAAGAAACCACCTGAGGGTGTTTCGTTCAACTGCCTGCTCTGAATCTAGCAACTTAATGATTTGGTGATCTGATATTCAGAGAAAATGATTGATCTGCCTACTTGCTTACCTTTATAGTACAGATTTGTATTTCTAAGCTAAAATCTACCTCCTTTTCGATTGTTAGAAACGCCTGCTTTCCTCGTTTATCGAATTGTCGACAGACTGCCTCTGCATATTAGTCTTTCCACTCCACTGTCATCGATTTCAACCACATTCCTTCTGATTTTCAGAAATAAACTTCATGACTTCAAGAGTAGGTCTGAGGTTCATAGATCTCTCGAACTTGGAGAATCTGGTGTAAGCACCCCTCACATTAATCTAGGACCTCATCCGCATTGTCCTACAGCTACAGTAGAGTTTATACATTTTTCTTTTTTCTGATACAAAACCGCTGTTCGCCTTAATGCGCTTCCACACTAAAATACGCCCAACAAGTGGGCGTGGCTGAAAATTTTACTATCAAATCTGATCACAAAAGCTACAATCCACTTGGAGTAGATGGTATAGCAACCTTTCCTTAGTCCTTTGTACATCTTTTTAGATTTCAAGTAAATAATACGAGTATGGTGGCCTTAATTTTCCAAGGCTTTATAGAAAGTGGTTTAAAAAAAGTTTTAAGAACATTTACAGACGTACAGTGACTTTTTATATTAGATTTGGCCCAACAGGTTCATAGTCCAAGAACTTGATATTACATGATCGACACCACACAGTCGCTAAAGATAATTTACTTTCCAAGATCGAGATCAGATTCACCCTATTCCAGGACACAGGACAAGTGGTTAGATACCTTTCCTAGATCATATGGGTTTTATAGTGATAGACAAAATTCTTTAATTTCAGTTTTTTTTTAAAATATCAAGTCAAGCAAAATGTCTGAGAAGATCTTTCAAAATTTCGTAATAATTCGATGTTAAATTAAATTTGTTGTTCGCCATTTTTAGGTAGCAAATATTAGCTAACACATCTGTCAAGAAAATTACAGTTCAATCTTTGTAAAACATGGTCGCTGTCAAAAGTTGCATATCGTCCATTTTGGAAAAAATCTTTTTATAAACTCCGATCTGTGGCTTAGCTTAGAACCTATGACTAATAGCGTGACATCAAATTAAATGCTAATTCAATTTATTTTCATGATTATAACAAAAAAAAATAGAAAAAAAAACTCTCCAATCTCTCCCCACCCATATGTATGATAATAGCTTGGCGTACGTGTGACATTTCATTAAGTTTTATGAAATCGCTTTTTATGAGATCGAAAATCGCTTAACGTTAATTTAATTATATAGTTATTCGGTTCTTTTTTTGTTTTGTTGAGTATATGTATCTAAATGATTTGCATAAATTGTTGTGTGTGGGAATTTTCCTACCTTAAGGTGGCGTACGTGTTATGACATATGACGCAACCCATTAACGTCATTGAGAACGCTTGACGTTTTCATTCCCGTCAATTTTCCACTGACGCAGTAGAATGGAATTGAGTTTTTTGGGGGAAAATCTTAAATTTGCGACACGAGCAGCCTCAAGTCCTGTCAAATCCGTAGACAAACGTCAAATGTGAGTTAAAAAAATGTACACTTAATTACATTTTCTTTTGAGCACACTCTAACACACACACACACACAGAGATAGATCCAAGTGTTCCGGTCTCAATGAGTGGAAAATCCAATTCGAAACGGTAGCAGCAATAAAAATTGTAAAACCAGCAGCAGCAAACCTCTGAACCACCCTATTCCAAGAACTGGTTTTCCAAAAACAAAACAAAACAGAAAAAAAGAAGAAAACCCACGATCACGGTTTCGATTTTCATGCACCTCTCTCTGCCACCATTCGGTGTACGTACAGCGTAGAATGGTAGTAAAATATGATCGTAGTGCACTCTGAATGGAGTGGAGGAGCTGATCCTCCAGAAGACCAACCGACACGACCATAACCACTATGGCTCCGTGTTGTTCCGTCGACCTGATGACGCGTTTCTTGAGACTTGATTTTCTCCTTTGGGGGAGATCCTCTCTCTTGTTGTTGTCTTTGGTTCTGGTTTTCCTGAGCTCAACCGCAAAAGAGGTGTGCAATTTTCTGTCTTTACTTCGGTCTTCTGATTTCTAGACATGCATCTGTGGATGTGTGCGCCTTATGTTTGGCTAAGAGGCTTTTGAAGTCATCTTCTGCCCTAGACAAAGTACTGCAAACGAAGACGCACACACAACACCCACCTTTTTTTCGTAAAATAAAATCTCTGTTGAGGTTACGTTCCTCTCGCTAACCTCACTTATTCCCCGCATGACAGATGGATAGGTGTAAGGAAACTTGTTGATTATTTAGTTTTCATTTAACGCGGCGCGTGGATTTCTTGTTCGGCTGATGGTTTTTATTATTTGTCATCAGGCAAAGAAAAATGCAAAAAATATGTAGAATAAGTAACAACACAAAATGTTGACAGTTAATTACTTGTAAATGTCACTTTGACAGATGGTAGATGGAACTGATTTGTTAATTCGAACTTTAATAGCTTGGGGTGGAACGCTTGTGGCTTGTTTTTAATTATTTTGTTTTTGAATTGAAGATAAACGTTGTTGGGTGACAGACGTCAAATTTTTGGTTGAATTGACGTATGTTTTGACGTTGATTCGAGCATAAGGAGCAAAGCTTTCTCGAAGCTGTTTCGAAGTAAAAGGCAGAAATGGATAGGAACTTTGTGAAGGTTTATTGAAAAGTCTTCTGTTTTGCGTTAGTTTGACACATTCGAGTAGGTACAGCTAAGAAGGTTCCTCACATAGGTTAGGTATGACTACCAAGTCAGTGGAGACAATAGAAAGCATCACATAGATCAGTAAACCAGACTATTCTTTCCAGTCACTACATCCTGAATTATCAGAAAGGAGGGAGAGAAGATCAATTGTCACTTTTTAAGCTCATTTCCTGTCCCGAAATGTCATAAAAATGCTTGTTAAATGGTTCAGCTACTGAAAAGTCTTTTCAACTCGTTCTCTGGTTACATCCTCAGCCATTCTGTGCCACGGATACTTGTTATTTTCTCACACAGGTTATCCTTTCTCGACTTTGTTCCTCATATCGAGTCGGCTGTCAACTTTCTCTCAAGCATTGTACTCGTAGATCGAAAGGCTCCGAACTTTTGCTGAGAACCAGTCGCTGTGGATGCAATCTGATACCATCGGCGTGGTCCAGTTCTTTCTTTAAGTAATAAGTAGTGGTGAGAGTATACACTCCTGTGGTAAGCCTACACTTTGACACTTTGCCGACAGTTAGTACCTTTAACAATGGTTTCTGTTTTAGCTCTCCTCGAGAAGGGAGTGCTTTCGACAAGTCGGTGAAAAGTAGATGTAACGCCTGCAACCTAACCACGATTCTTTGTGTGACCGTCGCAGGAAATTTCGACTCAAAGCGCACCTCGCAGACATCCAAAGTTGAATCCAAACAATGTTTGATTCTTGCGGGTTTTTAGGGACACATAACCCTCTTTTGGAAGATACTTTGACAGGAGGATCTCAGAGGTTAAACACATGTTTGGAAGGCTACTTTTCTACTTTTGACAGATGTCAGTTCCACAAACACGAAGACGATCTTAGCGTGTGACAAAGGAGGCTACTCCCACTTTCCATTCCATATCTAACAGCCATTCACAACCGTACTGAAGCATCCAAATGTCAAATCATATTTTGCAATTAAAATCCATTTCATTTATCATTCACAACCCACCACCACCAACCACTACTGGGAGCACCTCGAACGAAAAGCCGCCCATTTAACCTGGACTTGAAGAAATTTCTTTTCGCCTGGCAATGCACTCCTCCTCTCCTTGGAAGACGTCATTTGGCGCTGCTGCTCTCCTCCTGTTGTGTCGTTGGTTTCATGGTTTCTCTTGAGTTTTTCTTTGTTTTCTTCTGACCAAGACGACGCGACGAGGAGGAGACGAGTACGAACAAAAAGTCAATGAACATGTGGTGCAGTGTGGTGGCGCACTTCTCTGCCTCCGCTGTGATAGCTGCACACAGATACTCGCGCCTGAGACTTTCTTTTATTATTGTGATTTCTTTCTGTCTTTCTTCCTTTCTTTCTTGGGATTTTCTTCTTTGTTATTATTGTGTGCTGGCGATGACTTTTTGTAACACTTTCTTTTTCAAACCTAAAGTCAATTAATTTACCATGGCGCGGCCAGTGTAAGACGACAGATGAGGTTGTTTTTTCTGTTTTTTGGTTAAGAGGAGTTGGTACAGGTAATAGCCCCCCGGCAGCAGAGGAAATTTGAATGCATTTTTAATTGATAGGTGATTTTTTATTTTGCGCATCTCAGACAAAAGGGGGACAGGGACAGGGACCGGGACCGGGACCAGGCGCACAGAGACGAAAAGGTAATGAAATTCAGAAGCCGTTTTCACTTACTGCGCGCACAGAAGTTACCACCAGTTGAAGTGATAATGATGATGATGACGACGATGCTTCTTGTAATTATGACGAATTCAAAGACGGACAGAGACAGCCAACCAGAGAGAGAGAGAAAGAGAGAGAAAGAAATTAGTTTAATTAATGAAAGAGGGAAAATAAATTGCTTGTGTTACGGAAGTCCACGGGTGGTACTTGATCTTGGCCCAAGGAGGTCAATAGTCCCATATTATTGGAAAAGCTATAATGATGTAAACGTAGAAAGGTGGCTTTTATGGACAGCTTCACAGCAGCAGCGGTTTTAATACCTTTGAGATACACTTAATTATCTAGAGAGGGGAATCTATAGCTATAGCTATAGCTGTACCGGCTACTGAAAGCAATAGGTGACGGTGTGAAAATAATTTTGAAGCCACAAGAGAGTGGAAAGCCAGCGTTCGCTCTCAGGCTAATTTGATTATCGATTCGGTTTTCGAAATCATTAATGCGATTCCCATACAAAATCTTTGTAACGATAAAGTCAGACAGTAAGCCTGTATTCTTTGAGAATTGTATCCAGAGTCGGGTAAGAAAATGACAGAGGTCCATTCTACAATTTTTACTAGGCGACTTATAAAAATGGCCACCCTGTAGTGCTACTAAACTTTTTTACAAAAGTCCCAAACTGCTTTCTCTTAGAAGGAAATACATCGAACTCTCTTAGGTGAACCCTCGAGGTGACAGCAGTAAGTGTGTGGCATTTTCCCAAAAATGAAACACAATTATGATCAGACAGATTGAAGTATATCAGTATAAGCTCAGAAACCATTCAAGAAAAACTTGGCATCACTGAATACACTTCCTTGACTCTAGTCGTGGAAGTATCTCAATCCACCTATGTACTCTGGAAGATAGTATGGAGACTACTCGGTATCGGGACTACATAGTCATAACTTTCAGTATTTGGCAAAAGGTTTGAGGCAGAGTCTATCCAAATAAGACAAACTTATGTAATTGCCTCCATGACAAACTTCAAATTAGTTGGCCAAAGCCATCTGGCTGATGGCCCTACATGAAATTGTGTAAAGAACAAGCAAATTCTAATAGTCTCAGAGTTGAATAAAGTTCTCTTTTGGCCTGAAAGCCAATTACTCAGTAATAGCTGGCACTGACTTTAGCCATAATCCAAGAGTAACTGAAAAGGTAGGTTTGATAAAACTGTACTGCAAAACAAGATTAAGGTAAGGTTATTTGGTCCCCGATGATTATGATGATACTCTCTTATAATACGATCTTGCGATAGAAGTCTAAAGCCTTTGTACAATAGGAAGCTACTAAGGGACTTCTTTCAGATATTAATAAGTGAGTTGTATCCTCATTGGCTTTCTCGTCTGCACATCCCCGACATAAATCTTCATCCGTGAGTCTTAGTTTTCTCATGTGGTACCGAAGAGAGTTATGTCCCGTGATAATTCCTATCCGAACAGAAAGGGATTTCCTGTCCTTTTGCATAATTTCCTGTCAAAGCAAGACCATAGGCTTCTAGTAGTTACACAAGTGTCTGGAGGGACCTCTCTACTGGCCCTAGTTCATGCCTCTTGCTTCAGTGTGCAAGGCCTTCAGAGTCTCTTCTTGCCAATTCATCTGCCTTCTCATTTCCTAGTATTCCTTCGCGTTCAGGGACACAGCATAGGTTGCCACCTTGTGCTGTGTTCCAAGAACCTTGAGTGCTTCACGACAGCACTTCACTAGCTTGGATTTTATTTCAATAGCAGCAATCGCTTTTATTGTCACCTGGCTGTCGATGGAAAAGGTGATACCTTCCGGTGGTATTCCATTCATTACAGTCTCACGGGCAGCTATTGTCATTGCTAAGACCTCCGCTTGGAAAACACTGCTGTGCGCTAGGAAGGTGGACTGATCTTGATATACCCAGCGGTTCAGAAAATATGCCAGACCCTACATCCATCTTAGAACCATCTGTGAGGATAGAGATGGCACATGTTTTGAGCAGGCTGACCATCCTTCCATTCTTCCAAAACGTATAAACCTGTGTTGGACAGCTTCAATACGTCGGACGTGAACAGCATAATGAGGGGACGAAACTTGGCTGGCATATTCAAAGATGGGTCTGACGAACGTGATGTAGAGCGATTTGGTAACGTAGGGGTCTGAAAATTCCTTAGACCAACGTTTCACAAAGCCAAGCGCAGAGTTGGCTCTGCATATAATGTTGTCAATATGCGAACGGAAATTAAGCTTCCTGTCGCAGATGACATCTAAGTCGCGCAAAGATGAGACTGAAGGGACAGGTTCGTTGCACAGAAAGTCATACCTATGGTGTGGTGGAATTCGTTTACGGGAGTACGTCATGTGACATTTGCTGGTATTAAGTTCGAGATGAAATTACTATCATTCACTTCCCCTTTTCGGAAAAATATGTTTGCCAAAACACAAAAGGTTTGTGCCGACATCCTGAAAGGCATCCCGGCCGACAATCTACAAATATAACTCATTCGACATGCAAATTTCTGTTTTAAGTTGGAAGGAGATAGTTTTGACAAACAAAAAGTTTTAGTAAAATTTTTGAGGTGGATTCTATATAAATATTTTTTTAGTTAAGAAAAAGACGTAAACTAATGTTATATTTTTTTTTTCTTTACAGGTAACTACTGCACACTCAATACTTATTTAAACGTGAGCTCTTTAAGGTCAGGTAACAATTTTGAATACAGTACTATGAATACAGACTCGTATATATAAACAGTACAATCAATATGTATATCTTTGTGGAATTTAATTGAATTAGGGAAATATTTTGTGACCAACCATGTTAAGTCTGGGATATGATTTTGTTGGTCTTACTTAGTTCCACAGTTCTGCATGAACCTGGCTCTAGTTTTTTCCCAATGAACTTATTTTGTTACATTGTATGTAAGTGGCTCAGAAATTGGCATCTTAGATGATTAACTTAAAACTTCCTTACGAAATCAACAGAGTTACAAGGGTCCTCATTCAAAGAAGCTGCGGAATTGACTTATAAATTTCGACAAACCCTTGCGAGCTCAATAATTCTCATGGCGGCGTTTTAACTTGTTTCCAAAAGTGTACCACTTGGCGTCATGGAAACCTCTGCATAAGCCTGTAGTAAATAAGCCCGATTTTCCTATATCTAGATCTGTAAATAGTAGTTACTTTAGTCTACTCAATTACCACTTTTTTAGCAGCATAAGGGGAATAGTTGTAAGAGTTCTCGACAGATGGTTTTAATAGGAAGCCCTTTTCATAATTTCACATGAGTAGTCTTGGGTTATCTAGTTGGTTGATTGGTTGGTTTACACCGGCCCTCGATGAGGATGCAATTAGGCCAGAGAAGGTCTATTGTGTTGCCGTTTAGTAAGGTGGGTGGGTCACCCTCTTCCATCCGCTCCTTTTTATAAAAGAGCCAATTTTAGCCGTGCAGGCGGTGTTCAGATCATTAAGATCGGTGAAGGGGTATTTATCTAGTGTGATCTTTCTGATGTTGGCAAGTGCGGGGCATGTGCATAGGAGGTGACCGATGGTCTACTCTTCTTTCTCATCCCTACAGCCTCTCATGTGTTTTCGGAGACCCGTGGTCCTATTTTCGCTTAAGATTGGCCATAGCAGTCTGGCAGTGTTGCAATAGCAAGCTATTGCCAACGATGGTTAACCATACTTACTGCGTCGGCGTTGATCAGGTATTTAGCATACGACATAGGCGCCTCGATGTCGGTGACGTATATGCTATCTAGACAACAGGAACCTCTTCTAGCCAAAGGGGGTTATCTAGGGAATCTAGGTTCTCCAAAGGTTGATTTGACACTATTTTCTCGGAGAGTTGCCTTGAGTTTATAGTGCACACATAGCGTTGTACATATGCATCGTATATGCTGCATTCTGAAAAGTTTGTAGTTTTCTCTATAGCTAGACACTACACCAAGCTATTTTTTTTTGTGACCATTGCCCATATGACTGACACTGATCTATTTTATCTTTAAATCGAGCTCCATTCCAGTTTAGCTTGCCAAGACCAATTGTTTTTGTATTTTGCCTTACCGTCCCTTCTCTCGCGAAAGTAAACATCAAGTGTACCATCCAATATGACATTTGAGAGAAACTTCACCTTAGACCCTATGCGGACCTATTGTGTCATATACTCGGACATCTATTTGCTTTCGATTTTGTTTAGACCTTTATTAAGGGTCAGGCTGATTGGAAGAGACTATCAGACCAGTTGTCATGGACAAGAATATACTCAATAAAATTACCTTGTTGGTATACGTAACGACTTTTGTTCCTTACGTACATACTTATCCAGACTGTGCTAAATTTTAGGAATGATTCTCTTTACTTAGCGCAGACATTAGCACTCTAAGTCATTTAACTAAAGCGATGCCTTTCTTTACTGCATTGTTCCTGTGGATTAAGTTCTAAGATTCTGTGGAGCAAACCCGTGCTCCCCATAACATGTTCTTAACAAGCAAATCCCTTTCTTTTTGCCTTCTGAGAAGACTGTTATGTGTCATTTTTTTAAACTGAGAAGGTTTTTTTCTTTACCTTCCGAAGAAGATAAAATTCCCACCTCATCTGTTGTAGAATCAATAGTTTCACTGTATCCGACCAAGTAATCAAGCATATCTTAGACGAATGCCTTGGGATGCTGGTTATCTCCACTTGAAGCTAGTGGTTGTTACCTAACAAAGCTGTGATATTCATCGAAGTGGACTAAATTCTGGAAGTCGTCAATGTCCTTACTTTACCGATTGCGCTGTCATACGTCTACACATAAGGGCCTTAAATGTTCAATCTGATTGCTTTATTTAGGATATTCCTCCTCCGTTTTGCAGAAAGAAAGGATTTCCTTGGAAGTGGCTTCGAGACTCAGCTTGCCAAATTCTTAGAACAAGAGGATCCCAGTACGTTTGGGACTTCTTTATAGCCATCTCTTCGAAATTCTGAAATTGTCGTGAGAATCTTGAGTCGAAGTTGTTTCAACATGAAACTGAAGAGGGCAGCACTGATTCCATCTGAATCACAGAAAGGGGTGCCTTAGTGTTGCCAACTGTCCCCTGTCTTGTTTGCTCTCATTAAAACTATTCGTAAGGGATTGGAATTTCGACTCTGTATGGTAACCAGTGGACACTGTGCAGTCAAAAAAGTTTGTCCACTCCCAACTACGGTCGGTCATAGATTTCTCACTAAACACGCCACCCTAGGAACTCGTCGTCACCTCGACCACATACTTCCGCTGGCCGTTTGTTAACCTATTTCACACCTATTATTCAAATTGAATGCCTTTCGCATAAGTAATTCTCGATCGCACACAAATTAATTCATCTCTGCCACGTTACACGGAATACAAATTCCAAATTCAAAAAAAACTCGTTCGTCCACACTCCATCCCAAGGAAACCATCGGTCAGCCCTCTAACCTACTCTATTACTTTGGCCATCAAATCATCTCGAAATTCTATGTAATTTACTCGAGATTGCCTTTCCTATTTATTTCTTGGTTGTCTCTCATTCTAAAGAAAAACCATCGGAAGGAGTGCCAAAGCAAATACGAAGAACCAGCCAAGCACTCATATTGCAAAATTTATGAAAACAATAACAGATACTCACGCGGCGGCGTTCTAGTCGTCTATTAAACTTGAAAATAGGTTCAATCCATCTTTCGTTTCCTTTCTATTTTTACGTGTTGTGTTTTAGTATTCAGTTTTTGTTCTTTAAGCCGAGTTTAATCAATATATGCTTCGCCATTGGAAGCGGAAAAAGAATAGAAAAATAAAATATAACACACGGCGAAGGGGAAAATTACCGCCTTTCAGTTGCCAGGCTCGGGCTTATTACTACGCTGATGTAAACATTAAGCTTTACTTCTTTTTTTTCTTTTCTTTATCTGCTCATATTCGTATGTACCTACTCGTATTATTTCTTCGTATTCTTTGGTTCTTGCGATTTTTTTTTCTTTTCGAAATCGCAGCTTAAAATCGGAACAAGAGTATGAAAAAGAATACGTTTGAGGCTGGGTTGTGTTGGACTTAGTTGTTCTCTCTCTTTTGGGTTTTTTTTTTATTATTTTGCTTATTTTTCTCTTTTTGTGTTGGTAGTTGTAGTTTTCCATTCGCTTTTGGTGTTTACTTCGAAAGAGTTTAAAAGAAAATTAGTGTGGGGCAAGTTGCGTGTTGCCGTGTTGTAATACCATCCCAGTCAAAATTCGTTCTAAAAAGTTTAAGCTGCAGTCTAAACGTGGTTTAGTTAAAAATGTTCGTAAAAAATGGGACAGTAAGCCACTGTATTCACTTTAAACATATATCTACGATCTTCTGTTGACCATCCTAATAGCTAAAGCTTTTGTTATGGATGCATGGCTTCATAATAAAAGTGTCTAGCATCTGTACAACTTTGCCCAGTAACCGAGGCTCCTTCTGTTCCCGATGGAGATGTCTTTCGACTGCTTTAGACGGATTGTAGTCAGTTTACAGAGAGGTGGCTCTTCGAAAAGTATGATAAAGCAGTTTCACCTTCAGGTAGTATCTCGTAGAGACACAGAACCATTTGTGACGTGCATTGTGGTTCCTTAATCTGAGAATCATTTCCTATTTAACCTGAGAACCCTCAAACAAATAAACTCATGATGAAGGATAATAATCACAGGAGATCCGCCAAACAACTTCGTTCTATATTTCTGACTTCATGAAGAACGAACTCTTAGCAGTTCTTCATTCTTCTGACGCCGATTCCAGGTTCGAAATTTGACCCAAATCCTACTTTTTTTGTTTAAGTGACGCTACAATCCGGGTAGACCTGGAGTTTAAATAACAAGCCTCTCCAGCCAGCTGCCTCCAGTTTCACCACTCACCAAGTTGGTTGAGGTTTCTTTCCACTTGAGCGCGCCATCTTAGGCAAGGTCTTCCTCTACTGCGGCGTTCCTCCAGGTCGGATTCGAAGACTGTCCACCACGCAAAGAGGAATATTAATTTCAGAAGGTGGTCTTTCAGTTCAATTTTGTGTAGTTTCTTCGAATCTGTAAAGAAGTGCAAGTCTCCTATTGATGGAAACAGGAGAATGACACAGCAAAGGACTGACAGATTCAATATCTTCTTCGTCTCTGCAGCCTCTTCTTTATCGTTTTGAAGTATCTTGACGTGGCGATTTAGCTTTCATAAAGTGTTTATAAGTCTTATGCTTATGCAAAAGCCTTCTCAGTCGAAAAAATGTTTAGTTTCGCCAGAAAACTTAACTTCATCATAGCATCTTCGAAAAGGCTAAATAGATCTCAGATAAGCAAGTCGTAGATTAGTCATTGCTCAGCCCGCAGTCCTGTCTACTCAAAATAAACTTTTCTCTCTACACTTTGGCCCTAAAAATTCTACAGAACTACTTGGCAAATGGTTGGTTGGTTTAAGTTACTGCCAGTAGAGCGCCAACACATGTTGGGGGCAATGGGTCTTAGCTGAGATCATCTTGGAACAGCATCTTCTACAAAAATCATTCGTAGAGAGGTCCAGTCTTTTCTCGTGCTTGACTATCAGACAGTGTACTTTTATGACAAGTTAGAGTCTGTTAAGAGAAAGAAAATTCTTAGAGCATTTCCCATCTGTAAAACTTTGACCAAATTTGACAAAAATAGGTAGATTTGTACCTAATCTGCTGGAGGATACGTCTTCTCTTTTTGCTTTGAACAATCTTCTTCGTCCCAGTTTTTATAGAAATTGTTTCCCTAAAGGCATGCTGCTATTTGTCTTATCTGATAAAATCGGTAAGTTTGTACCCTATATGGCGAGCTGTCACAGTTTCTCGGACTCATAAGCAAGAGAACTTGCTCTTCCTTACTAAATTAGTGTTCAGGAGGAAGTCTAGATTATTTCATTGTTAGTTTACCAAGTTGTTCAAGACATCCAAGTATTGAGCGTAGTACCTTGTACCTTACTCAATTTTGTTTACTTATCAAACACTTCTTGTACACTTTTCAAAAGCAAAACCAAAGCCTGGCTTTCATTAGGACCTCTTTGCTACTCTGCAGCCAGTTGAGAAAACCATAATGATGCTTTTTTTTAGGGACTCGATGGCATTATCCCCAATCACTGTATATTATCCATAGGTCTTTGAACTGAGAAAAAGTTTAATTTTCAGACCTTAAGCCTGACCTGATCTAAACTCAATCCATTCTCCTAGAGAAGGCGGTCTCAAGAAAATTGTATAACGCCGAAGTTTTCTTACTTACTTAAAGTTTTGAGTGTACCTGAGCCTAGCCCTTACCTAAGTGCCTCCAGTTGCGCATTTTAAGTTGGTTGACGTCCCTTTCTACTTTTGTAAGGCAAGGTCTTCCTCTACTGGGTTGTCCCTCCTATCCATCTTTTGGCTAGGTCGATCTCCCTGTACAGCTTGTATAGTTCGTCCTTGAATCTCTTCTTTCATAGCCCATCAACGCAAACGGCACCGAACATTTTACGAAGCGATCGGGGATGTCTTCATTTGTCTAAAGACAGACTCCAAGCTTCAGTGTCATAAACAGCACTGGCCCGGTCAAGGTTTTATATAGAATCTCCTCAGTTTTTCGAAATAAGGTTCTACTGCTCAGTCGCCTTTCTAGACCAAATAAACAGGAGTTGTCAAAAGGTTTTTTTTATTTAATTTCTGGCGAGGTGTCACTATCAGCATCATTTAAAACAGATCCGAGGTAAACAAAGCCTTTTACTACCTCGAAGTTATAGTGACATATTGTGTGTCCCATCTAATTGACAGCATATACTTGGTTTTGCCCTCATTTATAGACAAAGCCGTTTGTACAGCTTCCGTTTCAATACTAGGTGACAGCCCGGTGTGTTCTGCCCATTAAGGCAGTAATGTCGGCAGTAGTTTTGAAAGATTGTGCCGAAGTTTTCAATACCTTCAACTCAGTTTTGTAATTTTGTTTACACTTAAACCAGGCTTAGCAGTTTAAACCCCCAAACCTTCGCCTTTCCCACAAAATACGACGCAATTATCCAGCACACCGGCAACACTAATGGCCAACTCCAAGTGGCGGCTCCAAGCTCTTCTCAAGAAATCACTTTTCCACATTTCCTTCCATCTTCTTTCCCTCCTTTGTGACTGTGATTCTCGGTTTTTCCAATACTCGCACGATCGCCGCACTATCCACAAACATTCACACACGCAGTCCGCGCCGACTTCAATTAGTTTACATTCACTAACAAGACGTTGGGTTCTCAGTTTTTTTTTTGTTTTCCTTCTTCTTTTACCCATAAGACCCCCACGTATCCCAAAGATACATAGTAAAAGTTAATGGATGGAGTAAAACGAAAAAGCAAAAAAGCAATACACAACCAGCTCGAAGCATACACACACACTTGAGACCCCGATCGTCGTCGTTGCGATCTTGTCAAGAGAGCCCGAGTCTCTTCAGTTTATGTTTATACCTTCGTTCGTTGAGCACGACTTTTGTCAGTGACGGGGTTTTCGTCGTTTTCTTCTTTAAATTGAAACAAAAAATAAATTTTATTCTACATCGCCCCTCGTGTGTGTTGTTTTATCGTCTCGAGTTAATTGGAAAATAAAATTAAATTTTCCAAAAATTTTGAAATACAAAATAGAACCGCCTTCAGACCTCCGCAGTTCTCTAAACACCCTAAACCCAGTTTTTGTTAATAACTTTGGCAAACTCTGAGCTTTGATTTCAGTTTTTTTGCTTCGTCAAGTTTTGGGTGTTAAGTGAAGCTCAAGAAGCAGAGTTTTTTAGATCACCTTCTGCGCCAACGCCACCATCGTCTGTCGTGATCCCTCGGTGTTTTGAAAAAAAAAAAAGTTTTGATTTTGCTTTTTACAATTATTCCAAATCGTGGCGTGTTTTTGAAGAGAGAAGCTTGACCGCGTGTGCTGGTTTGGTTTTAAATTTTTTTTTGGCGAACGATTGTGTGCCTTAAATCACAATTAAGTCGCATTTTGTGGAGCAAAAGTAAGAAAAAAAGGCAAAAATTATGAAATTTGCTTAAACCGAGTGTGAATCAGAATTGTGTAATTAAAATTGTGTTGGAAAGCATGGAATACCTTTGCATTTTGAATGCCTTCGAGCAGAGCTGTTACAATCGGATTAAAGAATTCGAAAGGGTTGCGGCTGCTGCTGCATCCCACCATCGGCATAATGGATTGAGGAGTACGAGTAGTGGCAATGCGAACAGCGCCAGCAGCAGCAGTAGTAGTAGCAGCAGCAGCAGCAGCAGTAGTAATAGTAGCAGCAATAGTAGTCCGCCGAGTCATTTGAATGTTACCAATCCGTACCACCATCACCAGCACCAGCACCAGCATCTCCATCCGCAGGCACCTCATTCACATTCGAATGGCCATAATAATGCAACAAATGTTGCGAATAGTTTATTATGGCAGCCTTGGAGGGATTTTACATCATCAGCAGCTGTTGCTGCTGCCGCTGCAGCACATCATCATTTCTACCAGCAGCACCAGCAACATCAGCAGCAGCAGCAGCAGCACCACCACCATCAGCAAATTCAACAGAGTTTGCAAAAAGGTTGGTTTTTCTTTTCTTTTTTTTTTTTTTTAAATTATTTTGGATTCAGAATTCAGTCCGCTGAAAAATTTTAGAACAAGGTTGAGGTTTAGAGTTAGTTTTTGAATGATATTGGCCAACAATGGTATGGCTATGTTAGGTAAAAGTGGGATACCAAGTCTTGAATTCTCAAAAAGTGACGGTTCGGGCTTGTATAAGAGGATGACTTCAATTCTTAAGCCTGATCTGAAAAGTAGGTTATGTGGATTATGAGCGTCTTTTGAGCATCAGGAGTCAGTGCTGTGTATTTGAAAAAGTGATATGCTCATGGCTATTCTAGCTAACAAGGAGAGTTCTCCATGTCCTTCTTGTTGTTCTATTCATGGTTGTGAATGTTTGATATTTGTTTTACCTACTCAGTGCATGTAAGGCAATATAGTGCATGTATACCTATTGCCCTGGTGGGCGCCGTGGCTCAGTGATTAATACGTTGAAGGAAGGGGTTCGTGATTTGAATCCCAGTCGGAACACCTAAAAGTTTTTTCACGCCTCCATCTCTCACGAACGTCTGACAAACATCCGAGAGTACAATTGTCATGAGAAAGCTTCTCAAATAACCAATTGCCCTGCAAATATTTATTTATTTATTTTATACCTATTGCCACGCCTACTTTAAATAGAGACTGACTAGTAAAATTACAATTTTTTTTTAGACACCGATTTCTTGAAATGTTAGTTTCGTTCCTCTGCTCCTAGAGGTTTAAGAATTTAGGACAGTTTAATACCTTCGAAGTTTAAGCATTTCTAAAGGTAATCATGGACACGCCTCTTTTTTTAAAAAGACATTTTTACTTAAATATGAATATGAAGTTGTACATACATAGTTTTTATTTACAACTTGCGCACACAGTATACACAGGTAAAGCTGTCATCAATCTTCGTTTACAAATGGTGACAGACACGCCTACTTTTTTATGAAAGTGTGCATACTAACGACCGTTTTTGAAATGAAAATTTCTTGAATGGCATGAAAATGTCCTCTGAGGATATCTTTAAGAACGATATCTTTACCCATATTGAACCCATTTAGTTTACTCCAGTTGTCTTGAACTGTAGTGCATTCTTACACTCTTGGACTTCTGTGAAGTGCTTTCAGCCAGTCTGATGTCCTCAAAAACCTGTAGAGAACAGATGGTCCTATAATGTTAAGGAAGTAGTAGTTTCTATTTTTCAGGGGACAGAGGCTTGCAGTAGCGAAGAAAATGGGGAGTATACTCGTGGGTCTGTTCGTCGCTGAATTCTCTTCCTATTTCGTCGTCATCCAGTTTTAGTTTTATAGTGTTATGCTGTGACCAATGATTGTACTCATAAATGTCCTGACCAACGCTTACAAGATTTTTTAGAGGTACACATCTGGTGTAGAGTTTGTTGATCCACTATTCCTTTGAAGCTGAAAAGCTTTGGGCTGCAGGAGCCGCCGCAGAGGTCGTCACTGTTTAGTCGCATATTTCTTCGGTGGGCTCCCAAGATATTGTGGGGGTAAACATTCCTATAAAGAGCCCTAGTTCTTTCTATTAAACCCCAGAATTTCCTTGGTTTCTGATTTGTCGTGCTTTGTGCAGACTTTCATGCAGGCACGACATGATCCGAGTGCTCTCCATCTGTCATTAGGTAATCTTACGAAGGCTTGTTCTGTGTTAGATCTAACAAGTGCTAGGGGGCGGTAGAATAGAATTGATGGCCTTGTTGTCCAGGTAATTCACAAGTCAGCTCGTTCCTAGTAAAATTTTACTGTAAAATCCATTATTTCTGTATAAACTGAGTTCTGTACAACTACTGAACTTTGTGTGGGATTGGGGTTATTTCTTTAAACCAGTCCCTAACTAGACTTAGGACCCTCTAAAGTCTGCATTTGGATTGCAATAGTATCTGCATAGTCTTGAAGCTAGACGCTGCCTTCTCTAGGTCTAACGCTGGTTTTGTAGGGCTCTTCCAATTACGTACAAATCGGTGTCATTTCTCTGTTCCATACACTTATATTGGAATAACCCCTCTGCACATCGCTGCTATAGTTAAGCAGAAGATGACCACAGTGTCCACTTTTGTCTCTTTAAGGTACAAGAAGGTAACATAGATCAAACGTTCCAGAACACTTTGAAGAACTTGTCGTTCTTGAACTCTACATAAGTTTAGAAAACCAACTAATTCCTCGTCACCCTGTATTTTGTTTAATTTTTTTTTTTTTAAATCGCCACCAAGTCTAATCTGACTCAAATGCGAACACGTTATCGCGCTCGAAGCCCCAAAAGCCTTACGAAACCTCCCATGTGGTTGCTTTATTACTCATTCCATGCAATCGTTTCCGTTTTCATTTGATTTTTTCTTTTTTTATTTATTTATTTGTTTTTTTTTTTTTTTATCTAAAAACGTGTATACCAGCCGCCACACTACCCCCTTTGCTTTGTTTGTTATTCCAACTTTATTCACAAGGGTGGCGCATGCAACAATTAAAGTCAAACACACGCGGGGCGGTAGTCATATGGTAAACAACAGACTGGGCGCAAAAAAACGCAGAGAATCGTTTCTGAATCAACTTTGACCACTCGATCAACAATGAAATTTAATATTAAGACTATTAAATGGAGAAAAAAAAACAAATATAAAGAAAAACCGGTAGGAAATGACAACACAGAAACTAGAATATGCAAACCTTCTTCTTGACACGTACATGAGCTTCTTTATGAATTTGTTTGTTCTTTGCTTCGGATTGGGAGGAAGTGGAATAGATTAGGAATCTCGTGTTTGTAATTAGTGGACTTTTTTTTTTGTTCGAAAAAAGAAGACTCTGGAGAAATGACATTCAGCTGTATTGATGGGAGATTGATTCGGAATCGGTAGTTGGAGCATTTTGCGCATAGAGGTCGCTACTACTACTCGTAAAGTGAATATGGAATGTAATGCGTAATGACATACATGTGTTGCAAATAACTTAAGTAGTTATGATTGGAATCAAAACCAGCAATATGTCACTCATGTCAAACCTTCGATTTGTCACCTTAGAGTGAACCATTTTAACTGCTTTTCTCATTGAAACGACAAAATAGAAAATGGTTTTCTCTTACATATCCTAAGCGAGTACCATTCACGCAGTAAATCATCAAATAAATGAGTGGAACCATGCCCAACTTGGTCTTAGATCCTAATAGGAGCATCCAAGCTACATGGAAGTTTCCGATGAGGGTTTCTACATTTTCTTACAGAAATGCCTCGATTAACGTCGATAATTTGTTTCATCAGTCCTGATGTAACTCGAAACAATAGCTCCTTACTTCCTGCAGTAAAACTCGTGTAAAGTCACAGATTTCTAGGAGTGCGGGAAAATTCTTTAATCCTTGTCTCGCCAAGTCGAACGACTTCGTTCTTTGTAATCTTTATAAGACTGACCAACTAGACAATTTGTATACTTTCACGGAAAGCTTGTAGTTTGAGCTTCAATTGTGTGTGACATCGTCGTTGCTAGTATACCGCGGTTCTTGGACAATTTACCTCGGAGAATGATGAAAGGTGGAATACGCACAACAGAACCCGTCTATCTATCCCGTCTCGTACAAATTATATACAATTCCTTTCCGATGGACTTACCATGATAGGGTCTGTTTAAATTATGACATGGATCTATATCGAAACGTTGTAAATCAAGGCACTACTCTATATGAATGTGTAACTCTTCTTACCCCATAAAGCTTCCAGTAAAGAGTACAAAAAGATACATTTTGGTCCAGTGGTTCTTGACTCTGATGTTCGTAGATTTCATTACGTATCGCGGTTGGTGCATACACTAACATGGAATACAAAATCATGCCACGAAATTTTTGAATCCATCCATTGCTGACTGATCTCAGTAAATCAGTTGAAAAGGGTATGTTTTTCTGGAGCTGAATTTCCTAGCTATTTCACATTTTCAAATTATTGGAGGTAGTACTGGCCTACTTTTTTGATAATTTGAGCTTCGTGTCTTAAGTGTTGGTAGTGTAAAATATTCTACTCTAGAACAGACCAGACCAGGCCAGACTCCTAGACCACATGAGTTCACCCATTAGAGTTGACATAGTTGAAGAAGTGGAAGGGTCCCCCTTGTAGACTTGCGTCTTCATGACTTTTTTTCTACATGGACAAGAAAGTTCTTGAGAATATTCTCATTATTGTACTGTCAACACCATTTGAATAAAATTTAATGCTTGGCGCAACAGGTCGATGGAACCCAGGGCCTAGCTTCTCACAACCATTCGTGTTGTGCGTGTTATACTCTTTACCTCTTTAAACGAATGGAAGGGGTCTACTTTTTAATGCCGTGTCCGAAGGGCAATTTGTTATTTGAGAGGCTTTTTCAGGACAATTGTATGTTTGTCGGATGTTTGTCAGACGTTCGCGAGAGGTGGGGCCGTGAAAAACTTTTAAGAGTTCCCGACTGGGATTCGAACCTCGAACCTCGAACCCATTGCTTCATAGTCCAACGCACTAACCACTAAACTATAGACAGGTCCAAAGATAATTCTTTATTTCCAAGCTCAAAGGGTCCTTAACTATCTCGCAAGCAAAAGCTATTAGACATTTTTTGTATACTAGGCAAGACAATGTATCTAATGCTCTATTCCTTCGTTTGTCATTCCTTCTTACTGCTTAGTTGCGTTTATATCTCTATTTCAATAAAATTTTATTTAATCCCATTCAACTAGTCTGTTGATTTCAATGGAAAAGGCTTCACGTCATAGCAATGGAAGATGTAAGCCCTGATGTACATACGTGAAATGTCATCATCAAAGCTATGGTCATATCATTCTGTCAATTTATCCAAGAGACTAGGGCTTCCTTTTGTTTTTTTTACAACTTTCACATATCTTGTCTTGTTGGTAAGTTTTATTATGTTGTTACCGCATTTTATCAAAAAAAAAACCCTGCATTCTCCTTGTTTAAGGAGTCGTAGCACCCCTTTCATATGTCCCGGCGTAAACATGATCGTAGACATCTTCTCTGTCATTGCATCACCAGATTGCCTTAAAACTTTCAAATTTATTCTTTTTGAGTTCTGAACTTTTGTGTTCGTAACTTCACAACCCTTGTTCCTGTTTCAAAATGTATCGTCTGTCTCTAAGGTGACATTAGCCTTTCGAGAAATATCTGTCATATATTCTACAAATGTTAAATACATTCTCAACCTAGCGGACGATAGTGGATGTACCAAAAATACCGTCCTTGCCCCGTCGCGTCATCTCGACATCCTTTTATTGAATGAACTCCCTTTCTCATCAAATCCATGCACAAATTGTGACTGTTTCACGTTTCACCTTCTAAACATTGTAGCCGTTTACATTGATATTCAAACGAAGAAAAAAAATCATAAAAAAAGCTATTAATAGCTCCCTGCTTAGCGGTCCACAATATATAGTATACCTACGTCAACATGACAAGTCCAAAATAAGAAACACATTTAAAAATCAAATTGATTCCGACGGACGTAATAATAATAGATGGTGGACACCACGATAAACAACAATGTCATTGCAAAATAGCAAAAAATAAAACAAAAAAAACGACAACGCCGCTCAAAATGGCGGTTGACATAACACAGCGCGCACGTCGATGTTGTCGCTCGTTCGTCGTTCAACGGTGTCGTAGAGTGTATTCAGGCAAAATTTGCATAATTAAACAATTATTTGCTGGATGTTCTTTTTTTTTATTATTACTTTTTGCTTTTTGTTATCTCGATTGGAACTCGAATTAATTTGTTTATTGTCGCCTTGTCGCTCGGTATGGTGGCCCCCAAGTTTATTTTTTGTATTTAAAATTCAACTTTAATTCTCTGCAGTTTCTCTTAGTCGTTTTTTTTTTGGCCAATTTTGATGTGGGAAAATATTTTTACATATACATGTGGAGATGGAATTGCAAATTTGCTGAATAATTAACTGTTATTGTTTGAAGAAGATGTGGATATACATAGATGTATGTTTTGAAAACTCTATTGATTTGGATGAATTTAAAATTTTTAGATCAAACGGAAATGTGGCGCCATATTGATTGGATGGCGCTGAATCCAAGCGAATAGATTTATGTCGTGTTAATTGCTTGAAGACAGATGAGTAGGTCGATGCGAAACTAAATCATGGACATGTACTGAAAATTTATGGAAAAGGTTAAAATATGAAAGTTTTCTGACGGTTTTTCGGTGGCACTGAACGTGAAGTTGGCGATGGAATATGACTGCATTCAGGGGCATATTATTATACTGAGTTTCTTAATGAATACATGTGTTTGGTGGTTGGATGTTTGTCGAACTTGTATTCTAAGTACTATGCCTCTGGTTACTCGTGAGCATTCGTTCAAGCTGAATCTAGACTGTTCTTGCTTACAGAAACTAAACGCACTCTGAATAGCTTTGCAAGACTGATCGTGTTTTTGCATCATCAGTACGAAGAACGAGAAGCACGAGGAAATCCCAAAATCCTATTCACTTAGTTGTTGCCCAGCACAACTTTGTGTGCTCTGAAGTGTATTCTACTTTACCATACAAAGGTCCGACTTGGAAGCTGAAGAGTAGCAATAGCTCAGTGGTATCACAATAGAACGACAGACCTCCTTCAATCTAAGAGTATACTTAAGTGTGGACAGCAACCCTTAGAAGAAGAAAAGGAGTGGTTTGTGTATAATCTATGAGAAGGAATCTTCATGGACCACCCAGTTGGAGTTGTCTTGTTGAAAAAAAAAATCTGACGTACCATCTAGGTTAGGATTAATGCAACTATCGTGCACACATCGATATCAGATGGCAACTAGATTACAGGAAGATCGTGGAAATCCTTTCAAACCTACTTGTCCCTAAGTGAATTCTATGCCTTACCTAACTGGGCAGAAGAATCAGTCTGTCAAGGATGTCTGATGTAGGAAATGGAATAAAATTTCAGACCGAGTGAAGCCTAGCTTAGACTCAGTCAGATGATCGAGTGATCATTACTCCGATCACTTCTTGGTTGTGGTGTACAGTTCTACCATTAAGGCAGTAATTTTTTTCTCTCTGTCTCCAGTTAAGTAACTACCTTATCCAGTCTATCTAAACCATTCTTCATTCCTACTAAACAGCTTACAGAGTGATCTTGTCACAGAACACGGAAACTATAAACTTCTAATCTTCAGCTTATCAAGGCCTAAACGGAAAGTTTCAGGATACCGTACCCTTTCTGCTTTTTTTACTGTTCAAATTATTTATAAAAAAAAAAGTTTGAAGGGACCACGCGAGATCTCGAGGTGTTCCTGTCCAGTTTTCTTACAATTTTTGAACTTGAATACGAAACGTGGTCAGACTTAAAATTGCTGATATCTCCACCAAGCCTTGATGACTTCATCTCGTCGAGTTCATTGTCTCAAAACTCATTTCTAATACATTTCCTCTTAAGCCCACACACAAAGTAACAAAAACGTTTATTGTTTTCCTTTTCCCAAGCTGCTCCTACTTAGTCACTGCTGCAAATCTCTCTCCAGCATCCCAACCATACTCCACGATCTATCTCTCTACCCAAAGGCACAGCACACATATCGTCGCCCACTTAAAAACGCGACTCAAATGCATTTCGCCAGTCCTCCAGTCGTCGCAAGATCGAAGTGGAATTGGTGACAAGTAATTATCGAAATGACTTCCGTTCGCCATGATCGCACCGTTGGGTGATCCTCTTCTGATCTGCACCCATATGAGAAGGAAAAAGATGAATGGGATACCTTTACCGAGTCGATAGATAGATATGCAACACATCCTATAATTTCCAAATAAAAATAACTCTCTTCTCGAGACCATGAATCGCCAAATCGCGTAGACACACCCCTCAGAGAAAGAAAGAATGAAAGAAGTGGTGGAGGAGACACGATCATCACATGAAGACGCGAAGAAAAACAAGAAAACGATGAAGATGAGTGGTAGTTGGTCGTGCTAGTGGTACTGGTGGTGGTTGCTTGATTCAGCGAGGTGGTTGTGAAGAGGATTTATCGAGTCTTGCCCCTCCGGGCGAAACAACAAAAGAAGCAGGATGGTTGTTTTTTTTTTCTGTTTTTGGTTTCATAAATATAATTCCTCTTCATCTCCATTAATGGTTGGGGCATGGCTGTGTAATTTAATTTGTGAGAGGGACAGAGGTTGGAAATGAATTTTGAAATTTTATTTCTATTTAATGTTTGGCCCCAAGGGTCCGGATGTTCGGTCCCGCCACATGGTGATGTGCAATTAATTGCAAAAAAGAAAAACAAGAGAAAAAAAAAACCGAAAACAATATACGTATACACGTAAATTTATTGGAAATGTAGCGGAAAAAATGAGAAAGAACGCGTTTTATGGGAAAATTTGGACTTTAATGGAGTGCCAGAGGGTTGTATGGTGGAACCAGTTTTTTTTTTATTCTTTTGGGGGTTTAACTATTTCGATAAAGGGATGTACATATATAGAGGACTTTATATTGGCATTCTATTCAAGGTAGTGAGATGATGAGTGTAGAAACAAAGTCAAACAAGAAGCAAAGCATGCCATAGTTAACCTCCGGACTTAAACACTAGAAGCTAGGCCTATTTTCAATGGAAACAGACCTATATTTTTATACCAGACATCTGTCAGATCATTCTCAGTAGATGAACCGCGAAGGAAGGTACTTGTTTTGTCTTCGTCCATAGAACTCTATCAAGATATGTTGGTGTGCCACAAGGTTGTGCTCTATAGCTAGCACTTTTTCTGATATTTATCAGAAGACCTTCTGAGTACTATAGCCTTCATTTAATATTTAACCATTTCCAGATTTTAACGACCAGCTTATTTTACACTATTTTACTTGGCTTAGAGGACAATTGGAAAGGTACGTTACTTTGAATCATGTACGCCGGTCAAAACCTATCAGATCCCAGTAGATACCCTAATGGATTGCACTTATAGCCTCACTTACTGAGGTAATGTTCGGGATGAATATATGCTGACCGAAACCAGGAAGGCTCTCTAGTAAGCTCGGTGCTGGATTTTCTACCTATAGTTGTACTCTCCAAGTGTAAGTCACTTTGATTTCCAGAACCAGATTCCTATACAACCCCATGGTTCCCGACTGTTTTCAAATGACAGCATAGCCTCCCTACCTATAGGTATGGGTCACATCTTCTTCCATAGACTGGTGAAAAGATTTCTTGAGGCAGGGTCCGGTATATGCTGTAAATGTGATCAATAAGAAAGAGTCTCCCACAAGGCTGTATACTAAGTCAAGTTCTTTTTTGTTGGTTGGTTGGTTTAGACCGGACCGAGAAAGTCCCTTGGGCTGCCGTTGTGTAAGGGGGGTGGATTACCTTCTTACTGTGGAAACCATACGCTTCTTTTTATGAAGAAGCTAATCTTAGCCGTGAAGGCGGTGCTCTGTTCGTTAATGCATTCATTTACCTATAGTGTAGCCTTTCTGATATTGGCAAGTGCTGGGACATGTGCATAGGATGTGAGTGATGGTCTCCTCTTTCTCTTCCTCTCTCCCTTTGGTCCCATATGTCGATGTACTTTTTCCGAAAGTTTTGGTTTTGAAGACTTGGAGAAGAGTAAGTCGAAGGATTCTACTAGTAATACACAAGATTTGGAATTCCACGAAACTCTATACTTTGCAAAGGCCTATAAGATTGCTTGCAAAGCCTAAATCAATGACATCCTTGCACTCTATCAGAATTTAAGACCCCTATTCCGATATCTCGTTCCCATTCCACCTATCCTAGTAATTCATTCTCATTCAGATACACAGACAACAAAAAGTATGATATAATCTCCCTCTAAGCTCTCCAAAGGCAAACCAGATACATGCAAGTACGTACCAAAAGGAAACAAACACGGCCCATGCACGGTCCACTGCGGCATGCGTCGTCGTATACCATTAATCGGGACAAAAATCGAACGAGAAATTATGGCCGGAAAT
This sequence comes from Xylota segnis, assembly GCA_963583995.1. Taxonomy (NCBI): domain Eukaryota; kingdom Metazoa; phylum Arthropoda; class Insecta; order Diptera; family Syrphidae; genus Xylota; species Xylota segnis. The sequence goes on along the minus strand of OY757238.1, from coordinate 11,158,249 downwards.
GTGTAATAAAACTACGTATCCAGTTCCCAGTTTAACCACAATCGTCTCGTCGTATATCTCAACGTTTCCTCTTTTCTCTTTCTACTCTCTGTTGTTCGATGGACTCTGTCGCCGCCGCCGCCGCCAGTGGTGGAAGTGACGGCAAACCAAACCAACAGCAGCATCAATTTTAACCGATCGTTCTGGGGGCGCGCACTTCGGTTTCTTTCTTTCTCTCCTCGGCCTCGGCCCCGGCCGTGGTGTCCTTCCTCAGCTTCTTCCGAGATAAATTATATTTCTTGTTGTTGTTCTTGTGGCTCCTTCTGACGGGGTCCTATGTACGCTCGCGCGCGCGCGCGGTTTATCTTATTTGTTGGTCACTACGTGAAATACAGAAGCTGTTTGGTGGGTTTTTTCTTTTGTAACTTGGTCTTCTTTTTTTTTGGAACTCACCATGCACGCTGCCTGACGACGACGACGACTACGACGACAAACGGGCGTGTATCCAATTTTAATTCAACAACTTCTTTCAATTTTCAAGAGGGAAAGATTCATTGAAGGGAGAACGCCAAAGAGAGCGGGTTAAGCCTCGGACCTGGAATAAAAGTCGACGACGACGAGGAGGAGGAGAAGGAGGAGGACCTGAGAAGTTCAGTCTTGTATCTTGTGATTGGGATATAAATTGCTTTTGGGGCTAAGCAAGCCGAGGACCGGCCGACCGGACCGATGTGGTGTGTGGTGCTGTTCGCAGCAGCGTAGCAACATGAAAATGAACATAAGGTCAACTACAAGGCCGTTCTTTTCGGCAAAGAAGAGAGAGAAGTGAGAGCGGGCCGCCGACGACGACGGCCGCGGAGCCCTAGAGAGAGGGAGCTCCACTGTTTCGTTTTGTGTTTTGGAAGGAATGGGTGCTATGTCGTCCCTGAGCTTCTTGGAAGGAAAGCTGAAATTTTTTTTTGATTGCTGCAACCGTAATTGTTTTATTTTTTTTTTATTTGTTGATACATTTTTTCGGTAGAAGTGTGTAGAGAGATGGAATACACATTTTCGAGATAAAGGAACATCCGGGGGGATACGGAGAGGTAGTGGTTTCCAGAATGAACTGTGTATGACCAGTGGCGGCTGGTGGCAGAGGACGAGAGGAATATGCGTGAGCAAATAATTGCAATTTTTTTCTTTCCTCTTGGAGTTGGAGTCTTTTGTTTTTGAATTCCATTGAAGACGTGGTCTTTCGGGGAACATCTGCGCGGTTAAAGTTGGTTTTTAATTTTGATGAATGGGTTATTATGTCCCGGAGTGTGTCTGCTCTGTTATTCTTTATGGAATTTGTGGAAGTCTGAGGCAAAACCGCGCAAAATATTCTCAGTTTCTAACTCTGTTCTGTTGGTCTTCTTCATTGAGGGAATCAAGTTATATTTAGCGTTTCAACTACTTGGTCCAGATTTTCAGAAATCAAGCAAAGACCATCAGGCACTTGGTTTCTTTCAAATTTGTAACTTTAGTCAAAACCGTTCCTTTAAAGACACACGTTGCATCGTCAGAAAAAGCAATAAGCGTGGTCGCTCTTGCGACAGTTTATTAGAACTGGCTCCATTCTTTTTCTACATTCCAGTTCGAAAGAATTCCAAGAAGTAATTAAGAAGACAAACTAGTCAATAGTGACTCCTGAATGTCAAAGAGGGGCTTCATCTACTCACTAAAAGTGACTCCTGACTGTCAAAGAGGGGCTTCATCTACTCACTAAAACGGAAAGAAACAGAACCTTTACATTAGCCCTGCATCAAGCAAATGTAGAACCATGTTATCCCCACAGTGAATAGACGCAGGGGAACAAGTGCCCTACTCATCAGCAGTCCAATCATACATACATATGTCCCCTGGTCGGACTCTAGAAGGGACATTGTGCGTTTAGCAGGCACCTCTTGAGGTTTGGCCTTTCCATCTTATCTGTAGCTGCGAGATAGTTCCAAGAGTAGCAGAAGTGGCCTTCTCATGCGGTAGCACAATGCCACTTCTAAGGTTCAAAGGTATCCTACCATGAATAGAAGATAGCTACCTAAGCCAAAACCTAGAGACCTCTGACTAGGATTTGATGGACCAAACTCTATGTACACCATTACTACCCCTAACACTAGTTGCAGCACACTTTTCTGTGATGAATTTTAGGGTTAACTAGCTTGCTGATCCTGCTGCAGATAATGTTTTCACATAGGAGATGGATCGTGTCTTCCTCTGTTTCTACACTTTCACTGCATAGGTCTGTGGATGAGGAAGCATTTCTTTTTCCCAAGATGCACCACCAATCACCCCTTGAGTGTCCAACCAAGTCGATGTTCATCTTGCTAACCGCCTTTTTGGTTCCTTATACATACTTTACTATGTACCTCGACTGAGCGGTTTTGGCATGATTTTGGGTTTTGGCTTGAGTCCTTGTACAGATCCCGATCCTTTTTTTAGGGCGTAGAGCTCTAGAATTTTAGAATTGACGCTATCGGTTGCGAAATGTGTGATCGGTACAAGAATCTCCTTAGTAACTCGTATGTGACGTTAACCCTACAGAGAGCTACTGTCAGTTCCACTTGTCTCTCGTTCCCATTAGACGTGGCTACTAGGTAAAAAGTCGAGGACTGTCCGAATAATAATCAGCCATCTTAGCAACTTTTCTTTGATAGTTGCGATGGTTCCAGCGGTAGCCAACCTTTAAGATTCTTTCCAACAATTTATTTCAGAGCTCTCAACTTAGTTTCAATCCTTGGACACTCATGTCCTCCTCGTCCTACTTCAGCAAACCCCTCCAACACACAACAGACCTGACGTGGAATGTGATCGGCTCCATCCTTCCTCTTTGACCTGTCCATCCATAAAATTAAAATAAAAATCGATCGACATCATCGAATTGCATTCCACAGTGGCCAGTCACTGCCAATCTGACATAAACCCACAACTCGAACTCATGACGAAGAAGACGATGATGCCCGTTTTTTTTTTTTTTTGTACGAAAAATTCATTTCATATCTTGGCAAGAGAAGGCGGCTGTAACTGCTGCACTTTTACAAAAGAACCAGCAACAGACTCTCGTGTTGCGAAAAGCAGACTACTTCACAGAAATTCCAATCCGATTACACTGTTGCGTGGTATGTGGATTACAGACATAAAAATAAAAAAGAACCTTCAACCGTTCTGCCCACTGGTAGGTATACCTACATACTATACCCCATGACGACGACAGTGGCCTGGATAAGGTGAAATTCCAATCCTTGTACTCCTTGCGTTTACACGATTAACATTCCAGAGTTAATTCCCTTGTACCGGCCGTTTGGCGGCGGGGGTAGAGCGTGCACTGCACTGCACGGGAAGGCCGACGGGAGGTGCATTTGGTTCGGTTTGCCGTTTAATTTGATTTTTTTTTTCTTATTTTTCGTTTTGCTTTTTGTTTGTGCATCTGCACTTTTGCCCATAAATATCAATGTAACGGGTGGACACAAAGAACCAGGAGCAACAAAACTACACACAGAGGAGGAATAAAGCGAAGAACAATAAAACCAAGAACACATTTCGCGAAATTCCTCACATAAATTATTGGAAGCCCCACGCAAGGTATTTGTGGAATTCCCCGATGTGATATCAATCTGATTTGGAATTTTTCAATTTAAAATCGAAGGAAGGCGTGGGGGTAAAGTCGGAGGATTATCAGGGCTTAATTGTGTTGCATCGGATGGCTGTGGTTCAGAGAGGAATGTTCTGACTTGGGACGATCGATTTGCTTCATACTGATCGGGTTAGATAAAGTTTAGACGATCCTCTTGGCAACAGAGTCACGTTTCTGCAACACCTTTCAGCTACCTCATGCTTAAACATAAAATGCACCTTACAAACCCCTTTTGATCAGGGATTCCAGAGCGTTAAGCCTATTATCTGAAGAATTTTAGGGCAACGCTTGAGATAGTCTCCTTTACTTAGAGACGTAGAGGGCAGTTGAGATTACTTCAATTCCTAGCCACATTTTGTTCGTTTTAAGTACTCCAATCCGATGTACTCTACTTAGCATACTAACATACCTTGAACGCAACTTGGCATTTAGTGATGTCCCTTTTCAGCGTGCTTCAGTAAAGAATTCCCAAATCTCTTTCCAAAACTTTCTTTTATCACCCAAATCAACAATTTTTGGAGAACTACTGAATCTCAGTTTAACGATACCCATTGCATTCATATCACTCCACAGTAGGGGACCCAAAGCAGACCCTTGTGGAACTCCGTCTATAACGTTGTCTCAAGCAGCTATCTGTGTATATACAAGGGGTATTCTGAAATAAACTCGAGTTTTTCAAGGTCTTGTTGTTTTTTTTTTTTTTGGAAAATCGACTTATTTTATTCAAAATAGTCCCATTTCGACTCAGTACAGCGGTTTGCTCAGTCTGAAAGTATATCGAATGAGTGTTTTCTATCGTCCACCGGAAAGTTCTTTAGGATGTCGTAACAGACCTTTTGGTTAGCTTCTACGTCCTTAAAACGCTGTCTTTTCATCGGAACATGTATTTTTATGGAACAGATAAAAGTCGCACGGTCCCAAATCAATCGAATACGGGGAGTGATTGGCAGTTTAAATGCGATCTTTGCTGATGTCATCGCCTCCTCAGAAATACATACCATGCACACACTTTTTGGTCAAAATGCGAGAAACTGACGTTTTTGAAATGCTCAATACTAATTCCGTTTTTTTTGGCTCATCATCAACCACAGCTTTGATGGAATCTGTGATGATCACGGTTTTCGGTTGACCAACAATGGTGCTCATCATTTATGCATGTCGTCACGACCGTTTTTTTAAATTGCGTATATCACTCACGGCGTTTCGGTTGCGGTTGAAGTCTTGTCAAGTTTAGAACCGATGACACAAACCTCCTGTCACTTTCTGACGCAATAACTCTTCTTTGTTCAAATGTCATGATATTTCGCAGTACATTAGTGAAGAGTCTACCTTACCGACACATGTACATATTTGACAATAGATAGCCTCACTCGGGGATACCTATATTTTAAAATTCGTTATCGTCCTCCTAGCCTATGTTGATCCCGTTGTCAAACAAAAACAATCGCAAAAGTGTGATGATGGTCACCTTCGTGAGAGCAAAAGGGCTGATTGTGATCGTTAGATGATTTGGACAGCACCGTGTATTACTACTTTTGTGTCTACAAAGTGGTTACTCTGACAGCGAGTGCTCGTCCATTGTACATTTGACACATTTATGACATTCGTGACATATCTAGGTTGATGACATTTAATACCCCTTCTGTCAGTGTTTTCATTACTCTGTTTTAAGTTAAATTTTATCTAAAGGCACCAACCACCACCTTCCTTCGAAATAGGACAGTCGTCCAACTGTGCGAGTCTACATTAAGTGTTCTTTTATTGCCTGTCCGTTAAAAGTGTCCAACCTTTAAGCATTCTTACAAAACTAGAAGTACTTAGCTACCGACTACCGTCCGGTCATTCATTGATTGTTTTAAAGTCCATCATCTTGGTCCAAAGTGACCATCAACAGGGTAGGTGGCAGTAAAAATCACGTCTATTACCTGGAATCTGTGTATCTTTTCTTGTATCCGCACACGTCCATCGTGTTGGCCTCTACTATCTTTCTCTCATTACATTCAAATGTGAAAATAATAAAATTAAAAGGTGAATACACCGCGCGCGCGCGCACACACATCTCGCGTTTATCGTTTTCCTTTTTTGCTGGTTTTCTGCTGCTCTTGTTTCATTTTCTTTTTAAAATTATTTTTTTTTTACTTTCTTATTCATTTTGAAATCAAAAGAGATATCCCCCCCCCCCCATCCTCTGGTGTGTGTGGTGTGTTGTGTGCCCTTTGCGCGCCAACCATCATCTTTAACTTCAAGTTAAATCTGAGAGGTGTATCTGCACACGTCCATCGGTAGTGTGGTGTTTTGTTTGTGTACATTTCTTTAAGGAGAGTTGTATTCTATTTCTTTGTATCTTTAGTACGTATCTATGTATGTATATATGTATCTATTGCACACACAAAACACACCTATATATGGCTGGCAATGGCACAGCGCACAGAAATACTCTCCGAAAAGATTTTATCTGTTTGCTTTTTAAAGCGTAACTGGGTAGCAAACTAGTTTTTAAGAGTTTTTCAGTTCTTTTTTTTTTCTTGTATTTATCCACTTTTGTATTCAGAGTTTCTGTTGTCTTCGGTTTCTTTAACTTATTGGCCATTCATTCATTTGAAAAATGGTTGGTGAGGAGCGGGGTCTCGGGCCGACTTGGTTTGGTGGGTGAGGTTGCTGAGCCTCCAACAGAAGAATTGACTTTTTTACGAGTGCCTTTTGTATATAGATACTTTTGTGTGTCTTTTTCTTTTTCTTTTTTTTGCTGAAAACAAAAAGAAAATGAGGAATAAATTTTGAATATGAATCATAACACCCACTCGATGGTGGAAGAGACGAAGTGGAAGCGTGTGCAGTGGTTTTTATTTAGTTTTCAGACTTTTTTCTTCGTATTTTGGAATCGTATTTCGTACAGAGAGAGAGAGAGAGAGAGAGATAGGTGGAGATTGTTATAGTTTTTATAGGCTTTGATTAGGATTATAGACTGTTGAATGACTGTGTGATGAGATTGGAGCAGTAGATGCATGACGGAGTGGGATGCGATGATATTGAGTAATGGGAGCTGTACTGGGTGACGCGTGCAGTCTGGTAGGATTGCAGACACACTCTGGTGTAGTTTGGAGTGAATTGTGTAAGCGGGGCTTTAGACAATTACAAAATGTATTATATTTGCTCATTTAATGGGCTTCTAAGCCATGTACGATTGTTGCTTCAAGAGATACTACATCCTGTTCGAACCGCGCAAGCTTGTTTCAGGGTTCTAGACCAAATTTGAATCCTTTGCAGTGTCTTTGTCAAATTTTAGAGATACATATGTATGTGGATGTCTAAACTTCTTGACAACCTCAAATCTATAGCAATGAACATTAGCCTCTTTGGGTGTTGATAACTAGTACCGTCTTATACTCTAAGGACAGCCGACTTTGCCTATTGTTTGTCTATTGCCATAAAACTCACACTTGGAGTTCCTTGTAATACGGTCTATATCGTGCGGAAATTGGACCTTTGGTTTTGAGACTAGCGCCAAGCATCGTCTGAGATTAAAGGAATCTCATGATACCACGTCTCCTTATAACTTAAAGCTAGATTCGTTTTGAACTATTTTGAACTCGATGCGATAAATAGGTAAATCCTGTATAAGGAAGGCGGCTGTATCAAGGATCAGGAAACTCAGCAGAAGCATTGTCAAGCAACAAATGCTGACCATCGGCTAAACTTTGGAATATTTTTAGATGAACGTATGCCTAGTGTCCTAAGATGCATAAGATCGAATAGTTGTTTTAGAGATTTTTACTTAACGGGCCCCCGACTCGGACACACTATAGCCAGTTTCCTTCAAGATCTGCTTTCGCCTAGACTTTGCCTTCCCAACTGAAGTGCTCTTAGCTGTTGTCTTGCAATCCGTCTTGGTTTCTCTCAAAAGTAGCCTGTTAAAACAGTTTGTCTGTAACGCTTCCAAGCGTTGATTCAATTCATTAGACTTGCTTCAGACACAACTGATCATACATAGTTCTTGAGTTAGTTCTTTTAAAGTTTTTCTCTTGGATTTTGTGATCTTTAGTGTCTTAAAAGGGAATCTGTTTTGGTTCAAGCTTGTTTTTGACTGTTCTTTGCTCTTCTGTTGCCTTCCAAGCCCAAAGGCAGAACAATTTTTCATTTAGACGCACGATTTTTCTACTAAGTTCTATATGTCTGTCTGGTCAACTTGTCTCCCCCAAACCTAATGAAAGTCATAACCTAGCCATGAATACTAACCAAAATTATTCGAAGCTGACGCGCCTACACTTAATACAACTTTTTTTTGATTGCATAGTCTGTACACTATTGTGCAATCAAGTGCAACTTTCAAGTCCTTGAAACTGTTAACAATGTATCAGGTGCTTATGCATGCAACCATTTTCAGTTCTCAGTCATGCTCTTGAAGCTAACGACCCGGGAGCTGATAATTTTACTCAACTTTGCGGAAGTTAATCTCTGGCCTCGTGACTTTTGTAATGAATACCCCTTTTGCTGCACCTTTTCTTACAATGTCAGTCGGAAAGGATTAAAATGTAAAAATCTCTTAAATCAGTGATCTTTATTTATTGATATAAATATTTAAATTTGAAATGGAAAACAGCATTCCAAGCGCTTGCAAGAGGTCTGAACAGTTGCAGAGCTATTGACGATTCTTTGGAAGCATAAGTGACAGCTCTTGGAAAGCAAGTATGTCTCCAAGTAGATTTTTGAACTGACATTCCTGGACTGTCGGCTATTCTCGGGATCATTCCGAGGTACCCGCCATCATTTTGAATGTCAATCCACCAAAACTGATAGCATCCACGATTTAAGAAAGTGAGAACCATATACGGTTGTCAGTTCTCAGTAGATCATTCATGTCAAATGTTTGACAGTACATGTGTCAAAATCAGCAAGACGACCCGCAATGATTGACAATCCTGTCATTTATGCATCATTTCTGAAAAATGTGACAGCAGACGATTAAACAAACCAACAGTAGCGACCCAATTAGCCGATTATTTGAACAAAGGTCTACAAAACTGAATTGCTTGTTGACTATGCTCTGTTAAATAATCGTGACTATCGAGCTGAATATGGAAAACTTTTTGTAAAGATGATTACATACTCGTATTTAATTTACAACTGTTTGTTGTTTTTATTTTGAGTGAAAGCAAAAGGTAGTTAAGTTTGTTTTTTTTTCTCCTCTTTAATGGATAATTGATGAACTTTCAATTTTTTGTCCGTCTATGTAATGAGTTTCTTGTTTTTTTTTGCTTCAAATGGATGATTATACATAAATTTTCTTATGTTTGAGGAGAAAATGTTATTATTAGCGTGTGGGTGTTTATTCTTACATCTGCTGGGTAATTGAATCTTGTTTTTCTCTGAAGAAAATCCTAACTTTCAAGACGACCTCATGGGGTTCCTTAAAACCTTGCATTTTTGTTGTGTTTCTACACGAATTTTACTTCTTCTTAGTAGGGCTACAAATGGTACTGAATGTACTAACTTAAGGAACTTGCAATAGCGCCAGAGGTGCTGCTAGCGAAGGCACTTTATTGTGTGTCCTCAGATTTGTTAGACATTTCTATATTGCCTCTGTTTATAAAGTTGGGTAACACGGCGAGATGCTTGGTTATTAATTCAGCTCTCCAAATACTGGAGATTAAAACCTTCTGGAGGTACACTGCAGCCTTTTTTTAATAGATCCAGTAGCTCTTCATGTGTCTGGGTGCTACGAAGTTTTGAAGCCTTTATAATCGGAGACAAAGTGCCTAATAGGTTCCAGTTCTTTCATATCTCAAGAGCTCCTGCACTGGTGTACTGAGTTGATGTTTAGTCTTGTTTCTTCATAAAGTGTTGGCCATAATCAGCGAGTAACACATTCATGTCTACCAGATTCTCGGTTTTTGGGCAGTTGACTTATGTACGTCATCGAAGAGGAACACAACTGATGGCTTCTAAAGATGGTCTACATTTAGCTCATCTCTAGCTCATCTGTTCCCTACTTGGTTTCTAAGACACAAAGTATGTAAGCCCGGCAGAGATTGACTTCGTGAGTTTTCGAGAGTCATATAGTTGGACTCCGAAAGGATCGATTTTCAGTGTCTAAACTGTCCTCTCAATGGTAAAGATCTCGACCCAGATACTCAGTTCATCCATGGGTTTCCTGCTCTTTTTTGTCAAGAAGTAAGAAAGTCTAGCAGTGCTTTTAAGAAAACCCTTATGTATCCTGGGCGAAGGTTATGTATTTCCTTGATGTCTCACCCGTATGCTTAAGAATCCTGTACTTCGTCCTGAACAACTCACTTCAAAACACACAAAATGTGTTTCAAGATCTCCATTGGCTTTCTTCTGGTACACCGGAGTCAGAGCTGTCAGTGTTCGTTTAGGACTGATGGATGATTTTGAATCTTATAGTTCACTTTATGTTCTGGTTTCTGAGTTCTAAAGATTATTGGTTCAATTCCTATGAAGGGTTCTGCTGTTTTGGCTAGATTTTGTGAATGTTTCTTACAGTTTATAATAATAAGGCTTAGGGATTGTTATATACTAAAGCATTTTAATGAGCAAAGTCTTTCTTTCACCATCAGCTCTTGTCGGTGCCTTCTTTCTGATTCTCCACTAATTGGTTACTCAGTAGTGTGACTTCTCATTTTATGGTCGAATGTGAAGTATGATATGGTGTTCCTTCGCTATACATACATAAGAAGAAACAGAGTAGTTTGAATTTTTAAAAATCATATCTTCTCCTCTCTCTCACTGAATTGGGTAGACTCCAAGTCTCCATAACCATTTCCTAGAGAAAATCAAACAGAAACCTCACAGGTCTTACCCAATCTACCTATTGACAACTATTTGACTAATGTTATTCGTTAGGTCCAACGCAAGTCTATGATGCGCAACTTATATCACCAACCAACCATCAATTCAAGCATAATATTCGAATCTTTCCAAATAAATCACCGTAACGTCACGTCTCTCTCCGTAATCAGACGAAATCAACTCGAAATTCTATTATAAATTCATCACACCACATTCAAATGAATCTCCCTTATCCATTCATCAAAAATGTATTAAAAAAAAGCCAACGAACACAACTCCCAATTACCTTACATCAATTTTGAAAATTTCAAGTAATTTATCTTCATCAAAGTGGCCATTGTCCATTTCCGTTCACCTCCCAGACGAAAGTTCCGCTCGCGAGTCAAGTTCGAAACAAAAATTAAAAACAAAAAAAAAACAAACAACTTAACAATAACCCTCTCGATTTGAATTAAATCTTTTTTTTGGGAAATAAGAAAAAAAACTGAATGCGCGTGCTCCCCCTTCAATGAATTTTTAATTTTGAAATTACCACCGCCCAAAATGGCATGCAGAACGTGCCACAAAGAATTCCAAAAGTCACATTCAAGACCCAAGACGACACGAAAAGTTATTCATAATTCTTTTCGGGTTGCGTCTTCCTTAAGTCGGCTTAATGTGCTTCGCGCACATGATAATCCAATGGAAACCGGAAGTGTCCGAAACTATCATTGACAAGTATACAACAGAAAATGCAAATGTCTGCCGCCGGCCATCACCTTAACCGCGCCACACCGCCATGAGATTTCATTCATTCATGGGCGGAACATGTCGTCGCGCCTGTCGGAGGGGGCCACCGCCATTAAAGCGATGGCCAAAAACGGAAGAAGTACTGTCAGTACAGGTGGGGGGTACCCACCACCACCGCGTGCTTACATTGTTAATGTCCGACCGAGTGCGGGTTGATGATTGTTTATTTGTTTTTTCTTTTGTTTTCCTTTTTTTTTTTTAATTAAAACTCGAACATGACGGGTCCCGAGTGTCTCACACTCTGTCAATAGATGGTGCTGTGCTGGCTGGTGGAGACCTGCCATTATGCAATAGCGAATTCCTTTTGAATGACAGAATTGCATTTTGCATTTTATTAACCCGTATTCGGTGGATAGATTTGCGATATCTAAACAAGGAAGTGGCTTGACAATCAATGAAGATGGCCGCTGCCGCCGCCGTCGTCGCCGCCGCCAATGTGGGGTGTGTGGAGGCAATTAAAAATTCGCTGTGGGCGTTTAGACAAGATGGAATTGCTGATCGTCGTTTTGTTGTTATTTGTTGCCTAAGTTGCGCACTCATATGCATGCGCGACGCGTTTTAACTGTCGTAATGTGTTTTGATTGATTTTGGTGGACAATTGTGGTGTGCATTGTTGTTATATGAATAAATGGAGAATGAGAGCCCTGTAAGGTGTTGAGGGTAGTATGCAAACCATACTTACGTCAACTAGAGCTTGTAAGGTGTAGGGTTGAGGATCAGAATCATTAAGTCTTGATGAACGTTTGGACGTTTCACTCTCTCTTCATTGCGATCTTAATGTATTCCTTTGGTGTGTCCAGACTTTTCTGCTTTATTTGATTTTGATTTGAAGAACCCACAGCTAAACTTTGTTTCTTTTTTTTCGTTTCAGAATCTCGTTTAACCGCCAAAGAACTTCCCACCAAAAAATGGCGTCGTGATCGTCGTATGTGCGCTACATCGGAATATCAACATTCGTTATCATCACAAAATACTCCATCGGTTGTGGCATCACCACCAGCTTCGCCACCAATGATGGTCGTTCAACCAACAACACTGAGACCGCTGTGCGAGTCTACCAATCGAACACCATTGCCAATAATTGAGAGTCCCATTGATATGTCTGTGACATCGACAACAATGAAACCAAGAGCATCACCACCACCCCCATATAGGGAACCATTGCCAGGATCGACATTTGCTACAACACTGGCAAGGCCAAGTGTTATAACACAAGCGCCACCAAAACGTGGCGATTCACGTGACAGTATTTTGATCTCGAATCGGGAAAATGATAATCAGAGTACTGGTAAGTTAAACATGCCCTTATCCTTATCTGCAATTACATCTTTTTTTTTTAATAGAATCCATCTCTATGTGTGAAACCGTGATAGAAGAACATTTCCGCCGCTCTCTTGGACCTGACTATGTTGCTGTTTTTGGGAAGAAATCTCCAGTCCCATCGACGCCATCGCCAACACCAACTCCAACACCACCGCCGTCCGCACCACAATTGCTACCATTGACAGCGGTTACACCGACTCTACTTCAGCAAACTGTCGAACAGCATCGTTCTACACCGACACCACCGCCAACAGCACCTCAGGCACCGATTGCAATGCCTCAAGCTTTGACAACAAAACAGCCACCCAACAACATTATAAGTCCAGTTAGCCCACCTGAGCAATCTCCACCACCACCAGCACCTCATCAGGTTGCAGTTGCCAGAGTTGAATCACCACCAGCAGCAACAGCACCGCCACCACCACCACCAACAATCGTACATCAAAAAGACACTACTTCAACATCGACAGCAACGACAACCGTTTCGGTTTCATCAGCATCATCAACGCCATCTGTTGATGATCATTTTGCCAAGGCATTAGGTGATACATGGAAGAAATTGCAAGCAGATAAAGAGCAAAGGAACTAGACAGAATGTATCTACAATTTTTGATTAGTACTTCGAAGGGGAGTACTCTCCCGAGTAAACAAAACAAAAACACATTTGTTTGATTGTTTTTTTGTGAAACTAATACTATATACTATTTTTAACCTTTAAACATGGCAAAAAGATCTCAAGAAAAAATCTAAAAAAAAATACATAATTATATTTAGTGATAAAGTTCTATTTGTACGACGAGTAATTTAAACACGGAAGGAATGTGTCAATTTAAATATCAATTAAGAAGGGAATAATGAATCAAGAAAATCGAAGAGGATATGAGAGAGAGAGGTATTGAATTTCACTTGTAGACGGCAGTTGAATTAGAGCAAATCAACTACTTATCGCATTTCTCGATTTACTTTCAGTTGTCGCACTCAATCCAGTTTAAGTCAAGAAGTATTAGATAGGAAATAGTCAAGAATCATTGTTCCTCTGTCGAACCGAAACACACTAAAGAGTCATAAGGCTTGTAGCAAAGGAACTCAGATCTGTAAGGTAATTTCAGAGACCGCCCTATAATATTGCATGATCTGTGAGTAATCGTCCAGTAGTTTCGAAATTAGAGTAAGAGGACATTAGCTCCTAGGGTTTATTCACCAAATAACACCCTCCAATCTGTTCTTAGATTCAAGTCTCCTTGACTACATATTCAGAAACTTTTATTGATTAACATACGCTGCATTGCACCCTATTCAAAAGGAATGGTCTGAGAAAAACCATCTTTTTGAGTTCGAGTACAATGAATTTTCCTAGAATGTCCATTTTAGCGGGTTCTTGTCAGTCTGGTATTGAGATAATCATTTGAATAAGTGAAGTGAGTGCTTGTAGAATGATTTAGTGTGTGTTTCTAGAGTGAGTGAGTGATGGTTGATAGTTCGGCAAACTTTGTGATTAATGAGAAGCTCCCTGGAAACATGAAATTACCTTAAGGACAACAGTTTTCCTATTCAGTAGTACCACAGTATCTATTAGACGATGTAAAGGACGTGAACTTAGAAGCTCTTGGCTGACTGGACCAGTGGCAGAATAGCAAGAAGTTAAAGATTATTTACTGTCGATGCTCCGGACCTCAGTCTAACTAAGTGTATAAATCCAGTCCTGTGTACAAGTAATATGCTAGAAATTATGTATTTCGTGGTCTAATAGATGTGAGTTACAGAAGCTAAAGCCTTTGAGTGATATTCCCATTCGATAGTCAGAATCAGCACATCGCTTGTAAGGCGCACATTTTATAGAGCACTGATTCTATTTAGACTGCTTTGACAAGCACAACCTATGTATGTCGAAACAGTTCATGTAAACCCATGCATACCGAAATAAAGGTTTCAAAGTTCTAAATCTTATTTTCTTCTATTCGGCGTCCATTACTCTAGACATCTGCGTTATATTTAAATAACAAGGGAATCAGTCCACCCTTTCTATGATGCAAAACTAAATCTACCCCCATGCTTCAGCACAATTCAATTTATTTCATCTATTGCTGTACGTACCCTAAAGCGTAACCAGCCAGTTCAAGTGCTCATCTCACATATCTCACTTTTGGCGACTTACAGTCAACTAGCAATCAAAAATCTGTTTTTTCTACATCCTGCAGAACTCCATTCAAGCCCTTTCCAGACTATTAAACAAGTCGTTGAACGAATCCGGTTCCATTCAAATATTGTGCTGTTTGGGTTAATTATATCAAGATTGACTTGACATACGTTGTAAACAGTTGGTAGATTATCTATTTAACACAATTTTTTGGGCCTGCACAGGAATATTTAGTTCACATTTGATTTCTCCTTAAACTTCCGAAACAAATTGATTCTTCCTCGCTTGAATCAGTTCTAATTCAAAGTGACTGCATACGATTCTGTACGCACTGCCACAGATCCTTCTTCTTCACCTATTTGTTTCCAAAGGCTCTAATCTGTAGATGCTGCACTTTACTCTAAAACTAATTGATACTAATTATACCATGCTTCTTCTAACAGCCAACAAAAGGTGTTAACACGATCAATAAATAAAAATAGAACAAACAGCTTACACACGGTGTTCTATCTGTGTTCACCGAGTGGTGGTGGTTATATCATTCTTTTTAGCTATCGACAAGTGAAATTTAACATCCATCCTCCTATTTATTTAAATTAAAAAAAAAACACAAGAATAAACTGGCTTTATACAAAAAAAATAAATCGAGTTATACCTCTTTGATAAGAAAAAGTAATTTTAAAATAAAATTCGCACATTTATCCTTTTCTCACACGATGCTTGAAAAAATATTTAAAAAACAAAAAAAAAGGTTTTCTCGCTGGCACTAGAAAACTAATTCGTTCGCATAACTTTGTACTTTTAATGTAAATTATAATTATAAACATTGTTCTCTCTTTATTTCTTTTTTTTTGTAATTTTAATTATTTATCATCTCTTAATAAACATTAAGCAAAAGAAGAATATGAAGAAAACTGACGAAAATAAGTAAAACATCAACTGTGTGTGTATTATTTAAGACGGCCAATGAATTCCTATTATTTTTATAATTTTTTTTTTGTTTTTACTTTTTTTGGTTAAGTGATAACTTTTAATCTCTCTCTCTGTATCTCTCTTTCTGAGTTTTGTTTTTTTAAGTCTCTTCTTTTCGATTAAACCTGAGTTGATTTTGTTTTCTTTTAATTTTTGTTTTTCCTTATTTGCATTTTGTATTTAAAATATTTCAAAACTTAAAGTAGCGTTATTATGTTATGGACAAAAAAAATTATTTAAGGCTTATAAATAATAATCTATTTATGTATACTATCTTAAAAGAAGAAAAATTAATATTAATAAATATTTTTTATCATTTGTCTTGTTTTTTCACCTATGGTGAAATTTTTTGAAGTAAATTACGTGTTGTGTTTTCATTTTGAAGATGGTAAAGGGCAGAGACATTTATGTAAAGAAAAACTAGCCCTCCAGTAGCGTTCTTACGCATCAGTACTTCGAATTAAGCCACATTTTGTAGCCTTAAACTGATGACTACGGCTAAAATCAGTCATCAATCACCCTTATTTTAGAAGAACTGTGAGATACTGAAGGCTTTTCAGTTCCTATATTCGCGGTTTCCGAACATTACTCTGCATTTTACTTGTTGTTGAAGATTTTAATTTTTACTCTCCAGATTATCTGTTTTTAGCAGGAACCTAACGATATCTATACTATGCACACTGTAGAACTATCAATTGTACTCAAGTATTTAATAGTCAACGTTGAAGTCTGCGAGTTCCACCAATTGCTTCATTCGCATGCAGATTTCAGTACGAATTAGTTGATTCCGAACCTACGTCATCTTCTTACAACCAATACTCATATATACATATGTGCATACGTATAAGCACATAGCTAATTCTCAAACGAAACCATATTTTTCTACAAAGAATTGTCTATTTCAGAAGAATGAAACCAACAACATACGAATTCTCCAGAGCACCAACACTCTTATGGTCGAAAGAAGAACAAAATCCGATCCAAAATCAAAATATTTCTTCGTCAAACTGTGCGGTTTCTAAGAAAATAATCGGTCCTTATTGTGTCAAAAAAACAAAATCGGAATACAGAGTAGGATCTTCAACGTCTGTCATAATCCTTTAATCTTTGTGTCGATTCCTTCCTCAGCTAGCACTGAACAACATTAGAAATAAGTTTTCCCAAACTCATCTTGTATTTTTCAGGGAGAATTATTAGAACACTAAAATACAAACAGCACAACGTACACAATCTTCAGTGATAGTCGTCTTAGATTCCAGCGTAACGTTCCACAAGCCACATGGACAACATAAGGAGGGACTTCCCTTCAAGATCACTTTTTTTCTGAGAAAAAATGATCAGGTTCATCTTTTACATATTGTATCTACTTTCTCTAAGGAGATTCTTTGCCGACAACGTACATAAAATTTCAGAGAGAAAAATTAATGTTTTTTAACGCCACAGAATGGTTTAAGGAATATCGCTTCTTTCGCCTTTACATAGTTCACACACCATAGGGACAGAGCTATATTATTCAAAATGACTATATTTGGCTGTACATCATTTCTACGTACATACCTACCTACCAACCCCAATTCCACAGCAGTTACTCTGGTCTTAATTCAGATTCAATCAAATCTAACCTCCTAATCTTTTTCCCTCATTGAGTTTAGCAGCACACTCCCCACCAATGGGGACACTACACGAATTTTTTTCTAAGAAAGTACAGTAAGTATTTGCCTTTCATGTTGTTCAAAATTGTCCTCTAATTTTAAAATTCATCTCCTAAAATTTCACCCTAAAACTTTGCTATGTACTAATAAATTTATTATTTTCTATTTAATCCAGGTGCTCTTCATCAACCAGGATCACTCGTAACAATAGGAAACTACCCTACGAAAATACAGAATATACAGTCGCACCCATTCCAAACTGGCAGCCTATCAAGAAGAAACATTTACCCAGCACGCAAAAATCAGACCTTTGTAAAGAAACAGCACTCTTTTTCGAATCCCTTCGAACTGACAGTATATCGAATTTCCTTTAACCTCCATCAAGAAGCTTCCAAATCCAACGACACAGGATAAATTCATATCCATTTCCAGAGAATCCTACATCAAAAATCACACAACCCATTCCTTTCTCAAGCTTATAATCCACTAAAACAAGCAAACCTTCCTGATTTAATCAAGATAGAACATTCCTTCCGAAGTTCAACAAAACTAGATAATTCTACAAGCTAGGTTTGCAGCCACTTTTGCAGAACCACTTTTGCGCACTTTTTAACATACAATAAACCTTGCAATAAACCCCTAATTTATTACAAATAAAATTTATTTTATTAAAAAAACTGTTTCTTGTTTTTATTCAAACATTTCTGGGACACCATGTATTTATGTACACCATGTGGTAAGCATTTTTTCTTAAAATTCAACCAAAAAACTACAAATAAAACAAAAATCAAATTTGTAGTAATTGCACATCTCTAGCCGTCGTCAGTAAATGCACATCTCTAGGTAGTACCAGTTGAAAAAAAAAAAATTTCAGCTGGGATACCTACTTGCTGCCCATGGTCGCCTGGTGTTTTTCAGAAATTTTTGCATTTTTCGACTCGGATTTGTCATGTCAGCTTACGTCATGAATGTTTTTTGTTGCTAGTTTCAGGATTTCTGTTGGAATTAAGTAAAATTTTTTGGATTATGGAAGGGGGAGGTGGGGAAAGCTTTTGGGGGGAGGATGGGTGGTTGGGGGATATTTTTGGCTAAAATGGAGTAAAACACATGACTTCTAGAGCTGGTTTGATCTTTATTAGGACATTTTAGGGGCTTTACATGCATAGTGTGGGCTTAAATTGAATGCTTTAAGGCTCAAGACTTAACGGCCAACAAGGAAATTTAAAAAAAAGATGGTATCGGAGATGAGTAGAGCGTTTGTGGTTGATTGGTTGATTGGGACTGGATTCATGCCGATTTTCAAGGCTTTTGGCTTCAGGAAATCACATGTAAGTGAGACTGTTCCTCGACTGCTTAGAAGTCTGGTAACGAGCTTAATCTCCGGCTTGTTGTTGGTTTGGGGGTTCAATTTCAATGCTTCAGGATGGTGATGGTTAGGGAGTGGTTCTGGATGAAACAGGAGAGTACGCGCTTCATTTTCGTTAATTTGATTGGACGATGTTTTGAGAGCAGGTCTGGATAGTTCTTTGGTGAACATGATGGCAGGACATAGCATCGTGTTGGCGGTTGAGGTCAAGTTAGTTTAGATCGCATAATTTCTGCAAGATAATTGATTTTAATTAGTTAGACACTGGCTTTTTAAAATATACTAGGGACTACTCGTACATACCTGCATACAAATATTCTGGGCACGATTTCAAGGGTTCTGGCTCCTTAGAAGTAATACTTGCAAAACTTTAGGACTAATAGCGAAGCTTAAGAAAGAAAACGCTATCGGAGGTGATTGGGTGGTTCGTTGTTGGCTGGAACTGGAATGGCTTGGTCTTGGCTTGCTGTTTGTTTGTCGGCTCGATTTAAGGGTCGTCTTGGTTAAGAAGAGTTTCACTCATCAGTTGTTATGGTTGGAACATATGTAGTGTTCTCGTTAGTTGTTGACAATTGCATTAAATTCTTGTTTTGTGGACATGATGGCAAGAGATGGGCTCGGTTTTAACGTCGAGGAATTGACTTGAAGACATGATAGATTGAATCCAGATTGGGTCGATTTCTGAAAATAATTGATGTCAATTAGATAGGATTTTGAATATACTCGTACTTACATACCTACTTATATTCTGGGCAAGCTTTCTCAAGGACAGACGGGCATCTAGGAGAAACATAGCTGGTCTCTGGCTAGTTGGTGTGGCTGTTTTTAAATTTGTTGGTTTGGTTTGAGTGCTTAAAATGGGTACAATTTAAAGACTCTTGACTGCTCAAAGGTTTTACGTGAAGATGAAGCTGCGAAACGAAGCTCACTTCAGAAACTCGAATCTCTTTTTTACAGTTGTAGCTGTTGTGTAAAATCCATATTTTGTAGTTATAACGTAGTTGGTTTTGAAGTGTTCTTATGGAACTTGAGAACAGGATAGCTGGTTTCATCAAGACAGGTTTCTAGCTGCTTGTAGTAGTTAGAGCTGAAGCTTTGTTTGGGCGTGTATTAGGGTCTTAACGAGAAAATGCGTTGAAGTTATTCAATGAATGGATATACTGCAGGAACATGAGCTTGTAAGGCCTACTAAATGATTTATATTAAAACAAGTTTTACTTACAGATTATGGGTCCGATCCTAGGACTTCTTCGTCTTAGCTTGTTGCAACTTGTACTCTTGTCAGTATAATACCTAAGCGCCTCTTGAGTCCGGCTAATCTGTGGCTATTTGTTGTGGCATGCTATACGTGCTGTATCCATTCCTCTTCAGACAGTTTCAAGAATATGAATTTCTGTTCAGACTCTCAGTTTATATTGGAGGGCGAGACAGTTAAGATGCAATGCATAGCAATTTGTCAGGATAACGAATATCGAACAGCCGGAGTAATATTATTGAATTTCAGTGATTCTTAAACTTCAAAAATAGTCGTACTGCAGGTGTCACTATAACCGTAGGAAACAAACAGGTGGTTGCGTCATAAGCTACGACATTTTATAGCAGTTGAGCTCAGTGAACCATTTTTTAATGGTGGCATTTCCAGTACTTAATTAATCCATTAAACACATGCTGAAGTGCGACAGAACTTGGATGTCTTGCGGAGTAAATTCTGAAATAGAAAAAAGTTTTTTTTTTTTTACTTAGATTACGTATAAGAAAAATGTAACTGGATTGAGTAAGAGTATTGAATCTAGTATCATAAGAAAATAGAACACAATAAATAATAATTAGCATAACCAACTGACGGAGGAATACCTCTGCCTGATTGTTCTCTAAGCAAGTTTGGAAGTCAACTCAATCGATTTAGCCTTACAATAGTCGTTGGGGTAACGCTCAATAGATGTAGGAGCTGTACACGTCTTGATTCTCTTTCATTTTTTGAACATGATTATGGTGATGAGTCTTAAAAAAAGACTAAAAGAAGCATTAAGACCTCACAAGAATTTTCTTTAATTGCGTTTTGTGGTGGTAGTACGTGACTACCCAAAACTTGAGTTCACGAATGAAGATTAGGGTTGTTTGAACTGTGGAGGAAGTAGGATCAGAAGACGAACTGGAAGCAAGGCCGAACAATGACATGTAATCTACAAAAAAATATGTTAGGAACTTAAAATGTCCTTAAGGCTTTGTTGGTTGCTTGGTTTAGACCGGCCCTCGATGAGGATGCACTTAGACCAGAGAAGGTGAACCTTGTGCTGCCGTTTAGTAAGGTGGGTGGATAACCTTCTTACTCCTAGAACCATCCGCTCCTTTTTATGAAAGACCCAATGCTAGCCGTGCAGGCGGTATTCAGATCATTCAGATCGTTGAAAAGGTATTTACCTAGTGTGGCCTTTCTAATGTCGGTAAGTGAACGTGAACATCCCTACAGCTTCTGCAAAAGTCATTGTATGGGATACCCAGTCTTTGAGCATGCCTTCCTATAGCACTCTGGGTGATATCCTTAAGGTGTAGTCCACGACGTTTTTGATTGTCTAATACCAATTTAATACCAGTTATAGTTGTTACTCTAGAAATTCTGTAATTTTTTTAAAGAAATTATGGTAAATTGCCCAGCGTACATTTGCCCAATTTGTGAATTCCTAGTGAACAAGCTCTATCTTTGTATTTCTAACAGGAGAAATATATTTCGGTGCCAATGTATGTATATGAGCGGATGAAAGACATCAGATCTGGCAAGTCTGTCAGCATCTTCATTGACAAGATTTTGTTTTCCGGCTCACGAGCAACATCCAATAACTACTCAACATCTTCTCTTGTATGTAACTGTCCCGCTGTACTCCAACTCTTCGAAAGCAAAGCAAAATTTAAAGATATCGCATTAAATGAGTTCCACGAGTAGCAACTGTTAACGACCTGCGAAGAATCGTTGGTTCACCTATAGTTTTTGACAGGAACTGGTTAATTGAACAAATTTTATCAAACTTCTGATCATGAATACACGTAAAACAAGGAATCTGCACGAGTTGAACAAATTCATCGAGAAAAAAGGACCTCGTTTGAATTTAAAAAACAAGTTTCTTATAAAAGTTTAAACCACATCCAAGTTCTTTCAACGTATTTTACCCTATTTTTAGAACTTTATTGTATCGAATCTCTTGAATTCACCAAACATGAAGTCTTTGTTTCCTGTCAAAGTATAGTTCCTTAAGGACCAGACGTTTACTCAAACTTTACCTTAAACTCGCATGACCCATTGAATTTAGGATTTTTATATGGAAAACCTTACACCCACTACACACTTTATCGATACGAACGAACGAATAACTGTTTAACGAACACATCCAACTGAGAATATCCCACCTGGCAAGTGCGTAAAAACAACCAAACAAACTTCAAAAATGATTTCCCTCCAATCTGACATTCCCTTTCATTGCAACATTCGTGCTCTCTTTCAAGGTACCAACCCACACCACATCACCACTCCCTATCGGTACACGTGTTCCATCTCATTCAATTCACGGTACACGTACGCACACAACTGTGCTCACATTAGTTTTGAAAAGAGAATTCGGTCGTTCTTTCGCTCCGTGGTTTTCTCCATAATTTGCGCTACGATTTCCCTCGAATAAATTCGCTAACGTGTTCGAAAATTTGTTTCCACACTTCCGCAGTAATCCGCAAGTTGAATTCATTGAATACTCGTGTACGGTGGTCGTGAGTGGAGGAGTTTTGCAAAGTGAAAATTTCATCGCCCCTCGGTGTGTGAGAACGAAAATATTCGGCGTTTGTTCTCAATGAAATTCGTGCCCCCCTAGTGACAGAGATGGTTATAGATGATCAGATGTTTATTTGGCTGGCAGTGCATTTGAGTGGTGGTTGCGAGAACGGGCCAGCCGTATGAACTTGTGGAGTTCGCGCGCGCCTATGTGTGGGTAAATTGGTATTGCGAGAAGTGTGGTCTTGTCTCGTCGCGCGAGACGCGTGTGTGTGCGTTTGCCTTCGGTGGTAGTTTCGAGAGAGCGTAAAGAGCACGAACATCGGGTGGAATTTATGATAACGGAATGGAATTACTTAGTTCAGGGACGTTATATGATGTGTAAACACAGGGGTGATATATCGAACAGACGGAATAACTGAAAAGGGAATGTGTCAAGTGTGAATAAAACCGAAACACGAGGATATTATTTGTAAATAAAACAAACAAAAAAATTGTAAATGAAGGTAATTTCGTTTTCGAAAATGTATTTTATTTAATAGGACTCCTATGAGGTAGAGCAGAGGTAATGGCAAAGTCTGAACAATTAGTAAAAGTACTTATTGCCAGCAAGTACCATTTGTGGTTTTTGTACAGAAAAATGTTTCTTTCCATCTTCAAAGCGCGGAAAAATATCGGTCACACCAGATTAAAGTAGCCACATTGGGTTAAAGTAGCTGTTTACTTGGATAAACGCCTTAAAGGGTTGAATGTACTTTCTTTTTTAAGAGAACTGGGGTATTATTAAAATTTAGACCAGAAGTATAGCCTTCACAAAACCTCCGATAGAGAAACTAACTAACTAGAATATTTTCAATCTATGTTATGCCAAAATTGTCTGAAATTTTGACACGATTCTGCAATAAACTGAAAAACAAGACAACATTGGAGATCACCCATTTAGAAAAGTAACAATCTTTGGCTGCAACTGTGTGAAACCTCTTCAAAAAAGTCGAAACATGGTCGAAATATTTGAAAACTACAGAGCTACGTTTTCTGTTTGCCCACACTTTATAGAGTTCAATTCATGTTTTCAAATTTACATCAAATATTTTCCTTTAACAGTAATAGTCTAGCTTGGCTGATGAAGTTGCTTTGTTCTAGGTCAAAGGGTTATAATCTGGCAGCTCAACAATCTAAGGCTAAAGGGAAAAGCAGATTCTTAGTCTCAAAATTGCGGGCCAGGAGGTAGATAAAGTCAACCGATTTCTTTATTTCGCACATATTATTTCCATCAAAGAGGCGGGACTGTTATAGACGCCAGAGTCACTCACTTCCTTTCCACTTTCTCTTCAGTCAGGCAGGACACGTATTAATTTCTCCTGTTGGAGAAGTAAAAAAAAGTGCGTCTCTAATTCTTCCTGTCGTCGGTGACATAGATTGCACCATAAGCGAGTGAACGGATTTATGTATATCCGGCATCTAGAAGGTTACGCCTCGAGCCGAAATTGAAAATTTTATGATGGAAATGGCCTCAAAAAAGGGGTTGTGCCACGCCTACTAAACTGGGACCTATCGTTTCAGAATATTAATTTTAGCTATTTGCCTCGAACTTCCATCCTGAAAACTTTAACTCCACCATAAAGGTGAAAGTAAGTACGATCCAGGACATACTCTCTTATGAACATATTAAAATGTTTTTGATGAAAAAAATTTCCTACCATTAGGTTGCACTATTAATAAGGAAACAGGGGCTTACTGATCACTGCTTGTAATTGGATCTTATAGTGTATATTGGCTTGGTTTCTTTACTCTTGTTCAGTTTTAAAGAACTAAGTGCTTTGCCAATCATTCTGTTGTCTAATGGAAATAACCTTGATGGATCCACATTGATTGCATCGCGTTTTTCTCGTTTCACTGGTACGAGTCACTATGTTTACTAATTGTAAGTCCAAGAAATATACTAGAGAACTAAATATTGCCTGTTACATTCGACGGTAGCATTGCGACATCCACGAGAACATGCAGAACAAGGTGGGCGCAAATCGAACATGCAAACACGTGGATATCTGTTTTTCAGGAAATATACTATGTATTAACACCTTAATATATATGTTTATGCATTGATGAATTGGATTAATGAGAGCGTTTAACACAGATCAAAATAGATATCTAATACTTTATAAAAACTAAGCTATAGTTTACGGGAAGGTTCGGGGGTAAAAATGATAAAATATTCCAAGTTACTCTGCACTCAATCCATTCTATGATAAAAAAAAAACTAGTCACGACGACTGCCAGATGAGCCTCACATGAGAAGTTGACATTTTACCTCTGAAACCTAAATTAATTGCAGGTTATTTAAAGTAAAGCGCAAAGCTATTCGGACTATCAATAATTATCAACAGTGCCGATGATATCGTAGTCGTACGTATGATTAGCAGTAATGACGTACAAACATTTTGTATTTGGTTCAAGGATTGTAAACATCGTATTGTAAACAGGTATTTACCCCAAGCTGTGTACCTATGACGTAGGATGAATAAAAAGGGGAGTCACAGCGGTGCACAATTTTTTTATTTTTAATTAATTTAGCGTAGAAAATACCATTTCCGCCAGAATAGTTGTTTCATTTTATTCTTAATGTTTTTTTTTCGATTTCAAGGAAAATAGTGAATAGAGTGGGAGTAGCAGAGTTCTATATGAAGTAGGTTGTGTCCTATTTAACACAGATTATCAGAACGTTATTGGCCGTATGATTCCTAGGTAACTAGAGATAGACTGTATCACTTTCCATAAGTCTGTAGGTTCTTGTTAAATCAAAGTAAGGACCCTCAAGTGTTATTTGCCTTTCCAGGAGACATTTCAAGATACACACTAAACAAGCTTGCATTTCATTAGTAAAAAACTCGTTCTTGTGGTTTTGTCTTTAACTGTTATAACTGGTCCTATGGTTAAATCTTTGTGATATCAATAAAGGAGGTTCAGGGGTATATGGTGGAAATCAATGCCAATTGCATCCGAAAATAAAGTCCTTTTGGAACTTGTTTTGGGTCGAAGAAATTAAGTAAAATTTGCAAAAAAAAAAGCTAAAAAATATCAATGGGTAGACCGCAGATTAGTAGAGTGCAACAACAACAAATTTGTCCAGTTTTTCATTATTTGCAGCAATCACACATATCGACAGACATATCGAAGTGCTTAACCTAGAGTGCTTTTGTTAATGTATGGCCCTTACCACGGAAAAAGGTTCTCTGGGTTCATACTGTTATGATAAGACCCTTCTCAGGTTATGTGTCCGTTTTTTTGGTGAATATTTGAAACCCTTTTGTACTACATTTCAAAGAACGTACTATATCGGCTACACGGAAGTCTTTTCTGTTAAGTCCGGGGTTGGCCTAGATCCATAATTGGATCTTCCTCTTCCTTTTAATCGATATATCACAGGCTGCATATCTTTTGGAGTTTTGATGACGTTGCTCGAGAATTATCTTACCACTCTGGTCTTAAAATACTTGGCGCAACAAGTCCAGGGCCTAGCTTCTCACAACCATTCGTGTTGTGCGTGTTATACTCTACTACTACTGTTTAATGCCGTGTCCGAAGGGCAGTTTGTTATTTGAGAAGTTTTCTCAGGACAGTTGCTCTGTCGAATGTATGTACATATGTAAGACGCTCGCGAGAGGTGGGGCCTTGAAAAACTTTTTAGGTGTTCCCGACTGGGATTCGAACCTCGAACCCCTTGCTCCATAGTTCAAAGCACTAACTAGTGAGCCATGGCGCCCACACCACTCTGGTCTTATGGATATGAATCATCGGATGTTCTGAAAATTGCAAGACGGCAACACAAAACGTTATTATTCGTTAGACAACTGATCACCTGTCTTCCTGTCCTGTATGCCATTTTCTTTGTTAGAAGAAATAAGAATAAACTTAAAGGCTTACTGAAGCTTTTAACTATTTCCAAAACAGAACTCGATCCAAAGTCATACATAGTCTAGTATCATAGACTCTTAAATACTCTAAAACTGCAGTAAAATGAGGGGGGCAGGGTTTTGCTACTTGGTAGGGCTACTGTGGAATCTTTTCGATCACGACAAGTCAAAAAGTCTCATAAAGTATCTTAGATTCTATAATTGAGCGCTGGGAAGAGTTCATGCGTTTCGGAAAACATGGGCTGAATTGTCGACTTTTGTGCGATGTTTAAGAGAGAAAGTGAGGTAATAATGCATAAAACCACTGCATCGCCATTCAACGGTTACTGAAAATGTTGAATTTTTTTTATATCTATTAGATGCAATAAGCATTTCCATTTTTACTCATAAAATGAGTGTTTTGTTTCAGGGTGTGCTAAGGAATTCCAAATTTAAACACGAAAAGTAGTGAGTAAGCTTTTTTCTGTTTTAAAAGATGTATGACCTATAAATAGATTCACCTATTTTGGAAGATGTTTAGAGATCTGAGTCGAAGCTCTTTCCCATTCCATCTGGAAGGATTCTACTGGTTTTATTTGCTTGTACAGTTCCTATTCGTTGTGTGTTTGGAACTTTTTTTTTAAAATGTTCAAACGAGAAAAGGTATTGTTTAAGCAAGCATATGTGAAAACAGTATTCGTTAAATGCAACGATTATTTTAATTACATCAGCCTCAACAAATAAGCCTCAACTAACCAACTCGATCGTTACCCACACCAAATTAATGGAAGCTCTATACACTTAAGCGCGCTAAATACGAGTGAGATCTTCCCCTGTACTCTGGAGTGTATCCGCATTGCATATTCTAGTCATTTATTTTCTATTCAAACGGTCCAACTAAGTATGTAGCTGAGATGGTCTCTACTTACTGTCTTTTCAAACAGAATCTAATATTTTTCTCATAAATTCCAATACTGATTTCAACTAGCCAGGTTTCATTATTAGGTTGGATTGGGTAAGGTACCTGTAAGACAGATCGATACGTAGACCAAAAGGAAAATCCATAAAGATACCACAAGAGATAGGTACATATAGAATATCGCATTGATTTGGAGAGATAACTTTTGGTTTTACTTACATATGTCGAGTCTGACTAGATCAGTAAGGTCTTCGAAGAAGTATTAAAGCTTTGAATACAGTGCCGTAAAAGTGGAACAGGTACTTAGAAGGTGGATCATGACCTGCAGATTATGGGGGGAAGAAAGGTTATAGAAATACAATTAGAAGTACAAATTAAAATATTACAATTCTTTTTTTAAGAAGAAATCCATTCCGGCGAATGGTAAATGCAACTTTGTATCACAAAAGGGAAGAAATGATACAAATCAGCTGTCTAAAAACTTCCCAACTCCACTAGTATTTTGTTTCGTTTACTTCTCATAGCATTCCGCCGTGTGCCATGTTCCTCTCGCACGTGCCGTACCCACTTGGCTCAATCGCCCTCTCTTCCGCCACAGAGAGCAATAGCGAGAGAGACAGAGAGAGAGAGAGAGCGAGCGAAATCCCGAAACAAAATGAGAGAATCAAAGGAAAATGTCAGAAAATTTCCCATCCATCTGTCAAAACATGTCATCCTCAAAAAAGAAATTTCAGTTCTTGTCTCTCTCTCTCCCCCATTATTCATTTTGGTTAATATTTTCTTTAAAAAAAAATCATTTCGGAAAAAAAATTCGCAAACCTATAAAAATGCTAAAATGTGAAACACAAACAATCAGTGTACAATGAAAAGTGTTTACATTTTCCGCAAATAAACGCGGAAAAGGAGAAGAAAACTTTTATTTTTTTTCAACAATTCTGTCAAATGCCAAACATTGTGCAAAACTTTTCCCCTTGCATACAACACACAACAGCATTACTAGCAGCAGAAAAAGAAACTAAAAGCACTTACCCCGTCTATCTGCCGCTAACAGAGGGTGAGATAGAAAATTCAATTGTTTACGAAAAGTGAAAATTTTTTGTGGAAAATAAGTTTTATGCTAAAAAGAGGAAAAAAAAAAAAAAACTAAATGCAAATGGGATAATTTCCTCCTTCGCCGCCCCGCTGTCTCTCTTTCGCGCACACATACACGACGGGGAAATTTTTTTTCATCCCATTTGTCGTCTTTCAAAAAATTCTTTTTTTTTTTTTTTTTTGTAATTTTTTTGACTGATTACCTCTGTGAGTGGCTCTTGTCAAAAAATTGCCCTTATTTTTAAGTTTAGTTAACAAATTTGTTACTAATTTAGTTGAGACTTTTCTTCAAATTTTTAACTTGCAGAGTTGTGTGGTGAAGCAGTGAAGGAAATTCTGTGTCACAAAGGCGACGACGACGACGACGACGAAGAAGAAGAAGGAGCAAGTAGGACAGACTGTCAGCAAAGACACAAGAAAGGATCACCATCATCACAGAAGACGAAGGAATACTACTGATAATACCAGTAGCTTAAGTACATAAAACAAAAACTTAAAAAGAAACATTAACAAAAAAAAAAAGAAGAGGAAGAAGAAAAAAAAAAAAACAAAAAAACAGGCCAAGGCGGAGGGAAATAATACTGGATTGAATGTGGAGGATTCAGGCACAATGCAAAGCTTGGACTCATCATGTCAAGAAGCTGATGTAAGTATGACCAAACGAAAGACATAAATAAAATGTTTAGTCCTTGTAGGGGTCTCACGGGAATATCTTTTCATTGGAACGGTGAGGATGGTGAATTATACAACACGGGAGAAGAGTGTTATACAAGAAAAATACGATAAAAACGTTAACTTTTGGATCCCTACTATGGTTTTTGATACTATTTATGTCAGCTGGTACCTAGGAACTTAAACTTAAATCGTTAATAACTTGCTGCTTCGAACAATAATACAGCGAAGTAACATTTGGGGTGTTTCTACAACGCATATCTGGGCTTTTCTCAGATGTTTTGGATGAAAGGCATTACCTTACATTATGGACTCCAATTGGGTAAATTTTTGTTGTCACTTTTCCTATAATTGGATTCTATATTGGGGTTTTTGCTTTTACAATTAGCTACTTATTGTATTTGCATCAAGACCAATTTATCTTTTGAACGAGGGAGGCAATGAATTTCCTTATCATAGGCAAACAATACCACACGCCGCCAAAATGTTTTGCCCTTTGACTGGGGCACACCAGCCACGACTACTCTATATGTAGTCAAAACACAAACCATTACTGTCACATACTAAGTCGGCCGGTCTATCCAGTCCGCGCTTAGTAGCCTAAAATCAAGCTTCAATAATAGAGATATTGAAACTTGATTCGGAAACTTCGGCACACATTATGAATCTATGTATGCATGTATGTATGTATTATGTTATGTATGCAAAAAAGGACACGGGTACGACAATGGATTGACAAGAAATGAGAACTAATAGTTACTAGATAAAGGGATAAACTATCACCTTCGTCTGTAGTAAGAGGAAAAGTATTCGATTTTTTTTTTATAAGTAGGTCAGTTCCCAAAAAGAACAAGGCACATCCTATGCCTACATGATATCATGTGCGGTTTCTGCAAATTTATGTAAGTTTGTCATGTACATATTTCTTGATCGACCGGCGGGGGGTTTTGTTCATTTTGGATCTGTTGACTTTTCGATACCTTTTCCTTAGGTAAAAAGGACACAAGGACGTTGAGGACACAAATGGTACTATAAATCCAGAGAATGTTCGGTAGTGACGTTTGAAACTGTGTCCATATTACAGCCGGGGAGTTGTAATTTATTCGGCTGGCTGTATCCTGCTCACTATCGGTCGAGACAATAACTAGACAACTTTCTACTCTCTCTACCAGTTGTTCAGCCGTAACTTCAACGTGCTAGTTGAAATCACAACTGTTTCGAACTGCTTTGCACAATATATCATGAACATCCGAAGAATTGTTATAATAGAAATCATTTCTTCCTTCTGCACCGCTGCCAAAAATATCGGACTGCCGATAATGGAGTATCTCGTCAAGTCTCCTATACGTGTGCTAATAGTAAAACTTATTTCAAGAACGATACAGTAAGTTAGCAATACCGATAAGTGGCAGCTCTCCTAGAACTTGGATCGATATTTCCAACATCATCGATAGCTAATTAACAGTGATTTTTATGAACATGATCTTTAGTGTCTAAGTAGTCGAAATGAGAGTTAGAATACACCGTCTGTGCTGCTAAAATTATATTTGTAGTTGGGTTGTTTTCCTACATAGCAGTATGTGTCGAGTCGTGTAGTTGCATTAATTGGATAACAAAGATTTTCTTTTACAAATACTATAAATCCACAGATAGAGGTGATACCGACAGTAGTCGGTAGTAGGTGATATTAGGGAGAACGAAATAAAAACATTACAAATATTTCTTGTAAGATTGACTTTGATTCACATTTACTTTTTACATTTTATCACCATCGGTGTATTCCTTTCGTTGAGAACTTTAATACATTTTTATTCACTCCTCTCCAATGAAAAGCCATATAAAGTTGCCTAGGGTCCAATAATAATGTTCCAATTTTTTTAGTTCGTAGTAGAAGTTGATAATGAATTTATCTTTTACCACTTCTTGAGTAAAATGTTTGCTTTTTCTTTGCAGTTTATAATTAACGATACCCTGTTGCGGCTAAAGGTCTCTAACAATTCTCCGAATGTGCACCGCCAGTCACAGTATCAAGCGGCCCCGCAACCACCTCCTCCTCCAGCAGTGCAGTCATCAGCAGCGTCTTCAACCCCGCCACAGCAACCTCAACAACAACAGCAGCAACACCAGCAGCAGCAACAACAAACACAACAGCAGCAGCAACAACAACAACAGCAGCAGCAGCAGCAACAACAACAACCGAAACAACAAAAACAGCATCAGCAAAAACAACAACAAACAACATCCCATCGTCATCAGGTACCACCACCGCCCTATCCAGCACTCCAACAGTCCAGTCAAAGTCTTCTCAACTCAAGTCTCCTGCATAACATCAATCAGATACCAAGTCAACCGCCATACTGTATATTCGATGGGGCCGATTCACCGCCAGATTTTTCTAGCATCAACTCATCTTCACTCAATGAAAACATGCTGTCCGAACAGCAGTTGTCAACCGAAACATCTAAAACACCCGCCACCACGTCATCATCGTCAACATCCTCTTCATCAACTTTATCGTCGTCAAAATCCACATCAGCGGCAGAGAATTCTCTGCTTTCATCGACACATATATCGAATCTTAATTCGATAACATCACCATCGCCGGCGTTACCCGATACGTTATTATCAACGCCACCCTCATGTTCGACATCGGCGGCAACGACATCAACGTTAACTAGTTCAAGAAGTGGCAATAGTTTAGCCAATACCATTTCAATAGCAACAACGATATCTGGAGTTGGGGTTCCTGTTGGTTCAGGAACAGCGGCGATAGTAGTAGGATCATCACAAAAGCGTCAATCTACGAATTCCTATAGTAATAGCAATTCAGCGACTGGATCGCCAAGTAAAAGGCAAAAGACTTCTGTGGCATCTACAACAACACCGATGATTGGGGGTTTAACTGGTGGTATTGTAATAGGAGGAGCAGGTGGAATTGGAATAGTACTACATCGAAGTAGTACGATCAGCAGTAGTAGTAGCAGTAATCGACATGAATCATTAGCATCATCTAGTGGGCGGACATCAACATCAACCATAACACTAAAGACTAGTGAAACTCAATCAAATTCGTCAAGATACTTTAACATGCAGGACAAGCTAAAGGAATTGTATTTGGAGATGGTTGAGGATGATTTAAATATCGCACAACAAACTGGGGTAGGTAGCCTCTTCTTCTTTATATTTATTTGTCTCTTTCTCCCCATCGCTTGTCAGAGATGTAGCATACTACACTGAGACTGACCGCATGAGAAAGATATATGTTCGTGTGGTCTTGTGATTGTCTCGTATTTACGAAATAGAATAAGTTTAGCCTGTTAAGGTTTATCGTCCTGTCTGACTTGGAAACAATTTTGTAAATTATTAATCCGTGTGTCCTTAGGGCTAACAAATATGGATCTATTGAGGCTCTTCCTGCTGTTAGCTGAAGATAACATTGTTTTAGATCAAGCTCGTCCCTTATTCCGTTTCAAAGTTTCCTTCATTTCATCGTGTAACCTGCATAACACAGCGTCACTTTATGCACCCAGCATCCAGATGTAATACATAAATATGCTAAATATCTTACACAACAAGTTGTTTTCTGTATGCGAATTGTTACAAAATGATGAGATACAAAAGATACACAAACTAGTGAATGACTCATATTCTACGGACCGCATGTTGCAATGAGTGGAGCAACTCAGAAGTTATTATGTCAGGTTTGTCCTGTAGTTAGAGTCGGCTAGTCATTATAAAGGATAAAGGCTTGTTTTTGCTGCTACGCATTTTCAGAAGTTCGTCAGCTTTAACTAAAAGGACATCACGACTCATTGGGTTTATTTCCTTGTCATGATCAAGTGCTCTTTGGAATTGGAAATGTATTATTCCCTTCTTCCTACTGTCGCTATCCTTCTTTTCATTAAAACGTAATTCAATTTGTCTCACGATATATAACAACAAAGGAAAAGAAGGATCGCATTGAACTTTCTAAAACCAGCACAATTGCTGGTGGAAACTTCTTTTGATTCTTTGCTCAACCTCTCAGAACACTGTTGTATTGTGGAAGTTTAAATCATAATTATTACAATATAACAAATCGCAGGTAGATATGAATGACTTCAGCCTACAGTTCCACTTCGTTTTTCTTCTTCACAAAGTGGGTGGAGAATAGACACAACGATTTATCCGCTCGTGCTATGAATGTCAAAGATACACACATTGTTTGGAACATAAAGCTTAGTGGAATATAAAAGAAAATTAGCATTTACTACAATACACTCCAGTGTGGACATGCTAAGTGGGTGTATATGACTTCTGTAAGACGAAAAAGAAGAAGATACGATTATTCACTTCTACTAAAGGTACCCTGCTTTTACCGACTCCCTTGATGAAGACATCTATTGTGTTACTACGATTGAATTGGTAATTGTTGTCCAGTTGGTCATGTATTGGACAACTTACATATTGAAAAGTTCTTTTAAAAACAATTTGCTATAAAAATTTGGCTAATGCTGACTTGGTTTTGGTTGTTTAAACCAGATAAAGCCAATCAGTGTTCTGATAAGAAATAAAATATTTCGACGACCTATTGTTGGAGATAAGATCGTAAAAGACTTATTTATATCTCCTTGTAAATCGTGTGCAGTGAAATATGGAAGAAAAAGATTTCTATTCATTACACCTTACTTTCGTGATATCGGAATTTGTATTGTTTGTTTTTGTGTTTATATCTCTGCGCTTGCTCTTGACCGACTCGTTTTTCCTTGAACGATATCATATTTCGAAGTAACTTGTCTTTATCATAAACAGTGGTTGCTATCTATACCAAGCGTAGCAGAAGGTCAGCTATTTAGTTTGAGAACGACCCTTTCAACTTTTTGTGAGTTCAAAATTGTAGAAAAGTCTGTATTATACTTGAGTCCCTTTAACTTTAAAAGTGAAAAGAAACTTAAGAGACCGGCCTTAACCACCAATAAATCGCAACAGTAACGAATGGTTCTACGTTCTACAACTACTACACAACTAGTAGCATAAGGATCTTAAAGGAACAGACTTTGAGTAGTCCATTATTATATGGAAAATAGGGTATAAAAGAACAGTTCGGCATTTTAGATATGCATGACCAGCTTAGTTTTCTTCGAATCTATTTCGTATAAGTCAATCACCCCTTCTAGAACCCTAAGAAGGAAATTTATAAGTTTGGTACACCTAAACTGTTTAAGCTTCGAGATAAGCAACACGAAAGAAAACGTTTCCCTAAAAAAACACTTTCTAAGCATGACTCATCGATTCGCTTAGTCGTTTAAATGTACCCACCTTATTCAGACATACTTAGGCGAACTATATTCGAAAATATTTCATTCGAATCTTCAAAATACCTGCGTCGCACTGAAATGAAACGACTGCTGAGTCGATTTTTCGAGGAAGTTGTCTGTTCATTTCCTTATTGTGCTTTTTGTGGTTTTATAGGAGCTCTGAAAGAATTCTTTTAATTTCCTTCATCACTGGTTAAGAAGAATGTTAAAAATACCCCATTAAGTTCAGACATTTATCACAAACAAGATTGCATTAAAACTCTCCCACACTTGAAAATGCCTATAAACAAAATATTCGAATGACTAATCTCGCACGCGATGTCTCAGCAATGCTATAACATTTTTTTATTGCATTTTCTTTTAGCACATAATCAGTAGTGTTTTTGTTTTGCATTGAATTTCATTGATTGGCAATGTCTTTGTCATGTCATAGGTTTGGTTGTAGTTCAATGTTAAATTTATAGGTTTGTATGGCTTCAAATTAGAATACAGATTAAATGTGTATAGTGTCGTTAATTAATTAAAAAAATGGGTTCCACCGTTTTTGGATAAAAAAAAATGCTTTCAGCAGTTTTGTGAGAAGATTTAAGAGTCACTTAAGCTCAGTCGTAGAACCAAAGCATTTGAATAACTCTGGCTTTGAGTGTCTCATTAAATGGGCTGAAGACTAGAGGGTGTAGTTTCAATTTTTATTAGTTTTAGTAATGTAAGTAAACAACTGATGTCGGGTGGCGAAATGAATCGCTTGCCTGTGTGTTTAAGCCGGCTATTGAGAGCTTTTGTTTTATATGCCAGAGTAACTTACAACTGTTTCTCTAATTTTTAGGGAAGGCAGAACATTTTAGCTTGGGGTATGTCGCATTTTAAGGTTTCTCATATTTTCTTCTATAGATTGATAGATGGTTTTTTTCAACTCGACATCTATGCGTCATGAAATGATTTCTATACCTAGTCTACCGCCTCGTGTTGTATTGGTTTTGGATCTCTTGGGAGGGGTTCGTGTTCGTGATCTGTCTAGTATCTTCAATGTTAATTTACTGCTTTGGTTCAAAGACAAGTCCATGTATAGCGTGCTACATGTCGTATAAAAACATCAAACAACTCTGTCCAACATGCTTTGGATCACCCAGTACGGTGTATCCAACTTCAAAATCCGCAATATAGGGTACACTATATCTGGCTATTCATGGTTTCTCCGCATATATTTTATGTATGTGTACATAATGTCCCTGGCAACGATAAGATTCTGCTATTAGCGATCAAGAATTGGACATGGAGATGCGCTCAAAGTGTTTATCTTGAAACTTAATAGCCCCGAACTTATTTATAGTATAATGAGATGTTAATAGTTTCGAAGAATCTGACTCCGACATCCGTACGGGTACAATAACATTTCGGACTTGATACCATGAGAATTCATTACGCTTTTAGTCCATAGCTTTAGAAAAAATGTTATTTTTGCTGTTCCACCAAAATAAAACGAAAAAACAAGAACTTGATGAATAAGCTCCACGCAGCAATATTTATATAAAGTCAGTGAGGGTATGCTTTACTCTGTCAATGAGTTATAACACTCCACTTACGGATATATCCCAGGGTTTAATACCGGTCTGTGGTCGGATTTATGTTCAATAACATCGCTACATCAGATTATGAGTATCTATTTCATGCCATTTCTTTGTGTCCACTAACAAATTTTCTTTTTCTTTTTCCAGGTGAGACTACGTAGTCGCTCTTTTGTTCTGGAACGTCTGGTGCAACGTGAAAAACTTAATAAAATCGTCGTAAATCTCTACCCCGGCAATAAGGGTTATTCCCTAGCGCTCTACCATGACGATCGGCATTCATCATCAGATGATACCATACCATCATCATCATCGAATGATTACAACAAATCATCAACACAAACAACATCTACATCGTTATTATTGTCGAACATCAGCACCTCCAGTAATAATAACAACAATAATAATTCCCCTTCTAGTCGAATCAATAAACAACAGCAACAACAACAGCAAAAGTTCAATTCAAATGTAAATATAAATAATAACAATTCCCTCCCCACTGATCTGTTACACAATGACAATGAGTGTCACGATAACGATATACTACCAGCGCCTCCGCCAACCACGCACGATGATATTCATGGGACGACAGCAGCAAACACTGCCGAAGACATCGACGACGATGCCAATCTCATCGAAGTGCTACGTTGGCCATATGAAGTAGACAATCTATTGCAATGCATCGACAGTGGTCAGCTGCCAAGCTTCCTTTCAGATCTCCTTGAGACCCGAACACCGAATGTCTTCTACTCGGGTTGTGTGATCTGTCAAATAAGAGATTTTCGCCAAACCTTTCCAATTTCATCAAATAGCTGTGATATCTATCATGTTCTGTTAAGGCCCACCAACGACACCATCTACTCCGATGTGCAAAAGCTGGCGAGACGCGCCAACATCACCACCTACGAGGAGAGGCTTCAGCTCGAAAGCGAACTGGTGCTGGCGACATCAGAGCCGCTGTGCCTCGATCCAGACCCCAGCATTGGCCGGGATGAGATAAACAGTCAATTCGTCCGGCAAATGTTCAATACGCATGAAATTCGCCGCCAAATGCGGAAATACTCACAGATAGCCATTAATCGAAAAAGAAAAATCGATCAATTTACGCATAACTATGGACTGGAGCTTTGTGATTACCTGCAACGGCTGCGAAAACGGCCCAGGCCGTTGCATAGTGGTAGCGCAGCAGGAACTGCAACGACGGCCGGCGGTAGTGGCATTGGAGTGGTGGGGAGTAATGTCTCCTATGGCGTAGGTGGACAAACTTGTAGCAATAATAGCTCTAGTGGTAGTAGTAATAATATTAGTAGTAGCAATAGTCATAGTAATAATCCAAGTAATGCAAAAACCGCAGCGGCGGCTGCAGCAGCAGTTCTTTCCTCGTTCGCTTCAAAACTGCCGAAGAATCCGCGGGATGTGATTAAACCAATACGCACGCCCAATCTAGAATATCCACCGCTGTCTGTACCTGAGAGTATAGGGGTGGAGAAATTCGCAAAGACATATGGTTGGCCGAAGGATACAACCGACTGTGAGCCGCAACTGATCGAAGAATACATTCTAGAGACAGAACGTAAGGATAACAAGGGTCGTAGCGTGATCTACCACATCAAGCTGACCATCTATCAGAGACCGATGAATTCAGAGTTCCTGGGCGAATTGTATGTCGATCGTGATTATCGTGTGGGGGAACGGAACGGAGAGGCGTGCCAGTTTTCGTTGGGCACACGAACGCATGCGCATCGTTATATACAGCAATTTACGGAGATATTCACTGAAGAGGGCCGCAAAGCGGTCGAGATCAGGCATTATATTCCTGATCACCCTTTAAAGATCTCCCACACTGGAATGTCGAATGAGCATAAAGAGGGTGTTAAGGTTTTCCTGCAGCAGCAACGACAGCAGCAAGCTGCACTAGCAGCGGCCGCAGCTGCCACTGCTGCAGCACAACAACAAGCAGCAGCAGCTGCATCATCAACGCAACACCAGGTAGCGTCGGTGTCCCATCAGCATCATCACTCACAACAGCAGATGCATGCACCGCAACAGCAGCAGCTAGTTGTAATATCCCAGCAGCAGCAAGTTGGACAGCAGCAGCAGCATCTTCATCACCATCAGCCGATAACTGTAGGCACAACTAAAAATGTGAATATCAATCTCCAGGGAGCGAATATCGTTGGCATCTCGGCGGGTGGTACTGTTCAGCACATACGTCAGCAACAAGGCCCACCCCCGCAGTACATCGATGCGAATGGTGCAACTGTGCAGGTGCAAACGGCGCATCACCATCCCACGCATCAGTTGAGTCTGAGCAATGGATCGTTGGTGTTGGTGCAGCAGCAATCGTCTGGAGGTGGTGGAGGTAGCCAAACACTTTCGTCGGGATTGACGATACAATCGGCCGGCGGAGGCGGTGGGCATCAGCAGCAGAAAGCGCAAGTGATATCGGCCGCCAACTCAAATGCGGCACTACGGTCGCAACTGGCAGCAAGTGGCCCCATACTGGTTAGTATTTAATGACACTGAATGATTCCGTTTTATTATTTTGCTTCTCTCGCATTTTAGCAGGCACAACTGAAAGCTGGATCCATTGTTACTTCCCAGCAACAGCAGCAAATACTCCAGCAAAAGTCCTCATCCAATACGATACATTCAAATCCAGCGATAAGTGCGATTGTGACCAGCATAATGAATACAGCGAATCAGTGGCAGCAGCAGCAGCAACAACAACAGAATTCAGGTAAGGGATACAACGCAAGTATATAACCGAACAAACATTCATCAATCTACTAACCTTTTAGGATCACAACAACAAACCTCAAGTGGCAGTCAACAACAACAACAACAGCATAAGTCCTCTGGCAATGCCTCGATCCTTAGCCTGCTGAATAGCGCACCAGCCGCAATGACAAGCACACCCGTCGCCAGTGGAACCTTTACCAGTTCAACGGGTCAGCAACAAACAGTCACCCTAGTACAACACCAACCGCAACAGCAGCAGCACCAGCAACAACAACAGACTACCCACCAATCTGTGTCGACAGACAACTTTGTGCAGCAACAACAATCAATGCAACGGAAAGGCCCTAACGAAGCTCTTCAAAATTTGCTACATTCGAATCTGCGTAAGATAAACATTGTTAGTGGCAATCCCGGAGGTGGACAGCGGTCGAATGCAGGTGCCAATGTTATAGCGGTTAGCGCAGTCGGTCTAAACCAAGACGGCACAACGAATCAGTCGCAAAATGTAAGAGTTTCTATGTCTGCCTTGGCATCACAGCTTGCCTCACCTCCAGCGATAATGACAAACGCTAACTTTGGGTACACAAGTGCCACGGTGAACAACAACAGTATAAAGATTCTGAGCAACAGTGCGGGACAACGTGTGATTACGGCCAATGCACTGAGGAGAGACTCTAATGTAGTGGGCACTGCAGCACCCTCTCCAGGCAGTGATTCGAATGCATCGAATACGTCCAGTGGAACGAATTTAAATTTCACAATGCCAGGACTGAATGCGTTGTTGGCCACTTCCCCTTCGCCCAGCAGTGATCATTCACAGTCTGGTGGTGGCAGTGGAGGCAGCGGCGGCGGTGGTGGTGGTGGTAATAATGGGTCGACGACGACATCGACGGCTATTTCATCGAATCAAGCACTTCTTGAAAGACTGAACAGCGGCAATGCAAATGTGAATACCAGCAGTAGCCCCGGTGCTGGTCTCTCGCCACAACAACAGCATCAGCAGCAGCAGCAGCAATATCTAACAAAAACTCTAGTACAACAAATCTCAAATGCCCAATCTCCTGCTGCGTCAATATCTCCAATGTCTAGTCCACCGCCGCAAGCATCGCCCTCTCCCATTTCCCATCAACAGCAACAGCAGCAAACTGCCACAGTAAACCTGCAGAGTATAAATTTGTCCTCACTACAAGGAGCGATGGCCAATTTCCCTGGTGTGCAGAACGTCCAGCTGCAAATACCCGGAATGACACAACCAATATCACTCCAACTATCCTCTGGCAATTTGACTGCTCAACAAAACTCCAACTCCAATCAGATGCAGAGTAGTGGACAACAATCCCGAAGTCTGTTGGTATCAGTTCCTGTGACAAGTACAACGCAGGTGAATAGCTTGCAACAAGGCAGTGGCGGCGGCGGAAGTAGAGAAAATAATTCTCAGCAATCTGGCGGTGCATCAGCAGCGGGTACACAAACTGTCGTACTCACCAATGCTGGATCGGGAGGTGTGAGCTCGACAGGTGGATCTATGCTCTCGGTGCCAATTGGTAAGTAGAAAAATTTCGCATCTATTGCTTATCCCTTAAATTCTGTGCTAACAATTGCTTGTTTGCATTGCATTCATTAATCACCATAACATTGCTAACATTGCTAAAACAACAACCATCCCGTTACCCTTCCCACGGTCCTTCTTACACTCTTTTTCTCTCGTTCTTTCTTCCCCACAATTATTGTCCACAGCTCAAATAGTTGCATCCGGTGTTAAAAATTTAAATCCTCAAACAATCCGTACCTCAGGTGGTCTAGGCGGTGGTGGTGGTGGTGCTAATTCAGGGAACACCACCACAACATCAAGTGGGAATTCCAATTCAAGTGGAAATCAAACAACAGGCAATAGTGGCGGAGGTAATCAGTCAATACAATTGCTCAATTCATTGCAGCAGGGAAGACCGAGGAATATACAGGTTGTCGGTGCCAAACAAATAACCAATCGTCAGTTAATTGCGGCACAAAGAAGTTTAGCTGGATCAACGCTGAAGATTGCCACACCAATCACTTGTGAGTAATATCAAGAGTTTTAAGTATAAATTTGTTTTAAAAATAATTCTGTCGCGTATCACCTGGCTAAGCTCAAGGGACTCAAGATTGGGACTTTAAAAAGAAATCACTTTTCGAGTAGGATTCCTGTCATGTCTACGCTGGTTTGACCGTTTTGCTCTTTAAATCCGAAGTTTCAACCTCCCACATCATATTTCACCCTATTTTCATCACACAACAGCTTGATAGTAGATCTCTTTTTGTGTTGCATGCTAATCGTTGATAGATTACTCTACAAAATAATAACTGACTACCACAAGAGAATACTAATATAATCAGTTGTCCGAGTCTTATAATCGTAGCTGTTTAGCTCTTTCCTGTATATGGAAATACAAATTGTAGTCTATCGCAAGATAAACCCCCTTAAATGAGGGGGTTCTCGGTTTCCTTTAAATCAGATAAAGGAGCATTATACACCATTAAATGGGTGATAGGATTGAAAACCTGTGCCTACCCAAAATTTGGAATGAAGTGAATAATAATTCTCATCTCTATCTATGCTTGTCGAAAAGAAGACTTCTGAGGCACAGAATGATGCCGAAGGTTTGATAGAGTTGTGCTAAGTCTCTCTGTATTCGTGTAGATCCTAAACTTTTGAAGTCAAAACATCGAACTCTATCCCTATGCAACCTGTAGGTCGTTCAAGTCTATGCATCCAATATATTCATTTTTCTTCAACATCTTACCCAATACCTTTGTAAAAAAAAAACCGCTTGACTATACTATTGAGCATGACGTGAAATATTATTGTTTTAATTACAAACCATTCGCAACGAAAACACAAATGAATGACAATTTTTACAATATTTCCATGTTACAGCTTCCTCAGCAATAACGACGACTGCAAACTTAACTGCCG
The DNA here is from genome assembly GCA_963583995.1 of Xylota segnis. Taxonomy (NCBI): domain Eukaryota; kingdom Metazoa; phylum Arthropoda; class Insecta; order Diptera; family Syrphidae; genus Xylota; species Xylota segnis. The sequence goes on along the minus strand of OY757238.1, from coordinate 11,116,685 downwards.
CACCCCTCGTAAATTTAACACAAAAATTGCAATTGAAATTGCAAAAACAGGTGCAACAACAGCAGAGGGTATTAACTCAGGTAGCAGCTGCTCAACAGCAGCAGCAACAACAACAACAACAACAACAGCAGCAACAGCAACAAAATGCAGCATCACAGTCCAATCAGCAACAGCAACAGATGACTGTTATTAGTAACCAACAACAGCAACCGCAACAGCAGCAGCAGCACATACAAATCACTGGACGCCCTGCCACCGGAGGTCTAAGCCAGAGAACAATTTCCGCAATAACAGTAGCGACGGCAGCGAGTCAAAATCAAAAGCGCCGAAGGTCAGCGACTGATGTAAATAAATAATAATAATTAAAGGTTTTCTCTCTCTTTCTCTCTCTGTATCCCCTTTCTCTCTATTTATCTCTTTATCATTCTGGCAATCTTTTACTTTCATTGTAAATTAAAATTCATTGTTTTTCTGTGTAATTAGTTTCCCTTAGGACCTAAAAGATAGCAAGTTTGTTACTCCTTCTCCTTCTCTTTATTTTGATTTTTGTTTTATTCTTTCTTTTTCGTTTACCCTTACCGACCCTATTTGTTTACTTGGTGCATGCAGTCTAAGTAAATTAGATAAATTGATCAGTAGATGTATTTTATATATATTTTTTTTTTGTTCTAACATTTGAAGTACAATATTTATGTATATTATTGAAATGATCGAGAAAGTGTATAAAAAAAAAAGAAAAAAATTGTGTTGCTGACTTTGGAGTCACTTGATATTATTGAATTTGTTTATAAGTGAAAATTGTTTATAACTAAAGACAGAAACCGAAGGAGAAGACATAATTATGCATGCACTTGTTACACTAACGCTCAAAGCTAAAGTACCAAATGATTGAGACGAAATTGGCTGTTTTCAGACTGAGAGGGGATTTGAAGTTATTGTCCGTATTCCCCATAATCCTTTACTCAGAAACATGAATAGTTTTAATTTGAGAGAATACAAAATGTGCATTGAGGCATTACGTAAAGGGATAGGAGGTTGACTAAGTTGGACTATACTATTTGTTTTATTTGAGGACTTCCAGAGAGACACTTACACATGTGGTATTCTAATCTGTTCACAAATTATACAAATATCATGCTGGGTTTGGTCTGGACCCGGTATAAATCTTATAGCCATTACCAACGAAAATTTTAGGTGAAGTAAAGATGTAGGTAATAAATCTTTTTTACAAAAAAAAAATTAGTGAGCTAACTACTCTGTGACTGCAGAGACCAAACCAATCAATCCCTCGTGAATATTCCATAAGTATCTGAAAGTTTTTCATGAAAAAGCTTCTAAAAAAAATGCCTTTCAGATATAAAAGAATATAAACAGATACAGGACCCAGTTTCTCATAACTATTCGTGTTTGGAGTGTAATATTTTTTACACGAATGAATGGCCGTGACGTGTCCGAAGGGTTTAGGAATCTTTTTCATCAAAGCCACTGAGACTGTAGAAAAACGTTGGTCTCTTCTAATGCCGCTCCTGAGAGGTGAGACTAAAGAAAAGCTTTGGACTCTTCCAATGCATTGCTAAATGAAGTCCATCATATCTGTTCTTATAAACATGTCATACTATAGAAATTGTTACAAGTAGACTTACAAGAATTATTTTTCTGTGGAAAAAGTAAACTTCTTTTAGAGGAACAAACAAGAGTGCAGACAAAGATATTTTAGCAAATGTTATTATGAATTGTTTGGACTTAAGGCGAAAAACTTGTTTAAATAATTTGTTACAAACATGATAGGATACAACTACACGTATTAAAATAATGAACACCTGACCTTTTCAGCAGAGATTTCTCCTATTCCTTTAGAAACTGGCACATAAACATGCGGTCGATTATTCCTAGTTGTAATTTTATATTTAAGAAAGTGGATGCCTTAGCACAAAAGATCTTTACGAGGTCGCGGTGCTTCTTGAGGCTATCTTAAGCCCATCACCCCAATTATCATAAAAAAGTGGCTGTCTATATCCTAATCATAGACACATTTACACCAATTTAGTCCCTCTGTGATACCCCTGGATCCTGAAAATCCCCACTGCTACCTTAGAAACAGTTGTGATTTCTATGGAGGTTACTTACGTTTAAATTAGTTAAGTCAACTTGAAAAGGAGTAATTCTTCTAATGGTCGCGGGAATTGTCTTATCCTCTTCCTGATGCCGGTTTTACTATTGACAAATAAATTATTCCATTAAAGCTAGAGGGTGTAATTGGTAAGTCCGATACTTATTATCTCATTACACTTACAGGGTGTAATTGGTAAGTCCGGAACTTAATTCGTTTTTGAGTGAATCAAAATTTGTATAAAAAGTTCACAGAAAGCTAGACAAATCGAGCGACTAGCGACTTCGAAAGCACATTTAACAAACGCCTAAACAGACCTCAATTATTGGTGTAGAATGAGGTGTCTATCGATTCTCTCCCACCCCACCCTACGCAGTTGTTTAGCTATTGAGCGTTAGTGTAATATTTAAACATTATTTTCACCTCTTTACTTTGTAAAATTTTTATTGCTAAATTAGAAGCAAAAACACTCAAAAGAGATATAAATAGGATTGGGAAACAACAAAAACAAAAAAAAAAATACTTAACAATTTAAAAACAAAAACACAACATTAAGGATATTAGAGAAACTAAAAAAAGAAAAAAAAAATGATGCATTCAAATCGCTTACCAAATACCTGAATTGTATAGTCTTTCCAAACGTAAATAAAAGAGAAAATTGTAATAAAAAATAACTAAATAAATTAAACATTAAATTATTTTCGTAACATAAAAAACAAAACTGAATCACTAACAAATAAAATTAGTTAAACAAAACAATAACAAGAGAAAAAGTGCAGCGACTAACTTAACATACATTATTATTTTTTTTTTTTTTTTTTCAAAAAAACCAACAAAATAATCAATAATTTTACGTGTATGCAAAATGCAAATAAAAAAGCAAACAAACAAAGGACTTAAACTGAAATGCAAAATGATAAATTTATCTCTAAGTATAAAATATCAGTTGAAACAAATAAATTATAAAAGCAAACAAAAAAGAAAAAGTTAAAAATTAAGTATAAAACACCAACAACAGGAAAAATGATAATGATGACTCAATTTTGTTAATGTTTTTTGGGGAAATGTGATTTATTATTTTTGTGTAAATGTCGTCTAAGTCGTCGTTTCCCTTTATCTTATTAAGTTTTTTTTTTTTTTTCTTTTTTTAATTTTTCTTATTGTAAGTTTTTTTTTTTCTAATTTAATTCTTAGTTCTATATATAAACCATGTACACACGTATAAATATTTATTGTTTAGTTTTTTTTATTATTATTATTTTACAAACAAGAGAAAAAAACGTAAATATTCTTTCTTTCCCAACAGAACAGAATCACTACAACATTTAAAGTAAATAAAGTTAGTAAAAGATACAATTTAGATAAGTTAAATGAAATGATAAATTAAAAACAAAAAAAATATTCTCATGTTGATAATATTGTGTAAGAAAGTTCAAATTATTAAGCGGAAGGAACCATGCAAGAAAAAAAGAAAAACAAAACAAAACAAAGTTAATTATTATTAAAATGATAAAAACAAAAAAACAAAAACAAAGTAAACACATAAATGCTGTAGTATTAATTTATCCTGCAATTATGCATACATCTATATATACATATATATATATAAATATATTTTGTAAATTTTTGTTTAATTAATTAAATTATGTTTTAAATTAAATTCTAAAAAAAAAAATTATTTTGTGTTTTATTTTTATTTGAATTCTTTTCGTTTTATTTGAAGGGAAATGAAAAAGTTTTTATTAAGTCTTGGTTTAGTTCTTCGTTGAGTTGTTTGATTAGTTCTTGTTTTTTTTCGTTCAGTTCATTACACTCAATCGGCGGACTGTGGTCGGCAAATTAATTTCCGTTTCCTTGAAAATATAGATTTAGACATCGTACTCTGTAATATGTGAGTTTTCACTTTCAATTTCGCTGCAGTAGCACGCAAAGCATTGTATTACAAGAAGGTTCAATTGTATCGTTGCTCTTTCCTTCAACATTCGCCTGCATATGCGGTCATATGTATTCAGCCCACTTATCCTCCATGCGTGGAGCGGGCATACATTTGAACAGATGACACATTTTTATTCAAAAATTGCAAAAAAAAACTACTTTATTTGTTCTATTAATAGAGTGTTCGCAAAAATATTTGCATTTCTAGATTCTTGCTTTAATCTATTTTTTTATCAACAGAATGAAAAACCAAACACCAATCCTGAGAGATAAATAATTAATAGCTCCGCAGGCAAAAGTTTTATAGCCATCGTTTGAAATTTGGAGAAAATATGAAAGCATTTCTTTCAGTTATGATATTAGCCAGTAAGTTTATTCCAGGATTTGTGCCATAAGTCGGTGTGTCTAACTACTAACTTTTCTTAGATGTTTCTGCGTTTTCTCATACTAAATAACTTAACTTTTTCTCAGTTCTTAGTTCAATTCAGTTCTTTACTTTACTATATCCTCACATGCCCTAGACCATTTTATCTTGTTTATTATTAGAGTTTAAGAGTTGTATTCCATTTCATATGATCGATAGAAATATAAATTGCCTGCTTACACGACAATGCTAATGAATCACCTTCCTGATAAGTGCCTTTCAAAGCATATAACGACGCTTGACCTCAATCATAGCTAGAGAAACAATGCCAATTACTATATCCCCAGCCAATACTTCAAATCAATACAAACTTTGTCTAATAGATGGAGAGTTGATTGTGTTTACTTTACTTGGAAACCTATAGCTTTAAGGTAATGGTTACGAGAATCAAGCACGCGTACGGACCTGTAAAGCCAAATACTTGCATCTTTTTTTGACTACGAAATCCACTATATATACATCTAGACAATGTTCTTTGAAATCTAAAAAGAATCGTCAATCCTATATGAATTATGTACAGTTCACTGCCGTTTTTTTTTCTATTTGTTCATAATACTTATTTTTTGTATAGATTTACACTAGTATATAGAAATCTCCATGGATGAAGTCCAATTTCTTAACTGACTAAGGTCAAGAAAGGCCTTACAATCTTGATCGGACTAATGACTTCCTACTACATTGCTATATTTTATGCAGCAAACTTCTCGCAATCTTTGGCAGTTTGATGAGCTAAGTTAAGATGATGAGTTAAGACGTACTTCCGCCCTAAGATTGCCGTTCAGTATTTTAAAGCGAATGAAAGGCACCACAGGAGGTATTTCACGCCTCATGCAGATATAAACGATCAAGTTTAAAACATGTTTAGTTTATACCACGTGAAAGAAGTAGCCCTTGTATATAGGACTACATAACATAGAGGGAAGTACAAACCACCCCCACCCTTACGTGTTCGCAATAAGAGCTGAAAATTCATCCAGACAGACAATCACATTTGTGTCCCTACGTTTATATACCCTTTTTCTTTCTTCCTAATATGTCTTGAGCTTTAGAACAAGATCTATTTCACAGAACAGTCCCTTCATGAATACAAAAAACACATTTTAATTATTTTTCCATATTTTTGAATACTTTTGTACTTTTATTTGATCATTTCCCCAAAAGCAATAAATTGAAAATCTATTCCTTTTCATGCATTTCAAAAAAACAATAAATATTTATATATAAATTTAAGGTAAAAAAAAAGAAAAGAAATCGAAGAAAACTGATAATTTAAAAAAATAAAAACAACTTCCTACAATCGCAACCAGAAAACCATATTTTTAGGATCGTAACTTGTTAAAATTTTACCAGCTAAGAAAACAAATTCATTATTTCTACTCATCCAATATAATTAACAAATTATTTACAAAATAAAGTCGTCTAACGCCGAACTCCATCACACACATGTATGTACTATATGTAAGTCAGCAAAACAAAAATGCATAAAACCACAGTTTTGTAAATGTTGTAAATAATTTATACAAAATACTAAACCTAGTTATTATGTAAAGAATAAATCTGATTTAAAACGAAAATATATATTAAAACATATAAATATATATTGATCGAGCCTACTAATCAACAAATAAACACATAATGTACTATTATAATATAAAAACAAAAAAAGAAACAAAAAACAAGAAAAATATGTAGAATTACGATTAAATAATATATTTCACTAAATTAAACAAAAACATTACAATAAAATAATTAAAAAACAAAACAAGAGAGACTCGACTAAATGTGAGACAGGAAGAGCAGAATTGTGACGTAAAATTAAAATTAGAAAAAAACAAATAAAACCGAACACTATATAACTTATATATAAATAAATAAAAAAAAAACAACATCTATTGTATATTACCATGCAGAGATATGATTAAAAGTATTACTAAAATTAATTGTTTTTTCTTTATATTAATTTATTATTAATTAATTTTTAATACTAAAAAAAAAAACGCTTTATAATGCAAATGACTTACGATTTATAAATATATATATATATATATATTAAATGACAAATACATTATATAAAGTTATTAATTAATTAAACAAACAAAAAAGTCTAGTGAATCAAATGTGATCCACAGAATCGATGACATATTTCTGCTAAATTCAAATTTATTATGTTAAAACGAATTTGGAATGGAAAAAGATAAGACAAAAAAAAACAAAACACAACACAAAAAAAAAAAAAACAAAAAACAAAATAAATTAATGTAAAGCTATTTATGCATGATACTCTTAGATTTATTTTCTAAATTAATTCTATAGCTACATTCAAATTGTTTTCGTTTAATTTATGTTTTTTTTTTGTATTGTTTGTTCAGATGTTTCTTTTTTGATTTTTAACTTAATTTTAGAATTAGAGCAGAACGATGAGAAGCAGACGTAATGAAATATTTTGTTATTTAAATAAGAAAAAGAAAGAACAAATTTATAATAAAGAAAAATGTGAAAACACACACAAAAAAAATTATTATAAGATGAAAACGATGGAAGGGAATACAAGGTTAAACGAAGGAAAATATAAAAAGAATAATAATTTCTGAAAATATATTAAAAATGAGTTGTTTTTCTTTTTGTTTTGTTTTTTCATCGCCACATCGAGTTTGCGGAAGGAGATTCGCGGTTTCAGTTTCAGACAACACCAACGATTCGTTCATGATCTGAGAACATAAATGGTTGTGTAAACCGTGGTTCCTGTTGTGGCTACAGGGAAAAAGTCAGAGAGAGCAGAGGCTGGTCTGGGTGGAATATAAACTCCGGTTTGAATGTCATATTTTTTTTAGCAGTGGTTATAAGAAAAGATTGAAAATAAACACTGAAAACTGCAATTATTTAAATACCCAGGTTATACAATGGAAATAACTGACACAAAAGGAGTACGTCGGAGAACTACTGGTAAGAACGGAGACAGATCGTAGGGAATCAAAGACGATAGCAGGTAGGCACGGGATACAGAAGTTAAGAAAAACGTTTGCTTCTGGTAAGAGAGTCTACGCTGATTATAGATAAATAATTTGAAATAAAGTAAAGTTGTATAACTTTTCGGTTAAAAAGCAAAATAGCACCACTTACTTGGCTGATTACTGTAGAAAATGAGATTTTGCTCTTTTCGTAGGCATCTCATGAGTGTACGGATGGGATCATGGAAAGAACAAAGAAAAGGAAAGAAAAAAGGACTACAAAATTTAGTGATCGGGAAGGCCCTTTATTGGCTTGACGACTTGTCTTCTACGACTTTTGAATAGTATTTCATGTTGATCTCGCTGCCGCAAGCAAGAAGATATTTCAGCTTTAAAACTAAACGAATATCATTAGTCCAACAGTTTTGCGTGAACTTGACTTCAGCCTCGAAATAGTTAGACTCGATTGAAGTTGCTCCCAGTGAAAGCCAGAACATTTAGGTCCGTTAAATATCCATTGTGATACGACAAGATCTTAAACCAATTCCCTTGTCTACTGGTAGAACTAATTAGAAGTTTTGATGAAGGGTAGAAGCCTCCCTTAAATTTATAAGATGCCTATTGGTTATTCAATAAAATTTTCTTTCGTCCAATATAGTTGAGTTGTTCCTCTTCTTAGACTTTTCATCTTCTTGCGAGTGTTATATTGGTAATTATTCCTACTGTAAGCTTATAAAATTCTTACAACGTTTCAGATCTAGCTTTGCCCCAAAATGAACAAACATATATGTAGTATGTCTAGTCAATGAACATATTATTCCACTTGAACAACTAATAATTCTTTTTCAGATATGTTAGGATGTTCCTTACTCAGCAATATCTATAAAATCTGATCGTTTAGAGAAAGATGTGGATTTTCAAAAGGCTTAACATATCTCTAGCATTAAACGTGTAACAAGAGAAGACGAAGATTACGGCAACCAAAGAAAGTTTTTGAGTCCCTACAAACTGTGTACTTAATCACGATCTAAGGTAGTTCACTATACAACAAAGAACTTACTGTATCGTGCTATTTTTTGGTCTTCACAGGGTCTGCACAAGTGAAAGGAGTTTTAATCGACATATCATTCTGAAAAGGCAGAAATAACCGATGAAAAACCGGCAGGATCATACGTTTTATTCAAGGAAATTAGTATTTTTTTTGAGGGAAGTTGGTAAATAGCCTAGACATTAGCGAATGATTAGATTGGACGTTCGTTGGTGTAGTTATGTACTCTTTCAGGTCCTAGATTTTGACCTTCAACGTTAGTAAAAGGGTTTTTATTGGATTTCACTGGTATCGTCTGGTTTTTTTATGAAAAATTTAAGTTTTGCCAGTGCATACATATTTAGAATGAAAGTAATGGGAGTATAATGTCCAAGAGAAACAGCTAATTTAAGAATGAGAACTGTAAGTGACCGCGTCTATTCAACCACATAAACTGTGAGTTTTGTCACGCAGTCAATGATAAGTGGGCGGTTTCTACTAATAGCAATTGAGTTAATAGAATGAGATTTTTCTTACATATGATGGAAATAATAAAATATTGTGGGAATGTGGTCTGATTTGGCTGACCTATTCACCTATGCATTGAATTCCAGGCCGTATATGATATTATTTAGCAACACAGTGTATTGTCTAACGAAGTCACAGTCCATTTATTGTTACAGATTGAGAACGATAACTACTAGTATTGATTATTGATTAATACGTGATCTATTTTTGGATATCAGGGATAACTTGGGTAAACTTAAATATTGTAAATCTACTTTTACTTACAATGTTAGGAGATTATAGTGATCACTTACCTGAAAAAGAAAAGAAAACTAAATTAAAAAAATATTTATTTAAGAAAATATTTTTCTGAATCTTAGTCATACGCCCGTCTGGGCAAAACATTGCTAAGTATTACAGATATGCGCTGATGTCCTCACTGAGGATAAAGAGGACATCGAATACAAGTTCTACATGAGCTTGGTAATGCTAGGAAGCGATGGTATCTTTGGTAGTTGGTACACTAAAAAGAAGTCCGACACAATCTTTGATAACTTTGCAGGGCGGTGAATTTTCCTGTAGGTGGCATACAGACCCAATTCCTCCTTACCAACAAGCTATTTCAAAATCAAACTCAGTGTTTCGATGAAAAGTAGTCAGGTAGTCCATCTAGCAGGGATGCACACAACCAATTCCGCTGTACTGTGCCAAGCACTGCGCATTAACCAGAAAATCAAAAAGGACATCGAAAATACCCCGCCGAATATATTACATATGTACATATATAAAAAAACAACAATTTAAAATTTACAAAGCTCTCCTTTTAATAAAAACTATAATTGCAGCAAAAAATAAAAAAAAAACAATTATTTACACACGTGCAACTAATAATCGAGAACAGTCTCCTGATTGCTGAGAATCATATTTGGATAGAATCTCAGCCCCTCTATTGATTCATCGCGACAAATCAATCCCATTCGCTCGGCTACGAGTAGTTTCTCCTTCGCCAACAGCAAAGACACTTGCATTTGTTTAGCCAACTCCTCGATTGCCATCGATGTGGCTGCTTCCACCCTCTCTGCCGTATCCCTAGCAACGATATCATCATCTTGTGACTCCATTTGAAGGACCATTGCTCCGCTAGGGAATTGTCGTAACTTTATAGGTCCGTCCAAACAATGGCATGCATTAAGTAAATCCTCTGGGGAGAGAAGTTCCAATCCGCGAGAACGATTGACACGACAATAGACATCAGCAAGTGACATCATTCCTCCAGATTGCTGAAAGAAACAAGAAACTTATTGTACATGACTTCCTCAAGTAAATCCCTTCGCATACTTCAATAGGATCCAATAGAAGCTCACAAATCTGCTTCGCTAGACTCGTGAAATACGCCGAATTGCTACTAAATGCATCTCTCGTCACTGGGTCATCGATACCCAAGCTCATTAAGTAGGATTTAAACTGGACTGTCTCGTCCTCCGATATCTCACCCTTTCGCTCACGTATCCTACTACTAATCTCTTTGGAAATTCCCACCATATCCTTGGCCATGGCCATGAGAACTGTCAGGTCTTGAAAGGCCAGAGCAATATTCTCATCCGTTTGCTTGTGCTTCTGCTCAATGGATCTCTCAATGCCACCGATGCCCGTACGTAGTTTAATCTTCGGCGGAGTATCATTCCTTTCCGATGCGGAATCACCACTTGGTAAACCCCGTGGTATGTTAATACTAACTTCCCATACCCGTGCCTCTATCGTCTCCCTGAGAGCAACCGAGAACTCAGCATTCAAACCATTCTTTCCTGAGAGTTTTATGAACGCTGCCGTACTATAGTCCATAGGACCAGGTGCCTTGTCATTCTCCGAAGGTCTCAAATGGACAATAATACGAATTTTACGACCAAAAATGAAAGAACTCGCGGTCTCCTCGCTAAGAGAGACTGCATATTTCAGCCGCAAACCGAGGACAGTCGCTGCGTTGGCTATCTCACCAGGACGGCCCCAGAACAGGCGATGCGTTGTCAGTACAACTTCGCCTTCTTCGAATTGTGTCTGAAAACAATTGGAATGCTCATGGATTGTGCGAAAATTTCAAAATTTTCTTTTTACCTTATCATGACCGTCGTAGAGTTTGACATTACGGTCGCGACTAACGAATGATTCACCTTCGAACAGTCGGGCTTCTACATACTCGAAACGATTCATTTTATAATATGCCTGCTAGTGCATTATACTAATTTATTTAGAAATTATCGTACACCCAATGCGAGTTTAATGCGCAAATTGGGAAAAAATATAATTCTTCAGCAAGGGTAAATAAATCGTAAACACAGATGAGAGGTAGACAAATGTCAAAACTGACGTAATTGTGAGCGGGGTACGGTAGAGATTTGTGTGTAAAGAGAACGTACAGCGACCAAATGAGGGAAGTTTCATTGGAATCATTCAGTAGCGGAACCTGGAGGTATTCTCTAACAAATTAAAAAATGTATCAAAATGTGAATGAATGACAACCAGCCATCGTGATCGTTATGTACGTCTGAGAAGACAGAGCCTATGGTGTTCGTAAGAATATGAATATCAGATGATCGAGGATGCCTGGTAAAGATATGGAGACCTTAATGTGGGACGATAAGCTATACTGATGAGCAATTGATGTTCTGTCAAGTTCGCTTATCGTATAAGTCTCATTGATTGTAATTAATATTTACAGGACTGTGGAATTACAAATTCTGGTAATGGTTCGGGATAAGCCTTTTCTTTAAGTTTCCTGGGTACTGTCACCACGTTCTAAGCACCTCCTGTACTTAAAAGTTACAAAAATACAAAACTATTTCATATAAATAGCCAAACTATGTTTGAATGTTTATTTATTCAGTGACGCTCATAAGCCCACCCACAGTAGCAAAAGAGCCTACGGACTGTTGGGCTCAAGCAAATGCTTACTATTCTCATTACCTACTCCAGAGTCCAAATCTGGCACCACTAGTCCCACACCCATTTCTAGCGCGATTGTGAACGATTTCGAGTACTGGAAACTTTCAGTACTAAAAACTGCAGAGTTGACATTTCGACAATAAAATTTGTTTTCACACACATCTCGAGTTCTCTTCTCTTTTTTTTCTAATTTCCAAAATATTTTTTTTTTACTTTTTCTATTGGGGTGAAAATATTTTCCACCTAAAAATAGTTGAAAACGAGAAAAGCCGATCAAAATTGCAATACGCCCCCATATTATGTAAACCAATTTGCCTGGTGTGTGCAAAAAAAAAGGAAGATAACAGCGATAGGAAAAACAAATGAATGCTCGGGCGAGAAAAGCAACAGATTCCTCAGAGGCGAGCAAATTGTTGGAGGCTGCCCTGCAACAGATGGACGGGATTATATCGGGCACAACGCTGAACCATGTTAGTGCGGCAAATGCTGAGCGAAATCTCATTTCGGCAGCAAATGTATTGTCCACGGCAAAGACACTGGCACTGGCGCTGCAACAAGTCGGCTGTAACGCCCCCTCACCCGATCCGGTAACGTCGGCGGTCATAATTGACTGGCTGGAGACACACCTTCCGCGTCAAGACACGGATGAGCGGTTGCGACGTCTGCAGAGGGATAAGGAGGCACTTGCCGTGCAGTACCAGGCGATGACGGACAGAGTAGCGGAACAAGGTGATCGGATATTGGAGCTGGAGCGAATGTTGGTCGAGAAGGCACAACAGCTTAGTGCTGCCGAGGAAAGGCTGCAGAGACAAGTAAGTGCTGCCTGAAGTGTGTGTGTGTTTACGTTTGGGGTCGTTGTCGCCGGAAGTTCTTTGTTTGGCGATTGCCTTTCCAATAGATTTCCAATTGGAATGAGACCGTGTTATTATATTTGGTCGAGCTTTGATTCAATTTCGTTCCGATGATGTCAAGCCTCTCGACGACGACGACGGCGATTCCCACGCTCGATGAAATCATTAATTTCGATTTTCTTCTCAGGTGCTGTCACAATCGGCGTTGGAAACGCAAAAACTCGAGCTTATGACTGCCTTAAGTGAGCTTAAACTGCACCGTGCTGCCTTAGAGAGAGAGAACGTTGAGTTGAAAAGCAATTCGAGTAGTTCGAGCAGTGCTGGTGGTGGTGGTGGTGTATACAAGAGACCGCCATTCGGAAGCATGGGTAACCTTCAGCAAGCTGGCGTCACTTCGCAGAGCACACCGAAAACACCACCGCCTTCGTTGCGTCATCAGGTGCATCCTCAATTCCATAGTCTTCCGCGGACACACGCAAAGAACCAACAGAAATCACCGCTAATGGACAACAATGCCAATCAGCAGGGCAAACGAAATGTGGCATTCGCCGATGCTGAGAAGATCATGATTGAGGATGCGAACGATATGTACGGAAGCTTTATGTCTCAGCACAATTCATCGCCGTCTCCCAGTCAGTCGAATTACAAAGCGAAGGGATTGAGGAATATTTTTATTAAATTGCGTCGAAGTAATAGTGGAAACTTGGAACTACCCTCGGAAGAGAGTGAATTCAAACGAGGTGGTGCGAGAGCTACGGCTGGCGGACGCATCGAATGGACCCAATCGATGATGTCATCAGCGAAGCCGTATACCGAGTGGAGTTCCAACGATGTCTGCAATTGGTTGAGCGACATGGGATTGGGGTGCTATGAGGAGGATTGTAGGTGAGTGTTTAATGGATTGTCAGACGTGGTCCCTTGGTAGTAGATTCTAACGACAGGTGACGATGATAATGTTGTTCTAACCTTAAGAAATCCACAGGGAGTCAGTAGAGTACGATATTAACTACCTTCTGCGGTTCCATGTCTGTAACCTATACATACTAACGTTCCCTAAGACCCTGTTTTATCTCCAACTGCTTTATTCACTTATTCCTTCATATTTTCTTCTTTTGTGTGTGAAGTTAGTATCGAATCGGGTGTATCGAATGAATAAAATGGTTTCGTTTTATTTTCTTTACAGAAAATGGTTGAAATCAAATTACAGCGTACGTTTCTTCGAGACCTCCCCCATCGACATTGAAAAAGAGCTGAATCTGAAGAACCCACTGCATCGAAAGAAAATCACCCTCGCCATCGCCGAACTAACAGGCAAGGAGGAGGACGATTTAGCTTTAAAAGCAGGACGATTGGATGTTTCATCGATAATGCGTTGGCTTGACGATATTGGTCTTCCACAGTACAAAGACACATTTTTAATGGCAAAGGTCGATGGTCGTATGCTACATCGTCTCACAATGGAAGATCTGGCGCAATTGCATGTAACATCCTGTCTACATATCGCCTCACTCCGCCGTGGCATACAATGCATGCGTGAAATGAAATATGACTCAGACTGTCTCATTCGTCGTTCGAAATCCGATGAAGACAATAGTAACGAACCGGTAGCGCTTTGGACAGCGCACCGTGTAATGGAATGGCTGAAAGTCGCCGATCTATCAGAATATGCACCCAACCTGCGTGGGGCCGGTGTACACGGCGCCCTAATGCTCTACGAACAACGATTCACAGCCGAGCTCCTCGCTGATTTATTGAGTATTCCACCGAGTAAAACACTCCTACGTCGTCACTTGGCGACACATTTCAAAGAACTACTCGGACGCGATACGATTCAAGGAAAACGTGATGCCGAAGCAGTACCCGGCTATCAACCGTTAACAATAACTGCCAAAATCAAGCCACAAAAGAAATCACAATTCTCTTTAAAACGACGAAAGAGCACAAAGGGGTCCGAGATCGAATGGACAGATTTCGTCTGTCCCATGACAACGACATCATCAATAACGACACCAACGAAGAAGACGCCGGATGCTGGAAACCCCAACGATGACAATACATACATATCAAACAGCGCAGCTTAAAATTGAATAAGCAGACATTTTTTGTTTGTTTTCATTTTTCACAGAGTCTTCCCTGCGACAGAAGGAGCACGCACAGCAGCTTCACACAAAACAAAAAGCCCACTGAACGCGCACTGCAAAAGGAACAATAAATAATTAAATAGGTACATATACTTCTAAACAACTTTTTATGTCACACACACACACCCTGTGTAAGTGGTAAGTTTTTTCTTTCAAATGTTTAACAATTTTCTTTTACCAATTGGACCACATTAAATTTTGTTATTGAATTGTTAAGTAGTTAAGGAAAAAAAAAAAAAACACAAAAACAAAAAAAATTAATGAAACTTATCGAAATGTTATGAAAAGAAGACTTTTGTGCAGAGTATATAGTTTTGTTCTTTTTTATTATTAGCATTTTAAGAGATTGATGTTTAGGATTTAAGTAAAAAAACAATGATTTTTGCTAAAGCATTTATAAAACACATGCAGAACCCAAGCGAGTTTTCTTTTCTTAATGCGATCCGCACAAGGATCGAGTTTATACGACTTTTATATGACAAAAAAGAAAAGTGTTTCAATTGTAAAACGTAGTTATAGTGAATTCACGTAGCGAGAATTAGTGTATTTTCTTGTTCACATCCAGCGGATAGTTCATGCTGAATGGTAGTGGAAGTGTGTGGCAGTGGTGTCTCTTTATAAATTGATTCCTCGTGCATTTCTTAGCTTATTCCTTTCCTCTACTACATTCCTTCCAAATTATTCCTTCATTCCATTGCTATTGCTTGTTGCATCTGACTTGGCTTTATTCAATTTGACTTGGAAATGGAAAATTGAATGCAATAGCTTCCAGCTATTCTGGGATACATCTTCTGCTGAACTTTCTATTTCTATGTACTAGACCTTTAAACACGAACTGATCGCCTTTATAAAGGACCAATTGCATCACAGATTTTGTCATTGCTGTTCGACATACTTTACATTGTTTATATCTCTATCTCTGTCCAAAATATACACAACCGTCGCTGATGTAGACTTAAAAACTCTGGTAGTTGGACGACACTTCAAAGCATGATAACTTTAGGAGATGTACTGGAACTTACTCCACTCATTTCTCCTCGATAAACTGAATCCTTTCTGAATCTTAGTAATCATCATTCCACACCCCTCCCGGGTCGCTCATTTTCCTATGTTTTCTGTGTATGAGCGGTTGAATGTACTTAAGAACGAATTACGTACCCAGTTCTAGATGGCACACATAAAGCAAGCTACCATCCAACCGATTCATAAGCTAATGTTCACTTAACTGAATGTTGCTTGAAACTCTAACTATCTGTTTCTTGATCAAAAGAAACTGCTCCCACTAGCGAAACTGCAACAAGCACCACAACTCCCCTTCCACGAAACCAGCATGTTTATCCAATGAAAAATGCAATAAGAAAATACCTACAAAAATCATTTTAGCAAAGGAATTGGTAAAGTTCTAAAACAGACCAAGTCTACAACCAAGAACAATTTAGATAATAAAAAATTAAATTGAAAAAAAATCACTTGTATTAATTAGATTAAGGAATTTAAAAAAAAATCAATTAATGACCAAATGAAGCAATTACTACAATTAATATTATCACAACAAGGTTATATTTGTTGTGTTGAATATTATACGACTAAATAGGCTCAATCGGTATAGATTTAGAGCTCAAATAGGCTAAGGACGTCTAAAAAACAAAACATTTAATCTACATTTTCTTAAAGAAACTTCTATAACGTTTTCCACTCGTAAATTAATTAACTAATTAGATAAATAAATGTTAATAAAACAAAGAGTAATTAAAACAATTCGAACAGGATACCAGAATTGATGGAATTGATTAGTTGAAAATATTTAAAGAACTAAAAATTGTAAACTTACTGTTTGTATGTCTGCAGGACAACCAGTGTAAAGGTCAAAGGCCCAAAAATTGAATGATTTTTTTATTGAACCGCCTTATTTTGAATACCAAGAGTCGAAAATGCCTTGCATAGAATAAATCTTTAAGATTTGAAAAATCACAGTGCTAAGCATTACAGTTTTTCTTTTGTTTTATTGTGTGCTTATGGTGCCGATGTGTTTAGTATGAAAAAATTGTAAAAGAAAAGGACTAGGCAACTTTAGTTACCACTCTAACATTATGAATGCAATTTTTGATAGAAATAATAATGCCTCACGGCCTTGTATTTCGTTTTTCGATTGTAGACTCTAGTTTACCCCACACTCACCTGAAGTTGATTTGCAGTATTTTAAAATGAAACGACAAGATTTCGTAAATTGTTTCCAAGATGATTCAGTTTTTTTCGATTCGGTAATATCATTCAAGTGGACGCCATCATTATTGATGACCATTTCTCTTTAGTTTCTAGAGTCCGTGACTTGTTCTCATGTCTTTATCCCGACTTTAGCCTTCACAATATCCGTAGTCGGGCGAAGTGTGTACGGTTCTACTATCCTTTTAGAACCACATGCCCTCCAGTTCCAATCTAGTAATTTGCTTTACCCATGGCGTCCAGCCACAGTGGCGATATCCTCGTCGAAACGAGAAGTACGATGCCTTCTGGCGTCTCTTCTGCCACACCTTGTTTCGAAGGGAGCCGGTAAACGATTTAATGTTTGATCAGTAGGCGTGGAACATCCAGGAAATTTGCGCCAAAATTCATGTCATCATCTGATTCAGTAAAAAAATATTCAGATAGAGTATTCCGCGATCTTGATGAGTATAGGGTTCCATGGCTTGTATTCTAGATCTGTTTACTTCGCAAATATTAAAACAAAACTGACTGTCGAAGTATATGGTAAGCTTTACACCAACCGAAAAAGTGGACCAAAGGTTACCTGGAAGGGCTAATTCTTTTCAATTTAAAAATTACTGAAAGAAAAATTGCAAAGAACTAACCTAAAGTTTTTTAATGGTCCTTCCATGAATTATGAAATTGGCGCCCAACGTGAAACCGAACAATTTTCATATTTCAATTCGAATGCTCTGTGGTCTTCTTCAGTAGTTAACTAAACGTTACTTTTGTTGCTTTATTTTCTCTCTCTTTTGTTGTCGTATATTCGTAGTTAATGCATCTCCTTTAACGAACTCTCCTCTAATGGATTTCCTTAAACAGAATTTCATTCGTTCTTTCGAAAACCACACAAAAAGTTCCGCTCACCCGGTGAATATAAAGCACAAAACGCGTATGATTGCGAAAAGCTAGGCATACGGAGGAATCTATGTGGCTATATTACGTCAAAATTATTTGTATTCGTTAATTTCCCAAAGTAACACAATGAGTATAACAATGTAAGCGGCAAGTCCATTTAAGCGTTGTAGCTTGCGAGTACGCGTTGTAAGATCAAGTAAAAGTTCCAAATGAGGGAACATTTTGAAAGCCACTTATTTATTCATTTCGGAAGGACAAATTCTAAGTTTTTTGATAAGTAAAGCCCCAAGAAATCTAAAGCAAATTTTACTTTAACAGGATAAGTCTTAGTGCTAAGGTACTTGTTTCATTGCAATTGGCTTGAGTCACAAGTAAGAGAAATAAATTCTTTCTTAAATAGTTGGCGGGTATATTCAAATTCTGTCTGCATTCAAATACCCACCCAAGGAGTTGGAAAAAAGTTCTTCCTTACTTCACACCTCCTTCCACACAGAGGCACAGTAACGAAATTGACAACATTGTTACACAAAGGACCCAACATGTAGAATGTTTTGAATGGAATGATACAATTGGCACCTAAGCACGGCCCTTTCTAACTTTTCCTTTATACTTACTTAAAAAAACAACATCTGTGTGATCCATAAAGGAAATAAAAAACAACTAAACACAACCAGTTAATAATAAAAAAAAAAAAATATTATGTGAAAGTTATACGTTTTTTTTATGTTTTATATATAAAAATAAATTTATTGAAAAAAAAATTATATCTTTGTTTTTAAAATACATTTTGTGAAAGAAAACAATCTATGCAATAATATTTGATAACAATAATTATATAATTTAATTAAACGAAACAAGAAAAAAAAAAAACAGTATTAGATTTAAAACAAAAAATAAATTAAAAGAAATATAAAACGAAATTTCTATCAAAAGATAACTATCTTACAGCTAAACAAGAAGAAATATTAACACTATCAGCACCCTGTGTTCGGCGTTTAGAGAAATAAATTAACAATTTGTTTCCATTTTTGTTTCCACCTCCATGTCTTTCTTAAACATTAAGTTTTTCTTTTCTTTTTCATTTGTTTTTCAATTATTTGCAAACAATAAGAAAAAGAAATTTAAACAAAAAAACGTTTAACAAAGAACATAAACGAGAAGAAAATATACATACAGATATATTTATGACTTAACTTATATAAATTATAAACGTTACATTTTTTTTTTTATAATTTATTATTATGTATACACGATTTAATAATAAAAATATATATAAATATATTTTTTTTTGCAAAATTATGGTATATTTACAACCATAGACTAGATGCGTTTTATTTTATTTTTCTTTCGCTTTGCTATACTTTGTGTTTATTCTTTTAAAAGTAAGTATTAACTATTTTTTTTGTTTATTCACAACGCAAAAAAAAAGAACATACATACATGTACTATATGTTTATATCTTTGGCAGTTTAAATTTGTTGCTTTGTTATGTGAAAATCAGTCGATGTTTCATACATTTAAATTAGTTAGTTAAAGTTAGTCTTCTACTTTTTATTTTAAATAGTTAAATGTGTTTCATAATAGTTTTATGAATGTTTTGTTTGTTTAATAAAAAGAAATTAGTTGATGTGTGGAGGAATGGACGTGGCTAGATCGACTTAAAGTTTGACTGCAGATATTTGTATTTTTACGCGTACGTGTCTTTCAGATGGACTGACGGTCTTCGAAAGATAGTGGACTGAGAGCCTTGGAAAGATGGTGAAAGGATCATATTTGCACGTTTCAGCGATATGGCTAAGTGGATACTAAGCAGATTCAGAATACAAATATTTAGGAACCAGGGCCTAGCTTCTCACAACCATTCGTGTTGCACGTGTTAGACTCTTAGACGAATGGAAGGGGAAATGCCGTGTCCGAAGGGCAATTTGTTATTTGAGAAGTCTTTTCATGACAGTTATAGTCTAGGATGTTTGTTAGACTCTCGCTAGAGGTGGGGCCGTGAAGAAAAAATCCGAATGTCGAACCCATTGCTCCATAGTCCAACGCGATAACCACTGAGCAACGGCGCCCTCTATATCACACGGTTAGGTGTGCCAACGCCAGTAAATTGTGGATTAATTGATGAATTCCGCTTTGCTTAAGGGATTTCGCTTAACCGAGTAGATTCAGTAAATACAAAAAGAAGACGGATGTGGGTTTAAGTGACAGCCTATGCTTGGACCAGTGTCAGAAAAATGGTTCTAAGTAAAGCGTGCATCTACTGGTGAGAGCAGTGCAAGGAAAGATTGTTTGAATGTCGGTTAAGAGGAAGAAAATGCGTTGGCGTTGTCTGTGAATCAAAAGTTGGACTCTCCAACGGACTAACCACCAACCTTCTCATCCATAAAAAATAAAACAGCCTCCCAAGTTCTCATCAAAACTTATAAAAGTAAACTACGAAGCTGGGATCTACGGACGTCTAAAGATTTTCAGTCCTAAAGCAAATATTTTGCAACAAAACAAGTCGAACTCTTAAAATCGGGGATAAATGCGATCTTTTCCAGGCGATCTGGGACGGTTTTTGAATTCCAATCAGTGAGGATAGGGGACTTCAGAGCTTGAAGTAGTCTACATAATCTGAATGCTAATAAAGTTAAAATGCTGCACGTTGTACCAAAGACTTACTAAACTTGGACGGGTTAGATAGTCTTAAAGCCGAATAATCAATGCTATTTAGGGACTTATTTACTTAGCCTAAGCACTTATACTAATTTATGAATCATAACCTTGTGAGTCTTTACGTATTCTGAATCTCATGCATCCCGTGTGCGTCCTTACTCCGTTGATGATTTGTATAACTCTCGGCGAGGATGCTACCAATCACTGAAGACGCTGGCGGTGGTGGTGGTGGCGTATGCTGATGATGATTGTTTATAGCCGCAGCAGCGGCAGCCGCTGCAACTGCAGCTGCATTTGAATGTTGTAGTTCGCCGGGGGGGAGATAGTCCTTCCAGTTGCGGAACAAATACCGTGTGAACTTCTTTAGTTGCCTAAATTTACAGTAAGTAGCTCCCTCTGCCGACTCTAGCTGTTGTGTTTGAATGAGGAATCCCTTTTCTTTGAAAGTCTTCTCCAATTTCTCCCGCTGAACCGCACGACGAGACTTCTTCTTTTTACTGCTGGGGTGTGACGCATGGTGGTGGTGATGATGATGGGGTGGATGAGAGGTACTGCTGTCAGCATTTTTCAAGTGTCCTGGCGAGGGAAATGGCGACGTAGAAGAAGTCGTCGAAGTCGCAACCGATACAGATGGCAGGAGTATACTGTTTGTTGGCGAGTCGGGAATTTGTAACAACTCGTTGCTGAGTCCAGCCGAGGGTGGAGGAACATCAATGGTGATCTTCTCACCGGTGGCGTTTAGAAAGACTCCGGCGCAGTTCATTCCCGGTACGGCTCCAGACTGTTGAAGGCTTTCTCGGGGAAAGAACTCATAGCTACGCATTGATTTGTCTCCGGTGCCGCTGTAGTAGCGATAATTGCCATCAGAATCGACTGAAAGCATTTTCTTCTCCTGTAGCGAGGGATTCGCACCTCCGGTGAATTTGAACTTGCAAATGCTAACTTCTGTGGCAGGATTCGTGGTGTTCTCGGCTGGCATTGGTGGAATGAATATCGCCGAGCGTTTACGCTTCTGTGGGGGATGATTGGTGGGATGACTCGCTGATGTGGTTGTAGAGTTTTCAGACTTGACAGAGCTGGGGGTTGGGAGCTGTTCAGGATATTCTGGAGTGGACGCAGGTCGCTCGATTTTCGGTAGTGGCAAGAGATTTGTCCCCCGAATCGGGATTTTCAGCGACAGTTGGTTGTTGTGACTTATTGTCTCCAAGTTGCTGGTGGGGAAGTTCGCAGATTCTATGAGTTTCTGGTAGTACACGCTCATGGGATGAAGCAGTAGGCTTGGATTCGGATTTGTCCAATTTGCTTGAGTGTTCGAAGTTTCTGTTGACGAAGGCTCTGTTGGTATGACGGTTGGTAGGGAAAACTTTAAATTGGCTGCTAGGAGCGAATCGGTGACTGCATCCAGAGGCGTGGCAATCGGTGTAGGACAGTTCGAGTTCGTTCGTGTCTCTGATCCTTCCTCGTCATTGCTTGAAATTGAAAACGAATCCGCATGGTCCCGCAGACAGAGATTTAGTGGCTCCTCTGTTTTCGGAAAAGTTGGGGAGTCACCTAGTAATCTTCCGTCTATAGCTGCTCGTGGAGTTCCTGGAAGGATGGTTCCGTAGTTTTTGTAGATTAGGTGGCATATGTCGGCCTTCTTGGGTTTTCTCCCGCGTCGTGGCTTTGAGTTGTCCAGCGTCATTTCGCCCATGTAAGGCAAATCCGAGTATTTGACTACCCTTCGTGGGGGTTTCTGAATATTTGCATTTACATCCACTTCGGGATGAGGTGGCTCAAAGCCTGAAATCTCCTCTGCACCCGAATCATCTTTAGCCTCCTTCGCTGTCGATTGTCGCTGCATTTCGGCGATTTTCTGCAACCAATTACGAACATTTTCATGAGAACTTTTCGTTGGTGACTTCTCTGTAACCAACTTTGGTGGAACTTCCCTTGGCGGCTGCGGAACTTTCGGTATATGTTGACCCTGTGTAGCCTCGTAGTGACTTAAGTATTCGGCCGGCAGAGCCTGATGATGGAAACGCAATTTTATGGCTCCTTTTCGTTTAGCCCTCGGGGTCGATGGTTTTTTTGCAGCACTCTGCAGTTTCGCCTTTAATTGACTTTTCGAAGAACTAATGGTTTTCACTGAAACTGGAGCAATTATGGAATTGAACTCCGACGTATGATCATCGTCGACAGTGTGAGCTCCTCGTGATATCAGCGGATCGTCGGAGCCCTGAAGGAGAAGTTTACTGGAACCCATCTCTAAAGGTTGATTGTTGACGTGATGCCACGGAGTGTGGTATAGGTCGGTTGTATCCTCTTCCAATTTGATTGGATGCACTAAGCTGACTTCAGGCACAGCCTGGATGATGGGAGTTTTTAGCGGCAAGGGTGAAACAACAGTGGAACGTATCACAGATGAGCACATATCTTTCTCGCATGCAGTACCGCCTCCGTTTAGGAGATTGATTTCGTCACGAGATATGTCCTGCATGCTATTGCCGACTAGAAGTAGAAAAACAAAAAAAAAAACACGAAGTAGTAACAGTTATAGTTATAGAGATGTTTATGATGGTGTTGTGTGGTGTGAATTTGTGTGTGGTGTCTTGAGGTGTGGATGAAGCTATGGGGAGTCTCCAATTCGTTTTCAATTGTTTTTGGCTTATAGAATCCTACGGTAAGTTCTTTCGGGATTAGTACTGAACATTTTATGATTCTCACAAAAATTCTATTAGACTGACGTAATGCTATGGTCAAGTATCCTGGCCAATCAAAGAGCATAGAAGCTGTCTATCTGGATGCTATTTTCCTATTAAAAGCAGGCTTAGTCAAAAGTCTTGAGCTATAGCCAGATGGGCTTGCATCAAAATACAGTTTTTATCGATATCAGCTTAAAAGGAATGAAAGAAAGGTTGGAGGACTGCTCATCTCTCTTTTCGGTCATATAGGACGTAATAATCCCTGACGTATGCTGTGTATGATGACTGTGAAGCTAAAGCAGATGTCATTGGCAGAAACCCAAATTCAGACATGCGTTCGGAATATAAAATCTAGGAGTGACGAACCGTTTTCACTATAGTTTACGACTTTCTTACGTATGTATTGATGTGGTACCATGAACATGATTGGGTCTTTCGAAAGAAAGCTATTTTGGCGAATCGCTTTCTAAGAAAATATTTATCAAGAGGTTGACTATGGCGATTTGCTGAAAGATTTTTCAAAAAACGATTTATGACCCAACTATGCAGAAAAGCTAGAGTCAGCCCGGAACGGATCGAACTCTATCCTTCTTTCTTCGAATCAGGACTAAGACAGTGGGTATACTATACTTTTAGTTTGAGATACAAGTGAACATCGATCGAATTGGTTTTTTAATGGAGAACTCCCCTTAGAAGTGGGCGTGGTTTTGGACAATGTAAGAAGAATTTGGTCCTAATGAGTGGTTTTTTTCGATTTGTAATAAAAATATGCAGTTATTGAGACGTAGGTGTGGCAGTGGCAAAAGGCTTTAACTTTTAAGTTGTGAATCGATTGCGGAAAGTTGCTTTGGTTTAAAAGCCGAGCCTAAAACGTTAAAGTTAGTTAAGTTATAGAAGAAATTCGGCCACCACGGTACGAAAAGGAATAAAAAACAGTCTGACCAGTTCCTTGTAGACTCTGGAGTCCAACCTTGACAGACCAACTAAAAGAAGCTGTGAGATTCAGCATTGAACAGGTAGGAGACTTTAGAGGATTCCTGCTTTTCATTGGCCAGGTACAAACGCCAATAAAGAATTAAAGCTGTGACATTGTTATAAGAGATGAAAAGTAGCCTTCTCGATACACAGGGAACTTTAGCTGCACTTAAACTGCATTCCAGCAGCTGGTGTTTAGAAAAAGTGGTCCAACAGTGAAGTTAACGTTCCCATATTTATAAGGCTTACACAGCTATTACGAACGGAAAGGGTGAGTTGTTCAAAAACATACATATAATCAAGTCTGAGAGGATAAAGGTACATCTAACGACTGGAATAGAAGCTTAATGTGACCCATTTACAAAAAAGGAAAATTTTCGATTCGTAAATCCTCCAATCGTATCAAAGAATAGTCGTATACTGCTCTCCTATTTATTTAACATGACCCTGAGAGAATAAATGCGAAGCCTACATATATATGTACATATGTATGTAGGGCAACGCTTCAAACTTCTATACACATGTTTCGAAAGTGATTATTTGTCAATACACGAATTTAAATGTCCCTGACGCTTGGTTATAGGTTAATAGACAAGTTCATGATCTTGGAATGAGTCCCCAGTACGTCAAGAATTGATCAGAATTTTCTAAGACAAGTGTCTATGTGGGCCATCCTCCATATGAACGAATATAAGTTTTTAATGTTCACTGGCTACTGTCCAAGAACTTAGGGCAAACTTAACCTTAAGTTAGCCAAAAAAAAAAGAGGTCATAATCTCCAGCAGCATATCTATCTTCATGGCATAGTTGTGTCAATAAAAACGACAGAACTCTCGAGGTGGCAAGAAAACGCCTGAAACTGGACCAATCAAGGATTGACTAGTTAATTGTGGAACTTTTAAAATCCAATATTTGCTTTGACCTTCAAAGGCTTGGATCATAACAAGCAAAAATTTGTTAACGTAAAGGTTCGAGCTTCGATTTATTTAAATGGGTAGGCTTGAAGATCCCTGAATGAGGGCGTGCTCAAAAGTTGATCTGATTAAAGGTTTGTTTTTTAAAAATACCACGAAATGGAAGTCTCTACAGATCCGAGTTCAACCACTCCTATGACCTAAGCTGGGTCTAGCCTATCTCCGCTCGACATTCGATGTCTCACCAACGCAGAGCGATCTAGGCTTTAATTCAGAAGCCCTTTTGGGGACATTAAGACGTCCGAATGGATACCATAACTTCGGTATTCCATGGCCTGCTAATCTTTAAAGTTGAAACCCTGTTATATGCCGCAAAACAACTTGAATTTTTCTGTTTTAGTCATCACATTCACGTTTCATAACTTTCAAGAGCCAACAACTGCACACAGTTGTCTTGCCAATTTCCAAACAACCAATGGAATCAATAAATCAATTTCGAAAAACCATCACTTCCCGAATGACTAATGCACTCAGCCATTTCCCTTTCAACACGCTGGGTACACATCAAAATTTTTCTCCTGAATCATCCTAAAAATGCACACAAAATGTTTACGAAATCGCCTCTGTTTCTTCAGAAATACAAATTCGTTACATGACACCTTACATGCAATTCTGATCGATTCTCACAAAAACTCACTCCTCGCCTAAGAAGAGCAAGACCTTCTCTTTCGCGAAAGGAACTCTCTCTCTCTTAAATCCTCACCCATCACATGTACAAAATTTCTTTTAAAAAAAAATTTTTCTTTACCATTAAATAAAAACTCCGGCAACATTATAAATAAATCCACTTTGCCGTTCTCATATCTCGAAAACTCCACAAAAATCTAATGCAGTTCCGGAAAAGTTGTTCAACACAATCGAAATTTTTTTCGAAAAAAAAAGAAAAACTTTTTGGTAAGGGAACTTCCTCCTCTCTTTTGAAATTCGATTCCCGGTTTTCGTTGCCGATGTGTCGTGTGTTTCGTTTTTGAGTGTTTTGTGTGCGAAAATTTCCTTTTTCGGTTAACCGAAAAAAAACCAAACCGAACCGCAACCGCAACACAATCAAGACTCGAAATTCCGAATAAAGTTTTGAATTTAATTTTTATTTAACAAAATCTTCTCTGGTCGTGTTGAGTTTTCGAATAAAAAGAAAGAAAAAACTGCCAAACACACGTGACCGTTGTTTGTAAACACGCGGGGTATTTTTAAAATTTAGTCCTTGTACTTATTTTCGAAATTCTGGACAAACAACTATTTCCTTTTTGACCGACAATGTCCGTACAGTATATGTATGTGTATATGCTTTTTGAATTGTGGTTCAAAACTTCCACCACCCGTACACGTTGACATCCAAAACGCAACTAAAAATTTTTCAAAAATATACATATCCACCTTAGATGGACGTTGTGTACCTATGACGGTCGTTGTGTTGTGTATTTCTTGGCTCCTCTCTCGTTAGTTATCGCCATGGCGGGGCTGTATAGACCCGTCCTTCGTTTGTCTGTCGTCGGATCGTTTGCGCGCGACGATCGACGACCGACGACGACCGTTGACGACACGTCCAAAAAGTTTTCAAAGCACAAAACAAAGAAAGCACTACAATAGGGAACGGATTTTTCTGAATCGAGCGTTTCTAACATTCTATTTACACACAAAACATACTCGTATGTGGACCGTAAATACGCAGAATGCTCCGGTTTTTCGTAGTTTTATTTCTAGACCCTCGAAAATATCATTTTCAGTTATTACGTAGAGGCGAAGAGAGGAGATGCGTTCACGTATGCGCTCTTTGATTCGAGATGCCGTCATCGGTATCAGGCCGGGTGCTGGAAAATCGACTTCTTCTTATCAGTGGTTGGATTGGGAGGGGGCTTCCATTTAGTATTTTCGGAAAAGAGCAAGCCGTGTGCGCCAGTTCAGAGCTATTTTCGTGCTAAAAAGACGATTTCAACGCTGGTATGCTATAGGTAGAGCGATCGCCTAGAATTTCGTTCGCACTCTCGATGGGAAGGAGATGCGAGTGGCTTTCGAGCGATTTCTAGACCAAATATGGCAAACGACTCGTGTATGGCAAATTTATTTAAAAATAACATTTTTTTTCTTCTCGAGCGGATGGCTGATGATGAATAAGACGTTTGGTAGGGTTGCCGCTGTTAATTGAAGGAAGCAACCTGTTGGTAATAATTTTGGGACGTCAACCAAGCCATTTCGTAATTAGGCGAAATAAAATTTTTTATTAGGGCGTATGGGTGATTTTTTTTTTTTTAAAATACATTTTTTCATCTCTAATCATGTGATTGCGTTGATTATGGTGGAGATATGTTGGCACGGATGGTGGAAGGAACTCTCGTGAGGTAGTGGAAGGCAATGAAGTTGAACGCATCAAATGCAAGAGGTCAGTCGAGTACATCTGATTTGATGCTAGGACTAGGAAAACAAAAGCTAGTATCAGTTGATACCAAACAAACCATGGTTTGAGGGTTAAGATCAAGTGCATAACCGTTGTGATCAATGGGAGTCTTTGAGATAACTTGGGGATCTTCGATCCCCAAACAAACGTCTTAAGACAAGAACTGGTTCGATGAATGTAGGCATCAATCCTCCGAAACAAGACGTTGGTAAGGGATATAGCATGTTCGTTGCAAAATATTCCATAAAATGAAGTCAATACGAGGCTGAATCGCCATATGGGCTTTAACCTTGACAATAGTCACTCTTGTGGGGCTATAGGCAAGAACTACATATGTAAGTGGCGCCGACTTAGTGTGAAAAACTCCAATCGATAGTGATCTAACTGGAAGGAATAGTTAAGCAGAGAACGGCTTAGTTTGAGGCATGGAAACTGTCCACAAAAGAATTAAAAGTCACTGATTAAAAAATTGTCTTCAACGGGCTGGACATAGAAAGGATTGGTTGCAGAGTGGTTGTCCACGCAGATGACATTCCCATCGTCACCTTCGGAAAACACCCTGATACTCTCAGGGATATCCTTAAATGCGCTCTCTTGAAACTTACTAAATATGCTTAGGAATTAGAAGTGAGCCTCTTCAAGAAAGAATTTGTCCTCTTTACGAGGAAATATGAAGTGTCATTGAACCTCCCCCGGCAAAAGACACTAGTCTCTCCAGGGAGAAGCCATACGTGAGAACTTAGGGCCTTAACGTCGTATCATATGATGGATGTACGTGTCCATCTTTAGGACTATATTACTATACGGCATACATTATGCTTCATTTGATCCCCTTAGGCATTCTTGGCAACCAATTGCCTGCTAATGTGACCATTAGAGTCAAAGCCTCCTTTTTGTTAACATGAAGCCCACTCCTCGATCATCGATCTCACTACTGACTACACTCCTCCGACCCTGTTATTTGATCGAAACTTTCGCAAGAGGATTTCTGACGGGACTATTCGGTCCACTTTTACACGGACGGTTTCCAAGACTTGTAAAGCGATGTTTTCTCCAACAAGTTCAGTTTGAGGATAACTTTCGAGATCATTGTAGCGTTTTTTAGGCAAAAATCTTGGTAATCAAGGAAGTCTTATTCTGGCTGAAATGTAATGCAACATCTGGCAGGGATCCTAGCATTTTCAATAAAAGTCAAATGCCAATCAAATCCCTGGAATCGTGCTGCTTTACATCAAAGAACTAGGCTGAGTGTCAAGCCACAGAGACATTGCAGGAAATGCAAAGCTGACTAGCTCGTCAGACTGGATATAACCCATAGAATCAAGTGAAAGGTAAATTTTCTAGCTCTGGTGCAAGGTATGCTGTTGGTAGCTGGGAAAGTACATGGCTTTTTGACCGAACCCAAGGGTTAGTCATGTCAGAAGAAACGTAGCTAATCCGAAAGCAATTATTGCCACAATCCATTGCAATGGACCTTCTTTGGGTCTGAGTGTGTCCCTCCTGAGCGAAAACAGTCAACCAATCCAACCTAACCCTCACACAGGAAACAAGAAAGGAAACTGGGCGCCTTGACTCAAGCACTTAGTGCGTTCGACGTTGAACACCTAAACCCCTTTTCACGCCCTACTTCTTGCGAGCATCTGACAAACGTCCGAGAGTATAACTGTCATGAAAAAGTTCGGCAAATAATAAAAAGTAGGTCTAATACCAATGGTTATGAGAACCTAGGCTTTGGAACCCTTTATTCCCAATCGTCAATCTTGTCAAAGGATGCACCAGCTTATGGCAACCCTGCAATCCGGATTGCAACAATGTCGTTTCATAGATATCCATCTCTCCCATCATCCATTTATAAATATATATGTATCCATGCACATCAAAATGAAAAAAAAATGAAAATGGTGTGCATTTTCGAAAAAAGAATCAATTTACATTACACACACTACAAAGCAAAACCCAAAAAAAAAAAAAAACACAGACAAGTTTTCCTCTCATTTTCAAATCAAAATTCTTAGACGAACATAGAAAGTATTTCTTTTTTTTGATTTTTTTCAGAAAATAAAACATGTGATAGATTTTGTTTTTTTATTAAACTTAAAAACATCTAAAAAAGAAAAATAAAAATAGGAAGAGAGGCGGCGACGACCAGAAGAGCAGAAAACTCAAATATCATCCTTCTTCGATAGATTGGCCAAAAATAACCACCACCACTAGAAGAAGACGTTTATAATCGCGTTTTGGCCACTTGTTAGAGCGCGCACAACATGAACACAAAATGTGGTGACGCATCTGGGTGAAACAACCAATTGCGTGCATAGATTTCATCAGTGTTTCAGAAATTGCTGCTCTCTTCGACGGGGTATGGCCAACAGGCAGCCAGTATCGAAATTTTTAAAGAAAATTCAATTCGGAACTTGTTAGCAATTCTAACAAAATGTGGCCTTGTGTGAAGGACACAAAATTTTGTACCAAATTGTCTTATCTTGTGAGCTTGTAGAAATTTCTAACCAGTCGAACTGACCTCTTTGGATCTGAAAGCATTTTTGGTGCATGGCTCCAAAGTTTTTACCAAATTGTTCTTACGGAATAAATTGGAGCAACACATCCCAATGAGTGGCAGCATTTCGATATGATCTTCCTTTCGAAAGACATCGATGCTGGGTGGTCAAAATTTAGGAAAAACAAAGGATTTGTGGTTTCTTCAATTCTGATCTTGTTCATCATTTCAGCAACAAATGGATTCCGTGTTTAACTGCCCGTAATCATTCCGTAGAACGCAGCTCTTTGTAGCTAGAAAGGCCTAAATTGTGTACCAAATTGTTCTATTAACCAGAATCAAGGCATAAACTCAGGGAAACAACAAAAGATCAATGAATCAGCATCTCTACTGTCCTGAAACAAGCATAGAGGTTTTGGGCCTACATTTTGTACCAAATTGTTCTATTAACCAGAATCAAGGCATAAACTCAGGGAAACAACAAAAGATCAATGAATCAACATCTCTACTGTCCTGAAACAAGCATAGAGGTTTTGGGCCTACATTTTGTACCAAATTGTTTCATTAACCAGAATCAAGGCATAAACTCAGGGAAGTAACAAAAGATCAATGAATCAGCATCTCTACTGCCCTGAAACAAGCATAGAGGTTTTGGGCCTACATTTTGTACCAAATTGTTTCATTAACCAGAATCAAGGCATAAACTCAGGGAAACAACAAAAGATCAATGAATCAGCATCTCTACTGTCCTGAAACAAGCATAGAGGTTTTGGGTATTGTTCCAAATTTTGTACCAAATTGTTGTCTCAATGAAGGAAGCGACTGTAGGGATATATGAAAGTGAATCTGAAGGCGGTACACCCCCCTAAAAGTATGGTTCTGAACATTTTTTATGGGAATCAGTCCAAATTTTGTACCAAATCGTGTCGAGGGACAAGAATTTCTCCATTAGAACATGACAACACTGGTCTTAATGCGTTTATGAATGCTCATATCTACCTCCTTCTCTACGCAGACCATCTGACTGGTTGTTCTGTCCGTCTCCCAAGAGCATTTCTTTCGAGATTCAAAATATTTATGCTCAACGTGTGCGTGGGTATGTAGCGCGTCTCGATTTTCTTCTCGCTTTGGGAATACAGAGAAAGTGTGTTCGAGGGTATTTTTTGTTGTTTTTTTGGCGCTTTTCCTAAGGCATTACCGCTTGCGCCGTCCCGTTCCCTCACAGAGGAGACTTTCTTAATTTGGAACGCAAGTTTTCGAAATATGAGTAAGTTGCCTAAATTTGGTAGATAGCAGAATGCGGCTATAATTTCGCGTTGCTACCGGCAACACGCTTGTGTGTGAGATTTTTTTTCCACATTTTAACTTATTCTCTTGTGTGTTGGGCGAGTGTTCCAATTTAGTTTGGATTTTTTGGTTTTTTTGTTTTTTTTTGTTTGAAATTGAATTTTTTGAATAAAACCTCCGGCGGCGGCGAGTAGGGCGAAATGGGAGATGATTAGGAGGAGATTGGGTATATGATGAGCATGATGATGTGTATTTATGGAGTCCTATGCCGGAGGGGAAGTTGTGAAATTCACTAACTAAAACTGTCGGGGGTAGTGTGTTGATTATTGTCGGTCTAGGTGGGTGGGCATTTCGTCAGCTGTTAGTTGACAGCTGCTGAATGGAACTTATTATTCTTCTCCTGGCTGACCTAGTAAACTAGTCTTTAGTGAGGAGATGATTCTAGGAGGTGTGCTTGGATTTATTTTTATAATGTGTAGATGGTAGACAGTTTTGGGAAGTCAATGAATGAATGAATGATGTCTGACATGTGTGTTGTGTGGGAGTGTTCCAGGTGGTGGCAGATGGCTTATTGTTTTTTGCTTTTTAAATGGATTTTTGAAAGTTATTTGATTGAGCTGAAAATAAAAAGACATATATTGTTTGGCTAGCGTTTGGAAGTGTGATTTACGGTAGAACATTTGAGACGAACTATGTAAGGAAGGAGATTCCTTCACCAGAATTGAGGGAGCCAGCATGCTTTAGGCGAATAAAGAGTGACTATGTCGACACACTGATGATGAAAGGAAATTAATTTTGTGATTGGAGTTCCAAAAGGGTCCCGATTCGGTCCCCTATTCTTGAATGTTTTGTACAACGAAACTTCACATGCATATGTAAGCACCTGCAGAGGCAAAAGACGATTTTGTGGGAGATGCGCCTTCCAGAGTATAAGACGATAAGGCGAAGAGTTGCTATTGATAGATGCCACAGCTCAACCAGAGGCTATAATATGCAAGTTTGGGTGGTAATGGTTTATAAATGTATAAAGCCTTCGAGAAAACCAAGTAAAAGTAACTCAAAGTATTGTGCCATGATCTCTGCAATAGAAGTGTACTTTTCTCGATCGATTAAGCATGTGGACGCCGTTGGAGGAAACGGCTAAGAATTGTCCCTTTTTTCCAAAGAAAAGACAGCTATCAAACAAGACTGCTTACACCAAGCGATAGGTAGGTATGACGAGTTTAAGAAATAGCAGAAGAAGTAGGATTACTCTTGGAACAATAAAGCCCTAAGAATGACTATCAGATGTGGTCCTTTAACTATCACAGGCATGTTTAGATTGGTCAGGAGCTCAGCTTACTTCCTTACATTATCTGATAGCCGTCATGCTAAAGACGAGCCAACGTATGAATCTACAATAAGTGAGGCCTGAAGATTGCGATTAATGGAGAAGGAGAAATCCTATCAGTAAAGTTTTATTGAAGGAGTTCTCAGAAGGAAGTATGGGAGAAGGATGGAAAGATGATACACCCACCACGATTGGGCGTAATTATAGAAAATCATCAGCAGGTACACCGATATCAGTAGTCCTAGTTTCTTATTTAAACAGATCTGGTCAAACATTGGAAGAAAACTAAACAACTTAAGTCCCTTGACATGAGGTTAGAGTGGAGTGACGCTTAGACCAATCCATTGTGATGCCATGGTCGCACCACTTGGCTAGGTTGTTGAAGAAAGGGGCTCCTAGAGCTGGCCAGCCTTTTGGGACAAAGCTGGTCACGTATGTACATAGGAGGTGAGGAATGATTCTTTCTTCTTCCTCTTCTTCATCTACAGATTCAGCAAAAGACATGTGGAGTAAGAATCAGTCTTGGTCTATCAGATAGCGTCCAGTAAATACACCTACAACATGGCTGATCTGTGATCGCTTCAACAGATGTAACTCGGCATTACGTTTCAGATTAAGCCTCTGTCTTAAGCCCTTTCGGAAGGATGCTGTAGTTTGCCGAGTTCGTCGACCTAGCAATTTCCTATAATGTCTAGACTGGTACTCAGCATAGTTGAATGTTTCACTGCTCAGTCATCTCCAGATGAGGCCATCAATAGTTTAAATTAGCCTTTGAAGTGAAAGACCACGATTCCAGGGATTTGACTGTCAGTGAATATGCTATTATCTCTGATAGATATTGGAAGACATTTTAACTAGTACAAGGCTTCCTTGATCGCCAATATTCCCTCTGCCATTCTGTGGCTAAAAAATGTATGATCCTGCCAGTTCTACTATATGCAACCCAGAGTTAGACGATAACCATGAATTCTTCTTTGAATATTCGGTCCTGTATACGAGGAGGACAAATACAGCAGAAGATGAAACCACGAAGTCTACAGCTAAGCCCAGACTTGGTCGAGCACAGCGAATAGAGAATAGTGCTTAGATGATCTCCGAATCCGGTTCCAGTTGTGGGATGACTAGGAAGATAGAACCTGTCATGACAGACCATTTAGTCTAAAGAACCGGCAGCAAAGAAGGAAATGGAAAACTTCAGTCTCGCTAGCAGAGACTCTTCACTGTTCAGATGCTGAACTGAATAAGTAGCCAGCAGCAGTAAGTAACTCTGATAGGAGCTGGCTAAGTGGCTAAACCGTTTAAAGCGACTAAAGTGCTGCACCATCTGTTCCTCCTCCTTAGAATAGGAACCAAGGAAACATCACAGCTTGAGAAGAAATGGAATACGAAAGTATTCCATGATAGCACATCTACAACAAAGCGAGGAATATGAGCCCAGAACCATACTGAAAATAACTCCTTGTTGATGCTACCTCAAGTTAATTCTACGACTTTCCTTTGGACAAGTCTGGACAAAGCTTGAAACAGAAAGAATACCACAGGAGTACATACGCGAACCACTACTATTATGGAACGTAATGGATATGGCCCAACTACTCATGCAGCAATAGAGATCATCTGATGGTGGTTCTCTTTAGTTTGTGGAACATAAAGTAGACCCGTCCTTAATACAAGACGTTTGTGAACAATATATAGTCAGTGAACAGGAAATACAAACCCCACGCTAGATATGAGAAACCCTTTCAGAGAACACTTAACCCATTCAGTTCCTAAAGTCGGATTCAAGGAGGACGAACTCATAGTCCACAAATGCCAGAGTTGCTATATCGTCAACGCCTCACTCATCTGAATCAGGTTTTCAAAAAGTAAATACCAGAGCGCTTGATCTGGACATCTGAAAGCAACGTGCTCCGGACCGAAGAAAATGGAAGGTCCTGGCTCAGACAGAGACTCTTCGCGGATCGGGGGTAACGTAAGTAAATATCAAAAGTTTCTACCACACGACGTGGCTGAAATCAATTGCTGGAGTGGAGTGCCAGAGCGTACAGAACTTAGGATTCCACATCACAGCACTGTGTTTCAATTGAGATTTCTCTTGACTACTGAAAGTCTCAGGACTCAATTCACAACAATAGACAACCAAGATGCCAAGAAGTCGTGCTCTATAAAAACCAAACCGAATCTAGGTTTCCGGAACCTCTGAACAGAATCTACACAAAGCTCCCACCTCTCATTTCCCATGCATCTGGATCCAGTCATCATCATCATCATCATCCAACTCCAAACATGACCAAAGCCAAAGCAAATCAGAAGGAAACAACGTCCATTTATGGTCTAGATGGCATGAGTTCTGTGCAACGCGTTGGTGGACACTTCCAACTCGCCATGAAGCAAAGATTACGCATATAGAATGCGTGCTGCGTGCCAGCACCACACACCCTCCGCTCGTTAGTTTGCAGTCACAAATGATCCCAATAAGGGCATCCGTACTCCAGACTCCAGTCTCCACTCGTGTGCACAATTTCCATTTTGACTCCGTGCCACAACCAAAACAGTTGCCACAGAAATATGAAGTCTCTGGCTCAGCACTGCCGTAGCACTGCATCCTAACCAAAACCCAGAGGCGCAGTTAGGAGATCTCGCGTCATACCACCCTGGCACCGAAAAAAACCAACTATTTGCACAGATTAAGTGCTTTCCAGCCAAATATGGCGTATGGCGCGAAGGTGTTTGGGCGGAATTTTTAGCCCCGGAATCTCGTAGCCAACTAACCCAACCGACACACCGACCGTCAACTTAGCTTCGCAGCCAACGACTTAATTTTTACAAGTCTCCCCGGTGCAGGGTACTTAAGTGCTGCTGTTGTGTACCCCGATGACGATGGCGACAACTTTTATGGCTTAAATGCAATTTCGCATTCGTATAATGCACCAGAGTTCAGCCACAGATGCAGATGTGGGATTGGAGGTTTTGTTTGCCAAATTCGTGCGCTAGCTGCCTAACATGCAGCCAGACTGCGAGGAGGCCTACGCAGAAGCGATTAATTCATTTCCATGTTCATTTGTGGGATTAAATTGGTGAGGTGCATCCAAAGTTGGCAAAATGAAAGTCCTTTCCGATGGCATGTCCACAACGTGAGAGAGAGAGAGAGGAAGTGGTTGGCCTGTGTCCAGCGCGCAGATGGGTGGGTTGCGTAGGGCCAGCCACCTACTCTGTTGGTCAAAGTTTCGAGATTAGGATAAGGAAATTGGTATTTTATGACTGCAAGGAGGAGATGTAATAGGCCGGAGTCCATAAACGGAGTCTGCGTGTGGTTTTTTGGATGAAAGCAGTGAATGGAGGGACAACTTTACTGTCACAGTTTTATTAATTTAGAAAGACCTAACCAGGCATGCCCTCAAGGTGATAGATTGTTGAATTTCCAGTGAAAATTTCTTCGTCTGTGGCTTATGAGGGAATACCAGACAAGATCCAACTGTCAAAGGTCATCTCCAACGTGCTTTAGATGGAAGATCGTTGAACTAAGCACCTGGTTCAGTTGGTTCCTTCTCAAAACAATGGAAAAGGCTGAGGACCAGTATTTAAGGATTTGTTTTGTCCCATTCATCAGCATGTCTGCAGATCAGGCAGATCAACAGAGACTGACAGGTGACTGACACTATTCAAGCCGAATAGTTGGAAGGGAACAAGGTAGTGCCTTCATCAGCGTCGAGCCGGCATCCAATTATACATCGCACGAGCGACCTCAAAGTGGTTTGGATGTATCTAAGTACAAGGTCCGCAGAAACTCATACATCGGACTGCTAAACATAGCAAGAGGATGTCCACAAGGAGGGGTGCTATCTTGCTTAAAGTGGAACCTCGTAGAGCTGCTTAAGAAAAGTACATGACTGGGCACGGCTAGGATACTGACATCAGTCGAAGAAGGTTAATATTTGAGACTGAAACTAGGCAGTCAACTGATCTGAAAACGAGATAACCAAGACAAGCACGCGGACTCTAACGATTTGCTGGATTGAAGCCGAAAAATCCAGATGATGTAGATGGTACATTGCTTCTATGAAACCAATGATCACACTGGCTGTACAAAGCGCAGATGACTTACCTGAAAAGCAGCAGGGGCCTAGAAAAGCTCACTCTACTGTAGGAGCAATAAAGGAAGGGGAAAAGAGTGTCACCGTTCCAGAACGGTCGTCGTGTTTCCAACCCTAGATGGGAGAAATGCCTCCAATTCAGCTAGGTGGAGTGACAATAACTTCAGGGAATGGCAATATCTCAGCAGCATTGTAAGACCGAGACCTGTTGTATGACACCATTTACGGGACCCGAAGGAAGTAAATCATAGCTGGAGCAACGCAGAGCTCAATATGAGGACCAGATCTGTGAAACATGATGGATATGCTCTGAAATACCTTCCTGGTGGGATATGCAGATGACATAGGCGCGGAAATCACTGGAAGAACCACTGAAGATGCACAGAAAAGACTGAACCAGGTCATGAGACGCGTGTATACCTGGTTGGAAGATCAAGGAGTTCGGAGACGGAGATGGTCCTCTTGACTAAGAGGCGCATACCTACGATCGTCGACTTTCAAGTAGGAGCAGAGGTTGTAGTCAGCATAGAAACAGTAAAGTACTTGGGAATGGCTCTAGACCCTAAACAAACCTTCTCCGCGACCAAACGGAAGCTCCTGATTTCGATCAGCCATTCTATCCTCCTGTATCGCTGTGAGATTTGAGCAGACGCGCTTAGTCAGAGAATGGCAGCAATACAAAGACGAAGAGCCCTCGGATAGCAAGCTAGCCATCTTCGTAGTCGAGGGAGTCACTCCTCTTGATCTCCTACCGACAGAGAGGAAGTGCATGTGTGAAAAGAAAGGGGCAACGGGAGTGGAAACCGCAACAACAGCTCTTAGGAATTCACCAAGCTACAGTGGTAAAGCCCATGGTCTTCAGAAAGAAGAGGCAGATGGACTGCAAGACTGATAGGCAACTTTCCCGAGTGGACAGAACGGGATCATGGTGAGGTCAACTTTTACTTAACCCAGTTCTTAACTGGAAACGGGTACCTTAACGCGTATCGATATAGGTAAGATGGGTAAGGTAAGCAGCTCAGCCTGTCAGTATGGTGACTCCCCGGAAGTCAACGCTTACCACACCTTCTTCACCTGCAGCAGATGACCAAAGAAGGCATTGTGCCAGAGACAATACGAATAGAACGTTGTTACCAAGCCAAGCAACAGAATGAGTCGGAGCAATCCACAGTCAACGTGGTATAGAATGGTCAAGAACTTATGAAGAAACTGGAGTAAATGGGTCAAGTCCTTGGCAAAAGTGTTAGTCTAGACTCATAGACTGAATCCTGTGCACTAAATGGATATATCCAGATCAACCACAATGACCATCTGTTGGATCTCTGGCCATGTGGGTATAGAGGGTAATGAAATGGCCGACTTCCTAGCCAGTAAGGGAGTATCAACATCCTTCATATGCCTTGAAACAATCTGTGGAATAGGAGATCACAGTCTCATAGGAGAAATCATGAAACTAGAGAGGGAGACCAGGACTAGAACTATGTATAGCTCTCAGGACATGAGGCACCCCAACAATATTTGAAACGTGACACATGATTGCATCTACAGGAATACAGGATATCTGCATCAAAGAACAATACAGTCAGTCTCACAATTATTTTACCGCAGGAGCGTGCCTCCTCCTTATGGTAGTTTGGTGAAGGTTCAGGGTGGTTTGCTAGTTCCAAGGATTGTGTATCTGACTCTGTGGAGGCTTGTCCAACCTTCTGTGAGTATACCTCTGAGGAGAGTCAGCTGTGGTCTTTTTAGTAATAAAAGTTCGCTAGTATTGGGCCCAAAGTATTCTACTGAGTCGGCACGAGGTAGGAGTGCATCACCTTGCGTTAGCCATGCTATGCAAATCCGGATTAATTCTGGACATGAGAAGATTTAGGGGAACTTTGGCCGAGGGGTCTGCTTGTACTTCGTTTCGTTTGACTCTGAGCCTATCGAGTTCATCGGCCGTTTCATTCCCGCGCAGGTCCGGAGTGTTCTGCTGTCCCTTGCCCAGAGAGATTGGAGTTCTTCTATGTATCCCTTTACCACTGTTTATTTGGTTGTAAGGACTATAGAACAACTGCACCGAAGGAAACTACAGCTATATATCTCAAGAACATTCTGCGATGAGTACAGTGAAAACGCTAGAGCTAACTCTCATCCTTAGACTTTTGAAGGATACCGGATTAGAGAGCTTTAGAAGGGATTTAGAGCAGATTTCTTCCTCAAAAACATAGAAACAGAACATGACCCTCAGAAATGATTCCGAGAAGAGCCTAACATACCTATCCAAGGTGTGAGTAGGGGGCACTTGCTTGATTTTCTCATTACAGTGACTACTACCATTACCTTGACATCGCTGCCACACTGGACACTGCATACTAGTCTGAACTACAGCCACCTAAGCCTCAAAAGG
This sequence comes from Xylota segnis, assembly GCA_963583995.1. Lineage (NCBI taxonomy): Eukaryota > Metazoa > Arthropoda > Insecta > Diptera > Syrphidae > Xylota > Xylota segnis. The sequence continues at coordinate 11,077,417 of OY757238.1, read as the reverse complement.
TTAATTCGTCGATCCATCAATGTTTTCAGAAAACACCATTTGCTACTAACTCTCCACTAACCCCAATGTGGGTGCAATCACTTGCTGTTTTTCATTACCCCATCACTTAGCCGTATGGCAATGGTCGTGGTCATCACTCATCCAGCCCACAAAGTGTCCATCCAAATCGATCCCCTCGCCCGTCCATCGCCACCGCCGGCCGCTGGAACCAGCCAGCAAATGACCGTAATATCCATTGTAACTAATTTATTGAAATAATATGACACCAACTCTAATTTACGCCCGTTGCCCGTTGCCCGCTGCCCGTTTGCTGTTCTATTACTGGAAATACATACCAAACGAGAAAAACACTAAACAGTCAGCAAAAACAAATCTCGTCTCAGTTTTCCAAAAATGGCTAAAATGACTCGCGCCCACGCAATGGAGAACAACACACAGCTCTCGCACCCAAGACGACAACGACGACGACAACGCCGGGTGCCAACCAAGCTCGCAGCAAAGCACGAGGAGGAGGAGGAGGAGGAGGCTAACAGCTAACATGTTCGCACATAAAGTTAACTACTTCACACCTACGCCGCGCCATCAGAGCGTGTTGCTGGTTCTTCACACTGCATATATGCAGCAACACACTGTCTGCCAGGAGACGGACGAATCCACCTCCACCTCCACCTAGTTCGCCTCAATGTTTGATTAATCAAGTGTAGCGTACACCGAATCTCTACATCTTGTGGTTTCAATTATCCGGATTAAGTTCTGGGCCGAGATTAATACGCAACGCAACGACTGCATCGCCATTTGGCTTGGCATTGCCGGTTCGACGGCAAAAAAAAAAAATGATCCAGTATCGGCATATGGCTTGAAGTGGATCACTATCAGCGGGTTGGACGTGAGGCATCATCGATATTAGTCATGCGACTGTGCCTAGGTGGAGGCCGTTTGCGTTTAAGGTGATTATGTGGTTTGGTCGGAGCGGAGAGTGGCGTCATTTTGGAAGTCAACAGATTAGAACCGCAGAGTGAGTAATTTAGTGGCCCGCATCGTGGGGTAATACACGATAAAGATTCATTTGGCTTCTGACTCAGTGTTCGTGTATCAGTTGAAGGGCGATTGCTCTTGGACTCTTGGAGGCTGACGTAAGCTGGAGTGCCAATGACTGGGCACCTAGGTTTGTAGGGAAAAAGCCCAGATTTGTAAGAAGTACAGTCCATAGAGCGGTGTACCCCAGCATAAGAGTTGTCCTTCAGGTTTAGACTCAATTCCTCGTACTGTCTCCTTCGCCAATGGACATACAAGTTGGTATGCAGCTGGAACCAATCGTGTTCGAGTCGCAAAATATTGCGAAATCAGTGGTTTTGGCTGTGATGACGGGAACCCTAAGAGTACGTCCATGGTAAAGCCGATTCTCGCTTTCTATATTACCAGGTTTCCAACGACATTCACACCAGTACCAGTACTACATGTCATCTTCTTCAGATGAGATCACGGACCTTTCACGTCAGAGACAACTTTTGCTAGTTGAAGATGCCTACAGTCCTCAGCAAAGAATTCAAAATTCATTTCGTTGAAATCTGGTAAAACCAGGTCAGAAGCTTTGTTTCTAAAGGAATCCATTAGAACGCAACTAAACTTCCCTGTAAGGTCTCTGTAATGCAGAGCTGGTTTCATTAACAAAATTCCAAAGATCCCTAAACAAGCCATTCCCCTTTAGACCGCTAGAAGTGCCACTGACTTAACTAGACCGATTTCAGGAGAAAAAACCAAGGCACCTCCAGTGTGTAGGAAGCATATGCAGTCATATCTGAGGCTAAGAAGAGCTGAGACTCTGTCAGCAACGAAAAACGTATGTGAAACCCAGAGGGATGGACTTTGTCGGACTAAAAACTCTAGAGGAGGTGACGCAAAACTGCTTCGATCATCAGCTCTGGAATCGGAAAAAGCAAAGTGTTCTCGTGCCTTATGTAAAGGAATTAAGGATATTGCTTCACCTACCTAACAGGCAGGAAGAACAATCGAGATATTGGAGAACCTAAGATATAACAACCCTGTGGCAGTAAACAGCTATAAGCTCTGTGCACAGGAGAGCTCAAGCTGGAGATGTCGAAAATCCAGAAATTAGGGCAAATCAGTGCAACTGCCACAATAAATTGGCAACGACACGATGCAACAGCTCTAAAAACCATCGGTGGGCATACAAACCTAGAAGAGTGGATCACAAGAAGACATGGAACCTTCCGGGAAGGTTGGCTGCTGAAATGTAAAATGTCAAGTCTCAGAGTGAGAGACATAAAGCAGTAACCCCAAGGAGCTATTTTTTTACGGAACTGGACGAATCTTTTGAGATTCAAACACCCATCTGTGTGGTTTATTTCAGCTGTCGAACACTGGTTCTCATTGGCCACAATGGACTCTTAATTGGTTTAAGTGGGCCATTCACAATCTCCGTCAACAAGAGCACACATTTACCTAACCTAACACCAAACAGATTGATATAGTCTCGAGGAAAGAGTGGGGCAGTCCTAGCTAGTTCATCTGCTAATTCATGGCTTGTAATTCCTTGATGATCAGAAACTCCTTCGAGTGGAACTCTGTTCCAGTGAATCGCACCAGCATTCAACTGATAAAGAGCTCAGTGCCTTGCATTGCCTGAAAAGATGTATTTCCATCCCAGTGGTCTTAATAAGCCATAACATAGCACAGATCTCAGCCAGGCACACCGTGTAACAAATTTTTGTGGAATTTTTGCGTTGGTTTCAAAGACACCAGCTTCAACTCCAGATTCTGTCTTAGATTCGTGCGTGAACCAGTTGAGACGTTTGAGGTCCAGTTCCGAAACACCATTCCGTCAGTTTAGATGATCCAATATGTCTAACCGAAACAGTATCCCACGACTAAAGGGTGAGGAATAGTTGCAAAGTCAGGAACTGAGTCAAGAGTTTTCGGCTGCGACATGGGACCTATAATACCGAGATAGATTATTCTTCAGAGATTCTGAAGTGAAGTTCCAGTTGACCATATACAAATTGGGGTCAGTTCTCCCGTGAAGGTGATCCTAGTGGACCATCGGACTTGATGTGACAATACCAGCTAAACTGTTTCTCAAGGATAACGCCGAGATTTTTTACATTTCTAAAATAAAGTGATTCCTTTGATGGTGATAGCTCCTAGATTGATCAGTCTTCCTATTGTAAAAGGCATTGGAACAGTTTTGAAAGGTTCTTCTTTGATACACCAGTCTAAAACTTGGAATAAAGGAAGTTGCACGACAGCCCCAGACGCACAACCAATGGGTTTAGCCTGATCTCTGTAGATCTTCGGCTAGAAGATTGTCGACGGCTAGTGACCACAGAAGCAGAGGCAGAACTCCTTGTTGGGAACAACTTTTAACTACTGAAACACTGTGACACTGTGATTCGATACATTTGCTACCAATCACTCTTTCCCTTGAGCTGTAGCGACTGTTGTCGAAAGCACGCCGTAAGCTGTCAAGGAAATCACACAGAGCTGAAGGATGGAACTGCCACTATGATGACTCTTGCTAAGCAAAAACTCGGAGGTTATTAAACATGGATCGATACACACTCGCACAACGTGGTGAACCAGTGAGAAATCACTACAAGAACAGTGAAATTTTCACAAAAATGTTTCCCAAAGTTCCCAATGCTTTTGGCCACCACTAAGCGCAGTATCGTACAGCTATAGTCCCTCAAGAGCAGCTGAAAATATCCTCCTCCTAGCTGAGAGTATAAGTGATTAACCAGGACACTGTTCATTTCGAGACGATCACAGGAGTTGGCTCTATCCGCAACCACTTTAAATGGTCACAGGTCCAGTTGGCACAAGAATTGGATTTGGGTTCGGTGCTGGAAACCTAAAAGGACACCTGGCTTTCTCCCTAGACACACCTCACCCGAAACACAACACAAATGGAATTAGAGACAATTTTCTTCACAAAACTTTTCAAAAAACTTGTTGTGTGGTGGTTCACCTACCATGCCGACTGCCATTTGGTAATCCATTTGCATCCACTTGGCGTTGTTATCCACAAGACCAACTTCGTAATTCATTTACTCATCATTCCATGAAACAGAGCACTTGTCTAGCACTTGTCAGATCGTTTTGTTTGTTTACACTTCCAATGGAAACACACCGAAAACTACTCACACTTGTAGATTGCGGCCGAACATCGGTTCGGTTTTAGAACAACAAGCACTTTGTTGAGCGCGTGCATCTGTCTCACGGGTACTCGTATCTGTATCTGTATCTGCGATTCGATCGATTCAATGGAAACCGCACAACTGTAGTCTACAAATCACAAACAAACACGATTATGTGGAAGCAAGCAGCGCTCTGGCTCTTCCGTCAAAGAACGCGTCTCACAGTGAAATAGCGAAACGTTCTTGCACAAAACTCTGGCTGAGCGAAAAAAAACAACAACGCCAGCAGGGGCCTACTCCTCCACAGTCAGTGATCGCGTTCCCGGTTTTTCCGCGTGTACAGGTTATGTGGCGAACTGCATCGATGTGAGTCGCACTACAGATGGCGTGATTTGCGTGCTCAGTGCGGTGATCGGCGGGCGGTGTACTCATCCATTCATGAATCCGTTGTTGCCTAGGAATCCGCACCAGAGTGGGCGGCTGGTGGGTTCTGTCTCTGTGATTCTCTCTCTCTCCCTTTCTCTCTGTAGAATTGTGCAGCCGCGCCACACACGAGTACAAGTGTCTATCTGTTTGGCGAGATCAATTGTAATTAAGATCACCGGCGGCGCGGTGCGATGCAAGTGCTGCCAGACACCCCCCGTGTTGACACATACACTGGGGCGGAAATTGATTTTTAATTATTTCCGGTTTGCGGTTTTTTTTCTTCTGTTGTGTCCCCATCCGCCGGATCCGAAAGAGAAGAAGTGGAAGTTCTCGGCCAATTTATGTGTCACGCTGCCGCCGGTGACAGGTGATTAGAGGCGATTACCTGTTGCGTAATGTATCACACCCTGTCCGCAGCTAGTGACAGCTTAATTGGGACAGGCGCCAGCCGTGAGATCACGGTACTATTATGTATCTGTCCGGTCGTGTGTCGCTTCTAGTAGGTACACAGCTTAGATGGGTGGGTTTGTGCCGCAAGCCATGGGGTAATTGAATGCAAACCGTGTGCACAGGAGTGGATATCAAGATGCGATCAAAGCGCCAATGGGCTCGAATGGGACATTCCTGGTGATGCGTGCTAGATACGCGTAAGTATCATAACTATGATCACAGTGCTGTGAGCTGTGGATGTAGGTGAAGACCACCGCAAATCCTGCTTCCTAGAGGTTTGAAGTTGGAGCTAGGTTATGTTAGGTTGAATAGGGTTGCGAGGGTAACGACCATAGTGGCTCCCATAGTAGTTCCTAGTGTTAACTCGAGGAGGTACAAATAGCTCTTTGGTTACACTACTCTACGACAGAGAGTAGTACCCGATCGCACCTGTTGGTCCTTCGAATTGGACAGGATACATTGTAAGCCTGCATAGCCCCTGAAGTCGCTCTTCAAAAGGGCGATGGTGTATCTGTATAACACCATTCTTACCAGCAATATAGTGGACGAAGGCTTCGAGAAGTTGCAAAAGCTTCTAGCGACTCTGGAATGGAATCTTGTGTCAGAGTTTCTTGCAAGCAAGGTTCACAAGGAGGGTCTACAGCCGAGCTGTCGAAGGATGACAGCGATCGACAGTTTCTGGAACTTACTAGGTTCCTCAGACAAATATGTGAGGAATCATGCTCACAGACGATACCACTCAGATAGTTGACCGAAACAGATCAAGAGCTTGTGGAGTCATCATGTGGATGCACTGAGTTGGCAACCATTGAAGGACGACCTTGTGGTGGGATGTGTACATCACTGGCGATGGCTGCCGATCATGTAGTGGCAAGAGGAGCTCCATGCGGCTCAAGCTTGAAAAAGACTCCAAACTTCTGTTTCAACTGGTAGGACGGGCTGCAAGTGGTTGATATGAGGAAATCTTTGCGCGAGTTCAAGCAACGTATTGATTCCCGAGGATACGCGGCTTCACTCGAGAGTATATCAAGGTATCCTGAGATTGCGTCTACTCGCAGAGGGTAAGGAAAAGTGGAAACTTAAAGGAACGAGAGCTGCGTAGTGCGAAAGGATTTCCATTGGCCTTTAACGTCGTGCATCTGGACAATCTTGAACGTAGCACTCGAGGAAGCGAATGACCTACTGGCTACCATGCACAACTCTACAAAGAACACGACTGGGGTACTCAACGTTCTGGCGGACATTTGTGGGTATTTTGCCGTCCCAAGGTTAAACATACCATAGTGCGCAGGACTACAAAGCCGCTGGCTGTATGAGTACTGAGACTGAATAGACAGGAGGAACTGTACAACTGGAAGACCAAAGAGTGGCCACTCTGTGAAAAAGATTGAACTGGTTCCCTGGGGACGTTAAAATGGCAAGGCTACGCGACCTTTTGCCCAGCTGCATGTGCAAGTTGTTGGAGGAATTGAAAAGGCAGGAAGGTAGTCGACATCAGACATCACAGAAAGACCTGTATAACTTGGACTATCTGATCTTGGTCTAACATAAGGCAGAAGCGCCTGGTGGATCTTACGAGGTGGACTTATATTACTACTGGTCTTATCCCATAGTGGAAACCCAGTCCCGTGATGGCTTCGGACAAGCTGGAGATGTGAGTTGCTCGATAAAGGTGATGCCGCTGACGACAACGCTTCAGTCACAGACGTGGAGGAGTATGCTGGTCAAGCTGCTCCTGGTGTTCATCGTAAGGCTATCCAAGCTGCTATTTAGTGTCTTACAGTCAACAGAAACAACAGCCCAACAAATGACTAACCAACCGACTATTCCCAACCCTTGACTCACTTACACAACGACCCGCCCATTCAAGTTTTTCCAACCACAAACCAAAAAATCAATCCAATTTCGCGGTAATTTGCATACAAAATTCCCAATTCAACATCTCAGCAACTTTATGTCCAACGAGCCACATAAATATCTCACAGAAGACACCATTAGATGCCATGTGTGTGAGCCCGCTAAGGTGGACCTGCAAACATCTCCACTAATTTGGCTAAAAGACCATAAAATCGGAGCATTTACGTTAAGAGCTCGCCATCTGCCATCAACTGACATAAGCAGCTATGTGTCGACTATCGACAATCTTCCAAAGCAATCCCATTATGCCAGCTATGGCGAAATCTTTCAAGAATTTTTGGTCGGAATCTTACTTTTATTCTCGATCCGTACTGCCAAATCGGGCCGAACACTTTCATGCCCACGACACATCTGCTGCCAAAGACAATGTGGCGACGACGACGACGTCTTCGTTGATGACTTGAGCATCACCCACTCTAGAGATTGGTTCCAAATTAGGATTCACAGCCAAAACAAAGCAGCTTTGATGGTTTGTTGTTCGCTCTTGGAAGACAGTGTACGCGATTTATTGAAGAGGCTTTCCCGAATTGGTAAGCAAATTTTTTTTCTTTTTCTTTTTTACGGACACACATGGGTAGTGGAGAATAAATGATGTCTCACTTCAGGTATGGTTGGAGCTTGTTCGAGGCCAAATGAGATCTTTGCTGGAGATTGGTACATGGAACATGATGATCAGAACATGACGATCTAACAGCATGACATGACAACATGTGGAAGGGAGAGGAGAGGGTAACTCGCTGACAAGATTTGATTTGAAGCAATCTAATCTGTATCCACTTCGAACAGGCACAAGTGAAGACCGAAAGAGGAAGCGCGGACGGAAAGGTAGGCGACAGCCTTACTGGATACTCGGCGTAGATGTTGGACTAGATCTCCGTATCCTGTCCCAGTTGTGAGGAGAAAATTTCTCAAAAGGAAAAGTTTTTTAGTAGGATGAACTCTCTCATGAGTCCAGGAGAAGACTCAACAGGCTCCTATAATGAACAGGCAACCAACCCTGAGGAAACAATCCGAAATGATAGTGCGAGTAGGAAGAAGAGGAGTACAGGGTTTACAAGAATCTCGGACATCTGAAGCGCATTGTAAAAGAATAAGGGATCTCTAGGTCTTATATAAGAAGATGGACAAACTGACATAGACTGACGTGATCATCAAAGAAGACGCCTGAAGAGGGCCCAATGCAAAGGCTACAAGCATCAAAACTGGTGCCATTGGAATTTCGAAACATAGCTTAGGTAAGAAGCTCAAGGCTTTTTCGGTACGGAAATGGATTAGAGGAGAAACGGAGCTGAAATCCTGTAAGAAATAAGAGGGAGAATTTTGATGCCCTGCTAAACGTTCCAATGGAAAAAGTCATTCACCCTAGTGGGATGGAAAAACAGCTGGACATTGGCGTACCAGAATTAACTGGAATCTTTACCACATGTTCAACTCACAGAGGAAATCCTACGCTACACACAAAAGGTTCAGGTTCGCCAAGAAGAACGTCTGCAGCTCTACAGAATGTACTACAGAGCGGGTCGTCTGCAAAAGGTCCTCCCCTACACTGTATGTCTTATTAAAAACTATGGCGGTAGTTATACAGGCTCTGACGAGAATAATCTGCAAACCCTTGCCGTTGACATCTTATAAAACATCGCCAACTTCAACAGAATTTAGAAGAAGAGCATCTAGCCTTCCGAAACCTTATGGGAAGCCTCTCCTAAATCCGCACGGAAATGGACTGCATCAAACCTGCCTTTCATTGAATTCCTAGCAGAGAGGAGTGGAATGAGCGAAGAGCGTATACCTAGAACGAACTAGCTATGTACACCGACGGATCTAAGATGGAAAGCAATACGGGAACTGGACTCTACTGTCACTCCTAGACGGTGACTCAAAAAAGTTTTGAAAATGACAAGGTATACGGAGAAACATTTCAGGGAGAATATCCAGTATCTATGTCCATGCAATCTAACACTGATGGAGATATTACCAGCCAAGAAGCTCGGTCTCTGCTAAGTGCTAAGAGTGCTCTTAGCTTACTGCAGATGAGACAAGTGCGTATAACGCACACAGAGTCTCTCGAGAAAGTTAAAAAACCCGAAGGATTTAACCGGATGGGCTATAGATAAATCGTTCAAACCAAAGATTGGGTAATAGCCAATCGGCATGGAGCCCGCCTAGGTCTGTAGAAGCTTAAGGAACGAAGACGAAATGGAATCTTTTCAAACTCCTAGCATATGGTTCCATTAACGGTCGATACTAATGTTTTCACTTTTGGCTCCCAGGGTTTTCTTAAGAATTGAATCCGTTTGTGGCCTGAGTAAGTCTCTGACTGGGATCCATACACCCAACCTAACCTAAGAAAAAGTTATGACTTATTTACAAATAAAGCTGAGGGCACCCACCAGACTGAATGATGTCTACACAATGGTTAAGGAAGCATGTCTTTGGAAAGCCTCCAGTCCCATCTTTTGACCTTTCTCCACATACTACCCTTCCTTTCCCGATCAAATAGGTGGTAGCTGAGCTAAGGGCCTTCAATCCAAAGTCCTATTCTAGTCATTCACAGGGTCAAACTGAAAGAAAATGAACAGAAAATGTTTCTGAATACACAAATGTATGAGACACCCTGCACTATTTTCCTCCTTGGTGAGCTGCTAGGAAGGTGAAGGAGAAACAATGGGAAATTTAATTTCCTTGAGGTTCAAGCAATAACTAAATGTGGTTCCTTCCACAGCTGAAGGTTTGAGTACAGAATGATTGTTGATTGTAAAACGAATACAAATTCCCACTTAAGATGGAAAATTGAAATTGTTGGTGAAAAGGGAAATATCCTTTCGTAAATAACACGTTTTCCAGAGCTGGTGATTGTTTTGTTATTGCTTTTAGGCAGATATATCCCAGTTGGTTCAGACTGGTTTAATTCGTACCAATGTTTGTGTACCAATCATTTGTGATGGACGAACTTCCTACGAGCTTCTGACAAACATCCAAGAGTAGACCTGTCATGCAAAGCTTGTGAGAGGTTAGGTATGGACGTATGGCGTCAAATATTTGCATTTGTTGATCAGCAACGAGGATGAAAAGAACACTTTTGCAATCCACTTAGCACGAGGTAAGTTAAGCAACAACTTTGAAACCCTGGTCAACTGAAAAGGGTCAAAGGATCAAAGGAATCAAAGTTAAAAGAAACTTTAAACTTGGCTTGAAGCAGAAAGAAGCTAAAACTAGAAATGAAAGCAGTCTAGGACCTCTATCTTCTATAGTTTAAGAGTCTTAACTCCGGAGGCATTGGAATGGATTTACATTCTTGTCCCATTATTGTCCCATCAACCCATTAAGCTAAGACCCACCATGAGACAACAATCCGCTTGTTGCTGCCAACGGATAGGGAAGGACTAAAATTGACGACTTTTCCCCAATGTACTCTGATAGAGCTGAGAACGGCGTTGGCCTACGGAGCAAGGGACTCCACGTTCATTCCCTAGAAAGCTGACGTCTTTGATAGAGGAAGACTGCTGGTGCGTGAAGATGCTCGTCGACTGGTCAGTAGAAGCAACTAACAAGAGTTCATGCACTGTAGACTAGAGGCAGGCGAGTGCTAATGTCTGAGAGAAACATGGAGTGGGATCGCTGCTAACAACAGCTGCTACCTGTCCGATGATAGAATTTGACGATAAGATTTCAGACTAGAGTGAGACGAGAAAGGGTCTGATGGCAAGAAGATGGATTAAAGACGGTCATACGATGGCACCAGATGGAGACATTTCCTACACTACGGAGCAGAGAGCTATTAAGAACAAAGGCTTAGCACGTTTGTCGAAAGCAGGGACTAAGAAACTGGGATGACTAAGGCAAATGGTTTCTTGACCGCAAAACGTGGCATAAACTCAACTGGTGGTCCAAAGACAACCGGCTATCTAAAATCTGAAGATAGTACGAAATCGGCATTTTATGATAGTCATTCTCCTACTACGCAGTGGTACAGTACACAAGGAACTAAGGTTTTGTACAGTCTAGCGTCCAGTATCCCCAAATCAGGCTGAGACACACCAAAACCCCCTTTACACATGAGATCCCTGCCATGATGAAGGCATATACTCCCTGATGATCTTAGATGACCTGTGGTTCCTACCTAAAGCCTGGACTTTGCAGGTTAAGAATGGAGAAAGATAGTAATGCGGTCTGTCTACGTGCTGTGTGGCTAAAATAATCCTGAAGCGAATAAGACAACATCCCGAGGACAAAATCGAGTCCATACAAGTATTGAGAACATTAGTCTTACCCCTGAGACCCATCCCGGATAAGGTTGTCTAAGAATTACGAGATCCAATGTGGGGTACAACAAGGCTGCATTCTTCCTCCGGTATTGTTCCTTTGTGCCGTTTGTATCTGTTTTTTCGACGGAAAATGAAAAGTTTGGTTGGAACCTTACATCCCAAATGAAACACCTTTATTACGCTGATGATGTACACATGTAGGCTCAGTCCCTAATGTGTTCCTGAACTTCAACCAAGGCTTTGAAATAAATTCATGGGTGCATAGCTAAACGATGGAGTGAGCAGACGACTTGGGAGTACTATCTCAACAGATGATGGAACCGAAATAGATGCAGGCAGCCAAATCATTCCAGTAAAGTCTGTGTTTGGAACCTACAAAGCTGTAATTACCACATCTTTAGCAGAAAACTTGTCTGTAGGCACAACGTCTAAACGACGAAAGTGGCCGAAAACGTGACAATTTTCCAGAATCTGCTTACACATGAACGTGACACATGGCCAGTCGGGAGCAGAGTTGGGAAACCCGAATCGAAACCCCACACGACAACGGAGTACAGGTTGTAAGACGCAAAAGGCGTCACAAGTCCAAGCCCTCTCTACTGGAATTTAAAGCTTAAAGGAGCCGGCGTAGCCCTATTGGGTCAGAAAACGAATACCATGTCCTCCACAGTATAGGTATGGAGAACGACACCTTGGTTATGACCCGAACAGAGTCAGGTCTCCAGTCAACCATACCAAGCCAACATTCACATTTCGTTCAACTTCCAACCCCGTAATCCCACCTTCAAGTGTGATTGCTACTGACAATCCCGCATTCAGTTACAAAGCCATCGCCCAATGATTGATTCAATAAAAATTTAATTAAAACAAACCAAATCCCAGCGAATACCTTTTACGAACTCCAATCATTCTCCACTCAATCCGAATGACACCCGTTTACCCGTTTACCCAAGGACGCGCGCGCTCACTGACAATGTAAGACAGCTCCAAAGCTCCACATCAAAAACTTCTCAACTAGAAGACACCCTCCATCTCGCTCTCAACGGTGAATTTAAAAACCATAAAAAAGTTTCTACCAAAAGTCAAAACTATTTTACTTTACTATGCGCACAATAAACCTGACTCGATGATTGATGAATCTACTTCTTCTCCTTTTATCCATCCAAGGTGCCAGTGGTGATGGTGGTTGCGTTGGGCCCTCTCCCGGCTCTGTGTTCTGTCATAAAACGTCGTTTTCGACGGGCAAAAAGGACAAAACGAAAACTTTTCGAATTAATTTAAAACCAAAACCCACACATACACATTGTGTCAGTCAGTCAGTCAGTGAGTCGACTGTGCGTGGAGAAAAAAAAAAAGAAAAAAAAAACTTCGTCCTAAACCACCATCGCAGCACCATCAGCAACCATAAATCGTCCAGCAGCAGCCGCCTAGGTGTACCTTTGTCAACTGTCAATTGTCGAATTTGTTGATTACAAAATCGGAGGGTGCAGATGCAGGTGAAGGTGGAGGTGGAGGTAGGAAAATCTGTGTTTCCCAAGTTATTATCAGTTATAGCACTCACCTCCCGGGCATAAGGAAAAAAGTTACTCCAGCTTCGGTTCTCCATTGTGATGCCACCAGCACACACACACACCGATGACGACGACAGTCGAAAAGTTTGACGCATTCGACGGTACCTATGCCGGGTAGTACCCGTAGCAGTATCACAAACGCCAGGAGTACTCTTTCGAGAATCCATTCGTAAAGATAAAACCGTTTAACTTTTGCGATACTTTGTTATTCATTTCGTGAGGCACCCAAGCACCCAAGCACCGAAGCACCCAATCACCCACCCACCCAACCAGGCAGGCAGGAAGGCAGGCAGGCACAGTTTTCAAGGAATGGTTGGATGGGCGGCAGGACTGGGTACTGGGTAACCTGGTCCTTGAATATTGTTCTTCGATTCATGAAATAGTTTCACGAAGAACTTTTCACTTCTATTGCATCTGTGTCTGTTCCTCTGCCTCTGCCTCTGCGCTGGGAGGTAATGTGATGGAACTTATCCTCGAAGATGGGCTACCTGCCTGCCGCGTTCCTTATAGAAAAAGTTATAAACTCTCACAGTTCGGAAGGATGATTCTGTTTCTGGATCCTTTCCGGGAGGCAAATGATAAGTAATAACTCTGTTCTTAACCAGAATATAAATGAATATCGAAGGATATTCACTGTAACTGTAACTGTGTTGCAGTCCTTGATATGCAGGGGCGCATCTTTGTGGAGGAACCGTTATTGCATTTGAATTACAAAAGATGAGATTGAAATCTAGACTCTTTTCTGCTCGAACGGAACGGATTGGATTGGATTGGATTGACGTAGGTAGTCCTGCTGTAGAGGCAGTTTCGAAGATCTGACTAAATTGGTTGAAGGAAATGACAGTTCATGTCAGACACTTGTGGTAAGGCCAAGGCCAGGTCATAGCAGAGAACCCCCTCTCTGAGAAGTTCTAAAAATGGCGAGCTCACTAGTTGACCAAGCAGTGGAACCACGGAGGAGAACTGAGGTATCATCATCAGGCCAAGGAGAGATGGTATTGAAAGGATCACGGCATTGGGTAACCTGCTTGGAATTTAGATCCTGAAATGTCTGCATGTCTTCCAAACCTAAAGATGGTTGTGAGCTACAACCATTTCGAAAATAAGACACGACCTCAGCATTGACTGACAGCCCTCTCCAACGACGGTAGCTACACCTAACCCCAAAAGTCTCCAACAAAAGGCAAAAAGCAGGCCTTCACAACGAACCAGAAGTCAGTTAAGCCTGGTAATAGTGTGAAAAATAAGAAACAAACGACCTAGAGACTTGGCTAAAACTGGTTGGAAGAAAGGCTGAGCCTAAGAGGTACCAAAAAGGCCGATCAAGGAAAAAACATGGTTAGGCACAGTCATGGTGTTTCCTAAGCAGGGTTTAGGTGGAATCTATACTCAGAATAGGACGGAACAAGGAGGGAGACTTTCTATTCTTCACTAAAAGAAACAGGAGAGCAAATCCTACTACCATTTGGTCACATGGTTCAAAACAGTGCAGGTGGTGCCTACGCTTGGAACGAGTTAAGTCTTAAAAATAAGAAGGCGCCTAGGTGGAATCTTTTAAACAGAGAGGGCTAAGTTGGCACAATTGAGGTGTCTTCCTTGTCCCTTTGGCCCAGTGCCTCTCGTAATGATGCCTACTGTAATTGCCTTGCTATGACCCTTCTTTTATGTTTGATTTGAAAGTTCGAGGATTTCTGATTCAGATGGGCGTAGTATCGACAAGGTTAGCAAGCATTGGTCACAAATGAATCCGCAGGACCACATCTGCAAGGGGATGGTCTTCTGTGGAAACCTATCCATTTTGAAAGGCTGGTAATGGGCTCGCTATAGACATTACTTCTGTAAGTAGCTCTCTAGTAAAGGATAAGTATACAAGAAAGCGATCACCCGACTATAGCGTCCAATATGGAGATCAAGAAGAGCCAGGGCACATCCTAAGCTAAGTGAAAGGATACCGTCTTTGACAGAGAGGTGTTTGAGGTAGGGATCAGCACACTTTTCCTCTGACATAGACCCGGACAACATAAAGGGCTACTGCCGACATATTTGGAGGCCTCCGTATGTGATTGTTCTTCTATGGCCTGCTACTGGTGGAAAGACGAAATCCAATCTATCGAAGCAAAGCAAGATAAAAAGAGTAGCAAGAAAGTGCAAACAACTGCACGGAAGGAACCGACATAGACCCATAGGGAACTGCCGAAAGGATCGCTGTAATGAAGCTCCATTATACAGAGCACCATAACTTTCATGGATCACTGTGCTCGAAAGAACGTCATCACAACGAGATAGACATTAGGGCGTCAAACGAAGAGATTCCATTGAGTAGCGTCCGCATAGAATCCGGAATAAGATCCTCAGTGCAGCTATTAGACCAAGATCTGATAACTTTAGGAAAGTCATTCAGAACTGTCTAAGAGAAGGGATATATCTAAGTCACTAGAAGTTACAGCATATGTCACTGAAGTCGTCATTAACCTGCTGGCATCAATGGGGAAAATATTAGAGAAACGTAGCCTATGCTGGAGGAGGAGTCGAAATTACAATCATGGCTAACGAGGATACAGTCAAACGTTGGTGGATCCAGCGTCCTATTGTGCAGAGTCATCTATTAGACGCATGCCCAGTGTGGGCTGATGCTTTGGCAACAAAAAACTTCAAACGAATACTATCTACAGATCCAACTTTTAAATAACGTTACAGGGGATCATGTCGGACTCAAGAAAATGGAGCACCTGAGAACACAAAACATCGAAGAGCAGAATAGAACCTAAAAAGCTAACCAGTTCAGCGAAGTAATACTCAACTGCAGTCTGGATTAGTCCATCCGACCTCTCCATCGATAGATACGGAAATAAACCATAACTGAAAATGACGACAACTCCAAGCTAGTTCCATCATCGTACTAGAAATCAACATTCCATAGTCAGGGTACACAGATGGATCGAAAAAAGATGAAGGAGTCGAAGACAGATCTGTAAAGCCCTAACCATTAAGGGCTGTGGTGAATTACCATGACAATTAGTATGGGACTGGCTTCAACTACTCGCATCGTTAGCCAGTACAAGGGGAGTTAATCCCATTTGGGTGTCAGGACAAAACGGACATCTAGGCAACGAAATAGCAGACACAGCAGCCAGAAAAGTAACAAAATCGACATTCTTTGGAGTCCCAAGACCATTCTATGTGAAATACTGGATTAGTAACTCGCTAAAGCTTGCCATTACCGGACAAATACTGAAGGTAACAGACAAGCTCACAAGAACACAAGAACGAAACATCTCCTAGGTCTATCTAGAAGTTAGCTTGCTGGGCACAAAAATGATCACCTAAGACCGAACTCATCAAATCATGTATGCATTACTGGACAAACGTTTCCAATGCCTTGGGAGTATTGTCTCAACCGATGTGGACGAACCGCAGCCAGCCGAATAGGCAAAGCCAAATCTGCATTTGGGATGCTATCCACAGTTTGGCGTAACGACTGTTCCTGGATGTGGTACCTGGAGGGTGATCGCCACTATAACGAGGAAGCTGCAAAAGTTCGTCAATAGGATTTTCTGACCAAACCATATCTCTAATGAACAACTTTATCAGAGGACGTCCCATGAGCCTATGGGCACAACAATATGACGACGAAAGTGGCAGTGGATTGGGCATACTCGCCGAAAGGGTGACAGGCCCACAGGTAACCACGAGATGCAATGGAACGCGCCTACTCAGGATAGCAGGATACGCGGCGGCCCCAAGAGTACATGGCGCAGAACGGTTGAGAAGGAAGCACGGCACAACTGGGAAAGAGTTGGGGAGAGCTGAAGCATATTTCCAGAAATCGCACACGATAGCGCGTAGGCATTGTCGAGGCCCTAGGACCTACAATTTTTCTAGTCTAGTCTGGAGAAAATCTAGTCTGACGCGCTCCCAACTCCATTGTTTAATTCCATTTTAGTACTTCGGCATATCAGGAATACTGGTGCTAACCTGGACTATTAGTGTCTGTAGAATACCGCACCAGAACTACTAGCTTAAGGCAGAGAAAGCTACGCTTCAGTCAATGACCCAGTATGCCTGCCAGCAAAATCAACTGCCATATGGACGAACCCACCCTTCAAATGCAAACACCTAACGCCACCACCTCTCTTTCGAAAAGCCTCACACGAACCACACACCATTTCCCCTAAATCAAATCAATTGGCAATGACAAGTTGCCGTCATAAATCGCTCCGGCCCCGGCTCTGGCCCTTTGTTTCCAATCTAAAGCCACGGCCGCCACCGCAGCCGTTACAATTATCGATTACGCACAAATTGTGGCATCCTAAAAGTATGTGTTTATTTTGGAACCACGCACGGATGATTGTTTAGCCGAAGGTTAATTGTTGCGGCCACCTGACACGTGTATGCGGTTGATTTACGAATAAGCCCACACCACCCTTGCCGCAGGACCAATGCAAAATGTTATTCCACCACCCACTCCCGCGCAAATGGAACGCAAAAAACAGCAACAATTCCGAATTTGTTTACTTTCGAGTTCGAAATTAATTTACAATTTCTAATAGAATGCAGGCGAACACACACACACACACTCCCAACCCCGGGCCACGGTTAACGGTTAGCTGGTCAGAAATATAAATTTTCCTAAATATATCCTTTTCGTCAATAGTCCTTGTTGTTGTTCCCGTTGATGGGAAAAACAACCGAAAATTAATTTTTCCACCTCGGCCAGGAATAATAATGACTCCCCCTCGTGTCGTCGTCGTCTATTTCCGTTTTTAAGGATCACAAGGGATGTCGTTGGGCGCCATTTGAATACAAAAAAAAAATAGCCCCGCGGCTGTGGTGGGGAGGATAAAAATAAATAGGAAACCCACTCGTGAGTCCTTTGGCTCGCTGCAGCAGCAGCAGCTGTTGTTCTATTTTCAGTGAAATATCCTGTTTTTGCTCTCCTCTCCCATCAGATGTATTCACTATTAGAAATGTAAGCAGCGTATGATGTGTCACAGTGTCCTTGTGGGCTTGCTTAGTGTGTCAACTTGGCACTAATTCCTTAGAGCGCGGAGCACACCAACACGAACACACCAGCGAGAGAGGATCTTCTTTTGAATGGCGGTGCATCCGGTGCCGCCGCACACACTTTTCTCTTCGGTGTAACGCTGAGGAAGAAGACCAAAGAAAAAAAACAAGGAAAGTGTTTGAACAACATCATGCCATGAAGAGGAACGTGAAGAGTAAGTAAGTGGTGTCCTCGTTGTGGATGCGCGCCGGAAAGTTGGCGGCAAAGCTCGAAAGAAAAAGTGATAAATTCCTCCCCAGCGGGGCTGAAGTAAAACGTCCCTCGTGGGGGAGGAATTTTTAATCAACACTTGCTTGCGGCGGCTTCAGGTTTGGTTTGTTTTAATCTTCTCAAGGATGAGACCGTGGACACTCTATGTTTGTTTGTTTTTTTTTTTTTTGAAAATATTTAGAATCTCTTTTCTTGGGGAAATCGCGGGCGCCAGGGTGTGTGTCCTCAATTTTGATCGGATGATGGAGAGGCTTAAGTATTTAAGGTTCTTTGAAGGCCGCGACAAGGTGGGCTGGACTATAAACTAAAGCTGAGATCCCAGCTTGAATATTAATCCCCTCTGAGATATTAGCCGGCACAGTCAGTACATGGTCCTTGAATGAGTGCCTTGTCTTTGGTACAAGAATCGAATGCCCCTCTTGACATCCTCCAAACTGTGTTTCATGATATTCCGCCACAATACACCAAACTGAGTATTTCCTGCCCACGATGGCAAGGTCAAACCTTAAACC
The DNA here is from genome assembly GCA_963583995.1 of Xylota segnis. Lineage (NCBI taxonomy): Eukaryota > Metazoa > Arthropoda > Insecta > Diptera > Syrphidae > Xylota > Xylota segnis. The sequence goes on along the minus strand of OY757238.1, from coordinate 11,058,847 downwards.
TTTGAACACCTTGATGCCTTAGACGCCCTTGTAGAAATAATCAATGGTCTCGCCTAGTATTCACCTCCGTTCTTAAGAAAAGGTAAGGTTAGGGTCCAGAGACCCAGCAGAGGGCAACACCTTGTCCCGTGTTTCAAAATCCTTAAACCCTTTACGACAGCACAAGCTTGGATTCCATTTCAGTATTGTTGCCTGGCTGTCAGTGAAAAAGGTGATACCTTCCTGTGGTATTGCCTTTCACGCAGTCTCACCGGCAGCTAAGAACCTCCATTTGGAAATGGACTGATGCGTGACCCCACGCCTACATCCATCTTTGGCCCATCTGTGAAGATAGAGATGGCATGTGTGCTGGTAGGCTGAGGACTTTTCTATTCTTCTCTGCTCGGGAACGAGCTTGTCAAGGGTCCCCTAAAGTCTAGATACGGAGTCCTTAAGAACTAAGTGCTTACGCATTGTAACTTGTACTCTGTGTAACTAGTATAAAGGTAATTGGTCCAAAATGACTTCCTTGAGGAACCCCATCTTGGACGAATGTTTAACCCTACATCGTACGTTATGCGACTCCCTTGGAAGGTAAGAGTAATAGATACACAGAAACGTTCCGAACACTTATTTTAGCCGAAAGGTTCAACGGCAGGAAGAGATAATTCATTTTAGAGTCTTTCAACCCAGTTTCAGTTTCATTGAACTCTACCACCACTCTAAAGGAGTATAAGCTGCAACGAGTTTCAATAGAAACATCATGCCAAGCATTAGAACCTCCAGGACAGCTCTACCCGCTTGTTTCATTCTAATGGGCGAAACTTGATCAATCTTATAGTGATTCCATCTCAGGGAGAAGCTGGCCAGAGAACATTTCTCGAAGTTTGACACTATACAACCGGTTGCCTAAAATATAGTAGATTTGAAGATAAGAAGTCATAAGGGCTTGGAAAATGAGCTCAGAGCTGTATGCTAATAGATACACTTGCAGCATAGTTCCTGTTCAAGAAAAGAGCACCTTAGAAGGAGTCATAGCGACTTCTTTACCAAAAGGCAGGAAGTCGTCAGAAGGTCTACGGCCTTATCATAGAAGGACAACCCTACGAAGGTCTATGTGACCATTTGTGCGATTTCTTAAAAAACATCCTTCAATGGTAAGACTCGAGTCCCACAAGGCTCAGTGCTAGGGCCCCTACTGTTAAACACAATATCAAGTGGAGAAACAGAGAGAAAAAAAAATACAAATTATTCCAATACTTTTGCGGAAGGAACAGGTCTTCTGGTTTCTTGAGTAATGAACTTCGGAGGAGACTTTCTATTCTTCTTAGATGCCAGACCATCCTAGATTCTAGAACATTAGGTGGAACTGTTTGAAGTTTTTCCAATGATTTTTCAAAAAGAAACAAATGGTTTCGAGGAACCTAAACAACCCCAAAGGAATGAGCGATGATCTACAAGCTAATGTACAATGCTATCACTGAATCTAGACATAAGTTATACCAAAAGCTATTGGATTGCTGGAGCTAGAGGTCTTGCAGCATCGGTTTGGAATAACTATTTCATCAGTAGATCCCACTAAGAGGTACCTAATTGATACGGATCGCTGGATGTCAGATATCAAAAATGTTTTCAACTTCAAAGCGGGACAAATAATAGAGTCAAATAAATTATGATATGGGGTTCCATAGGAGTCTGTACTTGGGCCCATTCTCCATATCATAATGAAGTGACATACCTAACAACCAATGACCCCTAAATGACCATCAAAGTTCGAATATCAATTGGGTGAATCGATAGAGACAGCCTTGCATCATTGTTAGGATGACTACTGCCCATCACCAAGTGGAGAAACTTACGGCTTCAGACAGTAAACTCTAAATGGATTTCTTTAAAGAAGCTCAAGGCAAGGAAACCTCGTCAGCATTCTGGGTCTGCTCTAGACTTTTCAGCAAAAAACTGAGGATCAACACTAGTCCAAAGGTCTAATAAAGCCTCTTCCCATTCTGCCCTGTAAAAGATCCAAACCTGGCCAGACCTCCCAGTGTTATCAAGCCTACAGCGGCAAGTCCTATGCATTATTGAAACCATCATGGGGTAGCCAATTTCGCTCTGGATCGTTAGGTCACTCCACTCCAATCTTCCAAGCAGAGGTTTAACTATCGAGTGCTGTGCCAGAGAGTGTATACGACGAAACGTCTGAATACATGTCGTCATGTACAAGTTATCGTATAGCCAAGCAGCATTAACAGCTGTCATGTTCCAAGGCTATGGATCTAGAAAGGTAGATAGGAAGGAAAGCTGCATAGTTGTCGGATCCCCAATGATCCATAGTGAACCTCTGCCGTCGAGTAATCTTAAACGAACACTCCGCAGTGCTATTCGGCCTGAAGGGCTATTTTCCTGGATCTGCACAGTCTTGGGTATGTGTTGTCTTCTACATCTATGTATCGCCACATCCTCTGAAGAGGTCATCACAAGGTTTTGAGTCATACCTGGTTGGGAACCATCTTCAAACCCTCCTACAGCTATACACAATACAATCACGCTAACATGAGGTCCAGGGCATATAGTGTCTGTAGGTATCTCTGGCTATGAGACCGGGAACGAACTTGCCAACTCAATCTTGGACGTAAACCAGCCAATAGAGAAGCTCTCTTACTGGAATTCACTGGTTTGAGACAAGAAGGTCTTCCAGATTCCTCTGTCAAGCAATAAAGGAAAGATTGACCCTTATACGACTATATCTAGACTGCGCAAGGACACAGAAGGCTATCATTTATGGCTAAACTTAGAAGCTAAACCAATAAGCAGTGGCAGAAGCAAGAATAGGAAGAGAGACATATGTGAAAGGTACTACAGCAAGCCTATCAGTGAGTTCTTATAGAATAAAAGGAACAAGAAGCTAAAGTGTTCAAGAACAACCTCGAATGGTGAGCCTATCTTCTGCAGAGAACTCTATATTTAAGCAGCTTCAGTACCTACAGAGATCACTTGAAGAACGAAACCATGGAATCCTGACCAGTTCTATTCCTAAACTGTAGTGTAGACAAGGGAAGGATATGCCACAATTCTTTGGAAGGACATTACGTGGAAGAAAATGGGAAAGGAACCCAAACCACCATTTTACAGTGAATGCAGAAGACCCAGATAAGCCAAACCTCAGTTAAAACAAGATTTGTCTTGTCATCACTATCGCCCTCCTTCCGCTCCTCCATCGGAGCAAAATCTTTTCGAAAATCTGAAAGTCCTGACAAGCATTTTATTTTTTCTTCGTCTAATGACCATTATTTGACGGTAATTACCGACTTCAACGGCCAATGTCTTGCTGAATTCACAACGGAAATTAATTACTACCACTAGCGGTACCACTACTTACTGCTTTCATGGCTAATTAAATTTCCGCGGTTAATTAACAGCCAATTAAGCAAAATCACTTCACTCCTCCTCGCAGTCAATACTGCCGTAAATGTTTAGTTTTTTCCCTCCAAACACTGCCACCACATCCGAAGGATAACTTTCTTCAACCACACGCCGTCGTCCCGATGACGATTGCAAAACTTATCGAACGCGCGGTCCGGATACAGACGGACACTCGACCCGGACCCCTTTCCTGTCAAAAATTCCCGGTTCCGAGAGGAATAAATAAAAATACTAAAAGTTCCGTCGGAAACACTTTCCAAAATAATTACCGCGTTCCGTTCGAAAAAGTGTTAAGGACGAGGAATTCACCATTTCGTTTCCCTCCAACTCCTGGGGAGGTCCTGTGTAACTAAAAAGCAATTCATTATGCTCATTTGCCTATTCATTCGCATTTAATACATATACTCGCTCGTACCAGCCGGAGTAGATGTTCCCACTTCGTTAGGACTCTCTCAAGGACTCTTCAAAGGAGCAAAACCGAAGCAAAACAGAAAATATTTTCCTAATGAGTTGGAAAATTACATTGCACCGCACTCCGATGCAATAGCACAACGACCAGGCTAACGAACTCCAACTCCCAACTCCAGCAGGATACCTATACACATAGAGAGACAAAGCCCCGAGTGTAGTGTGCCGTTCAAAGGATGTTAATTTCTTATTCCACAACGGATTGAGAAAAACGAGGCCAGTAGGCCCAGTTGGAGATGGAGAGTCGCGCGGCTCAAAACATCAGATACATCGAATCGGAAGGGAAGCATAAAAAAAAAACGAATGAACCAACGAACAAGGAACAAACTCGAGAAATGGAATCCTTTTTGGCGTACGCCAGCGTGCGCTGTTGAAACTTTTTTCATTAAAGTGTGAATTGGAATTGCAATTCACGGATACGGATACTATACTGAGCTGCCAGGACTTCTCGGGGGCGGTACCGGAGGGCGGTGAGTATCTTAAGCATCCTAATAATGGTTCGTGACATGGAATCAATAATTACTCTAGATGGCGTTACGTGCCGTTTTAAGGAATTTTACGCTTTTTTTTTTGTTCTTCCTTCTCCGTCAGGAGGAGGCGGGTAGGAGGTAGGGCCACTGTGGTTGGTATTGCTCGGGGGGGCGCCCAGTACAAGTGGCGAGAGATATTTCCAGAGAGGAGCGGATATTAAAAAACTTTCAAGGACCCATTGACGTTTGTACGCGCCGTGCCGCGCGCGCGAGAGGGAATTTTATTGCACTTGTCAATCGCGCGTGGACGGAGGTGAGAGTGCCGCCACCACAACCACCACAACCACACCATGCCACACGCCACGTCATAATATTTACGGAAGGTGAGGTGAGTTTTTATTACAAAAGTTTATTTACCGTTCCCCGTATACTTGTACTAGTAGTAGTAGTTCAGTTCGGATTGCTATTGCTATTGCTTTTTTACTTGCACCTATACCTATAGGGCAAGTATTGTATTCGTGCAAAATTTGGAACTCGAGATTTTAATCAAACTTGACATTACTATAATGGAGAAGTCCAAAAAAGTAGGTCCGCCAATGCCGTCTGTCTGTCTGTCTGTCTGTCTGTCTGTCTGTCTGTCTGTCTGTCTGTCAGTCTGTCAGTCTGTCAGTCTGTCTGTCTGTCTGTATATTCGACTACAGCCTAAACGGCTGAACGGATTTACTTCAAACTTCATATATAGGGTCTGTGGGATATTCCCTAGAGGCGAAATTTGAATTTTCATTCTAACCTCAAAATTAAGGGTAGTTTACTTAAGGCCGATTTCAGTTAAAATGGATTTTCTCGAAAACGGCTCTAACGATTTCGATAAAATTTGATGTGTGGGTTAGTTTGGGTATATGCTATGAGGTGGCATACCACATTTTTCACGAAAAATTCGAATAACGGTAATATTGAAAATCAGCTGTTTCTCGGGTATTTGTGCAGCGATTGGCCTAAAAATTATTATTTGTAGGTTATAAGACAAGTGCAAAATAATGGCATACCAAATTTTGGAATGCCACGCCCACTTTTATAAAACTTATTTTTTTCAAAATTTTTACTAGAAATTGAGAAAAAATTATTTAAGCAAAGTAATAGGCCTTAAAATTCTCTATAATTCACTCAAACACCCTATCTGGCCACGCCCACTTTTTATGGGCATTTTTATAAAAACAAAACATTGAGTAAACTCCAACAATGTTATGACTATTATTCCATCGAAACGCGGAATGCCACGCCTACTTTACTGGTAAGAGCAAGACTTGGACTTTAATGCTGATAAAATTATACACTTATAGCATTACGGTGCAAGTACGTACGACCCAGTCGTGCACTTTATTTATTTCGGGCCTCGTACATTCAGTACACACATGCATACGTATGTATGTTGCGAGGAACTTCCGGTTGGTGGTGGATAATAAAATTCGCCTCGTTTGCAGCTTTAAGAGTTCATCCATATGGAGTCGTTTTTGGAGTTTTATTGTTACTTGCCATGTTTGGCGTCAGGAGGAGGAGGTTGGGGGCATTTGACTTTAAATAAGTTTTGCTTTGGGCCATAAAAAGTGTGTGAAAAAGGACCTCTAACTCTCTTATTCGTTTTTAACGGCTCGTAACAGTGAGTGAGTTTTACCACCTTCATTCCACCAAAGCCGAATGGATAGAGTAACTACGAGGCATAAAGTGCGAAATAAAGGTGTAAACCGTGTTGTCTTGTGCCGGGTATATTTCCCTGTTTGAGCACTGGGACGGTGAAAGTAAAGGACACTCGAGGGGTGTCGGCTCAAACCAAAGGGAAGTCTTAGTGGAAAGGTAAAAGCAACGACGGTCTAGACCCTATAAGACAGGTTCATGAGCGGCTTTGAATAGCAGCCGACTGGGAACGCAAGCTGGGTGAGTGTAAGAAGCATTTCATTTCAACACGAAAGGTACCCACCGGCTATAAGGAGTCCCAATGAAGCGCCGAACATGAAACACTTTATGTGGGCTACTCCGAGCCTTGGGCTGAGACAGTAATTGACTAGTTGAGCCCTCACCCAAACATCTAAGGAGATTCTGTAAAAGACCCTGTTCATCCCAGTCCTACTTTATAGTGCTAAAGCTTGGGTGCTAGCCAAAGAAGATGAAGACATTCCTCGGGAGAAAGATTCTCCGTGGAATTTTCGGCCTCGCTTGCGTTGACGGGCTATGGACGGGCTATACGAACTTTACAGTGACATCAGTCAAGTCGAGGAATTGAGCCCAGTCGTCTAAGATGCCTAGGACTTGTAGAACTACTGGGGCCCGTGGAGTCCTGGAATCCAACCGGGAGAAACAACGCAGTAGAGAAAGACAAGGCCTAAGGTGATGCGTACAAGTAGAAGGGGACGGCTACGGACTTAGAATGCATAACTCCAGGACTGGGCTAACTGGAGAAGTTTGTTAGTGGATTCACAGGCTCACGTCGAACTGTAGTGCCACCTATGTAAGTAAGAAAGTACTTCATACTCAGCTCCTTAATGAGTTAAAGGAATGAATCAGGTTTTTAGAAGTGATGGTGGCAGATGAGCTCTTACGCCAGCGCTCATATGACCCTCATTCTACTGGTTTTTGCAATGGAATGGGCCCTCCAAACTAAGGATTTTGGGGTTGGCTTATCGAAATAATTACGAAAGCCTTACCAGACCTGAAACGTCTAGTCCAGTGCACTCTAAGCCCTTGCGCGGTTGAATAAGATCAAGTAAGCGGCCTTTAAGGGGTCGCCATTGCCAAGCATCAGCATGTTATGACCTCAGCAGCCTACTTAAGCTATCCAGAGTATAATACTAAAACCTACTGGGGGACATTGTCGAAAGGAGTACAACCATAGCTCTAATCGGTGACAGAACTAGGTTTCCAAGACTACGAGTACACACAGCAACCTGGGGCTCTTTAGATGGTCAAATCGCCAACCGAATCTATTACGTGCTACTAGATGCGAAGCACGCGTCCAGCATTCCGAATGTGCAAACGTACAGAGCGGCAAATGTCGACTGTGACCAACGACAAGAAGCTGCGAACCGCCCAAAAAAAAGAAATTCAATGTTGAAAACCTTAGCACGACTGGAGTAGTCAGAGTCTACAGCAATTCACCATCCACAGACGCCAACAATCTGTGGGACAGTATCGCGACGTCATCAAAGAAGTAGCCGAGACCACAATAGGTTACGAATCACCGCCTCAAAAGAGCAATTGGTATGATGACGAATGCATACGTTGGAAGAGCAGGAAGGGAAGAGTGTTGAGCCAGGAGAAGGGACGAGAAAAAGGTCCCGCGTAAAAAGAATGTCGAAGCTCATGGATGTCGAAGAGTCTCGCGATAGAAACAACACGCGGGTGTTTTTTAGGAGACTTCAAGCCCGGGGACACAAGAAAACAGTGAAGGAAACCTAGTCACCTAGAGAGAGTGATAGAAGAGGACCCGCGTCCGTTCAATGAAGAATAGCCATTCCTCCTTCCAGTTTTGAAGAGATCAGCTCAGCTACCAAAAATCTGAAGAACAGCAAAGCCGGCGGCTCTCATGCCCTAACAGCAGAGCTCTTCAAACATGGTGGTGATGCTTAAACAGGGTGCATGAACCAGATCCATTTTTAAAGGAAAAAGGTTTGGAAATCCCGACAAGGACACTCATTTCAAGTGAATTCGTTGATGGAAAAGTGGCCAAGATGATGGCCAAAGCCTCATGTATGGTAGAACTGGTCCATGATTTGCATTCCACAATCAGATGACAGGAGGTCTCTAGGAGATTGAGTATATAATTGGCGCCCAACAGTGGGTCGTTCGCTATGGAGTCAGGAAAAAAAGAAACAACCATGAATCTTGGAGATCGTGCACTTCAAAGACCACAAGTACTGAAAGTTGGCCTCCTTTAGTGTTAACGATGCTTAAGATTTCTTTGTACCAAATTCTGGAATAAATTATCGAAGAGGGCCCAAAAACATAATCGTTGTAGTCTGGAGGTGCGTATACTAAGAAAAAAAAGTCGAATTTCTAATGATTTTCGATAGAATTCAGGGAAACAAGCGAACAGCTGCATCAAGACAAGAGCGAATGCTTCCTGGATTCACTAAAAATCGCGACTTAATGCCTCTCCGACAGAGTGTCTTGAAGTTAGTCTACTAGTAGGTTCTACTTCCCACTTCCCTGTGGGCTGGACCGGAGATTTATTTTTTGGAAACTGGATAGCTAGAGAAGTGAAATAGCGACCCTCCACAAAGTAGGACAGGTAAAGAGATAAATTGCCTCCAATACTGTCGAGAGAAAGGACAAGACTGGAGGCGTAGTTCACTCTCGTTGTTCGATTGAAATCATCGCTGAAATATGTCACATTGGAGCCTTTACTAGAAGGCAGGAATGACAGGACCATATCCTCTACAATTAAGGCTGCTCCAGACTACAAATGGTCCCTTAACGAGGCGACTGAACAGTTTCATAGTGTTTGCCGGTGTTCCTACCTACATAGATGCTCAAACATTTGCCCTAACAGTTGCTAAACTGTATTAGGAACTATTCCCCTGTATTAACCACCTCCTAACCAACGATTTGTAATAACGTCATCACTGCCAGCCATTCCACAGAGTCATTCCTCCATTTGAAATGCACACACCAACTAAAATAGGGAGGCGCACGCAAGCCCTTTCACACGAGATGGCTTTATTTTCCCTGACATCTAGATGGCACATTGCAGCACCCCACACTGTTTAGTGTCATCGTCAACTGCGTGTTGAGGGAGTAACAGCAAAAGCAAAGCAAACATCTATCACTCACCACGCACGCACCCACGCATCCACGCAACGCTGAACCCTACTTACATCCTCTATTATCCAACTTTTGGGGGGCGAAACACCCCCCTTTCTCTCGACACCAAGAAAGGAAAACAAAAAGAGATTAACAAAAATTATTTTTCATAACAAGTCCTTGAGCCTGAGAGACAGAAGGAATTCCCCGAACCGTTTAAAATTGATAAAACTCCTGTCACACAGCAGAGTGCTGCTATACGAATGCGTTCAATTAAAGGATCGCATCCGCAGAGAGTAGGTGAAGTATTTGTCAAATAATTTGACATTCGAATGGCGGAAATCGCTTCCAGCTACAACCACCCACCAGAGAGCCTTAGACATCCAGGACACGTGATAAATTGCAATCGTTTCGGTGTTCTCTCATATTTCCTTCGACTGCGTGTACATGGAACCAGGGATGGGGACTGCGGGCGGGTTGGTTTCTGCAGGAAATTTGTCCTGAATTTGAATTTTTCGTAATTTGTATGGATTTTCGGAAATCGATTCGCTCTCACGTTGTGCTGGCGCTGTGTACGTACCCTTAGCCGATGGGGACATAGATTGATCCTTGTTCCGTGCAAGGAGTTAGATTAATGTGTACACCGGCGGCGGCGCGCGGTGGAGGACATTTTTTGAAATTGAGACATTTTTCTTGCGATTCGAGGAATCACCTTCTTGAGGGTAATTTTTGAGCCAGATAAGACGTGTGTACGAGCATGTTCTGGAAACGCAAAAAGGTGGATTTACGAGCACCCACCCAAGTGGGCTAATCGTACCAATCGAGCTATTTAGTATTTGTATTGGTTCGTGTTGGTTTGGATTACGGAACAGTACTTGGTTATGGAATATTGTTGGCCTGGTTACCCATAAGTGATAGGTTTGCTGAGTGGGTGGTGTTTTCTTGTTTTGCTCTTAAAAGTTCTTCCGTGGATTATCTCCTAACGAAGGACATCCAAGTGGAAGTGGTTTAGAGAAATGTTTTTCAACCTATCGAGGGGATTCGCCTGAAAGCGCTTGAGATTCTGGGTACTTCATCTGAAGTGCTGCAGTTCACAGAAAAGTGGGGAGTTTCACCTTAGCTTTCGGCTTCTACTTAGGGGAATTTCTAGGAAAAGAAAGACTGGACCTACTCATATAATGAAGCATAAGGTCAGAACTGGGAAGATGCTCAGAACTACGAGGAAACTCTTCAAGTGCCTCGGCATCTAGTTGCACATGGTAAGGAAGAGTGCTATCAACCCTTGTAGCGGTAGTGATGTCGTGACACATTCCTGCCTATGGTAAGCTCTTAGCAATTCGAACAACTTGGTTAGGGGATATGGACCGACAGCAGACGCCTAAAGACTGAAAGAAGTCCTATTCACTAACAAAATTATGATGCGGACAACCAGACTCCTCGGGCTTAATAGAAGACATGGTCTCTGAAAGGGCGAACTAGTACGTGCACTGTCATTGGCAGGACTAATGGACTTATAGACTTGATGGCTAAATATCAACTGTACGGCGAATGAAAGGGCCTTACTATTGAATGCGGTATCCGATGATCAATATTTTCTTTGAGAGGCTTTACATGCCTATAGTACTCTCTAATGTTTGTCGAAAGTTCGGTAGTGCTAACTTCGAATGATGGAGACTCCATAGAAGCTCCACGCTCCGTGCAGATAAGTCTTAGAATTCAACCCAGAGACCAAACACAATAGAGATAGTAATCGCCTTAGTTGTCGTCTGCATGAGAAAGTAGACCCCAACCAGCTGGGAGCATGCAGTCAGTTAGTTATAGACAAGCACTGTCTTTCGAAAGAATTACATTTTCTAAAAGGCTCTTCAAACTAAGTACTCTTCTACTCCACAAGACACCTCTAAACACTGTGGGGTGCTGTGCACTTAAGTTGAGCTCACGTAGATCTGTGAGTTCTTCAATGCATCCACAAAGGAAATCTTGGACTAAAGGCAAGTCCACACAAGTATCTCATCTCCAGTTGTACAAAAAACAAAATCGAAGACTGTCTGCGTTTAGTTTAGGTCATCTACCATTCCTCTACTCATGAATGGCATTGGGTTCGGTTCGGTATGTCTTTACCTTTTTTCCAAATACTGTCTTCTTCAATGGTTCCTCACCACGTTTTTCTTGCGCTGTCCTCTTTCCTGGATTCCATTCTAAGTTGAATCGGATTTCAGCATTTTTTAGGAACATGTAACCGATTCACTGCCACTTTCACTTATAAACTTGTAAATATCGCACGTCTTAGAGCACTGTTTGCGTTTAGAAAGACCACACAGAGAGCCACAATCCACCTTAAATAGATTCAATGCGCCTCATCCACATATGTATGTATGTATCTCATTTTCTAATCTTCAAATTCTAAAAAATGTGGGCGTGACAATATTGAATTTGCATTTCAAATCGATATGCGCACAGAATTTGATTTCCCCACTCAATAATGTGAGAATCAAAAAGTGGTAACACGGAGTAAATACTCGAAAGAGTAAGCGCAGCTATAATCATTTTCAGCGAATGTTTAGGGCATCACCGGCTCTTCAAAGTTAATAAAATAAAAAATAAAATATTCCAGAACTAAAAAAGGGGGCGTGGCAGTAGTGAGTACAAAATGTTAGTAAAATACATGGCTTTACTCTTAGAAAGACACTTGTTAAGAATTTCGATTGAAACTTGACTAAAACTCTGACCTAGACGCAGACACTTGGAGAGATCAATGATCCGTAAACTGAGAAAAACCGGAACTTATGGCGAAGTACTGTTAATTCAGGTTAGAACGCCTTAAGACTTGTTAGAAACAGGGCGCGAAGTAACTATAGGGAACAGGCATGAATCTTATAAAAAATAAACTTTTTTCATTACTGTTTCAAAGGCCTTATTTTATTCAAGTTAAGGGCTTAAAGTAAAGGAGAAGAATAAAGGATACTAACCGAAAGTTGGTGAGACAATTAAAGGAGAATACAGCAAACCAGGCCTTTCCAAATCAGGCTTCAATTATGTCTTTTTGTTACAACAAGACGACCACAAATACATTGGTGGCATGTAAGGTGACCTCAGGATATAAAGAGGCAAGATTAGGTTTTGCCGAGAAACATCAGTTTTGGATGATGGAAGTCCAAATTTTTTTGTGTTTAGAGGGAGAAATGAGATATTTCCAAGGAGGTCCTGTCATGATGTGGACTGATTTTGAGCTAAATTTACATTGTTTTGCATAAAATGAACTCAGATTTTTTTTTCAAACACCTAACCAGTGTTCTCATTGATTTTGGCGTAGATCTGTGGAGGAAAAGACTAGACTTTTAAGTATGAAAACCCAGTCATACACGCTAAGACACAGATGTACATATGTACATGCGTCCTTCCTGCTGTAGGTCTTGACTTAAGTTCCGTAGACAAGCTATGGGCGGTTCGAACCTGTGCTCTCAGGTTGGCACTAGTTAACGACACTTTTTGAAGTAAAAGTCGCTGTTCAGGAAGAAAGGCTTGTGGATGACATATCCACAATTCAAAAAATTATCAATTTAATGCCTCCTCGGTCAGCAGCAGTTTTAAGAAACAAAGAAGGAACCATGAATTATTACAATCAACCATTCATCAGCAGAATGTTTTGCTTAGATTTTTGCTCACTGTCGAGTTCTTGTCTTTTGTACTTATGTCGTTAAGGCTCACAAAAGTACAAAAAGCAATATTTTTTCCTTAAATTTACGCACGATTCGTTGTTTTCTTTAAGCCCTTAACTTAAATAAAATAAGGCCTTTGAAACAATATGGTAAAAAGTTTGTATTTCCTGATTGCCTAGCAAATTGAAATACTGACCCTTAATTATCTCTTGTGCCACGCCTACTTCAAATGTTTTTAAATCCTACGCACAAAAGAAAAGTCACTCCTTGGACTTAAGATGTTCGAAATTTTAACAAAACAGGGAGAAAACAGGGATGGTATGTGAGTAAAATTAAATTGTTTTTTCATGTATAAATATAACAAATAAAATAACTCACGTGTACCGACTCACCAGGATAAAGTCTTGAGCCTGCAAGCAAAGAGAAGAAAAAAGATTAAGAAAATATATACAAATTATTGTTCCAACAAAAGCATAGTAAAATTTTTAAAAAAGTTAGAGAATTCCACCAAAAATATCCTTTGAGGGACAAATAGTTTTAAATGGACGGTTTTGAGAGTAATTACAGTCTAGTTTGAGTTTACCATCTGACATCCCTGGTTCGATTTACTATCACAATGAAAGGCCAACTGTAGGGACAAATAAATATAACAAATCTCTAAGGAATTTGTTGAACTCCAACTTTGCATTGAAAAAGCAGCAACGATTTATAGTTTCTAATGCAACCTTCCGCCTTAAAGCTGAAGGCAACCCTTTACTGATTACAAATCAACCCCGTTTAGATCCGATCCAACACCTAGAGCCGGGCCAACACATCAATGTATAAATAAATCATCTAACGATACTCAACCGTAATCATCTCTCTCGGATCCATGGTAAATTTATTTCCATTTCCACCACTTCCACATCTCAGTTAAACGTGTGTAATCCACTTGGCCAAGTGTGGCCATCCTTTTTATTTTTTCTTCTTCTTTTCACTTACACTTGGTCGATTGGAGGCGAGACGTGTCGAGGGCGACGACGACGACGACGACGACGACGACGTGTGATTATGGCACTTTGTGCAAAGGATACACTTTAATACGAAACCAAAAGGGTTGCAGTTTAACCTCTGCACTGTAGTTTTCGTCCTTTTTTTTTTTTTATCCTTCTCACCACACATTCACCAGTGTAAGCTGGTACTTCTTTACAAATACCGCTGCTACTTAAGTTTTAATTCCACGTACATGTCTGGCATCCTTTGAGTTACTCCGGTTCAGGTTGCAAGACTATTTCATTCGAATCCACATATCGTACACACGATGGTGGGAATCATGATGCTGATGCTGATGATGATGATGATTAACGTCCGAGTACACTTTTCACTTTGAAATTGGTTTCTGATAGACAGGACCAGGGAGGGAATTCTTTATCACTCAGGGATAATATTATTTTTAATCTCTTGCCAGCAGACTGCCGAATGGAGTTCTACTCGCTTTTGTAGGGAACCTGCAGCACTTGGGTTGTACGAAATTCGTCCTTAAATTAGATTCGATTCGATAGCTGTAGGACTAGTGTTCGTGTCTGGGAAACGAAAAATGTGACCAGAGAACGAGTGGAGTGTGTTGTGGACAGTAATGGGAATTTAATTAATTCCTCTGCCCTAACACATCCTTTTGGTTCACATGAGAGCTTGAAGGAGACTTTAACTCTATCGTATCGTATTTGGCACCACTTCTCGATTTTGATTCACAATAGCAGAATTGAAGTACCTCAGGGGTCCCATTTAGGCACTCCATTGTTTCTAGTATTCATTTAGAAGCGCTCTCTGGGTGTATTCCATTGAAGGAACAGTAGGGGATGGGAAAGGTAATTCCATAGATGGGCAGGACCTGGAAATATCGACGTACTTTGCAGAAGATACTTCCGCCATCAACATCTTATCTTTTTCCCCGAAAGGCATCTGTTCGTTGTTTGTAGTAAGATTGTTATAGTAAAACTTGCCAATACCCACTCCCTCCCACCTTAGATGCTAGACATTCTCCTCGTATCTCGCAACAAATTGCACAGCTCTTGCCATCACCACGAATGTCTACAGGCCCCTGGGCTATCAACTCATAACTAATTGTTGCTCCTTAGACTTAATCAATTGCGAAGAGAGGAGGAAAACAAGGACTGTAGTCCCGTGTGCCACCATTTTTTTTTTTCTTCTTCTTCTTGTTGTTTGCCGTTGTGTACACTTGCGCTGGTATGTCGGTTTTAACTGCTTTGTTTGCCATAACAATAATAATAACCATGTTACCATTACCATTGAGAAAAACTTTATGGCAGCAGAAGGTGGAGAGGACAAGGAGCAGCGAACAGAAGCAAACTTTGCGTTTTCTTTTTCCTTTTTTTTTGATTCTTTTATTGTTATTATTGCTTGGCTCTCACTTAGACGAGCCATCCTCCCACTCCTGGCAGCTAGACGGAGAAAAATGAAACCTTTTACCTCGAAGGAAAATAAATTGTTTTATGTTTTCCATTTCTTTTGTCGGTGGATGTTTCCTTTTTTGCGTTTTTCGTGTTTTTTTTTTTTTTTTTCTGTGAAATTCTTGTTTTGCGTTTGTGTATCCTTTCGGGTTGGTTGGTGGAGTCCTGAAATCTGCTTGTCTCACACTAACGACCGTCCAACCAGCCAACAGAATGATAATTACGTCTTGCAACGGGAAAAAATATGAACTTTTGAATCCTAACCCCGGGGGAGGGATTCGCAACCCGACCGAGATGGTAGGAGGAATTAATATCGTGGCGCGTTGTCTCAATCCGCTGTGGAACCTAGTCCGTCCGGATTGGGAGACGGAGACAATGGCACGTTGCACTGGACCAGATCAAGCTGGACGACATGATTTAGTTCGCAATAATTGGTCTGTTTCAAGGGGTAGAGGGGGACAAGAATTGTGGATGATAAGTAGGGTGGGTGGGGTTGGATTTAATTTCTCAACATCAAGCAGTGTCTTTGACCTCAATAGAGATGATGAGTAGACTGCTGATGATATCTTTATTATCGAAATCGGATGTCAGCCTTGAATGTTCAGGATGCTTGGTGTTCATAGAACGATTTATGAGAATGAGACGCCTTCAGGCTGCTTGACACAGAAAAGTAAAGTAAAGGGTGAGTGATGCCAGATGTCGTATGCAATGGCTCCTACTAATACAGAACTCTAAAGGGGATTATTTAGCTGATACGTGCACAAGCTTCCTGATTCCAGGAACTCATTGCAATGCTCGGCATCTCTTCTGTTGAAAACGCAGGATATTGGCAGATGTGCAGCCATATTTGAAGTGAAACTTTGCTTCTGTCATTTAGTGTTTGACAGATGTCACTTGGTCTCACGTCAGAGGAAGGGATCTTGGGTAGGGTGGATGTCCCCGCTTATACAGAGGCACACTTATGCACAACAGAAGATCAATGGTTATACCACAAAGGAAAGCATCGGACCACCAGTACCAGAACGGCGTTTAGGCCAACATATCTTGCTTAAGTCTGTGTCATCTGAATCGCTATGATTTTCGAAGAGGTATTCGGCTTAACTTTACAAAGTCGATAGAACACAGAAGATGGGTCATACCGCTTCACCAGAAGTCTTTAAAGGGACCACCTTTACCTACAAGAGGGCTCCCACTAAGCTGAGCCCCATCTGGGTCGATCTGTTTGGAAAAGAGGGATGTACGGACCATATTCCACCTAATATTCGCTATCAGGATGTTTGGAGTGTCTCCATTGTCAGAGAGACTACGGCTTGTACCCTCTTTAACTAGGTCGTCCGTTATGCAAATACCCGGAACATTCCTATGGCTTAGAACTCAACACAAGGATGCATAAGGTTTAACAGGGATCTCGTCTAGAGATCCCATGCATTGCTTAACCAACTTGGTTTGTATTAGTGACGAATTCAGGCCCTTTTTCAGAGATAGGCTGCGACTTCTAAGACTCCTTTGGTTTTCCCTAAAACACAGTATTCCACCCAATCGTATGGTGATCCAAACATTTGTCCTTGTGTATGCACCTCTATCGCAGACATCTCTTCTGCTTGACGACAAAATGCAAATAAGGGACAGTATAGTCCAATGTCCTAGAAGTAGGTATGAGCTAACTGCAAGGACTCTTTATGGTGTCAACGATAAGTCCGTGTAGCACAGTCTCTAGTGATTTGAAGGATGGCTGCTATGCAGACACAATGTCGTCTACCAGACATAAACTGTGTACTTAAGGATGAACGTGAAGAAGAACCAGGACCATTTTACAATAAAAGAAAACCGGGTCTACCTAGCATGGTCTTGCACTCTCAGGTTTCAGAATCACATTGAAACACGAACCTTGAAACCGACAGGTCTTTTTTTACCTTCCTTGGGGTTTTCAAGGATCATTCTCTGTAACTTCGAGGCCGGATTCCGTCATTCTCTAGAGCTGGTTGAGGACCGTTGACCGCTCTTTTGATGAAGGAAAGTTCTCGCCCATCGGGAGGGATTGACATGGTCATTAGTGCATGATGCTGTGAAACTAAAGTCGCCACTGAATCAGAGTCTGTGTCGCCACGTAAGTCATCAACACTCGGCGTGTAGAGCTGACTCCATCACCACCATTGGGCTACATATTCTGGGTCATTGCTTGTCCCCTAAAATGACATAGAGGCTAGATACGCAGGGGTATGACAAGCACTCCCAAACCACATGATGAAGCTCGAATAGAGACTGATTTAACCCTCAACCTTGGAAGTTTTCTATGTGGTCTCACAAACAGGGTAACAGGGGTAACAGGGTAAGTAGTCGGTAAGGTTGTGCTTAAGAGCAGAGAAATAGGTGCCAACGGGATGTGGCAATATTTTTGGATAGAAGACCAGTCTCTAAGCCTAGCTTAGGTTATAAGCCACTGTCAGAGCTCTCTGGATTCATTGTATTTCCTGATAAATTTGGTCTTAGCCTAGCTCCTTCCCACCCTCCTCCTCTAAGCCCTTCCTGAGACCAATGCACCGCTTAGGACTTTGCACAGGGAAACAGACATTGAATTCAAGGACGAGGCTAACAGGCGTTGGTATATACAACATACATGTGCTGCAGGCAAATCACTATGTCCAGTCTATGACAGCTGTTGTCGTATGAAGACTCAGTGTAATAGGCAGCCATGCAGCAGGGCTAGACTTCTGCAGAGAAACTGCATGGGCGATGGGATGGCGTCTCTTATGGAAGGCTTTCGAGAGCCATTTCCTTGGGGACTGCATGATCTGGAGATACTGAGTTTCACGCATCTGAATCGTTTAGTTCAGCTGCCGAAAACTGAACTTAGGTTTTCAAGGGTTGGGCACAATGGACTCTCAGTGAGCCGTTGGGAAGGGCATCCATTTACTTAACCTTACCTAGTCTAGCAATGGAAAACCTGCTGTTTCTACCCTTCGAGGTTCAGGTATGAAGCTGGGTATATAGCTGGGATATGAGAACCGAATCTAGTTCTTGAAAACAAGGACTTTCAAGGCGACTAACGCGAGATTTTTGAAAAATGAAGACACAATCTCTTCAGGACCGTATGGGACTCTTTCCTTTGGTGCAGAAAGAATGGCAACAGCATGACAAAGCGATGAGGATCTGTTCAGATGCATTTCGAAGAGTGTAGTGCACTAGATTCCCATCGCCATAGAAGCGGCACAAAGGAAGTACACTGACAGCTAACTCCGATTGGCAACATTCGCATGCTGAAATGGACAGGAAAAGCCGAGATTTCAGCTTGGGTTGAGCCTGCCAATGTCACTATATTTCCCTATCCCTGCAGACGTGAGTACACTTCTCATGCCCTTTCAAACGGAATCCATTCGAAACCCATCAACCTTCACCGATTCGATTTACTGGCGCTACTCATGCGCCAGGGATTACTATCACACTCCAATCGGAAGCGATTCACTCTGAAAATTGCCAGGATACGCCATACATACATACGGGTTGGTAGTTTACAAAAGAATTCGACTACAGTACTGCGTCACTCTCGTCTCGTGGCGGAAACTTCAACGAATCAACAGAACGAACGAAAGGAAAAATCCTTGAGAACTTGTCATCCACAAGGATTACAAGAAAAAGACCAAAAGAGAGAGTCGCCTGTTGTACGCGGAAGTTTCCTCTTTGAATGCAATTTTTTCGTTTTTGTTGTCCCAAAAGTTTTGCCACCCAATTCCCAATCCCTCAGCGTGTTCCTTCCAATGGTGATCTGCAGTTTTTCATTTCTACGATATGTGCGCAACTAAGTGAAATTTACAGCCAAAGTTAGCTACCTCCTGGTCTTCCCTTCTTCCTTCTGCAACCACCGGGTTTTTTCAAGGATAACAAGGAATTTCTCTCGATTTTCTGAGCTCGCTCCTCGGCGATGTTTGTCCTGAACTTTTACGAGAATTTGATGGAGTTTCTCATCGTATTTGCCGGGCTACGAGTAAGTTGGACCCGCTTAGACCCTGATCCGCGATTACTTTTGTTTTTTATTTCCTTTATCCCTAATTACTGGCTTAGGGAAGTTTGCTTTTTTTTTGTATTTCTTGGGGAAGTGTTTTACTTAAAGGTTGTCCTGCAGGAAAGTCACACAACATTTATCACTCAAACCAATGGAGTCCTGCGGCCGACATGTGTGAAACCCTTTTTAGTTCCTTAACGCTTCGCATATATTTTTTAAGGAATAGTTTTCAGGGCACTTTCGAAGGACTGACGGCACTCTCAACACACGGCGAAGGACGACGTAGCCTCCCCCCTCCATTGATGTCCCCATTTGGCTGTGTGCTTTCGGTGAAAAACGATTTCAAGGATTTTTCTTTTGCTCCTCTGTTGTGCGCTCAATAGGTGCACAAGGATTTCTGGTGGCACTTGCCATCCTTTACCGTTTTTCTTTTTTTTTCTGCTGGTAATAAACTAAAATGAAGTGGCAATAAAATACGATTTTATGAGGAGCTTTTGAAGCTCGTAGATGCTTCTTTTTGTTGCGTGTGTTGTTGGTGTGTTATGGGTTTTTTATTGACAGGACAACATATGGCTCAGTTAAGTGCATATGGTGTTGTTTAGGGGGTCGGGGGCTGGGGGTTTCGGGCGATGCCATAAAGATAACCCCGGGGGTGGTTACAGAAGAGAGTTATTTGTATAACAATTTGTTGTTTTTTTTTTCTGCAAAAAATATTATTATTATCCTTGGCTACGAGGTTGCGGTATTAAAAAGCGACAGAGGTCGGTCGTAGAGGAAGTCACATACATATTTGAAGGCAGGATGGACATTTGCATTTGGGAATGGCAACCAGTTTGAGTGCATGAGATGCATTCTCGAAAAGATATCTGTATTCGCGAAAACCCCTACAAAGGAACCTGCCATAACGATCCTTTACCGGGATATAGCATGGTTTTGGTAACACAAACCAGAAGATTATGGTTTTTAGTGGATGTCTTGAGTCTTATGTGTGCCCGCTTGTTTATCAGGACCAGCCAATTCGCAGCAAAACCGAACTGGATCTAGCCAGCCGAATAGGCAAAGCAAATTCTGCGTTTGGGATGCTATCCACAGTTTGGCGTAGTAATGCGAGTAGCTTACCCACCAAGCTACGACTGTTCCTGGAGTCACCCACCACCGACATGTGGTACCTGGAGTCACTACAACGAGGAAGCTGCAAACGTTCGTCAATAGGTGGCTACGCTATATTTTTAGGATTTTCTAGGCAAACCACAACTTTATCAGAGGACGGCCCATGAGCCTATAGGCACTACCATACGACGACGAAAGTGGCAGTGGATTGGACATACTCTCCGAAAGGGTGACAGGTCCATAGCTAACCACGAGATGCAATGGAATCCGCTTACTCAGGATGGCAGGATACGCGGCGGTCCTAAGAGTACATGGCGCAGAACAGTTGAGAAGGAAGCACGGCAACTGGGAAAGAGTTGGGAAGAGCTGAGGCATATTTCCAGAAATAGCACACGATGGCGCGTAGGTACTGTCGAGGCCCTAGGACCTACAAGGGGATACAGGGCATGAGTTAAAATGTTAAGTTGATTCTTATACATATATGGGTTGGGTCGTCGCACCTGACAGCGATCTCGTTGAGAGATTCGCCGCGGCATTGCTCTCCCAACTTGGATCGAACTATTGGTGATTCCCAGGTTTTTGACGCAGCTTGTCTGCCTATATAGAGACCAATAGCGCTGCACTCTGTCGAGTTAATTGAAAGCCAGGTCGCGGTTTCACGGACTGCTGGGACTTCTGTTTGAAATACACTACAGTGGTCTGGTAGTCGTGCGGTGATACACAAGTCTAGTGCCTTGGAATCAACTCCGGCACCTGTTCCAGACGCTGTCTTTGATCCATCCCTGTAGACTTCTGTCGTAGATTCGAATTTAGAATTTCATTCGATTCCTAAGCACTTCTTCTAGGAATCCTGGTTTCATATTTGACGTTAAAGTCCAGGAATAGTATTTAGGATGCCTGCGTGGCCCATATTTTCTCGAGCCAATTGCAAGGATTCCCTAAGCTGTAATGCTGCTTTAGCCACCATTAGCCTCACAAGGAAGGAGATGGAGCATAGTTTCCATTGCAGCTGTAGGAGTGGTTCTAAGGACTTTCGTTATGAAGACGCAGGAAACCCCTTAAACCGAGTCTTATGTACGCTTTAACTGGTTGATGATGAGTTTAAATCTCAAGGGTATAGGGATCTTCAAAATCTAGTTCAAGACGTTCTTACGGGATTTTAAGACCTGCCTAACAAGTGTCTATGAAACCGCAGAAGATGGACTATAGCTTCAGGAAAATCCTTTGCTATCGAGCAAGTCGTCGAGCAAGACTACCTACTCAATGACTAAAGGAAGTGATTAGCTTGCAGTGGTGTGCGCCATCTGAGAGATGATATAGGCAATCTTCTTGGAGGATGGTAGACTTTCATTCATTTACACTTGCTTCCTCCAAGCCAATCGAACATATACAGACTTGTAGCCTGTAGCCCAGTTTTGGTTAGATAAGTTGAAATTACTGCCAGTCATCTCCAGCACACTTAGACCAGTAATAGGTGATACCACCTGGATTACATAATGTAGCTGTACCTACTCGGAGCATATGTCCTGAGATCTTGTGGAGCACAGACCCACAAAAGACTGAACTACTTTGTCAAGTACTTATTTTCACATGAGGAACTACAATCACAAGAACCAACTCTCATCATCTAATACTTTAAGGCAACTGGATTAGAGAGAGTTTCTGCCACTAAGACGTAGTAAGAGTGTATGACCCTGAAACTGATTCCAAAAGGAATCTAATGCGAGGGGAACTCTTATGAAGGCACGTACCTCTTCAAGGTGTCAGTAGATTGGACAATGCTCCAAAGGTTGGAGTGAAACATACCCTTTACTTTCTAATGAAGCGTATTAGCATAGTAGCCTCCTAGAAACCGCTTCTACTTAGATTCAAAGCTCTACAAAACATTGATCCTGCCAATTCGGCTAAATGGAACCTAGTGCTGGACGATAAGCAGGAGAACAGAGCAGATTTTGGACACTTTCGAGAGAAACATTCTTCATTGAATTTTCGCTCCCCTATGGAAGGATAACGAATGGCGAAGATATGACCATGAACTCTATGAACTGTACCAAGATGTGGATGTACATATGTAGGACCACACTAGCTTGGCCACATCGAGAGAATGTCCATGTTTGAGACGACAAGGAAGATCGAACCTTCATTGTAAGGATCAAGCTACCGCAGGTGCCATAGCACTTGATCTGGACAACTAGAGCGGAAGAGTGGAAGAGTCTCTTTATGTGTCGAGAGCCAGTTAAGTAAGTCAGTAGTAACCGTATCTCACTGTCGGTAATAGTAAGATCACCAAAATCGTTGAAGAAGAAGGGATAGAACATGGCAGATGCAGCGATGAAGTAGCTCGTGAATGGTATCATCCTCCTGTTGCATGCACACCAAGCCTGTTTGGGTTTGCTTTCCTATTAGACAGTGATACCTACTATGGAGAGGACAAAATGTTACGAGTGTTTTAGATCCAGTTTTGGACAAATCTGCCACTTGTTCACCTAAGACTTGATTACCTACTCCAGAGCTGCCAGCTTTATGCCATGTCAGCCCCTCAAGGCTCTGGAATATCCCTATGCCTTGCCAGGTCTTTTCTAATAGAGCTGGTTCGTAGAGTTTGTCGAAGGTTTCTTGTCTGATTCTGCTGAGACTTGGGCATTCGCAGAGAAGGTGCGACGTGTCTTCCTCCACCTCATCGGCGCCGCAGCCTCTGCATATTGAGTATTGAATCTCTTTACTTAGATGGGCCGTCATTAGGTTGTGGTCTGTAAGGACAAGAATGATGAGTGTCAGCTGTGGTCTATTGAGCGACAGGAGCTCTTTGGTTCTTTTTTCGAAATGTTGCACCGAAAGTAGCATAGTT
This sequence comes from Xylota segnis, assembly GCA_963583995.1. Taxonomy (NCBI): domain Eukaryota; kingdom Metazoa; phylum Arthropoda; class Insecta; order Diptera; family Syrphidae; genus Xylota; species Xylota segnis. The sequence continues at coordinate 11,035,646 of OY757238.1, read as the reverse complement.
TGGAATGTTTTGCAGAAGTCTGTAGAGATGTTTGGGAAGAAGAGGCTAATGGGCGGTAGGACCAAGTGGTCCGCTGGGATGTCGATTGATTCTGAGGCTGTTCTGTCCTTTCGTTTCCTTGGAAGCCCATATGTCCCGGTATTCAGAAGAGTGTAATGCTGTGCCTAGAACTCAGGGATTTGAGCTCTGCTTGACAGTGCCTGACCAGTTTTGAGATAGTTGCAATGGAATTCGTGGCTTTAATGACTGACATCCTGTCAATGAGGAAGTCAAAGCCGACTTTCAACTGGTCAGCTCATCAGCACGCTCATTACTCTGTCCTGGCACCCAGAAGAGTCAAATTGTTAATTTATTTATTTGGAACTCACATTGCTTCCTTACCAATTTGAAGGATGTGGTGACCGTAAGAAGCTCTCCTTGGAAAATACTGTCAAAGTCTGGTAGACGCAAAGATTCCACCAGAAAACCCTCCGTGTATGCACCGCTTTAGCACTCAGATTCCCTTAGTCTTTTCCATGAAGTTTGAGGCCGCTTAGGGGCAGGATCACTCATCTGTTGGAGATGAACTGAGCTCCGGATCTTGTGTAGAACAAGAGAACATCAATAGCTCTGAGATTTCGGATTTCGTGGTAGAAAACATCATTTTGGTTCCATTTTTGGTTTAATCCGTGCCAACTGCTCATTACCTCGAAGTGTACCATGTCCCTTAGAGGTAAATCACTTCCAGGCGAATCCAATCATGCAGCCTGTCACATCCAATTAATAGCGACACCATTTAATGGCGCCAGTGACTATGAACATCCACCACCTCGGAGGACTCCAAAGGACATGCCAGGTGTGATTAGTCAAAAATTGGGAAAAAGATTTGCCATCACTCGGAGCAATCGAATCAATTTGGAACTAATTCGAGGCCAAAAAGTTCACCGCTTGCATCCAATTAGACGGCTAATCACGGAGCTCTTTCAGTGTCCTGCGCCGCCCTCACTTCTCGGTTGAATCAATCAAATAGCCATTCAATCGCTTCGCACACACGACAGACAACGACAACGACAACGACAACGACGACTAAGCCTATTGATATTTAATTCTCTCTTTCTCAAAACGACACGAGGACACTACATACTCGTATGTCCTTTGCAGTTTGGTGAATCCTTCATCTCATGCCACCCCTCCTCGTCTTCTTGTAGTCACGGCTGCACACACACACACGCCAAATTGATTGGACGTGTGCTCTGCGTAACGTCGTACCTGGATGTCCTTAATTCGGTGGACCGACTAATTACAATGAAAGGATTCGATAAATTGGAAATTGTTTGGCACAAAATAGGCGTTAATTGCGGCCGGCAATTGCCAAAAGATTGCCGGCCATTCGGGCCGAGGTTGAGTCCCTTCTTGTGCGGCGCGGCGGAGGGGGTGAATTATTGAAGGAATATTTATTTGATCCTTGAATACTTTGATTATCTATTCAAATGCTGTGCGTGCACGAGTATGTGGTGGTACACTCATTCATATGAATGAATGGAGGCGTTGGCCAACGAATTAGTGGTAATCATTCAATTGTGGCCAGACCGCCAGAGGTGAGAACCGATTAATGTGGCCCCGAATTCGGGCCTCCATACTCGTATAAATTGACATAATGAAATTGTGGGATGTCTTTGATTAGGATGAGGATTTGATTGATGGTTCCGGGGCAATTCGTGTTGAAATTACTCAAAGTACCTGGTAGTTAGGGGGGCGTGTTGGAGGGGCATGTAATTTGATGAACGGTTACAAGGATGCCAATGAAATATTTAATAAGTTGCCAGGGACTTTCTTGCAGGGTGGGGTTGGGTGCAGAGGGCGGAGAGGGCGGTAGGGCGGACAAAGGGGTTGGCAGTCGTTGAAGGCTTAGAGAAAGTTGAAGCAAATCAGCGCTCGAGGGGCTAGAAATATCCTTAAACTGATAGATTTTGACTCACACCTAAAAATATGCAATCGTTTTGGCAAAGGGAGTAGGGGTTTGAAACTCGGCTGTTTTAGGTTTCAGCAGTTGGTGAGTGGTGTCTGAACTAGACAGGGAAGTTTATGAATTTCCAGTATTTAAGGAGAGAAGGCAGGAAAGTACGCATCAGTCGGCTAAGATGGAGTCTTCAATTTCAACCCGGATGGACAACTCAATAGAGGAAGAACTCGCCTTATTTGACGCGTATAAGTGGAAGAGTACCTTAACCAATTTGGAGAATCCAACTGAGGGCGTATAGCCAAAGACCGCGCTTACTGCAGAGACTTCTTGGTTGAGGGCCAGGCGCACCACGGACTGTAGCATGACCTAAGTAAGTAAGCAGTACTGACATCAAGCATGCGTATGTGATTACTCTAGGTGGAGACAGGGCGTGGTTTCCTGTGCAATGGTATCCTGAAACACCTAGATTCTGTTGCTCCACTAAGCATGCATAAGCTTGAGTTATCTAGGCTTGCAACCTCTACAAATGAGTTAAGATTCCAATCAACGCACTGCCTGAACATCTTCTGAAGCCTTTCTGCAACACACTAATCAACACGTACCACACGTACCGACGATCGAAAAGGTTAACGAACTTCATGACGAAATTCATTATCACTTCATCGACTTCAAGGCCGCATATGACAACATTCATCGTCGTAAGCTCTACAAAATGATGGCAGAATTCAAGATTCCGGCACAACTGATCCAGCATGTACCGCGTTTGCAATTCGGGCAGAGTTTCCCAGAATTATTCCAAAAAGCTCCAAGTTCCGTCAAGGAGATGTGCTGTCGTGTTAAGTCTTCAAGTTTTGCTGAAACAGATAGTACGCAGGACAACTGTGACCACGGAAACTCGATCTTCACCAAATCTGTCCAGGGATCCGCAGAACAAACCAAAGACATATTGGCAGAGTAGGAAAGTAGAGCAAGTTTTCGTCACATTTTCGAACCCGAAGGCGAGGAACGGCCAAAACACACCTGCTACACGGGCGGGGCCACATAAGCAAATGAACAATTATGTTTCAGCCAAGAGAGTCTTCAAATCACAGTCCCCCCAAGCCCAAGGCGACAAGGAAGACTGGATCTTTGCTTTAAGGATCAAGCTATCGCAAAAGCCAGAGTGCTTGGTCTAGACAACTGGGAGCCAGCGTAACTGGGATCGAAGAGATTAGAATGTTTCCGAGTCTGAGACAAAGACCGTTTACGGTCTGTAAGCAGATAGAGACGATTTCCTAGATTCTAATGGAAAGGTTGGTCTATCTACGACTTAAGCGGACTGGTGTTCTTATGGGTTCGTCATGAGCATCGGACGCTAGATAAGAACCTCTAATTGTTTCAATTAGTCCTTGTGTAGCCTACAAATGACCTCTCCGGGTCTAAGTGTGTTCATCCTCTGTAACAGAAAACCTCCCTAACTCAGTGCCTATAGAAAAAGTTCTTAACGTCTGTCGACAACCAATAATGGAATTCAAGGGAATGGTTCTGTCCACTTTTTTGTATTAAAAAGAATGCTAGACCGGGTTATCAATGCTTGTATGGCGATTCGGAAAAGCCAAGACTCAACTACAGACTCTCATTGAACAACCTAGCTTCGTAGGATCCACTGTAGCTTCTGTAGAGTTGAATGATTCGTTGCCTTCTGAGTTGTATCCTCTGACAGTGGACTGCCTCAGGGATCCATTCTGACCTCACTTCTCTTTCCCAGCATGTTACTAGTCACAGTCCACCAACAATGTAAATTTTGTATTCTTTACATGAATGGAAGGAGCCTGCTGTCCAATATTAGACTATCGCCAGAGGTGGAACCGTGGAAGAACCTTTAGGTGTTGTCTGGTGATCGGACTAGTCACTTGAGGTACGGTGATACTCTTTGCGAGAAAACAAGTGCCTAACTGCAGCGAACTCAGATTTGCAGCCCAATCTTCTTCTGCACAAAGTACGTCTCACCTTTGGAGACGGGCAAGAGTTTCCCCACAAACAGTACCAGGTCAGATGATTCACGGAGAGTTCTTAAGGATATTTGCTATGTACATCCAACCAGGCAATGACCTAGAACCCATCACTTCCACGTTGACGACCTGGAAATATAGTGAGCATTCAATGCATCTCTCTGAGACTTATACCCATATAGCCTCGCCTATCCCCCCGATAAAGTAAACCTTTGCCTCAGAAGACATCCTTTAAAGGATTAGCAAATCCTTCGACAGTCAGCAGTGCACAGTAGTACGCCTAAAGGCTCCAAATCACCTCTGAGTCACCTCTCAATCCCAATCAACGACTCTCTGACTGAAATTAAATTTACATCTGCAAGCCGATAAGGACCCTCTTAGGTAAATTATTACGAGTACCTCACCCATGAAGATGTTAATCACCAACAACCGACAATACATCCGGAAAAGTGATCTATGGTCAAACCAACAATTTGCTAATCATCTGTGAATCTTGATTGAAATTTCAACTGTCCCTGCCGCCCTCCCGCCACACGGTAATTACACAGGACTTGCATGCATAAATTTACTATCACTCATCGCACTATCGGTCATTGATCGATCCTGATACAGGAACGCGCACTCAAACACACAGAAGGAGGACAAACAACAACGAGATGCGCATCCGTTCCTGCCGCTGTAATTCAATTACACACCATAAGAGCGGCGTTCGTGGAACCGATTAATATGGCTGATAGCAATAAATTTGTCTATCAATACCATAAATTGAATTAAATCGTTTACATCGGATAACACACAACAGCTGGGCAGGGAGCAGAGGCCCAGGGAGGGAGCTGAACACACAACAGAAGTCCCTGTTCTCTGTGTGTGGCGAGATGAGGTCATCGCGCGTTATCCCTGCATAACAATGGTGGGCACTGGCGGTTCATCGCACCCCCCTAGCCTCCTTACATAAGTTTTCTGTGTCGGCATTTGGTTCTTCCGGATATGAACTATAAATACACATACCACCCCAAGGATCCGGGGCAACAGGAGAGATGAATGATGACAACACACCAACCGGCATATGTCTCATTTCGCTTCAAAAGTTCACCGAATATCCTTTCGAAAGTAAATTAAATTCCAGGATTCAATAGGATTTCTTCTTTAAAGTCCTGTCTCTTGTGTGTGTGTGTGTGTATGCATGCATAATAGGTGTACCACGTCCTTGAACGTGTGTGTGGGGCAAAAAGTACGGGCACGGATTTCGAATTGGTCCTCTGACGGCGGAAGGAAGAACCGGTGAGCCTTGTTCCATTCGATGCAACATTATGTGTAACCAATATTTATATTATAAAGCCAAGTACCGAGTGCACAAATTCTGGATTAATATCCTGCTGGCAGGACACACTGGGGTGCAACAGTTTCTCGTCAGATGGAGTGATTGGACTCGAATCTTGATGGGGAAAATAAAGGATGGGGAAATAAAGAACTCAAGTCTGGAGTTCACAGTTGATGGGGAGCTAGGGATTGTTGCCAGAAAACGAAAAGGAACTTTGGTAGATACTAGATGGCTTAGGTGTATTCCAAGATTCCAAGCTTCTACGACAGACAGCTGCATGTCACACTCTATTCCGAGTATCTAAGCAGAAATGGCAATGAAAAGGTGGTAAGACTGACGAAGGGGAAGACTGGGAAGATCCATCATTGCAGCCAGGAGCTGAGTGGGAAGTTAGAGGAGCCAAGCTCTGAGAATGACTGCCAAAACCGGCCTAAGCTAGATCATACCGCAACGTTGCTCAACATCAGTTGAAATAGGAAGAAGCTCCTTGAAAGTTGGCAAGCGATAGGTCCTATTTAAGCCTTAGAAGAATCTACAGAGAGCATAGAGGGAAGCACCCAAAAGTGGAGAGAAGAAGAAGCCATTGACTCATGTGAAGGATTGCCACACAGCTAGAGAACATCTTCCCTTTTCTGATTCATGACCTTAGGTGTGAAGCGAAGTCCAAGCTGGATGAGGAGGTTTAAACCCTTCATAGACAAAAAGTTACAGTTGGTTCTTTCATGGGAAGTTACTCCAACTAATGCAAACTACTGAACAGGAATCACAAGAAAAAGGATCACGGCTCAGCATACAGAAAGGTGTTGTGCTACTTCAGCAGAAGGACAAGACCCTATACATTGGAGGGTTCATACAGGGGACCCAAATGAAAGAATCGTGAAATGATCGAAGACAATCCTAAAGGCTGAACTCGAGACAACCTTGGTGGAGTATATTCTGGAATCTGCCGGATTTCACAACTCACTTTAGGAGTAGTAACAAGAAAGAGTAGCTTTGGCTTGTTAGGATACTCGTACACAAATTCCTCTACCCGAATCCACCACCCTTTCTGACCTCTGATTCTTCCTGTTAGCCCGGTCTATAGTCACAGTTCCACTGATTGCATGGAAGTTCTACAAAGACTAGATATCCCCCCAAGGTAGCAATCGTACTGCAAAAAGACATGTTGAACTTTAAGGTGGGGTGCCTCAAGACAGAATACTTGCACCAGTACTGTTTCAAATGCCATTTTTGGTATGGCTGCTGTTGTACCTCAAAACCTTCTAGAAATGTGTTCCTTGGTAGTGAATTTCTGAGTTAACTGGTTGAACGCTGAGGTGGTATGACAGGAAGACTTGACAGTTGCCCTTCAAACGTCATTCTGTCAAAATGTTGTCGGAATGTGAACAAATAATATTGGAGACCGAACTAAGGAACTCAACAAGCGATGGTCTCCAGGACTGCAAGCTACTCCACGTTCTTGACTGGCAGTGAAGGGTGGGTCATGTGTAAATGTGTCATGTTGTCATCTATCGTCCTGTATCCAGCATAAGGAAAACTCAGAATTGGTACTCGCCAGCGCTTGTATTCTTTAAGCCAGAAATTGGCAAAAAGACCTTCCAGTCTGAATAGATGGGTGGGTCTCCAGGAAGTACGTAGAAGTAAGTGGAAGTAGGTACCTGTCAACATCATCAACAAATCCGGAATCTGCATAGAGGCAACGACAACAAAACATCGGAAGGTGACGAGGATTTAAAGGCTCAATACACCGACATTTGACATTTTACCAAATGAAGTACAGGAGAAGTAAGAACAAGGAGCACCTAGCCATTCGATGACTGCAGACTGGAAGATCATTCTACATCCGAATCGAGTCAAGTGTCAAGTGAATAAATTCACTATCGACCCATTTCTGGCTAAAAGTGCTGATTGGGTGTTGGGCTATTACAGGGTGAGTTCCCCAACCCACTCAGGCAAATTATATTCTCGTTAAGAGACTGGACTGACCACACTCTAAACCAGATCCTTTCCTCCTCATCGATTGGGCCTGATGCCGGTCATAATACTCTGGTTGTTGTACTCTGGTGGTATACTGCAAAGTGTGATGGAAAAAACTTGAAAAGACCTTCGGTCTAAATCTAATAACAACAGCTTCTACGAAGGAGCCTTAACTCATGCTGACGAGGGCAACATTAAGATCCACGAATTCCAAACCATAGAGTACCGCCCTCTGAACTTGAAAAGTCGTATTCCTTTCAATACCACCGACTACCTGCCTGGTGGAGAAGAATTACTATTTTAGGCTACTGTCGGTCAATACCGGCCAACCACAGTAGATGAACGATTGGGACGATTGGGTTGCACACTAAGGAAGGAGCAAATGCATGAGTATCCAAGTTCAGGAAAGTACTTGGAATATGCATCGCACTCAGCCGCATAGGCATGACAACGGAGCCACTGATTCAGTCGAAGTTCTAACCAAAGGACGAGCTATAGTGTGACTGCCTAACTGAAACTAGAGAAGGTTCAGTGCACCTAGGAACAAGTCGGTATTTCATTCTGAAGTATAGTTACTCTCTAGGAAATAAGACATTGCGACATAACCCTATCATTCAAGTCTGTCACTTGTAAAATCAACTCTGTTCTGAAGGAAGTGGGATCAAATCTGCATACTTCTCCGCTATACTCCGCTTTACACCGCTTTGCTCCGCTTTGGTCATCTCTAAAAGTGCCCCAGTCACCACTAGTTTACCCAACTTATTGGCTTGTAAAGCAGAGTAGAACTCAGTTGACTTTCCAACGCCACTGTGTATCCTGCCAAACCCTGCACAGATTCTGTTTAAAAAAAAAAAATGTTTATAGCCAACTTGTATCGGTTGTGGCACATACACAGCTTAGTGGCGTAGGCGAATCAGTCCATAAATCAAAGCATATGTGCTGTGTCCTGTTGCAAGGGCAAACAGGAATATACACAACACCAAGGACAACGACAGCGATAATGGTCTATGACAAACAAAATGACATTCCTATTGTTTCTCTGCACATCCTTTACGTACGCGCATGTGTGTGTGTGTGTGTGCTTAATTGATTTATTATCCCATCCATTGGATTCGTAATTTATGAATCGTTTCCAAGTGTTTCACCGCTGGAGGGGTTGTGGAACAAACTCTGGTCAAAAGCTTAAGCGGCCAACACACTGCCACACTGCCAGGAACAACTACTCCAGCAATATGTCGTTCGTCCTGTGACGATGGCGCCGCCCGGCGGTGGCGGTGGGGCTGGATGATAGTTGACCAATTAGCACTTTGCTGCATTTTTATTTTATGATTCGAGTTTTGTCCTTTTTTTCCCGCCTCCCCCCTCCGGCTGCTGTGTCATTTATTTTATTTAACGGGATCACGCGTCATTTGATCGGCTGTGACAGGCGAGCGAGCCAGTAGGCCATTTTGGTAATTAGATGGTTGTTTGCGCCCCGCTTTAATGGCGTTTTAATGGAGCGAATTTCGTGTTTAATATGAGATCCTGTCGCATAAATCTCCTTTAATGGCTCGCAGATTTGACGGGACGACAATTTATGAGTTGTTTTTTTTTTGTTTGCTCCTATTTCCTGGTAACGACGCCGGGCAGGAGTGGGAAATTGCACTTTGAAATGCAAATATCCCTCAGGAAGGACTCAAAGCGAAACCACAAACACATCCATTTCCGTCTATTTGCCATCGACTAACGAGAGGGTGTGTCCTGTGCGGTTCCTTACTTACAGATATTTGTTATTTATTTATGAAACAGTTTATATGTGATCTGTTAAATAAATCAAGGACCAGGACCAGGACCAGAACCAGAACTAACACAAAACAAATTCCAATCAAAGGATTAAGCTCTCATCCGATGATGATGCTTTGACATCATGGTCTCGTCTCATCTCATCTCGTCTCGTCCCGTCTCGTCCACCTTAACTCGATTACAGCCAACACACACACATAGACACACAGAAGAGGGAAATGGCATTTCAAGTAACCGACCAAGATTACTCTGTTCCGCAAGGATAATTCCCTTTTTGGGCAAAATTTTACCCACAAACACATCCATCCATTCATTAATCCAACTGTTTGACATGTGGCCAGGTGACTAGATATCATTCTATCCGGTAATATGCTTCTCCGAATCCATTTTTAATGGCCCGGCTACATGTACGTATGCGTAAACATCTAAGGCATGCACTTAAGGCTGGCAGACGACACGTTGAGTATGGCCAGCATCCTCATCAACAACATCTTTGGCTGAATCGATTAATTTGCAATTTGATCGAAATCAAATTTTGGCCGATACAAGCCCGCACACACATGCATACGGCCTTAGTGCAAATAAATAGACAAATAGGTTTGAAGGAGCGTATCCTGGTGCATTGGCTGGCCATTACAGTGGCGATTAAATATGCATACGCCTAAGTGAACACAAATTTTCCACTGTACTCGTGTACATGTGCGGGATGCCACAGTGGGGACTGTCAGGGGATATGTCCTTTAAGCTGGGATGATCCTTTAAAATTCCCTTTCAATGCCGGGGAAGAGCCTCGGATAGTGGCACAACTAGTCCTAACAAATGGGAGAGCTGCACTCAAACGTGGCAACGAAAGGAATAAATCGTCGACTGTATTGGCTAAATCTGCAAAGTATGAGTCGCACCCGAAGGCATTAACCTATTTGCTGCTTTCTTGAACCAAACTATGGCTTCCAACGTTGTTAAGGTAAATCCCAGTGATCTGGACATCTACTTGTGTCTTACAATCTACTGAAAGTCTACGAAATATAAAGGACGAAGCTAGTTCTAGTAAAGTCGCAATATAGTCTAAAGACCTAAAGATTCCTTGACTACATACACTTGACAGTCGTTTGACCTAACCTTTTGTAGGGTGGTGGACGGGACTGGAACGGACTGGACAGGAAAAGCCACATTGCAATGCGTTGAAAGGTGTAGAGATTCTCCTGCGTATAAACAAGGAGGCCCTAAGAACTACTCCTACATACAGGTGCTCCAGAAACTACCTATACTCCACCTTCTTTCACGTTGATAAGTTTGGGAAGCTGTTGTCGGTTAAAGCAGCACTACAGCTCAGGAAATCCTTGCAACTAACTCGTTGGTATAGTGGCTACAGAAGCATCCTATGTATGGTTGTAATACTATTCCTAGGAATTCGGATTATACTGTGCCCCATCAGGGCTTAAACTTCAAGGACAAAGCCAGAATTCCTCGCAGGAGTGCTTGGAAATCGGTTCCAATCGTTAACAAATCTATGACAGAGATTAACACAGAAGGATCCAAGACAGCCATGCTAAATATGCACGACAATCCAAGCATCAGGTTCCATGGCAAAGAAAACAGATCAAGCTAAAGCCTTTCTTCTACATAAGTTGTGGACCTATTCAGCTACCCAGTCTCGAACCAACTTGTGACACTTGGTAGTGACGCACGGCTCATTTCACAGATGAATCATTGGAATTAGTACACAATACCAGTACATTTAGTACAGATACACATACAGTTCTCCAGCCAAGACGTTTTTTATTTCCGTCATAAACTTGAATGGGTCTTAGAGGACTCTCTCTTGTGAGCTCATTCTATGGCCGATGTGTGATTCTGGAGTGTGTCGTCTGGAACCCAAGTCGGGTACTTATGAGGTCGGGCTTGTACTTAGTCTGTCTTTAGTTTGGCAATATCGCTTCCATATGGATTCCACTATGGATTGAATACTGCGATGACCATTGAATGTACTGCTCCTAGTCGAGAGGTAAACAAACCCCTGGCTGATTTTCTGATTCTAATCTAGAAGCCATCTATTCGTATAACTCCTTCAAGAAGAGGCTCAGTAGAACTTGCATCCTGACTACAGCCTGGGGACAGTACAGAGCTGCTACCGTTGATTAAAAGCAGTAAAACCACCAACCTATCCAATGAAATACTCAGGAATCGCTTCGAACACGAAAAATTTAGAAAGTTAAGCTGAGGACTACCACCAGGTTCCATATTAGTCCCACTATTGTTCATGGCAAACAAAGATACCCTAATGCCCACTTCCGATAATCTCAAGACTGTAACGTTGGACAGTACTTTCGCAAATCGAAGCAGTGGACCAGTAATTGAAGAACCGGATTTGCTTGTTCTTACTGAAGAATCCTGTCAGCCACAGCCAAACTTTTGTCTTCGTTTAGGATTATTCGACAACAGAAGTTCATAATGGATCCACCGGTGATCAGACTACTAGCCAGTCTCAACTTACCCAACCTATCTACATATTCCGACCCAAGAAACCGGTGCATTGAAGAAATATTAGAAAAGGTCAAAGGTTCGCCCTGCTATTCCTGTCGAATGAGAACCATATCTCGAGAGAACCTCATTGAACTTGCAAAAGTCGTACTGTTTTTCTACAAACCAAGCTGGTTTCACACTTGGTTCTGAGGTGAACACTCATCCTGACTGACTTCTCAGTTATACCACTGGCTTTGTCAAATGCCTCCTTAAATGAAACCTTCAGTTTCTGCAACCTGGTGACAATGCCTGTACGGTTGGTACTGAGACGTTCCATAGGGTTCACTACTATGTACGCTATTGTTAAGCAAGCTAGCGAAAGTAGACAAATTCTGGTCGGACAGAGGTGGCCAAAACCAAGACGACGTAGAACACTACTTAAGGCCTTAAGAGAAACATAGACAGGACGACGAAGTTGAGACTAGGTTGGGATTATCACCAGAAAGTCAAAGCAGCAAAAAGAGGACATTCACAGGAGGATGATCAGTGAATGTTGCAACCCATTCCAGAATGATTTAAGCGATTCTGTATCAGGTATTCTGTCCCAAACACAAGACAAACCCACAGATGCTTTTCGTATGTACCTCCTTACTTATTCAAATGCCTCAACGCATGTAAGCCAAGATCTTCCGAGCTATATTCTAGGCTGTGGCCACTGACAATCTAGGTTCTTGGGGTTCTTGCAGCCCTGAATGCTCCCTGCTTCGTCAAGGTCCGACTAGGCCCGCCTCAAGCATTCAATTTCACAAATTCACCCAGAACTAGACCAGGTTCTTTGACGTGCACACACGTTTCAATATCAAAAAGCGTCCAAGAAGCTGTTTCTAGTCCGGTACGTGTTTCTGGTCCGACAAATCGTCCTCCAGCCACTGTTCGACCCCACAGAGCTGTGTCTCGGGCACAAGTGCATTTCTGTCACCCAGTGTGTTTCCAAAACACTCTTAACCGCACAAAATTCAATTTAGATCCAATTTCGTTCATGTTGACTCAACCGTTTCGTCCTTACGATTATCAGCTCGCTCTCTTTCGTCCTTTCTCTCCCTCTCTCTCGCTGTGTGTCGAAATGTGTATATGTGCGGTTGCAGTGTGTTCGGACAGAGAAGTGGGTAACCTCAAACGCACAGCCACCCTCCGCCCCACCGCCATGTTGTGTGTACATGTGTTGTGTATTGAAATTTCGAATTCATATCGAATGCTCAGTCAAGTGGGGCCCTAGTGTGAGTGAACAGCAACCAACTTCATTAAATTTACGAGAAATCCCCAAACCGGCTGCCAAGTGCATGGTAACCAATCCGAAGAGAGTCGCAAAACAATTTCCAAAATCAAGACTTCAAGTAGGGCCACCTCTGCCAAGGGAAAGCCAAAGAGAGAGAAAGACTTGTGCTAATGTCCTTCTTCCTTTGATTTCATTAAGCCGTCTGTTGCTTTAGGTGTTGTTGCACGCGCCGTCTATACACATGTTACGTCGTTTAAAATGTCCTTTTTACGGTCTGGTCTCTCTCTGTCTCTTTGGTTGGAAAAGGTCAAAGCCAATTTGTAGACAAAAAGATCATTACCACGTAAAACAAGTAATGTCCTTGTTGGTCATCATCAGGCGGAGATAGGGAAGGCAGACGACTACTACACAGCTTATGGCCAAAACAATGAGGATTGCAAGAGAATATCCTTTTATTGTGTGCTGTGTGTGCTTTAATTGTTGCACACAAGTGAAGGAGTATGAGTGCTGCTTTCACTGCATCAAGGGTACTCTGCTGTTGAAAAACTCATTCTCATCTCCGGTCGAGTGTGCCTTTATCTCCTCCTCTCTGCCAGTGTGTGTGTATGTGTGTTTGTGTGAGGGTGGGGGTAGGGGGAGGCAAAGGTGTGTGCAACTTTAATTCTCTTCTAATTGATTTCGAATACAAGTTGATTGGTAGATTAGGGTCGGAGTTTATTGTTGGATTGACCATTGAGCTTCATTATGTTCATGAAGCGTAAACAGATTACGATGAGATGAAACGATTACGTGCACACACAGGTGAGATACATACATATGTGCATATGTATGAGGGTGCTTGGAGGGCAATGCATAACGATTTATGCAAATGATTGCACTTTTAGATTGAATTAATTTTGCAATTAATTAGTGGGGGTGCAAGCCCCACCCAATGTGATGGGGGACTGGTTGAGTCGATTCGAGTCGATGCAGTTCCGTTCCAGAGATGACAAGTTTTTCTTACAAAATGTCATTCTCCAAAGGCAGTGGACACCTTCAGTTCTTTTGAATCCTTTCTGGGTTCAGAAGTAGCCTCTTCTTCTGGTAGGAGAAACAGATAGGACTTGTTTCGCGGGACTGGTTTGGTCCTAGTAAATTGGTTGTCAAATCTAAGATAGCTTTCTCTGGAAGGCAGGTTGTAACCACAAAGAAATGATTGAATGGGCTGGTGCGGGAGAGTCGGACACCTTGAGGACATAGTCTACGTTTCATTCAAAGCCATTAAGGCGGAACCAATTCCAGAACTATAGATGTCCTATACATGAAGGTCCAAAACTTGAATAGTTCTTGCTTTAACTCAGAAAATCCCCTTTAGGAGCAAAGGTAACGTGAACCTGAGAGTGGTGAGAGTTGTGTGTACCTTGACAATTTTTGTCAAAATCTGGAATAACAGGGTAGGATCAACAACATGGTTTCCATAGGTCCAAAGGTGATTTGATGGTATATCCCACCGAAAAGTGGAACCACTCTCTCCATCATTGTAGCTCTTAGTATTTCAATGGCATTTGACAGAGTTTGACATCAAGCTTTTAGAATCGATGATTCTCTTCTTCAATGGAGTGGGGATTACCCATCGAAACGTTCAATTGGACGGTATCAAGTCTGCAATCCACCCTATAAATGTTGGTGTCCCACAAGGCTCCGTTTTGTCTACGAGACTCTTTCCTATTTATATAAGTCATCTATTGTCGAATTTCTTCGATTACGATGAGTGACAGCATATGTTAAGATCATTAAATTCCGATCCTGACAAGCGTAACAAAATGCCCTGCCCAATGATGTCTTCCACTTAACCCTACTTGCTCGATATGTGTGTTAAGAACCATTTTTGATGGAATGACCGCGTAATCGATTCGCGAAGAATGCGGCGAAACGTCTGGGATTCATCAAACGATGCAAGAAAGACTTTACCCCTCCTGAACGTACTGCAAAGTATAAGGCATACATCTGCTCTAAGCTCGAGTGTTATGCAATCCACTTTGCGATCTCCTAAATAGAGTTCAACATCGTATGGCAATACTATTCAGAGACAGAAGCATGGGGTAGCCCACCTTTTTCCACCAACAGTGATCCAGCGATATAGCCACTTGCATCCTAACCCTTCAACAATGTTGAAAATATGGTTTATAGTGACTCCTTTCTAAACCATTCAAAACTAATGTGGAATGCTTTATCAAGCTCTACTTCAACCTCAAGTAATCATCTACAAACATTCAAAACCAACGGTCATCCACAGAGTATGCAAAAACTCGCCTATATTGCCCAAGCCCACTTCCTAAATTTGCTTCCATCAAATTTTAAATGCAGCCCCATAGACCTTTGTCCTTCCCAAATCTCTCCTAAACGGGGTTCAGCCGATTGTGCCAAAAAGTGAGCCTTTATATCCTAACTCGTTTCCCATTTCGTTTTAAAAGATTGCATGCATTTAGGCGCAAGGTAATATTAAAATAAATGAAAGCGGATCACTGGATTTTGGAGATCCAAGTTGTGGTCGATCTCAATCAATGTGGTGCATGGGTAGTTCCGTAATAGAGAGTAGATCGGTGCCAGAATTTTCAATAGAGTCAATATTTAGAAAACGATTCCGATCCCGAAATGATTCCGACAGTCATAGTCCATGGAGGTTGCTACCAGAATATGATGACTGACTATTTTTGGAATAGTAAGAGTCAGCCTTCTAGCGGCCCTTCATTTGCTGATGGACATCACTTGAAAATCTCTGGATTGTAAAGAACATGTATACTCTAGCGCTATTTTTGGGCTGGAAAACGCAGTACAATCTAGAACTCAAGGCTATAACGTGAGCAATCGCAAACCTTGAAGCTGCCTTTGCAAAACAATTCTTGACGTACAGAGTTAAACACGAAAAGCTGGGCAAAGGCGTATTTAGAAGACTCTAAGACTAAGTAGACTAGACTAAAGAATGTGGACTCATTAGCTGGGTAATCTGGTAGAATGCTCTGGAAAAAACATGTCACCCTACTTTTCTTAGCAGGATGCAAAGATCGGCTTCTTTGCGTATCAGTGGAGCGCTAAGAACCACCCCAACAGCTCGTCTGAATATTTTGTTCTACTTCGCACATCTAGATAATAGAGAAGAGGCATCTTTTCCAGGGACTCGTTTGATGGCAGATATCTCTGAACAGTTCTTTATTTTCGACTTCCTTTTCATACTTTCATACTTTCTGTTCAAGAGGACATACTGCTTCGAAACAGGATTCATATACATTTTTACGAACAGATGACAATTAGAATCGGGAGTAGGAGGAGGAGGTGTTTTTGGATAACAAGAACATCAGCGTGCCTCCATAAACTCCAACTTAAGCTCAGTAATGTGAATTTAACCAAATGAAGATGGGCAGACGCCTCTATCTTCTTGGGGACTAGACAGATCTGACCCACTTTGGACCAGAAACGCTCGAACTCGTCCATCTCATAGTACGTGCCATTAAGGAGAACTGCACTATAGTTAGGAACGTCATAACCTCCCCTTCCTCGATAGTAACTTATAGAAGCTGCATGACCGAGGAAGGCTCTCTCTACATGCCAAGCTCTCACCGCTCGCAGAGGGTTCCACATACATAGGTGCTTACTTCTCCGATAGTTTGGATGAATGGGCTGTAGGCTATCCAGCGTTTTACATAAAATCCCTACTGGTTCCTTGATATATCAGATCAGAAGGGTATTCGAGCCACGACAACTGATAGTTTGAAGCAGATTTGGTTACAACAAGACTTTTTAAAGTCAAAGTTCGGCGCCCTTTATACAGACTCGGGGAAGTGGGATGTACAACTCAATATGGCTCTCGTGGAATGTCCCCAAAATGAGCGCAGACTGAACTGTAGCCATGTGTGTGTGGGTGAATAATCAACTGGAACCACTTTTGACCTCACAAAATGACCGGCACCCACCCGTGCATGACCACAGAGACCTTTTTTTTTGTTTGAAAGAAGTCCTTAAACTTTCTCAAAACTCCTGATCATAAATTATGTTCCATTCAACCCGACACGAGTGCGTGTGTGTCTATGGTGTGTGGTGTGCGACATTGACCTTTAGCCGTAAGTTCAGCAAATATCCTCCTGAGACCATTAAATTCCTCCGAACAGCCGTATCCTTTAAATCACTTTTTAACGAAAAGAGAGCAAGAAAACCCTCTCTCTTGGCAAAGAAAACACAGAGAAAGCCAAACGAAAACACAAGAAACCTCCCAGTCCCAGTCCTTCGAATATCCATCTAATTACCACTGGTCACTTCCTACGACCACCGTTCGTCGTCGTTGGCTCTATGCAAAGAAGGATTTTTTACGCTTCAGCTGAAATTCAAACGAAATGAGGAAGGATCCTTTTTTTTGTTTCTCTCGTTCAACATACCGGACAGGCTCTTCCTTTTCATTTAGATCCCAAAGAACAAAGAGCACAAGAAAAACACTACAGAGGTAGGTGGGCTCTAGGCAGGAGCTAAAGTGGACACAAAGCGAGGAGGCTCCTTCAAGGAAATGAATAGACAGAAAGAGAGAGAGAGCGACGTGTTGTATGTACATACACTTCAAAGCAAATGATTAGCAAAGAAACCATTGTGGGGTCCACAGGATAGTTTCTAAGCCTCCTTTCAGTCGTGTCTGCATCTCTGTCGGTGTGTATGTGTGTGTGTGTTGGGCAAATAGTTTCAGGACATCCTACAAAAAAAAAATGAAAGCGAAAACGCGATGTTCTTTCTTATTTCACCTCAAAGGATGGACGTGTTTATTTGATTTTATGCTGTGCAGCCCAAGTACTTGGAAGGATCCATTGTATCCTTTTTTATTTCACAAAAAAACACAAAAGAAACTGTGTTCATCTCTTGGCCAGTTGCATTTGCATTGTGGCGAAACGAAACAGTTTAGCAGGAGCTGGCTGGGTGGATGACACTCAATTAGGAGCTGAAAAGGACATACCCCCACTTGACTGGCGAAAGAAACGCACTCACACGCTCTTATGGCCAAACACACAAAAGTTGCTTGGAAACCAATTTAAGTTTGGCTAGCCATCAGCCGAGACGAGTGGTGTATGACATCGACGTTCGACGTAGGTTGCGCAAGGATTAATTAAAAGTTTTCACAAGCTCTGACCGAAATGGTTAATTTTTTGAACCAAAAAATCTCCTTAAAAAGTTTTCATTTCATTTGGAAACTAAATACAATAATCGAGGAGAAACAGTCTATATGGAGCCGATGGTATGGTACCTTATCCTTTCTTTTCACTGTCAGGAGGCGCCTTATCCATGGTGAATACCTGGGCATTGTGACACAAGTCAAGGAAGGAACTGATCCTTTTTAAAAATTAAAGGACAATACGAGAACTCAATATACCATCAATCCATTGAGTTCCAGCTAAATTATCCGAAAGCGTCAGCCACGTAGGGGTTGCCCTAGACAAGGCACTTCAAGCGAAATCTCTAAGGAAAGAGTGAAGGAAGCAATGATAACATAGTATGGCTGCAACGGGGTTTTCGGTAAAGCCTTGGGTTCTAGTCCTAAAATCATCATGTGGCATTCGGCCATTTGGTTTAATGGCAAGACTTATGAAAAGTTACCAACCTATGGTTAGGATTCAGAGAATGGCCCACCGTGTCAATGAGAACCACCTCCACAGTGGGTGTGGAAGTTATATTCAAGCTTAAACCTCTTGTTCTCCTCGTACATGAGTCTGTCCTGAACACGTAGTCAAACTGGAAGCTGGAAACCTAGTACCACGGAGCATGCAGCGCAGATCCTACAAACATTTACGAACACTACCGTATGTATAGACTACACTGCTCCCCATTCAGGCTTTAGAAGAGTATTCCTTACTTCCTCTCCCAATAGAGAAGAATGGCATGAAAATCAGTTACAGATGGCTCTAATGTGGACATTGTTGTTGGTACGGAATTCTACTATCGGACTATCCATTTCGATTTTTCCAAGCTTAGTTTCTGGCAGAGAGACCCGAAGAAATAAAATCGAGGCTTGTAAGTCATTGTCCTAAAGACCAGTGAGTTCTTGGCGGACAGTGTAGCGTGAGACTTAGCTGGACGGAAAGAGGTGGCGGTAAATGGAAGAGCTGATGAGCTGGCAAGAAGAAAGGATCATCACTCGAACTAAACCAGGCAGACACTACTGTAAAGATCCCATCCTGTAGTATCAAACAATTGAAAGGGAACAAAGAGGGAGAGTGATCAACTCCAAGAAAATGTGGCCTTGTCATCTATTCTGGGTCTTATCGTTGGTTACAAGATCCTTCCATCATTTTTCCATGAGCTAGAAGGGCTTCCTGCCAAATCTGCAAATGGCTGGCAAGGATTCATAAACGTCTCAGAGTGTGCTCAGATGTTTTTTGCAAAATCCTATCAAAATCATTTTTTTTGTTATGAAAACGCCCCAAAAAAGTGGGCGTGACTGCATATAAGGAGGCAATTTTGAGTACCCAAATATTTGGTCGTAATTTTTGTCCGATAATTTCCAGTAAAACAATAAAGTTTTGAAAAAAACTGAGCGTGGCAGTGCAAACTATGACTAATTTAAAAACCAAATCAAGGCCTACGACGCAAAGGTAAGGGCTGTCCTCAAGAAGGAGTCCTTTCCGCCTTTTGTGGTCACTAGTTAGCCTCTACAGAGAGGAGACTGTATCGGTATTAGTTATAAGGATGACTAGCCGATATTTTATTAGTACTAAACGGTCATTTCTAGCATTGTACTAGATCTTACAGAGAAGAAAGCAAACTGGACAAGATAGGACCTACCGCCGGTACCGTCGGCTATGCCACTAGGGGCATGTGGGCCTGTAGACGTCTTGGAGTCTAGATCCAAAAATCTACATTTGATGTATGCAACGATGGTGAGGCCCGTGTAAGTAGCCATCGTTTGGTGTCCGAAAAACGGACAACGTCAACTAAGCTGCAGAGAATTGTCTGTCTTGATACTTCAGGTGCTATGGGTACCTATCCTTCGCGAGTAGTGAAAGCCATCGCTGGGCTTTCATAGCTACAAATCTTCATTAGAAAGACAGCCGCTAGATGTACTATTAAGCTGCAACTAGAATACAAGCTTAAACCACTTAGGTGACCATTAGGGATACTGGTCTAGTTGTGTTTTGACAACACGCCCTAGAGGTTTGGTCGGGTACAACGTCGGATCGATAATGGATTCTGGAATTGAATCTGGTGGCTTTGTGTCTCACGTATTTTCCATAAGGAAATAGGCTCTCCAACAAAAATATACTTTAAACTAAGAAAAATGATAAAGGAAATCTAGCTAGAGACTGACAGTGCTGTGGTTAAAATAGGAGAGGTTTGAGTTAAGCCCCGCAGTATACGCGAGATTGCATTAGAGCCATGTAAGGTGTGAAGATAGAACAGAACAATGAAAAAGTGAAGGGATCCCTAACCGATAGAGCCTCAGAGAACTCGATGATTGAAAAGAATGTCTGCAACATCTCTACGTTTCTCAGTGGAATTCAGGCGGTCTTGATAAAAAGGCTAGATAAGTGGGTCGTTCCAAGAGAAAGATTTCGAACGAAGAACAGAAGAAAATGACATTGAATTCTTGCAATTCTTGACACATGAATGGGTTTGGATTGTAGTCACCATATGACAAAATTAATTGATGAGCTCGCTTTTATAATTATCTCATCAATATGCGAACGGAAGCTTAGCTCCCTATCACACAATACTCCAAGGTCGCGAAGAGATTGAATGATGCGTACCGACTGACCGTGGAGACGGTGAAGGAGGCCAGGGCAAACGTGGTCTTTACGTGAAAAGTGCCAACCAGTACTGTTTCGAGAAGGAGACTGTACCTCTGAAACCTGAAGGAAAAATATGGTTTTTAAAGGCTTAAAGTCAAAATGAAGAGAAGAGGACCAATATACCTGCCTTGTGGGACACCAGAGCTTACCGAGAAAGAAGCCGACAGGACGAATCTGAAGCGAATATTCACTTTAACAACCTGGGTTCGAAACTAAGGGCAGGCAAGGATTATGGTTATGTCAGTAAGGCCATGCGTGGAACAGGACATAAGAGACTTTGTTGGTAGAAGCAATAGTGCTCATTGACCCCAAAGAAACCACACCAAACTGTCACTCGCTGTAAGTAGAGAGAGTCACTCCCAGATTTTGGGTGCTCAAGGGTTAAGCTCTCAACTCAGCTGAACTTTGTAAGGAAGGACTTCAAGACACTTAAGTTGTTTGGGATGTGTCTACCTACTGCGAACGTGTTGAGTTTCTGGCCTTCAATTTTGCAGTGTGGAACTTGTTGTCCCCTTTAGGCAGAAAGTAGCCGTTGGGCTATCCAAAGTCGACAACATCGCTACTGGTTAGAACTACTGTCCCATGGACCTCTTTTTTACAAATTGGAGTTGAGGTAAGTAAGTCACCAAGAAGGTAAGGCAACTAGTTGAGGCTATTCTGTCGCACTTGGTCAATGATTTTCCACAGAGGCCTTAGGTGCCATGCACAAGTAGAAGGGGACGTCAATAGGCTGGTGCCGAGACTAGAGGACGTTAGCTAAGGAACAGAATAACTGGAGAAGCTTGTTAATGGAGGCCCAGATTTACCCTGAACTGTAGCCCCACCTAGGTATCATATCATCTACTCCTCCTACTTACATAGCTCACTTCTTTTCAGTGGATAGCGGACAATCGTCCTTAGAATCAATTCTATGCCTTCGTACCCAGGGAATGGGAACAATCAGATAATGTGTACTATGTCCAAACTTTTGTAGGAAGGACTGGGTAAACTTAACGAAATGGGTAGAAATCCAATCCCCAACTAGAAACCCAATAGCCCTCAAGCCAAGTAGCCAAGCGACAGGAGAACCCTTCTTACAAATCGAATCATTCTTCAGGAAATATCCTAGGCAGCTTAAAACGTTTTGATGACCTATACTATCTATTTGTGGCAGAAACTTGGAAGACCCGAAGTCTAAGCACTGTTTTGCCACAAGTGTCTGGCTTGCATGCTACAACCCCCCCATTCCAGCATACGCACCTTCATAATCCAGGCTCAGAAACAAAATCAATTTAATTACAACGTTACAGCACCTCGTGCACAACACATGACCCCGGGGTAGGAAAAACACACTCGCATAATGAAAAGTCAATACCTTCCTGCTCTCAGCACACAAAGGCCTCAAAAGGTCAGTTGCATGTCAAACAGAGCTGCACTCGTACTCGTACGGCGTTTATTATTCCTGCATTTGCATTCGAAAAGAACTCAGAATTGCCGCAACACCCCAACACGCAGATCAAGGATTAATATACAAAGAGGGAGCCGGAGACTGGGAGCAGGGGGGCGAAGATTGACTTGCGGTGGTATCGTTCGACGCGCGCCTGCATTTTGTTTGTTTTCAATTATCCTTAAGTGTTTTCCATTGAACACAGTGTAATCCTGGCACAATTGTCAAAGTGCCTTGCGTGTGCGAATCGATAGATAACCTACTTTCTGCTGCCGAGCCAGCAACAATATTTTGACAAAACGCACAGCATTGCCTCACACATCATCGATCAAAGGTGCTATTGCTGTTGCAGGTGCATACCGCAAGGACCTGACCTCATTATTTATGAAATTTATCGGATTGGAACCGAACCCTATGCTCCCCACTCACGCATACGTGTACGAGTGTATGCCAGAGGATCTCTTAAACACATCGCAATCTGCTTGGCTTGAGGATTTCCATATCTCCCCCCCCCCCCCCCCCCCCCCCCTTCCCTCCGTACTACGATGTCAGGATATTTGAATAAATGAATTACAAATGGCACAGCCATCCGTTTAGTCGTTTACATGGTCCATTCGGTCTCATTCGGTCTCATTCTCATAATTACACGCTATACAGCAATAAAACCGACCGAACAGGGTGGGCCAGAAGTTATTCCAGAACATATTTCATGCGGGTAATTTAATAACCCAGTCCTGCTCTGCACAGACACACAGAGATAGAGGGAGATAGTTGCACATAAATGCTGGATTGATAGATTGATTGATTGATTGATTGCAGTCTGCCACTCAGGCGAGTGGGTAAATTTTGCAAAACAGAGAGGGCGCTGTTTTTTTTTTTTTGACGTTCACATCCGTTTTATGCAATCTGAAGTGACTGTCAATAAATTAAAGTCCATGCTGGGAGATAGCCCAACTGAATGGAGACAGGATGTACACTTTTTCGAACACACTGGGCGACGCGAGAAATAGGACCACGCATTGGTTTGAAATGAATGGCAGATGCTTTTAGCATTAGGAACTGATGCCACGCCTACTTTTATGGACATTTTCGAAAGAAAAACAAATGGAGGAGCTTTGATTTTTGAAATAATTGCGGGAGTGGGTAAATCTGTTGAGAAAGTGTCATTTAAAACTGCGTGCCATCTGTGTGTCATTCAAATTGGTGACTGCCACGCCCATTTTGCTGTCAAAAAGGATCATTTTTGTTCATTTTTCAATTCGAAAGGCACGGCTTCTCCTAACCTGGAGAGAGAGGATTATGTCTAGGGAAGGATGAAGTTAGAGACAGATATGTCCCACAGAAATCTAGATAGGATGTTCCCAAGTTTTTAACTGAAAGATTGATGTTGGACGGACGAGTGGAGCGCTTTGCCTGATTGAAGCTGCAGCGTGGGATGGGAGGATATCCATATAATGTTCGTCAGGCTTCAGGCTATTTTTATTATTTTTTAAGCGCAGGTAGGCATTGGAGAATTTTGACTTAAAAATAAAGAGTTCTTGATGGGAGCTAAGGCAATTGTTGGTGCAAAGTAGAGGAATAAACAAATGAAGAAACAGTCAGGACCAGTTAAAGGAAGGAATCTGTGTGTTTGAAAGCAGATGACAGGGAGCATGTAACACAGAATAATAACTATAGTTGGGGTGATAGGCTTTGAAGCAGTCCCAAGAAAACCCACGATCTCATAGAGGTTTTTTGTGCAGCTGGCTGCCATTCAAGAAGCTGTTTGGAACTGCCTAGTAGCTGGAATGAAGGTCATTAAGATCATTTGAGTTGAGGAGGAAGCAAACATCATAAAGCTATGTGAATGCAATCCCGAACAGGGGACAGTTTCAGTATCGGCACATGTCCAAATGGTAATCACTATTTTTTTGAGCTGAAATTTGAAAGGACAGGATAGGAACTCCGTCAAGATCCAGTCATTTGTGGAATCTCTGTTGTTCTTTTCCTTGACAGATTAACGCATCCCTTGGCTTGTCTTGAACCAGTTTGTGAGCACAAAGACCTCAGCATTTAAAAGACACGTAAGAACAAGTCTGCAGTCACTACAATAATTGTTTCGAAATCTTTGTAACAACAACTTTTGAAGCACTTGTTGAAAAGTTGATAAACACTGCCGGATTGTGACCGAACTTGTTAGAAAAGAACAAGTTAGACTTGCAAGTGTGTCTACTGAGTGATTTCACTGGAAAAAGCATTAAGACTTGGTCCTCAAAAGTTGTTTTCTTCATTCGAAGTCGGACTATCCCAATGAGAATCAAGGAAGTAAAACACTTCTTGAAAGTCCTTCTCACTAACAGTAATGAACCGCGTTGGGCTGGGGCATGATCTCAATACCATGTGCTATTTTTTTCAACAATTCTTACAAAATGGTGAACAAGTATAGCTTAACAAGTACTTGTTGGTCTGCGGTATAGGTCTCTAGAATCAAGAAAGGAAATGTCTTTCCAGGATATCAAGTTTGAAATCGACCAAGCCGGAGGTTGAGGCTTTAAATGATGTCTTGGTGACTGGAAACATGGTAATTTGTGCTCTACCTCTGTGGCATATATGAAAGACCCCGGAGAAATGGTTGGTGTTACCTCCAAATTGAGACTGGAGTTCACTATCAGTAGTAAGATACATACATTAACCACTGAACCAAGAGCTCAAGGACAAGAGTAGATTTGTTCATGAAGCATAAACTAGGGCCTGTCCCACATAGATTGGAAAGATACTATGAATGATGCAGGTTAGGTCTTCTAAAGAAGGACGAGGTATGCTTCAATACATCACTTCTACTAGACACATAAAGACTTATGGGTTTTGGAACCTCGATTTAGTTTCTTAGGAGCTCTGAAAGGGTGTAGCAAGACTGATGTGACTCTGACTCTCAGTCAGAAGATTGGGCCAAGCAAACTTGGACGGGAATAGTTGAATAAACAACAACGAACTGAAACCTTGAAGATGAGTTAAATAGGGGTCGTTGGGAAACGATAGCACTTCATTCTTCATACTTGGTATCGGCCATGGATTTGTTTAGCTTCTTAAGCCTAAAGTTGGCAAGTGATTTGAAACAGCAAATGACTAGGAGTAGGTCGGGTATTGGTGGAGTTCCACAGGGTTCAGTTTTGGGTACTCTACTATTTACTATGGGGAGGGCTATGATCAAAGTGTCAATATCAGAAGAGCGTCAAACTTGCAGTGGAAAAGAAAAGGACACTGGACGCCGTCCTTAGACGTTCTTTACATAATCGACTCAACGAATACCACTGAAGCAATAGACAGGATTACGACAAAATTTGCTTAGTCCTCTGAAGAGACTTCTAAGATAGAGGTAAGCGGAATTAGGCCTTGATTTTGGGTCAGTAGATGTTGTTATAAACCGTAACAACTCTTTCCCATAAAGCAACAATCGTTGGACAATATTTGATAGGCAAGTTACTGTCGTACACTGCATGTCAGATAGACTGCGAGTCAAGATGCCTTGGAAAATCTGTATTATCTCAACCTTCGAACATATTTTTAAAACCAAAGCGTATCTATGTACATTTCCCTCAGTGTAAGCGGTTTGCTAAAGTAAACATTCGAATGTAAATGATGCGCCGAATGGTATCCTGACAGTTGCACCCCTCGTCGACATCGTTGTCGTCATCGTCATCGTCCCTTCGAAGAGCGAGCGCGGTTCGTTTGTGTGCTGTCAGTTGATGTCAGTGATGTTCGCCTCCAACTACCAGATTTTCAAGGGGAAACTGTCAAATTTATTTGAAATATGGAATTCTTCCCTCCACTACCGAGGCAGCCAAACCGCTCAGAGCTTGATTTATCATGTCAGTGGCAGCAGTACACACTATCCACATCGCTGTGATTTTATCGAATATTGTCACACAGTTTATGTGTCGGGAAGCTCAGCTCAGCATGAGAACAGCTGCATTCATTTCTGAATATCCTGCGAATACCCGCCCTCACCACCAGCACCCGTTACCCGCGCATATATAATCCAATTAAGCCAATGGTAGCACTGATAAATTCCACAAATAAATTTGATTAACATGAATGACGAACGCAATCAGTCCAAAGAGTTATGACTGTGGAGCCTGCCGCACACGGAAAGTTTTACCCCCGCTCGAAGGACCAACAGAGAAGCAAAAAGAAAAAAACCACCATTTCAGTGCCACAATCACAGGATGCATTCGGAAGTTTTCATTTCACCAACAGAAAGGAATAAGGGATATCCTTTCTCTGGGCTTTAACCACATCCAACACACACACACACACACACAGGCACAGGAAAAGTTCGACTCAAAAGTAAATCCTTCGAAGCGACTAATGATCCATGTATGGGGGTGGACGCGGCAGCACCGATGCATTTCAGTTAAAATTGATCCTTGGACCGTTTTCATGTCCCATTAAAATTGAACAAAAATTGAAAAGTCATTTCGTTTCGATAGAAGGCAAGAGAACAGCCAAAGGGGAGGAACGGGTGCAGCAAATTGCGAAAAAGTGAAAAGTTCGTCCTTTTTTTTTGCTCGAAAGAAAGGAAGTTTGGCGAAGTTTCCTCTTTTCTTGAAGAAATGTTGTGCTTTGCGACGTAGTATGGATGGAGTCCTTCGGGTGGAAAGTTTGAGTAAATACTCTTGGCGCTCGGAGGAGGGTCGTCCTTTTCGTCATTACCTCAGCAGCGTGTTGGAGGAGACGATTGACTGGCCCGCCAATCTGTCTCAAGCAGCGGCGGGATCCACGTCCCCCATACCCGTAATTGGAATAAATGGTTTAAAAAGGATAATAGATATCCTTTTGGCAAAGTTGGTTACACATTTAAGTGTGGTATCCGCCTGTTCATTCAGGATGTGTATGGGAATAGGTCAGCGCACCCTTTCAATGGTTTTTTTTTCTCCCCCCACCCCAAGGCAACGGAATCTGATCCCAAAGCACTTTGTCTGGTTACCAGGAACAGAGACTTTCCGAACAAATTTCGTTAACTTTTCCCCGAAATTTGAGAGGAACATATGGCAAAAGATTGCTACTACTGCTGCGTCTGTTGCTGTTAGTGGTGCATTCCCCCGAAAATTTTCAGGATAAAGTTTCGACTGCATGTGCCCAACTATGTACGTGTGTGTTGGTGGCTTCGACTGCAATGGTTAAATTCCCCAAAGTCGGGTGGGATGGGGGTTCAGCGCCGATTTTCATCCGCAAGGCTTTGATTCTCCCATTCCAACGACAACAACAACGACGACGACGACGACAACAACAATGAAAACCGGCAGTGTCCTTGCCAGAGGAAAACCTTCGTTGCAGTGGTTGTGTGCAGGTGATAAGCATAGCACCGCATACGGACTAAGATTGTTATCCTATCTGGTCGGTCCGGCGACAATGACGATGAGGACGACGACGAAGAGAAGTTAGCTGATCTGCAGATGAAATGTGGTACCGGTGGCGGCGATGGTGTTTGGAATGGTCTTGTCGACACTTGCTGGGTGCTGCTGGTCGATTGGTCGACAATTTCGAGAATCCTAGGTGAATGAAATTGGTTGTCCTTTTGCCTACTCCTGCTGTGTTCCTGCCAAGAGACAGAGAGGGCAAATCCACTGCCCGACCGAGACACCCATTGAACAACAACACATCGACAAATGATAAATTGCATCCTTGTGGTCAATGGAGAGATGAATTGATCATTTACGGTTAATTTGCCACGAATGCCAGGGACACGTACACGTAGTACATATTTGTGTGTGCCGTCGTCGTCCTGGGAGAAGATTGTCTGTCATTGCGGTAGAATGTCGACAGTGAAGGCTGGCGCATAATTGGGCAGAAATTTCATTGTTTTTCGATTGAGTCAATAGGGGTGCACATGGCAAGGAGTCACAGGAGCAGAAGAAATTAATGCTCTTCGTGATGAATGCATAATTCTAGATCCATGGCTTGGAGAGCGGAATCTGTAAGAACTAGAGACAGTTCTGTCAGCAAGAGGTGTTCAGATTGATCAGACCACCAATTGAAAGGCGTCGGAGCGTATTACTGCGAAGCTACTTGCATGCACTATTGCATGAATCCTTTCAGTGGGCAAGCACTAGCGTGTGCAGCAGTTCTGTGTTTTGGCAGTCATAGTAGAGAACTGTAAGATGTGGAGGGAACATGGTGTTATGGCACTCAACAGGACTTAAGGAATGTTACTCCTGCGATGGAGTTACCAAAATCGATGGAGTCCCACAAGGTTCCCGACTAGGACCGATCTTGTTAAACGTTGCGTAGAGAGAATGAAAATCCAGTACATAGCGAAGGAAATGACGACTACAGAGGATGGTTTGCATGCAACTATCCACAGACAATGTCTGATGGCAGTCTTTCAAGAAGGGCAAGGCTAGAAGAAGATGGCTGTACAGAAGCTGTTTGCAAATGGTGGGGGAAAACCCCCAAAACAAACTATGCCAAGATATTTACATGTTCCCTAGAAACGTAGGAAACAGCAGACCAGTGGATGTTAACCAAGACTACCGTCACCAGATGATGGAGGACAGAAGTGGTCGAAGCCCATCACCAAACTTGGTCAAGGATCATGACTGAGAAAGGAGAGAGGGAGCAGGCAGATAGACGTGACAATAGACGGAGACCATGGATTTTTGACGACTTTTCGAGTTGGGATATCTCGAGGGAGAAAAACATGAAATCAGATAAATTGGCGCCCAACGTGAGGCTTCGCAAATGCTTTGGAATCGGATTGAAAAGCAGAACCAAGCTGCTCTGCTTAGAGAGGAAAGATTACTGTAGATGCACGCACATCCTTTTATATTTAGATGAACCCAATACGCTGTAAGTCCCTGCAAATGTTACACTTTGAAGCTCCATTTCCTGTTCCATCCTGTATTTGAATACGCTGACTTGCACAAATCCTTTCTCCTCCTTCAAACTCACAAAGCAAGCAGGACAACAGCAACAACGGAAAGGAAAAAAAGAACTCTAATAACAGATCTCTGTCATCCTGTTTGCAATTCGATTAAATTGAAGTCTCTCTCTCGCTCGCTTCAAAGAATAACATTTTCTCAACAAATCTTCCACTCGACAGAGCTCTCCTCCGTCACCAGGAGGACACACAAGTGTCCATCCTGCACCTATGTATATACGTGTGCCATCGTCACTCTGTCATTGTCACCATTGTCGTCGTCGTCGTCTCTCCTTCTAATAATTCTCACAATCGACTGCATATTTTCAATATAAATTTTTCTTGGCTTTTTTTTTTTTAAGGAGCAAGGATGCTACCAATTTTCAATAAAAATCGAAACTGAAAACGATCCGTATGCCATGTACCTTACATACACAAACCATTATACAATACGACGACGACGGCTAAAGAGAGAAAAAATAATTCTCTCGTCCTGGTGCCAGCCAGCCAACCAGCCATATGTGACGGAAGGAAGCACTTCAGTAATATTTTTGTGCACGTGACCCATTTCAATAATAACGACAACGACAGCGACACCAACAGCACCAGCAGACAGTTGAATGGCATACACACACAGCCGCACAGCGGCAGATACACCTACTACCGGCAAAAGAGATCCTGATAAACACTATTAACTGGAAGGATATTTCATCGCATACACTCTCGCCTGTGAACTGAAGTGTGTGCGGGGGTTAAAGTCGTTTTGTTGTTTTTTTTTCTGTTTGATGTCCTTTTTGTGTATTTTTTTTGGTATTTTGCGTTTGGTCCTTATGCAAAATGTTTTATTGTACACTGATGGCCCGGATGAAAGGATTTTCTTTTCTCCTGTTTTGCACTCTCCTGTGCTGCTGCTGCTAAGGGATTATTATTAAAAAATCAAAATCGGATTTGGAACTGTCATCGTGAATATTGACAGCTGGGGAATTATTACATTTTGATTGAGATTTGGGCGACAAACAGGCAAAAAAACAAAAAAAAAAGGACTTGGCTGTCATGCGATAAGGGACTGGTGATTTGTCAGCTGGTAAATGGGTCATCGATGGAAAGATTAAATTGTGATCGATTTGGAGGTTGTCCTTGGCAATGTGAATATGAGTGACTGAGTGGAGAGCAGGTTCCTGGTAGCAGTGCTGATGGAGCACTCAAACCTCTGTGCAAACCTGTGACAAGATGTTACTGAGGGTCCTCGCCATAACTCGGGTAAGCTATGTGTTTGAAATGTAGAAACTCAGAGGTTAAGAAGAAAAAAAACTAAATTGGCGCCCCACGTGAGGCTTATTCTTTCTCAACCATACGACGACAAGCAGGCAACATTGTCAATCACGGAAATGTAAGGAGTCCTACTTTGGATTGAATAATAGAGATAAATACCTCGCCTTAAGGGAATAAGGCGCGAGGACATGCAGAAGAGGACCTCAAACCGCCCAGCCTAAGTAGAGAGATTTCTTAGCTGAGGTTAGGGTTTTTTATTACATTTTTCGAATCTGCAACCTTTGGATCTACTGTGCTCCCTACACCTTGGATTGGTATATACCTTCAAGAGACCTCAAGAGCATTAAGATCTGGAGGTCGAGGTTTACTCTGAATCAAGCGTGTTAGGAGGATGTTTACACGTTCAAAGCTGAAGGAAGTACGAGACTGTTAGCCATGGTTGACCTGCACAATATCATAAAAGTCAATGACACCCGTCATCGCTTTAATCAGGTCTGCAGAACTACCAGTCGAACGATAGGTTTTTCCCAGATCCTGCTCCAAGCTGTGGAGACAAGTTAATACAGAACGAATATCCATATCTCAAGCTGGCTTTCATACTAGTCGTTGCTAGACGGAACAGGACCAGACGAGAGCCCTGACTATGCACATTGAAGGAGAATATGTAAAAGTGGTCAAAACTTAGATGGCATCCAGGGCAGATCTGAGTCTGAGAAGAGGATGGTCGTGCAACTAAGTTAGAGCATCAGGAGAACAGTACTGAAGCTAGTGCTATACACATTTCCTGTACTTAGGCTTCTAGTACCACCGAATGTCACAGGCTTCCATAAAGCAACATTCCATTGCTAAAGTAGAGTACGCACCATCAGTCCTAGGTTCTAAACTGAAAAGCCAAAAACCTATGAAAATTCAGTTCCTCTGGTCAGAACGTGGACATGGACGAATGGTGTGTTCTCTACTTAAAAGCTACTAGGGACCATTTATTAGAACTTAGATCAGTTTAGGAATATATGTAATGACATACCATTGATACAACTATGTACTTGTATTTACAATATCAGGAGTGTGGTCACTTACCTGAAAAGAGAGAAGAAAAGCAAAAATTAGGAAAAAATTTTAGATTTTTGAATACCTAACCTGAAATTGAAGCGAAAACAAATATAAAAAACAAGTTCCCAAGCCTTGTCCTGTAATAGCTTAGTAATCTTTAGTACAAATAATTGTACTTTGCACACATTTTCAAGACCAGCTTGTGTTTCCTAGGATCGCACGATAGTACGAACTGGAAGTACTGAACCAAGACAAAAACTAGCTACGAACCGTCTTAGTCTAAAACTATCTTCGGCTTGGAAACTTCTGCTCGTTACGAGTGCTACTCCTTAAGAAGAGCGAAACAGCTCAACCTCCTAGCCTCCTAGTTTACACTCCTAATGGTTGTCTGTTGTCCTATCTGCGGAGCGATAGCAAGACTGGACCTGATTACTTACAGACGATAGGACGTCTAAACCACACAATCTTGTTCATAAGAAATCCACAACTGAAAATGGCAGAGCCTTCGTCGCAATATCATTTGGAGTATCAGTACCAGGCAGTCCTCCAACCTAACTCAGAGATTCCTTGCAATTTCGAGCCATTTTTTCCAACTGCTTGCATGGCAGGACAAGGCCATTGAGAACTATCTGTTTATCGGATGTTAAAGAGCAAAAGGAGGCCCCCAGGTTAGGGAAACTACAGCAGTTGCCCAAAGGCTTCTTTTAACCAAAAATCACCTATCAAACACTCGCCATACTCGCCTTATTTGGCAAAGTGCGGCTCTTGCCTTCTCGAACGTTTAAGCCATCCAAAAGGCCTGTACCCACATCCTGAAGGGAACCCCTGTCAACAATCTAAAACACTCAATCGACACCCTGTTAGACCTTGTAAATCGCTGCCTGTTTTGACTGAAATAAATCGTTTAACAGAGCCTTTTGTTCTCATTTTTAAAAAAGTTCTGTTTCCTTTGACACACACCTTCCAATGACAGTTCCCTTTGGACTTCAATGACGTGAATGTCAATCTTAAATAAAAGAGGAGTGGCTTTCGATAAGAGTCTACGGTCTTCCTAGAATCCAAGCCCCCTTTGAAACCTTCGAATCTTTCCATAGTCCGTTGCCAAAAGGTTGGCTTCAACAATAAGTTTTACACTTTCGGAGCAAACGTGAAGGGCTTCATACCCCATCAACCTGCAATCAAGTAGGATTCAAGAATTACCATCTCTATACAAAAATTTGTCCACATTCCACAGCCAATCTGACAAGTTTGAGTCTAAGCTTGGCTTAGCCACACTTTTTAGTGAAAACTAGAATAGCCTTTCTGGCAAAGCTACTTTACTTGCTTACTAGTAGGCCGACTGTCAGGCTAAGAAGGGATCCTGTTAGGCCTACTAGTAGGCTGTTTTTCAAGTTCAGCTTAGTCAACAGAAACTATTTACAGTTTAGAGTGAGCCAAGCCTTCAAACTCCAGCTTGCACGATCCTTAGATTCAGATGACCTACCAGTCAATGACGCTGTATAGCTCCTAAAGTTGGAGGCTTAATCGTCTCCTTAAACATAGAGCGCTTCTCTAAGTTATAGTTCTCGATCGTAATGTTCTGCCTAACATGTGGTTGCTGTGCCTCGGAGATCGTAGACAGCATATACTGCGAAACTAAATCCGGCAAATACTTCCAAGTCCGGCCACATTCAAGGCTTTCTCTGAAAGAATTCGCACAACTTGGTCAGGTTCCAATCTAAGCCTGGCTTAGCATCTCAATACTCATACCCTCTTGATGAAGTCTGTGAAGCCTTCACGTCAAAAGCAAGATAGTATTGCCTCTCATAGGAAAGAGTTCAAGATGAAGATAGGACCTGAGTGCAGTGAGGAATATAAGAGTCCAAGCTCGGCTTAGATTTTTAAAATCCCAAAACCTGTAAGCCCCCTTTCACTCGAACTCTTCATCCGCACGCCAAAAATCAAACTGGTTTCAAAGGACTTGTCTGAATTGAGTTCAAGAATAAGCTGGACTTAAGCTGGGTTGCTAAGTGTCAGGCTTGTAGTGTCTTTACTGAATAAGAAAACTGCAGGGAAGGTATCTACCTTGGCAAATGAATACCTTAACAGTCTTAGATTCCAATAAGCCGCCGTCACATTCGAGCCACCAAGTACAGCGACTATACCATATGGTAAAACCAGGCCTAGTTCGGTCCAAAATATGCTCATTAAGCTGCTAAGCGACGTGACTTTATCAAAAATATCGAGCAGAGGTCGAAAATACAATTCACTGCACTCTGGCTCTTAGAAAGAAAAGGAAGCTTGATGAGCTGACAAAGCCAAAGATGCTCCAAGTGATTCCAAGGTGTCAACGAGTATTGCATGTATCTTACCGTGGACTCCTCACCCTAGTCTAGGCACACTGAATCACAAAACCATTCACTCGACCTCCAAGCCTTAGGGAACCATTCAACAGTTTTACGACTGACACGAGCAAGGGCTTCTTCTAAATGGAACTCCTGTTCAAAGGTATCACAACAGACTGACTAACGAGTTTTAAGCCCAAAAATACTATTTAGTCTCAAACCAATGCACACCTCCCTCTAGTCGTTTCTGTAAAGAAGAAGAAGAAGACAAAATCAAACAATTCCTCTACATGGTTGCAATCCTGTCATGTCCTCGTAATAACTTCCTTTGAAATATCCTTATCTCATCATTAATTTCCTCTTTCCGGCCACTTTGCTTGAGACTTGAAAGGAGCACCTCCCGCTCCTGCTGCCACCGCCCCTCCTGTGTGTCAACATAAAAGAGTGAATTGTCTTCAATTTGCCCTCGCCGACACTGCCTGATGCACATTGTATCCATTTTCCACTCCATTTTCATTGTTTTCTTCGTTTTTTTTTGTCCATTCCTCCGTTGGGTCTCTCTCTCTCATTTAATTAGAGCGACAATTCGCCTCGAAGTCCTCCGTGCTGCAGAGACAGACAGACAAACACACACACACAGGAGAGGACACCACACCAATTCATTCGGAATTACTCAAGATACATCAGCATCAGCGCCCAAGTGCTGTGCTACCAGGATGAGAGTACACTAAGCAGCTAACATTGTTGCTGGCAGTGTCTTTTGCGTTCGCCTTACGCCGCACCGCTCAAACACAAGGCGCACAAGGACATAAAAGGATCTTATCTCGAATGTTCTACAGTTCCTCGAGTATTTGTCCAGTCATATTTCTCCTCCCCTCTCTGCCTTTTTTCGTTTTGTGTTGGTGCAAATCCTTTCACAATATCCTTGATAATCGGTGTAGTGCACCTTGCGCAAAGTCCTTTCCGCTAAAAGTGTAATCCATTATTTTGCTTCCTGGACGACGACGGCAAGACGACACCAAGTGGTTGCAGCAGATGCAGCAGGAGGACGCGGAAGATGATGTCTTTGTTTCAATGAAGGGGGGAGGCCAGCAGACTAGGATATGATCATTGTCGCGCGAGAAAGAGGTTTTTATTCGAATTTTTCAGCCTGGTTTGGGGAGTCTGCACCGACTGACCGAGGGCTCCAAGCAGTCCGGCAGGCAGGCACAGAGGATTGTTTTTGTGGTCGGTTGCCGCGGCGACAACCAGGACAACGACGACGGCAGCAATGAAGACGACAACGAGGACAATGATAATGATGCTGATGCTGATGCAGAGCATCTATGCGACTCGGTGCCATCCGTGGTGTCTCTCATTGTTTCTCTGCTTATCGCCTTGTCAGTGAATTGTGTTGGACCGCAAAAAGGTTGCAACCGCGGCGTTGAAATAAAGTGAGGACTTTACTTAGATAAAAGCTGGAAAAAAGTACCCACACAGTGGGTCCTTGCAGTCTGATTGCGGCTATCTAGATCGCTGAGGTTTAAGAGGATACAATGGACTGTGATTTGTTTGCCTCTCCACGATAGTAGAGTATCTACGATGGCTTCCCTGTTGGGCTGCAGGTCCTAGTATTTAGCTGCCTGCAGAGCAGGGAATAGTCACGCGAATTTCAAAGGATACATCGCAGTAGGTTTCAGTAGAACCAAACCGAACCGAACCGAACTGGATGGGCACCACTGTCAACGACGACGATAAAGCATCGCCAATAACAAAGAGGAAGGAAATGTTATCCTTTTGGGAAATATTTCACTTTATTCAGCTGGTTTTGTCTACCTCCACGTCCCGCTGCTTGTTTGCACTTGCAGCAGACTTACTTTCGCGCTGAAGAGGCCGTGTCCTCGTCGGCGTCGCTTAAAGATAGATGCTGCATGCCACCACCAGCGCCATGCCGCCGACGACCCAGACGAAGAAGGATTCACGTTTTATTTCGCTTCTCCGTCCCCCGCCCCCATCCCCAATCGGATGGTCTTGCAGGACGAAGACGCAGTAAACTGCTGGAGCAACAGTAAACAGAGAACCGAACAGCAGCAACCATTGTGCACGCCGAAGCTGTAATTGGGGCGATGTTGGTTAATTAAATAGCCCTGGCGTCCATCCTGCACGCGGCGAGTGTGTAAAGGACTCCTCCTTCCACGGTGAATCCTTTTTTATTGTCCGACTAGGGAGTTGCTCTAATAACCGCCAGGATAATTATGTCGGACAATTAAATGCGATGGCTTTGGGGGCTTGGAGACTCATAAACGCTACACAGAGAGAGGGAACGTCCAAGGATTTCCACACACACACACACACACGTGCTCACACCAGAAGCGTTATGGCACGCACTTTGCAGCAAAACCACACACGTGCGCTGGGCCCCTTGAGCAAACATTAATCTAACAATGTTAACAGTTAAATCGAGCAAATACCAATTTACATCATCCACTCTCACAGGACTCACTCTCCCGCACACACACACACACACACGAGTGAGAGAGTATAAATCCCAACCAATTGACGACCTAAATATCCTGGTAAAGCAAATACCGACACACAGGGAGTTGGGCGTCGTCCAGGGCCAGTTAAAATCCATAATTACCCTCGGAATTCTGATCCCATATCTGCTAGGATGAGTGCAAATATTGAATATACCCCAAAGGATTCCCGCATGTCCTGTTCAAATTATTCCACTGGACTCAGGACGAAACGGAGAGCAGAGAAAAAAATCACGCTTGGGGCCAAAGACAACGTCAATTAGGAGAAGGACTCTCTCTCTCCTCTCGGTCTCGGTGCACACAATATGTGGCTTTTTAACCGACCAAGGGCATCACGGTTGCACGGCTCCTGTGCCAATCTCTCCTGTTCCAAGGATGCACGCTGGAGCACAGCGCTAGAATGTGAAACTGAACTGAAGAAAACGATTCGAAAAATAGACGAGAGTCAGAAAAATATACTTTTTCCTCCCTTCGGGGACCTTTGCTCCCAAAACGATGAGGAGAGACTAACGACCACCTCCACCACCGTCATCACCATCATCATCATCATCATCGGCACCACAGACACCGGAGAGGAGCTCTGCTCCTGAAAATTCCAGACCACGACTCCGAAATTAAATCACAAATCAAATATCAATTTAAGGGATTTTTTCTGATGGAATTTTTCCTTCCTCTCCCTCTCTCTCTCTGCCGCTCTCCTGCGTGGTGGAAAAAAAGGATCTTCCAAGGAGTCACTGTCTCGATATGGAAAGGAATGTGCAAGGAATGTGATTTATCCCAGCGATTGCATGGGCGGTAGCGATGGAAAGGGCGACAAATTTCCATTTGATTTGGATTTTGAATTTTTTTTTCCTCCCTTTTCCTACACTTTACGGTTCATTTTCGAAATCAATGTGATTTGTAGCGGAAAGGAGTTTTTCACGGCCCAATGGGCATTGTCGGCGGGAATTAGTTTACTCATTGCAGTCAAGTATGGCATCGTGCTTCAGTGCGTCCCGTCCCGTGCTTTCGAATTAAACTGCTGCAAGTTAATTAACAGTCGGTCGGGAGTGACCAGTTCAGGACGATGGGGGTACTTTCGAGGCTGCAACGAGACTTCCTCGGAGCACGCGACTGATTATAGCAAAAGACCAGTGTAGATCCGCCAGCATAGACTACGAGGTCCTATCAGTTCTCCATCTCAAGGGGTATCCAGTTCTATTTCACTTCGGCAACATGGTAGTGGAACACCTAGCATTAGGTGGGCTTTGGATTGGAAGAATAAGTCAGTCAGATAGTCCATGATCCTGGAGAAATATCCAGGAAGAGCTATACTACGGATTACCTCACTCCGTTCCTAGATTTCCAGAGACCGCTTACTATCTCGTTTCCAAGCGGGGAAGAATGGGAGCATGGTCAGCCTGCCAACACACGTTCCATCTGGGCCTGGCATTTTTTCTTTTTCTGAACCGCTGGGGATACCTAAATCAGTCCGCCTCCCGAGCCAAGCGGAGGTCCTGGCAGTGACAATAGCTGCCCGGAGACTGCAATGAAGGCAATACCACCGGAAGGTATCACCTTTTTCATGGAAATAAAATCCAAACTTGTGAAGTGCTGTCGTGAAGCACTTAAGGTTGCCCTATGCTGGGTCCCTGGACACGCAGGTATTCCAGGCAATGAGAAGGCAGACGAACTGGCAAGAAGAGGCTCTGAATCTACATCGCAACAGGTAGACCCTCGGTGTTCGTCCCGCCTTGCACATTGAAGCAAATGGCATGGATTAGGGCCAGATGTGAGGCCAATAGTAGATGGACCTTCCTGGACACCTGTGTGATCACCAGAAGCCTATTGCCTTGCTTTGACAAGAGTAGGACCGGCCGAATTGTGCTACAGGATAGGAAGTCCCTTTGTGGAATTATTATGGGGCATAACTCTCTTCGGTACCACATGAAAAAGCTAAGACTCACGGATGAGGATTTATGTCGGGGATGTGGAGACGAGGAAGCTAACCCACTTTCTCTATCACTGCCCTGGGCTTATCCACCTTAGATTCAAATTTCTAGGGCGACAATGGGTCTGTACTGACCTGAGTGTGGCGATGTGATATTTTACTCTAGTTGCCTACCCACATACCTAACCTAACCTCATGATTGGAAAGAGATCTTCACCAGTTGAGAGCTACACTTCAGGGACTAGACTTGTATACCTTGTTCAAGGCTGTGCGCAATGGAAATTGCAGGGGGGAGAGTGGAAGTTCTATATTAGTGGATCCAGATGGACATAATCGTGGAAAGTTCTTCACTGTAGACAGTCTGTGATAGGTGATCAAAAAGGAATACTTAAGCAGAAGCTGGCGGCTGACCTCAAATTGAGGCTTATCGAGTTTAAAACGAGATCACACCCTGAAGAGGACGAAGCCAAAGCCTTTATATTCCGAGAGCTGGCTGGTGGTGATGTATTCTTCCTGGATCGATGGAAGATTCCTTGATTCCAGCTATGTAGTTGCTTGTTCCCAAGTAAAGCGATGAAATAAAGGTAACAGTCTTAGGCTACGTTCCATGGTGAGGCTTACTTATCGCCATTTCTTGTAAAAACCTGGAATAAGGAAGTAAAAATCGTCTACAACCATCCTGTGGCATTAAGGAAAGCTAGCGTACGATGTCTGGCCCCTGACTAGACCCGACCACCCACAGAGGAGACGAAAGCAACTGCCTAGTTCAACTGGACGAGTGGATTTCTATGGGCCAGGGATTCAAACTACTTGGAATAATCTTTTCCGGGACCTGTTTGGCAGATACAAAGGTACAGAATCTTGTCAAGACTCGACAGAGACTGAGTCAAGGTATAGTGTCGGATATGTTTCCTTCAGATCTCAGTGAGACTATGGAGGGTGTTTGGCAGAAAGTAAGGCTACTCAATCCAAGAAAAGCTGAACTGATGCTTCTTACCATGAACTTTGAAGCTTAAACACAGTGGACACGTTGAAATCCAAGTGGGATAGGACCTTCCCCTTGGTTACAGTCATCCCCTTAATTGCTTCCTTCAGCGGGTAGAACCCAGGAGCTGTACTCGATTTCAAACTCAGATGAACTGAAGATGGTCTAATGGATGTATACCGCAGTTCTATCCTCTCGTAAGGGTCACTTTCTTGCTGGATTGCGTAGAGACAAGACTGCAACAATAGACAACTAAACAAAGTGCGAAGCACAGGGTCTATATAGACACTATAGGTGCCATAGGACCATGTTTAAGGGATACTCAGTCTTCAGATTAAAAGCATATCAGAATGTGCCATGGCCATATCATCAGAACCAGGGTGTTGGCAAGCTAATTCTAGAATTTGGCAACCTACTACCGATCTGAACTCTAGAAAAGACTCCATGTTAGACTTCCCACCAAGGATGGAACGGGGATAGGATAGGTGCTGGAATCTGCTAGTGCACGATCCAGACACTTGAGTCAGTGTCTTCCAGGATGAAAAGTGTTCACAGCACTCAAAGCTTGTATTTTGTCCTGCATCTGCAACTGTTCAAAGGATTGTCATTGTAATGGACAGCCAGGCTGCCACTAAGAAGAATCCTTTTCTCTTCGACAACCCCAGCAGCAAACTGGTGTTATTAGCTCGCATAAGGAAAGGAGATGATTCCTCGAATAAAATGGCAAAATGCAGAGATGAGTCTACAATCAGTGAGTACTACTTGATATCCGATCGAAATGTCTACATCCATTGACAGTGTGACTGAGCTAAAGGCGCTGGAGTCCTGCAGTTTTGCTTTACACCGAGGTCTGCCACTCTGAACCAGGAACAATGATGTAGACATCTATGCATAGACACCCAAGCACCTTCAAACCCATAACTTCCCTCACAACCAATCCAAAACTGGCCAAGGGGTGTAAAGATGAGTTCAAATGCCTGTGCTCAAGGCACACACATGCGCTTCCAACGAATCGAAATGGGCGGTGAGCTGGCTAGAATAGGCTCTGAATCAAATGTCCTACCAACTGGACTTCCACAACATGCCCGACGCAAAGTGGAGTGCACTCCCTCCCTGCCGCATTTAGAGACAACTTTGGTCCCAATACAGTCCTGTTTGTACAACTTCAAGAAGTCCTAGACTTATCTGGCTAAGTCTAACCTCTAGATGGTAGGCGGTAAGCTTTTGGAGCCTAGTTGACCTCTAAGGGCAAATCTCACAAATCTCTTTTGATAGCTTAGAGAGGAAGACACCTTTAGCCCAATAAAGATCCATTGTGAGGCCGTGGATCGCAGCATTTGTCCACCCGGGACTGGAGTTTGTAATAAAGTTCACTTAGGTTGTCAAAGAAAGGACCGAGCTGGGCAAGTGGCGGTGGTCTCTTCCTCCTTCGCATCCCTATAGCTTCTGGTGAAGTGATGTGAAAAGAGGTTTTCGAGTGAGAAAACGGGTAATGTAGCCGATCTGTGATAGAACCAACTACGCATTACGTTTCAGATCAAGTCTAAGCCAGACCTGTCCAGTTGGTACAGACCTAGCAAGATTTGCATGTAGGTAGGGACAACCCATGGCTCCGTCATTTCGGCAGGATCTTGTGGGTCATACCCAGTCTGACGAGCTTATCAGTCTTTCTCTGTCTCTGTGACATGTCGCCTAGCATCCAGGACAACGACAGTTTAAATCGGCCTTTAAAGTGAAAGAGCTCGATTTCAGGGATTCGATTGTCCAAGGCTTTCTCGACTGCCAAGGTTTTCGCCTGCAGAACGCTACAATACTGTGGGAGGTGACAGGAGATGTTCACATTGAGCTTCTCAGAGAAAACACTGCAACCCATCCCTTCAGCTGACGGATTAGTGACCCCCATTCACCTTGGTCAGAGAATAATAGGGTCAACGTGGTGCACTCGTGGTCTAGTACTCGGAAACCAGGGCGACACCAAAAGTTGAAATTGTATTTCCGAAAATTTCGAACTAAAATCTGTGTAGATAGCATCAGCTAAGTTCCTGATTTTATAGAAAGGATGGGAGGAAATCCTTTAGGTCTGAAGTATCATTGGGCTACGACTCCTACAAAGACGGTAACGTCGTGTCCTCAGAACTCTGGTTACCAGAGCTGCGCGTTTCTTCATTAAACAGTGATGGACGCATGGAAAGGACACTTGCACTTCTATCAAGAAAAGGACAGTCAACCTGTGTCCTATTTACATACATATGTGCACGCCTTCTTCTTACCAACACCACAGGATACTCCCGTGTTTCTTACGCTGTGAGAAACATCCTCCTTGTTCAGCCACCAAATGCTGATACCCAAAACCGATTACTGTGCAGCACCAAGTAATTCAATAAAGGATTACACCTCCTTGCGACCACCTATCGCTGAGATACCAGCTCCTTACCCTAAACGCTCAAATCATTGGCAATTTCGATGGAAAATTAGAAAAAATCAACACATCGCCATAACTGAATGAGAATATTCGTCGTCCTGGCGGCGTGTAATCCAATTCGTCGACATTAAGCCCAATCGAGCTCGTAAGGTGTGTGTGTGTGAGCTATTAAATGCGAATTTCCACAACTCGTAAACATTTTGCCAATCGACATCACCATCATCGTCCTCGTTGAGCCACATACATGTCCTAATAACAGCCAGCACCATTCCAATGGCTTCCTGCCACGCAACGGATTGATTTTTTTATGCCAGGCAATCACACAGTCGCACAGAAAGGAGAAACAAATTTTTTTTATAAGAAATATTATCCCAAGGACGACGATGTCTCGCATCCACTCACATGCATGTGAGCAGTAAATAATTTTCCAGCTCACTAAGCAATGCAATATCCTTGAGGCAACTCGGCGTACCTTAATATGAGTCTGGGGTTTGTGTGTATCCTTCGCAGGATATTCATTTATGACAACGATACAGGATATCCCTACCGATTTGCAGAGAAGAAAAAAAAAACAAACAGAAACGCTGTCTCTGACAAGAAGGATGCTGCTTCCAAGTTAATTTCTGATCACAAAGGACCTCTTATGCCGTCGTCCTCCTCTTCTGGATATCAGGATATAATGAAATTTCCCCACACAAACAATCAAAAAATTATTATTTTTTTCCCGTCCTGCGGCTCCTATGTGTGTGCCTGCTTTGAGCCGCAATGAGTCCTGCCTTACTTGCATTGACGACGAACGAAGGAAAGGAACAAGTCTTTGATAATTGATGCATGCATTCGCTTTATTTGTCTAGTCTTCGTAATCCTCCGTCCTTTGTCGAGGAAATTCTTCTGAAACTTAGTTTCAAGCAGAGGGATACGCACACACACTCACGTATGGCTGCAAGGATGCGAATTTCATTCGTTCAAGGCGAAGGCAAAGACAAAAGTCAGGCAAGTGGAAGTTTATGAACTTTTTGCTGACATTTGATGAGCTTTTGATTGCAAAACGGATTGGGCGAGGAGGAGGAGGGGGGGGCTTCTCTCAAAGGCGGCTTCAATTGCACACATGCGGCTTGCGAGGCATGGGATTGACTTTGATGTCTTAAAGGGGAGTCCTGCGTTAAAGTCGCCTGCATGTGATGGCTGATGGACGGTGACCTAGAGACCAATTGACCTGAAAAACTGGGGCAGTACCCTCGTTGGTGTTCAATTTTCTCTGACTCTGTCCATGTTCTAGCCAAGATACGGATGGGGATATCCAGAGAAGAGACGAGGAATTTGAAGCCAGAGCAAAGGGCCCTATGCCCATCCCAGTATCAAGTTCTGAAGACCAGATATATGGCCTTGAGCCGATGGGTTTCTTTCGACCAGAACCGAACTCTACAAGAAGCAGAGAACGGATAAACAGCGGTTTCCAAGGAAAAGGAAAGAGGGATCATGCAAAGCCCCCGATTGAGGAAAAAGGAGAGATGCTACTGGAAGGTAAAGAGAACGTCAAAGGACGGGTCGAACCCAGCCTTGTAGAAAAATCTCTGTCGATGCTGAGGATATGGACTGATTCTCAAGATCTGCAGACTGTATGACGGCGATGATGACCCAAACTCCCTTGTCAGGCAGAATGTATCATTCAATCTGAACGCCAATAACCAAAGTTATAGTCCACTTGACCTGGATAAAGATAAGCTAAAATCCAATAAACTTGGTGGAGCCAGACCAGAAAAGTTCACCATCACCCAAATCTTCACAGATCTCGACAGATCTTGGAAAAAACCCGAGACGAGCTATCCAGACGTACATATGTCTACCTTTGCTATTCCTGACACACTCACCCAGTTAAGCATGATGACGATGAGACCTTTGATGACAAAAAAGGACATTGACGAGGCAACGTACTATAAAGCGATTGCCTCAGCACCCATCATCAGGGCCATAGGGCTGCGATTAAACGAAGATTAACTCTTGCCAACTGCAGCTTCTTTGGGCTACGAAGGCAATTGTGTAGCAAACTATAGTTATTCTGTACAAAACCATGATCATCCCAGTTGTGCTCCACGGCGCCGAGACATGCCATCATCTGCATCAATGGACAGATGAGCATCGACTAAGATGGCAAGGTGATGTAGAGCGGATGGACGGACAACAGTGCTCCTTCTCAGAGAGTCTTCAAATCCACCCAAGAGGGACGACAACCAATTTGGTGTCTGAAACTGAAGGCAGCTTGCTAGGTTGGCTTAAGCACAATGCCACGCTACAGTGGGTTCTTGTGATCACACAAGTGTCATGGCAGGACCATTTGATGTAGACAGCTGGACAAATACAGAGCTGATCCCATCGGTCAATCGAATCACGGCACTGTTTCTTGCTCCATGTTTGTGCTCCTTGATCTCCTGCTGCCACTAAGTAGTAATCGTCTGCTCTATCTAGCATGCACATGGTTCTAAATGGGTGGTGGTTAGATACTACTGGCGATAGAGGAGGAGGTAGTGAATCTGATCAAATCGAGGAAGAACTTGCATTGGTTTATCGTGTCATTCTGACAATTCAAAGCGCCAGCTGCATGAAGGCGTTTTTCAACTGAGGAACAGGGTTATACTACATACCAGTAGCGTGAACCAAGTCACACTCAAGCAAAGGACTACAGAACCATTAGCCTGTCGTCACTCCATCTGAAGGCACTAGAAAGGCGTTCAGA
Source organism: Xylota segnis (assembly GCA_963583995.1). Taxonomy (NCBI): domain Eukaryota; kingdom Metazoa; phylum Arthropoda; class Insecta; order Diptera; family Syrphidae; genus Xylota; species Xylota segnis. Next base: position 10,991,538 of record OY757238.1, on the reverse strand, counting down.
TATAACCATTAGAGTGTTCGTGGGAACTGAGTTAGATGGCACTCTCAGTGAAGCCCAAATAAGGATCAGAGATTCCACAAAGCTCCACACCATGTGGGCAAGAGAATTGTTCTCAACAGCATGCTCCCTATGGCTGACATAAGATGATCCAACTTAGGATGACAAAAGGGTGTCCAAGGCCTTGCAACCTTAGGAATCTGGGGACTACACGTCTCAGAGAACATCTCACACTTACTCCGTGAATGGCAAGGGATAGTCCAGAGTAGACTCAGACAGCTTGGAAGTTACATTTTAGTTACTCTTCTAATAAACTCATAACCCTATACTACCCACCAATCCTAAGCCCTATTCAAGCTTAGAAGGTTCAGTATGTCGATTCGTCAAGAGCCTACCAAATGAACGACATGTCTCCCAGGTCTACATACTTGCAGCAGAGAAAGTGCAGAGTAGCCTCCAAGGAAGAATGTTCTCCATATCCTAGATTACACAACTTTTTCCTTTTACAATCCCTAGAGCCGCTCTGATGTCTTCTCTTCTTGACCAACTTCCTCCGACCGTAACTCGTTCCATCTCTCTGTGTCGTTGCAGTTAATTAACGAAAAGGCACGCGAGTAGGCTGGCATTCCCAGTCAAATGGCCTCCACAAGTGCTGCTTATCCCTTCGAAACAACAAAGATACCTCCAGTCATCGCGCTGCATCGTTACCACATTTGTCCATCGGAACCATCATACGCCCTGGCATCATCACAATAGCCATCCGACACTCTCGCCCTAACCGCCGTACGGTTCGGTGGCCCTGATGGATTTCGCTTTCCATTTATTATTCCACCGAACCCAGTGCCAGGACGCACTGCTGCATGAAACTTTGCCAGATTTTCCAGCTGGACCTCTCATTAGAATCATTATCGTCGGATGCACCTCAGCTCTGACGAACGGCCCGTCCCGGTCCGGTCAGTGGGAATACTTTATGGTCCATAACTTTTAATCATATCCAAGGATATAATTACCCTGACGAACGACGAAGTAGTCGCGTTCCAGGTGCACACGCTCTAAGTGGCACACACAGTTCCATGGGCGGCCTCTATTCGCAGTCAAACGAATGGCCAGCACACCCTCGCGCTCGGAATCCCTTTGACTTAACGCAATCTCGAGCGTTGCAGTGCATGTGGTGCGGTCGGATGGAGATGCCCATGCACTCCGCCGCATAGTCCGCACTTTGTCCAGGGTAATAAAATCCACCAAATCCATTGCGGAGGGTTCATCTTTTCCTGAATTTTCGCATATGCCCTGCGGTGATGGTGGTGCGCTGGTACCGGTGCCGGGCATCTCGTGCGTCCGTTGGAAATTGGAAAAGTTCCGGACTTTTGGCACACGGGGCATGACCTACTATCGGAGCGCGAGGAGCCCAAGTAACTGCCATCCGGTGGATGCGTGTGTGCTCGCATTCATTTGCAGAAGTCAATGATGATGGCTGCCGGGACTGGACCGGTGCGTGGTGCAGTGGTGCAGCGGGGCGCTTGGAACGCAAATATGTTTGCACATCTCAGTTGATAGTAAAATGTTGTTGTCGTGTACCGGAACCTCGCAGGGATAATGGAATCCTGATGGTGGCGCGCACAGATGTTTGCTATGCCCTCTGTGCCTCTGGTGGCTGATGGATCAATGGGAAAAGTGCAAAGAGCGTAAGTGCATCCCATAAAGTCGGGAGTTTCGTTGCGTAGTATCTTTCACCAAATTGCCAGTTGCTAGGTGCGCCAGTAGGTGAGGTCGATGGTGATGCCGTGGATTGAGGAGGAGGGTCTAAGAATCAATGCCTATCCTAATGGATGAAATTGATGGGGGACTCCAGCAGTCTGGTTATTAAGGAACGATGGTCTCCAATGACCTTTGTATCATCGAGTTTCGGCGAATATCCCGTCAAAGTAAGGCGCCCTGTCCTAGTGTTTAAACGTGGAGCCTTGGGTGGAAGAACAGGGACAGATATGGGTCAGAATTGCTGATTACAGTGAGGAGAAGAATTTGGAATGAATAACGAAGGTGCCAGCATCACTCAAGGGGGTCTTGAAGGCTATCGAATGCATACAGCTGTGTCTTTCCAGCTGACTTCCTTGCAATAGAAAAATCGATGAGAGGAGGATAGCCACGTTTGGGAACAGTCAAGCTGGGAATACATACGCTTCTAGGACAGTTGCATCGCTGAATCAAAATATGCAGTGAAGGGTATGCATTTGCAGTCCGAAGAAACGCGGAAAGGCACTAACTATAGAGGAACCTTAACATGTGACCCTGATCGACGTTTTGAACAGGCTTAGTGGGTAAAGAAAAACTTTTGTAGAACGTCAGTTCCTCGGGGGAACTAAGGACTCGTAATGAAGGGTAAGTCACTCAATTCGGCGAAGGACTATACTGTATAGAGTTAGGCTTGTAACCAATGCTTTCTACTAAGGACAAGTCAATGCATCAGGCGAAGAATGGAGCTATCAAATACACTATCGAACGTTCTACAACTGTTTGTTTCAAGTCATCGGATAGTGATGGATTCTACCCTGATACGGTGACTTGACTTTTGGGTTCACACTTCTCTTGAAAGACCTACAAATCTCCTTCAAAGAAGGATCAGATGATGGACTTAAAGTTTGCGGTCATAACCGGTGTTCTCGCGTAACTTTTCTACTGTAGGATGTCAGAAATAAAGCTCCTACTGTGTCCAGCACCATGATGATACCCATCACTCTTTTTCTACACATTCAGAGGATAGAGCAGCTTAGACACTTGTCTCAAAGGCAAATGGATGGCATAAACGTTAAGAAAAGTTTAAGACTACTTGAGCGCAATGTCGCCCCATGGATCTAATATATGAAAAGGAGTTCCACAGTTGCCGGTGCTAGGACCCGTATTATACACAGCCATCAAAGCTCGGATTGCAGGTGTCTCAGTCCAGCGAAGAGTGAGACGTGAAAAACGTCAGTATATCAACACACTACCTCTAAGGCTATAGATAGTAGGACTGTCTACAACCCAGTAGATCATTGGTGCTCCAAACTAAAAAACAAAACCCAGTGAAGAGTTTAGACGGTTACCGGGATGAGGATCAGCTCACTAGGTGGATAGAACACTTCGGACAGGAGGACATTATATCTAAAAAGTGTGCTCTCCGCTAACCATTCTGGCAACGAACTGAATGTGGGAAGCAAAATCGGAAAAGCTAAAGGTGCTTTCAGAATGCTATCCCAAGAAACACTGCTTGCAGCTTAAGAACCAATCTGCGACTGTTCCAATCCAACGTAGGATCATTACTGCTGTATGGATGCAGTACTTGGAAGGTTGACACTATTACCCCACTTGAGATGCAAACCTTCGTAAATAGATGCCTAAACATCATCTTGAGGAAGACATTGCAAAATACCTTGTCCAGTGGAGTTCACTCAACAGCAGGACACCCCTAGAGAAACATGGCGCAAAACAGTTGAAGTGGTATCTCGCTGGGAATGAGCTGGAGGTAGCTATTTTGGTAGAAGATATTTCAACACGATGGCTGGGGGCCTATCGCCTCCGAACAGTGATACATATATCGAGAAAGGTACTCAAAACATTAAATGATGGTTGAAAGTTGAGGAAAAATAAGAGTGATTCTGGTTGTCGCTGACGCTCAGCGTTGTCCAAAATCAGCTGGCCTATACTGAGTGGTACAAGGTGTAGGAGGTTAACTCCCTTCAAGTCCATCCGTACTCAAGGGCAGTGAACTACGTCAAACAACTCTGCATGCTAAGGGTGTACAGTGGTTCGCAAATCTTTTCAGGAGACGCAACAGAAGTCAAGCGCATGATAGAACTGACATTCGACGAAAAGTCGATTCCAATTGATAATCTGGAAAACTCGTCCATAAGTCATTTCCTATTTTAGTAGAGCGAGAGGAATGGCGGAATAGTTGTTCCAACAGAGGGAATATAATACAGAAACCTGTAGAGACGAAGATGGAGACCTGCTAGTGGTAAGGTCAGTCAATGCTAAGCAGATGGAAAACTGTCTTTTGCAGACTGTATAGCAGAGACAAAGCCCACCATTCAAGATAGACCTGATAGCCACAGACATGATTCCCATTCACCTGATCCAACAAGGTTGCTGGACCTGATAGACTACAAGCCGAGTTATTCAAAGGAGTTGGACATGATAGTAGAGTCATCTCTAAAATTTCGACAGGCAAGTGTATGCCTGATAACTGGAAGGAGATTCCCAAGGTCGCATATGGAGCCTGTCTTAGAGACAAACTATACATGCCTTGTCTAGCCTGAGTTAGGGACTTTGTCTACCTCGCTTCTGCTATAAATTCTCGTAATACCACCCCGCAGAACCGCAGTTTCTTTAGACTGAGAAGCCAATTGATTATTCCGAACAACTAAGTAGATTCTGTAAAAGACCTTCGTCATACCACACCTGATGAAGCTAGGACCCTATGGAATTGGTCCCTTCAAGCAAAAGATTTTTCGTAAAGAATCCAGTTTGGCCGTCAGAGCTCTGGAGCAGGAAGTTCACCGACGAACTATACCAACTGTACAGCAACATCGACCTAGTACCCCTCAGTGATCATGTTGAGCAAATGTATACTACAACTACCCCGGGCCATAATGTCTTGGAATCTAACCTGGAGGGGCCACGAAGTGAAGGAAGATCTCGCCTTAGATGGGATGCACACGTAGAAGGAGAATTGGAGTATGCAACTGGCTAATTAGAGAAACTTCAGGTTCAGGTTCCCCACGAACTGTAGCGCCATCTAAGCAAGTAAATAAGAATCATATCCATCCGCAACAGTCAGGCGGCTTTCGAGGCTATTGTGTCCGTCACAACATCCTTGAAACTTGTAGAAGAGTTCAAAGGTGAACTCCTTGGGTCATCGGTTTCGAATCAGCTTCGAATCAGGTAATGGTAAAATCGAGGGAAATGAACGAGCGACGGGGATCTGCCTCGGATGGCTCCCTTGCTTAGGCACTTAAGGACAGAATTCTACGCACTATCTACTACTGATAGTAGTTGGCATCGGGTGCGAGACTGTGTCATATCTGGGGAGTTGTGGCCAGAATTTCGATGGTGCACTACTTATGTTTCAGGACAGTCTGCTGACACAACCACCTCTACCTACCTACCTAGGTACGTGAATAACGAATGGAATTAATAAGATGAGAGAGATATAAAGCAAAGGACTTGTCGCAGCTTTGTCCTAAAAAGGAAAAACAGCCCACTGTATAACACCATCTAAGTGGGACCGAAACATGGTACCAATCACCATGGATAGCTCAACAAAAGTGCCATCAGAGTTCGTCGAGTACGAGTGAACCAACTCAGCAAGAGTACACTCAACATGGACTCACAGACTATCTCGAAACATTAGAGTATGGTGGTCGTAGATTCTGCAGTGTATAGCGTTAAGAACTCATTCTTATGAAGAACTCACGACAGTTCTGCAGTCCCTCACCCCTCCGTCTCACATAAGCCAGATGGCTCTCTAAGACTCTCATCCTTCACCAAGCAAATGAACCCCAACGACACATTCGATGCAAATTTCAAAGGATATCCCGAAAAAATCTCTTTGTTCATCACAGCATCCCAACTTGAAAAAAGTGCCTACCTCTGGCGAGAGTAGTTTCGAATTACATCCCCATCAGCCGTATCTACCCCTCGGTCCCCGTCTAAGTACCTACAGTGTCCTGTGTGCTTCAAATCAACAGCCCGTTCTATTGATCCTTCCAAAGGCAACACAACAAAAAAAACCCCAAATACACCGAGAGAGAGAGAGAGAGAGAGAGAGAGAGAGAGGAAAACAAGTAAAAAACTCGTCCTTAGTGCACAAAATTATTCAGCTCTCGAACAACTCACATAAACTTAAAGCCGTTCATAACCAAGAGACGACCGCCCACCGCCCATAGTAGTACGAGTATGGTAGAGCAGCGCACAGAGCCTAAGGCTCTTAAAGTAATTTCACAGTTCCACTGACACAGTGGCACACACTCAATGGGTTCCATTTGACGCACACACATCCGTACAATGCCATTCACCCAATTTGTAGCAATTGTACACGTACACCATTCATCCACACCGCACCGCACCGCACAATGCGCTACGAACGAAGAGCGTGTGAGCGCGCCCGAAGAGTCCTTGCACAAGGCACACACACTCACATGGGCGGATGAAAAATTGCGTTCCATTCATTTTTCTAAGCACACTTTTATCTCCAGCAATCATCTGCGAACGTGAGCTGTATGTGATGTGATGTGTATCTTTGTATCTTTGTATCTTTGTTCGTCCGAACGTGTATCGCTCTGTTCTCTCATTTAGAGTCCTTGCTTCGTTTTTACTTTGCTGGTTGCTAGTGGTTGCTGTTGTTGTTTTGTCGTCCTTTATTGTATTCCCCTTGAAGAACAAGAACGTATCCTTTACGTGAGTTGTTCTGTTCTGTTTCATTTTTATATCCTTTGAAGCATCCCATCGTCATCACTCTTACTCTCTGAATTTTCGTCCTTGTCCTTGTTTTTTTCACTTTTTTTTGTTTTTTTTTTTTGGCAATCATATCACTGCATTAACACTGCCGCCTACACACCACATCCATCGTCCTCGCGCAGTGTGGTGTGCGTCTGTTTGGCTGTGTGTAGGTGTGGTTTTGTTTGCACTTCCTCTGTCTCCCCGGTGGACGGCCGGCGCAGGCAGGGGTGCAGGCAAAAATTATTCAGGATATGCGGTTTAATTTTCATATTGAAAAATGTAAGCACAGAGAGAGAGAGTTTTTTTTCAAACAAAATCTTCCGAAGAAGGACGAAGGATTAACACACGGTGGCGAGGGACTGGGCGCACGCCGCTGGGGCGCTGAGGATTCACTTGTGCAAATGTAGAATGTTTGCATAGGCTCCGCTCCGGTGGTGGTTGATCTAAATTCGGCATTTAATGCTGCACACACAGAGAGAGCGAGCGAGCGGTTTGAGAAGGATTTCCATTTCCAGGTTGCACATTGTAATTCTTCTGGGTATCCCCCGTTGGATCCTACCTACCCCCTTGGGGCTTTTTAGGGAATCCACTGCAAAAGATTTGGCCAACAAAAAGTACCAGAAAACCATGCAAAGAAGGTAAAAAATGTGGACTACGACCGCACTCTCTTTCAAGGATAATTCTATCCTTCTTTTGGAGTTTTTTTCGTTTTTAAACAGATTTCATGAAGTTGGCGGTAGGAACACTCACAGCAACTGGTGCGGGGAGACTCTATTTTAAGGAATTCAAAACCAGAATGGGTAGGATATTACGTTACGTGACACGGATGCAAAGATTTGATGGCCCAACACAGTGAATGAGTGTATCCTGACGACAGGGTACAAGTAGAGTATGTCCTCGAAGAGGAGAACAAAGTTTTTAAATGGAGAAAAGAGTCCATTAGTGACTTGAGGTGATTTTGAACTGAACAGGGATCGGATTACGAAAGGAGTGCCACAAGGATGCGCAGTAGGACCACTGCTTTTCAATAAAGTATTTTGTATGAGAACAGTGGCTGGTATCCAAACCAAATTCGGGGATTAATTGTAAGAGACTATCTCGTCAAATTCAGTAGGACTAGCTTAGCAGAGGTGCAAGCGGTTTTCACACTTAGAGTTGACGAGCGTGCCGGAGACTCCCAAATGGCAAGGGGTACCACCAGTTGATGTATGGCTTTCCTACCAAAAGCATCAGAAGAGAACACACACAAGTTGGAGGACCAAGATTAGGTGAAAGAGTGGATGTGATTCGTAGTTCTATATTGTCAACTCAAGCCAAAGCCTAAAGGATGAACAAAAACTTTGCGATAGAAACCGAAGACAGTGTCCAGACTGTGCACAGTAAAGTAGAAATACAGATTCTGGCGCTTAACAGACCCAACTTAGCACTCTTGAGGGAGATTATTGCCTCAGGGTGGCCCCTGTAGACGAATGCGATTAGAAACTGATGACTTCTGCCGAGGTTGTGGCGATAGGGATGCAGAAGAGTGCACAGTTCACTTCCTTTGGCACGGTCAAGCCTATGCCGAACTAGGAAAACAGCCCTCGGTGAATATCAATTCAAAGACCAGTTAGGAAGCCACCATCAATGATCCTAAAATTTATAACAACGTCGGGGTGGTTCAGGAAGGCCGTGTCAGGGACTCACAATGGATCCGAGTGTTGGCTGCACATACGGCCACCCCGTTCTACCTACCTACTATTAGGCCAAATGCATCGTAGGTCTTCATACTGAGTCCAGGGTCTAACTTCTTTCAACTGATGGCATTGTAAGTACTATATCCTTCGTAGGAATGGAGAGGACATACTGTTTAGTTTGTTAGAAGCTTAGTTTATAACAGTTATACTCTCGAATGTTTGTCAGATGTTCACAAGAGGTAGGGTTATGGGAAAAAATGGATATTGTTAGAAAAGCGAACTACTCTTCGGTATTTAGTCTTCATAGTGATTTGCAGCAGCGATTTAAGCTGCTTAGGAAGCCGCTCCTATGATTGTTTGATGAAATATGACCAATTCAGCTCCTCTCGAACTAGAAGGACACAAACTAGCAACGGAGACGGACTCCTTCAGGACAGGTGTCCGGACATGTTGTACAGTTTTATCATTTGTTGAATAGAGTAGCCGTGCATTGGGTGGAATGCCCCCAGGTTCTGTTGTGGGTCCCCTTCTTTTCATAGACTTTTCGCAAGGCAGCCGATACACATAGCCGAGGTTCGTAAATATGTCTCCTGATTCGAGCCATGAATAGCTGGGCCAACAGTTGCTTGGGTTCTTGGAAAAAATCGAAAGTTATTTGGGGGAATATGGGCGTGGTGCCACAGTAAAGCCATCCCCACCCTATTCAGGTAGCAACCGAAACAAACGTGTGCTTCCAGCGGAAAAAATCAACAATTTCCGAGCCTTTCGCCACTATCTAGCATTTGGAACCAGAAGTAGATGGCTATCCAGATTTATTACCTTTTGATCAGGCACCAGAAGTGGACTCACTTTTGCGGACATTTAGGCCAACAAGGAGAAACAATAACCCCTTTAGTGGTCCTCGAGAGTCGCGACAACCAGGAGATTCCCAGTACCAGTCAGCATCATCTGAAGAGGGAGTACAACACAGTCACACAGCACAGCATATCACCACAAAATACTGAGAAGTTACCAAGTCCCCAAGACAGTATTCAGCGAAGGGTTTAAGCCCGTTTTTCCTAATCAGAATGGGAAGTTGCCCCATCGGAACTACTCTTATGTCGAGAACGACATATGTAGCTCCAATCTCGCGCAAAGACAAACTATAGCCACAAGCTCTTGGTCTGCCCAGAAACGCGGGCAAGCCTGGACTCGACAAGACTATGTTGATAAGGCAGGAATATATCTTAGCAAAGGCTTTCCAACCAACATCCTTACAGGAACTGCGACATGAGAAACTGGTCCCCTCAATGCTGCCCAAAATAGTGCTCCAAGTAGTGCTGGCTCGAATCAAAGAATTCTCAGATGCTAGTCAGGACGAACACACAGCAGATCTTTCTTGAACATAGAAGGACTTTCGATAGGGAATATCCGGACCCGTATGAAGTAGGTCCGATAACTTATCCAAGTCTTTTCTGAGCCTAGATTGGTGCCCAAAATACACACGTTTCGTTGGCGAGCTCTTAGGGTTACTTAAGTCGAAAGAACACACCTCAACGCAAGGAAGTAGATTTTTCGTAAATTTTTTCCAGATCCTGGGTAGAAAAATGGGTAGAAATCGAAGGCAGTCTAGGGTCTAGGCAGTCAGACATCAAAATGTCCAAAGATTTAGTCCAGAAAGAGTTTTAGTTGGAAAACTCCTAAAGCTGTAAACGAAGGTGCGTGTCGTTTACCTCATCAAGAAAAAGATGAATCAGGCAATTGGAGATCAGGGAAACATTATCCCTTTTGACTTCTAAAATTCCCTAAGCAATGGAACACACTACAGAGCCAAGAGTCAGATAAAATCCATTGAAAGCCAAGCACCCTGCCGACCAGACTGTGAAACAAACTCACAATCTAGCTCCCAACTCGACTGAAGATAGTAAAGACTTCAAGTTTCATGAGAGTGCATATCCTGTCAAAAATAAAGATTGAAACCTCCTCCTCCACCGTAGCCATGGCAGTCAGATTTCTCCTGGGTCTGGAGTCATGTCATGACTCGCAGAGATATAGCCAGGAATTAGACATTACTTGCTCCCTTGGAGTGCTGCCCATGGCCACTCTACAGTCATTGGTCATATGTGTGAGTTTTGGGAAATATATTATATTTACAGGACCTGCCCCCCCTCTGAGTTAGTGGGTTTTTGGTAATATTTTCGGACAAAAGTGTCTACAAGAATACAGTGTCGTTCGTTCACTTGGTCGCACCAAGGAATACTCGAAGGAAGGAAGACAGATTTATGAATGATGGTAATTTCAGGGAATTTATGGTGTCCTTGCCAACAACGAGACAACGACGACGACGACGATGATGATGAGGATGATGAGGAGGATGAGGATGATGATGATGATGATGCTAGTCCTTGTAACTCGTGCGCTTGTGCTTGCTACAGTCAAGATGAATTAATGTGCCTACTGCGAGAGTACATGTCTGTGATATGTGATATTATCGTTTCCTTTCTTTCGTAGGAGTCTCCAGGAAGCGATTCAGCCACCCATTCGACAGAGAAAAGGATTGTGCACGGGTGTGTGTGTGTGTCCTTCGTTAAAATGTAGAGCAGACTGACATTTACAGCAACAAAGTTGAAGGACAAACGAACAAAATGCGAAACAGAGTGCTAATGCATGCAAGGAATTCGAAATGAAACCAACGGAGATGAGGAGATACCTTCACAGGCGTGCTGGGGTGAACTTGAACTGATTCCGGGAGTCGTGTCTTCTTAAAGGTGCTACCTGCACGAGAGTGGATAGTTCGAGATGTGTGATCGTTTTTTGAGTGAAATGTGTCGAATAGTTTTAGGAGGGTCAGTGGACAACGTGAATGTGTTGCATAGTTTCAGATGCGACGTTTTACAGTGGAGTCCGTAAATAGAATAACACCAGACTCGATCGAGAGGGGGTTTCGAGATTAAACAGCATGATGTGGGGCGGAAATAATTATTAAAAAAAAATTTTACAAGACATGCTACTAAAAGTTAATTTTGTAACTAAGTGAGGAGAGGAATTTAAAAAGGACTTACCGAACTGTCGGTTTTGATTCAACCATCGTTTCTTGCTGAAAAGAAAATAGAAAAAAAAATTAGTTACTGACAGAAAACAGTGATAGTAGAATTAGTGGTTGACTTGTTTGTAGTTGAATTTCTGGCCTTAAACCCACCATTTCTATCGAAAGAGGCCCAGAACACAAAACACAGAACTCTGGTGAACTTCCTTACAGGTTACCAGAATTTCCGATGACAGGACTAACTTCCTGCTCTGTGTCTATACAATGAGAAAAGGTATGTAAATATGAATGTAGTGGAAGGGTAGGGGAAGTACCTGAAGCAATGAACAAGAAAATAAATCCCATAGTGAGTGTAAGGGTAGAGCGAGGAAGTATTTAGCCCAGGATGGCCCAGGTATTTGGTTCTGTTGAGGCTAATGCATTCCATACGGAAATCTGTTCATTATCCCTGTACAGTCGTCTCTGCATAGATCTATGGTATTGATTCTCATTTTTAAAAGATGGGTCGCCACTGAGGGTCGCGAACTGTGCCAGTTGTGGGCAATTTTGGGACCTAGTTCTTCTTTGAATCCTTGCCAATTTTGGACGTGCGAATACTAAATCATTGGCCATTTGATTGCCGTAAAGACCCATTCGTCCTTGAATACATTCAAGGGATTTGAATCCCTTTTTGTATATCTTGGCCGGTTTTAATCTGGTTCTTATGAAAGTAATGGCTTTGATGACTGGTTCAAAGCAGTTCAAAGTGCTACCTCCGTTTGAAGGAAGTCCAAAGACTTCCATCAATGTTTGGCCATCTGTGGAAGACCAGGTAACTAAAGCGAACAGAGGTTTTCTGCCAAGTCTTCCATAGCAAACAGTTATACAATAATTCAATAGCACATCATGCACCATGGAGGGGTCAACTTGTAAGGAGGGGAAATGTAAAAGTTTTTACTCATACATATCGTATTTATGACCGCTTTATATGTTGGTATGAAGGATAATCGAAAGGGCCTGTTCCTACGCTCCAAAGATGGTAGTAAAAGTAGATGCCAGGAACAAATGTTAGATCCAAGGAACTTCGAAAACACATTCGATAGCCAAGCAAAAGAAGCTGTAAGAACCTTGTTTGGCCTTCAACACCATAAATTGACATCAACTGACAAGTATTCCCAACGATGTTCATCAAGGACTTGGTCTCCTTCAAGCTATATCGCACAATGAAGTTGATCTAGATACTGATTCTCAAAAGTTGTGTTTAGTAGCCGAGAGGAAAGCCGAGAATGCGTGCATCGCGTTGGTAGATACTTGGAGACAGATCGAGACAGCGACTAGTAGGTACAGGCTTCCACAAGATCTAGTGACCCAAGACCTTAACCCAGCTATCCAAAGAATCTCATCTCAGTAAATCAACTATTCATGAACGCCAGTCTCAGGTTGGTGTTGGTGTACCACAAGGCTTCGTTCTAAATACCGTACTACTCAGCGTAGATGCCAAGAATTCATTGTTAAGCAGCTCCTAGAGAAAGTGGAATTCATGGGTTCGCAGTAGAAACAGGAATAGAAATAGAAATCAGGGAGGTGGACATCGACTGGCTGCACACATACCACCCAATCTAGAAGGAATTAAAGAGTCAGCGATGCTATTTCGAAGGATGGTCGAAAATTTCGTCAAGTAAAAACGATAATGTACTGAAAGCAAGCACCACTTTCTGGGAAAACTCTGTCATGCAAAATAGTATCTTTTAAGGTCCCTAGCTTCCTACTCCTGCTTATGATGCGGAGTTGCGACCAGAAGTCAGGAAGACAAGTTCTCCGTCTACCAGAGTTCCCATTGTCTATCCGAAATGGTTGTGCGAGTATTTTTAAATCCACCCCACACCGTTTGCGACCGTTTCAGCGTTTAATTAAATTCCACTCAACCCACAAATCTTAATTCTACCAACTAAACGTCTCCAAATCCGCTCCTAATTACGTCAAATTTAAGAAAAGGAATCCTTCAAACCAAAAAAACTGAAATAAAACACATGGAAGGGGGTGAGAGATCTGGTGCCGTTCCCACCGTCAATAATAAATTACTCCGTGCACCCCATGCAGGTTCATAAATCTTCGACTTGTTGACAAACACAATTGAAGACTCTGTTGGGTAATTTACTCCTCGGGGCTCTCGGGGTCTGTCATCGTCGGATTCTTCGTTTTTTTTTTTTGTTTTTGTCAGACCTGGCGGGTGTTGTAAATTCGGATTTGGATTGGGATTGGGATTCCCATCAAAATCGGTCTCCACCGCCACCTATCCCAGGGAGGTTGCTGCTCCAATTATCCCATTTGTCTCTGGTGGTTCAAGTTGGTTCAAGTTGGTCCATGGCTGTAACCCTTGGCGCTTAATAAGTCGCGCTCTTTCAATTAAATAACTGTGGGATCGGTTTTTTCTCAAAATTACCGTCAATTACTTCTCGGATGCGAGGCTGTAAATCAATTGAAAGTAGATAACACTTTCATTTCATCAACTCGAGAGGGGACCATCAGAGGACCGCCATGGCTTTAAGAAGAGTTTTCCTCTTCTAGGTAAGAACGCCGCCATCTTGGGGGAAATTTAAAACATCATCGACATCATCCAATATCGCAGCAATAACACGATTCGACATCCGAAGAATATCAACAGAATTTTATATTACTGCCATTTAACATCCTTACGATTTATAACTGCCTGCGTGCGCTGAACTGGGAGCAAACTCAATATTCCCTTGTGGCACGTTTACACTTAATCATAAATCGAGTTTTTACTGTCGTTGTCGTCGCTCCTAAAAATCGTCGTCATCATCATCATCATCATCATCATCTGTCCATGACCGACAGCGCCGCCAACAACAATGGCACAAAACAATTCACAGGACACAAGAAGTTACCACCACGCTCCACCTCTGAATGAAACAGACAACAAGGACGACGACGACGATGACAGACAAAATGGTGCAAAACAAACGACAGATATAAATAAAAACCTCGCTCCTATCGCCAAAGGAACACTCACTTGTGTTCTGGTTTTCCGTTTCTGTTTTTTTTTTTTAACTGAATTCCATCCTTGGTGTCCTCCTGGTGGCATGGGTGTCATGTTTGGGTGTGAATTTACGCGGGCATTCTCAAGAGGTCATGTCACCATGCGACGACGACCATCCCGTCCTTCGCCATCACACGTATTAAACGAAAAATTCCACTCGCTAGATGGAGTGTTGTGCTGGTCGTGGTCGGTCGTGTTTCCTTTTTGGTGTCCTTTTGATCAAGTTAATTGAAAAGTGTTGGACAAACGACGATGAAGGAATAATTTACTGACCCACATTTGTTTTTGTAGAGCACAACAGCATCCAGCCACTAGATACACAGATACACAGATACAGATGGCCAGATGTGCAGATGAAATTATGAAGGATATGCGTCGTAGGTCGCATGTGTGCGTTGATACTTTAAGTAGTGCGAACCACCACACCAGTACCACTGCTGCCACACACCAGAGTAAACTACTTCATCCCCCGGTTGGATCTGATCCCCGATGGGTGTATGGGATCAGGCGGAGGAGTCTTGGAATTTATGTGCAGTGTGCCACCCTCCTCCGAGGTTTATGTTGCTCACTTGTGGGGTGGGGGTGTTTGGTTTTATTGTTCGTATGTGCTCGGAAAGATTCCGGACCACACTCACCGGCTGGTGGAAGGGGTTAACACGTTTTGCCCGTAAAATCATTGATGGCTGTGCAATCTTTTGTTCTTCCTCCTAGGAGACCGGGCCCCTTTTGTTGTATTTATGAATGGACACCATGCCAACAGGGAGTTGGACAGTGTTTAAGGCTGAGCGAGCTTAACTACACATGTGCGTCATGCGACTACCTGATGGAATCCTTGGCTTGACATTGTGACGTACTAGGTGCGTTAGTACGTCAGATGTAACAGGGATTCGGAGTGAGCAAATGGTTTCATGTCCCATCAGCTCTTGCCGATAGGACTTTAATAATGATTGCTCCTCTAGCGTCAGGAGAACTCTGTCTAGTCTCTCAGTGGACAAAACCTTAGGATAAGCTACAGATGCGAGTAGAATCCAACGTTTTCAAAATTTCTTTCAATTTTTAACTCAGTGCATGGAATACTGCCAGCTGTTTGGAATCCAAGCCAACATTTCGTGTTTTCGCTCGGAATTATGACATCCCATCAGGCGCAGGCTCTGGTTTCTGAACTTCTTGCTCGAAAGAAGTAATATGTACGACTCTGGGAATAGATTTATAGAAGAAAACGAGTAAAGATACCTTGAGACGTAAAGATCAGACTACGTTTTCTCCATTTCCTAAGAGAAGATGTTGCCTAGACCTATGCTGCTAGGAGTAATCTAAAGTGCACTTGGGATTAGGTCATTAGAGCAACAGTCATGATCCTAATATGGGTTTTCCTTAGTCTACAGGACCAAGCCTACTAAACTGCTTCCAATTCAAGAGTGATTCAGTGAAGGTCTTAAGGAGAAAAAGAATGGTACAAGACCCTGGACAAAACCGCCTTCGATTCAGTTAAAAATTCGACACACCCACTCTGGAAGTATTCTTCTGTTTTATACTGGACAGGAGTTGATTGGCCAAAGGCTGATGGACTAAACCTTTCACTTTTCTTCTAATATTCCCAGCAGAGGTTTTCAGTATCGAGCTCTGTGCCAGAGAGTATAGCAGAAGAAATCTTTGAAGATCACATGAAATTGGACTCTAAAAACTCTCACTTAAAGTCTAACCTGGTTTGGAAGCCTTTAATCCCCTTTAACACCTAACTCTACAAAAAAAAAAGAAGAATGAAAGCCATTCTAATGATGAACTTCTTATCTGGTCATTACTCACTCAAATATCAGAAAACTGGTACCTTGACGACACTGAATCTAGCGTAGCGTAGTTGATGTAAATGTTCCGCCATTCCTCCGACAAGACCCAAACAAAGGCGTTACCTCACCTCCTAACGACATCTCCTCCTCAGTTCAAGCAATCCTAATCTTCATTCATGAACTTGATGTCCGTAAAGCGAATACCGCAAAAGATCGCCATCCTTCCTACCTAGCCTTGCATGAAGCTTTCCAAATTTTTGTCGTATAAGCCCCTCTGTACAAACAGCTTTCATAGAATTTCGCAGTCCTTTGCGTTGCTGGTTCCGTCACCAAATCGTTTAATAAATCCTTGATAACAAAAAAGGTCGGTACTGATCCCAGGGCCTAGCTTTGCACATTCGGTCGAACTGTGCACGCACTACATTCTCCACACTAATGGAACGGGACTTCATAACTTGTTTGCTTCAAACTAAATTTTAAGGATACCTCCCAGCCACTCATAACTATATTAAAAGCTGATCTGTTGTCTCGACATGTAGGCAATGAGGTGAATCCTAGTGCCCTTCCTACATAGAGAAGGATCCAATGTATAATCTGAACCCATAGGACCAACAAAGCAATCTTACACTGGGTTGGATGGATACTAAAGACTGACTTTGAAGGGAAACACTTCAAGAAACGAGCAAGAAAGGCATCCGTGTTTGATAAAAAAAGGAGCCCCAACCCCGCACGTACACAGTCATTGTTCTATCCTTTAGGAAAAACTAGTTTAATGGATCCAGCAAACAAGGATACAACCCTAAGCATGCCCAAGGGATTACTACGCAAGGAATTAGCCCTTGAAATCACAGACATTTGGCACTGATTTCGTTAGACCTTCACCTGAAACAGTTGTTATAAAAGTCCTTCTGTTCAATCTAATCTGGGCAACCTTTCAAAAAAAAAAGCCAACATGATTCAACACAGATGGGCACATTTAGGTACCGAGAAGGATTACCCAACTGTCGCCTCGCACACTTGTTAAATTCAATATAGAACAGGCCTTCGTGAGACTGTCTAATGGAAGGATGGAGCACAGTCCCATAGTACCATATGTCCCTACAAAACTTTGGAGAAAACACTTCGAAACTACAACCAAGTAAACTCTATCGGTTAACAGACCCAACTTGGATGGTTACCTTCTGACGAACTCTGCAGAGTCAGTGCCGACAAGGACACCGAAAAGGGTACATCTCCCTTTCTATGCGAATGCCCAAGCCTGTGTAAATCTAGGAAAATGTTCCTCGTAATTGGTCAGGAATACCTTAGGAGGGTTTCAGAGAGGCCGCTTAGGTTCGTTGGACAACGTAGCCCCATTTTTTATTTTCTTTTAAGGTTACTACACGATAAGGCTTCCTAATAGGTTTATTGGTCATCCCTGTGTCAACTACATATATCTGCGGCCACTCTCCTTCCTACCTACCTGCCCACTGTTTCGTTTGAAAAGCTTTTCATTACAATTATCCTCTCGGCTGTTTGTCAGATGCTCGCAAGACGTGAAACCGCGATAAACTTAAGTGTTGCTTGGATATAGAACCTCGAACCAACGCGCACTCATGGACTCATGGTCCTCAAACCTACACCTGAACGACTTTCCAAACCCCACAACTTGGAGAAACGCATTCCATCACCACCTACAGTTCCTTCTAACGAACAACATGGTTTGGATCTTGGCTATGTCCTTCGCTATAACCTTTGGAAAAAAAAAACAACAAAACCCACTTCTAGTCGGCCCGATTCTAGGAATTCTAAAAACCATATGCCCCCTCAAGTGTATCCGGATTCCCGAGAAGGACTCGAGCCCACTTAACCCTTCGCCACCCCCGCCACTCGTCGGATATTCAAATGTTTGTCCGTACTTCATCCTTATCCATATTTTTGTATGCCATTTACAGTCAAGTTATCACTACCGGTCCTGAAAACATATTCCTACCAGGCCGCCTCGCCTCGCCCCGTCCCCCTTTTGGCCAGGCCAACAATTTGACATTTATGACTTAATGTCCCATCAATAAACTCTCACATCACCATGGCCACCATGGCCACCAGCATGGCACGGCCCCAGGAGAGGGTCAATTTCCAGAATTAAATTTAAACAACAGGCAATAGGATATTTATTTATTTACTTCGAAAAAAGGACACACAAACACCAGTGCCACTCTTCCAGGCGATATGGCCATACAGACAGACAGACACACAGCGTACCATGTGACGCGTAAATTTTGAAGAAAATTGGATGGAAATTTAAGTAGAATTTACGAGAGTTGATGTCCTGAGAGCGATCCTCTGCCCTCACACACTGTGGGTGTGTCTGTAACTTTTCTGGATGAGTAATTTGTGTAGTGAGAGAGTGTGTGACACACACACACTAAATGGGGCTAATTTCTATGTGTTTTCATCGAGTTCTCTCGGCTGTGGGTGGGGAGTATGTCCTTCCAAACCACACGCACACACACACGCGCACTGTGCATGTGTAAGGATAAACACATCCTCAAACAGTGCCATCAAAATAAATTGTCTAGGTTGTGTGTAATTTAGATAAATGGCATTTTGCTTGAGTTAGGTTCGTTGTTTGGTCGGATAGTCGTCCTCGTCGTTGGTTGCGAAAACACTGACTCGGTCCGTTGATCCTGGCCGTTATGTGTACGTACTCTTTATGTTGTTCCTGCTGCTGCTGCTGCTGCTGCTTCTGGTGGTATTGCGGGTGGTGTTGGCCCGATTTTTGCTGTTTCCTGTTCATTTTTTTTTGTTCTGTTCCGTTGTATCCTTCCTCTTCTCTGTCAGAGACAGACATGCTGTCATAAAGCGACCGACCAGTATCTGTGTATACACACAAAAGGGGAAGGATTCAGAAATTATATTTAATATCTCTCTAGCCAATTTGTCAGGGATAATAACGTACGATTATGGGCATTATCGGTGTATTTTTCCGATTTTTAAACTCCTTCCACTCCAGTCGATGGTGCCCCTCCCATTGGAATGGGTTGAAAGTGGGACAAACAAACACATGCATAGACACGGTCACGTATTCATTAGAATTAAGTTGATTACAAACGAGACGAGGTAATTGGTCCTTAATTCGAATGGGGGCTACAATTAAGCGATAATTTGAATGTGATATACGTAAGCCGAGGCTAACCGGCTTAAATTATAGCCAATTTGAATATTCAATTGAATGTTGTTTGTTGTGTAATTGGCTCTGTTGAATAATTTTGATTGATGTAATGTGCGTTAAGGGTTGACCAACATATGCGAGGTGGAGCCATCAAGTTTATAAACAAATTTGCATTCAAACAACAAAAAAAATAAAGTGCACGACTGGGCCGTACAAACTTGCACCTATATCTCAAAATCCTTTGTGTATTTACGGTAAAAATAAATAAACAGATATATACATTAGAAGTATATACATCGTTCTAAACAGATTGGCCAAAAACGTCATATATCATCTGTAGGATTTGATAAAGCTCTTTGAAAACTAAGCATCGTCGTTACTTTTCCTTCAATTTCACTCATAAATCCATTGCCTTTGAACTCCGGTGAATATGCGAGAACCCAAAGTAAGTCCCTAAAAATGTAACTATATTTTCTGTCTCTCTCTCTCTGTCTTTTAACCAATGAAAATGAATTTCAGACAAATCCAGTAGCACGTGCGCACCAATCAAAACTGTATCGTAAGGAAAAAAAAACGTTTCCATGACAACAGCTGTGTTCTAGAGTGTTGCCAAGTAATAGATACATATCAGAAGTGATTATTAATTTAGATTTTAATCTAGTGATGCTTCGATTTCTTAAAAATGGCTACGTTGATAGTTTCAGTTTCGACTACAGATGCCATAAAAGAGCATCTTTATAACAATTTCCAGCTTTTTGATTCTGCAACATAGTTCCACTACCTTTGGGATATATTTTGTTAGTAATAATGGCAATATTATACAGAATTTGTATTTTGATACTTTAGGTACGTTTTTCCTTTCTGGTGAAATTTTTTTCTCAAACCTTGGCAGCAACACTGCGGTGAGATGGTGCAAGAAATCAAGTACAATACATACATATTTTTTGGTTCACTATAGTGTGCGTGTACTTCCGTAAATGCCCATGGATTGACTTATCTTTAGAAAGCTATTGTACCATTGTTATCAATTTGGCCTTAAACTATTAAATAAGGAGCATCTGTGGGGAAAAGCTTTTGCTATTTTTAAAATCGGTTCAGTAGGAAGAAGGAGGGACAAAATTCATGTTTGCGTATTAATATGACATGAAAAGCGTGTTTTTGTTAAACTGGCTGCTAGGAAAGTATAATTTTAGGCCGTTTTAACCAAAAACGTGGTATGCCATCTTATAGGGTTTTGTAAAAAGAAGCCTAGATATGAAAATAAAACAGTAACGATCGAGAAAAGTTTTCGAGAAAAGCGTATTTTTATGAAAATGGCCATAAGTAAAGTACCTTTCAAAACAGTTTTGGTCAAAAAAGTTGTAAGCCATCGCGTAGTGTTTAAAAAGGCTTATTCTAATATAAAATCTAATAAAAATCGTTGGAGCCGTTTTCGAATAAATTGGCTCCAACTGATCGATTTCGCGAAAAATACCGTTATACTAACTTTTGGCCAAAAATGTGATACAGTTCCTGATAGGATTTGAGAAGTTTAATCTTATGTGAAAATTTTAATAAAATCGTTGAAGGCACTTTCAGGCAAATTGGCTTTTAGTCACCTTGGTCGTAAGTACCGTTATATTATACTCAGACCAAAACGTAGTACGCCATTGTGTTGCATTACCTCGTACTAGTCCAAATATGAATTTCGAACTAGATCATTGAAGCCGTTTTCTCGCAAACTGACTTTTCACCAAATTGGCTATAAGTAAAGTACCATTGTTGCCAATTTTGGTAAGCAGCACGATACATCATCTGATTGCAATTGACCAGACT
Organism: Xylota segnis; assembly: GCA_963583995.1. Taxonomy (NCBI): domain Eukaryota; kingdom Metazoa; phylum Arthropoda; class Insecta; order Diptera; family Syrphidae; genus Xylota; species Xylota segnis. The sequence goes on along the minus strand of OY757238.1, from coordinate 10,970,570 downwards.
AATTCAAATATGAAGTTTAATCAAATCGAGAAAATCCCTTTTAACTGAAATCGGCCATAAGTAAACTACCCTTAATTTTGAGGTTAGAATGAAAATTCCGATTTCGCCTCTAGGGATTATCACACAGACCCTATATATGAAGTTTGATCTAAATCCATCCACTCGCTTAGGCTGCAGCCTCGTGCACAGACAGACAGACAGACAGACAGACAGACGGCATTGGCGGACCTACTTTTTTGGACTTCTCCATTATAGTAATGTCAAGTTTGATAAAAATCTCGAGTTCCAAATTTTGCACGAATACAATACTTGCCCTATAGGTATAGGTGCAAGTAAAAATGTAAATTTAATGAAACCTAGTTGTGTACAGTCGTTTGGGTTTCATTTGTTTTACTGCAGATTATGTGACACACAGAATAATTGTTTAAACGGGGCCAATACAATGCCATCGGATTTGCCAGAGCCATTGCGAAGGCGTATCCTTCGAGCTGTTATTGTTATTGATCCCCCTTTTGGGGTGGTTTTTCTAAAATTCAAAAATTCATGGTTAGGTCGTAAAGGGTTATGAGCTCATCATAGAACTTAGTGGCCTCATTTCCTGGATCCCTACAGATTGGTACTTCACAGGCAGAAATCTAAGCCAATTCGCCCATACAGTGGCTTTGTCCATAGAATCATCAGAAACATAGCTTCAATTTCAATCCAACGAATCGTCCTCCTAATCAATGCTGAGAGCAACACCCCAGGAGGAATAAAGTGAGAAGGTAATTGAGTAGTAGAGCCCTATCTGGAAGTAAGTAAGGAGCGTTGACTCTGTCTAAAGCGGATGAAGATGTCCTCAGATGTCTTCGAGGAAAAGATTAATTGTAAAAGTTTCGGTCCCGTTTGCATTGACCGGCTTTGAAGAAGGAGATCCAACGACGAACTATAGAAGCTCTACAGCGACATCAAATAGTTAGAAAAATGCGCATCAGTCGTTTGAGATGGCTAGGACGACATGTAGGGCGAAGGGACACCAATGCTCCGTCCCGCAGAGTCTTCGAATGAAACCCGGAGGGACAACGCAGTAGAGGAAGACCTCGCTGAAGTGGTGCGCACAAGTAGAAGGGGACCTGGGAGTGCACAACTGAAGGCAGTTTGCTAAGAACCTGGGCTAACTGGAGAGGCTTGTTGGTTGAGACCCAAGTTCACCCCGAAGTCCTATAAAATGTTGAAGCATTCTCTTCGTCCAAGGCACCTACATACATACTTCATTCTACTCCGAGCAATGGCTTGAAATTCACAGAACAGCTTAGTACTATCATCTACGACATGTAGGTCATCAGAATGTGTCCATGTTCCTCTGAAGCTCAGAAGTCACTGACCAACGGGTATCCCCATCGCCGAGTTACATATATTCATTCTCAAGATTTGTGCCAATCTGAGTTCCTTTGAGAGTGAGTAAGCCACAAGGCCTTTGAAATCCTGTGCCCTTTAGAGGAAGTTCTGCTCCATTTTTGGTCAGTACGTCGCCACTTTCGTTATACACCACAGTACCATGGCAACCCCTTGTCAACCGAGATTCGGCGACATAAGGCTATGTGCATCAGAAACTGAGTCTTTTTTCCTTTAATCCTGTGCTACGATACCAAGAGATGAACATCCATTTCACCTTCCCCCTGGAATGTTTCTGAATGGTTTCGGAAGGATTAAATGCAGGCCTAGGTCTTGGGAAGTCATCCTCTGTACCTCGATTGCAGTGATCGCTTTTTCGCAATCTAAGTGCGACCTGTAGCAGTCCTGCGACCAAAAACAAGAATGTCTTACGTTCTTCAACAAACACACTCTGATCATCCACCTTTTGTTCATCTGTGTTTTGCAATACAGCCCAGTTCAGCTACAACGCAAGCAAACCTTCAGTGCCTGACACACAACAGTCCCTCCAACTGGGCTTAGTGAAAAGGACTTCTCTGTTGTTTCCAAAAAAACTAAAGGCAAATCCCAACAGTCCATATATTTATTCTCGCCCGATATGGAAACCAGGACGCATTTCCTTCTCAATAGACAAATTCCTACCCAACTCCGGCGGTGTGTGCCACTTCATCCAAAGTGTACACACAAGCGCCACACACACTCCGGGCAAATGAAGTCCTGACAACAAAACTATTCCTCCTCAACAGCATGGTAAACACAGTCCCAGTTACTTTGAGATTGCCTTTGTCTTTGGCCAAAGGAACGGAGCCCACACCCCCCCCTCCCCGCCTTGTCATCGTAATAATCTCGACGATATCACTCAGGCGAATCCAAGAAACTTCCAACACATCCACCCATCGCCCGTCGCCCATACGCATTGTTTCCTTGGACAATTATTGGAGGAAATTAAGTTTACTCCAAACAAAGTATCCACGCAGGAGTGGGAGGAGGCCATCCTCCTCCGAGTGTAATGTGCCATATCACAAGTATCGTAAAGGACATTAGGGAAGAGCACGACAAGGCATGGGGGAAGGAGAGAACACACAGTCCTAAGCCTAAAATGGGTCCACTTGTCCTGTTGGTGAAATGTTAAGCCATCCTGTGGCATGTGGTGAGTTTCAGTTGGGGAGCGATGGCCCACACCCCCTGGAAGCTCCGAAGTCAAGACGCCGTAAAGCACCGAGTACACTCGATGTATCCTTAATTTTTATTGGTTTTTCCATTTTATTGCTTTTTTTTTTGTTTTTATTGGCCTCCTTGGGTGGTGGAGTGGTGGTTAGTGGGGGGGGGGGGACTCTGCCAATTTGGATTAATTTCAAGGAGCGAGACCGTGGATCAACGTTGAGAGGAAGTGAATCGAGTGATCACAGCACCGAGAGATATCCCAAACATGTTTGGACAGACAATCTAAACAGCAGCAGCAGCAGCAGCAGCTCAGTGGAAACATCAAACAGAAGGGAACTACTACTCCTGCTGCTGCTGGTGCTGGAGACATGGTAGAATCGTGGATTTATGATAAACAAATCCTCGAGGCTAACGATACAAACGGAATCACCCTCTCACGATGAGATAGTATGTAGTACCCTGAACCGTGGCCACGGATAGGGCAGAGTGCCATGGATCCAGAGCAGCAGCTAGTGGCATTAGCACCGTTCAAGGTTTTGTTTACGATAAATTTTAATTCGAGAGGAAAGTTCTACATCTGGCAGTTTATAGTTCTGGTACCGCTCCGCGGAGTTTGCCTTCGCGGATAGATACACAAGATGTGTGTGTGTCTGTGTGTTTTTGTTTGGCGGGGCAACATGAGCAGAAAATATAAAAACGGCTTTTTTATGATAGAAGCCAAATGTGCAAATTTATTGAGGCGCCTCTGGAGTTGGTAACAAGTTCGTGGAAGCAGTGGCGGCCCCACGCAATGTGCGGATACAATGTAAACGCACAGCAGCAGGCACGGCACAATGGCTGTGCTGATCGATATGAAGTCTGAATGACGAGGTTGAGGGATTCAAATGGTTTCTGCTGATTAAAGGAGATCATCTGAGGTGGGAAGGAGGCATGGTATCCGATTGCTTTGTGAGAAACACCCCATCGAAGGAAAGATCGAACAAAGATCTGAAAGAACAGCCAGTGGATCTATCTGTGGTATTCAGCCGCAGCCTAGCTCAGTCGAGGTCTTTTTTTCAGAAAAAAGGTTCTCATGTACTGGGATTACCGGAACGGCAGAAGTCGGCGCGGCCAATTTCCTGGGCTTTAGCTACACACGCATTCGAATGGCGAGGTCTGACCTGCAATCATAGACTTAAGAGGCACGTTTTCGTTTCAACTGGTCAATGAAATACATTGGGTTCCATGGATCCGCCCAGGTATTTTAGGCCGTTTTTAACTAGTATGTGATCGCTTTCTGCACAAAAAAGCTTTCCCTGGCTTTGCTCTCTAAAACTTCTGCTTGACTTACGTCCCTGCGATACTTTTTTCATAGCTACGGGACACATATCCTCGCTCGAATCCTGTAGACGAGATTGCATTAGTCTTGATCTTGTAATCTCGTTGATTACCGTGATGATCGTTCGGAGCTCCTCTACATCAGTCTATTGTTTGCTCCAAGAATGTCATCATACGAGGATCCATCAACCATGTAAAACAGCCATTGCTGGCCTTCATCAACGGGATAAAGAGTTTCGACGAATACACTGTCAAGTCCTGGTTTAAAGAAACGAAAAATCGATAATACACAGATGATGGTAGGACAGAACACTTGGAAACAGAAGGTATGCCACAAGGTTCGGTCTTGGGTTCACTACTATACCAGAAGAAGCAATAATCATTTGCCGAAGAAAGTCATGTTTGGGAGAGCTAGAGCTATGATTAGGGTTCAGGACTATCAGGACATAGGCCGCCTTTTGGGCTCACTGTGTTACACACTTGGATGTTGCTTGGTAAAAGGATGTAAGGAGAAGGCAATGTGTAATGTCAGCGAAAGTGGCTTCATTTAAGAATGTAAAGTAGGTTTCACAGACCTGAGAAACGCCCTGTATATCTAATGAAGTATTGAGGACGTGTCATCTACCGCTGTACCAGATCAAGTGCTATCTTTGCCTGACGAGAGTAAGAGCCTTCTGTCATGACTTAAGCCTCTACATAGGCTTGGAGTTTCTTCCACTTTCTTCGTTGGTACTTTGGGACTAAGGTGCTATAGATGAATCAAACAACCCTTGGATACTCTTGGTATCCTCAGTATGGCGCAATGGCCTAGAATTGAATTTCCTTCTTACTGATTTCCAGTTCATTCTCAGGTTTGATGGTGCCTTTAGGGCCGCTTGAACTGTCAAGCATATTATGCTGAGGTTAGAGCTCGGTTACCCTTGAGTATATTTATGTAGGTACCTCCGCCTTGAATAGAGTCATGAACTGTCGTTTCCTTCCAGTAGCCCAGCCCCCTGTCATGTTGCGGTCGTTCATTGAACTAGTCTAGGGTCTTGAGTCTGTGAGTAGGTATTCTTTTCAGCTTTAGCTTACCATGCCTGCTGGGAGACTTCTGAATTGGGTTCCATTACTCTCAGCCACCGGACTGTCACTCCATAGAGTATGATGAGTCTGACGATGCCAATGTATACATCTGCTTTAACCAGAATCCAAGTCCGTCCTTCCGATTTTTAGCAAAGTTGCTGACGTCCCAGTTCTCTGGCCTGATCTGTAACAAAAACCATGGGTTTACCATGACCATCACGTGCAAGATCATTCTCTCTCTGAGTACCGAAGTGAATCTCCCCAGGAAAGCTTGTAGAAGTGAGAGAAAGCGAGAAGTGCGAAATTACCCTCTCATATGTGGAGTCCCGCAAGGGTGACTACTAGAGCCACTACTTTAGACCATCGAGCTTAAAAATGCTTTAAAGCTTCTATTTTGACAATTTCCGAAAGCCATTTCAAGTTAGGACCCCGTTACTTGTTAGGTCATACAAAATTAGTCCCAGCACAACATACTCCTTCCCAGGACTCTCGATGGAGACAATAGTGTATACCTTGCACTGCTGGCACTTTCTAACAACATTCGAAAAATCTATGAATTCCCTTAATTTCCTGATCTGGAACTCTTTACACATTCCCCCCACAAGGACTTCATTACGAATTCCACTAATTGCACGGAGCCCTACAAGGTCATTGTCCAATGTCTCCTCTGCTGCTCGTCCAACTAGACTACAACTCACTTAATTAAAACAAAAGGAAATTATGAACCAAGGGCGCCTACCCCCAACCCTAACGACGACGTCCGTCTGGACATCTCTACTAAATACTCCCTAATCGAAGCACGGTCTTCTTTCATTTTTTTTTTGTCCAGAAGTAAACATCATAAATCGACGCCACTACCACATGACCTATCCCACCACACGACCAGCACAACAGACCACATCTGGAATAGGAGAAGCGCAGCAGCAGCTGCTTGGCAGCTCTCCATCATTCCCAGTGTGTCCATTAGTAAATCTCCGAGTGCCACTGACAAGGAGGAGACAAGGAGGAGAAGGTCGGGGCAAGGGCAATCGAATTAAAATCGTGTAATCAAAAATTCCGATAACGCCATCATACGCCAATCGACGACTATCGACGCTGCCGCTGCCGCTGGCACTGGCACTGTGATGAGCTATAAATGGATCCACGACTGCAGACTGCAGACAGGAACACTGTGCTCGGTGATACAAGCCCGAAACACTTTCCTGCAAAACATTTCTGAAGAAGTTTTCCTCGCTCTGCTCCGATCCGGACCCGGTGCACATAAAAATCGGAACCGTACTCGCAGATACTTTGTTATTAATATTTATGATGCACGGGATTCCTTGTGGCCTCCGCAGCAGGACGGGTCGGGTTGGGTCGGGACCGGGTTTGCTGTTGGTGTTGGTGTTGGGGTCTGCAATTCTTTGGCCGGGAATAGAAAATTAATTACATTAGACCCAGAGATGATGTGCAGTAACAAGAAGAGGAAAATCCGGAATCAGCAGGACTGTGCTGTTGGGACAAAGCTGAGGCAGGCGACGTGGCAAGAAAATCCGAGAAGAAGAAACCACAGCAGGGTGTAATTCTGATTTATGGTTCTCGGATTCTCTGATTCTCTGATTCTCTGATTCCCGACGTGGAATGGTATATTAATTACACGATGGCGGCGGCGTGGAGAGGGGGATTCTCTGATTTGGATTTCGCTAATTGATTGGGAAGTCGTTACTGATGCTATTTTTGATTGGAAACCGAGGAACTGTAAGGCTCTGATGGGTGGAAGTAAAATAAGTTGATGTAATCCTACACAGAACGGTGTACCGTTCAATTGAGCGTAGTGGAGGGTGATTCAAGTCGTTTCTAGGGTAATCTTTACCTAATAGCTCAGCGCTATAGATGTGGAGAGTCCTACCATTGGATGAAGCGAACCTGGTATCTGCATGTAGTAGGGAACGATTATTTGGACCGCTGACAGTGTCCTAGCACACAATTACTCTTAAAAGCTAATATGAGTTCTTGAACTCTGGAGACCCCATCTGTTGACAGTGGACTGATTCGGGAAGTTCTTTGGCAAAGATTTAGTGGAGACGAAGACAAAACTAAGTACGTAATCGAAACCGACACGCCTATTGAACCCAAAGGTGTATTCTCTTCCAAGATGCCGAACTAGTCAAAGTGGACAAAGTAGCCATTGCTTCAGTGGCTTCACTTGTTCCAAAGTCTTGATAAATATGCCGATGCCTGAGTCCTTTCTGATGGATTGACATCAAGAAACTCTGGGAACAGGATCGATGAAAGTCGCTGTAATGCTATCACATGATACAGACTGGGCCAATGGAAAATAAATGTATCAATCTAGGCATACTCTATCCATCCTCCATATACCATTCTTACAAAAGATGGATTGTCATGTCCTGTGAACTGGGCGAACTGGGAAACATTAAACTAAACAAGCTCCTGAGACTCATACACGGTTGTATCTGGGTAGTTTAGTTCAGCCGTGTCGATAGACAATACAATCTCTTCTAGCCTACGTGAGCCGTTGGAACTCTTGTCAAGAAGGGCACCTAACACTTAACGTATGTCCTGTAGAAAGAGTTTTACAGCAGGGCTGTCTTAGACACCATTTTCCTTTGAATTGACTTCAGTATTTGATATTATGGAGCCGGTATCGTCGCCTGATACCTGAGTCCTAAACAATCTATAGTCGGGTAGGCAGTATACCCTGGGGACCATATAGTCAGCCTCGGCAGATGGACTTACTAACTGACACGATTGCAGGTACCAAATACAAAGTACCACCCAAACGATACAAAGAACTATGAGTAGGTATACATCTAGGACAGCTTCATACTGAGGATCCTGAGGTATATGTGAGTATCAGAGTACATCCTGGGAGCAATTACGAATTATTTTGATGTTAGAACCCTTTTCTAGGATAGAAATGGACGAAGGACCGAAAATTACAGGAGTCCCACAGGGATCAGTTCTAGGGCCAGTTCTGTACAACTTTACGGGCAGTGGAATACCTCGTCCAGGAAGATCAAGAAAAGTTGATATGTGGATGACATCCCGGGGTTGGATGTCTGGAATCGGGTCTGGAATTAAAGAGCCAGAGAAAGCGAGAGAGCTGAGGCCTTATAGGTAGATGAATACACCATCGTGGCAAAACAGTACATAGAGAACCTAGGCGCTGTGCTTGACTACAGACTCAAGCTATGAAATCACCTAACCTGGACACCGTGAAGGGTAATCAGACTGTTGTTGGAATATCCAGACTAATAGCAAATATTGTAACAGCCACATCCACATCCAAACCACATCTCTGTACATACCACATCGGAGGATACAATAAGAGTGATGCCAGTGTGAATGCTTGTCGAGCTGGAGGTCAAAGTAGAAGATTCAGAGGTGAAAACCTAGTGCGAAGGACCAACAAAGTAAATGTCAGAGTTGAATGGCAACGGCGATGGACTGACCTCAAGGAGCGGTCGGTGAACCAGCTACTGAACATACGAAAGCATACAATCATACCAACCCACTATCAGTCGCTATCGTATCCAACTAATCGCCGGACTTTTCAGGCTTGTGTAAGCCTGATACATATGATTAAAAAATCTTTAGAGAACCGATTATCACGCATGACCATCTTGGATAGACACTGACGGCTTTGTCTGTATTGCAGGAAGATTAAGTTTCAGAGAAGATGACACTTTAGGCGAGAAATCAGGAAGCCAAGAGCGCTTTAAGTAGAATGGATATAGTCCCCAACTCTGGCTTCAAAACAGCCACGAATTGGCGTCACACATCTCCGCTGATATATTCAACACTTATCTCAAAGAAGGAGTATCTTCAACCGAAGGTATTAACCAACCGAAAGAACCCTCATCCTAAAGGCCCCTATGCATGCTGGGCATATTGGAGAAAACTGAAACTGAAGCAGCTCATAAGTGACAGATTAGAGAATACAATCGATGAGGCTAGAGGTCTTGCAGATTACCAAAGGGAAGCTCTATGATCAAGGCCATCGATGAAGTCATTGAAGCCGTGAATGTCAAAAGCACCTTCAGCACAACAAACTGGAGGCACATCCTGCGAGCATTTACCGCCAAAAAAGTATCAGAATTCCTGCAGAAGATGAACTATGGATGGAAGACGCTCTACAGCGACGTTCCTCAAGGGTTCCTACTAGGTCCGCTACTGTGGAATCTAATGTATAACTACGCTTTCAGACCCAGAATCCCGTGGTTTGGTTTTGCTGATGACACACTGGTCGTTCTCCTTCGGGATGAACTGGCCAGCAGCAAGTGAGTCATGGACACGATGCAAGTACACATGGACAGTCGCGTTGTAGTTCTCATAGGAATGGAAGGTTAACTTCTAAGCAACTCTTGCTGCATGCAGCTGAAAAGGAGAAAAAAACAACTCTCATGGCAAGGATCATGCCACGTATCAGCGAACCAAAACACCAGTAGAGGTTGCTCTTACCAAGATTAAAGGCATCTGCTCCCAAAGATGAGTTGATGCCATGAAAACGACAGGATTACAGACAGTATTTGGACTCTGCCCAAACTGCACGGAAACAGTCCATGTCCATGATAGTACGAAGAACGCCACCTCATAGTGACCCAACTGAATGAGGACCTTTGTAAGTCCAAATAACTTCACCAGATGAGTGATGACGAGGCTTGGGAGGAAGCAGTTATAGAACACAGAAGAGAAATTAAAGACTGAAAGACTGCAATAGCGATGCCATAAGGATCAGAAGCCTCCAGAATCCCCACCATCTGGTTGTAATCCGCATTCCAGGGCACCGCTTTTTCTTCCTGATGACATCCGGATCGATCCAGTATTGGTCGTTACCCCTGAAGATACTCACAAGGACTCCCGCCAGTTAACATCACACAAAGTGCTTATGTCACTATGCAACGTCACGGCAGCGGAGGCGCCTCCATTACAAAAGTGGCAATCAAAAGCAAAACCCTATTCCCAATAAAAAGCATATGTCACACACCCGCCGGCGGGAAAAAAAGGAGCAGAAAGCCAACAAGGACACCCAACCATTTCCGTTTCTGGGAAAAAAATATTTTCATCACCTAAAACGCTGAAAACGTAAAACAAATCGCCCACCCACCTGCGGGCGCGTTTCACTACGTCAAGGACGAAGTTAACTAGTTGACGCTGTTTTTTGTTTGCAATTTTTCCACTACCCCCCTCCAGTCGTCCCTGCCGCCGCGCCGCGCCGCGCCCTCAAATAACGACTTCATCTCCAAAAGTGAGCGAAAGAAAAATCGTTAAATGTGCAAACTGTCATCACACTTACTGAAGAAGAAGACACTTACTGTGGCACAGCCTCTGTGTGTGTGTGTGTGCTCGATGGGACAGCCAGGATCATAAACGCTTCACTGAACGAAATATTGCTGCAAAGTGTCATCTCGCGCAAGTTCTAGGTACAACGGCTGCAGCCCCACGATGGACTTTGATTCATACGACGACGACGAGGAGGAGGAGGAGACACAAAAACAGGAGAAAAAAACTGTCAAAAGAAAAATGGCCAAAGGACTTTTGATTGAAGGTCCTTGTCACATCGTCATTTCAGATAAGGCAGCGAAAACGAGAGAGCGGGCGCCCGTCGACAGCAATTGATGGCGCAGACCTGCTGCAATAGCATACAACTGCCAGGATAATAACCAACCCCAGTGCCAGGACACTGTGCCTATAAATTATTAATGCTTACACCCAATTAACTGCAGATCTACTGGTGGGGAGCGGGCCCGGTTATTCCTTCTATTTGCATACGAGTTCCACCGGCTCTAACCGGTGTCTAAACACTACTATTTCGAAACGAGGATTACATTACGAATGCAAATTCCGAAATTAGAATAGCAAAACACAAATATTGAGACTGCTTTGCATCCCTTCAAGCGGTCGGCAGTCCCTTTTGTGTGAGGGTGAGGGTTGCGAGGGTTGCGAAGGCCGTACATATGTGTTTACCGGTCATCTTGGCCGCCCTGCCCTGGTCAAGGGTAAATATTATCACGCATTGCAACAACCCCGTACAGGGGTTAATTAATTTCCTTTTTTTTTCTCCCCCTCCCCCCCGTTTCAGGATATTAGTTTCGTTAGGAAACTGCAGGTGCAGGATGTGTTTGGAGTGTTTTTGTGCCGCCACATCAGTCAAATGTTATTCTAGTATCAATTGCGAGTGCGGGGAGTCGGAATGGAATGGAAATAACTAAATTTAGAGATATGTACCTATTTGTGTTGCTGGATGTTTTAGTTTGAATTAATTTGGTTGTCGGGGGAGGCAGGCAGGCAGGCAGGCTCTCCCGCTGCTCATGCATATTCATGTAGGTTCGGTGTTTTCATAAACGAAACGGTTGCGCTGGATGAATAATGGATGAGCGAAAGTTTGCGGCAAGCTTTTTTTCCTCATTTCTCTCTCTCTCTTTCTTTCTCTCTCTGAGTGTATGTTTGTTAAGAAACTAGAAAGAGGAACAAACAGTGCAATGCAATTAAGGAGTGAAAACAGCAGGTGGTTCTAGCACCAGCTCTCTCAATATCAATCAAATAAACACGAGATGGGTAAACATCAGAAAATGAATTAGTTTGAGCTGCAGATCATGTCCTTGGGTATATATTCCTTTCCTGGGGTAGGTGACGCGAAATAATGTGAGCGCATCCTTCAGGAAAGACCCCACAGATGCGCTCAAGTCACATTCCTGTGGCAGGTGACTCGTACACTTACCGGGAATATCAGGTTACACTCCTTCAGTGTTGAGATAAATATCATTGGCCCAAGACGACTGCCTTGAGGGACTCCAGAGATTGCGTGAATCGGTTGAGATACTGAAAATGTGAAGAGGACTCTGTATGGACGAGCGAACCCTGAATCGCTTAGAATGCCACGTTTGGTCTGAAGTCTTACTAAAATCAAGGGGAAGAGCATTTAAAGAGCTGTCCTTGCAGAATCTACATAACTTCAAGAGAACCATGCTGTTTTGTGTAGAGAGCATGAAATAGTTAGTTTCAGCATGGAGAAGAGCTCTGTTATTAGAAAATGTGGCCACGGAAAGGAGTGTTCTCCCTTCTAAGACTATAAGGAACGGAATCGGATCATCATCTCTTAGCTATGCTTAGTGGATACCTATGTGAATCAGCGTTGAATGTGTACTGACTATAACGAGCTCTACTCGAATCATTCCAGCATCGTTACTAGCATCCATGTACCAGGCGAGGAATAACTTGATGATTTGATTGATGGTACGTCTAGACCACAATGGATCCGTTTGAGATGCGAGTGAGACTGCTCCCACCTGATGAATGTTGCAGTCACCTCCTCAACCTAACACACGTCTAACTTGAGCTCAAGTCAATGAGGATCTTCCAAGCCTTAAGCAGGATCTTGAAAAACAGTGCTTGAGCAGCACTAAATGGGTCAACTTCAGAGCGTTCATGGGTGTCATGGCTGAGAGGGTTACCGTCATCTGTATATCTGGCCGCTTAGCCTAGGCGTTCTCACTAAGGATCTACTATTTCGGATTGGGGATTCAGCCCCGGGATGAACGACTTCCTGATCTGCTTTTGGAAAACCAAATAATGAGCAGAGCCTATGGGTAACATCACTTCCATTCAGAAAGTCCAATAGGATGGGCCGGCCATAAGGAGTATGGAAAGACTCAGAATTAAACAGGAAGTGTCAAGTTTTCGACATGTGAGACAACGTCTTATGAAAAATTCGTCATCTCAAGCCTAATGTGCGCACTCATGCACACACAAAATATAAGGCAATCCTAACCCTAAAATAGTAAAGGAGGAGAATCGGTAAGCACAGCCTACAACCCACGACATCTGAACACAAAAGAGGACAAGTCGAACCGAGTTGACCACATTGCATGTCCAAACTTTAGCATTCGAACCTTCAACAGTGAAACTGATTACAAGCGCAACGACCAATGAGAATCACTGTAAGAAGGCTTGGCATCGAAGAACTGGAATCGGAAGTGGTCGCCAGCATTAAGTGGAAACGCAGCCAACATCCCATCAGAAGCTCCGCAACAACTACCAGTCCAATAAGGGTCTTGGACTTGACAAGCTATTCGAAGTTACTAGGACTGTCTTGTTACGAATCATGTGCCAACTTCTTTCTTAGGTCAGATGACCAATTCTAAGATCAGATGGCGTCATTTGTCCGATCCACAGGAAACGTGACCTGTTCATTGCCCCAGCTGCAGAGTGTTTCTTCTCCTCAGCTTTGTGTACTGGTGTTGTTTAAGGCCAGAAAGGTCCACCATCAACCAAATTTAACAGAAGTTGTATACGTCACCAACTATGGAGGAGCCTTTCTAGCTTTGACATCTCAGTGCTACTCGTTCACCTGTGCAGAATGCCAATGGAGGAAACTTACTTCTCCATTCAGATCGGAAACGATCTCACCAAGATCACTGATGTCAAGACAGGGATTAAGACAAGATAGTGGAAAACTCCCAAGCTGACACCGAGGCCACGTTCTTCCGAAAGCCTATGCAACTTTCAATATACCCTGACACGATATTAACATAATTGACAGGAAAATGGGTGTAGAAGCGTCACAGGAAAACTCATGCCAATATGTCTATCAAGCTCGAGAAACGATAACAAATGCTCCTTAGCAGAGATGAAGATTGAGATGTTGTCCCCAGAGACAAATAAACCTCATGCTCAGCAGTGACAGATTTAGTGTACCAGTTGCCACAGGGTGGTGTTCTCTCCTCTCTGCTAGAGTCGAGCACAGTAAATGAATTCCTAAGTTCACTCAGAAATGAAGGTTTATGTATGTAGGTATGTATGCGAGGATATCCTGACAACAAGTTTAGGCCAAATTTCTATGCAATAAGACACCCTAGATGAGGGTCTTCTAAAGTAATCAAACACTTGGCCCTAACTCTAGACGAAAAACTCCCTTGGACCTCTCACCCCAAGAAAACTATGGACAAAACCAGGATTTGCTTATGGACCAGCAGAAGTTTAATTGATAAGTACGAGCTAGGGCTAAGCTCCATAACCCGGCTATTTCTCATATAAACAATACCGGTGTGGTGGCAAGAAACAAAATAGAAGTCTACTCAAGCTCAACCAACTAGCTTGTGTCTCAACTAAGGTCGTCATGAGAACATATCCCACTGCAAAGCTGGAAGCCCTTCCACCTCTTCAGGGATACGAAAAGAAGCTCTGATTAATGCTTTTATGGGACAACTCCAAGCTAGTCCATCCAGACATTGCCGTGCTCCAGTCCAGTCAAAACTTCAAGCCAAATCCCCATTCGTTAGTCATTCTCATGTATGGTTTGCAGATGGATCGAAAACAGATGAAGGAGTTGCATACTTCCATCACTAGCCAGCAACAATAGAGTTCATCTCATTGGATGTCAACACACAGCAGGCATCTAGGCAATGGAATGGCAAACACACTAGTCAGGAAAGGAACAAAAAGTTAGACAACTCGGAAGCTTAACTTCTCATGACAAACATCTCCCATACAAGGACGATACAACTCCTATGTCTAGCTAGAAGCCAGCATCTTAAAGTCGCAAGATTTCTCACTGGACACTGTCAAGTCCAGCTCATGACTATGGGAATACCCTAAGATAACACTTGCAGAGGACGTGCGTTACGAGTACAACGAGGACGAAGAATCAGCAGAGTGGTGTCTAACCAGAATATGCCATCGTTGCTTAGGTAAATCCTACCTTAAAGCAGGTAGCGACGTGCTCTCACATACTAGATGATGCAACCTAATCTAGTCTCCTGAAAGACGGTGGATGGCAGCAGTCGGTTTAGAACTCGCTGAACATAAAACGGAAGCAGTACTAGTAAGCAGCCGCAAGAAAAGAGAAGCAATCACCATCAGGGTAGGCAACGTCAAAACCGGTGATCAGATACCTAGGTGTGATGATTGACGCTAGGCTAGCTTACAAGGAACACCTTGAAATAACGTGCGACAAAGCTGCTCGGGTGTGTACTGCCTTATCCAGAGTAATGACAAACCTTGGAGGACCCAGACAACCAAGGAGACTAATTTTGTCAAGAGTGGCGCAGTCAATAATAATGTATGCGGCACCAAAATGGCCAAAGGCAGTGAAAATTAAGTCGGACGGTATCCGACGATGCTATATGTGTTATTGCGGGAATGCTACCAGCGGATATCTTGGCTATTGAGCTACAGAGGACCTATGATGCCAAAATCCAAGAACCCCTTGCTCCAGTCAAAGATATTAAGCTGACAGAAGGACAGCGAAGCATGAGAACATGGCAGGAAAGATGGAATCAGTCAACGAAGGGAAGATGGACCCATCGACTTATACCGGATATAGATAAATGGATGGACATCACGGAGAAGTGGATTTTTATCTCACCCAGTTCTTAACCGGACACGGCTGCTTCAGAGCTTATCTAAACAGGTTTGGGCTTGATGAATCTCCAAATTGCTCAAACTGTGGAGAGGCCAGAGAGGATGCAGAGAGCATGTGCTCTTTCAGTGCCCACATTTTCGCTTGGAACGCAGAGGTCTTGAGGAAATAATTGGAGAAATTCCAACTCCGGAGAACATTGTAAACCATATGCTGACATCCAACGCAGTATGGAATACTGTGAAACAAACAGCAGCGGTTCGGCGGCTGGAAAGACTCAGGGAGAGCAACCAAACCCAAATGGAAGCCCCCTCAGAACAAGAAACGTCGAACAGGTCAAGAAGAGCATAAAATGCTAACCAGCCCCGCGAAGTAATACTTAACGGCAGTTCCGCGGGGAGAGTGGTTGAAGTGTGTAGGGTGTGGGTTAGTACGTAGGCGTATTCCTGGCATCGAGTATTCAGGTTTGCGAATCAGGTTGCGACCTGTCAGATGTCTCAGAAAAGCGAGGTGCACAGCCCTCTCCAAATGGACTTATAAAAGGTTATCACGTGAAGACTTGACGCATAACTTAGGGTTTCAG
Organism: Xylota segnis; assembly: GCA_963583995.1. Classification (NCBI taxonomy): domain Eukaryota; kingdom Metazoa; phylum Arthropoda; class Insecta; order Diptera; family Syrphidae; genus Xylota; species Xylota segnis. The sequence goes on along the minus strand of OY757238.1, from coordinate 10,954,665 downwards.
TCATTTGAGCTCCACCTACCCAAAGAAGAGACAGTTCATCTGCTTCGAATCGCCTTGAACATTGGTTATTCTGCCTCAGCTGTTCAGCCTTCTCAAAGAGATGCGACCAGGCTTACAGTAGCTTCATAAGGATGACTACTGACATGTCGAAGGATACCAATAGTCTAGCTACCCTCCTAACATTTGCGACACCCTCTCCCATTCCATTCTCAGGTTCCCACGTAGGTAGGCCCACGCTCTTCACCTACTTTTTCCTACAATCCACTGCGTACTGCGTGAATCCTTCCAAAACCGAAAACCGAAAGCCAGCAAACCACTCCCCCGTCCCTATACTTCTTTGGATTCCAAATAATTAAAAATTCACCACAACTTCGCACCATAGAACGTGATTCAAACTACTTTAGTGCGGGAGGGGGGGGTGATGGTGGCGGCTAGGCACCCTTGTACACGCACCAATGTCCTTAATAAACTTTAAAATGTAATTTTCACCTCTGCCACCCCGAAATATGGTTAACTCAATTAAATTGCCAAAATTGCTTTGTAACTCAATTAAAAAGTAACATTCCAACTTGTCGTATCCTTTCTAGCTCTCTGCATGAATGGCAATCCTTTCCGACTACCAACTGCTACACTCATTGAAATTGCAGCCCCTTTCCGCCGACAAAGGCAAGAATATACAAAAATTCGCCATAAATTGCAAAAGTCGCCGCCACTCCCCTCTGGTTTGGCAAAAGAAAATATCAAAGGATCATCGCAGGGGGAAGTGAACAAAAAAAAAAACGAAGAAAAGGGTCGTCGTAGTATCTCCAGCCCCACAGTTTAAAAAGTCAAACTTTCGACGGTAAAGTCATACTGTTTGCAATGTCATAATTCAACAGCGCTCCCCGCCCCACAGTTTGGCCAACTCTCCTTCTCTCTCTCTCTCTCTCCGTCTGGGGAAAGGGGGATGACATTAATTTTTGCAACTGATGTCACCCCGCAATGCCAACTCCCCTTCAATCGGATAATCCTTGAATCGGGAGTTTGGTCCTGCAACCCCTTTTTGCTTCTCGGGAAGCATCACTTAGTTTTATTACTGTTTTTGGGGTCGAAACGGCCATCGTTTGCCGATGCCAACGGCCCCCTCCCCCGCCCCCCTATCGGGCTCAGATTACAATCATTTGAATATCAATTCCTCGTCCTGTGCCCGCAGATTTTAAGTGCGTGTAATCTGCAAGTTTGCAAGGATACAAGGGAGACCGTCTCCCGCATGCTGTTTGTCCAAACATGTGCATGAATCCTTAATTTCACTCCAACCTCCCCCCCTTGCAGGGGGAAGGACCATTTTTGAAAGTACATCACGTACACAGAGATTCGTCGTCGAAATTGTGTTGCGTCTTCATTTGGTCGTCTGCGTTAGTCTGAGGAGGAAAAGGATTTCCAAACGATAAATTGCAATATTTTCAAGCGCTTACACCCGCACAGTTAGACAGACAGAGTCCTGAGGGATTTGCGTGAGCCATTAATCTTTTTGCGGAATGAAAAGGAAGTGGCAACACCGCACTGCAATGTATCTCCTTTTGTAGAAGGAAATGTGTAAACAAAATGGCAAAACGCGCTCCTTGCGAGGATATTGCGATTTTTACGCACTTACACGTCTCGTGTAATTGAAAGGGAGTCCTCCACGCTTACGGTGTTCGGGTGGCAGTTGTTTTTAAGCGTTTTCTAGCGACACACGACAAGGTCCTGCTGCACTCGTTCCACCCATAGGAGTGGATGGGGGCTGAGTCTGAGGATGGAAATCGAATTTTGATCTAACGTGCGATTACCCGGAGAATTTTTATTCGGCTGTGTCCTCACAGGGACTCCAATTGACAGATTCCTCGCTTCCCTCTAGGATATACAGAGAGAGAGAGAGAGTGAGAGACTGTCGTGTTTATTTGCTAAACATTTAAACGATACAATGGGATATCCTGGCACATGTGCCGCTTTTTTTGGGAATCTAGAGGCACATGCTGTGCTGGATTTATTTGTTTTGGAGACTGTTTATCCGGGTAATGCGTGTGCGAGTGAACAATGAGCCTTGAACTTTATGAGGAATCGTGGAAGGAATTCCTGCTTCTCCTTGATGTTGAGGGGTTTTTTGCGTTTTTTTTTCTTTTAATCGGCGAATAGCGAATTCAATTGAAGGAGCAGAAGTGGGTTTCCCTCGGTGAATAGAATTGCGTGGGCTTCACGTTTTATGGGTATTTTTAAGTCCTACGTGTCCTTTTAGTTACTGAGGCATGACGTTTCTATGGCCCGCTTTGGTTACAGCAGTAGTGGGCGCCAATCCGATGGAGAAATGTGTCAATGCGTGAGAAACTGGCCACTGAAGGAACCATTAGGGATTAGGAGACTGCACTCCAATAGCCCAGAAAGAATTAAACCAGGAACTGACTTTAATCAAAGTGCGTATACGAGCTGCCAGGTCGCATGAGTAGCCCCCATGGAATCAACATGGATATCAACTTCCTACATAACCATCCTTGGACCCAGTAGTTGCTCAGTAAACAGGGCAGGAGGATACTAATACTGGCCTTGGACAGTTCCACTTTGTCGAAGAAGTACGCATTTAAGTGCAATCTTCTATGAGTGGACAGAGCTTGGCATACCTATTCAAACAAGGTGACAGCTTATAGCAGTTTTGAACTGACTATGAAAAATTGATCCGAGACTTGGACTAACCGTGAAGAGTCTCTGCTTGAGACACGGCAGCCTTCCAATTCGTCCGATTACGTCCGACACGCTGCTCTCAGTTGTCTAGACGAAGCGGTTTCGGCATCCACCATGGTTTAAGCCTTAAAACGGATGTTCGGTCTTTCTTGTCATCGTGAACCTAAGGACTGTGATTCAAAGATGCCATTGCTTAGGAATAACAACACGTTGACTAAAGATACAAATTTAGAGAGATTTACGTAACTAACCCTAAACCACTAAGAGTGGAGTCCGTCACTGGAAGGCTCAAAAGGCGAAGACGATATTTACATAGAGCAGTACCAAAGGGATGGATCTTGAAAGACTAAGCGACAGTACAAGTTGCGCTATAGTGAACCTCGAAGTCCAGATCGATACCCACTATCTCTTCATCGATTTGCCCTAAGAAAGCAATTGAGCAATAAGACCCTGTCGAGAAACCCAAAGGAGACCTCATCCTCATCCTCATCATCCCAATCCTGCTTTATGGCGTGGAAGCATGAACGTGAACAAAGACAGCAAACACTACAGAGCACAGAACCTATACAGCGGCATCGATCTGGTCAGAAAAATACCCATCAGTCCTCTAAGATGTCCAGGATATGTAGACACCAATGGTCTAGCCTTAAAAATTCTTCGATTCCAAATCGAAGTAATGGGAGACCTCGCCTTAGGTGGCGCGCACAGGTGGACAAGTGTTTCAAACAACTTGGAGTGCGCAACTGGAGGCAATTGACCAAAGGCCAGGCTAACTGGAGAGGCTTGTTGGTTGAGGCACAGGTTCACCCCGAACTGTAGTAAAGAGAGGCTAAACCAACACACACTACAGAAATTGGCTGGAGAAGACAGCTCCGCCCAGTTCCGATTCTCGTTTTGATCCGTTCCTATAGATGGATTCCGTGGTCACAGACCCTACTCTTAACCAACGGAGGAAGAAAGGAATTCATGAATGTCAAGGACAGAGTAGAGTCCAGTACTTAGACAGGCTGCACAACCTGTTACTTGCTTACTATAGATATCCCAAGGTGGCAAGGGCTAAAACATAGATTGGATCGGTAGTTCGTCATGTTTTGCTTGCTGCACCTTCTCGACCAACTAGAAGTCATTTTACACGGAGGCTAAGATTGTTAGCCACTAATCTATACTTGGAATAGCACGACTTTTAGCCATGGTACCCGGACAAAGATAAGCTCACCTCAAAGTGAAAGAAAATATCCACAGGCGCTGTGAAAGCTTTCCAGGAATCGGAATCGAAGGGAGACTTCAAAGCAGGAATGACCAAAAAAAAACACAGGCCAGTGATGTCTACTGCTGAACCTAAACAAGATAGCTTACACGTGTAGGCACTTACAGTCATATGACCTTGAGAACATGATCCCTGCATTAAGACATTCAGCTCTTTACCTTGGAACACCATAAGGCAGGAATATTTGGTCGTAAAAGGTAGTAAATAGAGAGCTCTACAGAGATTTTCTTAGCCAGCATTAGATGACTCAGAAGTTAGTCACTCTGTTGAGGGTTCAAAAGGCCAAAACGATTCGTCCAACAAGTTGGAATCATTGGACCCAATTTCCTAACCATGTCAATCACAAGAGTTCCAGGAGAAGAAATATTGGAAGGAAGCAAGATTCACCCTCTAAAAGAGTAGGTATCTCGACTCTAAACTGTCAGACACTACTTGAGGAAGTAAAACATAGCTATGGACTGTGATGGCTAAAGGCTTCATAACCAAAGGATCTGACATGATGGCAGTAAGATAATTCGAGTTAAAATCGTAGCCAAAATGTTCTCCCTGCCTGAGACCCGGTAGCCTTCCATTCCATTCTTGGTCTTTAAAACGGAGGTTCTTCGGTCTTCCTTGTTGTCTCGAACTTTTCTAACTAAACTAAGCCTTGACTTATCACAAGGCCACGAAACTATGTCCTACATGTCATGTTTCCTAATGCTTCAACAGAAGATGAGTACTGAGTGAATCAAGTGGGAACTTAGTAACCCAAATGCTGCCTGCCTATCCAGCCGGAGTGCATACCACAAAGTTGAACCTAAGTTCGAGATTTTCTGCTAACGTCTCGTTTAAAGCCTATCATTAGTTGGATTCCCGTTTTACTCTTCTGGGGAATTGCACCTTTAGCTGCTTTAGATGTCTTCGTTGAGACCAAACTAATTTAACGTCAGTGCTAGCGGTGCCAATCTATGGCTCCTCTGCGATCTATGTGCGGTTAGCAAGTCATGGTCACAAAATCTTTAAGTCATACCTACATGCTTCAGGAATAAAAGGCCCAGCTTCCTCATTTCTATTAAAGACCTTGAGAGGACTGATTGCAGTTTACACACTCTTACCACAAGACCCTGAGTAGACAGACGGTGATCCTTCAATCGGTTGTGCGGTTAGTTTGTGGGTCAGAGATGTTCTCTCCTATCTCCCGCTTTTCATCCAGAAAACAGATGACACATCAATGGTCCCACCTATCGCAAAGGTTTGCCAAACATCCAAAGGTAAAACTGGCATGAAACAGGATCTAAAAAAGCAAAGAATTACCTCTCCATGTACAAGAAAAGAGAGCCTCTTTCCATTCGTAAGAACAACATAAGACAAGCTAGTCCCTGAGGAATCAGTTGTCTAAGGATGCAGTTTTTAGTGAATGGTGGTTTCTCGAAAGCTTTACGCCTTACTGCATCGATGTCTACCATCGTCTTTGCGATATACTCTTGGAATCGTATGGGCCTGTTAGATCGTATAGACATGGCAAAAAAATGGAGCCTTGCAGCACACTACTTCCAATTGACAGACATTGTGTTGTAGTGGAGAATATACCCCATCCATCCCATTGGTATGAAGGCGCAAATTACTACCTGATTAGACATCATATTGGCAACACTTTATGGCCAACCAACCAACCAACGTTCCTTAACGAATGAGTTATAGATTGGAATACAGAATAAAATGGCCTTTAACCGTCATGACGAGTGCCAAGAGCTGTGCGGATCGAGCTCAGTCCTCCTCTGAGTCTAACCACGTCTAACCATGTGACACAACTATTCCTTTCCTCTCCTTTCCCTTCACCGACATTGCTACCAGCGACATTTTAAAGACTCCTGCTTTAAGCCTGTTTCATACCCTTTTCTTGAATTGAATAGCTTTGGTGCTCGGAACCCTAGAACCCTACGACTCCTGCAAACACCTACCGCCGTCCTTGTACATCAATACAAAAGGCATAACCACTTGTCACCTAGTCCTCCATCATCAGTGAATAGGATATTTTTTTCCCCGACCGAGATTACAATTAGTGGTCCTTGTATCCGGCGCTCACGTCTGCCAAACAACGTCAAACAACGACGCACCACTTGCTGTGTTCATATTTGCCCTAATGGCTGTTTGCTTATCCTGCCAATATGTTTACAACAAATTCCGAAACATAAACACTCCGAAAGGAAGGCACAGCACCACCAAAAATGGCCCAAATGCAAACGCTCCCGGGAATACCAATAGCAGGCGTGCACACCCACACACACACACCACCTTCGATATCCTTGTTTTCTCACAAAAAAAAAAAAAAAAAACGAGAAAAGAAAAGCCGCACGAAAGAAAAATAAAGGCATCCTCTCTCGCCTGCCCCTTCATTGGCAATCTGAATGAAGCCATCTCTTAAAGAGGCAACCAAACGCAAAGTCAATGTCTCAGGCGGCGACAGCAGCGGAGGAAAGAAAATTCCTTCTACTTCCACATGCCCTGCATCCGTGCGGAACACTCGCTGCTTAGAAGCGCTGCTTGCTTCCTTCAGAGCCCAGCAGCCCGGAAGCCCGGAAGGCAAACATATGCGAGAGCATCCTGCCTCCTGCTGCTGCTACAGCTACGCTGCTACGGCTGCCAGTGTGAACTTGCTTCCTTTAAAGAGGCGCGACCAGGCACTTATAGTACACATTGTTGTGCGCTCGCGAACAGTGAGGTCCTTCTTCACTCGAAGAACACAAACCCAACACCACCACCACGCCTGTAGTGAGAATGAATTCCGAATGAAAATTGAATTACCAATACGAGTACCTTCCAAGGATCCCGATCCAGATTCTGATTCAGATTTTCGCCGAGACTCCACGGTGAGTACATTTTTGCTTTTCGGTATAAGGATTCGGTTATGCTTGCTTTGTGCTTGCTCCTTGTGTCCTTAATGATGACGATGACGACGAGGAGGACGACGACGACGGGATGTCTTTTTTTTTTGGTTTAAGTGCGCCACAGTGTTTTGTTAAATCGTATTATACCGTTATTCCAATTTGATTGGTAATGAAATGTTGGCAATGTACCGTTGAACAATTTGGCTGAACAATGCCGAAGAGATTTTCCAATTTCTCCACATCAACACCGTTTCGGTCTTCGGTTTTGCCACTCAAAGGCACCCCCGTCTCGGGTGTGGGCCGCCATAACAACATCTTGGACGGGCCAACCAAATGAGTATCGATTGGTATGGGAGAGAGAGAGAGTGATGAAAAATAAAAGGACCAAGCAAATTAGCATAATTTCGGTGAATTACTCCGGCTGCAAGGATCCGGCAGGCAAGAAGGAGGACAATGTGACAAGGTGTGTGTGTGCTGTCATTCAGTGTAACTACTGTGTGGCCATTTGTGGGAGAGATTATCGATGGTGTCCTGATGGGAAATACGATACACAATCGGGACTCAAGAAAAAACAACGTTGGACACTGAACAGATAGTTTTGAGTGGTTTAATGGGAAACAAACATCTCAGGACATAACTGAACTCTTTTCAGGAAGATGGGAGGACGGAAAAGGACTTTCAAGGACGCACTCAGGTCCTGCATGGGTGGTGATAGACATTTAGTTGTTAGAAAATGGCAAAGCTCCCCAAAATGATGAAGAAAACCTTTCTTTGTAAGCAACAGGTGTGAATTGATGGCATTCCACAGGGTTGTGCTTTGTCGCCTGTACTTGTTTTTTTTTTCAAAAATTTAGAAGGAAGTAGTGGAAGATGATTCCACGAGGGTAGGAGATTTGTAGGTAGACTTCTTTTACGAGAGGAGCTAGAAGAAGCCTTAAGGACACTGGTCTCTTGATCCACATTCTTCCATCTCTCGTTTGGAGAACGGCTTTGAGGAGGCTTCGCTGGCTAATGACACTGAGAATCCAAGAAGAACTCAAGTAGTGACGCCAGCATAGTAGAAAGGAGAGAACGGAAACTCTAACTTCAACAGGAAAGGGCTGAGTTGGCTAGCATGTAAGGTTCTGATCAAGGAGATCGATAGCCCAGCTAGAAGGCACTCTGCTACTGCCAGGTAGCTAAGACTAGTTAGCGTCGAGTAAAGCAGTAAAAGTCGTCACTGAAGCAAGAAGCACTTTTCGGGATGCTGCCAAACATCGGTGGTCCTGGTTACTTAAGGAGGATTTTGCTTTCTAAAGTGATCACGTCAATACTACGACATGGCCCTCTGGAGCTCTTACAATTAAGGCAACAAAAAGGAAGCTCTAAGCAATTTGCGGTTTTCAAACAATTTCGTACCTATCGACATTCTCGCCAACGAGATGAGGTACGAATAGACTAGAGGCCAGTCGAGTGGAGGATAAATGGCATAAGAAAGGGCAACATCTGCAACAATCTAGTAAGGTGGCACTACACGGCATAGACCCACAATCGTGGCCTGAATAAAGAGAGCACACGGGACTGCAACTACCACCTCACAGAATTCTTGTCCGTCCTCCTCTGCTATCGAAAATATTGGCCAAGATAGGATCGCCAGCGGAAGGGGAAGATGCGTAGGATGCAATGCAGATGCTTCGCAGAGGCAAGGATCAAACACCTGGTTAGAGATCTGCTCTTTCATAACGATCGTGCTGAACGAGCTACGAAGAGCTAAAATGACACACGCAGAGCACATAGCATAATAGGCGTCCTCCCGACGTAGACTATTTGGGTTAAGTGTAGTCGAAAGTGCCAAACGCATGGTGAAAGGGACTCAGGAAGTGTGGAATGTGGATGGAACAAAGCAAGCCAATCAATTGGAAAGAATTGGGCCATGACGCCGCCATCTAGGAAAAGTGATGAAATCACGAAAAACTTCAGGGAACATCGATAGGGCAGCGCATGGTGGTGGTGAGCCGAAAACGAGCTCCATTGTCAACGAGCAAGAGCCCTGTGATGTCGTAACCATGATAGGTTTCAGATTGCTATGGCAGATAGTCTAGTGACCTTCAATTCAACCGACTGCCCTAATGGAAGGCCACGTTGTTACCTTGGGGAACACAGTATCAACTGACATCATCAGACCGTTCACTCTCAATTCAAATGTGTGACTGCTAAGCTAGCTAAGCGAAGTACTCTCCAGTCAAAGTCTAGGTCAGAGTCCTATCTACCAACCAAGAACAACTGCTCGGTCTGCCCCATAGACATTTGTAGAATAGCGAGTTGAAGACAAACACTTGGAAAGTCCTGAAAACTGGGCCTAGGCTACAAGGCAACATAGTCTATATCTCCACCTAGCACTTTTCAGAGCCAGATTCTATCATGGAGGTGGGCGACTAGATTAAATGGTGAAATCCTGAGCCATAACTTCACCAAAAGTACAGACTACATAGCTGCGCCTTGGACAGTGAATTCCGCTCCTAACTATGTATCTGCTCCTCTAACATTTCTTCTGATCTCATCGACTGCACTGGACAAGGTTTAACAAAACATTTCTCGACCATCACTCAGCTCCTCGGTAGAAAAAAAAAACCTCATAACTCCAACACACCTCTCCATTCGTCTAAGACTCGATGAACAACCTTCCATTCATCGGGAAACATCAAACACTCATTCAATTATCAAAGTCCCTTCCATCGGCCGCCAATCATCAGCGAAGCACAACAATTGCATAACAACACACCTGACGCATGCGCAACATTCCATCGCGCAACCGCCACCAAGCCACCACCAGTCACTGCATTCCTGCCAGCATCATCAGTGTGTGTGGCATTCGCGGGACAATCATGTCGCGCGTCAATTCCTACACACATGGTCAGAACCGTCCGATCTCTGCTCTGGCGTAACCAGCACACAATATCGCAGCAACACTCCAAGAGCTCTCACACAGAACACGCAAAACCATAAATAACCAGCTCCCCGTCACCGCCACCTGGCCCAATCACTGACAGCCAAATGCGCACCTGAGTGCGCCGAGCCAAGACTCATAACTCGTCTCCACGATCGCCCGGCGGATAGTGAAACCATGTCGCGTCATGTCCACCAAGATTAGGCCAAAACGATTAGGCGCGCAGCAGAGGGTACGTGTGGCTCCGGTGCATTCCCATAGATGGAGCTCCATGTCGCAAAAAAAAAAACTTAATCGATTCCAATTGCGATTATTAATTATTGTCACTGTTCGTGGCCCGGCATGGACATGCCAATGTGTTGCTGCCAATGTAATCCGCCAATCGCCGGATATGCGGAGCCCCCCTCGCCATGTGCATGCAAATCTGTGCACGCAGTAGCTGGGCCAGTGGCTGGGAACAAAGCAAGCAAGAAGCTTGTTGCGCATGCGTCCATGCAACGGAGGCCCTCTCATGAACATTAAAATTGATTCTCATGAGGTAGCCACCGTTGTGTTTCCTATTGCATGGCTCAGGCAAATCACTTGCTCGCCGTAATGGGGGATTGAGGGCATTTGCATTTGAAGCCTTGTTACACGTCTTGCCGATGACTATTACGCAATCGCAGTGGAAGGTGAAGTTGTGCGCCGCCGCCGAGTGATGGATGAAACATTGAAGCCCGCGCTGCCGTTTAGGAGATTACACCTAACAGCTTTAGGTGTTGCGGCAGATAATGACTCCGAGTTGGAAAGGTTGAGTCCATTGAATTGAGGACAGGATGCATGCTCAATCTGGGATGGGAATGTGTTCTATTTGGGACTTGGATTAGACATCGTTCGGGTAAAAGGTTACAACTCTACCATTAGAGAGCGGCCTATGTTCTGAGCGGCCTAAGGGCATCTGTCCTTACCCAAGATGATACATTCACATGAAGGGACAAGGCTCCCTCATTGAGAAATGTGACACGAATCTTAGTCAAGCTAAAGGAATAAGCAGTGGCAAGAACTTGGAAGACATTGACTAGTTCAACGAACGCACATACGAATGTTGCATTCCAAAAAGAGCAACAGGAGTTACGACTAAGGTTCGTCTTTCTTAGGGGCTTTACCATGGATGTAAAGGAAGACCAACGTAAACTCGAAGGATGACAGCCAATCTCTCCTGATCTGCCTCCTGTAAGGAAGTGGCTACATCCAAGTGACATGCGATTAAACATGTGAGGTGCTGCGAATGTAAAGACCTCCTGGATAGCTTAAGAGACAGAATCCCAGGACAAACACCAGCAAAGTAACTTGCTTTCTGCCCTTACTTCCTTCTCCAGTTGCCTGATGCAAAGGAAAACCTGAAGAGTAGGAAACAGTACTGAACCGAGTACTCACTCTGGAAGGTAACAACGGTAATGAAGAAGCTAATAGCATACATTTCACCTCGCAAACGTTTTCCAACCTTATGGAGATACAAACTATCAGCAAACGAAAGAGTTGTGCGATTTCACAGCTAGGGGAATCCCAAAACAATTCCCAACACAAATTTAAAGAAAAATTCTAAATCCTGTATTCAGAATAAGGTTTGTACCTTGCGATGTATGCCTACTGTCTCACAGAATTAAGGACCTTCACCAAATGACAGCAAGCATGGAGAGGAAAGCAGACGTCGCTGAGCACAAAAATGATCAGCCTAGGACCGAACTCATCAACTTATATATGCATTGCTGGACAAACGTTTACAATGCCTTGGGAGTATTGCCACAGCCAGCCGAATAGGCAAAGCAAAATCTGCGTTTGGGATGCTATCCACAGTTTGGCGTAGTAATGCGATTAGCTTATGTTGGATGTGGTACCTGGAGGGTGACCGCCACATCAATAGGTGCCTGCGCTATACCTTTAGACTTTTCTGGCTAAACCGTATCTCCAACGAACAACTTTATCAGAGAACGGCCCATGAACCTATAGGCACAACCATACGACGACGAAAATGGCAGTGGATTGGACATACTCTTCGAAAGGGTGACAGGTCCATAGCTAACCACGCGATGGAATGGAAGCCGATGGCAGGATACGCGGCGGTCCCAGGAGTACGTGGCGCAGAACAGTTGCGAAGGAAGCACGACAACTGGGAAAGAGTTGGGGGAAGCTGAGGTACATTTCCAGAAACCGCACAACATTTGAAGAGAAAAGCATGTTCTCTGCTATGTACTCGACAAGCTTCCCCTTAAAGACTGCATATCCTGGCTAAATCTCACAACCTTATGTTAGAATTGAACAGAATTGAGAAAAGCAGAAGTTGGTGTACCACCAGTTAACTGGCTAGGGCCTGTATTGTATCTTGGATTTACCAACAATTTGCAAACATGCTGTGGGAGAAAGTGCGCGAATTAGGGACGAAAAAGTCACAAGTTCGTTGGTAGTTCGTTTTGGTTTGGTCTGACGTCAATGACTTATGAACGTGAGCCTTGACTTTGACATTTTCAAAGAGTTATCCTATCGTAAGACTGCGTTAGATCATGCAATTTTAATTTTATAAAAGAAACTCGATTAGTTTGACACAATATTGTTAGAAAATGGAGGGGGCCATGAGGAAGTTTTGTCTTTTCATAGTTTTCAGCTAGTCTATCCCAGACAGTGTACTACAACCTCTACTGTCATACATTAGTCAGAATAAGAGAAATAGTTTAATCTGCGATTATTCGAATGAAGTACCACAAGAGTCCATGTTCGGTCCTATACTTTTAACGTTATTTGCAACGACCCTCTACGCTGTACTACCAATGCTTGGTGCAATTCTATACACAAGGCACGCTGACCTAGGAACTCAAGACTCAAAAAAAAGCACCCACTTGATGGACTTAAATTTGATTAGGGAAAGCCCCAATCCAGGATAAAGGCGGCAAATATGTGTCAGCAGGATTTGCGTTTCATTCATTTTCTAAAATCCACTTTCAAATATTTGAATGAATTTTCATGCCCGGCCTCCTCACATGGCCGGGCCCACACATAGGGTTTGTTGTTAGGACTTTTGCCCGCTATGTGGGTCATCGTTCGCGAATAACATTTCCGCGTCTGCATACCACCTCCACCGGAAAGTCCTGCTGCTGCTGCTTGGCACCACACAGGACTTGCGACAGTGCAATGAATATCATTATGTTGCTCATAACCCACAGAGTATATCGCTCCCCCCTTCCCCCCGCGCGCCAGAATAAGGAGAAACAAATAAACGAAACAACAGCTAAGCACAATGAGAAACAAAACGCAAAATGAGAAAAGAGAAAAAAAAAAAAAACAAGGACTTAGACAACACAAAAGCTTTTGTGTGCCATCTGTCATACCTTCTCACATCCTTGCGCGTTTTGCTAAAAGTTTTCTCCTCCACTTGTTTGTGTTTTCCTTATTTTTGCCGCTTTTCGTCGCCCTCCGCCCCTCGCCCCGCCATTATAATGCACATAATATGGGTGACTTAGTGTTGTGCGGTCGGGTGTGTGATCATGAGTGGGCGTGTGTGGCTGTATGCACTTTTTTTGCCTTTTTTTTTCCTATTAAGCTGAAAGGATAATGCATTCTATGCATACTCAGCTGAGTGTGAGTCTTCGTCCCTGCCCTCCTCTACTATTCCTGATTTCATTTTACTGTGCACACACATGTGTGTGCCACACTGGCGTGTATATTTAAAGAGGTTTAAAGGATAATAAACTTTTAATTTCATTTGATTTGCTCTCGGATAAGTGGCGAGCGAGCGACCGAGAGAGAGGAGAGAAGAGAGAGAGATTTATTGAGTTAATTGAATAATTAAACGATAAATGGAATAAATAAGTTCCACAGATGCAGTTGTGTTGACTTTGGTTATTATTGGACGAGCTTAAGGACTTTCCTGACAATTTCCCAACATGAGGGACTCTAGGTTTTGATTAAAATCCTAATGGTGTCCTGGGAGGGATAAAATAAATAAGAAGACGTCCTACGTCGTAGGTATGTCGTCGTTAATTGTTTTAGGCATGTTCCCACATCGGCCGTTGGTCGGAATGGCCTTCTTGGCTAGTATGCCCTTAGGCCTCGTAATGGCGATTGCGGAAAAATTTGATTGAGGTGTATTTCTGCCATTCAATCATTTCATTTCGGCAGTTGAGTGTCCTTTTGGGGCAATAAAATGAATTGGCAGTACCTACAGTCTATGAGATGCTGTAGTGGACATAAAGTCTTACGTTAACATTCAACATTTCTCTTTCTTGACTGCCTGAAGGACTTCTAGGAAACTATTACAGACTTAAGCCACAACAGACTACAGATTTCAACAGATAGCGAAAGGACGACCACTGTAGACAGGATACTGAACGAACAACATAAAATTTTTCCATCGAATAGGATGCGTGGAAGACTATTGTTGGTTCAGAGAAGGATCTGCCTTCTTCTGAAAGCTATTCGATCAGATGAAGTGCTAATGGGCTTCCCTATGACCATATAAACAGAGGAAGGCTCATATGCATGACTACTTGAACGCTCCTTACATTGACTTTCAATGATGCTACTCATGGATGTCGATGGCTTGTCGTCTGTGTTAACCTTGAATGGAATCCAAAGCTCGGTGCTCCTTGAAAAAACAAAAGAAGCCCATCCTGTTTAACTTTGGTAACATAACCTCGTAGGCATGTCTAGAAAGTGTCTCTCAAAGCTTCACTGATGAAAAAGCAAAACCGATGCTAGAGAATCATCTTCAACACCTTTGAAGAGTACTTAGGCAGGTAGTGACTCTTACCAGTCTCACTCGGATCTCGACGGATCCATTAAGTTCCCTGGTGTGGAGTACAAAATAAGAACTATTCCAACGGATAATCCGTGGCAGGAGCGACCCTTCTGAAACAGCCCGTCTTCATTATGAATTTCAAGGTGGTTTTAGGGGGCGTGTTAGCTAGTTCGTTTAGTTTCTTGAAAGACACAGTCCCGAAAGTTTGGTATCTGGTTTTGCTGAGACTTGGTCATTCGCATAGGAAGTGTGCGTTGTGCCTTTCTCCACCTCAGAGTCGTTACAGCCTCTAATAGGTGGGAGCAACTGAATCATATTCTTCTGAGGTGGACAGCCACGGGGTGGCCACTGAGGACACCGATGAGGAGGGTCTATTGAGTGAAGGTAGTTCCCTGGTCCTTTTTTCGTTGCATTGGGTCTAAAGCAGCTTCGAAACATGGCATAAGGAGAGCGCTTTTCACCTTAAGGTTAGCCATGCTTTGGAAGTTCGATGAGATCTTGGAATTTAGGAGACTAATAGGCAGTTGGACCGAGTGATCCGTTGGGATGTCGTTTGATTCCTAGGCTGTTCCAGCTTGCTCATTTCCTTGGAAGGCCATGTGCCCCGGAATCCAGCACAGCGTGATGCTGTTCCTAGAGTCCAGGGATTTGACTTCCTCATTACATCTCTTGACCAGTTTCTAGATGGTTGTGAAATGGTGGCTTTGATAGCTGCTTGGCTGTCGATACAGATGTCCTCGGTGATACCATATATTTTCCCTTCGAATACACTCGCGTTTTTGGAGAGTTTTATGGTCCGGGCGATTTGTGCCTCCTCTGAAGGAACTCCTGATCCTGTGCCTTCTTCCATTTTTGACACGTCCGTGAAGATGGGTATGATGATCCCACCATTTATCCAGCTCTCTCTGTAGAGAAATTTCCAGTCGAGGTTGAAATTGAAGTCTGAATAAGGAAGGAGATAATCAGAAGAAGCGTTCACCTTAGACCACTGAAAACGTATAGGACTCTTAGTTTGAAAGCCAATCTACCTAAGCAAGCTCGAAGTATGCGCTATATGTAGTGAATATTTGGTGGTCAGCTCTTGGATAGCCATACATCTCACTGAATCAGCAAAAGTGCAAGGATATGCATGTTTTTTGTATCAGCGGTGCACACACCATCATGTTCCACTTGCATATCCACCAAGTAGTGGTCGATCTATGAACCTGCATCGACAAAACAAGGATTTGACTGTATCCTCCGACGGATCGATCACCCCTGAGAGTAGTGCCATCTGTGTTCCGTGTCCCATCTTCCGTATCATCTGTAGCGTTCTTCAGCCGAAAATCGTAAGTCCTGGTTGAAGTCTTGTCCTGGTTGACGTTTTATAAGGAGTTCAAGGCTCTAATGCTGCACTTATCGAACGATGAATGTTGGTTTTAAATGTTCGTGGATTACAATGTGAGGGACAGTCAGCAGTCGTGTTGAATGCTTTAGACAGGAATCTCTATATCTAAGGGTTCGTTCGAAGACAGGCTGAAAAGCATTCGTAGAATGACAGGTATTCCGGAAAAATTATTGAAAAAGCAGACTCCAACTGGCTCACTGAAGCATTGTTGGTGAAAAAAGGGATGAAACAAGGAGAGACAGGAGATAGTTCTATAATGATCGTCTAAGTCGTCAGCGAAGGAATGGCTTTGATTAAAAGCTCCGGACAAGCGATCTTTCATGAAAGTAAGAAACAGAATCGTAAACAAAGCGTAACCTTGAGGGACCCCACCATTTACATTGTGGATTCCGGACTTGCAAAGGGAGAAGAAGATTCGCGTTTTTCATTTTTTCTCAAAAAAAAGATTCCAGAGGAGTAGGACAGATGAAAAAGCTTATTCAGAGGTCTAGCCAATGTGAAAGACTACCTCTTCAGAATAATGGGTGACAATCAAGTGCCAGTCCCTGCTTTTTCACGTCCAACTCACCTTTACTGAGTGGCAGGCCATAAAAACATTCCACAAAGGGTTGCTCGATGTGCCATACGTACGAGTGTATCAAGACAAATCGGATCTAAACTGTATCAGAAGAGTAGTTTTTTGCCTGAAAAGAGGACACTATCTGGTAGGCCTCTTGGCCTCTTCTAAAAGCACTTTCGCAGGAGTTGCACAGACAAAACAGTGGAGGAAACCAGCACACCCATTCCATGCACCAATCCGAGGTATAAACCAATTCAGTTGAAGCATACAAAGCACGAAGACAGAGGCAGGAACAACCTCGTCATTCTTGCTAATGACACCGAAAACCGGATTCAGGACCAAAAGTCCGAAGGAAACCGCTCAGTTCCGTTCGACATTTCCCCTCTCTGTTCCCAGAAATAGGCCTACAACCCAACAACTTACGATGAAACTCAGAACTCAGAATAGAAAATGTGCCTAAGTGACACTCCCGCGAGGACATATTACTGCCATCAGAGTATACTATATATCACTAAAACTGTTACGACACACATTTGGTCTGAAGCCAGAGCCCGCCTGCCATTTGGACTATCAATGCTAATTCGGTCGCGTGTATCCAAAGCGCGCCCATCCTGCTGTAAAATTGTCGCACATTTCCCGTAAACAACGCACTAATGACGCTCACACGCAAATAATTGCCCCAAACAACATATTCAATGCGAGCCCGATAAATCAAATGATTTCAACATGGCTGGCTGAATTTTATGGGCCCAAACTTGACTTCATACGAGTACGAGGCAAAAGCGCAAAATTATTACCCTCTCCCATTGCTAAGGGGGGTTTGGCACTCCTCTGTGCGAGGCAGGTTTGCCCCGGAATATGACTACAACAAATCCATTGGCAGGCGAAAATGTCTTAACAGGAAATTTCCCTAGACAACGATTTGTCTCCGAAAAGCTGGAAACTACAGGAGGGATCCGGGCTGGGTTCTCCTCATTGTTTCGGTTTCGGTTTCGCCTTCTGTCTGAGGCGATATGACCTAGAATTACAGTCACATCCTTGATGAATAAAATAAAATACGGAATAAGTGAGGCTCGCTGACACCCATATCTCTGGCTTCCTTCGACTATATGTATGTATTGCCATCCTGCCACTCGTCCTGCCATGGGAAATGTTCTGTTTGACTTAATTCAATGACATCATTTTTTATTTCGACATCGTTTTATTAACCGTCATAAAGCCTCCTTGTACACCACTGTCGGCGTCGCCATCGCCGTCGCTTTCGTCGCGTGTTATCCTTCGAAGATCCTTGTTTCATCAGTTGGAGATTTTTTTTTTTTTTTGCAGATTTCTTCTCATTTTCTTTTGGTTTTGTGATTTCTTTTCGTGTGTCCTTCCTCAGAGGATGATTTTTGAAGGCAACAGCGCGGTGGCAAGGAAACAAAACAGGACACACACACCGAGAGTCTGGCCTGACGACGACGACGACGATGGCTATGTCCTGGACACAAGGGACTTTAATTTTGCGGAAGTAACATGGGGAATTGGTATTTCTGTTTGCCAGCCATTAGACGCTGCTGGTGGGGGTAGTGAATCCCTTTTGTTGATTTGTTTTGCTGTGCTGGGTTTGTGCTGGTCGAGCAGTGTGGGTGTTATGTCCTCCGGGGCAAGGAACCAAACGAAAAAAACAAAAAAAAAAACAACATTTTTGTTAATTATGCAAACTTTTGTCCGGCAAACTGAATCTGTTTCCATTTAATTTTTTTCCAATGGCCTTCCCAGTCTACGGGTGGGGATATCTTTTCCTTTTTTTTTGTTTTTCTTCCCTTTGGGTGGCGGCGCCCCAAACCCTAAGTTTGCAGCCAGCATTTAAGGACATTATGTTTGCGTTAATGGCTTTGGAAATGAGTTCCTGGTTTCCTTTTTGTTTGGCCGATACTTGCCGAAACCGAAAAAATGCGTTGGAACCAGTTTAAAAGTTCTAAAATTGAATTTTATTGAGCATTTAGTAAATCGTTTTCCTGGGGAATGGATGGGGTGTAGTCTTGGACTGGTGGGTTGGGACTGCGATAGCGGGCAGAGATAATTAAAATAAATTGTGCACTTAATGGCACATAAATATTAGTGGACGTGATTAACTGCAGACGTGATTAATGCAAGGAACTGGGTGTAGGGTTTTCTCCAAAAGTTGTTTTTTTTTTTAAAGGGTTAAGCTGAGAGGGATTAGAGGAACTGATTCATGTTCGGAAAGTCTTGTACTACATCCCATGCAGAGTGGAGGATGCGGACAGCCTATGGACTGAATACAGTCTGGTGATAGTGGCCATCGGAGGAGGAAATGGGCTTACTAAGAGGACATTGCCAAGACCTATCAACCTAAGGTCGTTCCACAAAGTATTCCCAGTTGTTTTTTACTTGATCTTACCAAAGATCAGGCAAGTTCTACAAGATTCTTTGAATGGAGAAGAGAATTTCTTGATGAGGAATGCTTCTCCTATGCTCTTGCTGTAATCAGTAGCAGGGCTTTGTGTGCCCAGACAACACAAACCTATTTCTCCCTCTTAAACCTATCGCCAGCATAACTGCCATGAAAAACTTCCAGAAAAACCTCGGATAGGATATCGGAAGACCCCTTCCATTCGGTTGAAGAATATAGTTGTGGGTAGCTACGCCCTGGGTCCCATACAGACTTCTCAAACCATATCCAGAACAGAATAGTTGCCAACCTGCCTGCAAACCAGAGCTCCAAACCCTCCAACATAACAATACTTTAACTATTGGTGTACCAGAGGGTTCCGAACTGGGACCACTGCTTGAGAACACCATGCTTTATGGAAAGAAAATGATTTTCTGAAATTGCCATTGTGTCTGACTGCTTAAACTATTAAAAGGTAGGAGGGATTGGCAGCAATACCATAAGGAGCACCCAATAGTGGCCTACATATCTCGGCTAGCTTGTCACAACCGGAAAATAAATAAAAAGCGCAATTCGAAATAAAACAACTACATCTGCAGAAGTACTGCCCACATCGAGCGAATGGGCTAAGAAGTTTCAGAAGGGACGATCTTCGAACCACAGTCTCCAGATATCGCACATATAAGAGGGTTGGGAGTTCAGAAATATTGATGGTTAACAGTCATAAGGCCAGACGTTGAAAGCAAGACGAAACTGATGTGAATGTAAGCCACTTGAATGGGTGTACCAATGAAAATATGGTTAAGACGGACGACCATACTGGCTCAGGTATATTTTCATTGGAACCATGGATTGCTCGATCAATAAAACTTTCCAAGCGCCCAAGTGTATTGACATCTATGACATCTACATAGACTGCCACTCAAAGCCATAACTTCAAATCAAAACTCGTCAAGCGAGAGAGTCCAGTTCCTGAGTTCGAAGCTTGACCCGATGAGTTAGCCAGAAAAGGGTCAAAATCAAACGACCATTCGGCCCTAAACCCCATTAGTCATTAAATTTTCACAATGTCTCTAAGGTAAAGTAAGAAAAATGACTAAAGGGCTTCTTTCGCAAAATAGTTGTCATCACAGGCCGCAACTTACGGTCCATCTTTGAAAAATGAGAATCAATGGCACTGACGTTTCCAGAGGTCGTGGAGATATGAAGGTAGACAAGAACGCCTTTTTGAATGCCTAGGCTTCAACACGAGCAGCTACTCAATACTCGGAAAAGTATATTTCAACGACTAGCCTGAAACGACCTTAAAATTCATCGTGAAAATGGGTTGATTCAGGAGGCCATAAACTGATTGTGGGACTATTTTTTAAGTGAAGTTGCACTCCTGATGTGAAGTCACTTCTTCAACCTACCTATACCTATACCTACCTCATGGCCTTTCGATACTGCTAATACTTCTTCTAGAGATTACACTGTTTGGCCTCCTGAGATACAGGCTTGGGCGCATTTCCCAAAATGAGATGAAGAAAGCTCGGTCTTTGGATGGAATTAGGGACATCTTTCCTAACACATTCACTATGAACTACTGGAGTTCACAACAACCTTAGACCCAGAGTAGGGAAGTTCGTTTCAGTTTGTGACAATCTTTGACTAACGTAGATCTGCCTGCTTGGTTATGGAAAAACAACAAGTTAGCCAACCACGCCAAAAAATTGTATGCAATACGCCTCAACAATCTGGAAAGGACGGACCATATGATACCCTATTTGTCTTCCTTTCCATCAGGCCTTATAAATCGGGGTCAAGTCAAGTGTTTGAAGAAAACGCCCCAAAAAAGTGGGCGTGGCTACATACAATGTATAAGCGATTTGTGGACAATTTAATTGTCTAAATATTTTGTGTTAATAAAATTTTTCGATTTCAAGTAAAAATATAAAGTTATGCTTTCTGGAATTTTTAGCCCTCTACTGATTCTCCTTCTTTTCCTCTTCGCTCAAAATTTTAGAGCCCGAGGGTGGTAGCATTGGAAGAGATGGACTCAATAGCTTCCAAGAACGAAACAACACAGATCCTCATACTATACTGAGGAATCTGTGACACATAATTCGCTTAGAGAACATGAATACCACATATTCGGCGGTGGAGTGCTACAAAGTTCTGTGCTTGGACCCATCTTGTTGAACATAATGTGTGTTTGGCTAATTAGTGCTCAGATAGTCCTATGTTGGCTAGAATTTGCTGAACAAAACCTAGACGCCATTCCAGTTAAGAAAATGACAGAACTTAAGTTCAGGATGTTCCTGGATTCCGGGAAATCAGTTAGTGTTAGGCAGGCCGGAAGAATGGAAACAACGTTTAATCCTGAGTGTGGTGGAGAACGCTCTGTGATGGAGAAAACTTATTCTAGGAACACAGATGACGCCGATATTCTTCTTGGACATTGTGACAACGATTGCCGCTAGTAAGTGAGGCCATTCATCAGAATTCCCACAAATCCAGACATCTGCTGTTCCATAGTTCCATCAAATCTGTAATCAAACGCCATTGGCGACATCTCAGAACTCCGCCAAATATATCAGAATTCTAATGAAAGTAAATTTTCCCAAACAACACCGGAATGGGGAATCCCTACCCCCGGCCACTTGGTTCCAAAGCCTTCAACAAGGATGGCTGATCCAATTCTGGAAAATTTTCATCGGCAACTTTTAACTCGGCACGCTTGCACAGAACATGTTCGCATTTAAATGTCCTACCCACCCATCCTCCCTCCCGAAATTATTGTTTTACAACTCGACCTCTTCTCGGAGGAGATCGTCACACACACACACACACGCAGGGAGAGACAGAGGCTGACAGTATAGCAACATAACGATAACGACCCCCGCCGAGAAAAGAGGGTCATTCGAGGAGAGTACACAAAACCGCAAACGTGACGAGTTTATATGCAAATTCCAAACCCGAGCCACCAACGAACCAACCAACACCGGCTCTGCGTGTGTTCATTCCAATCAAACGCTAACATCCTTACGTACTACCAAGAATTCGTAGTCGTCGCCATCGCCATCGCCTCGTCATCGTTGTCGTCCTCATTGTCGTGTTGTACAGAGTTTGGTGGTGGATCCCTCTTCTCCATTGTGTGCCTCGTTGTCGTCGTTGCTCGTCCCGGCCATAGGACTTGTCGTATAGTCATTTCTGTGAGACAAGTTGTTTTGTCGGTTAGCAATACCAGGATACTAACTACGCCCGCAGGATACCTCCGGCAGCAGGGAAACCTGCCAGATTCCACACTTGAGCGAAACGGCAGCCAGTCATACAGTTGCCATCGTTACATCGTTTGTGAGTACTGTGTGTGTTGCAATGGCTCTTAGGGGGGTTGAATGATACTGACGGTGTGTTGGTACTACTGGTGGTGGTGATGACGATGATGATGATGATGATATCATAAGGCGACTGTGTCCTTGTCCCTACTAAACCACATTTCGCAAGGGACACACGAATAGATTTAAATAGGGAAAGCGTTTTCCCAGCGAAAGGTGGGCAACAGGACGGGGCGGCCATCGACAAAGTGTGCTCCTTGTACACAAAGTGACACCAATGACTTTAGCCTTCTTCTTGGCACTTCAACTTTTGGGTTGCTTTTGCCTGGTTCCCCGCAGATAGTTTATGTTGTTTTGGTGTTTTTTTTTTTCTTAACTATGTTGATGGCGGTACGTATGTACATACGAGGACAAGGTGTGAGGAATTTAAAGGATAATTCCCGCCGAACGTGGTTTACACATGGCACTGGAAGAAGGTCAACAGAAACTTGTCGCTGAATAGAGAATCGGTTGCTGTGTGGTTGTACGTATTTGGGTTGACCCTATCAGCTCATTATTGCGTTGGAAAAGAAGAATAGGTGTAAGCATAGATCCCTGCGGAACGCCAGGATTAGTGATAAGTTGGTGATTCTCTTACTATGATACCTGTTTGCTGGTTTAAGAGGAAGCTTGCATCAAGAAATTTAGTCGGCTCTTCTGTCATGGAGTGTCATAGCCTGAATCGTATCGGGTTGCTATGCGACTGGAAACAGGGCAACCAAGAGCCAAGTCAAGTTCAGATAGATCAGTAAGATCTTCGAAGAAGTACTCAAAGCCGATAGGGCGGGTTTAAGAAACAGAAACTGTGACATGGTTTCTTTCTACTCCTACTCTCCACAGCTTCTGTAGAAATCATTGAAGGAAGCACCAAGTCTTCTCGCATATCTGCCTACCAGCCAGTGCTGACAAAAATAAGGTTAGGAATGCCAGTCCTTTAATCAAGCTTTGGCCAAATTTGTTTAGAAGAGAGTCATGTCCTAGCATTGTTCCATCTATTGTCTCCCATTTTAATGGATGGAACTGCATCGATTTGCCCTCTGACTAGCTTGCTTGCAGTCTGCTTGAATTATTCTTGTGACGTGGAACACAGCACAGGAGTGGCTTGCTGCTGCTGAGATCCGTTGCATTGGTTTACCAACTTGGATCGTACGATTGGCAATTCCAAGGGTTTTATCGCTGTTTGGCTGTCTATATAGCTCTCACTGTATAGACCTGGCATTCACGCTATTCAGGCTTCTTGGAGTTCTAAGCCTTCCATCAAAGAAAGACTATGATCCGGTAGCTGTGTGGTGAACTAAATATCCACTTATTTCTCGCACTTGTTCCAAACCTTGTCTTGGATCATTTTGTGTCTATCACTTGAAGATTGGGAGACAACAGAATTCTTAAAATTCGGAGATAGCACTTGGCTCCTATCGCAGGACATAAAGGGTGGCTTTTGGCGATAGCATTGGGGATACCTCGGGTTCTTCACCAACCATCATCTTAAAAAGACTGGAGAAAAGTGAGGTTAGTCTTAAGTAAGCCCTGGTCTAGCTTAAGGCTTATTTGAGGTTTTAATTTCAGCTTAGGTTTGTGAAGTCTAGGTAGGATGGGGGTCTTTCTCATCTTTTTAGTCCGTCCGATGACCACTTTGGGCTTAGCTTACTCAACTACTAGGTTATTTGAGGAGGTGGTGGCAAAGTGGGGCCATCTGCTCATCTGCACCGAAGCCTCCATGCCTCAAACTTCACTCATAACATGACTAAAGTATAATCGAGCTCTTTTTAGCACGAATTTGAGACCAGCACTTTCTGGCCATCCCTAGCGAGTACATTTCCAGCTTACCACACTTAAGCTGGAGGTTGACTAGGTTTCCAAGTTTCTGAAATTCAACTGAGGACAGATCTTGAAGCTTTTCGGAAGGTTAAAGTGCCTTATCTCAGATTAAAACTATAGTCGTGCACTAACGCTTATATCAACTTATAGCTGCAAAGCCTGATTAGGTTAAGCTTAAGCCTAAGCTCTGCACAAATGAAAAGACACACTTGTGATTCCGTGGTTTGCACCGTTTGGCTAACCGGAACTATTATTAAACCCACCGGACCTTAAAATGACGCCAGTTCGCTCCTAGATGGAGAAGTCTTTTATAGGACAGTACTGAGCATGGGAGCTGAAGAACATTTTCTTCGCTTTCCTCATCCCTAAGGCTTCTGCAGAAGTTATGTTAACAGAGACTCAGCCTTTTGGAATGTTGGCCTATCAGACAGTGTTCAGTAAGAACACCAGTAACGTGGCAGATCTGTGATCGCTCTAATAGAACTTAGTTTGCAATTCATTACAGATCAAGCCTAGTCCAGATCTGTCTTGAAATCTTGAAAGTAGGGAGATTCTTCCCATCCACAGGTGGTACCGCCAAAAGCGTCAAGGCTTAGCAAGACTTAACATCTATCGAAGTGTATACCAAGATACCGGCATTTCACCAGATATCTGTGGGGCGAGCTCGTCAACCTTCAATGTCTCCATAGCCAGGAGACCCAGTATGGATGAATGCTATTTTTGCTCAGACATCTCCAGAAGGGACAATCGGCAGTTTAAAGTAAAGGAGCACGATTCCAGGGATTTGATTGTCGCTTGACTGTCAGGGAAAATGCTAATAAGCCTAACACGGCCACATACTCGGCAAAGGCTTGAGCCTGAAAAGCGCTACCATACTCCGTCAGAAGGCTGAAGAATATGCACCTGAACCTAGGCTTAGTCAACTTGTACGACTTTTAGTGCAGTCCGCTTACCTCCCATCAACGTCCCCTTAATCACAGCTAAGGACTCATAAGTCGCCCCACCTCTTCAACCCTCCATTACTCACTGAGGGTAGATTTCCCAAATCATTCCTTCAAAGGAAGGAACATTCATCTTCCAAATCCAATATTTTTCTTCTGGCGACGACGCTGAGAAACCGTTTTTAAATATCCTTTACGCTGTCAAAATCCTTGGCTTTTCATTTATCTATTCATTCATTATTCCAAAGGCAAGGAAAAAACAAGAAAAGGGATGACAAAAACATTCATTTTCGACACTGGCCCCCGTTAACAGTTTGTTCTTAATCAAAACCGACAGCTGTATATCTCTTTGGTTGGTTACGCGCTACGATGACATGGCCATGGCCAAGGCCCAAAGCCCATAGCCATAGTCAAAGCCAAGGCGAAAAGCCCCCCCAAAAGACCGATGAACCAAGCCGCGATGGATATTTTAATTTCCACACACAACAACCGAACGAGAAAAGCCAGTTCAAATGGAATATTTTGAATAATTTTCGAATTTATCTTGTTCACGCAGAGCGCGAGCCTGGGTGTTAGGGTGCTAGGACCAAAAAAAAAAAAAAAAAACCCCTCCTGGCTGTTGTTCCTTCCAAGGAACATCATCAGTTCGTCGGCCCATTTTTCGGGCTTCGAAGGATTTCCGTTTTCTATTTTTATTCGGCCTCCTATCTGGTCCTTGTTGTTTTTTTTTTTGCGAAGAGAATTAGATATTGTATCTTATGCTCGCTGAATAATTAAAACAAGGACGGGTTAAGTTTTTGGCACAAGCAGCAGCACCGGCAGCAGCAGCAGCAGCAGGAGTACCAGTAAATCGTAAGCAGTAAGCAGTAGTAGGGCCAACTGTCAGGAGCCGGAGATCCTTTTCCCAAAAAATTTTCATATTCGTCATTAGATATTTTAATTGAATGCAGATTACTTTGTTAATTGACAATTTTAACACAATTAATGCTGTGCCACCCCTTGGTGGGGTTTAATATGCTGCCTGCCTGCCTGCCTGGTGAGCTGCTGATAGGCAATGGCAATGGCGATCCTTGGGAAACTTTACATTTTTAATTAGACGCTCTACCGCAAATGTCCTGCGAATTGGGGAACGACCGGCGGCGCGGCGCGGCGCAATGATGATGTGGAAATTTATTCCAATGTTGTGCTCGGGGATAGTTAATTGTAAATGCAAATGTGCGCCGCAGCCATTCTCTACCATTCTACGAGGAGAAGGAAAAGCAACTTAAAGCCCTGCGTGACACCGTAACTCTTTTATTGGAAATTTATTTCAATAATATGTAGTAACAGGATTGGAAATACATACACCCTTAGCAGCAGGGCCGGGCCATAAAACACTTGCCGGGGGCAAGAAGCTCCGACTCTCTCCGGCCACAACTTCATCCGAAAGCCATATATCTCGTCGCAGCGAAACCTCCAAAAAGGCAACATGAGCACACAGCTCCCACCATGGTCGGAGCTATAAATCTCATCCCTTTTGCAGGCGTTTAGACTCTCGTCCCGGGTCGGTATATCACACGTGCTAAAGGATTTCTAGATTTCTGCTAAAAACCTCCCACTTAACCTATATATTGCTTTGGTCGAGAGGAGATTTAGAGGAAACCAACTTCAAACGAGGGGGTGTTTGTGCTTGTGCTTGTGCTTGTGCAGTGCACCTTAAAAATCGCATTCTCTTCCACGAAAATGGGTTAAGCTATTGTGGTTAATGGGTTGGTTACACCACCCGGCGGCGGCGGTAACGCCTTTGTGTTGCAATTTTTGAGGACGAATGGCCAGAGCTGGGGGAAAAGGATTTCATTTTAATTATAAGGATATCCTTGGCCAAGGCCAGTGAGGAGGGGGAGATATGAATTCGAAATGAAACACAGTGTGTGTGTTCACACAATGACTTATGATGTTCCTAAGTGTTTTAAGTGGTCAAAGGGGAGGCTCTGAATGGCATACTAAACACATTCCTTCATTAGAGGCATGAACAGTTCTGTAAGTCCTTAAGGGAGCCATGATGAACTACTAAATGTGCGTCATGCAGAGCTGGGACATAAATATCTTGTATCTGCTGGGGTTCCACAAGAGTCCTTACTTGGTCCTATTCTGTATAAGGTAAGAAATTAAAGGTTTCCCCTTGTAGTAACTGGTGAGGTCTTGCAAAAAGTTGAAGACTTAGGAGTAGAGCCCATGCGAAGCCTCTCGTACCCCAGTAGAGTCGCAACCTCAAGACCTTTCTGACATGTTCTCACCGTTTTCGCTCGACTCTCGAATTTCTTTGCATTCCGGTCGGACCTTTGGTAAAGGTTAGGAAAATGACGATATTTCTCCTAAAGTCGTACTGGTACTACCTCTTAGAACATTTTGAGTCTATCCTCCCTACTGAAAGACAGTTTATAATGCTAGGCATTCTCAGAGAATGTGCTCGGATGATTCGTCATCTTCAACGCAGAACCTTCATTCTATGTATATCTGAGGACAGGTGACGCCACAAACCACAGGAGCCCGTAAGGCATCAGCACTCTTATACTATCCTTGCTGAGATGAAGGAATTCCTCGTAGGAAAAGGGCATGATTATTCGGTTGCATTGTTGGCAAAACAAATGGGTCCTGCAAACTTTGATCCTGCCAGTTCTGCTATATGGAGCCGAGTGCTGGACGATAAGTAGGAAAGCAGAGCACATGTTGGGCACTTTCGAGAGAAAAATTCTCCGTCGAATTTTCGGTCCCATATGCGAGGAGGGCGAATGGAGAAGAAGATATAACCGCGAACTCTATGAGCTGTACCAAGGTGTGGATGTAGTCCAAAAAGCCAAAATACGTCAAGTTCACTGGCTCGGCCACATCGAGCGAATGGACAATAATGCCCCAGCAAAGAGGATCTTCGACTCACAGCCCCCAGGTTCGAGACGACAAGGAAGACCGAACCTCCGTTTTAAAGACCAAACTATCGCGGATGCCAGAGCGCTTGGTCTGGACAACTGGAAGCAGCGTGCCCGGGATCGAAGAGAATGGAAGGCTACCGTGTCTCAGGTAGGGACTTTTCACGAGTCGGGAGCCCGCTAAGTAAGTAAGTAAGTATTGTCTCAGCCCCAGTGGGCCAGACAGGTAGCGCTGTGGTGGCACCTTAGAACTCAAGTCCTATGAACGCATATTCTGAGTCAGCCCTAGCTAATGCATCTATCGATTCGGTGCCTGCAACTTCATGATGTCCAACCCATTCGAGTTTAACTCTGTTAAGTCTGGCAAGAGATTGGAGCAGCATTCAACGATATAGAATCCATCAAACTGGACGATAATGCTTCAAGTTCTGCCTGCCATTCTGAAAAAAATATAAATTCTAGCGCGCATCACACCTTTACTATGGTTGGCATGGAGTTCACCCTAGAATACCGAGGGACACATTCCCATTAGTACCGAGACTTTGAAGACACCAGCTTCACCTCAAGATTTCAGACTATTCGCCTAGGATCCAGTGCCGGTAGACTAGTTTGCATGGTTCAATTTTCTGCCTCAAAAAACCTAGCGAAACAGTACTCCCTAACCATGATGTAGAGGATACTACCAAAACGTGCCGCTTCTAGGAATCTAGTCAAGAATTTCAAGGTCTTCCACAAGTTTACTTGGTCCAGCGATCATCTTGCTAATAAAGACTTGAAGGGGTACAATGTCCAACTCATCATTCCTCTTCTTGTGAGTTCAGGCCGACATTCCTGGAAGTCTCACTAAGATACCTAGATTCTCGTACACCCACCACACATTACTTCCATTAAATTTTGAGAGATGAACTGCCATCTCTTGTTTTCTCAAAACACCAGCACAGTTTTTATAAAAACAACACTTGGCCTTCCACCCAGCAAAGTGCTTGAAAAGTTTTCATAAAACCTCTCCGCGAACCATCTGAACCCACTTGGCTTTCCATAGTTTCTTACAGAAAAAACAGAAAAAGCGAAAAAGTAGGTACACTGCCACTCATTAAGTAGTCATGAAGAAAATATCGAAAATAGCAACACTTAAGGGTAATTTCCCCGGGGGGAGTTGCTCTCTCTCTCTCGTAAGTTCCTACATTGCCCAGTGGGCGGCGCTGACTGTGTAATCTATCCGTTCCCGTTCCGGTTATTATCCTTAATTTAAATAAAACATTTTCATTCCGCGACTTGCCGAAGGATAATTGTTGTACGGAGAAATGCAGCTAATAGCTGGCCTGCTGGCTTGACCCACATCGATGCGGCAAATCACTGCGATTTCATTGCAGACCTCCAGCCCCACCCATAGAGGGCGTTATCGTCATTCGATTTGAATAAAACATCGTAACCGAGGTTCTGTTTCGTATGTTGCTTGGTTGTTTTATTTTTCAATCGACTGCTCCCGCAAGGGGTACGTTGTAGGTTCATGGCAGATTTGCAATTGGCTGTGCACTTGGCGGTCTACAGATGGGTTCGTATCAATCCGGACGAGGTGTTTTCTAAATCTCTCCCATGTTCTGGACACACATGACCAAATGGAATGCAGTTTATCGGAAATGTCAATAGTCCAACACCCAGTGCATACGACCAACTAGTGCACTTTATTCCAGCATTGTGCCACTGGCCAGGAGAGGGGGAACCATTTTCCTCGAGTTAATTTTTAATTTTTTGCCTTTGCCCGTGTGGCCCAGATTGGCATGGCATGGCATAACTCTGAGGTACAAACGCGTGTTACTGCCGCAACCAGACCTCCACTCACAATGCATTACAGATGTCGCTGACCGGTGGTCTATTCCCACAAAGTCACGTACAACAGCCGGCTACGGAGGAGACCCATTTCCCCGAATGGAGCTCTAAAGTCAGTCATTTAATATTAGAATATTAATTTGCTGTTCCACGGGGCGCAGAGAGAGAGAGTGAGTTGCCGGTAAACTCAAGGCGGGCGGGTTTATGTAAATTTGAAAATTGGTTACGAAAACTAAGTTAACTAAGGAATTAGTGGTGCACTGCATGGTGTGGTGCGCGCATTATGGAAATTTGTAGTTCCAGTTCAAGAAATGGCTGATCTCATCAACTCACACGATAAACAGTCATGTATTCATTGGCTTCAACAGCTGACTGGGTGGTAATGGAGAGTTCAAATCCCTACCGCAGGCATATGATTTGTAAAATCGGGTCAATTGACAGCTTCGCAACTCCATTTAGAATAAGAAAAGCATGGACGAATGCAAAAATTCTCACAGATCAGTGGGCACGCCATCTATGGAGGACACTCTGAAACCTAATGACAGCTAAGTTTCGAACCACCGAATGGTTGGATGCTCATCGCTCCTTTACCACTGGATCTGGAATGGAATCTATAGCTGCCGTCAGTTTAACATGCCACCAACTTAACAGCTTTTACGAGGATACATAGCCTAGTCTATATTGGTACCACATGAGAACAACACCTACCGCAGGACTGAAGGTTATCCGTAATCAGCTACCGCTGGACATTTTCCTTCAAGCCTCGGAAGCAATTAGTGCCCTAAGTATAAGTCAGTCAGATAGTTGAAGACACAATGAAAGGGATCATTCCATGATACTGTAGAAACGGACTATCTCACTCTGTGCCTAGGCTTCAAGGGACACTAAGCAACCTCGTTTTCGCATAGAAAATATTGGAAAAGCGGTCAGCCTACCAGTACACGTGCCATCTCTATCTTATCTATAGGCTCAGGCATATTTTCTGATCCCCAGGGCATAACCAAATCAGTTCGCCTTTCAAGCAGACGTCCTAGCAGTGACAATAGCTGCCCATGAGACTGCGTTGAAGGCAATACACACAGGAAGGTATCACCGAAATAAAATCCAAGTTGGGGTGTGTTGTCATAAAGTGCCCATTGCGGGGTCCGAAGGTACACCAGGAAATGAGAAGGCAGACGAACTGGCAAAAAGAGATTCAGAATCAACATCGTAGCAGGTAGACTCCTCGGTGTTCATCCCGCCTTGCACACTGAAGCAAGAAACAGGGATCAAGGTCCGTAGAAAGACCAACAGTAGATGGTCCTTCCTAGATACTTGTGTGGTTACAAGAGAGACAGATTTATCCAAAAGGATAGAAAATTCCTTTCAAGCCTAAAAGAAGTAATCACGATATGACTGGAGACCAGGTCACTGTGACATTTCAGGAAATTGCGAAGCTGACGCATTGGCTAGAAGAGGTTCCTCTGGTCTAGATGGCATACATGTACGTCACCGACATAGAGGCGCCTACGTCGTATGCTAAATAAAGGCTACCCACAGATTGACCATTGCAACACTGCCAGACTGCTCTGGCCAATTTTGCACAAAAATAGGACTACGGGACTCCTAAAACGAGAGGAGCCCTCTCTATGATAGCTAATACTCTAACCGGCCACTGTGCTATAGGAAGGCATGCTCAAGGACTGGGCATCCCCTACAATGACTTTAGCAGAATCTGTAAGGATGACAAAGAAGAAGAGACCAACATTAGAAGAGTCACACTAGGTAAATACCTTTTCAACGATCTCAATGATCTGAATACCGCCTACCGCCTACCGCCTACCGCCTTCATAAAAAGGAGCGCATGGTTCCAGGAGTAAAACGGTGACCCACCCCACCTTACCAAACCGCCACTCAATGGACCTTCTCTGGTCTAAGTGCATCCTCATCGAGGACCGGTCTAAACCAACCACGATATGAAAATTTGATAACTCGCCTACCCACGAACATAGTCTAACCTAGCCTAAGCTAGCCACTCAGCACGTTTGTACATGTGGAACGACGTGTCCTCCTCAATTTGTCCATCAAATTATGATTTGCAAACATTTATGGTTTCAACTTTGACCATCCCTACACCCTTTCCTTTTACTCCATCACAGGGTTTAAAGGACTTTAGTCCCAAGTGATGGAGACCATTAAAATGATGTTCAAGTCTTTATTTGAAAGCTAAATAAGGACTTATCTCTAAAGGAATGATCTTTCAAAAACTTAAGTTCAGCTCACTTTTTCCTGCAAAAAAACCATTTAAATCCCTTTCTCGATCGAGGACACAGTATACGTACGTACAGTAGAATACTTTGAGTAATGTACTCCGCGTTAAATCTGATTTTAAAATTTTGTTGAAAAATCCTTTTCAATAAATTCACCAAAACAGACAAACGGGAAACGGGAAACGAATTCAGCTCGAAATAGAATAGCGAAAGGGAAAACAAAACAAGAACAAAGCAAAGCGCGCAAGAAAAACAATTCTAAATCCGTTGTGTATATCCTTAAATAAAAAATGTCCTTCTATTTCGAGAGCTGTGTTCGTCTGTGTGCAATGCCGCCGCCTCCAGTAGTCCTTCCCTAGCCGAGAACAAATAAAGAAAAAAAAAAAAGCAAAGTAAAAAGCACATCCACTCTAGATGTGTCGGTGACAAACAGAAAAGGACACCTCCTCTGCGCTCGCACCACATCTGTTTCGGATGGCAAAGGAGAGAAGAAAAATATTCATGGAATAAAGAAAATAAGGAGAAAAGGACTTTCCCAAACTGTTTGTACACCTGTCTGCCGTGAAAATTGTCACGTGAAATAAAAGTACGCGTCTTAGTCGATCTGCTACTTCCTTCGCTCCATCTGTTCTATACCATTGTGGGTGTGTGGGTGTGTGCCTAGGTAAAAAGAAAGAAATGCGCACACAAGGATTTATAAGGACATATTATAAGACAATGTTTTCCTTGTTGTGTACTTACGTACTGCGAATTTGTCTTTCAGTGTTATTTATGCAGAGCGACACGGCGACAGCAGCCGTTGGCAAGGATTCCCTTCCCATCTGTATCTACACACATTCATACAGATATAGACCAACAAGGACGACAGACACACTCATGTTGTTAGATAAATAAATGCTGTTTCTCGTACGCATCGTGGATAATGGGAACTATGGGTACACTCGCTCGTACCTTGCTCCTCGTCCTCGTCCTCGTCACAGTCGTTGTCGTCGTTGTCGTCGTACTATTGAAGGATAAACCTGATAAGAGTTCGACTGGAAATTGTTTTCACCCGACACGACACGACAAAAGTGAGAGCGCGCTCGCGATCTGCCAAACTTTTATTGAAAACAATTTTTCCTGAAAATTGCAATTGAGGAAAAGCGTTTTACTTTTTCTGTTTTTTTTTTTTTTGTTTCCCCCTATTCCGCGAGTTATCCGTGTCCTTTTGTTGGAAAAGAAATAAGAGAGGCGAACGCTAGCGAGTTTGGAAGAAAGTTGAAAATGAGATTTCTTTTCCGCGTCTCGTCTGCTCGTACGTTCGTCGAAGGATTCCCGCGCGGAGTTTGCCAGCCACACCGAAATTTGTTTGGATAAATGGAATTTGAAGGGGAAATTGTTTTCTATTTTCCTTTTAACGGTTTCCATAGGTTATCCCATCAGCAGAGGGGGTACAGCAATTCTAAGCCATTAAGTTTTAATAGTTTTTTTTTTTTTTTGTGTTTCGACGGCTGACACGTGCTTGTAAAGCTTGTAAGGATCGAGCGGAAAATTGTAGCTCGCAGGGATAAAGTAAACTAAACTAATGTCCTTGAATGGCTGTCTCGTGTTCGTTTTTATGTGGGCACTGAACTGGCACTGAACTGGCACAGTGTGGCAAGTGTGTGTGTAATCCTTCGGGTATAAATCAAATCAACCGAAGGACATCCGTATATCAAAGGGTAATTCGAGGACAATAAATAAGTTTTTGGCAATTAAATCATGGTTCGTCGACGTACGGTAGTAAACAGCGACAAAGTTGTTGTTTTCATACAGAGTCCTGTAATCAATGACAAAAGGCCGTTCAGATAGGTATCTAAAGAGTTATTGTGGCAGACTGAGAGGTTCGTACGTTGCTGGGGAAAAGGTCAAACAAGGCCTTACCTTTGGGTCAAGGTTTGTACAGATTAGTGCAGCCTTTGCCTTGACAGCGGGGCTTGTAAGAAGCATTTTTATATGCAAAACGTTCTCCACTTGGAATGTTCCATTCTTTCAATAGTGTTTCCCGGTTATGCATGAAGTTAGCTGCGGAGCGTTTCGAGTTTCAACAAGGTTTGGTATCAGGAACAGGTCCCACCATTGGTTGATTTCAGACATTGGCCATCTCTGTGATCAGTTTGTTGCAAATTGTGCAACGACTTGGGTCTGCATCCCTAAAAGATCGTTTGAGTCCAATAACTGGAGCAGAACTGCCATCAGCTATAAGGAATATGCCCGATCCCGATCTTCTCAGTAATGAAACTCATTTCAGGATGTTGACCCAGCTGGCTTCATGAGGAAACCTTCTAAGTTGGGTGTGAGAAACCCGAAGTCATGCAATAAAAGCCACTACGGTCACAAAAAGCGACTACTTGGTGGGAGTATCATGCCGGCAACGAAGTCAATGAAGATCGATATCGAACTACATATGTAGACTGACTGGAAAAAGATGACTAGTAGCGTATGTGGTTTCAATAAAGTGGTTCCACATGCCACACAGCAGGCCAAATAATCGAATTATTGAAGGCAAAGTTCAGGGAACATGTTGATCCAAGTGAATTGTCCCGGTCTGGACTTATTTCCTTGTGATTATGTGAACTCCATGGTATATTTCAATAAAACAAATATTCTTGACACCTTCAGGCCAAAATGCTGACATATCGCCCAAATTTTACGAAAAATTCATGGAAAATTGGGTTCAGAGGAAGACTGTTCCTTTGTAAAGCCTCTACTTATCAATGACAACCTAGGAAGGCCGCAAGTACAAGGGCTAGTGTGTACAAGGTACCACCAGCGCAATGAAAGCAATTCGAGTTTATCTTAAACGTACTCCTGCTTGACCTTTTTATACAAGAATTGGCAGTTAAGTACAGCTAAGTGCCCTAAGTATGAAGACAATGGAACAATGCAAGAGAATACGTCTAATTTAAGACTCTGGTGGGTATAACAAGAAATGAAATGAGTGATGAACTGGATTGGAGAAGCTCAGCACTTGATGACCTTGAGCAAGCCTACTCCACAGTGAACTTTGTATAGATAGGGGATCTCATCAAGGACCTCACCTCCATAGCTGAGAGTGTTGACGAAAAACCCCAGTGAATGCAGAGAAGAGGATCACAAGAATTGGACCTATCCACAACAACTTTCCACTGCATTTTGCATGAAGGTCTTGGCTTACATACATATGTATGTACTTATAAGGTCTGGTACGTACAACGTTATACTTTCGTCCTTTGGGTGCTGGAAATGAATGAACAAGATCATGATTTTAAGTAAAATTCTCCTAAGTGATGAGGATCATTTCCATTTGTCTGGGTACGTAACAAAATTGTCCGAAATCCCAAGAGAAAAAGTAAAGCAACCTCTTAATCCACAACGAGTGACAGTTCGGGATAGTCATTGGGGCATGTATTCTTTAAACTTATCCTGATACGACCATTTCAGTGAATAGATTAGATCTTATCAAATGATTTTGACTGATTTTGTATCCGAAATAGATACTATCGACTTGGACGACGTTTATGTTCAGCAGGACGGCACCACATCTCACAGTCAGTGGATACATGGCTCTATTGCGCAACAAATATCCTGGACTCGTGGTTTTTCAAAATAGAGACTGCAACTGACCACCAAAATCATAAGATTTACCACCCTTAGACTTATTCCTTTCGAGCTACATATGTACATACTATTCATGTATGTTCCACCAACGGAAACGTACTGAAAACGTCCATCAAATGAATGACTATCTGTAAGCAGAGCCAAGGCCGAAATTTGCCGGATGGTGTATTCAATTGCTGACCGCGGAGTTCCTACTTTCGACTTAAATGGAAACATCACCACTTTTTATAAAAATCTTGTGTTTTCCCATTGACTGGAATGACATCTATTGTTGGACGAGCCTATTCATTCTTCACACTCCGACGTACTGACCAACTGATCTACTTTTCTTCCAATTTTTTAAAAATCCTAATTGCAGTCCTTTCCAGTTGGCATTTCGTCAAATCAAATTGGCATTACAAAAACAACTACAACTACAAAATCAAACACAATCATTGAGAAACCATAATAATCGATTCACTCGTAATTCACGACGACCGGCCCTCTCCATCAGCGCCTACCGAACGCATTCCATTCGCCAGAAACGCACCCATTTGGATAACATTACGAGCTCGGAACATCATTTTGATGTTCACCCTTCCCAGTGAACGCGTTGCCGATGCGGTAAACATTTCAACTGATTTTATGACTGCAGCTACTACAATGTAACCACTCTATCATGGTCGGGGCTCTCCGGATTGCCTTCTTTCCACCAACAACTCACAGAGTGTGTATCAAATGCGAAACAAAACGTAAAACGTAGAAAAAAAAAATAAAAATTTCTCAACTTCCGTGAGCAGCATTCAGCGTTCAGCGTAAAACCCTCAAAAAGCAGGAATCGGGGAAAAACGGCCCTGAAAACGGGTGGAAAATTTACGATGAGCCCAGTCACCACCGAAAATAGGTGCACACGTCGAAATAAATAAAATCCACACCCACTCGATAAATTTCACGCGCGTTGCCAGCAGATCCTATCCCCGTCGTTTTGGCTCTTCGGACTTTTATGGGGCGTAAAGTGCGGCTCCATGACAGGAGGTACTCTCGTAGCATCGACGGAAGAAAAACTATGTCGGTCCGAGAGAAAACAAAAAAGAGGAACTCGCATGGGTAAACAAAAATTCTAAACAAACAGACCGGACGGATGCTTCTGACTGTTGCTGTCATACACAATTGAACAGTGGCGCGGCGGCGGCGGCGGTGGATTCTCCGAAGAATCAGCTAGTCTGGGCATTTTTTTGCATTTTGATTGCATGTTCTTTGTTTTTGTTTTTGTTTTATTAGAACGGATGTCATTTGAGTAGTTATCGTCGATGACACTGATGATGACATCGACTTGCAGTGACAGACCAGTCGAAATAACTTGAAACGATTCAATTTGGATTCACCAAGTGTCAAATGCAATTGACAGCAAAGAGGAAACGCAGTTGTTGTATGCATGGACTGTTTGTGTTAAAGGAGAGAGTAACCCACAGAAGAAGCAACCAGCAGAAGGTGCACTTGAATGGTGAATGTCAATCCTTTGACTTTTCACTTAACTTTGCGAAATTCGTGTCAATAAAAAAAAAATTTCCAATGTGACAAGTTTTCAAACCCTTTTCTTGTACAATTTAGCAAGATTTAAGATGGGAAGGGAACTAATTGATTGGTACCAGCATACAGGACCGGAAAATCATGTCAAAGATGCCAGAATGCCATGCGAGTCATACGGGACGGGACACTCAATGGTTCGCGCCAATCCTGTCAAACAAAAAAAAACAAGAAAGAAGAAAACCTCCGAAAAGACTGACACGACTATGCACAAGATTAGCTTTAGGGAGCCTTTTTTGATAAAGTTGAAGAGCAATGACAGAGTGTCCTAGTATCGGCTATGACTATGTATCGTCTTTCGACGGTAGTCCAACTTAGCGAATGAAATGCCAGGAAAACCCTTCTTCGGACAGGTTCAGGAGGACAAGTCTTTCTCGTTTTATTAGAAAGAAAAAAAATAATACTTTGTGGGGCAGGGATCGGATCGGAATTGATTGAATAGACCAGTGAACCAGAAATACACTCCTTGGTGCTTCATTAAGGCCGCGAAAAACGTTGTGGAAGCAGAATAGTATGGGCCTTGATGTTTTGGCATGGCACAGTTTTGGATCAATAGTTATGTCATGGTGTCACAAAGAATCAAATCTGTCCCTACATCATGTACATTTATTCCTGATATTGATTCAAAGCATTCTCTGGAGCTCGATTAGCCAGTCCAAGTTCATGATCTAAACTCAATTTTTAATCTTTAGAATGATGTGGGCTTGATAGTTAAAGACTTAAACTCAAAGTCTTGACAGGAAATTAAAAGACACAATGGCCCAAAGTGGCTCAGAATCACCCTACCGGAGATGTTTGCTGCAGAATGCACGTCGACAAGGCATTGAACGAACCTCGAGTTCACGAAGTACTCAATCTAATTTTTTGTAATAATTCGTCAGTGATTTTGGCACAACTAGAATTTCTGCGCAGATTTTCTAGCCTTCCTACGACAACTGGGCAAACGCTAATTAGCATAACTGCTCGCGTCGACAATACTGACAGGAACACGTGACAGAAGAGGTAGAGCTCTTTTCTAGCTGCTGTGGCTAGACGCCGTATGTAACACGATTACTGCGAGTGGTGAACGGTACAGGACCATGATCAATTGTAAAACATGTGGGTCCAACAGTACAGTGCAACAGCACATACAACTTGCCCGATAATGGACATTTTGAATGGTGCGTTTCCGGGTAGCTAAATGCCTCATTCTGGCGTTCTGCACTAGCCGCCAAGATCGCTCGATTTGACCGTTCCAATCTTCTTTGGAAGTCACAGTTCTAGGAGGTCAAATCACAGACTGTGGAGGCTCTCCAAAAGCATATGCATCATATGACGAGAATGCGAGAACGTATAGCCTGAAGTTATTGCCAAAACTATTGAAAAAGAGCCCAAATGGACATCAACAATAGCGCCGCCCACACTTGACCGATATCATCTTCAAAATGGTGGTAATGGTAAAAACTTAAGCAAATTAAAAATTCCAATACTACCACAAAACCACTAATTCTTTGCAAAAAGTCAAACCTGACTCAAACTCATGTTCGCACACAACCATGGCCTATAGCCACACCGATTCCCCTTGAAACTTCATCCCATTGACCCCATGTTTGCAACGGTTGTTTGTTTCTTCCCTGGCATTGCAACATCCGTAGTGTTACGCAACCATTAGCTAATTCAAATTAACGATCCACACAAATTCCCATGCGCACTCGAATTAAGCCGTTTCTAATGAATCGCCATCAATCCGTGCATGGCCGTGACTCATTTCCTTTTGCAGTTAAACAAAAGTTCAAGTGAACTCCACTACGAGTCCCAAGATTGATTAATTATTTCACGAGAAAGATCTTTAAAAGAACACCAGTCGTTGACTTGGTTTTTTGCTAGACCTTGTGCAAACAATGACACCAACAATCATCACTAACAGGTACCCATTCTCTCGGCCCATTCGAGTAATCCCCATTTATTTCCGGTTAATAATCCTCCCCATCCTCCAGTGGACTGTCAGTCTGTCTACCCACTGCCGTCATCAGTTTAACAAAAATCGCCATTAATATCTCATCACACGATCGTTTATAGGAATTTATGTGCAAAGAATATGATCCCTCATTAGAAGCGACTTAGAAGTGACTTCCTGTATCCACACAGGCGCACGAACATACACTAACGGGGCGAAGAAAATCCAGATCAATGGACAGGCCATCAACGATATACACAGAGAGAAGAGAACTCCTTGTATTTTAATACTACGGCCACATCCCGTTCATTAATCATCGGGACAACAATAACGCGCAATGCTAATGTGCACATCAATTAAAATTAGAAGAAGACCAAGTCCAACTCCAGCACCAATGATGACCGTGTAGACCGGTGCGCATCAAGGGAAAAACAAGATCAGGATCAAGGTTAACAAAAAAAAAGAGAAAAACAACAATCAAAAGAGGAACTCATCTCCCAACACCCATTGTCGGCGGCAACTCATCAGACACAGCACCGCAGAGGTGGAGGATGGAGAAGATGAGTTCGCTTCTTTCTTTAGAGGAACACTTCATCGCCACCATCATCACATCGTCGTCATCAGCGTATTCATCATCATCATCATCATCATGTGAGAGAAGCACATCACAGACTTCAACGCGGCACGGCAATGGCACCTATTTAGTTCTGGAGGTTATTCGATTGATTAGAGACTCTTGCAGGGACTCGCACTGGACGATGGGTGTTTACTGATGCAGTCGCTAGGGAATACTGATACAGTCTGAGGGGCATGTAAGTGTAGCTGTACGAATTTCTTTTGCTATTGGAGAACTAGAAGATCTGGGAGACCAATGGTGGCCAATTGAACAGGAGTCTTGGTTCTTAGGAACGAAAACCGGTGTCTGGAACAGAAGTTATCTTCTTAAAATCTCCTACATCTACCCTCCTTCAAGCTGCTCCAGCATAGTGAGTTCACAGCAGTAGAATGTCAAAGTCCAGGCCCGAGTCGAAGCCGAATTCCCAAGTCGAGCTCAGACTTAACTCATAATTAAACCAAAGTCCAGTTCTAGCTTCAAACCAGCAACGGAAACCAGTGGACAGAAGTTATGAGCATGTCTCTGCTTAAAAATCTTCTTAAAATCTCCTATATAGGGGCTTCTTCAAGTCGCTTAAGCATAGTGAGTTACCAGCAGCTGAATGTCAAAGTCCAAGATCAAGTCAAACCCAAACTTTTAAGTCGACCTCAGTCTTAGCACACAATTTAACCTAAGTTCAGTTCTAGCTTTAAGCCAGAATGCAAATTTCGATCTAGGCTTTGGTCCAGACCCAAGCTCATTGCCCTATTTCATTTTCGAATTCAAACTCAAATCCAATTTCGAACCCAAGCCTAGTTCTACGATTAAGTCTAAGTTTTAATCCAAACAAGCTGAAAACTTAAAGTTCAATTACACGAAAGCCGAGATCTATTCCCAGTCCAAGCCCAAGTCAAAGTATACACTGGAGTCCAGATCCAAGTTTACCTATGTAAGTCTTATTCAAGCCCAAGCCCACAGTCTCGTATATGGAGATCCAAGTTGTATTCTAAAATCCAAAACAAGTTCGTTTGCGAATTATCCACCACCATGTCTAAATCCAAATCCACCTCCACACCCAAACTCAAAACTCATATCCACGTCCGTGTCCAAGATTAACTCTAGGATTGATTATAAGCGTAGATCCAAGGCTAATTCCCCTCTCAAACCCAATCGAATGCCAAAATTAAACTCTCGCTCCTAGTCAGGGTCAAGTTCGAGTACAACTTAAAGCCTAAGTGCAGGTTCCAGTTTTGGACAACTAGGATTCGAACTCAAAAAAGTGAAACTATAACCCAAGGTCTGGAACCAGGTTCAGTATTGAATCCAAATTCAAGTCTGAACTCAAATCCAGCGTATGCGCTAGTCTACAGCTTAAGGACGAGTTTGGGCTGAGCTTGAGTTGTACAAACGTGTAGACCAAGTGCTCTCTAAACGTTCAGGTTTCTTGGACTCGATCTAACTCCAAGTTGCCATGCACCCTACAATTGCATTCAAATCAGGTTCAGATTCAGTACTAAATCTGAATTCAAGTCTGAACTCAAACCCAGCCCTTGCCTAGGCCATAGCTAGACTCAGCATATGATTTAGACGAATTAAGTGCTCTCTAAACTTTCAGGTACTTCTTGGACTCGATCTAACTGCCAGCTGGCATCTAGCCAGTTCAAACCCTAGGACCCACAGAAAGGCTTAATCTCAGATCTTCGAATGGATAGTGGCTCCTTGCCACACACACTGTACCCACATCGGCAAGAATCCCAATTGTTAAGAAGGTCCAGTGATTTTTTTTCCTCCAGCGTGCCAACATAATTATGTGACCCAACCAAAGATGAGATGTTCTGCTTGCCCATTCGAGGAATTGTCTATGTTTACCGAGCTCGATACAACAACGGTGCAGCCTCCCCCGCCCCGGCCCACCTCACAAACATTACTCAGGTGTCTAAAGTGGAGTTTCACTTTAATTGCTCTCCAGCGGATGATCTCAAATTAATGACTACTACACACATCACCATCATCATCATCATCGTCGTCGTCGTCGTCGTCGCATCATTGAACGAGACCGCCACAACGACGATGACGCAGCTGATCTTCGCACCCCGCGCGTCTTGTGTGCCGGGCCTAGCGACGACGGACGTCCGTGATTTTATTGAGTTAAACTTTTTGTTTGCCTTTGCTGTGCGCGCTTCGATAGCTGGAAATGGGTGGATTTTTCCAAATCAGGTATTTGATGTATTTAATGAGATTTTAAAGTGGAGCCCGCCAGCGCCCTGATTGTACCGAAGTCATCGCGGCTTAGTTGAGGGAGAAGAAGATTTCGTTTGATGATTCCATTGACCAAGAGCAATTACACAAGCGTGGGGCCTTGATAGATATCAACATGAGTACGAAGCAAAGGTCAAAACTCCCTGACAACTGGTTGTCGGTGATATCGTATCTTGTTCGCGAATTCTTGCATATCGTTGACCCAGTTCTCAATCTCCAGCTCAGTGCCTTACCGTCGGATTTGCTATAAATTAACATCCGTCAAACGACTTCACATCACAGTCCATCCAGCCATGCGACTTCTTCTTTCGATTCTCTTCTGTAAGCTTCCAACACAGCGTTTCGAAGGTTTTTCTTCAGATTTTCTAACCAATAATCTCCATCCGCTTTAGGTGCCTCCTTGGCCTACGCTGTGGAACGGCGTTCCTTCGGACATGGCGGCGGCTCTCAACCGGTCGTCATTTCTGGACATCAGCAAGCTATAACTGGACCACCAGGACCACCCGGGCCACCAGGTCCAGCCGGACCGAAGGGCCCTGTCGGTCAGCGGGGTGAACGTGGATCTGAAGGCCGCCCAGGACCACAAGGTCCACCGGGGCCAACTGGTGAGCCAGGCCCCGATGGAAGACCCGGATTTCCTGGCATCCGCGGTCCTGCAGGTCACTCTGGCCGTAGAGGCTTTCCTGGCCCCACTGGTCCAATAGGACCCATCGGACCCATTGGTCTGCAAGGTGTGATTGGAGCTACCGGCCCAGCTGGTTAATAGTGCCATAAAGTGTCCCCAAGGACGATGGGAACGATGCCAACAACGAAGCTATAAAATTGTATTTTGGATAAATGGAAAT
This sequence comes from Xylota segnis, assembly GCA_963583995.1. Classification (NCBI taxonomy): domain Eukaryota; kingdom Metazoa; phylum Arthropoda; class Insecta; order Diptera; family Syrphidae; genus Xylota; species Xylota segnis. Next base: position 10,911,880 of record OY757238.1, on the reverse strand, counting down.
AAATGTGGATTCAGAGTTAAATTTGGTTTTTAATTTTGGGATTCTAGTAGAAGGTACTACGTAGTTGCCGAGCCTTAGTGCCTTCAAGTGTGGGATCAATCATCGAGTAAAAGCCTCAACGCTTTGTTAGTCATTTTTCACTAAATTTGAGATGTCCGTCTCTCTCTTCAGAAGAGAATACAAAAGCAGCATGACACCCCAAACTACATATGTAGGTGGGAAATCCTGATACAAACTTGAACATTGGAATCGAAACGCACCCATCCCATCATAACCACTTCTGTAAGCAAACATAGCAACTGCCGACGGCTTTATGCGCTCTACATACGTCTAGACACCATCTGCAGAGGCCATGTGATCACCGGAATCCGTTTTACAGATGTCAGCTTTTGCATAACGATATGTGTCAGCACCGTTGCATAGTCCTTTTTAAGACATTCCACGCGTACTACCACATCGATAGTTGCAGGCGCCTGGGTTTTTCTTGTGCAGGACGAGAAAATTCACAAAAAGGAGAACGAAAAAGGGAAAGTGTGTGTTCGTGTTGAACAAATGTTCTGGTACGAACGATCTTCGTCTGGACTGTGAAAGGAAAAATGGAAAAAAAACCTGGAACCACGTAAGTAGGGGTAGTTTGTCTTTTTCGAGAAATGTTCTAGGTTTCAAGCCTTGAAGCTCTCGCTCTGTAGTGCGAAGAACTAATGACGACTAACAAGACTAATATTTCGTAGGAACTAGTAAGTTTCCGATGATCTGTTTCAGGTGCAGCACCGTACCTTAAAAGTTCTAAAGATGCCATATTTCCTATAAGAAGAAAAGTACAATGACGACCTACCACAGGACTCTATACCTAGTCATATGCTAGTCTGAACTCGGACTGAGCTCAATATAGAGGATGAGTTCAGACTTAACCAAGGACTAGCAGCCTCATCGACAGCAGTGATCAAACAGTCCTAAGCTAGTTGGTATAATACAATGCCGAGCCTTGGTAGAAAGTGGATGTGTTTTTCATTCCCGAAGTGTCAAACTTACTCCAACTTTTGGCAAGGATTATAGTCCAATCAGTCCGACTTCCTTACTGGTGGATTGTATGTGCATAACTGGTTTGTTGTTCTGGAGCTTGTCATTCAACGATGGTCTACACTGACGATGATGTCACCCTTGCATTAGATAAAAGCATTACAGTAAACAGAGCACTCAGGATTAAAGAAAAAGGGTCAATCCAAGGCTACAGACTGGTAGACCGAGACTGTAACCAAGACATTGCTTGAAAAGGCGAGGCACTACTTATTTCACAGCCGAAAATTTCTATGGACAACGAGGTCATCAGTAAAGCCAACAGTTACTGCAACCTTTCACAAACTTCCACAACGACGAGGTAAGGATATCGACTTCGTAAGATCGGAAGGTTAGGACAAAGTTGACCTGAAAGATCTCCTGCGATACCTATCTTACCCAAGGTGTTGTTAAGGTCAAACTTCCACTTTATTTCTAAACCCAAACTACTATACCGAGAAGAGTTGCCTATTCGTCGTCGACCTTGACAAATGTATAATCTTTGCTAGTCTCATCATTAAGAGCCCCGACAAAAGTCGATCCCGAATAGTGAAGCTGGAACCCAACTAGTCCTAAAAATCAAATACCTTCTTCACTAGCCTCTTCAAATGATCTATTAACAAGTCTCCAGAGACGATGAAAGAAAATAAGCTTCTCATACAGTCTAGATGATCCCAACGATGGTATGTAACGAGCTTGCTCATACAAGTCCTTCTATATTAAAGTCGAGAAACAGATCCTTCTGTCCGAAACTGACTATATACACATGTACTTCGTATCTACTACATTTTTCGTCATTCAAATACTGTTCATAGCCCCTTAGCTGTTCGTTGCTCGAATATTCCATTTGGGCAAACAAATTCCATTGAACGTCGGTGCAATGTCCATTTTAAACTCAAGTCCAGCAGCAAAATCAATCCCTCGCCAAAGAAGGCCAGCAATTCCGCTAAGCCGTCCTGTTAAACGTTGGAATTCGCATTGACTCACTGGTTGACACTCAACCAGCTAAACTCGACAATCGTGGAAGAGCTGAAGCAAGATGTAAGAGTATCACAAGGTCTGCTATATAATGGACAGCTCGAAGCTGATCACGATTTACGGCCCTTCAGAGAATGTTCTAAAATACCCTTTTCCAGCCACTATGCTCGTCAAGTCAAAGACAAAGCCATGTGGATTGCACTAAGGTTAGACGAGATGTGGCGTGAGTACGATTCAACAACTCTCATCGGGGGCTACGACTCCGAGTGCCATCAGGGATAGTGATTTCGAGGAATACTCTTCATCTGGGATCATCTCTGTGCCTCGAAACGACTAGGAAAAGCTGGCTAACCGTCCCGTGAGGTGCTAATTCCGCTGGGTAACGAGTGATCGCTAAGGTATCATTTGCCTTCCATGGAGTTTGATTGATATTGCTTGCTGTACAGTGTGTGGTTCAGGCTTTTGGTGGTTTTATTTTGCATTCAGTGAATTACTCATGGTCCTTGGATATGTCTATCTTTATTGCATGGATTCCCATTATGTTGGTATTAAATCGTATTTAAGTTGCTGATGCCCGTCGATTCTTAGCAAATTAGATTTTCAATTGCAATCGTCGTGCTGCGTAGCAAAATAGAGGTTACAAAGATTTGCAGAAAGAGTGAAGACCTACAAGGAAGCGAAAGTCATTGAACTCGTAAGATGAATCGACAACAGATGAACACCACTTTAAACGCCACTTTCATAAATATGTCCTAAATTCTATTCTCCAGAGGCAAGTTCGCCTTCAGTCTAGAGCAGAGTTCATCTATTAAATTAGGTGCGATTGACAGATCCGTGTCATGTACATATGTACATCTCTGTTTTGTCCTGTAGCTGCGCGCTGAAATGCCCTAAAAATTCGCCTAGCAAAATGTGGTTTTATGGAATAAACTAAAGAAGCTTCTAATTGTTTTTGCCACTATTGTCCTAATTCACGTCATTAGATATTTATCAACTATCACCTTCTCCTGTACTTAACTCCTTAAGGTAACAATGAATTAACAAATTGATTCTGGGTCAGGATGTCCATGTCTACTTCTAAACTCTTACACCATCTACCTACAGTTACGCAAATTGATTGACGAACGAGCACCTAATACCAGTAGTTTTAAAATGACAAACTAAACTTGATTTTCCAAATTTCCCGTCGACAGTTCGACACTATGCACGCCACTTCAAAATGCGTCCAGACAGTCTACCATAAAGCAAAAAGGCTGCACAATATCACGATCAAGACTGACACTTTTGCCAGACTCACTAACAAAATGTGCTTGGATTGCCTCCAGCAAAACTGTCAGTCCAACCAAACTTGCAGTTCGTAACCATCAACGCTATTCGACAGCGACAGACATATCCATACCAAGGGTTGCAGACGCCATATTTCTTTGTCTGATGTGAAGAGCAATGCGCAAAAAGGAACCCGAAAAGGAGGGGAAATATGCAACATGGCTGCCAAATGTGATCCTCTACGTGGACAGTGAAACGGAGCATGCAAACAACCCAGGTGCTATGTATTGGAATGGTAGTTACAAAAGAGAGCAGAAAATGTGGGCAAAAGGTACTTTTCCGGCGGCAAAAGGGATATGTTTTGGAATGAATTGAAGAAGACATCTTTGGAATGCCATTACCCTAAGTTACAGCCAAAGAAATTTAGACATAAGAGCGGCGTTTTTTTTTCCACATTTTGGTTTATTGTTGGAACTACAAGTTTTCTCCAAAGACTGCCGTGTCTCAGGCAGAAGCTCCTCGCGCCTCGGGAGCTCGTAAAGTAAGCAAGTACAAGTTTTATCCAAAAAGAAATACCTAGAGGTGAAGAAGTTCATGAAAATGGAAGAGTTCACCCAGAAATATTGTAAACTTGGGCATAGTCAGCCAGTTAATACCGAATCTGCTTTAATGAGTGTTTAATTTGCTTAGAAATTGGCCATAACTTGACAAGCCTTGTATTTGTATGTTAAACTCAAGAAAGAGCTGAAGCCAAGCGGAATTTGGAAAAAAAATCGATTACCTCTTAGAGAAGGGAATCTTCGGAACCCCGACTGAAGACCCTTAGTCAAGCTAATAAATTGAAGAAAATGATGATAATGTCAATGTTTGTGCACAAACTGTCCTAAATGTGTTCAAGAGATATGATTAACTCGGTTGGGTAAGGTGTTAACGCCCAGACCAGAGTACGTCATTAAGTACGTCGACAAGAACGATTGAATTTGGGATATGGTCATATTCAGTGATGAAACATTTTCGGGTCATATGAACGGCATTTCAGATCTTCCTCCAACCGTCCAGTATGGTGACTAAAATGTCATGGTCTGGAATGCTAGGCTTCTTCTGGCGTAAATAATCCGGTTTTCATTGAAACTTAACTAGATTCTTGGTTGGAGAGTAAATAAATTGGGTCTGGTCAGCAACTTTTCGATCCTACACTTTCCAATGATGGCTTTATAATGCTTTATAAGATAGTCAGCAAAAATCAGCTGTTTAAATGGAAAAATCGACTTAGATTGGACCTCCAAGGCCCAAGGACTTACCTTAAGTTGTTCACAAGAAGGTAGGAACAACCATTGAGTACAGTACAACGATCGCATTGACTTGACAGACCTTAAACGGATGTCATCAGGTATTTAGATGGCATGATGCAATGTTCTTGCGTTTTCCAAGTTCAAGGTAAAAGGTGATACCATTGGCACATATTTTCAGATACTGCTTTTGAAGGTACTCAGAGGACTTTATGCTGGTCACTGTCTTACAGTCTTTAGGCCACACTTATTTAAGGGGCAAGTCACTAACTCTTTGAAGAAAATGAGGTCTATGAGGTCTAGAGAGTCTAAGAACTGGAGCTAGATTTAGAACTTCTTTTAAATTTGCTTTGGGCAAGTTTTGTTTTGTTATTTCTCAAATTAATCGAGGCTTTACTACGTATAACTATATTCCCCGACCCAATTAAATGTTTTCACTTGTTTAGGGAGATGTTCATATTGTTTGATGCTTCATCAGTCGATGAAACTTTAATGAAAATCTAGATTCTATGCAGATGAGGTTGTTGACTTGAACCTTTTTGCTTATCTGCATCATCTTTAATGGCAAAGCTACGGACATACATACGGAAAGTATTATTTATTGGTGAAGCTAATTTCCATATGCCGACAAGATCTACAACGGTAACGGTGGTAACTTTGAGTATAAAACTCCTACCACGAGTTAACCAAAAGCCAGATTTTCTACAACCATGAGGCTTCTTCCGCCGATACTACTGTGTGAGCGTTAAATATAGTCTTAACCCTTTTTGGACAATTTTCAAATATTTATTTTGTGTTTTGGTTTATAGGTGCCTGCATGGTGAACAGCGTCTACCCATTCGTGTTTGGAGGGGAGCGCAACAACAGTCGAACGGTTTACATTCAAGAAGTAGGTTTTGGCCCACCAGGACCACCCGGTCCACCAGGACCAGCTGGACCCAAAGGTCCACAGGGTCATAGGGGAGACGATGGTCAACATGGTAACCCGGGTCCACCGGGACCAATCGGCCCACCTGGTGAGCAAGGTCCGGATGGTAGACCAGGGTTCCCTGGCCTACGAGGTCCCAGAGGGCCACCTGGTCAAAGAGGTTTTCGCGGTCCAATAGGCCTACCAGGTCCGATTGGTCCGCCAGGCACTATTGGAGCAACGGGTGCAACAGGACCTGCTGCTGCAAGATTACGTTCTTCTGTTTCTGACAATCTAGACACTGATGATGAGGAGGACTTAGCGTTGGATGATGATGATGGTGACGATGGCCAAGGATATGGAGGAATTGATTACAATCATTACAATTACTACAATTATGATGAACAGGTTTATGGTAATAGGAAGTGATTTGGTCTAAATGTATTCAAATAGCAGAAGTAAGAATAAATTGTTTAAAAATGAAAAAAATTGAGTGTTTTGTGAATATTTGTGGGATAAGGTGTTTGCAGGAAGGAATCTCAGTTGTGGGCGGATTTCTTTGAACATTTTTAGTCCTGAGATCTTGGATTCCGATGAAAACTAAGTTTATTTCAAGGACCTAAATTGTCGAATTTCCATAAACTGACCCGCGAAAACTAATACTGTCAGCAGTGTAGCAATAGAAGTAGTTAAGAATTGGTAGTAACTAGGTTTGGAGGGTATAAGATGCTCTATGATGCAAAGCATGGACCTTCCGGAGACAGATTACAAAAATGAACGTAAAATTCTTCGGACGATCCTTGATCACGTTTACCTTGGCGAGCTTTAGTGAAAGTGAACGCTACGACCTCTACAGCGACATCGACAGTAATATAAGATGATTAGGACATGTAGAGCGAATGAACATAAATGCTCCGGCACGAAGAGTGTTCGAATCAAACCCAATAGAGAAAGGTCTCACCTTGGGTGACGCCTTGAAATAAAAGAGGATTGTTGGCAAAATTTCACTTCGTGTTCAAAGCTCACGACTGACTCCGGCTAGAATCTTAGCTCAGAATGGACTTTCACCAGTTTTGATATACAGGCTTCAATCCACCTAAGACTTCTTTTTATCCGACCTATGCTGATGTCTATGAAGAATCCTCTCCCTGCATAATGACTATCAAGCTCAGTAATCAGCTCAGAAGTAATGATGAGCTTGCCTTAACCTTTCAAACCATGACTCTTTGAATTGTTTGAAAAAGTTTAAGTCAAATACGTCGTTACCAAGTTGAAACTAATTCTCTTTGGGTCACCAAGTTGAGACTCCAAATATCCCTCAAGGGAGAATCCAGTTTCTGATGAATATTTCATATGAAATATTTGCTAAGGAAGAATATGAGTCTTAGATGGTAGGTTGTGTCAGAATATAGGCAGAAAATATTGGTACACAGAAAAGAAGATATGAATTTGAGTCCATTAGTTGCTTCTGCAAGGTGAAAATCTTTTTGAATGATAACCTGACGTTATGTCGAACAATTGTTGCTGGTCTTCTCTATTAAATCTAAGCATAGCTCTTTAATTAATGAGAAGAACTTTCCGAAAAGGCCATGAGATTGTCCCCTAGTTAGCAAAGCCATGAGTTGAGAAACGCTTTGAACTCTACCATATTGTAGGTATTTCAGAAACATAGACACTTTACGAACACAAATTACCACTATTTCGCTGTAAGACAAGCTCTTGAAGCCCGACTTGTGGAATATCCGTAACAATAGGATATTTCAAACAGGACTTCTTTGGATACATAAACAACCCTATGCCCCTGCGTGGGTTACTCCTTATGCCCAAATAACGCTAAACCAAGAAATAACCACGCTATACTGGTGGTATACTAGTACACGCGTCCAATGGAGCCGTAGAGATCCCTACAGAGGATGTGAAGATTGACAAGTCTAAGGATGATTAGGCTGCTGACCTCCAGAGGAAAGGATTTGGAAACCTTGAAGAATCAAGATATACATATGTATGTAAGTATGTATGTTTTGCAAATTATTTCGATCGACATCCTAGTGACAGGCCTGCTCTCAAACGAGTGGCCTTCAAAAATGACGAAGCATCGAGGAACTCACAATTGTAACTCAGCTACAACCTTATAGAAGAGGAACCATCAAAGTATGATCTAGGCCCCCTGTCGGTGTACAATGCACAGAAATGTCTAGACAGTTCTATAGGTTAGGTATATCCATCTGACTAACTATATCCACTTTGGGCCATCGAACTCGATTTCAAATGATTAGCTAAGTTTGATGTAACTTTAAGCCTCGTATTATCGTTTCAAATAATGTGTCTAAACGAAGTGTATCTGTCCCCTTCGCATACGATAAGTCTTGGAAACCCCAACAAAAAAAATATAAAAATCGTAACAACGTACCTACGGGTCCTTACTTGCACAGCAGTAGCATCTAACTCATTATGTATAGCCGGCGGCAGCAAAGCCTTGGGCGAGACTTTTCCCAAGAAAATCCCTTAACACGCAAATTCACTTTAATAAATGAAAATTTAATTTCTCAGCCACCACCACTACCAGTAAGGGTACGTACCAGCGCCGCACCCTTCGTACCCAGCACCCATTAGTTCCGCCATTATCATTACCCTGTTACATGTAACAGTGACAATTTTATAAATCCCTTCCTACACACCTACGCCAAACCGTGGTGGTAGGTATATCCTTTTTTTTTCTTCTTCTTCTCTTCTATCCTGTGGGTAGAGTGTGCACTATGCGCCCTGCTAAGCCGTGGAGTAAAAGGCGAAGCAGGTTTTCTAGGATTTAAACTCTGGCGTTCCTGCCCCGTAAAATTACAATAAAATGCGATTGCACATCTTAATAAATGTCAGTTCGTTTCAGGACAACACTAAGCCGAAAGGACGAGAGAGAGAGAGACAGAGAGAGAGAGTACTCGTATAGAACGACCGGACCGGATCGAAACGAACATAGAAACGAAAAGAGGCGAACGAAAAAAAAAAAAAAACGAAACGAATAACAAAAAGGGATAATAAAAACCTCTAACGCCACATAGCCAAGGATAAAGCTGAAGGTGATTTATGCAGGATGTTAAAGCAGTCGTTCTCCCTTTCTGTTCTGTTTTAAGTTAAGTTCCTGCCTGCCACCTCCCTGGTTGAGGACAGCCCGAAGAGAACGAAGGGGGAAGCAAAAACTATACAACTACATTATTTAGCAATCCGTTTTTCGGTTTTTCGTTCCGATCTCATTAACTTGGTTAAAAGCTCATTCATTCATTTTCCCATAGACATGGAAATTAGGGCTCATTTGGAGAGCTATGTTCACAACCCTAACCGGGATGACATTGCCAGCGAGAGCAGAGATGTACTACTCTGCTCACAGTCACAGTTATAGTCACAGTGCCGGGTGGCACCCAAACACCATCATCGCATAGGCCCGGCCGGCTGGCAGGAGGCAAAGGGTTACAGCAGGATAATGATGATGATGATGATGTTGATGGTGGCAGGGTGTTTTAAAATTCACACACAGTGCCATAATTTTGCTCTTTTCAGAATCCTTTTCTGCAGAACAATGAAACACGACATAGTGGTTACTGCTGGTGTGCTGTTGGTGGTTCTGTTTGGTTTTTGTCCTTTCTCCAGCGCCGACTGCCCCCCTTCCACCGTCGTCGTCGTCGTCGTGTGCCAAAAGAATTTGTTTTGTTTTACAATGAATTAAAAATGAGGAGACAATGAATTGGGGTGGTTTTTTGTTTCCTACTTTTCATTCTCTTTAACAGCGAGCAGCGGACATTGCCCCAATGGAGTGTCCTGGAGCAATGTGGTGTGCTTACTGCTACTTAGCGGTGGATGTTCACTTGCAGAAAAGTTCTCTCTCTCTGCCTGGCTGTGGGCGAGTGTGTGTGTGGTAATTTTGTTAACTTGCTAGTCCTGGGTGCTAGTTCATAAAACCCTGGAAAGGGAGTTTGTGCAAAGTTTAATTGATTATGTTTTTGTTCACCCTTTTGGCCGCCGCCGCCGTCGCCGTTGGCATGTCATTTTGAATTTTTAATGTACTGCCACTTGTAGTCTCCTTCGTTTTCTATTCCCTTTTACCACACCCATCGAGAAAACTATAAAAATCCGAATTCCCAGAGAAATGTAAACAAATACGCAAATCAAATTAAGTAGGTCCGCCCAATCTGATCAAGATTCAAATCAAGCAGATACATGGGAATTTGTTTTTATTATTCTTATTGGCATGTGCGAAAGATTCACCGTTACAGGGCAGAGAAGAGGACAAAGCCGAATTTACTATATAATGGGCAGGCATGCTCGAGAGCCATTAGAATTGTTTACGCAATGTTTCGACTAGTATTCCTCGTCTTAAGTAAGCACAGCTTGGGTATTTGGTTCGAACTCCCTTTAATAGGCTTTTTTTGATTTTCCTTTTTAGTCTCTGCAGCGTTGGTGTACACCACCACAAACGTGGTGGACGAGCCAGTGGATGATCAGGAAGATAATCGTGAGCCTCGTGCCTTTGGCGGGCTATCCGATCCGGTGTACATATCGCAATCGCAGCACTGTGTGTGTCCACCAGGGCCACCAGGCTCTGCAGGACCGGGTGGTCTGGCAGGAACACAAGGTGAACGAGGTGATCATGGAAACACCGGGCGAGATGGCTTACCCGGACCCTCTGGACCGCCTGGACCAATTGGCACTTCGGGCCCTGATGGAATTCCCGGACCACCAGGTGCACCCGGAAGGCGTGGTGGACATGGCTATCCTGGTCCGATCGGGCCACCCGGACCCATTGGACCGATGGGACCTATGGGACCAATGGGACCTATTGGACCAACCGGCTAGATAGGAGTGGGGAAACACAATGTATTTCGGTTATTTATGCAATAAAAAAGAAGATTTGAGAAATCTAAATGGTTTTGTTTTGTCCTTTAATTCTGAGAAGGGTTGAGAGGCCTATACTAGGTGACAGTCAAGAGATAAAAACCAGGCCAAAAAATACTTTAATCCTTAGCCATTTTTTCATTATTTATTAATAAAAGTTAGGGGACCTAGATGGCTGCCCTGGGGAATGCCAAAGTAACTTTCTATACTCAAGATTGTGAATGATCTTAAAAAACCTTTTAAGAATATGTTTCCTGGTGGACTAGATTTTTAGAATTAAATGGAGAGATGGTAGCAAACAAACAGTACTGAGCTCCTGATGCCACGATGTGGACATGTACATATGTAAGTGAAAGCAAAGAGCGCTGAATTGGTAGCAAATTTATTTTTGGAAGCAAACTTAAGTTGTTAGCTTATGAGCTGTGATTAAGCAGTCTCTACTAAGGAGAGAGTACGTATTACCAATCGTTGTATGAATACATAAACCCATGGAAAAGGATTGCATATTTGATAGTCTAGACGTCAGCTCTAAAAATTAACTAAATCCGTCTTTAAGATCACAAAGGAGGTCCTTGTTTGCAAACGAGTTTTGGTAAGACGTGAAGACGAATAAAGTGGTACTACAATTCAAGATCGCCTTGGGGATTGAGAGATATATACATACATAAATGATGCCATTCAACGTATCCGTCCAATAGCAAAATTTAAATATAATGACATAGACTCTGAAATTCGAGGAGATTACTGGATCTGACCAGGCTATTCAAAGAAAGAATGATCGGAACCTCAAGTAGGATAGAGAGTATATAATGCCGAATGAAGTTTTATGTTTAAATTTTTTTGAACGAAAGATGATATTAAGAATATAACGCAGGGGGTTTCTACTGAATGTAACAATACTAGTTGAACCCTTCCCTTTAACAATATATTGAAAGCTCTATCGAATTTTTGGAAACATTTATAAAAAGTTTAAAAAGTAAATAAAAGTCTTCACTCACCTGTACTATATCTTGCGACGATAGACTGAATCAGATCTCAAGCAAAGGCACACAACACTTTTGACGAACGAGCACTCCCGAAGCAATAGGAAAGAGAACTTTTTTTTTTTAATAACAACACCAAGGACTATTTTCACTAATAAAAACAAAAAAAGGGGATTTTTTCTTGACAGGACTTTAATAAATAACAACTAGGCAGTGAAACGCATTTTATAAAAAGGAACACTTTTTCATTAAACAAAACACAAACATAAAAAACAATTTTTTTTTAAATAAATTTACTTCACTTTACTTTACTTTATTTTTTTTAAAACTTATCGCGACTATAAATACTAAAGAGAACAGACAGGAATTTTCTATTTTTCAAAAAAAAACACAAATCTGAAAAAAACAGCAAAAGGGGATATTTTTGCTTTGAAATTAAGAATTTGGGATTTGGAATGGAATGCATTTCATAAAAAGAACAATTTTTTGTCTACTAAACATGGAATAAATAAAGGAATAACACTTTTTTTTTAAAGAAAATGAAATGATTACTTTGGTTTTAATTTTCTATGATTTAATTCAAATGATTTAATTGGTGTTTTAAGCGATCGCGAACCGGGGGGTTATAAACACTTGAGACGGGAGAGGGGTTTTTTTTTGGAGCAGATCTGAAAAAGGAAGAAAAATATGTGTTAGTAAAATAGTGTTCAAAGATTATTTTTAAATTTATATTTTTATTTAAATTTATTTAAATGAAACGGAATACGTCAGGGTTGGGTACGTTACAGATAAACATTTTTTTGGCGCAGCAGATCTATGGGACTAGCTTCTCATAACCATTCGTATCTGATGGGGGAAATTTGTTATTTAAGAAGTTTTTCTATAGCAAATATACCCTCAGATGTTTATCAGACGCTCGTGAGAGGTGGGGACGTGAAAAATCTTTAAGTTGTTTTGACTGGTACTCGAACCTCGAACCTCTTGCTCCGTAGTCCAACGCAGTAACCATTTGTGCCACGATCACCACAGTGTTGGGTACTTTAAACGCTATTAATAGTGAGAAGAAATCATTATCATTTCTGTCCAGGATATTGTTTTTGGGATCAGATTCCTAGGTCAGGAGTTAGACCGGCCCTGGATAAGGATGCACTTAGACCAGAAAATGTCCGTTGTGCTGCCGTTAAATAAGGTGGGTGGGTCACCCTCTTGGAACTATTTGCTCCTTTTTTTGAAGGAGGTTATATTAGCCGTGCAGGCGGTAGACCTAGTCCTAATGAAGAGTATTATTTAATACGACAATGAATATCATATGTCCTTCGAACTCCGAACAACGGGATGAGATCGTTGACAAATTTCTAGGTCGGTGGCACTTCATTTTACTGATGAGGCAAATTGACAAGGTAGAAACTGTCAAGAAGCAAGGTAGAAGCGCTATCTTGGTATCGTCTTTACCCTTTAGCCTACATCTCAAACTTTATGGGCCTATTTCTTATCTGAATTAATTTTTTGTGGTCCCACCAGTAGATCGAAAATAAGGCAGAGCCGATTTACCAGTATAAAGCTGGAATACGACCACAGAACTAGCCTGTGCATCTGATTCTTAGTTTTTTTTTGGTTTTGCTGCCTATCTGGTAATCTTGGGCATGGATTTAGTGCTCAATGTACAATGCTACAATGCAATCTTGACCTTGTTATAACCTTCTTGACAACATGATGGTTATTTCTGAACCCATTGCAAAAGGTTCCAGGCGGTGAAATGAATAAGTAGGTTGTATACCCCATAGCCAATGTGGTTTGGATTTCTAGAGACCTTGGACAAAGTTCCCACACGTTTTTTAAACACTGATAGACGCTATGAAAAATATATTCTTGATCAGGAGATGTGGAGGATAATATATTTTGCAGGAAGCCCCTGGGTTCCTATTTCATAGATCCAGCCTGAGATCAAAATTCTGTGTAAGACTATGAAAGTTATCAGAATAATCTCAGAACTACCAATGGATGGAACGACATACAGGATAGAAAAAAAAAGAAAGGAGCATTATGAGATCAGCTAACAGAAACATTCATAAAAACTTCTGAAAAAGAAATATTTAACCGTCTCTAGATATAGATATATAATAGGACTCATTAGAGGGATGTAGCGAAAGAAATCGGTACGCAAGAGTAATCTTTTTAGGAATGAAGCTACTTCGTGCAATATGAGTCATGGAATTTCAATGATGTCATTACCTTTCAAATATGTAGTTCCACCACTCTCTTCGTACATCACGTACGCAAAACATATGCACGCAAATCTGTCTGTATTTCCAACTCGATCCTTTCTCTAGATTATGTTTCGAAGTAGTCAACCCAATTCTTTGTAAAAATTCCAATGAATTGGGGATAATTATCACGCAATCCATTTGTTTTACAACTTATTAGAATAGATTCGTCCATCAAAACCACAGCTTTCTCAGTGGAAAGGGTCAGAAGATGGTAAACATATCTGGCCTCATAAAACCCAATCAGTCCGCAATGAGCACTCGATTATCTGATTTATTTGCATTTCATCAAACTTTTCACCCGCATAGCACTTTTCACCCATCATACCTCGCTTTCCTTACTTTCATTTACACCAAAGAATGTATATAAATAATAGCCCCGAACTGAGAACTTGTAATTGCCAGTCAATAATGCGGCTGCTAACAGTGCTCCTCATTGGTAAGACGCCACAAAAGTCATCTACATTAGGTTAAGGATAATCCTATCTTCTTGCAGGCATTCTCGCCCTTGTACTCGCAGTTGATGCACAAAATCAGGCGACCCGCTTCTTTAACTTTCGGAGGCAAACTCCCGTCCAGAGTAGACAAAGCCAATGCCACTGCCGGCCAGGACCACCAGGACCGCCGGGTGAGCGAGGTGTAAACGGCCAACAAGGCGATAAGGGTGAAACTGGGTCTGATGGTGGGGCAGGACTACCGGGACCACCGGGACCAGTTGGTGCTAGAGGGCCACGTGGTCTACCTGGTCCAGCCGGACAAGAGGGCCCAGCTGGCAGTCGCGGTGCTCGTGGCCCACCGGGAGAAATTGGACCACGCGGTCCAATTGGTCCGCCGGGACCCATTGGGTTTGTTGGTCCACTGGGACCAGTCGGCTAAATGTATTATGTTTTTGTAATTTTAATGTTCACAATTGTATTTATTTATTTATTTGTAATAAAATTGAAAAAAAGAAATGAAATTCTTTTAATTTTAGGGTGACCAACATTGTTTTTATCAAATAGTGTGAGATCTTGGTTAGGTAGCGAGACAGGTTGTCAAGAAGTGATAGAAGTCACAATGGGAGGAAATGTTTTTAATTGTGACGTCCCATTTTTACTTGCACCTATACCTATAGGGCAAGTATTGCAATCGTGAAAAAAATCGAACTCGAGATTTTAATCAAACTTGACATTACTATGATGGAGAAGTCCAAAAAAGTAGGTCCGGCAATTCCGTCTGTCTGTCTGTCTGTCAGTCTGTCAGTCTGTCAGTCTGTCAGTCTGTCAGTCTGTCAGTCTGTCAGTCTGTCTGTCTGTCTGTATATTCGACTACAGCCTAAACGGCTGAACGGATTTACTTCAAACTTTATATATAGGGTCTGTGGGATATTCCCTAGAGGCGAAATTTTAATTTTCATTCTAACCTCAAAATTAAGGGTAGTTTACTTAAGGCCGATTTCAGTTAAAATGGATTTTCTCGAAAACGGCTCTAACGATTTCGATAAAATTTGATGTGTGGGTTAGTTTGGGTATATGCTATGAGGTGGCATACCACGTTTTTCACGAAAAATTCGAATAACGGTAATATTGAAAATCAGCTGTTTCTCGGGTATTTGTGTGACGATTGGGCTAAAAATTATTATTTGTAGGTTATAAGACAAGTGCAAAATAATGGCATACCAAATTTTGGAATGCCACGCCCACTTTTATAAAACGTATTTTTTTCCAAAAATTTTACTAGAAATTGAGGAAAAATTATTTAACCAAAGTAATAGGCCTTAAAATTCTCTATAATTCACTCAAACACCCTATCTGGCCACGCCCACTTTTTATGGGCATTTTTATAAAAACAAAACATTGAGTAAACTCCTACAATGTTATGACTATTATTCCATCGAAACGCGGAATGCCACGCCTACTTTACTGGGAAGAGCAAGACTTGGACTTTAATCCTGATAAAATTATACACTTATAGCATTACGGTGCAAGTACGTACGACCCAGTCGTGCACTTTATTTTAATAGGGTGTCTCGGCTATACGTGAAGTTAGCTGTAGTGTGCTTAATACTTCAGCACTACGCTGGTCACCTCAGGATAGGTTTGACATGATCTGTGGAAACAAATTTAGGTGTATACCTTCCAGTTTCGACTTATAAATTTAGTCAGCACAAACCAAGATAGCTCAGAGAGCAGTACAGTACTCGCAGTTATCCCCAAAGCATTGCCTAAGGTGATATTTTCCGACCAAAGTCCTTCAGTTATTTTTCTTTAGGATTTAGGCCCAATTAGCTAAACCATAAAAAGAGAATTGTTAATCTCCTTTAATGTAGGGCGGGGTTCATAGCAGTACTGCAAACGCAGAATGCTGGCCATTTATACTGTAGCATCGAAAACCTTGAAGAGTTATGTTCGGTAAAACAAGGGAAAGCTGAAGGCTGAAGGCTGAAGAAGCACCGGCCAGCAGTTGAACAAGTTAGCTGTAATATTCGAGTCTTTGTTAAGCATCTTTAGAGCACAGAAGGCATAGGGCCCTTCGTGTCTTTTGCAAGTTACCAAGGTATGGTAGATTAATGCTGCTTGCTTGGGCTCTCAGCATTTGTCATATTCGATGAATATAAACGCAATGATAATATCGTGAAATTAAAAGAGAACAGTAGTGGAAAGGATATGAGGCATATGGTGCCCGTTGAAAGCTTGGCAAAGGAGCAGCAAATAAGAAAATAAGATACGAAAGGGGCAATCATTGTTACTTAATTGCTAAAGTTTTAGGGAAGCTAAACATCTTAGAATTAGTCAATCTAGCTCCAAGAAGCATCGTTAAGTTATTCTATAGGAATTTCGCCTTTTCTTTGAAGCTGTCTGTGTTCTGATGGTGGACAGTACTATAACAAAAGATGGTGGTAGACTATCTGTGATTTAGACGAAGATCTCAAATATTACATGTATCCCAGATTGTGGGTATCCCGATGCTACGAAGTCTTTTTATAAATAAACAACAAAGGAATGATCTTCAGAGTAACTTTAAACTCTGAATGAATTCCTTGACACTGAGGGGGGCTTTTAACAAATGGAACCTCTATCTATTGCCCTTCCTAAGCCTAGAACAAATGTTAAATAGCAGGCTCATCAATGCTTAACTGGGATTCTGTTTAACAAAGTAGTCTAATGATGGTAACATCAACATTAAAGCTTCCGCAGTCCTTACAAATGTAGACCCTTCTGAACCAAATATTTTCTGATAATGAATAGGGACAGTCTATTGCCATGGAAGCTCTACATTTATACTCTGCCTAATGTACATATTTCCGTAAGCAGGGAAAATGAAACTGTTTCATTGGCGCAAGGGCATAATGATAAGTGCTCTTCCAACTATTGCCGTAAAGGCTATTGACGCAAGCTGAATTTAAAATCTTCCCTTTCTCTAGAGAGTATAAACGAAAACACTCAATTTGCTTTTGAGTCAGGCCTGATCAAAGCATGGGCATGGATACGGCTATTGCCGAGAACTCTGCATGTCCTATCCGTGTGGTGTACCGAAAATTAGACCTAAGTCTTCATCTAGTGAAGGACTGCCTGACTCCTTATTCTAACATTAACTTTGAAAGCAGAAAGTTATGCATTCTCTGGACTAAAATCCAAGCAGCTTCTCATCATATTCCATCGACTAGCAATAGAAACTTATACCAAGAAGCGTGTCATGTAGACCAATAGTATTCTCCCATCTTATATCGCTGTGCACCTAATTGTCGCTACGAACCTAACAGTGACATCTATCAGTCAAAGATCCTTGTGGCAGGAAGTCACTTGGATCGAGCTGGCTAAGAAGTTCCATTTGCATAAGTTAGCATTGCGAACTGTAAAATCCTCTCATCACCATTTTGCGGAATGCGCCACAAGTTATTTACCTCAGATCGACGATAAATAAAAAAAAATTGTTTTCCTCACGTAGGCCAGGATTTTGTTGAATCGCATTCTAATAGATTCCATCACAGAAATTTACGACTCCCAATGAATGGGGTCAAAACTCGACACTAACCGTAAACAGTCCACGTGAACCAATTGGTTTCACTGACCCCATAAAAACCACTAGCTTGGGCCGTTAAATTCGCAACGAGTGCTAAGTTATCTGATGATTTGTGTTTTATTGAATCTAAACAGGTGCCGCCGCCAACGCCATTGATGAAGAAGAAACCCCAACTTGCTTCAATCAATATAAATACTTCGACCGAAGTGAATAGAACTATAACTCAGTCAATCATGCGGTCATCAACATTGATTCTAATTGGTAAGACGCGGCATTAGACTAACCGTCACTTGGTAGTGAAAATGTCCTTTCTCGCTTTCAGGCATTCTTGCCGCAATACTGGCAGTTGATGCTAAAAACCAGGACACCAGGACATTCGGAAGCAGTGGCAGCAATAATAACAACAACAATCGCCCCCAGCCCGTTGTGGTTAGGAGACAACACCGATGCCTCTGCCAGCCGGGACCACCAGGAGCACCTGGAGTTCAAGGCATAAATGGCCCCCAAGGGGACAAAGGACCACGCGGTGCTGATGGATCATCAGGACTACCCGGTTCAATCGGTCCTATTGGACCTCGTGGTCCACGAGGCCAGTCTGGGCCACCAGGACAAGTAGGCCCACCAGGTAGCCGTGGCAGTCAAGGTCCACCCGGCGATATCGGACCACCCGGCCCAATTGGACCAATCGGACCAATTGGTATCCCCGGACCAATTGGACCAACTGGTTAGAGTCCTTGCCCTTCCATATGTATATCTGAGAGAAATAAAAGAGAGAGCAATCTGAGAGCTGCGTATTATTTGTTCCACGCCTGCGCGGTGTCCGAAAGGAGCGCGAGTACAACTCCTGATTACAATCAAATTTTCCGCCACTTGACAGCAGTGCCGCCAAAAGGATCAAAGGCGACGGTGATCAAGCCGCAGATCAACTAGGTACAACTAATCCCCCCAAGAGACGAAGCTCGTCAGATAGACTCACAAGACAGCGTTCAATCCAGAAACGTCAGTGCGCGGCTAGTAGTCGCGCTACATGGTGACTCTCGAGTCATTAACATATTTTCCTGTCGGTTCCCGGTTCTCGGTTCCCATAGACTCAGTCCAGTGGCGCGGTATGTTTAGTTGGATGTCCAACGAATTAGATGCAGCAGCAAAGACACTTAACTCCAAAGCAAGCCACTCGACTGTGACACATAATTGTGATCCATTCGCATGTGTCGGACGCGCAAAAACCCAAACCGCATTGGGTTGAAACCTCAAGGGTGGAGCAAGGCACTGCACACCATAGGTGAGGTGAGTGAGTTGACTTGACTTGTCGTCGTGGTCGTCGCTGTTGTTGATCCTCTTGTCGGCGGAGCGGCAGTAGCACCACTCGCAATGGATTCATAGAAAATGCAAACACTTCTTTGGAATCTGTCTGTCTTCCTGCCTGTGTCTTGGCCAGTCCAGTCCACTGTGAACATTGGCATCATCGAAGCAAAAAAACAAACACAACCAAGTTCAACTTAATTGGAGCGCAGAGAATTGCACCTTTTCCGCGAGTAGTTGTTGCTAAACGCTTTTTGTTGGCCTGGATTGGGTGTGTGTGTATGCTCGTACTGGGATTGCAGCTGCCTTAATGTCCGTGGGGTAATAGACTCAACGCCTTAGAAATCGTCCGCGGTTAATACCCACTCCAGTGCAAGCCACAAACCTGGAATGCGGCTTAGAGTATGGCCATGCGGTGGTGGGTATGGGATATATCATTACCAAGTCCATGGTTTCTTGCGGTTTCTCTGGCACTTCGCACTATGATCGAGTTTTTGTGTGGCAATCATCCACTGGATGCTTTGGTTAGATGGTGGTGCATTCAATGGAAATTGCATTTTACAATCTGGAAGATCGAGTTCTTGGTTCGGTTGTCGTCGGATGTGGTTGGGCGGTTGGTTACTTGGTCTACAGCTGGAGGTGGAATGTGGGCTTTTTCCACTCGGCGCAGTTTATCATAATTTTTTATTCCTTTCTAGTTTATAGAGAAACATTTGTTTAGATGTGCGATTCGGGATTGGGTGGACAAGTTAATGCTCTGCCATGGGTAAGGTGAGTTTTATTTGAGAAAGTGTAGACGATAAATAAGACTTGCAAATCGAAATGTCATCTTTAATGCTGTGTAAATCGGGGCACAGTCATAGAAATGCAATCCTGAATAAGCTAACATTTTAGGTGGCGAGGAAACCATATTCGTGATGAGGTAATGAGCTGTCATGCAGACCCTAGGTGGATCTCTGAGACAGGTAATCGAATGTAGACCAGTTAGTCATGTGCAGTAATTGGAGAGCGGCTAGATTGCTCTCTCAACTGCTTGATGAATGGGAGTCTTACATACATTCGTATCAGGAGATAGGTATCTGGAGAAAGGTCCCCATGAGTTACCACAGAAAAGGTCTGCTTCAATCCAATAATTTATTTGCAAATTATTGATTTCATCTAAAAGTATACACTTCTACTCGAAATCTAGCAAGTCCACAACCCATGTAAGCAATTTGGTTTAGAACTCTGGCTAAAAACGCCCACAACTATTTCTAAATCGCAGTCTTATGAAATCCCGACATAAACTAGTCAACAGCATCTACGGTTTGAGTACAATGAACTCGAAAAGATACGAAAAGAAGCAGTGTTCGCGTCTCTAGAATGCCATTTAAGAATGAAAATCAATTCTGTTTAAACTAAACCTCAATGAGAGCTCCAACTAAGCACTTTTAATTTTTCTATTTAATTTTTCTACGAACGGAAATAGGTCTCCTTCTTCCATTCCAGGTTTAGTCAAATCTATCTGGACAGCCATGAAAGTAATTCTGCGTGCAATTGCTTAACCAATCTGAAATCTGTTATTGGTGCTTCAAATACGAATATCGCTGCTACCTATAGAACGATAGCGCTCCACTCAACAGTGTCATTTGAAAACCAGACTTCGGCTTTTCGGTTTGCTATTACCTCATTGCATTGGATGTAACTCTTGCACATGTACACCAAACGCTGTGTGTACCTCTATCGCAGATTTATGCTAAATTACTTGAGAATCCCAAGCACTTCCACTAAGAATCCTCGTTTAAAAATTGATATCAAAATACGAAATAATGAAAATAGTTTTATAGAAACCCTATTACCACCAGACAGCTGAGAGAATTCCCTATCTCCTTCTTTTGCAGCCATAAGATTTCGACAGGTCTCAACAGTATTTGTCAGCTTTGCAAATTTAAAAAGAATAGACTTTATCAGGTCTCTTCTTGACATTCGTAATATCATCCGCATAGGCGATAACACTGAGCCCCTATTTGCTCAAGGTTAGGAGTATGTCATACTATACATTACAATAAGGCCAGACTACTTAACCTTAAAGAGTACCCAGTGCTGGACCGCGAATGTAGAACTTCACCTCACACTGCTCAAAGTGAGGTAAGGCCCAGACCAATCCAACCATATCAGAGCACGTACAAAGTCGCAGACACCAAGGTAAAGAGAAGGGATTCAGAGAACCATATATCAACCTCAAAAAAACTTAAGAAGCTGACTATTTACCAGGATATTCTTAGCATAAGTAACATCTGAACAAGACAGGTTTACAGATCTAACAACTTGGAGAAATGCTAAACGAAACAAAAAAAACGTCTTAAAGTATATTGAGAGTCTAAGGTGCCACCTCTACATAGATATATGTATTTTATAAAAAGAACAGCAGTTCAGATCCAAAAAGCCTGCTACAGACTTTGTAACGAAATCTTTTGCATAACAATGTGAGGTACAAATGTATTTCAAACCCTGAATTACCAAAAATCATATCGAAAATATTTTTATAAAGTAAATTTGGTCAAAATTAATCAATACACTCAACATTTATGTTTCCACTCACCTGATTCAATGTTGTGAGTTCTCCTTTGTTTTCTTGATCTTGAGGCATAAGCAGCTTCATGCATACATTTGTATGTAATAGTCAAACACTGAATTAAATTGCACACCCGCTTCCCTGTTGTGAAAAAACGCATCGGCTTTACCCAAAGCCATATTTGAATGAATGTGGAAACGACTGTTCTAGCAACCAAAGTCCTTTCATGTTCCAAATACTGATAGAAGAAAACAATATTTATTTAAATATAAAAACATTCATCGCTCAGTCCTGCACTCTGTATCCTTAGGAAAAATGTGAAAATCAAAATAATATTGAACAACTTGTAACGAAAATGAGTTTAGATTTAGTTCCATTCACAGCAAATGAGGATCAGAAGCTCAGATCGCCAAACTGGATGCAAACACAAGACTAAAATAGTGCACGTAATAATGGCTACTCAAATCTACAGTACAGACTATGCTACTTCTTATGCTACCCCCTCTACTTAAGTTACTTCTACAATCGATCTGGATCCAAACTTCATTTAGCCATGAATGAAACATTCCATTGTACGTGAAATATTAAAAATTGAGAATTTTCTTGTCATGTTTGAGACTTCTAAAAGTGCAGGTTTGAGCAAACGATCATTTTGGAAGGAATAATGGACGACTGCCGGAAGCAAAACTAATCTATAACATGATAGTCTTCGTTTCATAGGAAATTCCATGGTGTAGTTGAAACGTGAATGTAACCTGCTCCTGCTTTTCGAACAATATCACTGGAAATGCACTAGAATAAAATCTGACAAACTGCATATTGAGTTATCCAAGCAAAAAGGGAGAGCTGTAACGCTACCTTCGAAAAAGAATTACTGATAAATTCAAACTTGGTATGGGCCTATGAAAATATCTTCGGAAACATCGCAAAATCGTACAACCTAATCATTTAAGTACAAAAGAAACAGAGGCTCCAACGAAAGCACACCGAGTTTAAAGGCAAAGCAGAAAACGGGAAATGAATCGAACACAATATGCAACAGAAGTTACATCAACTCGAAGGTGATCCTATAAACATAAGAACCAAATCAATCATGCTATGGCGATGGCTTAGTTATAACCTAAGTCGAAAACACTACAATTCAATGAACTATTCCCATTCGAAATAATGCCGTAGTAAGCAAACAGACTGAGAAACACTTAAAGTGTGTGATTTCAGTATGTTGGCCTTATAATCTTCATTATCTACCGAAATCTATAACAAGAGCTATGTTTAATACAAAGTACACATTAAATTATTTGTGTCCTATAATCTAAAGCATATCTAATTTGACAAGATATCCAGCAGTTGTACTGGATTTGAGTGGAAGAGAATGTTTTCTGTTTTGCATAAGGGATCATTGACAAATGACAACAGAAAAAAACAGATTGCATAATGACCCCTACATCAAGACCTGTCAGAACAGACTTTGAAAAGAAGTGCGCTAAAAAGAAGGTACGAAGCGTGACTAAGAATCCTGAAGCTCTACACTAGTACCAAAGAACAAAAATCAGGGACTAATCTCTACAGAAAGCTGAAAATAGTAGACTCGTGCTGGATGCTATACGTA
Organism: Xylota segnis; assembly: GCA_963583995.1. NCBI lineage: Eukaryota > Metazoa > Arthropoda > Insecta > Diptera > Syrphidae > Xylota > Xylota segnis. The sequence continues at coordinate 10,888,786 of OY757238.1, read as the reverse complement.
AATCGAACATAAACCACTTGGAACAACTATTTACTTTGAGTACTGAATAAGCTAATAAGACGTACATATATCACCTTAACCAGTACCAGATGATATTCGAGGACACAATAGAAGGAATGAGAAGGCCCAACACGAGGACATAATCATTGGAACTAAGTCACAAAATACTGATTTCAACAAAGTGAAGTCCACAAAATTACAGCAGCATCTCACACTAGTACAGCATGTATCGTAGCAGGAAAGATCAAGCCTAGGAACAATAGGAAACCATATCATTAGGAGACAATGTTGCAACTACTCACGAATTAGCAATGATTAGCTTTGTCCTTAATATAATCTAAACAGACTCGTTAAAATCTGCTATAAACTCAAACAAGCTTTAGAGAACAAGGAGTGTGAAAATCTTAATATATAACCGAAAAGTCTAAAACAGAAAACTGCCAACAACTGGAACGCAGTAAATAATCTTAAATACGGAACTTCAATTAAGACACAACGAGAGACCCGAACCAGACAAACCTATATGTAACAACGGTTATAAATAATCCAATCAGCTTAATGGATCTACAAATCTTGATCAAATCCAAGCAGACTTTTTGAAGTTTTTGAGATGATATTAGAAAAAGAACTCACAAAGCAAACATCATTAAATCAAGGTACAACAAAATCTAGCTACGGAACTAAAATAAACCACTGGGTCATATCGAAATATAAACTATTCAAGGTAATTCTCAAGGGTAATGTACAGTGAATTATTACCATCATACGAGTTACTCTTATCGACCGAATTCCAATCCACAGCACGAATCAATACAGGACTTAGTTTCACTAATAAAAGTGAGAGCCACCCTACGGTGAAAGAAATACGATTCCAAATCTCGAGTGTAGCCCACTATCTTGGTATGCACCTGCAGCACGTATTCGTATTACACAAAGAGAAAGTAAGGGAATACGGCAATGAATGTATCGTATAATTTCTGCTTCTGTAAACGATTTCTTAGAAAGAAATAGTTACCAGCCTTCAAAGTTGCACATCCGAGCAAATTCTGGCATACTTTTGCCAGTCGACGTAGGAAAATTTGAAGTGCCTTTGAAAATTGAACAACTTTACTTGCTTTTCAAAGAAAATAAAATGTAGATTGAAAGTTATAAAATCTCTGGCAAATGACACCAGAATACGAAACGAATACTGTTGATGTGAAGCCCTTGACATTCACGAACATTTTTGGCAAAAACAATCAAAATTTGTTCTCTCATAGACTCCATAGCGAGTCCTTCGAAACTGAAAATGAGAAACAACTTGGAAAGGTACGGAAACAGCTAGGTATGACTTAATGTTTCTAATTGGAATCAAGTGTACTCAGGCACTACCTCATGAAGTCTATGTGTCTAAGAAGAATGCATTTTAGTGGAACGATCGGCGAATAATTCTTAGAAACAATAGGTCAAACTAAAGTGATTTGTGCATCGACTTCAGGATTGTATTCTTAGCATCAATAAAAGTAAAACCATGATTCAATAAAGAGCACAACTGCCTTATGGTGTCCTGTGTCCCCTTAGATGGCTAATGCAACAAGAATTTGAGGATAGAAACGGATTTTTCTAAGTAAGACGTTTCAGTATGTAAAAAACTAAGCAAGAGACGAATATTTAGAGAAAACTAAATCGATAAACAGCTGTGTAATTAGACATAGGTGTGTACGTACTACCATTTCGACAGATGTCGCTAGAGACTGTGAGAAGAAAGACACAAACTTATTAAATTTCTGTAAAACAAGTCAAAGACTGACTAGTCCCTTCGAATCTAAGAGAAAATTTCCCCTCAAATCCTGTCGCGATGTCAGTTGAATTAGAAGACATCCCTAACAATGCGTTTCTCCACAGACAGGTAAGTTCCCTACGACAAATTTCCCCAAAATAAATCTAAAGCCATATCCGACGGGCGAACGGACCGAAACGAAACGGATGCGTAGAGATGCATATGCGAACGGAAGACGGCGACGATGGATTAGTCGAACGATTTTTTGGGGAAATCTTGTACGAAAATGTTCCAATCACTTACCACACGCGAGCAACAGCCATGGAGCACTTATCCGCACTGGCTCTGGCTCTCCGTCTTACCGCTAAAAGGATTATTTTTCTTAAACGGTACACTAAAATGGAGCAATGGGCTTTAACTTAGAATGGACATTATATTCAAAATTGGATACCTGAGTTTCTTCTTCACAATTTCCGTCGGTCTGTCACAATTTCAGATCTGTCATGGACTATGGGTATGCAGTCAGTGATCTGCCTCAATGCAGTGATTGACTTCGAAGGGGTGCAGCTGCAAGAAACTTGGAAGTCGCCTGCAAAGCTGGGTTGCCCCTGAAATTTTCACACACACACATGCAGCTGGGTGCAGTGGGAAAGGGACTTTGCTTTTTTTGTACAAAAAAAAGAAAATTTTACAAAAAAAAAAACAAAAATTGAAAGAAAATCTGAAAAGAGGGGACGGGATGTCTGGACTGCAAAAGAAACAAGTAAAAGGAATAGGTATAAGGAAAAAAAGTAACGGATCACCAGACGGTTGTTCTACTTGTTGTAATGGCGGACATGGTATATGTACATATACGTAAAATTGTGAAATAAATATTTTTCATTTTCGCGTGGACATTGGAATTTGTTTTTCTGAAAAAAAAGAGCCATTGGTTGGAAATTTACTAAGAAACCTCTGAAACTGCATTAGAGGAGCTGAAATCAAAGAAATTCAACCATTTGTGCATGGCTTGGACGTCGAAAAAATAACCGCTATCCTGAGGAAAAGTTATTTTCGTGATTTTACTCACCAGGCGGATGAATTTTAAGCTTGGAATACTAAAATTAGATGAGACTCACACCAATTGATAAGGCAGATATATTTTCTTCAATAAAATTGGTCAATTTTTCCGAAATTAAAATTCTGATTAGAACACCAAAGCTTTTGGTACCGACACCGAATTTGCTAAATGGCGGGAGGTTGTTGGCGTGGGTAGTAGATCGTATATCGTAGCCACGTAGGCGGCTAGCAAATCAGTGCTGCCAAACTTTGTTTTCTCTAGGAGTGGGGGTAATTATTTTTGTTTGCTAATGGGTTTTATTTTCTATTATAAGTATGTTTTGATGCATGTTGGTAATGGATTAATGGGATCTAGATCATTTAACATATATATGTACTTGTGTCTATGTACCAAGCTACTTATGTATGTACATATGTATGTACATATATTGGATAATTTCTTGCTAGAGAGAAGAGAAAATAGCAAAGGATGAATAGTTGATCCAATGTTTTGGAGCTCATTTCTCTAAGATTTCGTGTTGAATTAGATGAAAAGTGGAATCAAAAGAGTCAATTTTTCAAGAACTTCGTTCCATACAGTCAAAGCAGTTTCTTCAATACACTTTTTCCATGAATTTATTATCAAACTATGTGGGCAGTTTGTTTGATTAGAATTTTGCTATTTGAGACTAAATAGACATTTTCATCTGACTTCTGGCAAGTGAGACCTACCACTGTAGAGTTGTATAGGTATCATCATTTTGGATGATTGCTATGCAGTTTTGCTTATTCGACTTTCGTGATGGCAACAGATATGCCTATGACTTTCGATTCCCTCTGAAAATGTAGTGTTTAAGAGCGGTGAAGGCTGAAATTATTAAACTGAAACATTTTGTTTGAAAATAACTATCACACATTGGTGGGTACGTACAACCCTAAACCAAGTTTAAAAGCCGCAACATGAAATAAGTTAGGTTCCGTGATGGAATTTGATAATTTCGTTGTTTTGTTTAAAATATTGGAAATGAAAAATCGAAATCGTTTGAATTGGTTGAATATTTGTCAAAATTGCGCAAAGATGTATGCATGTATGACTTTTTAAAATCAAAAACTAGAAATAAGAAGCTCAAAATGTTAGAAGAGTTGGAAACAAATTCGCTCTATATTCTATGTATTTATATGTAAGGACATAAGGACCGATTGGAGTTTGTTAAAGTTAAGGAAATCCGTTCTTCTGTGTACTTATGATACATGGGTAGGCAATATGAGCACAAAGTACATAGTGGCAGCACAAAAAAGTATCATCTCGTAAATTAAGATTTTCGAGTTTAACTTGTGTGTATTAGTTCGAAGATGCTCCATTTAGTTAGAAAAAAATTTGAATTCAAATTAAACCGACTTTTTAACGACTTCTATTGGTTTGGTTCGGTTTGTACGAATATCTATGCATTGATAGGCAAATTGTCTTTTTCTCTTCCTTGTCCCCACAGCTTGTTTAAGGCGAATAATTGTGCTAAAATTCAATCTTAAAAGAGGTAAACATCTAAGGCGAGTTATTTCACAAAGTGAGACATCCTATATTGATCTTTGAGAGACATTGATTCCATGGAATTTTAATGGTCCGATGCATAACTACATATCACATCAATTTTTCCTTGATTCTGCTCTAGAAGGCGTTGCAAAATATTGCCCATAAAAGGGTGTATAGGCTCGATCACACCTCACCCTACTTTTTGCAATAGTGGCCTGCAATTTCTTCAACTTTCTGAAGAGCCCTGCAGGGATAGGCATGTCCATATACCTTGTCCATTAGAGTGTAATACAGAGCGACGTCCACCAAACGACATAGACCCTCTGTTTTTACTGGAATAGAGGAATGGACTATATCAAGAATAGCCGTTCCCGGTTGTTATTTAAAATACAAAAATACTTCGGGTGACTTGGTTATATTTCCATAGATGAAGATTAAAGAAGAAGATCCAACCTAATAAGCCTAAAATAGTCGGAAGAGTTCAAATCCCATGACTAAGATGATTGAGCAATGCTCATACGCTCTAGGACGCAGAGGAAGACCTCGCCTAGGGTGGTGCGCTTAAGTGGAAGGGGACCTCAAACAATTTCGAGGCAGCTGGCTATAGAGGTTTGCTACTTGAGGACGAGGGCTGTAACGCCACCAAAGTGGCTAAGTGAGATGTCTTGCTCTGTCTGGATTAAATATGATTACTGATTCTTCGGATCTGACTGTTCATTACAGAAAGTGTAGAGATGTTTTTACTTATTTATCCTGATTGTTAGAATTTATAGCTTATGCGTCTATCGTCCTTCAGGCAAACTATACTCCGACTAAGTTCGCCTCTCCTCACAACCTGGGTAATTTCAGCAGCAAACTTCCCATTAGGCTCCACCGATTTGAAGGAATTGAAGCGATGTATTGCCTAAGGAAGTTCTCTTTTAAAAAAAGGGTACTGAGGTGGTGAACGGTGGAGCAAGCGCTTATAGTAAATGGGGGATGGGCGTGCACTTTGGACCACAAAAGACTCCGAGCGACTTCTTGGGCTTTTTTCGAGATTTGAGATTTGAAAGTCTGTCTCTCAACCTTGCAATAAAGATCATACTGTACATAGAACTAAGACTCGACTCTACCTAACCAAAATATTGGAAATGATTCAAACCAAGGCGATGGTAGACCGGAATACCAAAACACTTAATGGATTACAAATCATAACCGAGAACATATGTATGTACATATAATACCTAAAGTTGTGCCAACTTCCAGTGGAAACTCCATAACGACTCAATGCCCACATATGCGTACGTTCTAGCTTATATCTAGGTCAAGCCCTTTCATGAATCAAGATTATTAATAAAACAAATTTGCGCTCGGAAAGACGTGCGTTTTCAATTATGCAGGCACGCCCGAAATGCACAATAATTCATATTAAACGGGGAGTTCCTTGAATGGAAAAAAAGAAAACTCGATAAAAAACGATTTAAACGATCCCGCACCTCGAATAATACCAACAACATCGAGGAAATATTTCCTTTATCCACTCTCGCTCGACCACAATGCAAGGATACGATGAATGAATGATGGCCATTCTACGTCAATGGCAATGCCCTATAATTGAACGAGAAGGGATTGCACTGAAAGCTTTCACTTTGAGGCGAGAATGGAATCCTTCCAACTCCAGGACGGAAACAATGAAAATATGTGGAATGAACGCGTGGATACACTCACAAAGGACTGAGAAGAAAAAAAAAAAAAGCAGAAGAATAACAAAACGGATATCCCCACAACTGATGGATGCATTCAACTGGATGGGAAAACGAATAATTAATAATGGCACACCGCACAGACAGAGTTCATTGTGCCCCACTCCGTCCATAACGGAACAGTATTACATCAAGTAGTAACACAAACGGTACCATCTGCACGAATTACATAATTACAACTGAAACATCCTCCATAGATCCCATCACCCCATCATCGGAGGACGGACGCCATCATTATCGTGGTTCAACTTCGTGCAGAGCATTTTTTCTTTCCATTCTAAGATTGTCAACGACGGGACCACCAACGATAGAGACAGATACCTTTATACAGGTTGAACCGAGTCACATGTGGTAAAACGGATCAGAAAAAACAACTAAAAACCGATACAAGTACACAAAACTGGATCTGGATGTGGCGCTGTGCCGCGCAACATTTTGTTGCTCAATCATTGACTCTAATTATCTGATCGTGAATATCCATGTTCCATGTACACATCGACTGCACATCCTCTGCAGATGCTGTCTACTCTTGTTTATGGCAACATATCTCTCAATTTTGATCCAGGATGGCATAGATGGCGGTGTGTCGTCGTGTCGTGGCTGGTGTATGGTGTAACTTCAGACTCGCTTTGACTATCCTCCTGTTTCCTGTTTTCGAGTTGCGTGAACATTGTCATTTGCAACAAATTGCAGGCACTTCCTTGTGGATTCTTGACTCAAACCTATGATCATTTATCTAGATGAACGGGATTGGGATGCAAGAATGGAGGACTGTGTTGCCGGAAGGCTGTTTTAGGGTGCTGGTATCGATGGAGTAATAACAATAATCTCCGTAGGAAGAATTGAAGTCGCCATGGTCGGTTGGCAAGGGTAAGCCTCTTGTGGTACTCAGGTGTGGATGAAGGAAAATCTGCGCCCTATAGAGATTCGGAATTAAGGCGACTTCAAAACCTGGAATACATCGGCAATGACCACAATCTGAACTGGTTGCGAAAGCCTAAGGCAAAACGGGCCAGTACTAACGTTCAATTTAATAGAGGGGACGGTGTGGTGAGTGAACGCAAACATCTGGCGAACTTCTGAGAGAATATCAAAAAAAAAATTATGATCTCCTTTCGAATCCGAATTTGAATTACATACGACTGGAGCCACATCGAAGTCAAACTAAGGGAAGTTCTAAAGCAGACTTAGGCTTAGTGCGTAAAAATTTAAAATTTGATAGAGTTACTCAGTACGGGGCTAGATTTGTCTGCAACATTTCGATCTTTAATTGAAAAAATACATGGACTGTGCTTTACACTTATTTCCTTCAAGAGTCTCTCATCCAACAGGTTGTGGAGATGTAGTGTAATCACTGGATAATGACTGGGATAAACCCTTCTCAATCAATTCTTTTCCATTGCTTGGATTTCAGAGACTTCAAGAAGCACAATGGCTTTCATACTAATTTTTGTGCAGTGCCACGAAAGTTCTTAAGCGGAGGTAGACGTAGAGGGTGAAAGTCTTACTAAGTAGGTTCTTAGATTTGTCTGTAAAATTGCGATCTTCTCCTAAAAAAATTCATTAAACGTTCACACTGCTTCCATTCAAGAATCGGAAGGTGGATGGTTCTGAGGAACCAGAATAAGTCACCCAAAACAGTCACATAGAAGATCACCTCATAGAAGATCGGAAGGATCTTATCCCTTCTTGTTTTCCTTCTTACGGCTTTGATCTCAGAAATTTAAAGCAGCACGTGAAATTTTTTTACTTGGAATTGGCTTTGGAAAGGTTGTCATGTTTCAGGCTAATTATTTGCCGAACCGAACTTTCTGTAACCAAGGAGCGTTTGAGAAAAAGTCCAAAGCCAGTGTTCGAGCTTAGTTAATACTTTTACCAAGCAACTCAAGGCCCTAGCACACCCTTGAACCACCACGTTGATCCCATACAACAAAGAACCTGCCATCGTCACCACTCAAGTATCTAACTCCCATCAAAGTCTGGATAATCATCTTCGTAATCGATGTGCAGTAGACCAATTAAAATACCACCGTCGATATGTTCATAAATAACTGTAACAAACGGCCTATCGCGGGTATAATGAACAAACACTCACCAAATCGAAGCCAAACCGGACCTATCCGCCCCACTGATCTCTGTTTCTCACTTCTCTTCTCGCCATGACCATATCGTTGGCCCCAACTCTGGGTTAAAAACAAAAAAAAAAAAGCATTTTGCGGTCTACTTGAAACTGGCATAGAGGCCGTCGGGCGTCGTCGTCGGTCAAGCGACAGAACCACACCACTATAAAAGATAGTTTTGTATCTTTTTTCTCTCTTCTTATTCCTATTCGCCGCTTTGTTCCGCATGTTATCTGTAGAGCACAGGCGCGCGCTCGAACCTAACTCGAGACTTAAAATACAGCTAAAGATTCATGATTGCTGGCAGTCCACACTCTTCATTCGTGCGGCTCAGCCATGAGGAGGCCCCAATGAATGGCGTGAAACCCTGCAATCATAGGAGAAAAGCAGTCAGACTCAGCCAAGCATTTACAACCCGTAATAATAATTTTTAATTGGATAATAATAAGATTTCGCTATAAGAACGGAGACTCCGGAGTTGGATAGCCTGCTCCAGATACGACGTAAAAATCGTGAACGGAACTTGCTGTGCTGTGAGATGAGCTCCCTCCAACATTGCATTTATTATGTTCTCTGGGGCTAGATGCATGGACGGATGGACGGACATTTAGACGCGGATCGATGGGCGACATTCCACAGCTTAGATTTGGAGTGGAAGGCTTAGAGCTACCCATGGATACAATGTTGATGATTGCGCTCCGTTTGTTTTGCTATTGGGCGGGTTCTCAGTGTTACACTTATGTATGAATGTATTTTTAAGGTTTTTCAGGCAAATAACTGTAATTTGAAGTTGAGGATGAAAAGTTTTGTAATTGGTTTTTCAATTGGTGAACATTTGGTTCCCGAATGGGGTCAGTTTTCTTCTTCTGCACCGCAGAACAACGTAGTGGGTCGTAAAATGCAATGTTGTCTTGGCTGATTCTCTTAATTTTTAGTACTTCTACCAATTAGTGCGTGCAGGAAGGCTCTAAAAACGCAACGTACTAAATGTCAACGGGTTTTTGATATCTCAATACAGTCCTAGCTCGATTCCTTTAAACAGTTCGAAAATTGAAAAGCGGATGTTATGACTATCTGGAGTTTTACGACTCTAAGCCGCGACATAATAGATAAACTGTTTGTTTTGCTAAAAGCAATTTTCTAATTAAAAAAACATGTCTGGAGTTATAGGAGGGGAATTTATGATGACTCTCTGCATGGCAGGCGATTAATCCGCTCAGGAATGAATATTTATTTTTTTATTACAAAAATCCTGCCATTAACAAATCCAATAATGGCAAACACTTAATTGGACACGGAATATCGTACAACCTGTTGGCTGTAGTAGCTTTAGGTTTAATGGGATCTAAAGTGATTTATTTTATAGACTAGCTACAAGAGAATTAATGTTTCACAGAGATTGGGGTTTTTTTTTCACCATAAACAGGGGACGGAATGGAGATCCGGAACTTAAATGAATTTGTCAGCTTGGTCGGGTTGAAAAATCCGATTTATAGATGTTAGACCAACGAGGAGAGAAATTTCAATTTAATTGGAAATGAGAGGTCCTAGGCAAGGGTTTTCGAAAAGGGTTTCCTGTTGGTTTGTTGCTTGACATTTCAACTCAATGGCACTTGAAACAAAAACAGTTTTCTATTGGGATTTCAAAACCTAGCTGTTTTAGTAAAAAAAAATACGATGATTTAACCGTAAAGGGAGGATTGGTACAGGAGGGTCCAATATAGACGAACTGTTCCAAAACCAATGAGGGTATGGCCTCAGGTACATACTTTAGAGACAAATCCCTGTAAGTAACCCTGAGATTTCCAGAACCATGCACTGCATCCCAAGCATAGGTTCAAACTCAAACTATGTATACTCAAAGCTGTGGAACTACCAAAGATGGGATCAACATAGTCAGGCTGGGCTTAAGGTGCTAGAATCCACTTGAATAAATCTGAAACAGTCACGAATTGCCGCACAATGCTCAGGGTACTATGTACGCAGAACAGTGTCAGATTATTCTGTGTACCTAGACACTGCTATATAGAGAGGAACGGGATAGTTAAACAGTTCAAAAAATGATCATAGCTTCAGCAAAGGTCTCAGGAGTAAAACCACCAATCAGCGTGGGTAAGACGATTATTTTCGAGAGGATAGGTAATCAATATGGCTGGACTAACCTAAAAGGTTATAGAGTGTCTAAGGGCTTGTCGTCTACGTTGGATGGAAGGAAATCTGGCCAAATATTGAATCAAAGCAGGTCGAGGTTAAGAATGGCGATAGGGACTCTGTCTGTGCATTGTCTTCTGAGAAGGCACGATGTGAGATTAAATACGATTGTTACAAACGTTTTGGAGGGATGTTTCCGTAATACTTCTCTAGATATTGCGATGGGGCCACTATGGTACCTTGTGTCTTATGGTAAGCTCATAATTCGACACTACTTACGTACCTACTTACGTATCTAACTAGGTACCTACCTAGTACATTGACTTTTGCTTATTTTTGACAGTCCTTCATGTCTTGTGTCAAGTTTTTAGCAAAAATTGGTGACATTAGGACGCCTTAGCTCAAGTGGTTACTGGGTTAGACTACGGAGGGAGTAACTCGAAGTCCAATCGCTAGACAACCTCTAAAAGTTGCTTGATGGTCGCGAGTTTCTGACAAACATTCAAGAGTATGTAGTATGACATAGTAGAGAACTACACAATTGGGCTTAGAGCTGAAAATGACACTAGTTAAGGTGTAAGAACAGAAGGAATTCTAACAAAACAATGAAGCATATCCGTCGGAGTATTAGATAGTCAAGCAGCCATCAGAAACTTAATGAATTCTGCTAAAATAAGTATATTCCAAAACCAGATTGCAATAGAGTGCAAGACAACTTTAAAACCATTCTGTGGAATTTTGGGGAACAGGGTATGTTCAAAAGGATGCAAAAGAAAAACTAAAACTAACCTAAACCATCTCATCTCACTATGGACATAAATTTCAATAGATTACCTCTCTCCAGCGTCATACATATAAGTCTAATTGAAGTCGTTAAATGATTATACCAATATTGTCGGCACAACGAGAAAACAGTTCCACAATTTGACATACTACGTTCGTATCTGATGAATGTACTACACATCCGTACTTGTCTATTTTACCCATCACTATTTTTAAAAAACCATCTACCCCCACTAATTGCACCCTAGGAGCCCGGCAGAGTGCAGATAATCTAACCTACGACTTTACAGCGTACTTTGTTCCTGTTGTTAATAACCCAGACCTTGCAGAAGGTGTAAATGCAATTCATATTCCCAAGCTATCCTTTCCCAACCGTGCAACACACATTTAAATAAATATTGCCTAATTAAAAGCCTCCCAAACGCCCGCACCACATTTCCCTATGCAACCGCATTCTGTGCTTTACCAGGACACACAGTGTAAGCATAAATTAAAATGCACTTCACTTGAAGGACTCTCCAAAAATGAAAGAAAGAGGAAAAATAAAAAAAAAAATCATAAATTTTCTCGCGCATTATGATAAGCAAACATACCTACTTCCATTTAAAAAGGACATTATCTCTGTTTCTTGCGGTTCAGTGTTCCTCGCATCCTGTATCATATTCCATAGGGTATATCGCTAAGATTCTCTAGTTTGTATTTCAAATCTAGACTGCACGTGGGTCTAGAAAAGTAACATCTAAGTAGTATAGGACATCCGTAGGAAGAACTTAATCTAACCCTACATCCCTCTGTGGAAGGATATCTAAATATTTTCAAATGACACGCCCACTTTTGCAGAGAACCCAAATAGGGTATTCCACAATGACTTCAGCCGAATGACAAGATTCCCCTGAGCTCGGTTACATTTGTCCCACCACACTGCTTTTAAATTACTATTCACTGTCACTGCGTACACAATGTGCAAGGATTTAAAAAAAAAACATGAATTTCCTTCCGAAAAGAAAATAACTCAACTGAAAGTTGTAACAAAAAACACAGAAAATAAGACTTTCGATTCACCCACGTTACATACTAAACTAGCTGTAGGATGCTTACGTTTGTGTTTCAAGGACGAACCATGGGTGCATGCTTTAGTAAACACAAATAAAAATGTCTTCTATATATTTTTGTTTTTTTTTTGAGTTATTTTTTGTGTAAAATGCATTTTTCTTTCATTTACTTTTATCTAAATTTCATTTGCAATTTCCATGCAGGAGTGGTGCTCTGGTACTCTTCATCATTCTCTTAAAGTTTATTTCTGCCGTTCGGCTTTGGCGCAATGTACATATGTATGTATGTACATGTGTGTAGGTACATATATGCACTTCGGGGTTTCTTTTGAAAGAAAATGGAAAATAGCAAGGAAATTCTTCCACCACTATTACACACATGTTACCACAGTTACAATCGATGGGAACTACAAGATGGCAGCACAACTGGAGGCAAGATGTTTAGGAAGAAAAAGGAAAATGCATCGCATCCACCCGCCCGAATGTAAGGGTAAATACATATATGTTATATGTGAATATACCCAATTGAATTTGGGTAATGTTGGTTTTATGTAATTAAATGTTTACTGAAAAAGAGTCTTTCTCAAACAAACTAAGGCTCTAAGTCTCCGGGTACAGTCTGTTCGGCAGGTTATGGCAGTGTGTCTTGGGCGTCACTTTTTTGTGAGGTCTCAACAATATTTTAGTTGGTTCTTGGACCTGCTTAACCCTTAAATATGCATACCTATGACACCAACTTAGAAAGGAATTGCATCCTTGAAATGTCTGGCACAATGAAACGGTTAGGAAGGCTGAGAGAAATATTGGTACTACGATTGTAGGGGGAAGACTCCACAACAAACCCTAACTCCGATTCTGAAACCACTCATGTAAAAGCACCAAAAATCCTTCGAGATGGCAGCTCTTTTTTTCCAAGCTAGTTGTATTTTAAACAAGGTGGCACAAAGTCTAACTCCTCCTCAAGGCTTAGTTTATTTTAAGTTCCTCTGACTGAAATCTCAGCCAAGAAAGTTTACAAACAGTTTTTGGGACTAGAGTTCTTCTGAAGGATTACAATACTATTTTTGTGCACACCAGCATCAAAAGAACTTACACCAAGAATTATCTGAAATAAGTCCCAGGTTTAAGTTCGCTGGGCTTCGTTTAGGTGTCGGTTCTCAATGAGCTCGATGTCGGACAACTTGATAAGACTGGAGTCAGTTTGTCGGTCTCTTTAGTGCAAAAATACATCAAACAGATACTTTTGGAAGGCTTTCAGTAAACTGAGGTAAGCAGCAGAAACGATTGCGGACAACTGCAAGCCACAGAGTTTAAAAGATCAAAGATTTCATCTGAAAGTAGTTTTCCTGTAGATCTCAAGTTACCTCTCAAGTTACTTCTCAAAAATCCGTCGCCTCAAAACATCAGTTTGTTCACTTATCTTCTGCTTGTTCACTATTCTTCATACAAGGACGCCAACAAATCGAACAGAGCATCGCAGTATGATCAGGTCCTCTCACGATCACCTCCGAAGGCTTTACAGATTTCTACTTCTATTTTGTAGTGCTAGAGCATCGACTTTGTCAAAGATGGCTAAAGACTCCCTTTAAAAGCATTCCAGTGTCGTTTGCCTTGACAGGGTTTGAGATCTAATGACAGCGATTTAAATCTCGAAAAACACACAAAACGCGTAACGTGTATGGACAACAACAATCGAGTCTGCAAGGATCTCAAATTTAGTTCAAAAAGAATGATTACGCAACTACTTAGTGGTGATTAATTGGGTGACTGGAGATGTTGCCCCTTGATCAGCGTGCCTAATTTTGTTTCTTCAAAAGATGTCGTTCCTACACGGGTCAGAAGTAGACTCAAATGGAGTTCCTGGTGCAAAAAAACAGATTCCATAGGCCATAAGTAATCTTAGTAAAAAAAATCGTATTTTGACTACAAGGTGTTGTCCTTTGGATATCCATAGGTATTTTTAGTGAGGCCATCTTTTAAACTTTAACAACCACTTCTCGTATTTGGGACCGTGCGATCTTTACCTTTTCGGAAGAATGGATTTGCCGATGAAAACGCAAAAGATATCCAAAAGACTTGTACCGACATCCTGAAGGACATCCTGCACGACGATCTAAAACACTCATTCCACCCCTGGTTCGATCTTCCAAATCGCAGTATTGAGTCGAAAAGGGACTATTCGAATGAAATAAATCGGTTTTGCCAAAAGTACAATTTTTGTTGTTCTGATTGCTTTGGAACCTATGTATGTTGAAGAAACTCACGATCACCGAAAAATGCAATTTTGAAACAGAACCCCACTTTTGAGATAGAACATACGTATGATACTGGAGGTTCTTGGTGAGCTAGTTAATAATACGCGAGTTACACTCCCTCTGTATCCCAAATTACGGATATTTGGATTTTGAAGAAAAATATTTCTATCAAAACCGGAACTATTAGAGAACCAGCAGAGACTATAAGACAATATCCGCTGCCTAATATTTGTTTGGGCGCCGTGGTTAGTGGTTAGACTATGGAGCAAGGAGTTCAAGGTTCGAATCCCAGCCAAAACATCTAAAAGCGTTTTCACGGCCCACCTCTTGCAAGCGTCTGACAAACATCCGAGAGTATAACTTGTCAAGAGAAAGCTTTTCAAATAATAAATTGCGATTCGTATAAAAGAATATAAAACGCACAACACGAATGGTTGTGAGAAGCTAGACCCTGGGTCCCATCGACCTGTTGTATAGAATTAAGTTATGTCCTAATGTCGAAGTCCCTCAGGTAACACAAACTGGGCCCTAACCTTTATTCTTTACCATGAATGGCATTCGTACCCTCGCTTGTTAGCTACACAATGAGTACAACACATGCTCTCACCCATAAGGTAAATGGCATGTGCATCACCCTCATGCACTTTTCCACCCAAAAACAAAAAAAAGAAGCAACGTTGCACACGAGAGAGAGATACGAAGACGACCACTTGAAGAATTTGAATGGAAATTACAATTTATTTCCACTCGAGTTGTTGTGATGCAATTTTGTTTCAGTCCTTGTCGTTATCATCAGCATCGTCGTCATATCCTTCCACACTTTTTCTCTCTCTCTCTCTCTCTGTGTCTGTCGCTCTTTGGGAAAACGCATCGTTCACATACTTTCACCCCGTGTCGTCCACACGCTCCTGCGATAAGGATCCTCTGCAGAGACATAAAATGGCACAATACCAGGAAATTGAATTTATTTCAAATGAAAATTACCAAAAGCGAAACACAAAAATCCTCGATCCTCAAAGGTTGTGCGGGGGGAATGAATGACGCTGAAATCCTATCCACCCCTATTGCAATATTAAATAATTAAATTCTCAAATTGCAATATAAAATTGCTACAGGCACCCCGGTGCGCGCGCTCTGGTGTGATTCCCCGATGCTGAGCTTCAAGTGAATTAATACGTGTACCCGATACGAGTATGTATACCCTTGGCGATGCTGTCGAAATCTATTGAAATCCCTGAATACAGGTGGGCGGGTGATTAATAGCAAAAAAAAAAGAAAATCTACGTGCGCAGCCATGAACAACTCCGGCAGGATAAAAAAAAAAAGTTTTAAATTGGCGGTTTTGTTAGAAAATTGTTGGTGGAGCTCGCGCATTGAGTGCACTTCAGGAAAACTGACTGAAAAATGGAAAAAAAAACTTGGTTAAGAGAGAAACCGAATTGGATGCGAAATGCTATCGAATTAAATTTCCGCGGCAATCATTTAACGGTACAGGCTCTTTTTGTTAGGAATTATTGGTTACGGATGGCAGTAGGGAGAGGTACCTACATTGCACTACACCCACTGACATAGATTCCCAGTGGCCTGGATATTTATATTTTATTTTATTTTCATTTATATTTTCCTGAAGGGAAATACTCGTCAATGGGGGGGGGGGGGGGGGGGGGGGGGGGGGGGGGGGGGACTATAGTATATTCGAAAGAGAGAAGTGGGTCACATTTTTTGGAGCTCGTTTGACTATTACGCTTTACTTGGTATAGAAAGGGACTTTTCGCTTCCAAAGGGAAACCATACAAATTCATGGAAACCACAGACCAAATTCTTTCTACCAACTTTTACTCTTTTGATTAAAGGCCCGGTTAAAGTTGGGCTTATGTGGTTCATACTACTCTTACTTTCGAGGTCATTAATTGGTGCTTTAATTGGGGAGAAACATCAATGCTCCACCGGGCCACTTTAAAGTCGTATTCATGGACAAACTTTAAATATTGATCTCCAGTGTCCTGGCTAGTAACCTGGTTTCTATGATGTACTTGCAACGAGTACCGGGAATTCCTTACCTTTTTTGTTTTTGTTTTTTCTTGGGGAATTATTTTCGTCGAATAACTTCGTAGTGTGCATCTATTTTTGTATTTTTGTCCTCTGCCAAATGGTCAAGGACTTCGAACAAAAGATTTATGTAAAAAGGAAACAGCTGGACACCAGACGTTACAATACTTTTTCCTCTTTCCGTATACTTTTCTGCTTTTTTTTTTTTTTTGGGGATTCAATTCAGAGTAACAGAAAGAAAAGAAGTGACAAAAGGTTCGCATACATATACGTTTTTTTTTTCTATTCCCATGTCAAGACTTCAGGACCGCCCCATGGCCGGACTATTGTTTGGGGATTTATTGTGGTCTACATTTGATGATGAAAATTGAAGAGGAACAAAAAAAAATGGAGGAAACAAAAAAATCAGCAAATAAAAGTTTTTCTTCACCGCCGCGCCGGCACATACACATGTGTATGTATGTAGCACCGCATCTTTTCAAGTCTAGGACTAAAAACCATGTGTGTGTGTGCATGGGAGTGCGGGAATTCCAAAGGCGAGAGGAATTCCTTTAGGGAGTTAACCATAAAAATTTACCCTGAACTTTTGCTGCATGCGATTTTATTGTATTCTTTTTTTTTCCTCCTTCTTTTTTTTTGCTTATCCATTGTCCTTTAGTCATTTTTCTCACCATCGTGTTGAGTGAGTGTGTGCTTGTCAGCCATCAAGGAAGTAACGTTTGGATATCCTTCGACTTTGTGGATGTGCGAACGTGCAGGATATGATATATTCTGAAAATTTCTTCAGATTTGCAGTGACTCTCAGTCAGAATGAATAAAGTAAGCTCATCAATATTTCAAATGCTTTCCGCTAGGTTAAGGTATTACCAATGCGGCAGGCAATTAAAGTTGGTAAGGCGATTTGATTAAGAAAGTTTTTATTTCTTTTTGTAATCCCAACAGTATGGTACAGAAGCTTTGTTGTGCTGGTTCTCCAGTGGCTTAAGGACTGAGAAGGTTGAAGGACAGATATAGAGTCAGGGATATTGTGAGAGCCTTTAGAAACTTGGGCTTGGACTATCCAACTCCTCGAACCAAAAAATGTATGTACATATGTGGGTCTGGATGCTTGAAACTGGTGAATAGAGTGGACTAATGCCCTTAGACTAAAGGTTAGGTAGACTAGGTCTGGGAATGAAATATAGGTAATAGTACTGACAAAAAGTTTAAGTTTTACTGAATCTCTGCCAATAGAGGCTCGGATTTTGAAAGAAAGAAATAAATACTTGGCGCAACAGGTCGATGGGACCCAGGGCCTAGCTTCTCACAACCATTGCTGTTGTGCGTGTTATATTCTTTACACGAATGAAAGGGGCCTACTGTTTAATGCCGGGTTCGAAGGGCAGTTTGTTATTTGAGAAGCTTTCTCAGGACAGTTGTACTCTCGGATGTTTGTCAGACGCTCCCGAGACGTGGGGCCGTGAAAATCTTTTAGGTTTCCCCCGAATGGGATTCGAACCTCGAACCCCTTGCTCCAGAGTCCAACGCACTAACCACTGAGCCACGGCGCCCACAAGGATTTTAGGATTCTCTAAATATCCAGTACCTTGAGCTCAATACAAAAACACACAGAAATCATGTAAAACAAAACTTAGTCACTCAACGAAGGAAGGCATGATATGTTTTTGGTTAAACAAAAGCCAAAATCAGTGATTCTCCTAAGATGTTCATGTAAAGGTATATCAAGAAACAAGGCAGTAAGTATGTAACTGAGCCTTGTCGATGCTTTAGACATCCCCTTAATATTTACTTATTGGTAAATTTTTCTGTTAGGGAAATCCTTCGATACTCACTGCCCTTTGGAAGTTTCTCTCAAGTATAAGAGGTCTATTGACTAGCTTGGAATAAAGTTCATCAAAAGTTATAGAATTTCCAGATACTCGTTTCTAGAGTTGGTTCTGAAAGCGCAACTGAAATCTAAATATGAATGAAGTCTGCTCGACTAGTGCCATTTATATACATTCAAATGAATCCTAGGAAATAATGGTATCTCTGACAATGAAACTGCTGACGAACTTGGCAGATCCGATGTCCAATCTCCATACATTGGCCTGAACTCTTTTGTGGTAAACTTGTCAGTGAGATCACACAGATATAAATTAGTGGGAACAGAACGTAAAAAAGGAACAAAGAGATTCTAGCTAAGATCCTAATAGGCTTTCTATTTGGTCATTGCTCGCTCATTGGGTTCCCAACTACCTACAAGAAACCATCAGAGAATCAGTAGAGAGGAAGAGAAGTGTGAGAGACTAAAACCCACTTTCTTTATAATTTTGGTGTTCTTTTCAAGTTTGAAATTCCCTTCTCAAACCACTCAATGAAATTGTATGAACGAGTTCTTCTTTAGTGAATCTTGGCCATATGTACAGGGGTCTTCGCCATATTCTACATATGGTGCCTGAGTTTTGGTTCAAATCTCCCTTAGCTTAAGTTTCGTCTTCCTGCCTACCTTTGAAGCTTGGCTTCAAATTATTCAACATGTCTCTCCGACATCAAACAGAGGAATCAAGTATTGAAAAAGAGATTTCTTTGAAGTGATAAGTTAGGGATTTAAAATCAATACACTTTCAGCGTCCTACCTTGCATAGTCCAGTCGCAAAATGGATGAGGTTTCTATTCAGTTTGGCAGTCTTCATTTATCTAGTGGATTCTTCAACTCTAGGCTTCATTGGATCTTTAGCTGCGATTGAAACATCTGAAAAATAAAGGAAATGGGTAAAGCTCTGTTCAATTAAAGGAGTGCTTAAGCTATTTACATTTAAGTCTCGAAATTAGCGAGCGTTCAGAATGAAACTTATATCCCAACAGGTGTCACACTCTTGGTGACCTTTAATTATCCCTAATCCTTGTTCGAATATAGTATTCATAAATAAGAATCATCATCGTACTTCTATCAGACCTTTAAAGACGTAAGACGTAACTTTTAAGAGCAGTTTTATGCGAGTACTTCTAAACAGTTCAATCCCAGTTCAGTACTCCTCAGACCAATAATGAAAACCTAAGTGTCTAAGCTCGTCTTGCGGACCGTTTAACGACGCAGAACAGACATGGCCCCCTTTAAAAGCAAAAGGAATGGCAAATAACTTGAAAAGAGAATTCGTTTCCTGCTGTGCAATTAAACTGACGACCAGTAACTTCGTTATAAAAAGGAGAAGCTATTATTATATCCACACGACAGGCATAAAATCAGCTTGACTAACCATTCCCTCTTAAGCACCAGTTAAGCCAAAGAATTCCCAACAAAGTGGCTGGAAAAAAAAACTATTCCGTGAGAAAGTCCACCTCGTTCCATCAGAGAAGAACTCTGCCCTTAACAATCCAATTCCAATTCCAATCCCCAATTGAACCGAGATTCTTTCCCTGTGTGTACATTTCAAATGATTCCGCTCCATCAGAGCCCAAGATGACTTTCGAATCTGCTCACCATCACCACTTAAAGCTCCACTATGTAAATATATTCGCAAAAGCACCAATTTATTGAAAAGTAGGCCAGCGCCAACATCAAGTCCCAGAGCCGCAGCCGCGCGCACACCGCAATTAAACCCAAATTACCAGGCCTGCGCAACAAACCAAGTACACACAACGAGAAATCATAACAATGACTCCGATTCACATCCAAAAAGACCTGGCAAACCATGCGATTTCGAAATGATCCAATAAAGAATCGTGACGCTCGTTACGACCTCTGAAATTCCTCGCGCAGCGATTGTTGCGAGCTAGAGATTCGTGATGGTAACAACCCGTAGAGATGGATTCATAGATTCACAGTCTCTGGTATAATTGCTTCGATCTGGTATGATCATCTCTGCGAAATCTTTGGGATCTGCTCTGGAAATTGGTTTGTTCCACTATTGGCCGCAGCCGCCCTCTCATCGATCTGATGGACAGGCGCGCAATTTTGCCTCATCTGCCGCTGATGGTTGGTGATGGCTTCGAAATGAATATTTGTCGCAATTATTGGCTGCGCAATGAATGTGGCAGAACCAGGAAATGTTTGCTAAATTAATGGAATCATTGAACTGCGTGTCACATGAAAAGTGTGACTCGTCCGGCCATTGCGCTTGCATGGCTCATTAGAAGTGAAACAATTTGAGAGAGAGAGAGAGAGAGAGAGCGGGGGATTCCTCTTTATCCCTCGGAAATATTCGAGATATTCGAATTGTCGCTAGTGGCATGGATATGAAGATGCGAACGGACGTGCAACCTTCGATAAGCTGTGTCTCTTTGTGGCGGCATAGCTTGGCTAGGATGATGAGAACACATGAGTAGCGAGATTGTGGAATGAACAGTGGGGTCTGAATAAAATATTCTTCAATGATTAGATCCGATAATTGAAGGGTGACTTGCAAGGGATTAGATATTCCTTACGCTTGAAACTCGTCCATTTATTGCAGAAATCAAAGCCAGAATAATGAAGCTTGCCAACTTCAAAAACCTAAATCTGACTCAGAAGTATGAAGCTGGAAACACCGTGTAGAAGTTGCTTCGAATTTAGGGATATTCGGAAAAGTAGAAAAGTTACGACAGTTGGTCAAAATTGTGCTCCGAGCCATGCTTAATAACTTTCTGTGTGATCCCAGTGCAACATGTAAAACGAAAAAAATATAGTTCGTGGCTATACCATAAGCAAAACCCTCTCTTTTATTTTTCACATTTTAGCTGATAGTGAGGTAGAATAGGACTGCTCCCTGTTCTGAGGACAGATCACAAACTGCCTAAACAGACTATTTCAAGTGGCAGCTCAATATGACCATCTCTTCTGACTCCCAACTGACTGACTGACTACGTGGAAAGCTTGACGATCGCGAAAGCCATGTAAGAGATATTAGCATCTTCACAGTCAAGTTGCAATCAAATCTGTGATCCTTTGGTTAAAATGCCGTTTTAGACAGTAGCCTGTCTCGTCTTGGGAGACTGACTCACCTATGCAGGGTGCCAAGCCACAGAGACATGGCAGAAAATTGGAAGGCTGACGAGCCCTCTAGACTTGAAGAAATAACGAAACTTGGGTATGCGCTTCTCTACATTTAAATGGAACTCTTTAGCAAAACCATATTTTAAGTCAGACTTACTCTAAGGATCAATGTCAAGTTAGTTCTGTTAAAGAAATCACAAATCAGCTACGTTATGGGTTTTTTACCGGTCAGCGTCTCATAGACCAACATGCCAAATAACTGGCCACTGGACAATTGTTCTCATTTTTCGCAACTTCTGAAAACATTAAGTCTTCCCAAAGATTGTATGAGAAAGAAAGGTCATTTACACAACACACAAGAAATCAAAGCATTCCAAATTGAGTCGACAGTCTTTATGCAATTAGTTTGGAGAAGACCATTTCCTTTTAGCCACGTCCCTAAAACTTCGCCGAAAACTTTTAGACCTTATCTTACAAAAACTGGAGATTCGGATATTTAAAAAGCCAGAACTGTGGAATGTGATAAGCTGTAAACTCAGCTCAATAGGGATAAGCAGTACTTGAAAGTTAGAAAAACGCATTTGTACGAATATTTGATTCCAGTTTGAGCCAGGCTTATGTACAATTTTTGTACGGCTTCTACCGATTAAAGTTAGAAGCCAATGAAGAAAACTTTTTCATGAAAAAACTACGAAAATCCACGATCTACAACCAACCTACGATCAGTCTTATAAAAAAAATCAGTCCGGTGGTCTATCCGAACCCCTGTTAGCATCCACTGTATGACGGCACAACATCTAAAGAGCTAAACCTAGCCCTACGAAAATCTAAAGAACAAAAGATACTCATCATACAGTTAAGAGTTCAACTCGTGATGGCACTATTGAGGATCCACAGGCAAAAACGACAAACGCGCAACAGAAGAAGAGATTGACGACGCTAGAGCAAAAGAACACACATATGGCTGAGAATGCAAGACAGTTTGTGTTTTTTTTTTTGTAAGACTGTAATACTCATTACACTATTGCAGCAGAGAAACGATTTGCTTTGCCTATTTCTAGAGTTCCTTCCAGCGGGCTGTTGCACACAGTATACAGCACGGCACATACCTTCAGATGTCGCGTCATGGCGCATTGACGGAAATTCCTCGTCATTAAATCGCGTCCGTTCCAGCGCGTTCCAGCCAGTGTGTGGTTACTTTATGATGATGGAGAGCAGGAAGAGGAACACCACGGCTGCATCGTATATCGCATGAATTATGCGAATCGGAATGTGGCCATTTTGTCTGTGCGCTCCATGAGAACATAGTGCGAACATGGTATTCTAATGACAACTCTAGGCCCGATGACAGTATACCGCGAGCGCTTTGGATACATTTCTTCGCGAACTGGTTTGTATGCAGCGAAACTGAAACTAAACGTGCCTGACTTATTTATGAGGTCAAAATGATTTATATTCATGTCTCCTGGAGGACTTTTGTTTCAAGCTGTTGTTGTTGAGGCTTTTCGTCGTCTAGTTTGGAGCTATTGTGTTCTGGTAACAGCGGCACGGGAACATTTTAGATTCACATGAATGGTTTGAAGGTATTCTAGACGTGCTGATGGAGTGGAACGATCGTAAAAGATCATGTTGATCAGATACTTGGTGGGGTATTCGATGTCTTGCGATTTGCTATAGAGAGTTTGGGAATGTTTGCTTCGTTTAGTGATCTGCGAAATGGATTGGACATTCAGTGTACCATGACGGATTCCAAAGTGGCAATCCTCTCTCTTAAATTGTTTATTTTCCTGAAAACCAGGTCAAACATATTTTTTTAAATTATTTTATTAATTAACCCATCCCCAGTGGATTTTTATTTTTTCGCGAAACATAAATTTCATTAAATTTTTCCAGGAAGGAAGAAAATTTCATTTTTTCATCACCACACCTCAGTTGTGTGATATTTAACATTTCATCACTTACGGCCTTGACTGGTTGTCACACCACTCACAGCGCATTGGAATATGCACTCCAGGGGTTCTATCATAAGCCCAAGTGCATTCTGCACCACCTCCTCTTCGTACTACGAAAAAAGCAAAAAAAAATAAGGATGCGGGGATTGGTAAAGTAGGTCAAAAGAAAATGGAACGTGTTTCCACTTAACGATAATGCTTTAGATTAAGTTATCCCCGACAAAAAAAAAAGGACATCTCTTCTTGCTGTGCTGCCTCAGAAAATTTTAATTTTTACCACCGTTTTTATTTTTTTACTCTTTAAGCTCTGAGATAGAAATGAGAGCAAAAGGGAAAATAAAATAAAATAAAATAAGAAAAAAAGAAAAATCACTATTATATCGGAACTGGAATGTTATAAGATTCTAGTGTTAATTTTTATTACGGTCGACACAAGTATTCTCTTAAGACTTCATGCGGAAGTACGCCATTTCCTTAGCGCTACACTTCAAAGTCCTTTTGCCCCGCTTAATGGGATTTTTAATGTTTCACACTATAATTAAAAATGAAATGCACACTCGCACAACACGTACAACGAAATGAATATCCTACTTTTGGTTTTGGTTTTTCGCTTTTTTTTTGCTCCACCATGTCCGCAACGATTATAAGAAATTATTGCGCGCGAAAAGATATGTATCTGTGTAGTGATATTCCTACTGACAGGATAAAAGGGAGAAGTAGTAATTCCCAAAAAAAAAAAGAATTAAATAAAACGCATTTAGATTGAAATCAAGTTGGAAAGTTTCGCAGGAACATAAATATCACGATACACAGATAGATACAGTACATATCCCTGGGGTAGGGATGAAGGAATTACTAACTGCATAACTTCTTAACCCAAAACCGGGAGCGTGTGTATGTACATCGATACTTACTTAGAAATTAATTTTGGACGATGAGTAAATGTTTAATTGCGATGAGGTCATGAAGCTGACTGAGGCAGGGTAATACTCGTAAATCATGAATACTGACAGCAAGGACTAATTTACTTTATCTTAGACAAACCTTTCCAAACAACTCGAGTTTATTTAAAGGTCTATTCTTAGACGATGGACCTTTACCGAGTATAGGCCGACTATGGTCTAAAGGTCCGATATCATCTTGTACACTATGTCAATGAAAAAGGGACCAGGAAGACATTCAACATTCAATTTTCCAACTCTTTACTTAGGATGCCATTCCACCGATTTGTTCTCCAGTCTACTCGCGGTACAGTCTACTCTCTACAGTTCCAAATTGTGGTTATAAAGATCTAAAGTTTGTGGCACACAAACGCTTTGGTAATTGTGTACACATTTTCCATAGAAAACTAAGTCGGAAAATTCGAAATAGAAAGATTGGCCATGGTACTCGACGAGAATAGTTTCTGAAAGTTCCAATGCTCCCACTATCCAGATAAAAAAATGAATCCTTCGGTGGAAGCATTTCTAGTAAAGACATTAAAAATGCTGTTTTGTGGCAGAGTTAATGTCTAAGGAGCTTAGATACGAGAAATGTGATTTGGACTTATACGAGCTAGACCGTTTTGAGCTTTTAGGGCTCGGAACTGGAATAGTCCGATAAAATCGTTAGTAAAACGTCGACTGTTCCAAGTTAAATTAAACAAAAATCGTTCGAGGAGCGATAGAAACCACAAAAGAGCCACAGAGAGCATGAGCACGAGGTATTGAAAGTAAGCAACAAACGTAACTTTAACTGACCCATTACAACTTACGCGCCAAAACTAGGAATGCTCACTATCCCAAGGACAAATTACATAGAGCGAGGAAGAAACAGTTTGCTATTGGTATGCAGCTTAACCCAGGAGCAGACATAGCATACTAGCCAAAACGTTGATTGACAAACTTAACGAAATTTCAGAAATCTAGTCAGTTTCCTTAATGTCACAGGAAGAAAGAGACTATAAAGAGTCTATTCCCTACTTCTAGGTTTTTACTACAAAGTTGACAACCAGGTCTAGCACCAATTCAATCTAATCGTGGAACTTTGAAACTTTACCTTACCTTAATCAGAAAAACTGGAACACCTTTCATTCAAGGGAGTATTTGTTTAAATGGAAATTATGACCAAGTTTAAGGTAAAAATAATACCACTAAGCCAGGAAGACTGACAACTGAACCAATAAAATGTGGAACATCCACCAGGTCATCTGAAAAATCCTTTCACAGAATGACAGTGACTCCTATAAAATTCTATTTAGTATCATCTGTCAAAGTTTAAGTCCCCGTGTTCCCACAAAAATGTTCGCCTTATCTAAACTCTAAGACCTACTAAAGACGGACGATGTTCCTTTCGTAAAATTGACTCCAGGGAACTGCTGCTTCTTCAGAGTTACACTTGCTAAGATGGTTCAGATTCTAACCCACCGTTTCCTAAGTCAGTGCTACTTAAGTACACATGCGAATGACTACGACGACCGCAATCCATACTCTTGATACTATCAAATCAGAAGCGGTTGAGATGGATTTTTCTATTAAGCCAGGGCTAAGGAAACTAACCTGTGAGTCATCATCCAAAAGGTTATCAAACCGAGAATCACTCCAGCCAACAGTTTGTAAGACCAAATCATTTCATTGAATAGCAGAAGCCAAGAATGCGGACTTCATCTAAATAAAACCCTCATCATCCTAGCTCGACTATATCGCTCTGCAATCTGGATTTTACCGAAGTTGGATGTGATACTCTTACGGTATTCGGGACAAAAGTTCTTCACAAGATCCTATTTGTGTAGACAAGACAGCACCTTCACATCCACCCTAAACGGATAGGGCAGAGAGCAAGAGCTAATGATACGATTTTTCGCAAGGTTAACCCCAATCTAGGCAGACTATTGAACGGAATCCTCTTGTCTTCAATCACAGCCTCACTCGTAAACTGAGGTATTACCCTTTTGTTGAATCTGTAAGATGTATGTAAGTATATCAATTAATTTCAAAGTCAATCAATCAATTGCCTAAGAGCTGTTGAATTAGCTATCAAACGACCTACTAACAGAGAAGATCCAGGTAACATCCTCGTAATTCATAAAACTTCACAACTTAGCAAAAACGGAATCACCCCCAAACCGATATTCTAACGACGACGACGAGACACTCTTAAAAGATTTAAGTACCTTATTATTTGTTAATCGTCTACCGCTCAGCCTTGAGAGTTTCTCACTTTATCTTATCGAAACAAACTTTAGCGGAAGAAATAAATAAATTTTCCAAAAGACAGTCCTTAATTCATCCGCACTAATCCTTTCCCATCATCCACTAAGTTCAGTCCGCACGACAAGCATAAATCATTCAATAGTCTTATTCTTTCGCTAATAACACCGGAAGGATATCGAATAAGAGCTTATAAACAACCAAAGAACACGAAGAACAACAAGAGAGGAGCAACAAACTTTTTGCCCAGTTTGCCAAACTATCGATTTGATGTATTGTACAAGTATGAAGTTGTTAGCTAATAACTCAAGGCCATGCCGAGATGAGTGTATGACACAAACAGACAGAATACCGACATCGAAGAACTTCCAATGTCACCGAATGTATTGTCTTAAACCCTTCCATATCGATTTGTCCGACCTTGTTTTATACATAGCGTAGAATATCCTACGAGAGCTGTTGGCTTCCCTCCCATTATACCGGCACACACGCATCCTTTTTACCCAGCCACGCGATAGGAGGAATGACGATGACAACGACGCCGCCGCCGCCGCTGCCGCTGCCGCTCATTCACTTCTGGTTGTTTCGTGTTTGACTCGGTTGCTCCTACTATCCTTGCGCTAATCCTTCCCTGGTGTGTTCATGCCACAGTTACTGTTCCATCTCTCTCCCAGTGGTGGCAACAAAGTGGCTGACATCTCACCCAAGGGACCTTGCCAGAGAGTCAGGGCTGTAACAGGAGCAAGCTCCCACACATTGTATATTTCGTAATCCTCGTGCATAGCACAGCGTAGTGTATGTTCTGTCATCTGGGAAAGAAAGTAACGGGGCATGGTGGATGATTCCTCTTCCATCGTCGTCGTCGTCGCCGTCATCGTCATCCGCCGTAGACACTGCTAGCAGCAGCGGTTAAGGAATCTTCCCACCATCTAAGGATTCTGTTGATGGTGTTAAACACAGTTACAAATGTATGTATGTTGCTCTGACATACGGCAGACAATGTACCTACTATAGGACTACATGTTTCCTTGCTGTTGTTGTTGTTGTTATCCTTGTTGTCTGGTTGGCTGGCTGTCAAATCGACGACATCGATGTTCCATTTCGGAAAATCGCAAATCTGTATCGATTTTGGTGTGTGTGTTTGTGTGTGTTTATGTACATATTTATTTTCAGAAACCAAGTGAGAGACAGGCACGAAGGACAGTCTATGCTTCCTTGAGTCGTACCGTTAAGAATGTGAGAAGGCAAGGCAGAGCAGCGGTGTGGAGAAGGTGTTCGAAAGTCTCATTGTCAAAGTTGTCGATGTAGTGATGAAGAAAATTGAATTACGAACACGATATTAAGAGTTTCCGGTGGAGAGTGAAATTTTTGAAAAGCTTTTGATTTTCTTTATTTTTTTTTTTCATCTTCTCTGCTCTGGATTGCGGCCAATTACTTTTACTGGCTGTGGTTGCGGGCAGGACAGTGGTTTTTCATCAGGGAAATTCGAATGTTCGTCCATGAACGACAGCTCAATGGGATTGAGTGCTAATGATGTTGAAGGAAGTCGATTTTACAGGCACTTAAGCATTGCTTAATTTAAGGGCAGCTGTGAAAAGATGAGATTTTTGCCTAGTAGGTGGTTCTGGGTAGTATGTAGCTCCTACCTATTAAAGCAAATTTCAATGTCATGGCTGCGGACGAAGGTGGCACGAACATTTTCGTTTTCAATATTGGAGTTGATTTAAAGTCCTGAGAAATGTTTGGAATATCGATTTGTATCCTTGTTCTGTGTCTCAAAACTCTTTGAGATTTGTGATTGAAATAGTTAAAGGCTGCACAACCCTTCTCTATTTCAGGAACTGTTCCCTAACAGAAGGTTAAAATGGTTCAAATGGTTTAAATGGTTCCATTTCAACTGGAATGGAGTTATTCAGTTTGAAGAAAGCATTAAATGAAACGATGAATGTACATACATATGTAGGTAGGTAACTGGAGCCTTCAGTAGAAAAAAGTCCTTATGGTTGGTTAAACTGAACTTGGATTGAGTAGTTTGTTAGGGAGAGTGGTTTGTGGGTCTTTGTTACCGAAGACTTGCAAAGTTTAAAGGGAATAAGGCTACAGGCATTTTTGGCGACTTTTCCAAACCTCTACTTTAAGTTTTAAGACTTATTTTAGACTATTCTTAAGAAAAGGCTTGAAACACTGAACAAGTTTCGCCAAAGGAAAGTTAGAAGGGAATTTAAGACAGAAGGAGTCTGAGAAAGTTATTCGCCTTATAGGACTCCACAATAGATCCATTGTTAACACTGCAGTGAGCTATTTGAACCTAAGGCTAACTGAACGAACCCAGACTTGGGTTTCCTTTGTTTTCTACAGCCTCTTGATAGATCTGTGGTCCTGATTCTCATTCTTGTCAGATAGGACATCATTGAGGAGTGGCCTGTGAGTTTAGTCCTAATGGGCTCAAAGTATTGAAGCGATGCAGTACATGGTGCGTTGCGTTAGACATTTTGTGAAAACCGGAATTCATTTTGGAGATGAGAAGACCGAGGGTTTAGCACCGAGTATTTTGGTTGCAGTTTGTTTGATTTTTAGCCATTTCATTCCTTTAAAGGCTAAGTAGTAAATGGGGACTAACTTTGGTAAGTATGCAATGCAATACAGAGACTCAAAGGCATTGCATATAAAGTGTAGTTCCTCAGGGTTGTTAAAGATCGCCTCTACTATTTCAGTCATATACTTCATTTGCCCAGAGTATACGGTCTACATTTTATTGTTCGTGGTTGAGTCTGGATTTACATAATGTCTGTCCGTCCGTTGACCAAAGCAAATGTATGCACTCTTGAGGGTTTGGAGAAATTACGATTCTCCGGTAAGGGATTAGCTTTAGTTGATGGTAACGAGGTTGCTTGAGCTGTTGTATAGAAAATGCTACTTGACAATACCTCTTGAAAGTGGGTGCTACACTTGAAAAAATGTTGTTTTAAGCGTTGTGTTAACATCAGTAGAAATCTTAAAACATTGGCTGGTCAATATGTCTTTTTGAAGTATGTACGTGCTCCTAGAGCTGAAGCTGAATCTTGTAAGACGACGAAGATGGATGATTCTTTTATCGAAGTGAATTTCGGTTACTCCAGGAAGTAGTTTTCTCTAAAGTTGCACGGGAATCTTTAGTTTGGGTTGGAGCAGAGGGTTACCTTCTAAGAATCTTCGAAAATCATTTGTTATTTATGAGAAAAGGGCAATGATGTGCATATGTAAAGTTCAGCATACAGTAGTAGTCTACATCAGAGAAGGCCTCAAATCCACCAGAATAGCTCTACCTAACAGCATTTCTTAACTCGCCTGCAACATTGTCCACCTCCATGCCACCAAACCTGAAAGCTAAATCTAGATCTGTCACCAAGACAACCGTCCACTTGTCTTTAAGTGACATTTACAAAACCCTATCTGTGCCTCTGAGCCGCTGTGACACTTTATTTATGACTACCTACCCATTCTCACAACAAAAAAAGTCCACATAACAACCTCTAGAATGGAACCCACAATTCAGTCACAAGAAGTATCTATGAGAAGTCAAAAGCAAGCTCATTGTTTACCCGACATTTTATGTCACACACATACACCGTGGGTAACAATGTAACTGATCTCATGGAGATACTGAGCTTATAAAAGTCGCTCTAGCTCACTCAAGTTCATGACCCCATCGATGGGGTATATTGTCATGAATTATTATTTATTGTACAGCTGGAGTGAACTCCTTTTGGTTGGTTAGCTGTTCCGCTGCTTTGCGCCGGGCCAATAAATTTTCACGTTACAAATCGCGATTTTTTCTCTGTTTCATTCTTCGTTACCATGACCATTGTGTTACCAGACCAGCACCAGCAACAGCAGCAGCATCGCGGCCACGACAAATGGAATGTATTCCGGGGGAACCTTTCTAGTGCAGGAAAAAACCAAAAAAAAACAAAAAGAGAAGGAATCCAGAAATCACTAGCTGTAACATAGCATACCTATCGTCCCATTGCCATCGCCATCATCATCGTGGTCGTCGTCGTCGTCGTAGTCGTCGCCGTGTCGTCATCATCAGCGAAACGGTGTAATATTTTATAATTCCGATTCGGTTGGATGCCATTCTATACTCGGATGTGTGTGCAATACAAAGTGCCCATGGTCCATTGAAAAAAAAAAAAACGGTCCACACAGTATTGAAACTCATAAATACTTGGTTAGGCGGGGTGCGAACCGAAGGTATAGAACCAAAACAATCGACAATGTGTCTCTTTGGGTCGATGTATGTATGTATGTATAGTTGTAGGACGAACGATCGACCGAAATCCGGAAGAAGAACACAAACTTTTGTCCAGCAATGAATGCTCACGTTTTGTTCGGTTTTGTATAGTGTACCCACAGAGAGTTTGTAGATCGCCGTTTGTCGGTTTGGTTAGTCCGATTGTCGTGCAATTGTATGGAGAAAATCCACCGACCTTTTGCCAAGGTATGACTAGAGAGGAAGAGTTAGATTAGACCAGGTAGTTGGAGTGATGTTACCAGGTTAGAAATGAACTAGAACCGGATGACTTTTAAGAAAACTTATTGATTAGCAGCCATTTTGATTTCTTTATCTGTCACATCATCCAACTGTCAAACCTACCTGCACAAACCATTCAATGTAAACCATTCAACATAAATAAGCCCAAAATGTACATACATATATATTCCTCTTGACAATAAGTGCTCAAAACTCCGGCAGTCATTTTTCAACCCGACAAAGGGCATTCAACTTGAATCCTTTCAACAGAAATCAGTTCCATATTATCGCTTTACGGTGACTTTTTGTACTGTCACATTCTGTCCATTGGCATATCGTAATTACCTCGTTGAAGTGCAATTCTTTCCACCCGTCATAAACGTCTGGTTTTGTTTAAACACAATTCGCCAACAGAGCGCATTGTTATGCTCATTTACGAGCCTTTGACAGGTAAATCGCTTTCCAATTGTATTGCTTGGCATCTCAGACTGTATTAAACCAAAAATTAAACGTTGTCCGTTGCCAAAAAAATCAGTCCTACTTATTGGTTACGTTTAGAATTGTCAACGGAAATATCAGGAATTTGCGGTGACAGGCTTTAATTAATTAATGGTCTGAATTTGACAGGTAAGCCTTAAGAAGAAATGTGACTATAGTTGGAAGTCACTTTATGGACAGCAGAAAATGTATTGAATAGAGTGGAGACTAGAGGAATACCATGTTCATTCACGAGAAAGAGTATTTTCACGAGATATTCACAGCATCAAGGCTTTTAAGTTGGAACGTGCCACTTAATTTATAAAAAATCAACATCTACTGCAGGTGTAGATACTCATCAAGAACGACTGTCTTATACAAACAATCCATCACACTTGGAAACAGTTATATAAACAAATTTGTCTACAGGGCGATGTTATTTCACCTCTGCTATTGCTTATTGTCAGAGAAATAATCAGAATAAACAGATATGCGGACATTACGGTAATCTAGATGTCAGGAATATTCCTATCTCATGGTGATATGTGTAGAGAAGAATAGTGAGCCAGAAAATATAATCTTTCCCTCCAACCAAGTAAAATTTTGACCACCGATACCAAAATAACTGATTTTACTTTTCCGCGACAAAATAGTTGAAAATCTCGTTACGATCCGGTGCTAGGAGTCGTCCTGGGCCCTAACCTTAACTTAAAACTAAACATAGGTTTCCGGGTGTGAAAAACATATACACTTAAACATGGTTGTAGGAACTCTGTGACCCTGTCCAATCGACCTCCTTCGACGACCTTCGGCATTCAAAAAATTTGGTTTTTCGTTTTCTATCAGCCTTATTGATACTCAAACTCTACTAAGCCTTGACAAACTTTCAAACATCGTTTCCAGTGCCATTTGCAACTTCTCATGGTCTTATGGATGAGATCTATAAACTAAACTCAAACCTATGGATACTACTTTCACATCGGTAGATACTTTTCAAATTCATTGCGTAAGTAAATGTTCTTTATCTTTTTCAATGGAACAAGTGACCACCAAATTATTAATTACCCTTCTATTCAAAATTCTGATGAAAATGAAAACCCTAATCCGATGATGGATTTGTTTTTTTTTTTCTAAAACCACAAAACAACTGGCAACTCTGACCACGGATCCACTTGAATGGCAAATTCCCATTTTCTGATTTTTCCTCTTGCATTTTACAAATCTGAGGGCATAAATCAAGCGAAAAGATTCAAACGATTCGTGCGCTGCACGTTCGTTTCGATCGTTTCCTTGCATCGAGCGCTTTTCTCCGTTTGAATTATAAATCGATCTTTACACTGCAATCGGTTGTTCTCGGTTCCTTGGGGAAGCTACAGACATACATACATAAAACGCAACCACGAAGGCCCAAAGCCACTAAAATGTATCTGGATCAGCAGCCTTGCGGTGGTAATCAACTTTCGTTTCATTGGCGTTAGGGCATGACACTTCACAATCCATCCATCCATCCGCATCCATCTACCATCCATTGGCGTGTTCTGTAGCACGTTCCTGCAGCACAATTGCACCAGCACCACCACCACCATCATCATCACCGAGAGCGTCCATCATCTATCTTGTTACCATTTAGTTTCGTTTTAATGAAGAGATTGTCGATCTTGGAGAATGCCAGCACTGCGCTGTGCTGTGCTACGTTTCGTGTTCTATTTTCTGCAACAGGGAAGCCACTAGGCGACCATCCGTGCATTCTTTGACTAATTAGATACTTTTGGTCTTGTACTCGTACCTACTCATCTGTACGGCAAACCAAACTCCAGATGTGCGCGAGATCTTAAGATCTAATTTTGTATCTTTTTCGGATCGTTTCGGTGGATTATTTATGACTGCGACATTGCGCGTACAATTTGGGGCGTGTGTCAGTGGATATGAGTGCATTAGGGGGACTACCCTAATAGTGTTTGAGGTGCGTCAGCGCTGGATCGTCATTCCAAAGGCTTTGAGTTCTAATTTTAGCAGAAATTAATTGGCAGCTGGGGCGATAAGTCGCGCAAAGGAGGTGTGAGTGTGGTATTTGTGTGTTTTGTGTATCTTGCCGAATAATTGAGGTATTTGAGATATTTTTCCAATTTTTTTTCTTTTTTCATCTCTTGCTTAACCTATAAGTACTTTGGATGGTGGTTTGAGGGAACTACATAATGCAAAAGGTATTTAAATTGTGTAGGTGCTTGGAATGCAAGGAAATCATTACACTTGGGGGAGTCTCACCTTGTCCCGGGGGTGGAAACACACTTGGAATGTTTGGTTTTGGATTCAGTTGGGATGTAATTAATTTACATGTAAACATTTTAAGTTGTGTAAATTGGTGTGTTTTTGTTTAGTGGGGCCAGGGGCGAACGAAGTACTGTGGACGGTGTTTAATGGCCTTGAGGTGAATTACCAGGGGATTAGTTGAAAATTGTGGTATTAAGTGAATTGTGCAAAACTACTTATGCGTCCTAGTATGTAATATGCATTCAATGACAGAAAAATAAATGAGATTTGCTTGGGGATACGAGTATTGGTAGTTGATGAGAACGTTGCCATAGCTATAAGTCTTGCAAAAAGCATTGACAATGCAACCCAGTTAAACTAAATACAAGGATCACATCATGATTCCCGTAAATGCTTCGGGAAGTACAGAATATATATGAAATCTGAAGGTTAAGATTGCTTTCACCAAAAATTAAGAACCACACTTGGAGTTCTCGGCTCAGGAGTTAGGTATAGAATGCTAATTACCTCTTTTTTCGAATAAATAAAGAAAACAATCGAGACTAACAATGGAATCCATCCTGACTCTTGAGTTCTAGGTCTGGTGGCTTCGCGGAAAATAGCTGCGAAAAGTGTTTTAAGAATGAACGAGATGACGAGGGACTATTTCAGGATGAGAGTAAAGATTTTTTAGATATTTCAAGAAATGAAGGAGGAACGAAGGGATCCTGAAGGAACTCTATAAAACCTGGCATTGTTTGATCAATAAGGCTTCAGAACTATGCAGTATGCTGCAAGGACGGATTCTACATATCCTGCATACTATCTTCAAGCAATTTTCACTGCCGTGCAAACTTTAGTTCAGCTTTCCATGTGGTTACAGCTGTCGAATCTAAGCAGTAAATGAACAGTAGTCTGATTTTCAGCTAAGTGAACCAGCTCAGTTCTAGTGCCTTCTTGAAACATGTCAACCTATCTATCCACGACTTCATCATAAATATCTTAATGTCTCTCAAGTGGAAGTGGAATTCTAATGACCGTTTGAGGTGTAGCAGGGAATAGATGTAAGGATCGGAGTACATGCACCAGTCAAGTTGCAAAAATAATAGTTCCTAAACTTTCAAAGTTCGGTAGCAGGGCTCAACTCTTTGACTTCAATCCAGACTGTATTAAGTCAGTCTAAGTTAAGTCTAAAGTTAAGACTAGACCATATGCATATTTGGCTTCTTAATTGTGATATGAGAATCAACAATAGGAAAACAGCAATCTCACTAGAGGGAACATAAAGAGTTTATCGTGGCGAAGACTATTTTATTTAGCTACATAGAATAAAAGCAAAAATTGTGTTCATTCTTTTACAAAATAAAGAAAGGATGTGACATGAGACTTACATATGTACATAAATAACTCACGTGTTTAGAAGGATTTCGATTCATAAAGTCAGGGGTTCTGCTGCCTTCTCTTTAAAAATTTTCAAATGCGGGGGTGTGAGAGAATGTAACGAGCTTCAACGGCTGGAGTATGT
This sequence comes from Xylota segnis, assembly GCA_963583995.1. Lineage (NCBI taxonomy): Eukaryota > Metazoa > Arthropoda > Insecta > Diptera > Syrphidae > Xylota > Xylota segnis. Next base: position 10,853,447 of record OY757238.1, on the reverse strand, counting down.
TTGTCTTGAAGAACTATCGAGGTCCTATTTAGAATACCCACTAAGCGGAAGAACTGCGCCACCACTATTGTGAGACTCCTTCAAGGGCAGCGGAATATTCTACAAGTTTGTTTTCTTCTAGTTCTTCTCTGCTATAATGTGTATAATCAGAATAAGAAGACCTCGTTTCACTCTCTTTTGGTGAGATGGCAAATGATTAATGGTCTATTTTACACAAATAAGGAGATTCTATATAAGACCCAGATCAAACCTCCGAATCAAACTCAGAAGTACAGCCCTGTTAGAGGACTGGCCGAAGTATTGTGCGATGTCTGGAGGAATGCTCGTTTATTTGGTGATATCCCTTCGCCCGATTTCGCAATGTGAAACTCTGCACAAGTGACATGGTGTCCATAATTTTGAATGGGAAAAGTTCAACTACTTCGTAATGAATCTGGACAGAAGAGCCTAGCTTTCCTGACTGCAAGTAAAACTTTGAAAAGAAAGCATAAAAGATCTATTATCCAAAAAATGTTTCAGTAACACGTATATATGTATGTCCACTTTTCACACACTGTGGATGGACTAAATTGGAAATATTTCATTCAAACAAGTACAGTGTGCAGTTCCCTGTCTGGATCTTAGCATGTAAGGACATTGTCACTGCGTTATAAAATGTGACGACCCCTAGTTTCTTGACGAAGACTCCTCTTTCTTTATCAACATTTTACTAACTCGATACATTGGCTTGTAATTTTAATTTTTTTGTTTTAAATGAAACATTAAATAGTTTAGTTTCCTTTCAAATAAGGACATCAACATTGCAAACAAACTTGCAAAACAACTTCTCCAAAACAAGTCTAAACATGATCAATCCTGTTTCTATATAATAAGGCGACGTAGAGGTCAATCCCACGTACAAATGTAGACACTTACATACATATTAACATCTGGTATAAAAGGTATTTACTTACAAGTGTATGTAAATATTCAAATGTGTGTATAAAATCTCAGCTTCGGCGGAATTCCCCATCAAACTCCGTCATTACACTGCTTCACTCCCGAATTATTACACCACTATCACTACTTAAACTTGGAACATTAAAAGACGAAAGCAAAGAGACCACTTTTAATACGAAAAATGTTGTTTTAACGTTTCAAATTAATTTAAATTCAAAATAATATCGGTTTTCGAATTTTCAATTTTAAATTCGAACTTACGAGATTATGACATTTTTGTATGCTGCCAACTCTCTTTGCCTACCAATTGCACCAACTATCACCTAGGTCAGTACAGAATGCAGTAAGTATACGTATACGCATTTTTCTTTATATAAAAATATGTACTTCAGCAATCGTTTTCTTCAATTAGCTTAAACAGTTTTATTTTTTCAATGCTGTTGACTCTATTTTTAATATTCCATAAAAATTTAATATATGTACATATGATTGTGTAGTACAAAGAGAAAGTCGACAGTTTTAAAGCATAGTTATAAATGTGGTTGGATTGTCAATACAACACAAAGGTTGATGAATATATAGACATGACATTCTCTTGGTGAAATTTTCAGCTACGTTTTTGTACGAATGGAGTTCTAACTAACAAAATGCACTCCAACTACACCCATTAGTCTGGCGTACTCACAAAACTATTCAGCCAAACTTTACTTCCAAGTACATCCACTTATCATATTTCAATCAATGGTCCTATAACTCGTCAGTCACAAAATTTCACTGTGACTTTTTGTGCAAGTACATACCTAAATTCATTCGTCATTTCACGAAATTTTTTGTAAATTATGTTTGCTTATCGTTAATAACTGAAATAAAAAGGTATCTTATTGGTGAACATATTATGTACTATTTTCTTGCAAATGACATCAACTTTTCACCATTTTTGTATTTTTTAATAATATACCCATATGGTAATTGTATGAACTGAATGTCTTGCTTTTAACAGAAGAAAAAGGCGCAGAAATCAAAACCCAATAGCCACACATACAAGACACCAAAATGGAACGTATCCAATAGGAATGGACAAGAAGATATAAGCTTCATAGACAATCTCACACACTCTAAGAGAGATCCTTCGCTAGTACCCATAACAAATTTAAGTATTTGCCTTTAAATCTCTTTGTGGTGGTTCACGCTGCCCAGAGAGTCCTCCTCCAGTAGGTTTATATTCAGATATTGATGGCATTCATGTAAAACATACTCACATTCATACATTTGTTGTTTCTAATGAAAAATGTCTTCGACTTATTTACTCATTTGTACCTCCAATAACCCATAACCTCGTAAAAAGTCGAATATAGGACACTACTTAAAAAAAGCCTGAATTCTAAGCTACATTTTGACAAAAACATATTAATGTGTACCTATGACATCTAAATTATAAAACAAAACATAAGTATGGTCAGCAAAAATCCTTGTTAAAGTGCATAAGTGATGCACCTTGTTTTGACCACACAAATGATTTGGCATTACTTGTGCAATGCAAGGTGCCTACTAAGTGCCTACGTGACCACCACCTACGATATAGATCTTACGATCTTCGAAAAAAGTTGCAACTAGTCTCTTCACCGCCAATTAGCCGGCCATTGTGCAATTTCGGTTCGGTAGCAGAAGCTTCGGTGTTCTTATTAGAATTTTATTTTAAGTTTAATTGATTAATTTTATTGAATATATTACATCCCTGTCGTTGATTAGTGTAAGTCTTATCTATTTTAAGTATCTAGAGTTTGAAATTCCTAAAGTGGTGAGTAAAATCTTGAAAATAGAATATTCCAGAGAATAGCGGTTCTTTTGGCGATGACCAAGCCATGTCCAAATCGTTAAATTTCTTTAATTTTACAGTCTCCTGTGTGTTTCCAGAGATTTCTTATTGAATTCCTTATAAATTTTAATTCATTTTCAAACTTTTTTGCAAGAAAATATGCCAAATGTCCATTTTTCCAAGAAAAATAAGAATTTCATGTAACTAACATGGCTGCCATTGCAACAAGTGGAAAGTACCGTATTTCGGTAACAGCCATCTTTTTACCTTTGCAGCCCAGACGGTGTTCATCTACCATAATTCCCCCTTTTTTCTTAATTTTTGTTTTTAATTTTCATTTGCCTGAGCAAAATCCCTACCACTACACATACTTGCATGTGTTTGCGTGTGAAAATTTCAGGGGCAATGCAGTCTTGCAGGCGACTTCCAAGTTTCTTGCAGCTGCACCCCGACCATAACTCTGTTGGTCTGGCTGCGCATCATATTCAGTAGCTCCGCTACCAAATATTTTTTTACCGGCGGTATTTTGAAAAAGGAATTCTGGCACCCGATATTCTAAAATTGAAGACCTTTCCTTATGGCAGGCCATATCCCCACAACTGAGTGCCGATAAAGAAAACAAGATCATTTTAGCGGTACCGAGGAGAGTCATGGCCAGTGCGGGAAAAGGCTCCATGACTGTTGGCGCGTGTGGTAAGTGATGTGATAATCTTTCGTAAAAATTGCCCCTAACAGTCGTTCGTTTTATTTGCCGAGGACTCGTCGTTTCGTTTCGTCTACACAGCTCTATGTATCCGGTTCGTTTCGGTTCGTTGGGCCGTCGGATATGGCCTTAGATTTATCCTGGGGCATTTGTCGTAGGTAACTTACCTGTATGTGGAAAAACGCATTGTTAGGGTTGTTTTCTATTTGATCCCTAGATCGCACAATTTCTTTTTCAGATTTAACTTTTCACAGGCTTTATTGATTTTTTCCTTTTAGGGGCTCTGGCGACATTTATCAAAATAGAATTTATTCTACATAGTTCGATATACATATTCTTATTAGACAGCTCCTTATGGGTATCATTTTTCTCTAAGTAGGATCTCTTCCTCAGGATGATAATCAATATCTCAACGTTCAACTGATATCTTGTGATCCTGGTCAGTTCACTTATCTGTTCCTGCATTAGCTACCTAGGTGGACACAGCACCCCATGAGGGAACATTAGTTTTTGTTTTAATTGAGTCTTTAATATACTTTTGCTCACAATTATCTACCAGAAGTAGTTTTACTTATTTTGCAGAGGAATTGTACGCCAAGGGATGCAGTTCTCTTTAGAATCGATTTGCATTCTTCTTAGAAACACAGGAGGTAACTGATTATATACATATTTAATTCTAATAAGAATTGTTTACGAGTCTTCTAGTTCATCATTGCATCAGTATGCATCAGTCGGATGGAGGGTGGTCGATGAGCCGACGGCAGTAGTTTCGTTGAATTTAGGATTCTTTAGAAGATCATACTTTCATTCTTCGGTTGGTAGGGAGTCGGTATCATTTCGATAGAAGAACAAACCAGTTATATAGGTTATGTTGTATCAAGTACATAATGTCATTCTTATAAGTATTCTCTATTTGTCTAAAAGTTGCTTCATTTACATTTCGTTGAATAGAAACTATCCACAGATCCAAAGCTATTTTCACATTTACTCGACAGTAGGTGGAGTCTATTCTTTAGTTGAATGACCTAGGTTAGACGTGTTTGTATCCTACAGGGGTTTTTTACTCCCACAGCTTGCATATCTAAGAATCACACAATTTAACCAATTTTACAAAATACACAGCATAGTCCAATGTCTTCCTTTAGCTCGGAGTGTCCCTTTTTAGTTGGAAAAGCTAACTCGTACATTGTTTGATTTTCTGATGATAGGAATTTGGTCGACAAGAATATGTTGCTTCACTCACACCACTGATGTTCTAAAGAGTTCTGTACCCAACAAGTAATATTTAAGTAGTTTCATTCTAGCTGGCCTTTTTGTTTCTAGCATTCCCCTTCCCTGACTTATTCTTCTCTTCTCGGCCTCTCATTTCGTTGTTTTCTGAACTTCACATCTCCTCGGAATTGTTGTCCATTCAGTCGCTTTGTGTTTGTTTGGTTTTGACTTTATTAAGTCGTTGGAGTCATTTAATTATACAATATTGGTCTTCATCTAATTTTGGGAGGGCATTGGAATTTATTGTAAGTTTAAGCTGTTGATTTAGGTATTTTGTGAGAAGTTAGTACTTCTTTTCTAAGAAGTTAGTACGTTTTCTAGAAACTCAGACAGGAATATCGTGTTTAAATATGTATAAGAAAATTTTGTGCTCGAACAGATCAGCAGAAAAGTTCCACTTGATAGCAGAAAAACATTTTTATAATTCTTTGAAAGGTCTACTGGTATGTAAGTTAAGTGGAAGGAAAATAAGGTGTTTATGGCTTTACTGATAGCTGGTATTAATGAATAGTGTTTTCCATCTTGAAATACTTATTATGGATTTTTCTATGGAAGTCTATATCGTTGGACTTCACCCCTTTTCTTTTGTGTTTCTATTTTTGCAACTGATTCTAGTGTCAGGGTCAATTATAGTCAGCTCGATCTTTGTACATAGTTTTCTGAACATTTAGTTCTTGATTTCTATGCAGTTCTGCCCGAAATTTATTTTGTTAGATTTGTTTTTCCATCGAGTATTTGGAAAGGCTTTCTATTGAGCCTAGTTTGTAGTTCTGTCTGTCTGTTCATTTTCCCTCAATAGTTTTTTATGTAAAGGGTTAACTTTTAGATCGGGAAAAACTAGGTCTGTTGCGGCAAATATTTGGGCTTGTTTATTTCTTTGAAAGGTTGTGCGGCGTGTAGTAGTAGGTAGTAGGTATTAATGCAAGCCAAGATGGTTTTAAATCCAGAAAGCACAAATATAATATGTACTTATTTCGTCACTTAGTTTACAGCAATTTGAATAGTAAATGCCTTTCTGGTGTAGGTTCTGGTGGAGTACTCTCTATGCTTCATAAAATATTTGCAATAATTTGATTGGTTTGTCAGTAGAAGGGTCGGCATTCGGTTAATTCTTTTAATAGGCTGCTACCCGTTGCAAATATGTCAGCTAGGTCCTTCAAGCTTTGTAGAGGAAATATGTAATTAAGATGCCAAAATCTGTGGTTAGTTCAAGTTTTTTGATAATTTTTGAGATCCTAATATAGTCGCCGTAGATGTTCATTAGGAATATGAAGCAGTATTCTACACATAATCATTGGCCTAAACTAAATCTTTAAATCAAAGTAGGTACTCTTTTTTGATTCAGTCCTTTCGAATTAATATAGGCAGGATTTTTTTAAAGCTGGTTTAGGGCGATGATGATATTTCTACAACTTAATTTTCTTAAGGAATTTTCCACAATCACCCTATCATGTAGTACGCAGCTTAGCCGGGTTATTGTTATGAAGAAAATGTTAATCAGTCTTAAAATCAGAAAAGTAGCTTTAGAACTTACATGTTCTCAATTTCATAATAATCTTTTTCTAATATTGTATTGGTCCCAGAAACATTTCCATTGATTGTGTCTCTCTACGTAGGAGTTCAGGTCGAAGGACTCTTCTTTTGCAAAGTCGTAGGTCCTAGTGCACTTCCGATCAGTCATTGATGCCAGTATTTTGACTATTACAGTCGTTCTCTGTATCCAATTTGTTTGTGTAGACCCGGTGGAACTTATAAGCAATTGTAGACTGTCATGTTCTAGACTATTTTATACACATTACCAAACGACACTTACCTCTTTTTAGATTGCAACATTATCTTTTGCTCAAACCTGTGCTTCTATAACAAAACAAACTGAAAAACATAACAAAACATAATAATAATTTGCTCTAACTTGTAAGGAATATTCAAAGAAATTTCATTCATGGCGATTGAATAGCAGGGGAATATGTATGAAGCTTCAGTAGTATCTAGAAGTAGTTTAGTTGTAGTCTTGTAGTTATTAGATTTAAGTAGTTAACTAATATATTATGAGTATTTATTTTAGTAACCTGCGCCTCTAGTATTCAATTGCTGCGAATGAAATCGAAATGAATACCTACATCTAACTATTTATTAAATTCATCATTTTAGGTACTGGTTTGAGCGTTTATTTTTATTGGCAAATCTTTTCATAAAATGCCTAACTCACTTCTATTTAATTGATCTCTAGAACATGTCAGTAGTATTTTGCTTTATGGGTTCCAAGGTATTGGAAGAAGGTTCGTTTCCTGTTTAATTTCAAGTTAGGTTTTACCAGTGATATGTAAAGCCGGTGCGTTTTTCTGCAGCAGGGAAGCGGGTGTGCAAATAAATTCAGTGCTTGACTCAGTGATTGACTAACATTGTTCCTGTTTAAGCCTCAAGATCAAGAAGACAACATCAAGAAATCATCAGAGTATAAACAGTTTGAATCAGGTGAGTGTTAGATTTAAGTTAAAAATTATATCAACTTGCTTATTTTTATTGTGTTTTTATGAACTTTTCAATTTGAAACATACCTACATACATATGTACCTGCCCTGAATTTATCTCTTACTTTGTAGTACACTAGAAAAACTCCTTAAAGCATCTTCTACTTTCGCGTAATGGTTTTGAATGGTTTGAATGGTATTCTCTTATTATTTACGTAAACTGATAGGTTATAATGGGATCGTAAAGATTGAAAAAATATCTTTCTAGAGAAGCTATCTGTGTAGGAAGTGAATAATGCATTATGATTCGTTCAGTTTTGTTTATGCAACTTTCGTAGAAATAATTTCTTTTTCCTGGTTCATATTCCGAGAAAAACACGGGATAGATGGAATGGCCGGTGCTTGAATCCTTCTCGAAATATAGTACGTTTGCTGGTGTAGCAAAAAGAATCTGGGAAATGAATATTTTCGATATTGTCGGTTGAACAAGTTCTTCGGAACAACTTTCACAGTAGTATCTCTTACATAAAAATGTAAAAACATAAGTCTGACCGGTTCTGCCTTTATTTTGCCAGTATTTGGAGGTAATAGGTATGTAAGCATCGGATCTTCTATGAGTCTAGTTCCTCGTTTCTTGATGCTGTTGAGGGGATTTGAACAAATTTTTGGAACTAAGGTTCAAACGGGGAAAAAATATTAAGCAAAGGGAGATGTGCTGACGTAAGAACTATGTGATCAGAGGGCCCCCACAGGCTTACAATTTAAGGAAGACACAAGATGAAATAAAGATGCGAAACTGCATCATTATTAGGAGCCCTGTTGAAAGGGACACCGTTGCCCACAAATTGAATTCCTCTGATGAAAGCTGACAGCCTTTACGAATTTTCTGTACTTCAGCTGTATAGTAGAACTAAATTGCTTTCTTCAGACGGGTATGTTTCGGAAGTTTAATGGACATGTTAAAGGATAGTTCTATTCTCATTAGCTTTCATAAACAATAATTTCTTCAGTGCTTTGAGTCACAATTGCATATTTATTGATAGTAATAATAATAACCATTTGGATTGTTATACACCTCTTCCTGTTCTTGATCGTCATTCGTCGTTACATTTTCATAGTCTGCTTCGTCAACGTTATTATCAGGAACACGGACATTGATATCTCTCCGAATTCCTATAACACCCTGAGCACCTCGTAGTCCAGTTGGTCCTGGTGGACCTGTTTGACCTAGTGGACCGACAGGTCCCGGGAAACCTCTATGACCTGTCTGGCCTGTAATGCCTCGTACACCTTGAGGACCTGTTCTTCCATCCACGCCTGGTTCTCCAGTTGGACCCCTTGGTCCAGTCGGTCCTGGACGACCATGTGCACCACTTTCACCGCGTTCGCCCGTATGCCCCAATATCAATCACCTGATGATTGTATTCGAATTGTCCGTAGGCAAATGAAATTGAGAGAAGACCTGAAAATGGAACAAAAAGAAAGGAATTTAATTTTGATCAACAAAGTAGTAGGAGTAGAAGCTTACAAAAAAGAATCGATGCAAGAAGTCTCAGCTCTCGGACTGTGGCAGCTGATTAATTCGAAATGAGAGTTTTATACTCTCGTTTCAATGGTATCACTGTTACCAATCTTGAGAGATTTGTAGCATTTATTCGATGTTAAAATGAGGGAAATGAAGTGGTCGAGTCAACAAACTCATCTAAATTATCTTGATTTCACTTAATTTTCAATTTATGTGTTTAATTGGTGATGCATCCTAATCGGATAGATTGTGCAAAGTAGTAGACTATTGAGTTTAACTTAAGGAATTGTTTCTGTTGTCTCTGCTGTCTACCCTGGAGTAGTTGCTTTGCTGCAAGTATGTATGAATTTAATAAGCTGGGTGCTGGTGACTACGTTCTACGCTTCAGAGTGGTGATTGATTGCAGAGATACACGTCAAAATTATAAACTGATGTACCACCCCATCGGGAGATGCATAAGGGTAGAATTTTTTTTGGCAAATATGGGATGAGATATTTAGTAGGCAGGCGGCTATGTACATAGGTTAGGTGTACATTTTATTGGACTTATAATCGCCGTCGGCAGACAGTGGAGAAAAGTTTGTTTCTGAAAGACATCTGAGATTTGGGGTGTTATGAAGTAGCCGAGCCATTCTTATTCAGGGAGAGGAACAGTAGTCTTTCACTGTGTCATATCTTCCCTATCGGACAACTAGAACGCATCCTTTAATATCATACCCTTCTTCATATTCAAGTGGGCGTGGCATACTGTATATTTAGATTCAGATGCAATAATTGTCCTAACTGAATGAAGGTGTAAGTTGTCTGAAAGGCAGTGGGCATGGTCACCTACTGTATGCAAGTATGGGTCGGTAGGTAGATTAGTAGGAGAGAGACTGGAGGGTCCATTGGTAGCTAGCACTCGGATTGCCGATGGATCATTTGTTAACCCCTGCCGTTGAGTGACCCTAAACGAAGATAAAAGTTTGATTATGAATTTGGTATGTTAGGGTCAAACTTAATATACCTTCGGCATAGGACTTGTTTTACCAACACTAGTGAGGATAAGATAGGAATTTACAAAGAAGTTCTTTTTCGTTCGGACTTTTGATGATGTTATTGTACTTGAACAGCGCGCTCCATTACCAACATACTTGTGCTATGCTTTTTCGCGTATGTGCTAAAGGTACATACATCTATGCAATGTATTTATTTATGTAGGGTAACCCGTAGCCTCACAATAACTAAGCGATGTAGTTAATATTTATTGAATTTGCCAGCACAATTCTATTAGAACTTTCGCACAATGTCAGCCCGCTTCCACCACCTTAAAACCCAATTACAAACTCCACTATTAATCAGGACTATTCTCTCTACTGCCTGGCTGTCCGCTATGATAATTTTCTCTCACAAAACCATCGATTTGTGTGCCGTTTCTGTTCAGCTATCAGAGTCAGTTTGGCACCTCATCCGCAGAGCCTATCTAATTACTGACTTGTTAGCCTGTTCTACTCGCAATAATGATTTTCGAAAAATCAATCATGGTTTCGATAATCGTAGGTATCCTTGCCCCATTAAATGGATTTCCAAATTTTAGTTCCCATTCGATGAGTGTTTGTGTATCCTTTTTGCAAAAGTTAAAATTAACACACACACGCGCACACCTTCATAGACAATGAAGCATCATCATACAATCCATCAATTAACGAAGAATAAATTTACTCAACCAAAGGACGGGTCACTATACCCATCATGTCATTAAATGAAGTCATTATAATGTGCTAGAGCACATGCTGTACTGCACTGTACTGCATCGGATTGGATTGGATTGGATCAGAAGGGGGAAGTGGGAGTAGGCATGGCAGGAGCTATTGTGGGGCAATTTATGCAATTTTACAGCAATTAATAAACACGACAGGCCGTGCGCTACTTCCTCGTCGTCATTATTATTAACATTTTGCACACATTCTCGTGTCCACTGTACTTGTATGTAGACCGATATCCGAACAATTATTCAATTAAAATCAGTTGAGGTCATAGATACATTGTAAATGAGTTTTACTTATTTTTTTTGTTGTTGTTTTTGTTTTCATTATTGCTCGACACATCACTCTCGGATGCGTGGTGCGCAGTCTGCGTCCATGTTTGTGTTAAACTGGGTCAATAGCCGAAGTGATGAGGTTGTGATTAAATCATTATGAAAAGGTGGACGCACCAGTGGGCGTGGCGGCGATTAATGCAGTTTTAATTGTTCGATGCAATTGAGAGAGAGTTAGCCCCCGGCGGCAGAGTAGATACATACATACTGTAGATGGGCCAGTGGGCGCGCAGATACTGCGTGAATAAATTGCAAATTAATTATTACACAATGACTTGGGTAATTGTTGGTTCGGGAGTTAATTAGAAAATCACTATATGTATGTACTGTGTATCGTGGGGTGTTTTGAAAATGAGATTATGGACAATTACGTTTAACGTTGAGATTTTCTGCTCTGAATCTTGTGACGGATGAGACGCGTTGTCTATTTGTTAACTCCCACAATGCTTCTGAATCGATGGGGGGTTCTTGTGACGCACATGTAGTGTAAGTCCTTCCGTGATAGATCTTATTTTAATCCACACAACTTGGCCTACGCGTTCTGTCATGTAGGAAGACAGTGACGTCCTTAAAAACCTTGTGTATTAGTACCAAGATTAGAGCAGGATTTCAGGCGAAGTAGCTCATCATCCTTTAAAATCAAATCGCTAGAGTGAATCCTGGATGACAATAATGGGAAACCGCATTCAAAATTTCAACACGCCTACTTACAGGGACCGTACTCCATACACGATACTGAACACATTCTTAAGGATTGAAGGTGCAGTTAATAATGTCCACACTGAAGCTGTTTAAGACTCAAAGGAAGCGTTTTCTATATTATATATCCAAACCTTTGTTCTTTCTTCCAGTGGCAAATACAGGACGACTCAAAAACGCTTACCAGATGATGTTGACAGTTCGGGCTTGAGTTACCACATTTTCAATCGTTTTGACGAGAACTTCCGGTATTCTCTTTGAGAGCTTCTGGATTCCGTAACTGCAACAAACCCAAAAGAATATCGGTTATATCGTTCTGTTGAAACCACATGTCATCCAGTCCCAATTCATAGATTTGTGGCAATAAAACTCGTTAACCGTGTTACCGACGGCGTCCTCGACAAACCCGCAGTGGATTTGAGTCGAGGTACTAAGTCTTCGTCAAGACGATTTGACTAAAAATTTGAACAGTGTGAACCCTGTCAATGGTACGTAGATTCGCTGGAGTCCTTTCTTTACTTTTCCGTTCAGATGGAAATCTTGAGAGATGCGAATGGCAGTCTGCATGGATTTGTCTGCACTTTGTAAAGGAAAATGTTCAACTTTTTCTTTAAAATGCGGTGGTACGTCGTTTTTTTCGAAGTTGACGAAGTTGGCGGTATATTCAAACACTGCGGTGAACGAACTCTGCGGGAGCTTCTGGCGCCTCTTCTTTCACGTGTAGTTCCAGGTGAGGCTGGCGGCTAAACGTTTTAATGTTTGACTAATAGAGTATTCCGTGATTCTACTTCAAACATATCAAAACAAAAGTGATAATTGCCGCCATTTGGAAAAGTTATAGCACCTTTCGATAGAGCGATGCATTTTTGACATTTCGCTCAGTAAAGGATTTTTCCTTCTGAAACTAAGTGGATTCTAGACTTCTACTCTTGGCTGCCAAGAATGTTTTCTAAAAAGGATCATTATTCGCCAATTGTAACAGGTATTTTCGTTTTACAAACAACGCCATCTAAGTGACCACTCTTGTGCGGGTGCTTGTCTAAACTATGGTTTGAACAAATGCTGATGTGATTGCCTTAATTTGTGTTATGTGTTACTACTATTATCACGAACACAATTTGTGCATTCTCCATTCGTAACAATGGCACTATACTTGCGTTTACTGACAGCACTTTTCTCCTCCCACCAGCCAACCATCCAGGCAACATTAATGTTAACAATGTATTTTTCTCTCTCGATTGGTACTTTGTGAATGCCATCAGAGGCAAACTTCATTCATATAATGTGGACAGAGATTGCCAGAAATTATATTTTAAACAATAGCAGTTTGCAGTCAATGTGAATTCCTTGGAGCGTTATTCTCACTTAAAATTTGCAAACAATAGCCCACTACACTACGAGTACCACCTCTCATACCCTACCAATAGCCATACACGCATCGGCATCAGGATTGGCATTGGCATCGGCATCGTCCTTGTTGCCATTTTGAAAAAGGACACAAACCATCAAGCGTCTAAGCACACCCATCTATTGCTTCAGAAATTATGAAAGTTTCTCCATACATTATTATGTAGAATATATGTGAAGGAAGGGATTGCCTGGGGCCGAGAGCGGTGCAGAACACCCCTTCCCTTCCAGGGGGCGCACTAAGCTCAAAAGTTATTCATGTATTTAGTATGGAAAACTTTCCGTAATCACTGTCTCACACTTAAGAGCTACTGGCGTATCCTATTATTTTCAGTTTTTTTTTCTTTTTCTTTTCTTTCTTTCCATTCGTCGCTCCTTTACTCGTCGTCGTTGTAGTGAAACTCTGATAAAGTTGTATTTTTTTTTATTTTCAGTTAGCCATCTAGTTTTTGGCTTAATTTCTCTGTTCGTTTAGATAGTTTTCTTTGGATTTTCTGAGGACTTTGCCGGCCGCCGCCCACCGCCCACCGCCCACTTTGTTGTTTGTGCAAAAGTTTTGCGAAACAGAAAAGGAAGGATAACTCTGGGAAGGAGGAGGAAATTTTCATAGAAACTTGTCGAACGTACGACGTTGGTCGTCGGTCGTCGGTTGTAGTCGTCGTCATCGCGCGGTATCTTGGAGTGCGAGGGATTATTATAAACACTTTGCTTTGTATGGACATTTCGTAGAGGGATATCACCCAGTTATCCCAGTCTCGGAGGATGTAAAGTATCAGGCAGATGTGAGCTGCTTCCATTTTGCTTTTCCTTTTGTTCGTTGAACTTACACTCGTTGGGTGGTGTTTTCTTTTTACGAGTAGATACGCTTTCAGTTATTATTATTGTGTTTGAATGTCGTTAATGTCTAGTTTGTTGGATACCTAATGGGGTCGAGACAGAGTGTGTTACAAGTTAAGGGTTCACTTATCGTATTCATTGTTCCTGTTGCAGTTTTGAAAGGTGTCAGGGACATCATTTGTTGCAATGTAATGAGTAAGCCATGCGGTTGTAGATAAAACAGATTTTTATGAGTATGTGTCCATTGTGGTATTGACACGTTTGATGGAAAGATATCCACCTATTTAGAGCGAAATTATTTTCCACTAAGAGGGGAGAAAAATTCCCATGTGGAGTTGATTCTCGTGAAGAATTGTCAGGGTTTTTTTAGGTTTTGATTGGGCTTACGAGAATGGTTGGTTTTTTTTTCCAAAGAGCCTTCCTTCTTATGGCATACCTTCAGCTGCAGAAGATAATGCCTCCTATATAGAATATCCTGCGCTTTTCCTTAATAAAATTTATTTCTGTCAGCTTTTTTCTAAATTATGGTTCGTAATCCGAAGATGCTTAACAACATTCTGTTGGTCTCGGGCTTAGTACTTATTTTTTTTTTGCTATTTCATCTCCATGCTTTGGGTTATCAACGTCACCTGTTCAGTTCGTCGGCTTTTTTTAAACTTCTTTTATTCACTGTGTTATGAAAAATAAAAAATCAGACCCAAACGATAGATTTCTATAAATCATGGCTCAAAAATCAGTCAAAATTAATCCTGCTCTGAAAATTGTTCCATAAACTAACTCGAGATTAGTTTTTCTGGTTCAACTTAGAGTTAAGAGGAGGAAAAAGTGGATCTTAATGTATTAAGGCCTTGGGAGCACACGTATCCTGCCGTTGGCAGATAGGCTCGCATTGTTTTTTTTTTTTTTTGTGCTTATAATGAACAGATACAGGAAACCTGACGTCCTTTGAACTACGAGAGGGTACATTGAAGGTGTCAATAACTGGTTCAGTGGCGTATGTATTTTTTTTATTTTTCCGAGACAGCGAGCTAGCAGCTAGGGTCGTTTGTGCTTGTGATAGAACCACGATAAGGTAGAGTGACGAATTTTTAGCATTTTTTCAGCGATATTTGTTTTTTTTAATAAACAACAAATATTTAAAAAAAAAAAATGACAAAGGAGAATCGTTATCATTTTATTTATCTGCACCGCTTTGCTCCACTATGTTCCGTTGCGTTGTGCTATTCATCGTATCTTCAACAGCTGTCCACTATTTAGTTGGATGATTTCCTCCTAATTTTTTGCAAAATTTTAAGTCTTCTGAAAGTAATTTTTAAAATTGTCTCTTAAAAATTTTGTAAAGATCTTTTAAAAAAAAAACTGCTGGAAGTCTTACCTATAGTGGGTTCAGTTTACACTCTTTGACTAGTTGCCGGTGCCTAGGTCTATTAGCTCCTAAATTGCTTTTGCGTAAGTTGTTGCCAGTTGGTAAAGCTTAAGTCTTGAGTTGAATGAAACCATTGTATCTCTTTATTTACAAGGTGTTATGGACTTCATGGACACCACCTTGTTAGTGAGAGGAGCTCTGAGTGTTGTCCTAGGCTTTCCTTTAAAATTCGTATTTGTGCAGGATGAAGGTCTCTAAACCTAAGAGAGAAGGAGGGACCATGTCATGCCCTAATTGGATCGTTTTTACTAGATTGGAACCATAAAATGATAGCAGCCACTTTCGATCCTATTTAGGGACAATTTCGCAAATAAAACATTCGCATATGTAGACGTTTGTATTGAAATCCTTGTTTCTCTGTATCCATCATAGAGTTGTAACACTTTGCAATAAAATTCTTACTCCATAGATATCTACATATGTACATAGGATGAGCGAAAGGCAAAAAGATTTCATTACTTTCTCGATAGTTGAGGTACACTTGGATTGCCTAACTAAAGCAGACAACCAAAACGAATGAATCCCATCACCGTAAAAGGTTTAGTGGATGGTATAGCCAATAGCCATCTTTTCATCTAGTCTTTATCTTCTCGACCAGATTGTGCGTTCCACCGCTCCGCCGCGCTCCGCCCGGATGCATGCCAATGAAACACATGTACACCAGTTTGTTTCTTGTTGTTTGGGACACTTCTTCGGAAGTTTCTTTCCCCAACAAAAAATAAAAAAAAAAAAACGAAAACAGAATAATGTGTGACATGGGTTATCGGCAAGGTCAGGGTAGATTTGTAAACTTGTTGTTTCCTATCGAGGACAGTCAACAGATGTACAAAGTTTCCACTCCACTCCTGACTGTGTGTGAGTGGGCACATTCTTTTTTGCAAGGATTTCAGTTTTTTTTTTCTCTCGTCCGCCTCCGCCGCCGCACCACTTAGGTCCTTCAATTAAATTTCTGTTTCCACTGTTTACCCTTTTTAGCTCTTCATTTTCACTTCATGCCGTCCATTCGCCATTTATTTGCAGATCAAGTGACCTTTGCCGTCATTTTTGCTTATGTCAACCATAATAAAGGCGTCAGGAATATGAGTGGAGAACAAAAAAAAAAAAAAAAAACACAGAGCCGACGTATATCCTTGATGTCCTTGAATTGTTTTATCTTCACGTAGAGAGAGCCGTTTCGAAATCGTTTTGGCAAATTATCAAGTGACTCAGCAGGGACGGGCTTATTTTGCATAACGCGTTGGAAACGTTTATACCATCAGCCTACCTATGTAGATAGCATAGCCATTTCACGGTTAAGCTATGAATGTCATTAACACCTAATAAGCGCGGGTATAGGTATACGGGGCGCGTTCGTTTGTTGGGTAATGACGGCAAGGTTGGCTTGCCGATTATGTGTATATCCTTTTAATTAGACCGTTGATGGCGTGATGGGTTTGTGAGCAGGGTTATTACCCATTTTAAATACGTAGGCTTTATGGTATGGCTTGGCTTTGGAAGAGAGCCTGTTTTTATGTTCTGACTCAAGCTAGGCACAAAGAAAAGTGTCCGAAACGTGATGCACCCCTAGCACCAGCTATGGCAATGAGAAGCAATTAACCAACACTAAACAAACATAATGCATCTGTCACACCTGGCGCTTAATACACTTCTGTTATTAACAGTGTTTACGCGGCGAATCCCCGTTGCGCGATAATAGCGTAATTACAGTTTTGTTCTCGCGCGACTCCCTTACCCTTTGTCCTTGCGAGACGTCTGTAGTCAGTGTAGTCACTGTCGTCTGCAAAGTTTTATTCGTCATAATTAATTGCTTCAACATAGCTTCAAAATCAACGACTTTGTTGTTGTTGTAGGTATGTTCCTGCAGCTTCTCCTTCTGCAGCGAAAGAGTGATGAGTTGCAATTCTATGTTCCATGACAGTTCGAGGGAAGTTACGGTGCGATACGATGGGATGTCATGACAATGAGTTCAAGTCGCTTGACGTAAGTTTTATTGCTTTCAAAGGAAATGGCAAAAAAAAAAAAAGTTACTTTTGAAAGTCTCGAGTTGTTTCGAAGACGCATTCGTGTGATGATACACGTTCAAGGGTTCCGGATTAAGCGATTGAAAGCAAAAGTACTTGTAAACTTTGCAGTGGTGAATTCACTTGCACTAGGTTGAGGTATAGTATCCAAGGAAAAGGGTGTGGTTTCGGTATGGTTTTCGCGATTGAATGAAGTAGTTTTGGCATCCTAAACACCAGCCAGTCTCTCTTAATGCCAATACCCAGCAGTTTCCAATCCCCAGTGCCCCAGCGGAAGCATGCAAGATACAATGCAAAATATTAAGAGACTCGTACCGATCCGTAGTCCTTTACAAAAAAAAAAAAAAAAACACCAACCAAAGCTACCAATGTCCTTCAAACAATAGCTGTGCTTGATAGTAAGCACCGGGTTCTAGGCCTACTTTTTCCTTGCTTTTCGGATCCGATGCCTAAGAATTTAAATTTACTTTCGGCCTTGAAAATCTGTTTCCAAAAGTCATGATCCTTAGATCCAAGGAAAGAACTCTGGATAAGTGATAGTAACCGCGAGAAACATATAAACTTCGCGAGAGGGTATTGCCAATGGCAGGGGATAATGGCAGCTTTGGTATCGGAATGCTATTTTGTCCATAAGCATAGATTTAGGGCTGAATGTAGACTTTTATGACTGACTGTATGCAAGTAAGTCTGGAAGATCTCAGCATCGATTGATTTGGCTCTCCACAACACCCACTCACCATAATGTGAAGTTTTTGGCTGTCGAGTTCTGCTACGTTCTCTATTGTTTGGCCCCATGTGTTGCCAGGACCGCTTCATATCCACGCTGAGAGCTGTCACCTTCTCCGAAAAAGTTTGTTATTTACTGCCATTTTCGTCGTTGCGTGACTGTGGCTATTGGTTCCTGACGCGTCCTCGAGTTCGTTCGAAATATGGTTGGGCCACGAAATATTGCTTGGGCACCCATTAACGATCGTTTGGAACTCTTTTCGTAATAGAAGCTTACTTTCCATGTGTTATCATATTCATGTAGCAAGACGGACCCAACACGGACTCCAAATTTTGGTCAGCATCGCAAAAGCAAATTTAGTTTCATTCCATTTAGCTGGTTATATCTATGTACTTCGCTTTCAGCATGGGTTGAAACAATTCTCCCAAGGTATGGGAAACTCCCTACTCTTCAATAATATGAGCTGATAAGTTCGATCCCAGCTAAACACATCAAGTTCGAATGTTTTAGACAACCGTACTCGTTGATGATCCGATAGGTGTTCATGTGGTCGTCAAAGAAAAATTTAGAACAGAAACCTACTTGTTCACCATCTTCCAGATATTTCTTGACTTACTAAGAGATACCTAGTTCTAGTTCTAATCTTAACCAATGCAGGCATTCCCTTCCTCCCGTCATCCAAAAAGATTTCGGTGTCTCATGGTCTTTCAACAAGTGGATGCAGTAGATCTACCGCTGTAATTGGTGCTGATCGAAATAGCTCAGTGGTTGTGCCATTGACCGTCTTGTTAGTTTTCAAAGCTTTGATCACGGGTCTCATCCTTTCTGATTAGCGATGAGGTGGGAATGCGAATGTATCTTGGTTCAGACACTGTAGTTTCGAGCGGAATGCTTCTCCCATCTCTTTGGTTGATTCTCCTCCGATATATCCAATGAAATATCTAAACTTTCCAGCGGATTTGGGGTAAAGTTGCGACCATCTAATAGCTCTTTGGTAATTCTGTAAGGGGTTTTGCTGTGGAAACCTCTTGCTTCTGACTCTTTATCCGAGATGACTCAGCCGCTAAGATCATGTATTTCGTGATGTCAATGTGGACCCTTTCTGCATGAAATTTAGTTCTGCTCAGGCCTTGGCACAAAACGTCTGAAGCCCAAATTTTGAACCAAAATATCTTGAACGAATCCACAACTAATATTCAAGTCCTCTCCCAGTTCTGTGAATTTATTTATGTTTTCGTCGGTTTACGATGTCAACAGCTTAGCCCTGCCCTCATCCTTGACATACTCATGACCACCTTTGAAACGCTTTTGCCATAGACAAACATTTGTTTAAATAGAGTATCCTTACCAAAACATTTCCTAAACATTTCCAAAGTCTTCACACAGTTGAACCCGTTTTTAATTCATACTTGTTGTTGCAACGTTCACAAATAGGCAGATGTACACTCGACGGCCTAGTTTCTTACAAATGTGAAGCTATGACGCTAAAAATTGAAAGAAAAGGTTAATGGCAGATGCCCTAGCCTCAAAAAACTCGAACCAGATGACTGAAAACACCACACGGTGGTCATAATTCAAACTTTCCGACCAAAGAAGTAAATAACTTCACTCAGCAGATCCTTTGAACTCTTTCTTAAACTCTGTCCAAGCCTAAATATGATTGTCTTTTTGATTCGTCATCATGGCATACCGAATAATAGTCCTATTTAGTGCCAAAAATCGCACACTTCTGGTGAACCTCAAGGCTGAAACTTCCCTCCTATTCTGTTTCCGATATTTGCTGATGACCTACTTACGTTCTCACTTGTAACTTAAAGCCACTAGCACCCTATGGATACTTTGGATAAAGGGTTGATTTCAAGAATTGGTTTCTAGCCAATATTAGCCCTCGGTGTTCGTTAGCCCAACGGTAGGCAACCTCCTTTCTGAAAGTATGATCCTGACTCAGTATACTAGCTGGATGTTGCTGAGCCTCGAATCACGGCTAATCCTAAAAACGAAGCAATTGCACACAGTACTCTTGGGTTGACAAGACAAAACAATCTCTTCCCAACAGACCCGCAAATAACCAGTCCTTGTCCAAGCCAAATGGATGCGTAATTCTTTCACTCTCTCCCATCCGTGTTTAGATAAACAATTTTCCATTTGCGTGATGCATTGACAAATATTTTGATGCACATCCTCACACACACATACCATCTTCCACACAATAGCTCCTCCAGTAGTTTGCACAATCCTCTGTCACATGTGAATGACTTCAAATTGCATCATCGCTCGTGTCCCATACACACATTCCAAGGGACATTTCCCATCGCCATCAGAAGCATCCTCAGGACGTACGTACATACGAGTATAGTATGTACGCGCGGCACCTCAATGCAATTTCACAGTTCCTTACTGCCACTCTGTTCTCACACACACACACACATACCCACACACACAGAGAGAGAATGTGGATCGCAGATAAAAACATCAACGATGAATGCGGATGCATTTGCAATTTCTTTCTCGTCCTTTTCCATCTATTACGATGCACCAGAGCTATACCCCGTTTTCTGGTGGCATTCTTGTGTACTTATGCGCACCTAAGGAACCATAACGGTGTGTTGAATCCCATCACCGCTTCTCTCTTTGGATACTTGTGTGTGTGTGCGTGTTCGTATAAAAGCACTTAGTGCCGGAGAGCACATTGAACTTGTACATTCAGTACTATGCCGCCATTATCCTTTTTGTAATATGTGGCCGTGTGTGTGTGTGAGAGCGAAGTAAAGAAATGATAGAACAGAGGGGCTACCAAGCTTACAAGGATTTAAGAAAGGATTCACTCGAGCGTAGTGTTTAAATTTACTTCTTATAAATAATTGAAAACTATGATTTTATTCCATTCGACAGAAGATGAACAGGACTATGACGACGATGATGATGATGATGGGGATGAGGATGAGGATGACTGCAACCGAGAGACCAAGAAGAATAAGTTCCTTTCAATTTGGTTCTCATTTTTCTTGCCTTTCAGCCTTTGTTCGCTGTTGGCAGTGCATTATCCTTGCAATACCACCGCGAGAGAGACAACTCAATAGAATTTCGCTTTTGATTGCATAAATGAGTAGAGTAGTACGCGGTAATGGCAAAACGAATCAATGGCATGATGATGAGAGGATGAGAGGTATACTACGAGTAATAATAACGGGCATCCAACTGTGCTATAGTTTTGCTTGTATTAAGGACAAGACGAATCGAAAAAAAAAATCCTCTGCTTTCATTGTCTACTTGCATTACACAGCACACAGCATATAGCCGAAACGGGGCAACGAAAAACCCAAATCAATACAGCAGCAGCAGCAGCAGGAGCAGCAGTGTGGAGTCGAGAGAGTGTGTATTGACAGATTTACGATTTGGCTGCATTTCTGTTTAAGGATAATTTATTATCCTTGAAATTAAAATCGACAGACGACTCTACACTAGGGGGAAGTGAATGCCAACCTCATTGCTCTATTCAACGATGACGTCATGTTTGTAATTATTTCAAACCAAAGAAAAATATTTAATTTCCCAACTCGAAGACGTGGCCTTCGTTGTTGTGTACCGCTTTGGCAGGGTATGTCCTTTGTGTGATGTGGCGACTTACACAATTGAGCGTGAATAGAGAAGAAAAACAGATTTTTCCATGAAGTTATTGGAAACATTCTCGTGCAGGGACGTGGACTGCAAAGGATACCTCGGAGCGAGTTTAGAAAGAAAGATTTTATTTCCTGTTTCACGGTGCACCATCTCGGTGGACGTTTCCAAATGGTGCACAGTGTGGGCGGCAGGAGAGGATACGAGCAGTTTTCACTAAAAATTCTGATTCAACTGAGTATTTCAAATCAGACACCTGACACTCGTTGTCTGTCCTGCGGATGGTGGAAAGGTTCTGTCTATAGTACGGCTTGTAAAATTTTTAACCAAGGTTTTTGTAGTCGAGTTAGTTGGATGGTAGTAAGCCTATTATAACTCAGTCCTTATTAATCGCTCCTCTGTTTAGATACATCTACCAAGTTAGGTGACGATACAGTCCCTGGTACAGTTAGATGAGGTTCCTTTCCATTTCAGTGCACTTATATTGAGTTGTCTCTCTAGGTTGAACCATTGTTGTCCACCAGCTCTACATGTCCTGACCCAGTTGTATTTGAATTTCTCTTGCAAGTTTCCTATGTAGCTCGAACTGCCTACGGCTGTAACTTTTTCTTCTTCTCCATCTATGGGGATAGAGTGGCATCATCCATTCCTGACATAATCCATGTCTCTCAGGACTGGGATGACATGGTTTTTGTATAAGAAACGGCTCTTCTTAGTACGAAAAAGGAAATATTGGCAATAGTTAATCTTCGTTTGATCTCGGCGCTGGTATCATTGCTTGAGTTCATAGCAGATCCTAGGAAAACAAAGTTCTTGACTATCTCAAAGTTATATCTGTTAAGGTGACGTTTGAGCTGAGACGTTGGTATTGTAAGCCCATCTTAGTCGCTTCCGCTTTAATGCTTACAAAAGTATTACTAAATCCTTGTTGACATCAAAGACCTCGATTAGAAGAGACTTTGATGGAACATAGCTCTGTCTGCATAGCTCCTTTCTATAGATATTGAAAGAGGAGGTCTCAAGGAGTTATGGGTACCGATTTGAAATTCCTGGCTTTTTGCCAAGATCTGGTGAACTTTCCTGTGCTAAAGCTACATTGATTTCAGATATATTGTGATCTGAGTTGATATAAGCTCCTCGGAACTTTCGGATCCAGAAGACTGCCTTGCGTTGATCGTAATGTGATTAATTTGGATGGCGCTTGACTTAACAGGAGATTTCTATCTTCCTTTGAGAAGTGGGAACCGCATCCTAGCTGCGACAACAGTTTCTCCCATTCAAAGTAGATTAGCTTGAATCCTTCTGAATCGAGCGCAGGCTATGCTTTTCTAGCTTTTTAGCGTCAAAGCTGGGGTACTGCGTATTGTCTAGAAATTCATATCATCTGTCTTTCATATCGTTATTTCCCAATATACAATAATATGGGACCAAGAACCGAACCATGTGGGACTCCATTCGTAACTTTATATTTTTCTAATGCCAAGGTCAACTAAAACCGTTTTTTACCACTCCAGCTGCTCCTTTTCCATCATACTGTATCGAAAACCTCTCCGCAGTGCTCTACAAGTACGGTGCACACTCTAATGGTAGCCGTAAACTTCTCCATTCGCAAAATGGAAACAGGACGGCGACGTTTAAATGGTGCGAGAGAGCATAAAAACTGGCCAACGGTCGAGTCGTGAATTTGCGATATCGAAAAATTGCGACCATTAAAATTGGACACGGCTTTTGAAAAGCAGTGTGTGTGTCAGGGGTGGTTCCCATCGAATGGACACTCTCAGGGGTTGATGCCGCCGCGCTAAGGGATTTCGCAGAGCTCTCACTAGTTGTCGAAAACCCTGAGTTGTACCTTTCGTTGGATGTCTTTATTGAGATTTCTTTGAATTCCTATCGCTGGGTGCACTGCTGCTTCAACACTCCTGCTGCTCGTCAAATGATAGAAACGTGTCCGTATCCTGCCAGCCAGTCCGCCAGCCAGCCACCATAGGGTGTTGTGCATTCGTGCATTATACGACGCAGATTGTTTGTTTTTTTGATTGTTTTTTTTTTGGTTGGCGTGCAATGTTCATTGAGTAAATTGTTTTTCCTTAACAGGACGAGAGTGCACCTTACAGACACAGACACAGAAAGCGGGGTGAAATCCATTTATTATCCTTGCGAGTTGAGTTTCCGTTGGTCCGTCAGACAGCAGAGGGTGAATTTAGTGGATGACGACTGAGTTAGATGTTGGGAGAGGGGTATTTAGCTCAGGATTTTGGCACAGTAGTGCACCGCGCCACCAGAAAAGGCCCTTAGTGGCCACGCTGCTGGTGCAGAAGGGTAAATGTGTGCGATGTGTGTTGTGTGTTGTGTTTGATTATCGACTCGTGATTGTTGCAATACTCAAAATAATTACAAATGGGAAGCAGCACACTTTGAGAAGGAAGTTCCGTTTTACTACTTGCAAGAGGGTTGAATGTAAGGAAATTAAGTTTTCCTTTTTTTTTCTTTTTCCTTTTTATTCTTTCTTTAGCCGGCTTTTGTTTATGCATTGCACGTACAACATGGTAGGTAGGGGGTGTGTACGTATATGATGGTGGTGCATGCGAGTGTATCGTAGTTGGTCTAATGAAGTGAACGGAAGTGCACTAGAGCGAGCGTAAGTGGATGGAGTGGATCAATATTTAAATTTCGCATGGCTCTTAGTAATCAAGGCTTTGATTGGAAAGTTTGAGAAAATTGCCTACAAGGCGCATTGCCTATGCTAAATAAGCTTTGATTAAAAATTGTGGGGCGGAGGAGATGTGTAAATATAAAAGTTTTGTCGGTACTCGGAAAAATGTGGGGAGCCGAGGTCAACGTCTTGTGTATGGGCTGGAACGTTTTTTTAATTTTTGGGTCAACAATCTGCATCTCTGAAAGGGGTATACATATGTAAGAGGTCGTTGAGAGTTCGGTGCCAAAGGGTTTCTATTTCAGCAATTAGATGTGCTTGTCTTCTTAGACGTCATAGGTTGAATACACATCATAGGTGGAAAGAATGTAAAAGGAAATGAGCTCATTCTTAGATAGTCTATTGGAGGTTTGGGTATTGTAGGTACATACATATGTATGTATATGAACGGATTTGCTAAGAAAATGATTTAAAAAGACGCTGAGTTAAACAAACCTAAATGCTGAGTCAAAGTTATTACTAAATAACGACTTTTCAAGATCATGTAACATGATGCACTAAATGACTACCCTGTGGTACCCCTGTAATTAGTTCTTACAGTGTTAACACCGCATGGAATAGCGCTTTCGATGGAAGTAGAGAAACCATTCAGAGAAAATTTCTTAAAAGATTTGAACAAAAACATTAAAAACTTGAATTCGGTTCAGAATTTAGCCAACTAAAGTACGCAATACATTCACAGAAGTCCGACTGAAGCTATGGGTAGACAAGCAGAATCCCAACAAGCACAGTTGTGGCTAGATGTTGATTTGAATTGGTGAAGGGTACTTAGAGCCAACTTGTAGAGAGACTATTAGTTTCTATTATTATTAACCATTCAAGCGAGTTAAGGGTATGCCTAGTGCTTGTTGTCATGTCCTGGTTAGAGGTGCAAATGGTCTTTTTTGGTTGCAATATTGCAGCTAAGATAGTGTGTATTATGTGGGCTAGCTAGCTTCACTGCGTGCTAACCTATCGGATGAGTTGTTTTTGACCTGTTTTGACTTGGTCACTGCTTTCTGGATATGACACAGGTCGTCAACCGAGACTGACTTTAATTGCTGCTCGCTTGCCCACATCATGTTTATTGCCAAAATTTTGGCTATGACGTGGAACCCAGCTCGTTTCGTCACTGTGGTACTAGGTTGGATGATATGATTATTTCTTGACTATCAACGAAAATATCAATTTTAAGTCTAAAATATTTGTGAGTGACTTGATTAGGCGATAGGCTTCTATTTGTAAAACGCTGGCAGAAAGGAGGGAATCTCTTGGTTGCGATACAAGTTCTCCTGGTAGACAATCCAGAATATTACTGTACGCATAGGCCTTCGCGATTCGTGCTTTAATGTTTGTAGTATGTACATAAGATATAGTAGGGTATAGCAGGGTTGACCCCAAAGCGTCTTGTATACTTATGCATGGTGCTCATTGCATCTTACTCAGTGTGGTTATGTTATAGGTGGTTTTAAGGGCCGCCCATCGTACAATCGATTATTGAACCTAATATGGGTGTGTAAGTCAGTTTTGGTTACAAGGATAGAGGGCAATGCATGCTTCCTTAAATCATTCGTCTATGTTAAGCTTTCAGTCAAGTTCGAAATCTAGAATGACTCCTAAGTAGTTTCTTGTCTTTCATGTCATACAAAAGGATCGGTATTCATTGTTGTTAGAATCTGAAAGTCTTATTGTCAATTCCCTGCTAAGTTAGTGTAGTCGACGTGTTTTAGTTTTTGGACTAAATCCACATCTTGCTACCAATGGGACCAACAATTTTACTAAGTATTTTTCTCTTTGCTTTCCTGTTTATGGTCCAGCACTTAGCGTCATAAGGCAGAACAACCAGGAACAATGGTTTGCGAAACTTTTGTAAGTCTTTGCCGAATCTGCACTAAGTGTCATCCGTGGACTTGGTGCTTAGTCCAAGGTATGTTGAATGACATTTTCTTTCAGGCGATGGAGACATGCTTGTTTGATTGTTGACAACATACCTGTATTTAGTTGTACAGTGCGCTTAGCGTATTCTAAATCTGGTAGATGAGTCTCGATTTGAAATTTGTTGGTTTTGATTTGCCGTAGTGTGAAAGTTGGTCGACCGTTGATCTGTAGAGCTGGAAGCCACACTGGTACCTTACAGAGTATGTTGGGGCATATACATAGAAGCACTTCTTCAGCTTTTTTTTTACTTTCGTCAACTTTTACAAAACTGGGAGTGAATGCGAGTTTTGTTATCGCGTTGTTCTCGCGTTTTTGTTCAAAAGTCAATTTTTTAAGATGATATTCACAAAGACTTTTCGCTCCAGAAGCGTGTTTTAATTAATTAGGATTCTTGGTCTTTTCAACCGAAAGTTGGATTCATTTCCTTTTTAGGAATACCACTTCGATTCCCACAAGTATCGACATATACTCCCATCAGAATGTTGGGTTTTCTGCATACGACTTTCTTCATGTTTATGTTTCCCTGTGCATACATGCATACATAATGCCATGCAGATAAATTCAATATTTATAGCTTCATTATGTTGCCTCTCAAGCACCAAAGGTGCGCACTGATTTTCGTCAAACAACACACAGTATACCTACCTACCTGCCTGCCTGCCTATACATAATAGGGCTGCGACCGTGGCGCAATCAAAGTTCCACCATACGCACGAATAATCTATTTTTTGAATAATTTATTATCAACTCAAAGGTAAACAAATAATTTAATTTAAAAATAAAACTACGGAGCAATTTTAAAAGATTAATGGCTGCCATCCACAACCTGTTCGTTTCCCATTAAGTTCCCATGCGTATAAAACAGCGCCACGGTAATTTAACCATTAAAGCCTCTGCTCACACACACACACACACACACACTGGCAGACAGCCTTCGCAGTGTGTGTTGTTGTTTTTATTCTCTGTTCACATAATTAAAATAATAATCTAATTTGATAATTTTCTCTCCATAACCCCGGGCGGAGAAACAAAACACAAACCGAGCACACCCAGACGACGGTAGTGGAGAAAGGTGTATTCTCCGCATCTACAGCGAAATTGCGCGAAAGTATCTCTGGCTCTGCCAATTAAGAGATTTAAGTCTGTCGAACAAAAAATTCGGCTACGCGCCTCAAACAAAGCAATTATGTACGATCCGAGCGCAGCGCACCGCTACCGGGATAAGCAAATGAGCCTAGAAGACAGATGCACATACACTCTGACACTCTGCTGCTGCCACATGTAATCAAGATCAAGTGTACATATGTAGATAGGTAGCTCTGGGTGTATCTATGTGTATCTACAGTGTAATTAATTAATTTTCGTTAGTCGTTTGAGTTTGTTTTCTTTTTTTCGTTATCTTTGAATGGATTTTGATTTATTGCCTTCCTTGGTATGTGGTGGCTTTGACAGCTACTGGCTACCGGCTGCCTCATCTGTACACTGCCCATGTTATTAGCTTTGGCCGAAATTGTGTGTTTGGCTATAATGTTTTGTGTGTCAATATTAATCGTAGTCGCGCCCCGAACATGGCCTCCCACTCCGGCTCCCCCCACAGCTCTACATATCTTGGAACGGGTAGGAGGAGGCGAAAGGCAACTGCCGCCAATCTGTGTATCTATTTTGTGTAGTTCAACTAATTGTTTGCCAAATCCCAAAGAAATGTGTCCAGTTTGGTCAAATATTTATCAAACACTAGGGTAGAATTAATGTCCAACTATTGCCCTCGCTCCCCTCTCCAGCCACGGCATGCGGGACACATAAATCAATTTTAATTGTACGGAAATTAACTTTATTGAAAGCTGGACTGGGTTGTAGTTTTTTGGCTTTTTTTTTTGTTTTTATTTTGACGGAAAACTGTGGGTGGGTGCCAGTTTGTTTGTTTGATTTTCGGGTATGCTATTTGAATAAGTAGCGATTTGTCAGGATTATTAAGCAGCTAATAATTTGTTTAACATATTTTGCCAGAACCGGATACAAATGTAGGTTTTTTTTATGCGTAAATAGTTGGTTTGAAGTTTGATTTGGTATGACCACAGGTGGTAGGTTTCTAACAGGTTTAATGGCCTTTTAAGGTAATACAAATATTTAGGAATATATAGCCACAGACTCATTTGTTCCGAGGGTTAGTAAACAACATGTGATACCATGTTTACATGCGTGATGCAGTTGCCTATATGTTGTGCACTATGTGTTGTATGTTCATTTGGTCATAATGCCGTTTTGCAAGCATAGGAGTGTCCCTTCCAATCCTTAGCATGATTTACTCATTTTCCCATTTTTAACTCTGTTTTACGGTTATGCAATTGTGGATCTACGGACAAACCTCAAACAACAGACAAACGGACAACCCCCAATCTTGCAAACACATTTACCACGGTTTTCTGAATGCTGTGCAATTAGATAGCAAAGAACTGGTCTCAGAATCGAGCCTTGTGGTCCCCCACATCGTTCAGTGTATTCTTCGGATAATCTATGTTTTTGGCTCCACATCCTTCTTAACTTCAGTTATAGTCCAGATTTTTTTACATCTAAGTCCTGTATTAGTGGGTCAGTTGTTAGGATAGGTAGGAGTGGTTGTTGTCAGTAAAACGTGCTGAAAACATAAGTAGAGCAATAGGTCATGCAACCTCTCTGACATGGTGTTGACTGATATACATATCACCACCCTGTTACGTTTCGGAAACTGATGATGTCCCCAATTCTGATCGCATTTAATTCTATAGGTTCGTCGAAGAAGGGTTTGCTTAGTGAGCGCTGTCTGGCCGTAGCTAGAGCTGGACATTTGCATAGGAAATGTAGTACTGTTTTTCCTTTAATGTTTAACATATTGCAGCTGTGGCAATGTACATGAAATGGAATATCTATTCTAGCCACATGGAACCCGATAGTGCTAATTGCCAGAACTATAGCAATATCCGACCGGTTTCGATTTAGTAGTTCTTGTGTTCTGCTTCTGGAGTATCCCTGCCATCTACTATCAGCTTGCAATAAATAGTGCGCAAGGATATTGCCCTTAGGAGCTTCATAGGGCCGTTCACCGTTTCAGTAAAGGAGCCTTGAAGCAGGTCCCCGCTTTGCTAATTTATCTACTCCCGCATTTCCCTCGATGTTGCTGTGTCCCGGAACCCAAAAAAAGGCTGTGTCTGAACTGACGACCCAAGGAGGAAAGTTTATCCTTGCACTCTTTTATAAAAATTCAAATATCGTTGGAATACTGCAAGCTAGTGCCTGATGGTGACCAAAATATGTATCTACTTCCGAGATTGCTCTCGATTGAGAACTGCTCACAGCATTTTTACTTTCAAACGAACAGCCACTAGAAAAGTCGTCACATGTAACTATTTTATCAGATAGCCAAGCAGCTCTAGAAGCTCCCATGCTCTTTAACGCTTTACGTGCAGTTCCTAAGGTGCAGTTCCTTCCTACAGTTAGCTAAACTCAACAAAATCTATTTAACTTTCGTCCGAGTACATACATCTACATATGCATTGTCCATGAGGCTGCTGACGAAAATTGTCAATTTCAAATTAACCAAAGTCTCAAAAACCATCCTTTATGTAAAAGTATGCAATGAATTCTGAATGCATCAAATCAGTGATATACTTTTGCGTGCTTGATGCTGATACAAATTGTATACGCAATGTGGGTTAATCTTTGTTGAATTTTCTGACTTATCATCGATTTGGCAGAAGTGGAAGACTGTGATTTCTAGGTGGGAGGCAATACAATGGAATATCTATAATTGGTCCAAAATATTGGTCTGTTTTTTGCCTTTTCTTAGCCATCTGCTTATGTTACTCGTTTGTGTTTGGTGTTTTCTAATTTGGTTGATGATTTTTATGACTATTCTCAGACTATTCTAGGTACCTAGTAGCTATTAGTAGTTCGCTGCAAGTCATGTCTCAGATGTGGTAACATGCGTTAAAAGTTGTTCATTTCCGCCACTATCTTCAGCACCTTTAACGACGAATTTCCATAGTATTCCTATAAATAGATCGTTTCCTTTGAAACACGGTCCATTAGCTCATGAAAGTCTGCTAATCGATTTATGCCTAGACCACAGATACTATACCGGCAACGGTTTAAAAGATGTTTTCTAAAAATACAACTTCCAGGGGAACCGCATCTCTTTAAAAAGTTCATCCCTCTGCGACAGCCGGTGTAAACTGTGGAAAACTCTTCCGGGAGATGTAAACTACTTAAGATATTCAAGTATGCCATCAACAAGTATTTTTCGTATGCATACCAGGCCATCGTCTAAGCGAATTCACAAATCATAAATTCCACTTGAATAATGTTGCTTGTTCTTGTGCAAGTCCTTGATTCCGTTGAAAGCTCATCACAATTCACGGAGAAGACCTTCTGCGAGTTTTCCCTAATAAATTCGCTTTTAGTAGAGAAACGAGCGAAATTCCATTGTGACAAATTCCAAATGGCTCAATTGTCGTTTTGTTTTTTTTTTTTGTGTCGAGTTTAATTTCCCAATAGAATAATTTTCGGTGGCCGTTTCTAATTTTCATGTGTCCTTTCATATCTCTCAGCACCGTGTATGTATGTCCACTCATTTATGCAACAAAAAAAAAACGAAAAGAAAAGAAGAACAATTTCCAAAGAACTTCAACAATTTTTCAAGTTAAACGACCCAAGCAGGCTCCATTCACTTATACAATTGCGGTCATTCCCACAAACCACCACGAAGCATGATAAAACAGTGTCCAAAAAAATCCTCACCAAAGGACATCATAACATGCTTCTCGGTGTGTGTGTTTTTTTGTTTTAATTAGCAAGGGACGAAGTACTCTCGAAAACGAAACAAAAAAAAAGAAAAGAAATCATCATCATCATCATTGACCAAGACATTTCCATGTTTTATATCTCGCAGTAACCTATACCACGAGAACGGTGCCATTATCCTTGAAATTTCAACCCCCCCGCCCCATCCAATTAGAATAATTTTTATGTCGCATAGAACTCTGTGATTTAATCAGACTTCCTTGTCAACCCACCGGAAGAGTCGCATAAAAAATAAAACATTCTACCAACTAAAACAAGAAAAAATTAGCATAAGTATAAGACATACTAACCACTGTATACACATGTATATATGTATGTGCGTCTATGAAGAAAAATGCAATTAAACAATTAATTTATTTTACCCAGATCCTTCACCACATAACAAGCTTTCATCCCTTTTCCGACACGAACAGCAGCAGCGAAAAGGTATGAATATTAATGTTTGCTCTCTTCTCCTCCACTCTGCGTGGTCCACTGTGTGTAAAGGATACCTATTCTGTCCAGACATCCATCCGAGGGGAGAAATCGAAATTAAAACAAGTTAATTTAAATATTTTAAAGGATTCTCTTTTATCCCATCATGTTGATTTTTTGTATTTTTTTTTTCTTTGCTTTCTCTTTTTTTTTTGTTTAATTTATTATTATTCCTTGTATCGTGTGTTTTTTCTTTTTCTATTTTGTTTTTATATTTATAATTAGTTTTACATTTTTTTTCTTTTCATTTATTAAATTTTAATATATAATAATATCCTCCATTCAGATTGTGAGTGTCCTGTTGTGTGGTATTTCCTTCTTCTCCTTTATATAATATGTTTGAATGTTGTACAATTAGAAACGGTTTGGAAAAAAGTATACACGCATTTTTTTTTAAATTCTTGTTTTTTTTTCTTTCTAAATCTATTTTTAAATATTTTTTCCTTTTTTTTTTTGTATTTATACAGAAATAATATATATAGTTGTTTTTTTTTTTTATTGAAACATTGGACAGATTTTTTTTTGAAACTGAAGATTCGAGAACGAAAGAAACGAAAGAATGTTTTGTTTTTTTTTGGTTTTTCTTTAAAAAATATTCTTCTTCTTGGTATAAAACATTTCTTATAAATAATTCAATAATAATTATGTACTATTAATTGTTTACCTAAAAACGCGTTTTTTTTTTTGTTTTTTGTTTTTTTGAAATATCATTTAGGCTTAACTATTTACTAATATCGGTTCCTTGTTTAATGTTTTTTACTGAATGTTTTTTTTCTTTTTTGTTTTTGCATTTATTTTTGATTTTATTTACAATAATTTTTGTTTTTCTTCTTCCGAGTGGTGGAATTGAGTGTTGGTTTTAAAAGAACAGTGGGAGTAAAGGGGTAGGGAGATTGTTTTCTTGTCTTTCGAGAGCAGATGTCGGTCTCTGAAATAAGTCTCCTTATCTTAAAAGATGAGTGCGAGAAATATAGGCCATCACTGACTCTTGATGATATGGTTTACTGAGGATGATGTGAAGTTCAGAAAAAAAAAAAAAATTAAATTAATAATTAAATTACATGACTCACGCGACTGAATTGATTTAATGAAAAGAGTAAGCTATGCGTTAAAATAAACCTACAATGAGACCTTCATTTCACAACAATTCGGGTCCAAAAGACTCATTCAGACCACAATTATTCTCTTCCTCATCTTATAGCACTTCTTACATGGATTGCTTGAATAGCAGTTTGCAATTTATGTGATTCCTTTTTCAAAACGGGCAAAATGTTGACGAATTCTGAGACCAGGTCCCCAAGACAGCTTTTAGCTAGACTTAAGATCCAAAGTAAGGAATTCATTCAAATGATTTGAATGACCCATTTGTACTAATTACTCAGAACCTTTTTACATTCCCAATACGACTTGTTTCCAAAACAGTTAAGACTTGACTTGAATTTTGTCCGAAAGCCAGGTTTCGATTAGACTCAGAATTCGAAATGAAAAAAATTCCTGCCACTCCACTCATTAAAAGGAGTCAGGACACATATTTTGTGTAACTTGGCTTCGAGTTTTCACACATGTTCTTGACTTTCTGGTTTTTTGAAGGACAATGAAGTGATTGACAAGCTTATAGGAGAAAACAGGTTTATCCTAATGAATCGCAAGGTCGCCAAGTGAAATGCTGTGGTGATGCTATCATACATCAAACCATTAATGTTATACAATTTTGAAACTTATTTAAAATTCAATAACTCACGAGTTAGTCACAGTTGCACGAAAGTCAATTTTTACTAGACTAACATATATCACTGGCTAACACTGCATGTTTCTAAAATAAAACTCTTCAAGGACTCATTCACGATTAAAAAGTAAATCCTATTCGATTCACCTGAAAGAGTTCACGAAGCCTACGGTGTCATAGCTAAGACTACTTTTTGTACCTACATTTGACTTACTAGGTACAGAATCAAAGTGCGACTTACTCTGTGCACACAACTTGCTAAGTGAATCACCAACAATTCGTAATCTTCAAGAATGGCGAGGAGTTGTCTTGAATCTAACTATAGTCTAACGAAACGTCAGAGTCTATGCAAGGATGCCGACATTCTTACAATCGAAACCACATTCTGTTTTTTATTATGACTCGCACTTCTCAGAATTACGTTTACATGTTCAAAAGTTCTTCTGCTCTTTTTGGAAAAAACTTGAATTTTCCATTTGAGTTTCTAAAATTTTTCTTTCTCAAGCTGTGTATGTTCGAACTATTGTCAGATCTACAGTACAAATACTTTCCGATCTACAAATGTTCTGACGATTGCTGCAAATAAGCTGAAAACGTCAAAACTAATTTGCAAATGTCATTTCACACGGTTGTTAGATTTTGCCCCAATTCCTGACCATTTATTGTCAGTTGGCTGGTCTATGCAATTGTTTTGCTTACAGTATTGTCAGATCGTAAAATGTCGGTTCACACAGTTAGTAGGTAATTTGTTCATGAAAAAATGTCAAATCCATTGTCAGCAGACTCATAAAATTTCACAGAACGTTTTTTCTTTCGTGTCGTATTGAACTGAGAAATCTTAAAAATTGCAAAATTTCAATCGAAATGAAACGAAAAGAGACACTTGCAATGATCTTGACTGCATACCCATTGGAAAGCAGCGAAGATTTAAAAGAATCATCACACAAATGTCGTACTGTGTATAGGGAGGATTGGCTTGTCCGTCGCTAGGTAATCAAATTCGCCTTAGCTAGTCAAACTCAAACCGAACATAGTGGCATGCAGTATGAAAAAAAAATGTATCACACTTTTAAAATATGTCACTTAAAACAACAAAAATGATTCCTTAAACAAAATAAATGTTAGATGTCATAAGTTTCGCACATTTGGACTATCATAGAAAATCACTGACAAATAGTACAAAATAGTGTTAACACGATATGCCTGCAAATTCATAGTCAGATGTCGATTTGGTGATTGTCTAACAATGCTTTGCTTATAAGATTGTCAGACAACAACTGAAAGTCAGATATTTCAGACAAATTTTTCTTTTACAGAACTGACAACCGTCTGAACATAGCTCCAATTCATAGCCACCCTTCTATTCAATCCTCGTCTTTGACACTGATTTACATATTTTTACCAATCTATGCACACCGATTCGTTGCCCATTTTCTTTTCTAAACTCCTCCCTCTGAATGCTCTCGCATTTCTATCTGATCCATCAACCCTTTACCCCCGGTTTCATCTGGAAACATCCAAAACCACCACGTTTTGGGAATTATTTTAACATTAACATTTAATTTAATTGTATTTATTTGTTATTATTTTTAGTCTTAAAATGAGGCAAAAGTGAAATTTGTTATGTTTTATATTTTTCAAATATTAATACTTAAAGTTAACGTTAGTATGTATATATAAGTATATATATCTATTTGTTTTTTGTTAGTATAAACTCCCTTGTATTTGGTTTTCATATTTTGTTCCTTATGATTTTTTTATTTTAAATTTAAATTTAATAATTTCTAAATACTTAATTGCTATGCTTGAAATATTGATTTATTTTTTATTTCTGCATTTTATGTTTTTTTTTTCTTTATAATTTGAATTATCTTTTGTACCACATATCTATATAAATGATGTTTCTTTGATGAATTGTGTTGGTTGTCTGTTTGTGTGTGATTATATTTAAATACGATTTATAGTATTAAATTTATTTTGAATGTGTTATATATTTTTGTTTTACAAAAATATTGTTTGTTTTGTTCATTGGTTATATTTATATTTAGTTGATGTATCGTTATTCAGTTTTAGTGTTGAATATTGCTTTCGAAAAAAGTCTTTTGATGAAATTAAAGCAAACGAGGAGAAAGTTTAATCGAAATTAATGGTCTTTTTTTTACAAAAGTGTACATACATACGTAATGGGATGCAGAAATGCGTCTTGACTTTTTTCTTTATTTTCCTCTCGAGTCATAAAATTGTCAATCGGACATAGAAAACCTTTGTCGGGAGAGTATGAATCTGTTGCTTTACTTGGACTGGGATTTTGACTTTATTTTGATTCATTGAGAAGCACCGAGCTATGAGGAAGTCTGGTATAAGCTCTGAGATAGCTGAGTATAGAAAAAGCATTTCTTCCCACCTTGGGGCCGTTGAGAAACTTCTTAGTTGGGTGTAAATTTTAAGTTTTTTTTAGCTGTTGCTCCCGTCTGACATGATCTCGAAACCTGCTCTGTGAAACCAACGTTTTTGGTGTGACTTCAGTACACACTCTGGAGAAAAGGCTATCTTTTGCCTGTAAACTAGCCTGCATGTACATAGGAAAGGAACGTATTACATGCTAAATTCATATGGGTACTGCGTTGATTATCCGTTTTAGCATGCAATGTGTTTTCATCTTTATTGAGACAGGCTCTGTATAGCCTTAACAATAAATTAAAATCTTGTGACATGCATATGTACGTACCACACGATTTACTTCCATCCTTTCTTCATATTGTATGCTTCTCTAATGTCACAGAAAACTACTAATGAAAGTCCTGTAGTAAAAGATGTGTATTCTATAACTCACGACACTATCCCTATTCCATGTGGATAGCTTTAGTTTGGCAATGAGCGAACTATTCTTGATGATAGTAACAACAAGAAATCAGTAATGTGCCTTCTATCCTCGGTCTTCAGTGATCATTCAAAAACTACTTTGTATGGACGATGAAAAGAAAGAAACTATACTCGACCTCCTTGGAAGTCTGTTATTCTTCTCCATAGAAGCTGCAGCTACATAGTTAAATAAAAGCCCTTACCCCAACCTAGTTTAGATGTAAAACTCACATAAGTATGTCTGATCTAGTTTACCTAAAACTAATAAGCACACTGAAGGGATTCGTTTCCACATCTCGGGTTTTCCAATTTCTACAATTTTTTCCAAAATTGTAATCCAGTATAAAAGGACTACAACATCTGTTCGGAATATTCTCCACACCCTGAATGTCTAATCTGCAGACATTCGGTAAAGAACAGAGAATGTTCTCTGACCCGTACAATGCGGCTCTCAAAGGCTCTGTTTTCTCCATCATTACCTTTGTTTTCAACGTAAATATAAATTGTAATCGAATGCAGCTAGAAAAATGTATTTACTTGTGTTCAACGGTCTAGACTATCTGCTATTTGGAAACCCGAATTTTTTCAATTATGGACAAGAAGGCTGATTTTCTGTTTTCTGTACTCGTAGGTTATCGTCATAGTCTATTTCCTCAAGAAACTGTATCTAGTTATGTTTTTTCAACCCACTGCCTCCCTGGTAGTGAGGTTCGAAAAGTTGAAACCCCAAAGATCTCTCTGGGCTTGGGCTCAAGAGGACTTTATTTCGTTACAATCAAAATAGTTTCATTTCTTAAAGATGTTTTAAATGGAATGGCATGAATAGCATGACCCAGGACATAGATTAAACTGACAAACAATTCTAATCTAATGATATTGTACGAAAGCTGCAATGATACATACATACAATTTGGTACTAGTTCCCTGTCTAGCAACTTAAACTTAGGCCAGTGTCTCCTAATATACATTCACACTCTGCTGAGTACTTTTCTGCTGGGTACATTCCAGAGCGTTTTGTGTACTGCCAGCAAAAACGTCAACTGACATTTGTTTTTCTTCCAAGTAAAT
The DNA here is from genome assembly GCA_963583995.1 of Xylota segnis. Lineage (NCBI taxonomy): Eukaryota > Metazoa > Arthropoda > Insecta > Diptera > Syrphidae > Xylota > Xylota segnis. The sequence goes on along the minus strand of OY757238.1, from coordinate 10,816,313 downwards.
AGCATATAACTAAGAAAACACGAAAACATCTTCATTGCTGCAAGGGCACTAGACTTATCTGACTAGTCTCCGAGCTTTTGTACGTATTCCTAAACAGACGTGCTCGGAAGATGCTTTCTCTGATGTATTCCACTGCTCACTGAGACTTCCTCTCATATCTAATAGCTCCTCAATGGTCTAAAAAAATGAAGAGAGTTCCATAGGAAGATTTCAACTCATGGTATGATGTTTCTCTTCGTGGACCTTCCTTACTACTACCACTTTCCATACATATTTCTCGTTGCACAAATTATTCGCCAACTTATCCTTTTACTTCCCAAAGCGACCCGCACTGTGGTTACAGTTCTTAGTAACAATCAACACATTATAACCATCATTCACTACATGAACTGAGCAAATAAATGTACATATGCTTACCTTTTGCGAACACTGAACTCAAAGAACAATGAAATATGTATGTTTATGTATGTAACAACGAAAGCAGAAAGAACCAAATGGAAAATTACAAGAAAAGCAACAAAACGACATCCAATTGTTCACGAAAACCAAGGCCACAGTAACGAAAATAAATAAAAAACAAAATATTTAAAGTTTTCTTTCGTTTATATATAATTTTTCACATTTAATAAATTATCAAATTATCATTGTTTTTTGTTTTGTTTTGTTTATAAGTTTGTTTTGCTTTTTACATCGAGTTCCGTCTTCCTCCTCTTTTATCAATCAATTTACATACTCTCCTCGTTTTGTTTTTGTTTTTTGGACTATCTATTTGTTTTATCCGCTCTTTCTCAAGAAACAAATACTTTTTTAGGACAAAATTATAAGAAAAAAGAAAAATTAAATTAAAAAAAACATAAAATGACTTTGATAATACAGATATTTTGCTTTAAACAGTCCAAATTATTTTTATACACATTTAAAGTTAAAAAAAAAAAATTAAAAAAATAATAATACAATCAGTATTTACAGTTGGGGATTTTTTCTTTTTGTTTTTTGTTTTATTTTTACTTTAACTTAAAATTTAGCATCACTGGAATTATCGTGTCTTTTCTTTCTTTTTTTTTTGTTTTTTTTTTTTTTTAAATATTATAATCATTTTTACTTTTAAATATTTACAGATTTATTTTTTTTTTTTGTTCGAAAAGAAAAAACAAGAAAAATTAGAGAAAATTGTACTTAAACATACAGTGTGTACCTATAAATATATGTATATAGTTTTCTAAGTCTAAAAACACATCTTGCCTGTGTCTTGTTCTACTTTAGTCCATGCTTGGGTGATTTGAAATTTTTCTTTTTTTGTTTGTTTAAACTTTACAATATTTTACAGAAACAAAGAGGAAATTAATAAAACAAAGATAAAAAAAATTATAATAATAATTTGTTTGAAAATAAACAAAAAAGAAAGAACATTTTGTCGCTAAGAACAAATGTGTGTTATGTCTCTGGCACCACAGTGTGTTTCGTTTAAAATATCCCCGCACCCAATGTTTTCTCAGTTCATTTGACAGTTAGTTTGACAGCTGCACAGCTGATGTTTGTTGGTTGGTTGGTTGGTTTTAGCGGATGGTTGGTGAGTAAAATTCAAAAGCCATCCACCCCTGTCATCAGTGGTAGTGTCGCAGACTATTGTTGTTATTAATTATGTTGCTATTGTTGTTGTTGAATGACCGGCGACCCGTCGTATTGCTACTGTGTATCATGCCAATGCTACCGTTGCGCATTGGCAACGCTGGTGGCGGTGGTGTTGGTGTGGGGCTCGGTGGCGGAGCATCGTGGTCAATGGGCAGCGAGTAGTGGGAATTGTTGTGAATGTAGTTTGGATCGATTGTGTGGTGTTTACCGCTGCCGTAGTGGTTGTGGTTGAAGTGATCCTGGTTTAGTCGTATGTGACGATCTGTGGTGGCCGACTTGCCGTTGTGAACGATTGGTAGTGGCTGACTGTAGTGGTTTTGGTTGGTGCCGTTGCAGTTGTCCTGTGGGGAGGACAGCTTGTTCTTGGCATTGTTGGTCATCAGGTGGATTTGGCTGAGCTGCACGAAGGAGGAGTTATCGTTTGGTTGCACTGTTGGTGGAGGGGATGGTCCATTGCCATTGAGGACGGTCGATGTTGGTACTTGGAGTTGTTGTAGGGTTTGATTCGAGGCACCCCGACCTCGGGGAGGTGGGGGTGGAGCTTCTAGCTATAGTTCCGTAACGGGTATTGGCCGGAGGCTGAATTGTTGGTGGTGTGGGTTGTAGGTGTTTGTCGGTGGGAATTGAGAGTGAATGCCCAGACTGCAGGGGTGCTGATGGCGCGACATGTAGTCTTCGTCTGAGAAGGTTTTTTGGTATTCACGTTCTTTCCGGCCGAGGGCGGAGTTACCCCAGCCGCCTTTGAGGAATTCACGGATTTTCCTTCGGCACCGGTAGAGTATCAATGCGAGGGCGGTTATAGTGGCCGCCGAGCCAACAAGAAGAGCGCCGATCATGGCCTGTTTCTTCGGATCGTTGTGAGAGCAGCCCAGTAGAGATGGAGAGAGATTTTTCAAGTTTTCATCTTTCAGTCTGTCGGGGTATTCGCATAGGACATTGGCAACTGCGTCGTTTGTGGAGTTCTTCGAGACAAGCAAGTTTCTCAACCAAAGAACCCGGCAGTCGCAAGTCATTGGGTTATCGGATAAGTCCAATGTGTGGAGATCATTCCATGGGAAGAGACCCTCGGCGAGTGTGGTCAAGGCGTTTTCCTTCAAAATCACATGCCTCAAATGGGGTAAGCCACTGAGAGCGCCTTCCTGGACGTCGGAGAGCATTTTGTTCGACGAAAGATTGAGGTATTCCAAGTTTGTGTTCGTTGCGAATGCTCCATTGTCGACTCGTTTAAGACGAAGGGCACCAGAGATCTCCAATCGGCGAAGATTTTTCAGTCCTACAAAAGCTCCCTCCGTCACGACTTCAAAATCGTTTTGTCCCAGTGACAGTTCTTCTAAGCGTTCGAGTTGACTGAGTCCCAAAGTTGGAATCCTCTGCAAACGGTTGTCGGATAGATCTAATATCCTTACACCTTCCAATCCCCGCAGGGAATCATGCGATATGTTGTGTAGTCCGGCTCCCTTCAAATCCAATCGGGTAAGACCCTTCAGATCTTCGAAGGCTCCCGATGGGATGGTCATGAAGGAGTTCGTGCCTAGGAACAGTTCAGCCAAACTTGGCATTGCTTGGAATGTCTGTGACGATGGCACTGTCGTTAGAGTGTTATCGTCTAAGTACAGGACCCTTAGGTTCACCATGCCATTGAAGGCACTCGGATCGATATGACTGATCCGATTCTGTCCCAAATTGAGTTCCTCCAATTTGGTCAGCGGGGAGAATGTACCTTGCTCGAGTTCGGCAAGGAAATTTCCCCTCAGGTTAAGCACCGTCAGCGATGCCAGTCCCATGAAAGTCTTATTACTGATCGAACCGATCTTGTTGTGATTCAAGTGCAATTCCTGCAGTTTCCTCTGGTAGGCGAACGTTTTCTGTGGTATTGTCACCAGATGGTTGTAGGATAGATCGAGGAACGTTAGCTCAGCATAGAATTGGATTGACGAGTCAATTGTCTTGATTCGGTTGTTCTTGATCACTAGCCGTTGGATCGATGGATTCAACGCGATCGGTAGAACATCGAGATGTCCTTCGCCGCAGGTTACGACTAAGGTGTCATCGTCACACTGGCAACCGGATGGACAGTTGGCAAGTGCTGAAATGCTCATGACTCCGAGGAGAAATATCGCCGAGAATAGGTATGATCGTAGCGATGATGATGATGTGAATGATGATGCCATGTTGATGAGATGATTTGTGTGTTTCGTTGATGTTGAAGAGATACAAGAGATCTGTTTTGTTCTGATAGTTGATCGGTTATTGATTATCCTGTAAAGATAAAAAAAAGGACACGTATTAGTTGAAAATTCTTAAAAGTATCTCTTACTTAAAGCAAACACACTAAAAGGATTCCCTTTTCTTTATATCCATCCCAACCGAAGGAGACGTACATATGTCGTATTTAGCAATTTAAATTTGTTTTCCTTTTTTCGTTTCTGTAAACAAAGGACAAGGAGGACCAGAGTGAAAGAAGGAACAAAGTCAATGTCAGATCCAACACAACACTAGGGGGCAACAAAAAGGAGTTTCAGTTCAGCTACAGTCAGAGTACATATCCTTAAGGGGCCAGACAGTTAACTGCTATAAATTTCAACCCTCTTCAGTATAAAAAATAAAAAAATACGGAAAAAAGTATCTAAAACAAGAACCAGAAACTGAAAAATAACATCCAACAAGTTGAGTGTGTATCTATGTATGTTTGTATGGTTGTGTATCTGAGGAAGAGTGTTTTCTTTGCCAATTTAATATTTATATATGCATTCTGTCATATACATACATATAGTAGTTGGTTCGCTTATCCTTGTATATCTATCATGGGTATCTACGCAAGGATATCTCTGTGAAAAGCTGGATGCCTACTTTTAGAACTTTTACGGATGCGTAGGGGGTTTATGGTCTGTTTTTACACGCCCAAAGGTCGTCCCTAGGGGTTCTGGTTTTTTTTTTTGTTTTTTTGTTTCTCTTCACTGCTGCTCTGTGTGCCTTAAAGGGAAATCGTTTGTGTTTTTGTTATTGTTGGTTGTTCATAAAAATTTTATTGAGTGTTTGAGGTTTTTCTTTACGCAAATAACCAAGAAATGCAAATCAATATGCGAAGTAATAAATTCAATTCCAAACAAAAAAAAAAAAACCAAAAACACAAACACGAAACAGATACAACACAGTTATAGGTATACAGATACAACATTTGGATCATTTTTCCTTTTCGAATTTATCTTTTTTTTTGGTTTGGCTCGGTGTTAAAAAGAGCTTCAAGGGATACTCTAGAATGGACATACGAATGAGCATATAAAAACCCATTGAGTAACTTAATAGATACGTTAAGATACAAACATCTGCACATCTGTACAAATGTAACCGCGCGACGCACGGCATAAGGAAGGATGCATATGTACATACATATGTTGCGAGAGGGGAAAATGCGAATTTATACAAAACCATATGTATGCCTTGAGATACAGAGGTATTTTATTTCCATATCGGATGTAGTAACCGCAAGTTATGTTTATATTCTTGTTTGCCTTTCCTCTTTTTCGTTTTTCGTTTTTTTCTGCAAAAGAGTACCTATTTCGGTTTTCGTTTTGCCTCTGCGTTGGCTTAAAATAAATGAAAGGGTTAATTTGATATCTTTCAGAGTGGAATGCTGAATTCGAAAAGAGGATTTCCCATCACCATTTAAATGTATCTTAGCATACATTTTTCGGTTATAAATGCTTTTTATGGTATTTTAGATACTTTGATTGCCCAAATGGAAGGGAAATGCCTGTAGTAGCTGTCTTAAGTGAATGCAATTCGTTACTAATGTACTGCTTCATAGTTAGATGACACTAGCGCAGTAGCAGATTTATTGAAAACAAAAAAACAAAAATCCATTTTACACTTGCACTTTGATGGGCATTCAAATTTAAGTTAATTAAATGCAATGTAGCAAAGTAACTTTAATTTGGTAATGGTAATTCGTTAACAAAGTAAAATAAAAATGCTCATCACCTTTCGCATCTGACACGAATAGTTTGCTGTTTTAACTGCGGGAACAAACTGCCCTACGGTGTAGCTAATACTTTAATTTTATTACTATGAGCCGCTGGGTCAAAAGTGGGTCGAATACTATCAAATTTCATGGAAAAGAGGGTTTTTTTTTGTTTTGTTCAACCAATTATGCAGGCTTTGCCAGCTGTTGAAACATGTTGCAGATACATAGACTGTGTTTGTGGATCGTGTAGATACTTGAATTTTAGCTTTGGAGACTGAAATGTGGGGGTTTGTATGGCGAGAAAGAAGTTAATATATTTTGCAACTAATTTGGGTGAGAAAGGTGCATTAAAATGTATAGCAACATGTTGCAGATACTCGTTTAAATGTCGTTAGATAGCTTACCTACATAAATAAACAAATCTGCATGGATTTTCGATGAAACTAAGTATCTGGATGTGAAGGAATAAGTGAATTCCAATTCCCTGTGATTGAATTGAAAATTTAGGCCCTTGGAAAATGTTGCTACACATGTTGCAGATGGTGAAAACTGAGATTCAAAGTTAGAGTATGAATGCATGTCTAAGAAATATTTCTTAAGACCTGAAATGCTTAAGTTTTTAACGGGATAATGAATTAGAAATCGCTGTGACAGAAAAGGCAGAGTTCCAAGGATGAATAGAATGGAAAGTAACCGGCGTATCTCGTTCGTTTCGGTTTCATTGTGTCAGACACATCGACCAAACCATAGATAGCCAAAATTTAAGTCAAAACAACCACCCACACCCGCCATAGATACGTCAAACTGAGTATCGCCCACTTAAATATGCAAGTCTGTGTCAACATAGACATATCTGCTAACAGAAAAACAAGACAATAATCTCCGAAAGATACACATTTAAATGTCAACCCATTTGTTTGGCCATTCAGAGATTTTTTTTTTGTTATTTAAAGTCCAAGAATGTCATACGATACATTTGCCCGTGGGTAGTTGGTCGTACAGCAAAGAAAACACACTCAGAACCAAGCGAAGGATAAATCAGAACAAAAAAATAAATAAAAAAGACAAACAAAATGAAAATATTATTGGCATTCATTTATTTATTATTTCTCAGCGTTGGTAGCCAAAAAAAGAAGAAACGAAATGACACACGGCTCCTCCGTATCTCTTACCGTACCGGAGAATTTATAAATCGTTTTTTGTTGTCGTTTTCGTTGCCACTTTATTGTATGAGATTATGTCAGCGCAATTGTATCTTTAAGGCATTCGATAGCAGTTTTTTTTTTCTGCTGGTCTAAGTCATGCAAAAATGCAAGCAGCAAAATAAATCTCTCTGCACTTTGTTTCGTTCCCATTAATCTTTTGGGGAGAATATGTTTTGCCATCGAAGTGCAATAGTGTCCATCCTATCCTTGCTGGCTTGGTGTATAGCCGCCAATGCTCAGAGAACAGATACACATACACGATGAAGATTTATAGCCTTTGAGGAACGATACTGAATTCCTCTATATCGATCTGAAGTGCACCGATTAGGAGCACAGAGATAGAGACCTTGAAAGTGCGGGGGGTTTTAAGGGATATCTGTATCCACTTTTGTTGAGTTTTCATTGTCACATTATCCTGTTCGTTTTTTTTTTTTTGTATTCTTTCATCGCTACATGTGGCTGTAATCTACCCACCAATCCCCCAGCCCTCACCATAAATGTCAGCCTGATGATACTATAGGTAGAACAAAAAGTAGGGAAAAAAAACCAGAAACAATGCCTTTCCTTTCAACGCAGGAAACTAAAAAGTTCATAAAAAGAGGAAACATGCTCTGTGGTGTGTGTACGAGTATGCCCGTGCATATCCTCTCTCTCTTAATTCTCTGCCGGAGATACTGTGATTTGGAAATTTTTACGAGAATCAGATACCGAAACTTTAATTCATATTTGCACGTGCTAACGTGACTTTTTCGCAAAAAGTTTGCAACTAAAAATACATGGCATAATAAATTTGGTGTTTATGGTATCTAAAGGAATGGAATGGGATTTTTTTTGTTGTTCCATGTTTGTTCTCTGTCTATCTGAACTGAAGCAAAACGAAGGCTTTCTACCTAATTAAATACGAAGCGATGCATGTCATTGGGTTTTTCTTTTTTTTTCTCTACTTTGTGAGGTACTAGCGGTGAGTTTCAGTTTTTTTTTTGTTCTCCCCCCTGCCAATTGCAGTACAGATACTAGATAGTCCATGTGAGATATGAACACTTGTTATACGGGATAGCTATTGTATGTTTTATGTACGGAAAAAAAATCTCAATTAAGTAGATGTTTTAGGGCAAAAAAAAAATTAAAACCAGGGTAGGGCTCTCTCTACAATGACCCTCAGAAAATTAACAGAACAAAAAAGTTATACAAGTATGTATAACAAATGGAAAATTGTAAAAAAAAATAAACCAACAGAAAATTAAATGACCCCCCTCACTCGTAAATTAATGAAAAATACATTACAAACTTGTTGTGTGTGCATGTGTTCAATGCACAACGCCCATATTGACGATGACGACGACGGCAACGGCTGGCGTTGTTTGCATGTGAGACTCTTTGACTATCGCACGCAGGCAATTGCGTGACAATTATAGTACTTTTGGGAGAAATTACTATTTATTTATTTTTTTACTTTTTGCCTCCTTTCTATGAGTAAATAGGGGTGGACACATAATGAAATATGAGGATCTACTTAAAAAAAATAAAAATATTTAATTGGCAGTCAGTTTAATCACAATTGAACCGAGAGGGAATTGAACGCACAGTTGTTTGCGGTTGTTTAAGCCATGAAATGTGGAAATATTGTTCTCGAAATAATGAAAATATACTTAAACACTCTGTTTAAGCTCGGACTATGCCTTCGGCCAAGAGAATCCATGGGTTGAACATCTATTTGTATTCCTTGTCTCCCTAAGCCAAGTTCTCTTTCATATTGTAAGTTCAGCTCAAGACTTTTGACCATTATTGCGACTTGCAATGTTTACGCCATAGATTTTATTCTAAAAATCATGAAAAGGGCATAGAAAATCTGTTTAAGCCCGGTTTTAACTATGACTTCAACAAAGAGAATCGATAAATAGAACATCTATTGAAGCATACTACAAATTATGGGTAATATCTCTGTATATTGTGCTTAAATTCACAGCCCTGTCACCCTAAGCCTTCATACTGTAAGTTTAGCACATTTTGTTGAATTGTTGCAATTTGCAATGTCTAAGCCGTGGATTTTGTAAATTTTGTTCTCAAAACACCGAAAAGATACTAATTTAAAACTATTTTTTCCACAAAGAGAATCCATGAATAGAACAGAAGGATGCTACCAAATTCAGTGCAATATCCATTGCCTTAGTCCTCTAAGCCAGGTTTCATTACAAACTGTAAGCAACGCAATTTCATTTTAAAAAATAGCCATGATATGGTTGTTTACAGCCATTAACACCACAATGCCAATGTATCACTACATGTGTTGTGCTAAGCTGGGATTACATAATTTTCCAAATCACCTTCCTAATCCGCGTTTCATCTCCAACCATTACAAGCTTCACTTCAAACACCTTAGTGCAATTTTATCTTTGAAAAATATCTATAAGCCAAGCTTATGCAAAACGTACTACGTAGTAACACAATCCATTTAAATATTCATCATTTGAAGTGACTGTCGTAAGTCGCCGGCAAGTCTTTGTTACAAAGAGAATTTCGCTTGAATATATTTCAAAAGCCAATATTCATAAACATCGACGCAGATGTGTCCAGTTCAATAAGTTAACACATTATCGATGCAATAGCACGAGCATTTGGCTCATAAATAATTGTGAAATGCAGTTCTTTAGCACCACAGCCGCAGCGACATATTAATGATTGCTTGAAGAAAATTTACACAAATCACGCTTCAGGGTGGCGACTGAGTTGTCATAGATAATGAGGTCGTGAGAATATTTTATTATTCACACTTTTTGAGAATTGGAACTGGTTTTTTGTTTGGTATCGCTGGGGTGCTGATTAGTTCTAAACTAACCAAAGGTCATTCTAGAGGTTAAAAGCAAGGCAAGCAAGCAAGAGTGGCAAGCTTCTGATATAAGGATTGAAACTAGGAAGCTTTTAGTGCAACATCAACTGATTGACATCTCAACGAAAGGAAAGTAGGTTTAAGTCAGGCTTACCAAAACTTTGTTGAGCGAAAAAAACGTCGGCTTAGACCACTACTATTTGAAAGTATGGGCTTAACACTGTTTATACTCAGCTTAAGGCTACTACCGATACGAAAACATGATCGAAGATTGCTTAATTATGCACAAAGTTCAGCTTGACATCATACATAATACGCTCGACTTTAAGGGATAAAAGTTTCAATGCTTACCTTTATTGAATATCTATTAAAGTTGTCATATTGGACCCGGACATTTCCATTCGAATGTCTTTAGTATCTCAGCCGCAAACGTTTGATCCTTGCGTTATAAATTTCTGAAATAAACAAAAGAACATCTCATTAAACACAATTCCCATGTAAATATAATATCTAAATGTATCTAATCCTACAATTTCCTACTCAATGAATTCACAAACATTCCTACAACTGAAATCGCATTAAGAATTTGCATATCGCACCTCGTAGATACACCGTTTTCCCATACAAGATTCTCTTTTTCTTATAGAATGTCGCGGCAATTTCCTCCCTACGTGTCATTCACACTACATACGTTTAAAGTCACATACGACAGGCCTTACATACAACAGAGGAGCAGGGCAAAGAAAAAAAAAAAAAAATAGAACAAATTATGTCTAATAAGACTGACTGACGAAGTGTTGTCACTCAAAATGAAGGAGAGAGAGAGCCACGCACATGCAATCACCCAACGAACCGTGTGTGTGGTGCCGATCTCATTTATGCAAGTTGCGCGCTTGCACATACCCACAATTGATATTCACTATTCTCCGTCTTATGTTTAGGATTCATATTCTCTCCTACTCAATGGAAAAGTGAATGCATTCAAGCATCTGAATGCATTTTGCTGTCGTTCGTCGTTTGCCGTTTGCCCAAGTGTTCATATGCTCCGTCACGATGTGTCTCTTGCAATAGCTTAATAGAAAATGGAAAACAAAACTTAAAAAAAAAAACAGACCCATTGACCGTTTGTCACTTTGTTATTCATTAGATACATTCAACATTTCTGCCGTAGATACATACATTAAGTAGAAACAAAAAAAAACAACAAGAAATGCATTCTACTTGGACTTGTGTTCTTTGCCCCCTTCGATTCTAATAAATTATTCACTCAATTGAGCACGGAATTGAGACATATTCAATGTGTGTACGTGATATTCATTTGAATAGTTCTCTTCTTTCCTATCAACCTGGAATACAATTTTAATTGATGTCATTAATGTCAGTTCACATAAATATACCCATAAGCGCAGAACAACATTATGGGAATTAAAGTAGAGAATAGAATGAACGTCCGTCGTTGTCGTCGTTTTTCAAGTGCAGGAAGTATCAAAGCCCTTAATCTTCATAATCGTTTACACAAAAGAAAATGCGATCAACAAACAGAGAGAGATCAACAAAAAAAAAATAAAAAATTGTAAAGCGATCTTGATGATATACCGGGAGAAGACTGCATGTGATTTAATGATCCCCATCCACCGCAGAAATACATGAAACATCTACCTAACTCCTTGTCGATTCTTTTTTCTTTATTCCATCTCTTTGCATTTATGACAATCAACTTGATGATCTGGATTGTGTACAAAAACCAACTGAAAGAGAGAGAATGGAAGGAGAAAAAAAGACGACTGAACTTGTTCGTAGAAACAACTTGAAAGCAGGAAGGCGATCTTGATGATCTTGACGATCTTTCTCCCGCCTGTCTCTGCGTACCAGTTGATTCATTATAAACACTTGAGTTATGTTTTTCTTTGATACCCACAGAATTATATCGATAAATTCCCGAAGCAGTAAAAAAAAAAACAAAACAGAAGTGTATAGAGAAAGGAGTGCTTGTTGTGGTGGTTCTAGTTCATACCACAAAGCCTATGTGCGCGCAACTCTTCTTGAAAATAAGTATCTAATTGTCATTTGTTTGATGATGAATGCTTGGCAGTGGCAATGAACTCAATTATAGAGAAAATCTACTCAAATTGTAACCCAAAGATACGGAGTAGATACGCAGTATATGCGGTCAAGTGATTTCTTGTTTCCCGGCTCGTGCGAGTAAATGGAGTACCTAACGAGTATCACTTAGGACCGGTTTTCTTTTGCAAATACCAATGTAGTGTCTTTCTATAATTCGCTGTAAATAATTTTTTCTCTATTTTACATGAAATTCTTGTTATTTTTCTCTGTACTTCTCTATTTAAAGATATACAAAGTATCTACATAAGGTTGTGCAGAGGTAGGTACTCACAGTCAATGGTGAGTTAATGATGAGAACCTCTGGGAGAAGTGTGAACAATTTAATTGTTGTTAGCTTGGGAATTACTTTATTTTGAGACCTTTTTCACCTTCTCTTCCGATTTGATTTGTGAGGGAATGTGAGAAAAAATAGAAATATCCGAACATCGTGCAGAAAAATGTATCTGTTGTCTGTTTAAGCTATTGTTTGTTGCATTTCCTTTGAATCTTTCATCGAGCTCAAAAAGGTGTCTAATTTCACATTACTTTCACAGAGAATTGTATTATGACAAGTACTTGGGTGTGGGAAAATCATCGAGAGGATGTATCAATTTTCTTCTTTCCTCTAAAAGCAAACTACAAACAATCGATACGTCACTTAAATTTATTCTTCTTACGAGAGATACTGTTTCGTTTTTTGCTTTTTATTTGCCCTACTCCCCTTCTTATGCCAATTGGGTGGCCTTTTCTGTTTTTTTGTGTTGCCTTCAAAGCTGTTGCTGTGTCTGCTCCTGCTCCTGCTCTCCTATTCGGATCAATAGACAACAAACACAAATCTGACGTTCACTGTGTGCGGTTGCTTAGTCCATAGGGTATAGGTACATATACATATGTATGTGTGCTGCTACAGATACGATAATAATTTCTGCTTCAGCCAAAGATTTAAGAGATCTCTACTTTCATAAAATGTTTTTGCCATTACTTCCTTTTTGGCGTCGTTGTCGTATGTTTACTTTTGGAATACATTTCGTTTGGTTCATTCTTTTATTTTTTTTTTCGTTCGCCTTTGCTCCATTTATATCCATCTTTCAGTGAATCGATTAAGTGGAAATAAATAATCAGAGAGGAAATGTATCTGAAATGTATTCCACTAGACTTTAATGGGATTTTGTATTTTTTTTTTTCGTATTCTTCTTGTAGATACATTTTGTTTAATTTAATAAGAGAAATTTAAATTTTTTGATTTATATCACTTGTCGTCTGTAGCTGTCTCATTAAACCACAGCGTGAGGTCACAAAAGATATTCCTATACCTACATGCATATGTACTCGAGAAGAAGTATGTGATTATGTGCAGCAGACGAAAAGATGAGAGTTTTGCGACATTTCTCTCCTCTCTGTGTGCGTGTCTGTCTGTCTGTCCAAAGATAATGATTTGAGTGTAAATAAAAATTTGTAGCTTTAAAAAATTCGAATTTGAATATCAGGAAATGTTAATTTTTTTTTATTTCAATATACATATACACTCGTGTATGTAGAATAGTTTGTTTTTTGTTTTGTTTGTTTGCTTTTTATGATCCAAAAAAATTTTAATGACTTGCTGCTGCCACAAGACAAGTTTGACTGGTCAGCGCGTAGATTAGTGGCAATCCCCGGAAAGTGTATCAAATGCTAAGACAGATGAAATGTGTTACATAAATTAGATGTGGATTTTGTTTACATTCTTGTATGAATAGATTTCTCTCATAAATCACTGACCAACGAGTTTGAATGGTTCGCGAAAAGGGAGGAATTTCTTGAGTCTGCTTGTGATGGTTTGAGACTTTGGTGGATCAGATACTCCGGTGGTTTGTACCTGAACTAATTAAAGAGAATTGCTAGGGATGATTGCGTTCATATTTTCAGATTTGTTCAGTCTCAGGTAAGACAATTGGGGAGTGGCTTAGATACTTGTTCGGATCAAACCTAGGAGAAGATGTAAAACTTGGACGATCCTTCGAAATTTAGGTGATCCGGGCAATAAAGATTGACGAACATAGATACTACTAGGAACGTCAAAGTTTGTACCGAACACTGCTGCTTAGATTTGCACTATCTGTCTGAGAGCATTGAGGCGTCTTTGTCCGGACATTCTGGGCAGATCTGTGGACCTATTATAGCCCCCATGATCGGACAGATGTTCTCCTTCCTCCGGTCTCTAGTAGGTTTGTCTAAGGTAAACTCTTTGCATCTCGTTGGCAAGAATAGCCGATCCCTACAACCATTTCCGCTATAATACAGGCTGCTTCGTTCGAGATTGTTAAGAAATTGATCTTATTGCGCAGAACCTGCATGTAGAGGATAGCTTCCTTCTCGTCTCTTTCGTTGTAAGAGCTCCTGCCCAGACGACTCTAAGTCATAGATAGTGCGACTGTTTGTTACGATGATGTACATCATTCAATGTTGAGTACTGCCTGAGGCCATTACCCAGGTTATGAGGACATCTGGCCTATTGCTACAAGAAATAAAAACACCATATCTCAATTTAAAGTCAATCCCATCAAGCAGAGAGTATTAAATCTCCTTTTTTTAAGGGCAACACAAAAATCCCTATCTACCCACTTAAAGCGAAATCGAAACCCCCATTTAAATTAGGTCATTTTAATTCACCTTTTATCAATCCTTATTGTCTTTTCCAATTTATTTTCCCATTTCTCTGTGTGCTTTAAATATCGAAGCACAACAAAAAAATAAATGAAAAAGGACGACCGATGAACATGGCAATCTACCAATAAAAGATACAAGGATACTCTTCAACCCTGCTCTCTTTCGCTCTTGCAATTGCTTGTTGTTTTCCTTACATTCCTTCCCTTTGTCTTATCTAGAGAGTCGTCCCTCGAGTTGGTTTTTTCTTGTTTTTTGTTTTATTTTATTGGTATTTAATTTTATGACAAGAAACAGAGAACAAAAAAAAACAGGAGGGCGATGAAAAACAGTAGAATTACAGAAAAATTTAAGTAGCTCCTTACACACAGCTTAGTGGGTCTCTATGTCTTGGAAGAAGATACAGATACGTTAGAATAAAAATCGAAAATCTGTAATTGAAAAATGATCGTTATTTCTTTTTTCCTTCTTCAGTGTGCTATGCATCATCCATATCCCATCCACCATTCATCCATTTCGATTCATCTGATGGGAATTTAATTTGATTTTCATTTCAACTTTGTTTCCTTTCTATTTCATTTGGCTTTGGCTTTTTGGCCTCTTCACACCTTGAAATTAAATTTCAAATTCACTCGAGAAGTTCTTCCTCCTCCTCAGCCTAAATTCAATAATCTAACTCTCAATTCATTCAATTTTAAGTCACAAATGATGCATTGTATTATTTTTTCTTTGTATCTAAATGAAAGTAAAAAAAATTAACTGAAGTATTTTAACCCATTTCGGGATACATTTTAAGTACATCCCACTATCTGTGAGAGCGGTAGATACACGAGATACTTTATGACACACGTATGTACGTGAAATTTCTTCCATATTCGATCATATAAATTTTGAATGAAGACGTGTTTAACTTTACTTCGAAATTAGAACTTTAGATACATCATACATACGTATGTACATACATGGTGTGTTTGAAACTTTTTCTTGTATCCATTTTTTTCGTGGCTTTTTCTTGTTGAGAAGAGAGAGAAAAAGTGAAATGAAATGACATTGAAATGATTGTTACAAGCACTTTACACAGGTACTTAAGAACATCTGATGTTTTGGCAGTTTTCAAGTGAAGCCACAATGTTTCTCCACTTGAGTTTGTTTTTTGAATTCTTTACTCGAGTGGATGTTGTTTGTTTTTTTTTTTGGTTTGGTATACTATACGTATGCATATGTATGTATACTACGCCATAGATTGGTGGAATTTTGTTTTGATTAAAGTTTATGGTGGTTTTTATATTTATTTGCAATCGGATAAATGCCAAAGCTAATGGCAATTTGTGGCAGAGCGGCGGCAGGGAGGCAGTGTGTGAAATTAATTGAATTATGATTTAAACAATGCATTTTGCATAACGAATTAGTGGTGCTTAGAGCATTCATTTATTTAAATCAGTGGTTAGTGGATTTTTTTTTTGGCACCCATCTCACTTGCATTTGAATATACATGTATTTTTTTTCGTTGCCTGTTTGTGCATTCAATCAATTACCACAACTGATTTCGACACACTGGGCAAATTAAATTCATTCGAATACGCCGTGAATAACTACACCGCAAAGCGATTGATGTGAAATATGTACGTACTCCTCCCCTTTCGAACGAAATACAAAAGCCCCATCATTCCGATGGTTGATATTACTAATGTATCTATTAGTAGTTGTTGTAAAGATTTTGGTTTCTTTTCATTCGTAATAGATACATGGTCAAAATGGGACATTCTTGAGATGTTTTCTTGTTCGTTTCGTTCGTTGTTTTCTATTAACTTTGATTGACATGGCGACATAGTAGACTACACTGGTACACTGATGATGTTGTTGCGTGCATCTATAGCAGCATTCCTTCAATTTCATTCACATGGGATCTTATTTCCTCACCATAGTATGATGAATTTATGCCATGCACATTTCTGTTTCCAAATCAATTAGAGGCCCAGATGCAGATGTGGGGAGGGAGAAACAAAGATGTGTCATTCGGGAAGAGAAATAGAAAAATTAGTTTTTTTCGGTTTGTTTCTCTGTTTTTTGTGGGCAATTTGTTGCGTGTTTGGATTGTTGTTTCATGAGAGTTTCTGTTAATTTTATCCATCGTTATTATTCACCAGGAATTAGTGAAAGTTTTTCAGAAGTAGAAGGAAAACATGCAATAAAATCGATCTTTTGATGTTTGTTTATGGGTATCTATCTGAGAGAGAAAGGGAGACGAGGAATATATTTTAAGAATATTTCAACTAAATGTACATAGTACACTTACACTCAGCTAGAAGATATCAAAGACATTAGTTAACTTGCATGTTTAAGAGTTATTTATCTTTTGAGGAGTTTCGTAAGAAATTTAAACCGCATTGCATGTTGAAAAGAAACAAGAAACAAAAGTGAAACTATACAGTGAGAGGCAACGATAGTTAATCATTTAGTTTTCGGGGTATTTTGTAATAGTTTTAATAGTTTTAAACAAGTTAAGCTAGTCTGTTGATTTAAAGTTTTGTTTCATAGAAAAATGAAGGATTCAGTGAGCTATTTACAAAGCCCCACGTTGGGCGCCAAAGAGTGTATTATATTCACCCCTTCTTGTGAGTGAGTGATCTCTTACAAGTCTGTTGGTGATTTGTGGCTCTATTGGGCATCAAAAAATGAGCATTTTAGAGAGTTGTATATGAAGACTCACGTTGGGCGCCAGTTTAAGTCTCAAGTAGTGGTCTCTTTAGAGGTTGAGTAGAACTATAAAGACTGTATTGAATTCATTGCTTCTTCCGAGTGATGAATGAGGAATTACGAAGCGCTATGTTGGCCGCCAGTTTAAGTCTCAAATACCTCGCTGCTATATAGACAGACTAAACTGGAATTATACTATAGAAACTGTATTATATTCACTGCTTCTTCTCTGTGTTCTCTAATAAGATCCGCTGCGCAATTACTTAGCAACATTCTTCACAAATTTTCTAAAAATTCAAAAGAACGAGCACCGATACACAATGTTTATCTCGAAATCTACTCAACATTCAAGTATCTCATTTGCATTGCTATGGAAAAACGATAAAATCTAAACCAGTTTCTGTGAATTTTTAAGCATTTATTCAAATAAAAATCTATTATCAGACAAACAACAAGTTAGTCGTAGGCCCCCACACACAGGGACACACATATACAAGTTCGCACTTGGCTAACTTCTAAGAAAACAAACATAAATGAAACCGAAAGCATGCAATACTCGTAGTAAAAGATTATAAATCTCTTAATCGCATTCGTAATGCTTTCAAGACCTTCACCTACCCGATAGGCATTAGGAAATACACATCTATTCATCGATAGATACAGAGGGGAAACAGACAAAACAAAAATCGTGATCACTCACGATACGTAAATAATAAGTATAATTCTTTTAGTCTTACCCCATTAGCGCTTGCATAATTCAATCAAAGGCAAATCAGCCAGAAACAACAAAACCGACAACCAACAACCACCTGCCGGTATAAGAAATTCCCCACACAACCACAGTAACAGATACAAAAAGTATCTACGATTTCATTTATGTACACAGAGTTTGATTTATTTACTTTGTTTTGCATGCGCGCAGACCTTTAAAGATCTTGACTGCTAAATATAAATAAATTACACAACAAGTGCTGTGCTACGGGCTCTCGCGGGGTACAACACACAACCGAGTCGTCGTATTTGCATTGCGGATTAATTATCTATTTTTTATTATTTTTTGCTTACGGTGTCATGATCATGCAAAAAAAAAAACAAAAAAAAATTATAAATTAAATCTTTGTATGCAAACAAAACTAGGTAAACCTACAAGCAGACACCGAAACAAAACTTTTTTCTCTCTCTCTCTCTTCAATTTTAAATGAGTAATTTAGAGTTAATTAGCACTCTAGCTAGTTTTATTACTCAGACAAGTTGTCCGAGATAGGTATCTGCGAGAGTAATCGGTCAAAAGAGATTGATAATTACCTACCTGCTAAGTTTTAGAAAGGTGCTGCTGGTGGTCGTGGTGGTGATGGTGATTTCACTTCAAACAAGCCACGAAAAAAAAAAGATGCATACACCTTTGTCAAACAAAAAGAAACGAAACACAGAGTGAAGTGTGAGAATAATGAGTAATCGGATGTGGAGAATGGTTAATGTATCTGCGGATGTAAAAATCCATCAAATTTTCGCCTGAGACACTTTATTACCAGTGAAAGGGGTCCACTGTGACAAGTAAAAGGATGACTAATCAATGCGACGAGAGAGTAAAGGCAATTTTGCATGCTTACCCAATACAGTCCCCGTCGACTATTTGTTGATAGCAAACAAGTCTACATATATTGCATTTGTTTACTCACTCCCCACTCATTTGAAACAAATGAAATTTTTTCAAAATTTGTTTACTGTGCGATATTTTCGAAGAGTCATCGTCGGATTCGAATGGCACATGAGAAAATTGAATTCTATATGCTGGGAAAATGTTATTAAAACTGAGATTCCGTGTTGCATTTTTTGTTTGTAGAGTTCGTTGTGCTATAACTCGGGTTTTGTATTTCCAAACAATTTCTGGAAATTTTCCTCACAATATTGCGCGGTAAAAAGATACCCCACCCATCGTTCGATTGAGTCATTTGGGTAAAATTAAAAATGCATGTTGTCATCGTTCTAAAGTTGAAGAAACCTTCAGGTTGTGGTTGCAGTGAATCACTCAAGGTTTTCCAGGTATCTAACTGAATCTGGTTTGCATACATGCATTTCGTGGTTTAAGCAAAGTTTCTATGTTCAGCCGCTAAGTGGTGAGATGAGCCCATTTCCATTTAAAAACGGTCAGGATAACTCGGTTTTCATCATTTAGTAACATGGATGGCATCCTTTCGTTCCCTTCTGCTGGATTGACAGTATTTATCATCATTTTTAATTCCAGGAATTAAAGAGACAACATCAGTTCAATTTATTTATACATCCTGTGATTCTTTACCAACTGTGTGGATGCAATTGCTTCGATTTGGTTTTTCAGGGAAGTTCGATTCACTGGAAGTTGATTTCTATTAATTTTACAGAAATTTGCATTCTACGTACTCCGTACGAAGTTTTGTGTGCACCCACAGAGAACCATCCCTGAACAATGATAGATCACCTAGCGACATCCATCGGTAGACGAGTGAAATGTTACCAAATTCGGTTCTGATATTGGATACGAGTCCAAATTCTATTTAGAATCCTGTAACTATTTTAGCTAGGGCTGTCTTATTTGCTCTTTCAAAACGCTAGGTCGCTCGCTATACAGTCTAAGTATGTTAAGTTCGAAAGAAGGCCAAACATCTACTTGGAGTGGGTGTGCTATTACATACCGCAAAGGAATAAGTATAAATTGGAGAATATCTTATGAACTCTAATTTTGAACTTACTAAGGAGTTACTGCATCGGAACTTCTAGAAAAAAAGTCTGAAACAAAGCCGAGCTGTCTAGGGATATCTAGTACACGGAAAGGTTTTGACATTGAGTGATATGAGGGAATAGAAATAGCCTGGGACCCTTATTTAAACAAGGCTTGGTTTGAGATTACTGATCAGTTGAAACATCGAAGCTCATTGAGGACAAAATTGAAAGAAACTCAAGCTAAAGGGCGACATCTATGCGGAGAGAAACGGAGTGTTCCGCGAGTGGTTGTGATATGAGATATCACGCAAACATGGCGATAAAAGGTATATCTTCTGAAACCATGTTCTAGCGAGTGTTCAAAAGGTGAGACTTGGAATTTTATGAAACACAGTGCCAAGAAAGCCTCTTGATCTTGATAATTCAGGATCTTTACATTTTTTTGTATAAAAGTGTTAATCCAAAACCCTGATCCATTCAGACTTCCAGGCAGATCCCATTTCTTAGTGGATTGGTTCAAGAAACCAATGTTTCCCTCACATTGTTTGGTGGCTTTGTTTGCTATTCTCCGCCCTGACTCGAGCCTGCAAAGTTGGGGTCAGCAAACAAACTATGCACTTTATTATTTAGTATATAATTATACTCTACATTGTCAGTAGTTAGAAATAATGTATTTTTTTTACAATCAATTTCACATGTCCACAGATACTTAAATTTTCTTTTCTCTCTTTTTTTTTGCAGGTAAATACAACTGGCTAGTATCTATGACTAAAAAGTAAGTGTAATACTGCATATATCTCTGTGATTTACAACCTCCTCTATATAATTACTGCCTGCAGTGCAAAAAGATACAACTACCTGCCTCTAAAATTTCACAATTAACTCGACTAGCGAAAATTCCCCTTTCGAATGGCGATACCTACATAAATTGCAATTAATTTACGAACGCCTCATTACATTTCACACCATTTTAAAATACTAGTACGGACGGCGGGCGGCTTACTCTGCAGCTAGATACCAATAACAAAAAAAAAGGAAAAAAAAACAAGATATCCGCCTAAACACGCATTCAAAGCACGTAACTAAGCGATTAATGCACGGCAGGCATTGTACTCTGTTAGCGATTGTCGTAAATTCCCATCGTTACCACTCGAAACACACAAGCCGCCGAAAACAAGAAAAAAAATAAACAAATAAACTGCGATACGACCAAATAAATATGTATAACAACAGTATAAGTTTAAAAGTTGTCAGTAATTACTTGCGTTTGGTTTCGGCTAGTGCTACCGTGGTGGCGGTGGCACACACGAAAATAATTTAAATTGAGTTTGTATAGCTATCCATTACCAAATGAATCTAAAGCCTATTTTTATATATCTACACGTACATCGTATCGTATCTATCTGTAGCAAAACGCACATGCAGCTGGGGGCAACAGCCAAGCAGGTTTACAAAACAAATTTCTGGTTAGACTACTCGTCAAATGACAGAGCGAAAGATTTCATGTATCCACGGTGTGTGTGTTGCACTCTAGTTATAGTATAATTGAAAATGCAAAAAGGAACAAAAATTGCAGTTGCATGACAGTGCCATGGTTCATTATAAATGTATCTGGAACTATGCAATATACACTTACACTCGCACGGGCAGGCTGTATTGCTGCTTTTGAAATAGTTTTGAAGGTTCTCTTCCCTGCCCTGCCTCTGTGTCCCGTTTAAGATATACTGGCTTTTGACACGATCAAAGAATTTCAAGTGGGAACAACAGTAGAGAATAGATATCTATTTGATTTATTACTGGCGTGCCAGTGTAAGTAAGTGGATACGAGAAATTCCAAATTCTCGTCGGAGAGCAAGTGTCTAAAAAAAAAAACAAAAACACACAGAGATAGCAGAAAAATTAACATGACTGCTGTGGGATAGGGAGTTGACATATTTGCAGATATCGCCCAACTTGCTTGAATGTAATTTCATCCAAATACTACGTTTTGCATTCCAATTTCATCGTCATCGTTCCCCGGATCAGATGCTCGCGAATCATGATGATGATGTTGGGGAGCGGCGGCGGCGTTGAGTACGAGTATCAATTTCAATTGATTGTTGTTATTCGTTGTGTTTTTGTTTCTGTTATTCCAATTCATTGGTCATTCGCCTTGATTAGGACGGACAAGAATTTCAATGAGAAAATTCTTTATTCCTCTTTTTCGGCAGAGTGTATCTCTCCTCCACAATCGTTTTGCGTAGCCTTTGATGAGTCAGATTGGGAATTTCTTTCCTTTCCTTTTTTGTTTTTGTTTTGCTTAATTGAATGAGATAATGTATTTGGATTACGAAATCAAAGACAATTTGTCTACCCGCTGAGGCTTTCCATTATACGACTAGGCATACACCCACACAACCAGGCATTTATTGTTCGATCAAAAATGATTCTGGCCAAGAACTATGTATGTTTGCTTATGATTAGACTGTTAAGCTAACAAGACGAAAGAATCATCAATTTTTAGACACACTGCCCAGTAGGTTATGTTGTCTAAATAAAACTTGACGACGCACCGCGCTATAGAGAGACACACACACAGTACACAAAAAGACGAGAATTATGTTTGTTTATCAATTTTGGGGCCACCACCACCAATTTTCTTTTTAGAATATGTACGACTGTACAGACGAGTACATATGTACATACATCAATAGATTTTTCCCTTCACCCAATTTGGGTTAAAATAACATTGTTAGGTTGTAAATATTTAATTTTTAACAGCGCCTTTGATTTAAGGTTTCCCCGATTGAAAGAGCACGTATTTCAAAGCCAGCCTATGAGCATATGACTAGGGCTAACCGGTTTAAAATTCAACGGACTTTAACATTTATTTGCTTCTAAACTCTTGCCAAGGTTGTTGCAAAGTGTTGGTTGGAATGTGGCTGGGTAATGAAATAATTACGCCGAAGGTGATAAATGAAAATGTTTACCAAAAAAACTAAAGTATACCTAGTGACAGTGTGTCTATGTACACAGAGATACTTGTAGATACGATAGGGGAAAACTGGGTTATCTCATTGTGATTGACCTTTTTTTTTTCTGTTTTTCATCGAAGTGTATATGCCTTGCATTCGTTTTAATCGGAATTTTTGTTTCAGTAATGCTCTCATAAAAATACCCCAGCTATCGATTGATTTACAATTCCGGGTAGGTAATGCATTTTTTTTTTTGGGTTTTTGGTTATAGAATTTTCAAGTAGATCGAATGGCGCAATAATTGACAGAGAGTGGAGGCAGTAATGACGATCGATTGGGTGAAATGCCATTAAAATCAGATGCAGTTTGTACGAAAAAACGGATGGAGTACCACAAGGGTGTACTTGTTTCAGCTTTAATTGCATTTTTTGTTTTACGAACACACACTGAAAAAAGGATTACCTTTGGACTATTGCTAATTGCAATAAGCGTTGCTTTTGAATTAAATTGTTAAATCTGCTTAAATTCCATGCATGTACACAGTACAGTAAAATATGCAAATACTATTCGATTGCTGTATGAAAGGTTATTCTTATTCTGAGAATATTATCTATCAATTGTGAGGAACTGCCAGCTATTCCAGGAACCAAGTGATATATTTGTACAAACTACTCTTGCTATGTTGATCGTTGAACCAGTTCCATATACTGTCGTAAACATGCGAATCACTCACTATCTACACTATCGACTTTTGGGTTGTTTTTCCTATAAAGGGGGGGTTTCCATAGCTAACCCTACGGCACAGGTTCTGAGTAGCTATTTACATAACTGCCATTGCAATCGAATAAACCGACAAAATTAAGCAATATAATCCCAGTCTTTGTTAACTTGATCGAGTGCGGAGTATTATTTTTTTCCCCGAAACCATATAGGGACATCGGGGCAATGTGCAAATCCACTCTAAACAAGTATTTCCGTACATTGCGCACAGTCTAGTGCTTTGTACATGGTATCTTATCTTTGAACAGTTCTTTCACATGAAAGGTGTTAAGCCAACCATTAGTCACACCCAACACATAGATACACTTCCTTCTAATCTTATCTTACAAAAAAAAAAAAAAAAACAACAAAATTATTTGTTCTCTACATGATGTGCGTTATACCTATCGTTTTTTCTCTTTCATTTGTAACCAATACGCAACTAATCGAATGAGTTAGCGTAGCAGCAAACTCATCGTATTTAGAGCACAGTGTACCTAAAGACCATTTACCCCAGAAACAATTTCAAGTGGAACTAAGTAAATTACTACTCTCTTCGGTGCGCGACTGATGTGTCTTAAAGTTTTCTTGGCACGGAAAACAAAAAAAAAACCGTCTGTCACTAATCAAATTATACAAAAAAACAAGACGACACCCGCTGCAGCATTAAACGTATCTTCATTGAATTAAATGTTTCCATTGTTACTTATTAGATTTAAAAGTGAACAAACTAAAGCCTCAAGGTAAAAAGATACACTTAGCTGACAGTTTTGTTTACCTTTTGTATCTACCTAGCTGCTGCTGCTGATTATTATGATGATGATGATGACAGCATGAATAAATTTGTCACCACCAACACAGTACAATGAAGTCATAGAAAACGAAACAAAAAAAAAAAGAAAATAAACACTTTAAGTGTTAGTTAATAGTATCTTTTTGCTTCTATTAGATATTATTTATTTTTCTACCCGCAAAGCCGTCCTTTCTGTCGTCGCACTCAAGTGCCCTTGCCTGCCTCGCTCTCGCTATGCATCGATGTGGTTTGGTGGTTTATATTTATTGATATTGTTTCCAGTGATTCGAAAATTGGGTGCTTAACTGATTGGATATTTGGTACTACGAAACGGAAGTATCTAACAGCTAAAAGATACATAAATTATCAAAATATTAGTTCCGTTTGGACATAATTAGTTGGTGTGTTTCTTTTTCATTTCTGTTTTCGTAACCTTAGTGGAGTGGAGAGTGCCTTTGATTGTTGTTTATCGTGGCTGAGGTAAATCATTTCGAGGGCTTAATTAGAAAGGAAAGAACCGAAAGAAAAAAACGGAACGAAATTTATGTGTTTCGAAATCTTTTTCGTGGTTCTTGGGAGGGTGAAACGGATTTATGATGGTTTTTCCTCGGTCAGTTGGGTTATGAGTATACAGACTTCTTGAAATCAGAGCGCAAAATACTAATCATTCGATTTTGACTAGAATCTGCTCGGGATGAAGAGTAGGGTACCCATAGGTGTCCCCTGTGGCAGTTCAACTTTTAAGGTTTATGGTTGATTGGAATAGATCCAGAGACTCAGTAGATCTCATACAGTCTATACTTCTTCGTGAATAGAGTATCTACGGTCTAGTATCTGCAACCAAAGAGTTTGATGTTCTGGATATCTATTTGCACTTTCGATTGGGCTATGAAAATGAAGGAGTTATACTCGTACGTATGAGTGTATCTACGACTCTTCTTGCTAAGAATTTGACCAGAGAAATCAAAGTGCTGAACCCCAGACTATACGAGTCCTGCTAGAGACTCAGAGTAGTATCACATTATCTACATAAACTAACCTTAAGAGGAACTGCCTTTAGATACACAGCCCTATACTAGCCACCCTGGTTCCTACAGACCCTTCCCTACTGTATGCTATCAAAGCAAAGAAAACCCAATTAAAATATATTTTAAACCAAAATACACATTTATCTCTGGGCTATTCAAGCAAAAATACCATCCTTGACTTGTAAAACATTTGCAATAAGAAAACTACAAATATTTAAGTAGCTAGCTAGATACCCATCTGTATATAGTGTGTATATTCTACTTCAATCAAAAAGGGAAAATGCAATGAAATTCTTCACTTTGTGGTCGGAAATGTATCTTTTACTTTTGATTTAGTACAAGGAAACTTGGCAAAACAGGAAATGCAATCAATTTTCAAATGAAGAAGCAATCTCGTTTACCCTCAAAGGATACACAGAGAGCGGGAGTGCGAGAAAGGAGAAACACTAAACTGCATTTGATTTCAATATGATTTCCTTTTAAATTAAAGTCTGTGCCAAGTACTCGTCAATTAGCCTGTGCTACTACTACCACCACTAAGCACTATTTTAGTGCAACGTTAACTCAGGATTTGCAGTCAGAATTGACCAGCAATAACCGCCAAAGATCATAAGTTCTACTCCCGATAAAATGCCACGGTCATCCTCCCTTAAAGTTGGCCTAAACCCGCTTGCCTCTTCTACCCAGAGATACATCTTAAAGTTGCAACAACTTACCTTATGTTGAAAATTTTTCTGACGATCTCCACTCGATTTTATTTCAGTTGGTCATTCCAAAACAAGATTGTTTTACTTTACAAATTTTATTTTTTTTTTTGTTTTTTTCTTAAAGTATCCAACAAATTCGCGCTGCTGTCTGTTTTATTCGATAATTTTTTTGTTCACACTTTGATGGTATCCAATTGATATGATTAAATACTATATTTCGTACCAAGACTTGGTATCTAGATTCACACTCTCGTATAGCGGGAGTAGAAAGGATTTTTTTTTATTTCTGCTTCTTCTTAACTTAATATCACTTGTAAGCCGCTTTTCACTTTGTCATCACTCCCGGAATGTGCACCGAATTCATTTGGTTTCGCGAGGAAATTGAAATTAAAAAAATGTATCTATAAGATAATTTTTTTCTTTTTGCTCGTTTACTCCTTTTTTGTAAATCCATTCACAGAATTGTCGATGGCTATGTGTGTACTCCAAAAAAAAAGCACTAATCGAACAGAAATACATATAATTCACACACCAAACAAAAAAAAGAAAATGATAAAATGAATTGGTATCTCGTAGATACTTTGCAATTATTTATTTTTTTTTCTCCTTCTCTATGGAAGAGGTATTTTGTATTATTTTTTTGTGTGTCGTCGTCTATCGAAAAGCGTATAGCACCGCGTGCGAGTGTTGGGAAAAACAAAATTAAAAGAAAAAATCACCCAAAATCCGTGCTCTCAGTAGCAGTAAACGGATAAAGAAAAATTCGCGTCCGCTCTCGATAAAGTATCGTACTCAACTGACCCGACTGCAATTCGAAACGAATGTACATTGGCTCGGTTTCGATTGAAAATCGAAAAAGCGTAAATAATTTTGTTTTTGAGCAACAAAGAGTGTACACAATTGAAAATAGAGACGACGATGAGAGGGATGAGCGAATCCGTTTGGGTGTAGAGCGAATGAAATGCACAAAAGATACAGGCGGAATCGGCTAAGATACTATACGCAGTTATTTCACCGAATGCATGGATATTTTGAGAGAGAGTATTTGAGTATTCTTTCTATACTCTGTGGTGTTGTTTCGCTTCTGCGACTGAGTGCGACAGTGATGGAAGGTCGTATAAGAGATTTTTGAGTCGTTTGGAACCCGCCACCAGGTGGAGAACGCATCGATACGAAGCGAAATCTAACAGATACTTTTGTGGGCTCTCTCCCGTGTTTTTGTTTCTTTCATTTTTCTTGTATTTACCGCTCTCTGTGTGGTTCTGTTTCTGCTCTGTTTTCCATGTGATTGCACATTGCACAGAGTCTAGCGACTTGTCGATGTACTCGTCGCATTTAATATTGGCCAGAGCCACATGTTGTCTTTCTGTGAGTTTACGGTTTACGGATACAAAAACGTGCTCAATCGTTTGTTGGATGCGACGAGGGTAGTTCGCACAGTTAGAGGAGAGAGATGTTTTCTATTTTTTCTGTTTAATTCCCTCATCTTGAAAGTAAAGTTTTTTTTTTCCTTCTTTTTGGGAGAAAAAAAGAAATGTGAACATATGCGGGTGTACAAAGTTGAAATTGATTTTTTTTTTTTTTGGTTTCTGTACTCATTTGGGAGATCCCATGCGACTAAGTAGATACAGAGATACATATTAATAGTTTTTGGTTTTGACTGGCACTCCATGTACACACTCGAGTGGGGTGGTTATTAAGGGATATTAATCACCCTCTCGCAGGGCAGGAGAAAATCATCACTAAGTTGCGAGTAGTTGACTCGATTTCAAGTGCATACTTTACATGATGTTGGTCGGTTTGGTACTTGAAAATGGATATTTTTGTGAAGTGGATGCGACCTATGATCTATCGGGTTACATAGTTTGTTGTTCTGCTTTGGGTATATACCACATGGATTGTTTTCGCTACGTACTCACTAATGCCGTCTCATTAGATTGTAGTTTTGTAGTTGAGATACATATTCGTAGAGTTATTCTTTAGGTTTTTGAGTTGGAAAAAGTGTTAAGTGCCGCTTAATGTATGTAGTAGATGTAGAGGGTATGGTGTCATCTGGAGATTAGGTAGATGGTAATGCATACGCGTACATGCGGGGGAAATTCGACACTGTGCCAGGTTGTGGACAGGCAGATTATTAATGTTTTCAACTGGTGAGGCGTAACGTACTTTTTTTTGTTTTGTCGAGTGAGGAGGGAAACCTTTTTGTTTTCTTAAAAATGTAGGCACGATGACATGTAAATTAATTGTGAAAGGAATTGAGGATAGCAGTTAGTTGTGTACAGGACCAAAATCAAATGAATCCTAATTACTAGATAGTAGGTTCTCTAGTGAAATCTGGTTTAAAAGACTCCTCAAGCAACTGGGAGTAATAGGCCTAATGGTATGGCACCAGTACTGAATAGTTCCCTATTGAAGCTGCAAGATTGTTCGTTGGAACTTAGGTAGATTAAGACGTTGTACTCGTATACCTACATACATGGAGCTGGACTACCAATGTTCAAGTTGCGAACTGATAAGGAATCTATCTAGGATCTGTTTCAATCCAAGTCGGATTTTTTTAATTGTAGCCTTGGTGATTTCATTTCTCAAGGGTAGCTATTCTGTGCGTCTAGGCGATAGTGTTGATTTCTCACAACAGTCGGATTGTTCAACAGGTTGGGTGTAAGTAGAAAGATAACTAGATGAGAGCCTAGTTTTCACAAGTTAGTCGCACCAGTGGTATGCTCACACATTGCTGTGTCTCAGGCCCGAAGTTGGGTACTAACTTTCGGAGGAAGTTCCTTTTTGATTCTAGTTTGCCTGTTTCACTGGGCACTGTTGGAAAAAATAGATTCCTTTGCTTTTTTTGCCGAAGGACAGCACCGCGGAAATGAACCAGTGGTCTGTCATTGGGGAAAGAGGCTTAATTTCTGAAAGTAGGGAGGTTTTCCTTAGGGAAGTCTGTGTTTAGCATGTGCATGTGTATGCCTGCGTATCATATCTTTAACAGAGGCGCTTTTTCTGCTCCTTGTTTAGTTAGAATTATTATTATGAGACCAAAGGATATGTTGCACTGCGAACTCTTGAACTATTGTGCTCGCTGCTAGCCTTTTGGAGAGCCAGTGCCCTTATTCGAGTTTTCCTCGCATGAGATTCAATCCGGAATTCTAAGCGGCATATCCCTTCAGAATCTAATGATGAGGGTTGGCTGCAGTGTCGGTGTACCTCATCTGATATCACGTCTTTTGTAGGTCGGCATACCACAGCATCCCACTACATGTTCTGAGATTTCACTGGATTCACGCAGAATCTCTTTCGTTAGGTGCTTCTTGAGTCCATTAGGACGCGATGGTTAGTCTTGTTCATTGTAATACATGCTTCGAATCTTTTCGGTTGTGTTACTCTAGAAGTTTCTTTGGATTACATTATTCTCTGAACGTTATTGCAGGCTCTAACCCTGCTTTTTCTCTTTAGTTTCCTGAATCCTACTTTGAGGATATGGTCTCCTATTCTTTGGAGTAGGTTAGGATATATGTATAAGGTTTCTGATGACGGCTTGCTTCTATTCCTACATAGGCACCTATCCAACAGGGTTTCCCTTCGTTTCACACGCGATTTAACGACGTCAGAGTCAAGTGTCACGATAGCTGTTTGCCACAGTTGGCTGGGTTTCTGTTAAGATTGGTTCGGACATGTATGCTGGTATATTTGGCCATGGACTCAGAGTAATTGTTCCTAAGCCAAAGTACTCCTGCCCCAGTTCCTTCGTCAGCTCTTGACCCATCTGTGTTTCCCTTTTTTGTGTGATTGCTCTTCATTGCTCTAATTCTTTTTTTTCCAAACAATTTTGTTGGATTCGGATTGGTATTCTTTAGAAATCTTTCACAAGGTGCTATGAAGATGATCTCTGGATCTTGGTATCCATGCACTCTGCTGTGATCAATTCTGGCTCTCGCATGAGGAAGTGTTGGACCAAACATAATATTGGTCAAAAGTAATCCAAAACGTCCATACTTTGTAACCTCTTATACCTATAAGGATTCGTATAGCTTTTCTCTCTTAAAAAATAAGCAGAAGACTGAAGGGTTGATTGGGGTTGTTGGGTTTTCACAATTCAGGTTCCTTTCACTGTTGACGCTTTAGCATTGGCAGCTGTACAGATGTATGGTCCATGCAAGCTGGTTAGTCTTCCAGCTGGTTAGTCTTAAACGGAGAACTGTGGGGGAGCCATTATCGCAATGAAAAATTTCGAGACTTTAGTGGCACAGAACACTTCTCTTTGATGTGACCGAAAGGTTTCAGCAAGAATTCAAAAATATTGCCTCTCTTGTCCATTTGAGTTTCAGGCTGTGTTACCCTCACTAGAATATCAAGATGAATCGCTAACGTCTTGGCCCCAAGTTTGTCTAACTCGAATCTCTGTGAATCTATAGGTGATGCCTAAACTAAACTCTTTGCCAGTTCTTTGTCCTTGCCATCTTTAGCTTTAGCTGGAACACCAAACTGAGTTATTATTAGTCATTCATACTTAGCTTGATTAGAAGCCAATTCTGAAGTAGTAAATGAGATTTCCTACTTCATACTTCGAATACAAGTTCTATATTTTCTTCGGCTTTGAAATAAAAATATTTACTTTCTCACGAACATTTACTCTTCATAAGAAGTTGTTGTTGAACATTCTATGAATCATTGTCTGGAGTCCCCACGAATCGAGAGTATCTATTCTAAGTGCTTAGTTGTTTCTGATGAAATATTGGCAGCGATTAGTCGAAGCACATGTGTATCTAAACAATGAGACTGTGTTACAGTTTCAGTCAAAGTTGGGTTTTGCTAATAAGTGACTACAACTAAGCGAGAAGTGGACAGTTTCCCTGAAATAAGACATCGTAAAGAGTCTTGCATGGGGCAACGTTCATTGCGTTGCACTTGCGTGCATTGGTAATAGCTTACCTTAATCATAGAGTTCCGTATTAGTCTGGTTCCTATGTAGATGAGACTGACCTCGGGTTTTTTTTGCTTAGTTGTTTCTGATGAAATATTGGCAGCGATTAGTCGAAGCACATGTGTATCTAAACAATGAGACTGTGTTACAGTTTCAGTCAAAGTTGGGTTTTGCTAATAAGTGACTACAACTAAGCGAGAAGTGGACAGTTTCCCTGAAATAAGACATCGTAAAGAGTCTTGCATGGGGCAACGTTCATTGCGTTGCACTTGCGTGCATTGGTAATAGCTTACCTTAATCATAGAGTTCCGTATTAGTCTGGTTCCTATGTAGATGAGACTGACCTCGGGTTTTTGAGTTTAATGAAAATTTTTTGATTTTCTGCAGAGTTCCTGTCTCATCAGTCGAAGCCTACTTCCACTGTTAGTGTTGAAAAGTGTTTAAAGATATCCAGAAGATCTTTTCAAATCTTGATTCACAGGAAAGCATATTTTCTGTGCATGCTTGTACTCCAAGGAAATCCAAACCCCTTTCCTTTGAGCTTGTTCCTTTTTCGCGATTAAACTAGTTCGGGGTTTTCTGGTAGGAATGTTCAAAGAACGCTTAGTTTTCTGTCCTCAGAGCCTTCTGCAGTTCAAGAAAAATATGATGTCCTTCTTTGTCTTATCGAAATCATATTTCTAGGATCAAGCAGTACTCCTTTGCCTTGAGTGTAGTTCATCATAATAATTTGAATAAATTTACAAAAATTCTGGGAAATCTATCGCTGCATGACAGTTTATTTTGGGGTGCCACACGTGTCTGTTGTGAGTCCCCAACTCGTCTCTATATTCACAAATGACCTGTACAGCATATGATTGAATGTAATCGTTTCAGCATGACGCCCAAGTGTTCTTCTCTCTGTAGACTCCTAGGAGGGAAATTCCAAAATTTTGTTTCTATCAAATATTTGAATAAAGGCTTAGATACAGCCTTTCATGGAGTCCCTGCCATGTAGGACTGTTTGACTATGTCAGTCAAATGGAGATCCAAACAAATTTTCACAATTAAATGGCTAGCCAAGTGATTTCACCTTACAGCCTTCTGGGCATTGTGTTTCCTCGAATGGTTATTTGACTATTAACCAAACAAAGCCAA
The DNA here is from genome assembly GCA_963583995.1 of Xylota segnis. Lineage (NCBI taxonomy): Eukaryota > Metazoa > Arthropoda > Insecta > Diptera > Syrphidae > Xylota > Xylota segnis. The sequence continues at coordinate 10,784,243 of OY757238.1, read as the reverse complement.
CAACATGGTCTCAACCAAAAACCAAAACAAATTTTCTAAATAAACATGTAAGTCAACCTTTAGCTAACAATACTCAATTAGCCCATTCCAGGGAGCAATTAATTCATCTCCAACATATCGTAAACAAACAATTCAACGCGTACGTACATACATACGTATATATGTACATGTCTTAGAATCTCCTGAGTGAGGGCCAACAAACCAAAAAGGCATAAAACAAGAAAATCAACGATAATCACCAAACAGCATGCTGTGTTCGTCGTCGTCGTCGTCGTCCCAATCCTCATCATCATCATCATCATCGTGTTGTAGATACTCCTTGAGGCAGTGAAAACAACAAAAACAAACAACGAGACTATCTGTATCTAACATCTCTCCACTCGGCCGCGTCTAACTATGTAAATTTTCTCTCGACACTACTCAGCTCATAACTAAATGTCGTTAGATTTGTACCACACCACCGACCATCACCAAATATTCTGGCCAATGACCAGTACACTCTACACTCTATACTGCGGAAAGGAAGAACAGAACAGAAAAAAAAAAAACAATAAGCCTCCAGACAAATGGCATAAACAGCAGCCCTCGGCCCCGTGTAAATTTCAAATTCAAAATTAAACACGAAAAGTCGCCGGGTGGTGGTAAGTGGATGTGTATACGGACGTGGAAAACAAAAAATTATTGTTTTCCAGAGGTCGACAATGTCCGATACCTGTCAATACCGGATTGAGTATACATTTTTTTTATTTTATTTATTTATTCTATGTTTAATCTCATGCACTTGTCAATCGATGTACCTATGGTAGGGCTGGACTTTATCGTTAGGCTTATGCCAAACGTTGACTAGAATTTAGAGGCACATCGGGTCTGGGTAGTGCGAACAAACATTACCTTAATCTGGCCATCAAATGAGGCTTTTATACTATCAATGAGGCGCATGTGGCTATCGAAAGAGCTTTGGAGGTTTGGAGGTCTTCTTTTGACAGAAACAAGTGGACAGTCTGAAGCGAGTACTTGAAGTATTACAATGGAAGATTGTCATCAAGTTTAAACATAAGAGCCCGAATGGATACTTGAAGCCCAGGGTCCTTACTTAAAAAGTTACTGACCAGGTTGGTGTTTCTAAGAAGCAAGGTGGATGGGGTCTAATTTGCTCGTACAAGTGAATGACGGTTGATGTCAAAACAGAAAAGACATTTCCGATGGCAAAGTACTCAAGAGGAATCTATTGACAGACTAGAAGACACTTCTTTGGATGTTAAGGTCTGATCGATGCCAAATTTTTGCTGCCCATTCTTTGTTGTCATCCTTCACTATATATTCATTCTTTGACAGATTTTTGTACAACAGTCACAGTTCGTCAACTAAAAGTAGCAAAGACCTTATGAGACACAGATGAGATGATTCCGAAGTATCTATTGAAAGCTATGTTCACATCTTTGCTGAGATAATCAGCTTAGCTGGCTTGTAAATGAGCCTATTTCGTATAGAAATTGGTAAGCACTTCAATGGTGTTTGTACCTTTGAAAGCGTACTCTGATATGAACCTTATTTGTATCTGCAAGCTGTCACAGCCTATAAAAGCTTAAATGCCATGCCTGCACACCACATATGTAATATCAATAGCGACCGTGGCCTTTAGCTTGTGTTCTAAGCCGTGTTCTGTATATGATGTCAAAGCCATCACCTACTGTCTGTAACTCTGACTTGGTCTGAGGCTGGTTTGCTTATTCTGAACAATTTTTTCGATTGCAGCAACGAATCTGTTGTTATTGAGATGCACAAGGTATTGTAGCAAACTCATAGTCTGCTCTGGTTTTAATGGTTGAAATTTGGGTCAGTCCGGGTCAGGTGTTGGCAGACCCTAACTTCGGAATACTATCTCCATCGTGTGGTATGAGGCTTAAGGATGGTACTTGAGCTTTCTGTTTCACTGATCTCTCCCTCAAACTGTCGACTGACTGCACTATATAGTATCTTTTCACTGGGCGGTCATTGCAACTCTGTTTGATAGGCATGTGGGGGCGGTGATTGCAACTGCGAGAGTGCAGCCTCACTTGGATCTCAAGGAATCCATCGTGTTTCCTTTCCAGTGTCGGATACCTAAAAAATCATGAACAAGACAGTTATTCGTTTATGGCTGAGATCGCTAAGGTAATTGAAAGATTGTGTATCTGGTTCAGTTGTGGCTTGGTTATTCGCAAAGGAAGCATGTGGAGTCTGCCTTTATCTCTATATTTGCCAGAGTCTATGGATAGGTCTGTGGTGCTGATTCTCATTCCTCCAAAATGGGGCGTCATCACATTATTGTCTGTGAGAAAACCTAAGTATTAGGAGAGTGATCTGTGGTTTATTTAGCGCTAGACGTTCCTTAGCTCTTTTTTTGTTTGTTGTTCTGGAGACGCGACAAGATGGGGAGAGTACTCCACCTCGCGTTGGCCATGTGGCAAAAATTTAACGTGAGTTATGAGAAAACTTTTAGATCATTTGATTATAAGCCTTTTCTAGCTATCCCATATGTTCTCGCAAGTCCCGGTATTCAGCAGAGGATAACGTTGTGTCTCGGGCTGGGATTTGTGTTCTTCTGTGCATCTCTTGACCAGTTTTGATGACTGCTCAACTGTCTCTGTAGATGTCTGTATGTTTATTGCCCTCCAGGGTAAATTGGGTCTCCGCATATCTCGGTGATCCCATACACTTGAATGTGGAGTCAGTACCTTTGCCAGCTCTTTCCAGAGGAAATTCGCAGTCGACGTTGAGGCAATATTTTTATGAAACAAAAGTTATTGCACTTCAAAATTTACTCTAAGGGAACATTTAGCTCTTGCCCCCATATAACCCCAAGGTTTGGTTCGCATTCGCGTTCTTTTAGTCTCTGATCGTGACTACAAGCTCAGTATCTCATTTCATGAGCATTCAATGAACAAAACCATTTGTTTGGAGTGGTTACCCAAACTGCTTCCATCTCTAAAGGCTGTCACTCATTAAATGCTCTGGACCCTTGGCCTGTCTATTATGACTAGCATGTATATAGTCATGCTGCAGTGAAACACAGAGTAAAGTTGCTCCTATCTGACTAGGCGCATCGAATCTTGAAGTAGTTTGAAGGCGAACTTTTGGATAAAAGAAAGGAATGGGTTGTATTACAACATCCTGTATCTCGAGTATGGATAGCAATTATGTCGCATTAAGCAAAACTCTTGCGTTCGAAAGCTGTAGAGATCGTTTAAATTAAATATTTCCACGAGGAATGCTAGTTCTAAAAGTAAGAAACAAAATTGGTGTGCAAGCAGACCCCTGTGGGACTCCATCGAATGGAGTTACCAGACGACAGAGTTAATAGTTAATTCTTTCAAAATACCTCGCTTACCTAGCTTAGCTACTTAAAGCTTTTTGCCTTCGACATTGTGTCAACTAGCGATGCCATTATGGAATGAACTGGCGAAGCACAATGTTGCTGCTGACACAAAGTATCTAATCGCAGTCTTTCGCAAAATAAACTGTCCAGACAAACTGCAATTTATCAGCGGAATTTAAGTGGTTATTTTCAGAGTACGGCTTCCTAAAAACAATGCATTCTAGGCATTAGTCAAGTGCTTCATTGCAACCACAACAAACGCCAAAGAACAATGCACACAGCTACATATGTAGCGCTGACTACTTGGCAAACTACCAATCTTTGTCATAAAATTTCCGGTTATGTGGTGGTATACTGCTTGGTTTTCGCCATAATTCCTCGAAGACCACTTAATCAAAATAAAAGCTTCCTCCCTTCACACGTATGTATGTACACATCCATGACTAGCTAGTGTGTGCTCGCATCTACTCGTATCTAAGTCGTAAAAATATCTCAAAGTCAAGTTGAATCTAAATAAAGTCGAAAAAAAACGAAAAAAAAAACTCCAAACATTGTGACAATTTTACCATTTTCCTCATTTTAACTCAAAGTTCTGACAAAATGATGAGAGGTGGTGCGGTGCTGCCATCAGATCATGAGCACACATAGGAAATCCCAATGCGCTGACGATTGAAACAGTGCACCACATCGTCGTCGAGGTGCTGCTGCAATGGCACTCCCCTGAATGTAGGTGGATTTGCTGTCGCATCAACCCATTGGCAATGACACAAGTTGGCCCCCGTTTCCTGGGTATCTGTTGACAGCTCACCAACTACTGTCACCCCAATGTATCCAAAAAGAAAAAAAAAAAAAAAAAACCGCCGGAGATGGAACAAAATATTTTATATGAACTCTCGAGAGTGGCGAGTGGTCCACTTCATGACCATGCTCCTACTATGTATGTTTTGACAGAAGGGGTGGGATACACTGGTTTGGCTGTATGTATGCACCCGTGAGTCGTATGTGTGCGCCGCTTTTTTGACAGATAAATTGTTGAATGCATTATTCAGTGACTCTCACTCTGGTGATGTGCAGTGCTGCTGCTGCATGATGATGTGTCATCGAGTTTTCTATAATTTTTTTGTTTTTTTTTTTTTCGCTGCGCTGTAGTTGTGAAAAGATTTTGTCATCACAAATTATTTAGTTTTCTCTTGGGTTGAGTTAAATTTTATTTTTTTTTTATGGATTTTATATGTTTAAGGACGCGCTTCGCCCCCAAAAGTATTTCATCATCCGTTTTGCATCATGGATGTGTGGATGCACTGTCCGTTCAGCAGATGCAAAGTTTATTTGAAGTTTCGGTCAGATTTCTTTATAAAAAAAAAAAAAAACAAAATTTCCTTGATAAAGTTTTGCAGGGAAAGTTATCTAGGTCAGGTGGTAGGTTGGTGTCCTGCAGTAGGAGGGAGTGTACTCGAGCGAGTGTAGTAGGTGGATGGTAGATGGTAGATGGTAGATGGTATAATCTCAGGTACAAGTTTGACCCATAAAACCAGTGTGTGTCGTCGTTATTTGTTTCATGGCGGTGATAGCGGTGGACACTCTCTGTGTGTAAGTGTGTGTGTTGGTGTGTGACTATGCAAATAGAAAATGTAAAGTTCTCTCTACCTCCGTAAGGGGAAAAAGTTTACTTTCGTCGTTGTCGTTCGTCCGCACACAAGTTTTCGGTTTCAAGTATAAATATCCAGAGTTATAAAGTGGATTAAGTCGGTCGAATTGTAAAGGTTTCTACCTTTTCTCCTGTGAAAGCGAGTGGTCGGCGGCGGTAGCCAGGACGAGAGGACAACAACTTAGCCCGAATGTTTTGGTCAACAAAATGTAGTTACTCTACTTATGTTAGTGTGTGTGTGTGGTAAATGGCATTTAAATTAAATTCGAAATGTATCATTTCCGAGTGTCTTTGTTTTTTTTTATTGAATGGATGAGGGAGGGGGGATGGGGAGGAACTACTCCAAAGTTGGGATATAACTTTGAATTGTAATTGTAGGGGTGTTGTGGTGGACGATTTAATTTAAATTATTCAGAGTGTGTCGGGTGAAGAAACGCTTACAATAGATATTTGGCACGTGGAACTGGGCATATGCAGGCTAAAGTGGGATTTGGTTGAGTCGAAGACTTTCTGGTTTATTGGCTTAAATTGGATTGGTAATCGAGAGAGAGAGAGCTGTTGAACAGGGCTTAGAATGGACTAAGAGTTGGATGTGGGAATGATTCGTCATTTTATGCTTTGGTTGGGTTTATAGACTTCCTATGCCAACGTGTAGACGAATAGTTGCACAAGGAATGAGTTGGATTCGATCAATCGTTGTAAAAATGAGGTTCAGCTAGTGCTAATAGGCATCACGACTCCGGTGAGACAACACATCTGAGAGTGATCCGGGATTAAAACATTTCTTTGGGAAAAGTATGTCAAGTCGAAGACATCCAAGGCGATCTTAGTTTTCTTATGGCTTAAGGGTGCATTTGGCAAGACATGCGGTTTATCACTGACTGGTTTATCATAGTCTGCGTCGGTTGCTTGGTGAAAGATTCTTCACTTAAGCATGTGACTACCTTCTGTTCAGTTTACCTTCTCCTTAGACGAGGTGGCTTCGATATGTCTGAACTATACTTACGTCTGATGCCTCAGAAGATAGTTCGAAAATTCAAGAAATTTTTTAATTCGGTCTCAAGACAGAGCAAAGAATAAGATCTCCGATAAGATTGCTCAAGTTCGGCTCAGAGGACGATTTGTCAGGAGCTGAATTTGCGCTATGCGCAGGAGTACATGGTCAAAGGGTTCGAAGAAGTTCCAGAAAGTTTGGTAATAGGTTTTTCTTTCTCGTGGAACAGGGCAACTGTTGTATCTGAGTGCTTCAAATGCCTTGATTCTTCTCTAAGCAATGACCATGATGCCTGGTTTCTTAACCAACGATTAGTGGGATCATTCTTCGATCTAGACGTGGGTCTAGGCTAATGCTACTGGACACGGTAGGATTGAACATCAAATCTTAGTTCACGATTTTTCACAACCTCACCCCCCATGAGTGCTTGACAAACATTCAAGAGTAGAACAGCCATGACAAATGTTTCAAAACCAAAAATTCAGTTCGGACACACTATTAAAGAGGAAGGGTCCTTGCATTCCATTATTTTCAAGAAATATGGCACGCACAACGCAAATGGTTGTAAGAAGCTCGGTCTTTTGTCCCATAAGCCTGTCTCTGGGATTTTTAGGTGCCCAATCTCCAACAAGCCTGCGCATAAATTAGACAGAAAAACTGAAAAAAATCTTACTCCCACTGGGAAGTGTTTAAAATTCGTGTTGAACATTCCCCTTACAGCTTGAATGAAGAGGCATATGGCACATTGATACTTCTGTCAAACTTCTGATATATGTACATCATCCATCATCTGTGGCTAGTTCCATTGGTGGAACTGTTTGTCTATCCATATCGAGCATCCATATCAAGATATTCCATTGATAGTATGGTTTGAACAACACTTGATGTCCCAGGTACTTTACTGACTCTTAGAACAAGACAACACCCAGTTTCAAGTGTCCAAATAGCCATTTGTCTAAATTAGTTGGCTTGATCTAGTCTAGGTTTTGTTCACCTGATCCCGGCCCCTAAATTTTAGTGAGCTTATGCGACTTGTAATGATCTAGTTGCAGATTTGGTCAACTTTAATTTCAACATCTCTTGTACAGTCATTGATATTTGCCATCGGTACAACATTGCAATCTCTCCTCACTTTAGTATACAACGTTCGACAGTACGGGACCAAAGACTAAACCTTGTGGTACACCACAGTGTAAACCAGAACCTTTACAGCACTGTCCTGCCATACATCCACAGTATGTAGATAGCGAAAACGGTTCTTAAATCAGAGGGCAACCAAGCCTTAACTTACGAACCTGAACCTGTCCTCTTTCGTAAGAACATAATGCCAATCCGAAACGCAAAAGCTAGAATTACCATTCAAGTGATACACATACATTTTCGCCTTGAAGCACCGCAAATCAATTTGGTGAATGCACTTCCTTAACCAGAGCTCAGTGGTACTTAACCAAAGCATTTCGCTCCCATCCCATACCCGCCGCTGGTCAGAAAAAAACAAAAAAAAAGATATCTCCTTCGATTCGCAGATACCACTAAAATACAACCAGCAATCATCATCATACTCTAAATACTATTTTCTGTTGCAAAAGACATAAAAATATCATCCAGGCAAGTGCAAATCCCTGCTGGAATGGGGGAAGCCTTCCAAACCAAAACCATCGCACCAAGAGTTGAGACAAAAATCTTCCTCACGACGACGACGACGACGCTCAGATACATTCGTACAGATACAAAAGACAAAAGAACACATAAAGCAGGTAAACAGAAAGCAGAAGAGAAAAAAAAACAACAACGAAGCGATGGGTTAAACAAAATGAAAAGAAAAACGCGTGAGAAACACACCTGCCGGACGGACCAACGATCGTTCGGCCGCCGCCGCCGCCACCGCCGCCGAACTGAATTTAACTAGGCCTCTGGCTGTGGATACACACGACTGCAGCCATTATTATCTTTTAAATGTTCAAACAAAAGGAATACACTTCCCTCTGGTGTGCTGCACAAGGCCTGCAATTTCTACAAAAAAGCAAACCGAACACATATCCTCTCATCATGAAGGACGATGGGCACGACTCGAAGATACACCGATACTGAGATACTGAGATACACAAGCAAACAAACAAACAAACAGACAGACAGACAACATGAAGAAGGAGGATTAGGTAGACCGACATTTGCTTTGCAAAAAAAAAAACGACGACTGCTCAAAGTACCTGTTCTGCTCTTTCCTGGTACCGCGCGGGTTTTAGGTTCCTTTTTTGCGATATCTGCACCACCACACTGCTGCTACAGAAAATCGTGGACTTCATGTCCAATTTGAAGATGTTATTACTGCTGCAGCAGAAGATTCCTCTGTGCATGCACTCATGCATGCATGCCTTCCTTCATGCTGCTGCTGGTGCTGCTGTTGCTGGTGCTGCCATGTGGCAGTGCGGTGGTGGTGTCCCGTCCAAATGTCCCTTCGTGATCTGTTTGTTGTGTGTAACTATGCATCTGTGTATCTATGATTGCAACTGTGACTCTTTTGCTCTAACATGCGACAAGTTCAACCATATAGGTATGTAAGTCTGCAGCAGCGGCCAGTCGCCGATGAATTAGACAGATAGCCGGGCCCAGGGTGCTATGGCAATCTCGGAGGAATAATTTTCCATTTCGGTTCTTGTTAAATTGATCCCAAGATGTGGTGGCGATGGTGGTGGTGGTGGTGGTGGAGTTGTTTTTCTGTTCATGGGGTTTTCGAGAGCAACGTCTCAGGCCATCGTCGTCATCGTCGTCACCGTGAAGTGGCTGTTCGCAGAGATGGCTAGAAGTGTTCCAAGGAAACTATCACACTTTAAGAATAACAAATCCCGTCCAATCTACTATTTACTACTCACCTTCCTTCCTTCGTGTTGCTGTTGTTTCTCTCTTCTGATCTTCTTTTGTAGATCATTTGGCTGTCCATTGTAGCCAGAGACGTCAACTCGGCGATGATGATGATGATGATGATGGTGATGGGTGCCTGATAGGGGCCCGCGCGACGTTGAGAGTGCTGAAGTGTGAGTTTTTCAATTTGAATGTACTCGAGAATGTCAAGGCGGCCGCGGCGTTGGTCTTCTTCTTTTGTACGCCTCCCGTGTGTTCCCTCCGATTGGAGGAGAGTTCACTTTAATTGAAGGAATGATTTGTGCTATTCATCTTCCACCAGCACACACGTACATACATACATAGTAGATGGTCAGAGGAAGATGGACAGCAGCCGATGGTCGTCGGGGAAGACAACCGTTGAACGATGAGCTGGAATTTATAGCCTGCCAGTGAATTTTTGTTTGCATAAATGATTTTGCAGGATATCAACGCGCCCGAGTATCATCTAGAGGGGGCCGAACACAACTGTATGAGTTTGTTTGTACTACTTGGTTGGTAGTGGTGATGGCGAGGAGTGCGCTTGGGCCATCTTTTCATATGGAATTGACGTCTTTACGGTACCTTTTTCGAAACACACACACACACACACACAGATAGAGAGAGACTGGAAGATTGATTGCTTGGTGAGGTGGATTGGAAATTCTCGGAACGCGTCCAGCGAGTGGTGATTGTAAGATGTCACCGTTGAGAGCATTAAATAAACACTGAATAATGAGGTGGATTGTGCGGTCGGGCTATTATACTGTGTGCTCTGGTTGAGGTGCTGAATTGAAGGGGATATCCTTGAGGTTAAGGGGATTAAGATTCTGATTTGAATTCCATTGAGGTGGCAGGGTGAGTTATGGCACAGCCAACACGTAACCACCGCCAATTAGTGCTTAATTCATGTGAGTTTTGCAAATCCAAACCAGCATCGGTTTGGATCTCTGAAAGAATTTTTGTATCTATCAAGGATTTTTGTGTATCCTGACTCATACTTGGTGATATTCTAGCAAATTACCATCCTATTTATAGTCCTATGGCTCTCCTCTGTTCTGTTTCGCGAACTTTTCTCGTATTAGCTGCCTTTAAAGATCCAAATGTAGACCAAGAGTCAAATTATATGGTCTCGTGATTTTTACACTCAAACCCTCGGATAAGTAGTAACGACTCGTACCCTCATGGCGTGTCTCCTCCGGAATCAATGGACAGGCAGACTCTATATCGTTATTCTCAACCACAACCTTCTTAGTTTCATGATTTCCTTCGATAGTCCACAAGACTTTAGACAACCTATACCCTCATAAGTTAGACCATGATATCGCAGTTGATCCCATTTCTTATAAATTCGCAGCTTGAATCTCTACATCGAATACACTGCAAATGTTCTCAGGACTACTTACAGGTTCATGTCTGTAGAGTACATACTTGAGGATGTGGTCCCATCGGCTTTAAAAACTTCCGTACATATTGCAATATATATGTAGATGCCCTGCTAGGTTATCTCTACTGGCAAACTAAGTACTACTACGAATTTTATTAATCGAGGTCTTTACTTTGAAAATTCCATTCAAACAGTATCTAGTATTCCTCAAGGCAGTCACATTGGGCCTATGATCTTCCTGTTGATTATAGAGAGTGGCTTTTATGACATTAAGTATTCTGGAATGTAAATTTGAACCACTCCTGTCCATGTTAGCATTTTGTTCATGCAAAAACCCGGCTACGGAACTTCTTAAATTAGCTTGGGTGGGATGGCTGTTCACCTGAAGTCCAAAAGAGGGGAAAGTAAATCTGCATGACAACTTCCTAGGTTGGACAATCAGTTTCGGTGGGATCCCGAAGAAAAGGGGTTCCTTGTTTAGCCATTAAACCAGTTTGTTTAGGTCTGGTCTATTTAGATCGTAGAGATCTTCTAAAAGGGCTCGTCTAGGATTTTTCTACTCAAAGCTGATAGAACAGGGCAGGTATAGGGAAGATGTGTCATGGTTTGCTCTTCTTCCTTGTCTCTATAGTTCCTACAGAAATCATTGAAGACAGAATAAAAACTTCTGGCAAATCTGTGGCGTGTGAGAATGCCAACTATCTGTCTTAGATCCGTTTTATTGACGGAAGTAACTACTGGTTTTTCTTCCATCTATCTCTGTGGGTGCCGTGGCTCAGTGGTTAGTGCGTTGGACTATGGAGCAAGGGGTTCAAGATCGAATCCCAGTCGGGGAACACCTAAAAAAGTTTTTCACGGCCCCACCTCTCGCGAGCGTCTGACAAACATCCGAGAGTACAGCTGTCTCGAGAAAGCTTCTCAAATAACAAATTGCCCTTCGGACACGGCATTAAAACAGTAGGCCCCTTCCATTCGTGTAAAGAATATAACACGCACAACACGAATAGTTGTGAGAAGCTAGGCCTTGGGTCCCATCGACCTGTTGCGCCAAGTATTTATTTATTTATTCTTATCTCTCCTCAAAATAGTTTAGAAGAGAGACATGTGTTGATATTGTTTAACTAATGGAAACGTATCTCACTTGATTAAGCTGAACTTAAAGCAAGACTTGGTAGCACACTGAAACTCCTGTAATCTAAACATGAATACAACAGCCAAACCGAAAGAAAGACGAAGCTGCACAAACTATCGTGTTGTACTTTCTACCTACAACTCTATGGACTTAGGCTAGCCTGCCTTCAATTCAATATGGAGGAATGAATTGTCGATTAACTTGCTGCAAATAATTAAGTTTTCTCTCGTAAAACCCCCAATTCTCAGAGTCTCTAAGTAATTCGTTAAACATGAGCCAAAAACTTAGTAATGGCGTACCATAGGGGTCATGTTGAACCCACTACTTTTCGTCGAAAACAAAATATGTCCGATGCTCTGCAATAGTATAAGTCAAACAGGACTTGCTTGCTTGCTTTCACCTTACAGAAGGCAACAGGTCAATATACGCATTGAACTCCATTTACCTGTCTTTTAGTAAGGATCCATCAAACATGGCTACAAAGTGGATAACCAGCTGACCTTATGTGGTTAAACAGTGTCCATATAGCCAAAGCTGATTCCAAGATAAGTTTGATTGCAAGCTGAGCACAGGACACTCATATTCGAGTATACAAATCCTAGTTAAAATGGTTAGAAGAGGGTATTACATTTCTCTATGTACATCTATAGCACCAGCTATCATAGACTGTTTAATCTTCAGGCTATTGCGTCTCTGGGTTTTTCAGTCCGATTCGCATAGGAATATCCAGTATCCAGTACCTACCGTCACTTCAATTCGTTTTCTGAGAGATTGTTCACAGGAGTGCCGTCAATGCACCAGCTCAGGGTTTGATGAAAGCCATCTCATCATTATTCAGTGCGTTCAATGCCTCAAATGTCTAATTCCATTCCTACTACTTGCATCTTTTCAGTATGGTTGGGATTAATGGGTTCTGACATGCCTCTCTTAATATTCTATTCCAACGCTAGTGCTACGATATGCTGCCACATAAAGTCATCCACCGCTAATTCCAAACGATCACTAGGTTCAAGTCTAGCAATACCTTTCTCATATTTCAAAACAGTCTCTCTGTTCAAGCCTGTCTCATTGGCACCACATCTCCATTCCAGTATTCTTGTTTTTACAAAAGTGAGTCACAGTCTATCAGATCCTCCTCGTATTGTACCAGCTTGTGCATCCATCAAGCGACTTGATGGCAATCTTCTGAAAGCGTTTTAAAATTCGGAAAACTTGGAAAACCTTTCCAACGTATTTTTTGAAGTTTTTTGAAAGTGCAGCCGTCTTTGCGATTTCGGTTTTTTTTTTTTACAAATTTTTGTATTTCAGTGCATCGGAGCACCCTGTAAAGTATTTAAAACTGCAAATTATGTGAATACTTCTGCAAACAATCGTTAATTAGGAAAACAAAGAAGATCTTCCAGGAAAAGTCATGTTAAATTAATTTCCCAAGCATTGTTCAGTCAGCACCACCCTGTAATCGAATTTTTTTTTTAGAATATTCCACTGCGGATGCATTTTGGTGTAAATATTTGCACATTTCTTCGAAACTATGTCAGTGAGGGGCAAATGAATTTGAACGGCCGGGCAAGCGATTACCCCCCCAGAGGTTCACCGCGGATTGAGCCCGCCAGAGCAGCATTATGCACACACAGAAGGGTGACCAATAAATTTCAATTAATGTAATTATTGATTTTTGTTTGTTATTTCAATTTTATTGTTGCTGCGCCCCAACAAAGTGCAATATGTGTGATATTTTACCCTCTCGCATATGTTAGCCCAGTTTTACGCGTACAATACAACAGATAGGACGGGCGTTCGGGAAACTAGGTTAATGGGGATGGGAGGCTGCTGATAGCACTGCACTGTGCCGCCTTGTGCATATTTACATTTCGATTATCGCTCCTATTCAGTGGAAGTTCAATGTTTTTACTTATTTTTCGAAAAGTGAGTCAGTAGTGTGCAAACACTACCATGTCGAGCGAGTAATTAGTTGGCAATGATTGCGATGATGCTTTGTTGCCTTCATGGTGGAATATGAATACGTATCTCATGGGTTGGAGGTGTATCTTTTTGCAGTTGGACTGGGTTTTGCGGTCTTGAAAGGATCGGCCGATGCATGGCGAGGGCACCTTGACCCTAGGACATCAGCTGCACAAGTGTGCCGGCAAATCGATAAATCAAAGAGAGAGTGGCCGAGGCGGAGACACAAAAACACCGCCCAGAGTACGATAAGATCAGGTCAAGTCAGATCGACACGATTGTCTCAAGTTCGATTTGTTTTGTTTCCCGAAACCCTGTCCCACACTTTTCGGATCCATTTATTATTTTGATACGCACAACCGTAACGGGGTATCCAAATCAATTATTCGATTCGATCATTCATTATATGTATGCAGTCGAATGCAGGAAGACGGGGGCAGACAGAAGTCGGCAAGATGCTGGTAGGGATTCGATTCTCTTTTGTCTCTGAGGGGTCCACCACATCAATCGTGTTTGTGCTAAAGTTCATTAATTATAAATTTTTCTGTCTAAATTTCATTTGATTTGTTTTTTCTCGTTTCTCTCGGTTTTTTGGATAAACTGCTGGTGGCGCTTACAGAGATGAGAGTCTTCAATCCCTGGGGAGGGATTGACACTGATACGGGAAACTGAACCGAACTGAGATGCTGAGAGATGCTGCAAGTGTAGCATGGCATGGAATGCATGTGGAGTACTGGTAGTCTTTAATTGAAGTTAAACGCTTGTCGTCGTCGTTTCTTCAAGAAGCCAGCCAGTCAGTCCTCAGTCAATTAACGAAATGAGTGTAAAACTAATTAAAGCCGCTTTGGAGTAATTATGTTGTTCTCCTCTCCCTCTCGCTCCTTCTCACTGTAGGCTGAACAGAGAATCTGGGGGGAATGAGGAGACGACAATTGTCTGTGTGGGAAGCGAAGATGTGTCATTTGTATCAATTTATGAGAACTCAAATGTGAGATTGTGTCTTGGGCGGAGTAGCTGTTGAGAAAGGAATTGTGATAACAATTCACCACACCAGATGGTCTAAATGATATAATGCGCATGATTTTGCTTATGAATACAGATTGGACGGAGAGCAAGTGCTGCAAAGTCGGCGACTTGAAAGACTGGCTCTGGACAGTGGGAAGGTTCAAAACTGCACGTAATTGGCACAGACGCCGGAGATTGTTTAGTAATTTGGAGCGCACTAGTCACAGCCTCCTTTGCCCTACAAAGTGGTACCGTTTTCTTGGTCGCATTAGAATGCTAAGTAGAAACTCTGAGGTTGGTAATGGACTACAGTACCTTCCAGATGTTTGTCTTGGGTGAGCTTACAAATAGTCATTCTTTTGATCAATTTTTTCAGCAGTTTTCCGCATAGTTTTCGAAGAAAATATGACGTCGTCAGTCCAGAAGTTGATAGAGAGGTTGTTGGGTTTTCGGAGCCTTAGATGCGACAAATGGAAATGTGCCTCATCACTCAGAATAGGTTTGCGTTAGAAATCATGATCTTCTTCGTACATTTCGACTACCCAATCATGCCAGCTTTTAAGAGCATCATTCTAGTTTCAATACTTGTACCAACTGGACCTTCCTTCTGATAGACTTAATTCCTGTGATCGTCAGTCAGATTTTTTCAGCTGCCTTGCTGGGCAAGATTAGCTTAGGTTCATGGGTAGGGGAGTAGACAAATTTGATGAAGTTCATGATATCATTAATTGGTCTTTTGGGTAAATCTTCTTCAGGGCAGTGACAGAGAAAGTGGGTAGTATCATCATAGACTTCTTCATCTCCACATCCCCGACAAATATTTCATTCCGTGAGTCTTTTTTCACGTGATATCGAATCCTATCCTTTTGCATATTTCTGTCGGTCATACTCTTGTCAAAACAAGGCGATAAACTTTTTGTAACCACACAGGTGTCTAAAGAGTACCATCTACTGTCCTCTCCCATCCACAAGGCCTCATTATGGGCCTTGATTACTGCTTCTTGCTTCAGTGCGCAAGGTCTGTCTTCTCATATCCTGGCATAACTTCGTGTACAGGGACCCAGCAAAGGGCAACCATGTGCTCTGTTCGAGAAACCATAAGTTCTTCAGGACATCACTTTACAAGCTTGGATTTTATTTCTTTAGCAGTAATCGCTTTTATTGTCGCCTGGCTGTCAATGGAAAAAGTGAGTTTCACGGACAGCTATTGTCCTTGCTAGGACTTCTCCTTAAGAGGCGAACTGATTTGGATATGGCCTGCGGTTCGGAAAATATGCCTGAGCTTGCGCCTACATCCATCTTTAACGCATCTATCTAGAGAGAGATCTTGTCTTGGTAGGCTCACATGGGGAAACCTCTTCTAGCCTTGGAATTGCGCTGCGGAAATGGCCTGTAATTTCGCTGGGTTTAACGTTCAAACCCAGGCTCGCTGCGTTAAGAGGCCTCACAAGCCTCTTCCCTGGCCATCACCTGTCTGGTGAAGTTTTCTTGAGTTAATGCCTCGCTCACTTGGTTTCATTCTACGTAATATTGTGGGTTGTCCTACATTCCTTCGGTGGATGTTAGACAATAGGAGGCTGCCGTCGTATCCGAATCTATGCAGGTATACTCTGAACTTTTCGTGGTCAGTAAGCATCTTCGTCAGGCAGCTTCCCATTTTTGCTATTAACTTAGGATACAATATTGGGTATCAATCTCTGCGTCCACCTCCTTTTATAATAGTGATGCCTCTCTCCTGGTATTCTTCTGGACTTGACTTGTTCTTGATGGTACTTCAGTATGACTTCGACTCATCACTGTAACCGTTGTTCTGCTTGGAGTGTATTTCTGTTAGGTTTCTTTAACATGCCTATTGGTACCAAGTCGGCCACTACCCATGACTCGCCGTAGAAGGTCATTCTGTAAGGTGCCTCTTCCTTCTGTACGACTTGGTGTTCATTATCAATGCAGCCACTTTCGCTAGGAGTTACCCCTCTTTTGGTTCCGATATTTTGCATAATTCTTGGCAAGACAGTGGTTGTCTATGCTGCATGTGGTGCTTGGTCCTGCATTTATGGTGATACCAAGGTGCCTCTGCTCTGCTTAAGAAGATACAACGTGATCACTCACGTGATCCAGATTCAGTTTATTCTGGAAGTTGTAGGGTTACCTATGCCTACTAGGCAGTTCTGGCTTATGCCGATAGCTTCCTTGCAGATATCCTCCGAGGGGCTTAGTTACTACATTGACTGACCAATTATTTTCGAAAACTTTGAGTTCTAGGTCTGAGGATGTATATACATCAGACTATCTCTAAAAATCCATATAAGGATCCTGCCCCTTGTGCGGAAGGCAGAGAAAGATGCCATGCGTCCTAGCTGATTTGAATGGGTTGTTCCAGGAATGTGGACATATAATCGAAACACGGTGGACCGTAGAAACCCTCTAAGTAGGGTATGCCTTCGGGTGAAAGAATATAGAAAGTGGTTTCTCAATGGATCCAAGTAGAGGGTGATATTAGCTAGAAGATGAGGTCCATATACTTTTGTCAACTTCAAGGGCGCCTGTGGCAGTATTCCTTGAGGGGATATTATGTAAGTTTCATATATACAGCAGTGTTCAGTACTGGCATTTCCTACCAAGTTCTCCCATATGCCTCTCCCTTGAATTGGTTCATCACATCTCTCGCTACTCTCCTCCCTCGGACCACATGCAGAGTCGAATTCGACATTGAATTGCTTCTGATTGTCCAAAACACAAAAATAAATAAAATTCCCTCTGACTGTTCAATTTATAACACAAAACCTCTTCATCACTCAAAAAAAAAAAGAAAAGAAGAAGAATCCTCAAGTGTCCTTTTGGCCAACCACCGCACCACACACTCAATTTGAGGTCCTCATCGTCTCGTGAACCCCCGCGCGACAATAAATTCGAAAGAAAAAATGATGACATCTCATTGTTTTGCGTGTGCAGCATTAAACTTTGACCACTCACGGCTGACCCATGTCCTCGTCCACACAACGAGTGAAGCGTACCCCCGAAGAGAGAGGAGAGCACCACAATTCAAAGGACATTATATCTGATTTCAATGTCTCTCGGTTCGGGGAAAACTGTTCTTGTTTAGGCGCGCTCACACGCACCCTCTCATTGTTGTGCCACAATGGTTAATAAAAATTTTAATATTCCTTCTCACCGAATTGTCCTGCCTTAGTTCCAAAGGATATCTTTGGTTTTTATTGATGTTTCTGGGACCGTAATGGGTCATATACGTGATCGTATAGATTTATGGCCGGCGATAGAGCGCGATGCATTCTTTGCGACCTTGTATTGTGCTGCCGTCAACATTCACGGTGTTGGCCATCGGAGAAGACTAGGCTTTAACTACTGCGCTGTACAAAGGAAATCAATTTTTATGGACGTTTCTCTAGCGATTGACGGATAGTGTGTGTGTGTGTGTTAACAATTAAATTTGAATTTTTCGGTGATGTGGCCGCGAGGTGCAATGACTTCAATAAAATGTGTCTGACGGTGGGAGGCTGTGGAATTTATTGGGAGGCCTTCAGTGGTAAATTCCTGGAAGAGTGTGAGTCAGTATTTCGAGCACAACTCCCTCATTGCTCTGCAGCCACCAAAGGATATTCTCCCACAATAGAGGTACATACATGTTAGCTACCTCCTTAGAAACTCATTTTGAATCTGAAAGCAATTCTTCGACAAGACGACATCAGAAAACAAAAAGGATACGACCGGATGGTGGATGGGTCTTCTTCTCTCGAAATGTACTTAACCGAAGGATTATTCGATTTAAAAGTGACGAAACGTACAGTTACTGCGTGTGCGTATCCTTTTTTCCCATTCATTCGTTCGTTCTCCAAAGATCACTGAAGTACTGAAGTGGCTTAGGAGGCATGTTTCGACGATGAAAAGGGTGAACGGTAGTGATGACACTCTCAGATGTTGTGCACACATTGTGATGTCCTTAACCACTTTCTCTTTTCTTTTTTTTTGGTTTCCTTTGACTTGATGAGGATTTGAAAAAGGAAAAGGAAAACAAATATCAAAGCATTATCGCGTTTTCCACTAGAGACGAAATCTTAAGTGCGCGGTCATGTCATTATGGGTTCGGTTCGAGATACATTTATCTTGTCGATCGTTAGGCGTATTTAACTCTGTGTGGTCACCACAGCGGATGCAGGTGCAGTTTTTAATAATTGTGGGTTTTTGTGATATGGAAATACGCACCGAGCTGCAGGTATACCTGTTCCTGTACCTGGAATATATGAAATAACTTTATTACAACGTTGTTGTTGTTGTTGTCGTTTAATGGCAGCGCGCGCTATTAAAATGTTATTGCGGCGCCTAATGGCGCGAGGGAGAGTAATTTGTGGAAATTAAAAGCAAACAGAGCCCGGTTTTTTGCTCTCAACTTTACCACTAATTATGAAAGGCTAGTTGTACTGTTTGGGTATTAATTGCGAAAGCAAAAATGCGTATGCAATAGCAAGAGGGTAAACAAAACGGGTACAGGGTGATCGGAATGGGAAAAATAGCCGAAGGGGTTAGTTAATTAATTTTGTATTTGCGATGGAAAATGCTGTATTTGCTTTTTGAATTATTTAAACGAACCACTTCCTTGCCAAGTGAGTCAACGAATCCTGAATCAGAATCGGTCTGGAGTGGCCATATCGCCACAATCAGGTCAATTCCGACTCGGAAACAACGATATTTTCGAACGTTGTTGCGCCAAAGTGAAGTTTCCAGCCTTGAAAATCTGTGGCATGCCAGTGGTCAGATTTATTCTTAAGTACTGTACAGAGTACTAGTCTAGTGGTGGACGACACTGGACAGAAAAGCAACATAGCAAAAGGCTACGTCTGCGTCTATATAACAATCGTCCTTAGAAGCAATTCTTCAGCAGCACTAGAAACCATGTTGAACCTTACTCCGTGTGAAGGTGTGACGGTGGCTATAGTATCATTAAGGCCTTTCAACTGGCCCATGAAAATAGAGGCCCCCCGAGCATCCTATACTATTTCTAGTAATTCGGACTGAATTGTCTCCCATCTCGAGTCAAGTATAAAACCAGGTTTTCTGACAGACGGTGCCTGAGAATCGTGAGAAATTTTAAGGAAATCTGAGGCCTAGATCTACACAGACTGATTCAAAGCAGCGTCTCCAACAAGTGAGGAAGTCAACTCCAGTGCTTTGAGTGTGTGTATCACCACAGGACTGGGGGATACAGCAATTCACATCAATTCGAGGACCCTGAGGTCTGGATTTCAATTCACTCGGCAGAGAGTATCACTTTTGTTTTCTCTATAGAAAGCCAAGTAAAGATAAAAGCCTTTGAATCGGGAATAGTACGATGCAAGTCTCAAGGAGTTCGGTGCTAGGCATGGTGTATACTAAACCTTGGTTCTTACTTACAAATATACTTCAGTATATCGGGGTGAACCTAGACTTCCATTAAAAAGTTTCTATTGCCAAAAGTCAGACCTGTTTGAAGCTAACTGATACCAGTTGCGCACTTGAAGTCGGTTGGCGTCCTCTTCCACCTAAGGTAGAATCTTTCTATACTGGGTTGTCCCTCCGGGTTAGAATCGAGGACTCTAAGACGACTGATGTGCAACATTTTTAATAAGATGATGTCCCTGTACATCTCTTATAGTTCGTCGTTGAATCTCATTCTTCAAAGAGCTCGTCAATGCAAATGAGGTCAAAACATTACGAAGAATCTTTCTATCAAAGTGGCCGAGGATGTCTTCATCTGCTTTACATAGAGTCCAGGCTTCGGTGTCATAAAGTAGGTCAGGGTTTCATACAGAATCTCCTTAGTTGTTTAGGATATGGCTTTACTGCGCAGTGCTGGGTTCTAGCTCACTGAACCATTCCAGTCAATAGCAAAGCGGACGAGCTAGCTAAAGAGGGCGTAGAGCGTAACCTATATATGTACATATATTCAATAATTAGATACCTCGGCCATCGACTGGAAATCAATATAAGTAGATGTCTCTGGACAGAGCAGGAAAACTAGTAGTTATTATAGGACCTGTACGGCGAGATGCCCTACGATGGGTCTTTATCTGGTAAGCAAATGTGCCAAAAGGCTTGGTGCACCCTTGTAGACCTTTTGTGAACTTGTCGGGCTCTATCGGTTCTAAGAAGCAAAACTCGAGGCGAAGAGATCGAAGATGGTCACGATCTAGATAGACTTTACTTAAGGAAACCATAAGACTTTGCTTTTTGGTCAAATTGGTCTTAGGCATGGGTTCACACGGAAAATCGGTAGTTGTCCTCTCTTTTGTTCCATAAAGGAAGATCTCATCTGCATAGGTTTCTGCGTTTTGCTATAAAGTTCCTGAGTTTTCTCCGAAATCTGAAGTAGTGCATGGTGGTCCATGGTGAACTCTCCTGCTGTAAATCGCAATGCACCCAGGATTCAAAGCACTCGATGCACTAGATAAGAACGTCTTTGAGTAGAGTTTATTCGCTTAAGTTGGTGGAGCTTAGAAGATCTCGTTTCCTCTTTGCATTGCATTATAGGATGAATCTGTGCCTTGACTACAGGAAGGTAGTAGTTCGAGTCGATGTTAATGCTTTGGGACCTTTGGACAACCATCAGATTAGATGAGTATCTGTTGTTGATTGAAGGGTTTAAGGATTGGCTGATCTGGAGGCCCCTTGTCTGCATCATGTAGACTATACTTTGTAACCGAAGTACATTTACTATTTTCTTCGTCTCTGGTAGGCGCAGTTCTACACTTAAACCGCCAGATTCTTGTATATTGCATGTATGACAAGGGGCTGGATAAACTGAGGCCAGAAACTCTCTTCAAAGACACCTTGCTATACTGAATCAGTCTAGGAGTATTCTTATTGACCTTAGCTTCGGATTTGTACATGAAGCTGAAATGAGGAATAACTCCGTCTAGTTGTAGACGTCACCGTTGATTCATCATTGTTAGAACATTTTGTCTGGTTAACTAGAGATGCCTTGACTGGCACATGTGTACTAAGCATCACCCGTAGAGTGTAGAAGCACCTCGGGAATGCGATGATGGGATTTTATCCACTTGACACCACCAATAAACGTCCGACAAACATGTGACAGTATAACTCCCAACAAAAACCGGAATGGTTGTGCTGGAGCCATTGGGCCTTAAACTGTTCAAAAACATAATCTGTAGTTAGAAGTGATAAAACCAAGGATGAGTTCTTACGAACTCACTTGAGTGGTACTTCAGTCCGGGGTAGATCTGGGCTTTGACCAAGGCAGACATTTTTTGAGCGATCCCTTCGATCCAGCGCTTATTTTATGAAGCTGCTGATGCTGTTTCATAACCTCATTTTTTTCATCCGCTCTTGATAGGTGTATTCAAACTAAAGTTTCGTGGATTTTGCTCATATGGTAACCAGAGTTCCACTTTCACATAATTTCTTGATTGTGTTGGGACACTGAGTTGAATCCTGTTTAGTTTCCATTGGCCATTGGCATCATCTCTTCCTCAATCTCTCAGGAAGAGAGATCTGCTGTGTCAGTAACTTTTTTTAAAGAAGTGTCTCCACGAGGGTTTACACATCCCGTATGGTTAGATGACTCCGACTGGCAGTCTTTGGATGGATTCTCTCCTCTTGGCTGGATTAAGTATTTGTCAACACAAGTAGGTGATCCTTTGGTATGCTCTTTATACCTGAGAAGTCACTTGTATTCTCTCTCAACAGATATGCGGTTTTGGCCATCCGTATTCGTCAAAGCCACTCAGCCACAAATAGTCTATTCAGCTATTTTCCTTGTTGTATGACTCTTAGGAAGGAAGAAGATTACCGAGGACCCTTTTCAAGGCTTTAACTGAGAATTTACATAGATTACATAGCTTGACAAGGTTCACGATACAATGTCGATGTCCACTCCTTCCAGAGCAATTGACTCCAACTGACTTCCCTTCGAGGGAATGATACGACTTATTCTGTTTACCATTCTCTTTACGTCAAATGAATCACAAGATCATCGCTATTAGCCCGCAGCGCGTTGGCATGAAAATTCCGCTTTGAACGACCCCTCCAACATCCTTTTTCAGTTGGGTTCTTCAAAAATATAGTTCCCACACTTTATGCACTCGTAAACTGCAATCTTTGCTGAAACAGTTATGGCATTCTTGAAATTTTCCAAACAATTTTCCCATCATCTCTCCGTTTAGCTGTTGTTTATCCTCAGAGTAGGTACACTCGTAGTAGACTCGTACCAGCAGCCGCCAAACAGCAGTGTCCTTCAACACACTCTCCACATAAACACGCGCATCCGTCAAATATTTACCCGAACGACTAAAAGCCACCACTTAACAGAGAGAAATATAATATTTTTACGTTTATTTACAAACTTTTAACAACAATACGCGTTCGTTGTGTTTATTTGCCGTCACGTTGTGTCCTGCAAAACACAGTGTGGGCGGTCGGTCGGTTGGTCGGTCGGTCTAGGCAGAGGGGGGGCCAAAACAGAGAACAAAAACAAAACATCATTGACAGGATCTAAATCAGGTCCTCGACGACAACGACGAGGACGAAGACGAAGACAACAATATGTATGGGTTGGCCTTTTGTCTGTGGGTTGAGAGACACCCAAACAACAGCAGCAGTAGCAGCACCAGCAAGGTCATAATGTCCTTGTACCGTGCACAGGAAGATCCTAGCCATTTATCATTTTATCTCCGTCGGGTGTTAAGCGACATTACGGCCAATTTAGTAACAATAACACTGCGACCCGGAGTAGGGGCAAATGAAAAATATAAAATTATTGTTATTATTATTATTTTAAATTAAGGTACGTACCCACCTACATACATACATACATTGGCTATAAACAGCGATAGATGGAGGGAATAATAAAGATATATCCTGCAGATGCTGGAGCAGAGAGAGAGAGAGCGATGGCCACCCTGGGCGAGAGAGTGCCACTTGAAGAATTTATTTGTCCTTTCGTGTCAATTTTATTTTTTGTGTCGATATACGGTATGCTTATGCTCAGAGGAAAAGGATATTTTTTTGTTGTATTCCTTTCGAGTGTAAAAAAATATATGCTTTGGCTTTGCAGCCACCATGAGGTCCTTTTGTATTGAAGTTCATTTGAACAGTGAGTCTGAATTGATATTTCTATCGTTTCTCCTTCTTTTTTTGGTTTTTTTTTTTTGTCCTGTTGTGGGGCAGACTATCAATTTTATATTAAATTTTAGGGGAGACATCTATTTTAAGGATCTGTACACAGGGGCTATTGTTGGCATTGTGTAGCCTTTTAGGTTTGTTTTCCTTTCCATTTTTCCATTACACTGGGGCGACTGTGTGGGTGATGATCCCTGGAATGCAAAGCAAACTGGGAAGAGGATAATTTTGTTAACTAAATCTGCTGAAACAAATGTGCTAACGTGGCCGTGGCCCTTGGAAAACCAACACATGACGATACAAGGCCCTTACCAACTATATGCGAATGAGGTTGATTCTGTCTTAGGTTTACTTTCGTTGGCTCTACAAAGCGCGGTGCTCCTGGGCTTCCAATAATATGCCTCTTTATCCGGCTCGATCCCTAGTCCACTGCCTCCAATGTAGTGCATCAAGTACACTTTCTATCTTCTCCATCCATCAGGTATGGCATTAAGCCAGACGTTGTTCTGCTCGTCTAGACACAAACAAAACCATAAATCTTGCGTCGAATGTAGCAAGCAAGGTTTCATTCGACTGGCTAATGGTCAATGGGTCGGTCTGCACTATAGAGCAGGCCCTGAATTGTTAGTGTTTTGTACAACGTCCCTTTGGTTCTTATCGAGAGGGATTTGTTTCTAAATTGCATACTAGCCTAAGATACCAGGAGTTAGGAAGAACTATTCTGCAGCAGTATCCAAGTCAAACACCTTCTGAGGAAAACCAATGTGCCGAGGAACGGCCTTGAAATGACTGCAATTCAACTTTAAATCATGCAAAGTTCCTGTGAATCCAGTAAACATTGTTCCAGCGTCCCAAAGGTCGTAAGGCTTTTTGGTCTTTCGTCAAAAGAGTCAAAAAATTCCAGCTCTTGTTCACAAGGATCACAGTTTTCCGAGAGAAAGTCAGACTGTTAGTCGTTATGTAAGTTCCACCTTCCCAGATGCTTCTTACAGCTACCATTACTTAGTCTGGTAATCCACTACTACACCTTTGGACAAATATTTTTCCGAACCTGCTGAGTAGCTTGAGTTCAGATGGGATCTCTTTACTTGTTCTGAAGAGGTGCTCTTCCACGCTGACTTAACCTCTACATGAGGTCGTTCATATGGCACATTCTACTGTGATTTTTCCAGATATGTGGAAACAAAGAGGACGTTAAGACTTCCTGCTCTAACTATTGGCCCAAAGCCCTAGCATCAATCAGTCTCTGAGTCATGCAAGGCATTGTAAATTTCTATCTCATGGGGTATCTTGAAAGAATGACCTTCAGTGCCTTTACTATCTCTAAAGGTCTCGATAGAGTGTGTCACAGTGCCCTCCTTCTCATTTTTTTCAAAGTAACCGGTCAGGAGGAGATGTAGTGGACCGATGCACTTCTACGTTATAATCAATAAATGCTGGCGTACCCCAGGGCTCAGTTCTGCCTCCTAATGTTTTGAATATTTATGAATGCCTTCATCTCTCCCACTCACACTCGCAATCCAATCCATTCCCTTTCGAATGACAGTACTCTGGGTTTCGTTTGCTAACGATTACACGACTGAGACCCCAAGCTGATATTGAGGTATCTAACGACTTGACAATGCTCTGCACGCCAGTTTGCCCAGATCTAGCCTAGAATGGTCAGATATCTGAAGTTGCTGCTGGTCCCTCGGATTCCTTAAGAGGTGCAAGCGTTTTTTTCAGAAACTTGTCTCTTTGCTCTTCCAAGGTGCTGCGTGAACTTTTAAAGATAGTGCCTGATACACTGTGATCGGTGTTGCATACTACTCGATAAGGCGTTACCTTATCTTAACTCTGAGGGAGTGTCGAAGGTTTCAGTCGAATTTTTTTCCCTTTTTGAAGAGGCAGCTAATATTTAAGCTGAGTATCTACAGTTCTGACTTATTCACACTCTCGGACGCATCCTTCAAATCGCTGAACAAGTGCTGGGTGTTAATATTGAATTCGTGGGTTCCAAGGGACTTTAGCCGACTCCCAGCATTAGCTTGACACCCACAGAGCAGATGAGTAATATACTCTGGAACATGTAGTTCATTACCTTACCATGTGGCATGCATGCGTCCACAAATCTCCATAGGGTGGGTCTTCAGAAGTCAATGACCAGGGAATGTCCCCATCTTCTTATTAGTTCACCATTTTTCAGATCTAACTCATGGTACAAGGCCTTCGAGGTCCTGTGCCCGTCTAGCTTTGAACATCTTAGGTTGGTGTATCGATGGAAGCTCTGGTCCTTTTTTGGCCTATCCATCGACATTTTTGTTCAGAGACTCCAAGTGTTCATCACAATCTAACAGAAATCCTGACTAGCTCAGATTATGTGATGTAAGATTCGAACTCCTTTAGCTCAGCTCGAGATTTCTTTTCGGATACTGATCACATCTCCACTAGTTCTTTAGGTTTGAGTGCAGTCAGAGCTTCTGCCTGGAACATGGCCCACATAGTCGCATTGGTAAGAAGGGGTTTGAATCATTAGTAAACGACTCAAGACGTTGACCTAGAATCTGGGTTATAATTCAAAGACGTTGCTTAAAAGGTTCACACCTCTGCAGTGCGAGCATAGTGGGGGATCTCCTTTTATGTGGACCTCCTAGATGGATCGTACTCAGACTCCAATCGTCAGCCATACTTTCCTTAGACCATATTTTAGAGATAATATGGCGTGGTGCTCCTTGTCAGGTCCAAGCCAAGGGCGTTAAAACAGAGTTCATTTTTATCCTGGCGATGGCTAATTCTATACCACTTTGGGGATTATTTTCCCTTTCGCAACCAATTGTTTCGATTTCTGGACAAGTTTGTTCGAGCCCCCTGAGCCCTTTGAACAGTGTTCTCATACAGAGCGATCCTCCCTTTCACCGATGATAACGGCATAACGATTAAACCCTAACTAATTACACAGCTCACAGTTATCGTCATCGCTGCTAGCCAGCAAATTTATAACATCTGCACCTGAAATCCCGAAACCCGATTGCAACTTCCGCGTCTACCCGCAAGCCCTCTGCACCTCCCCATTCGACCGCACGAAATCCCCTAAATTACCCCCCATACACCGTTGTTCCAAACCGGCAATAGTGCTTTGTGCTTTGTAACCAACCGAGTAATTTAAACAATTTCCTAAAAACGAACCAAAAAAAAAAAGGAAACCACATGCACTGTCAGCAGCTGGTGGAATCCCAACTGCTCCTTGCCAGCTTTGCCATATATCGCGCGCATAAAATTTAAACGAAACGATATAACCTCACAAGGAATGCAACCAAAACGTGCCACACAACCCTCTCCCTCGGTCCCTGAACTGAACTGAACTGAACTTTAACCAGAATTCAATATTTTCACTCCACGCAGCGCACCCCATCAGGAACAGGTTACACAATATTCCAGTACCACCATGGAACGCTTCCTGCTTCCTGGCGTGCGCGTTGCGTTGAAAACTTCTGCCACCGCTTTGCGGTTTGCAATATCTAGCTGCACACGCATCTTCAACTACAGTGGTGGTGGTGGTGGGTTGTTTTTTTTTTGGTTAGAAGGAAGGACCTGGTTTTTTGTTTGCCAATTCGCACAGCAGGATGCCGGGTATTAATGACAAAAACACAAGAACCGCAAACGCAGTTAAAAACGAGCAAATCAAGTGCTGCGCAGCACCCACTTCCCGGATTCCGGTCGATGGTGGGGGGTCTGTACGACCCGCGCTACCACAGTCATTGGCAATTGAAATCAGATCCTGCGGACGGACTTAATTGAGACATTGGATTCGTATCCTCGCTGTGCGCTGCAGATGTGCCGGTGCCATCAACATCAACCCTGGGAACATCAAACAAATTCCACAGAGAGTGTCACGACCAGAGAAAGTGAGACGAGATCTCAGCCATCAGGAATGCAGACCGCCGCGCTCTAACCTATAATTATTCAAATATTTGCATGAGTAATAGTTTTGGATGTCGGTTTCCATTTCTTTTTTTTTTTTTTTCATCAAAATTCTTCTCGGATGGATGGATGGTGAGGCAGCGCCAGAGCGAACACCTGAAGATGGTGAAACCATAGTCTTCTGCTGCTGCTGCTGTTGGATCTTAAAGACAACGTCAATGGCAAAGAGCTAGATACCCACAGGCCATCACATGCGATGAGATGTTGTTTTGGAATATTTACGTAACACTGTGTGTAGACGTGGAGACCTGTGATTATGCTGGAAGGAATCAATTCGAATGCGCCATGGATCGGAGTGTCGGACTCGGAATTAGCTGATTGGTATTCTGTGTGCGGTGCTGTGTTGCAAGGTGTACATATCATGCATATATGTACATATGTATGTACGTGCAGACGTTTCGAGATTTGGAAATTGAATTTCGCTTTCGAACGCTTGCTCGAAACTTACCTACATAATTGTGGAAGTGCCAACCGAAAATGAGTTGTGATTATCGGAAATTTGCTTAAGGCTTTCGATTTTAGTTTCAATTTCGATTGAATCAGCCATGGGAAGGCCATTAATTACTGTTGGGCGGATGCTAGACAAGGCTGTAACCAAGGGGGGGATGTGGTACATCAGCAGATGTCTGACATTTTGGGATGTATCTGTACCACTACTGACCCAGAGACTTATTTACTTTACTTGTAGCTCTAGACCTGAACGAAGCTTCCCCAAATTAGGTGCAAACTTACCTCGAGTTTAGGACAGTAACTGTAATGAAATCGCCTTGCCATTGGACTGATGAGCTGAGACAAGTCTTTCGAGGATGGCTTCCTCAAATTTCTGACTGATGATGCTGTCCAGCTCGTACAATTCGTCTCTGCAGGGTCCATTCTATAGACAGTTCTGGAAATAATCTTGAGACTATCAAAGGGTTCTTCATTCGTGTGTGGAGGAAGTCGTATGGGTCCAAGCTATACAGGAGTACTAGATTTCCTTAAGAATTCATTTGAAGGTTATCCGTTTTATTGAGTCAAGATTGACAAGAGTGATGTAATCCTTCACCTGGTCTCAGACAATACAGCAGATCCTCAAGTATTGGTTATCAGGTTGCTTGGTAGCTTGGAGTATTGATCACTCAATTGCTCATAGGTATGTACGACTATAAGTACACAGCTGGGTGGGAGATCGGATAGAAGACTTATCAGGTATGGAACTCCCCAAGGTGGTGTCTTGTTCCCTCTTTTGTGGAATTAAGTAGTCATCGGGCTGTTTTTGGACACTGAGGGGACTAATTGCAGAAATCAGATGACATGGCTATCTCCATCGTTAGAAAATACCGTGATACCCTCAGGGAAATACTCCAATTTGCTTGTCACTAAATGGCCCTTTTAAATGGCGACTGGGGTTTAACGTTCCTCTTATTGACCTTCCTACCGATTAATGGCACCAGGTTGACCGTAAAAGAAATGAAAAATACTTGGCTCTCATTTTAGATGGGAAATTCAACTGCGAAGCCAATCTAGTCTAAGGAGTAGAGACAGCTCTTTACCTTCCAAAACGGCTGGGATTTATAACGTAATATCAGACCTCTCAGACCTTTGTCACCAGGCACACATATAGTACTGCATGGTGCCATCGTCTGGACGTTCTCTCAAATCTCACGTCCCCTAGGAACTTTTCCTTCAGTGGCGCTGCATAGTATCCTGCTTCCTGTGGCTTCTCCTGAGGACAGTTCAGTTTACTTCATTACGGACGATTCCGAGACTGACGACATTGTGTGATGCGACAAGTCCTGTGCTGACTGAAATGTATTGCAAATTCTGTCGGAGATGTGAGCATTTAGATTGAAAGTCAAGTCTAACTAGCCGTTTATGATGGATCGGCTAGGTCGCCAGGAGCATTCCAGAAAATTGCAAGTCTGACTAGACTAGGCGCAATCTTACCGAACTGATGTATGAGTATCCCTCTTGCCACTTGACGACTATTACATACTTAATCTCGATGCTATAAGTCTCTCTATTTGCAACATTTCAAGTGACATCTATCCGTTGCTTGATCTTAAACGAATTGGTGGTTGTGATGAAGTCAACTTATCGGTGTTCTTCTCTACAATACCTGGTAGACCAACATATGTGTCAAAAGGTTGGCCCTATCTTTATATAACTTGTGCAGAAGCTGTGGGCATGAAGTAGTTGAAGAAACCATTGGTCAACTCTTTAGTATGTCCTAAAATAGGCTACGCTATCTAGGAGTTCACTTAACGTAACCAAATGGTGCAATCCAGGGCATCTCAATGGACTTCTGTATATTGGTCTGAGCGTGTCTGGGCTAGAGTGGAGGGAGCTCCTAGTCTGAACCGTATCCTAAGGTGTAACTCCGAAACTGGTGTGAGCTAGGACATTAGATCTGGCAGCATTGTAGGATTCAATTTTGTTTAACATTGGACGTGGGGACTTCAACGTCAGCTGTTACTGTTGCTGGGACTTGTCCGTTCTGTGTTTCCCCTGCTGACTTTGGTTTCACTCTTTGTCTCATCAGTCTTGTTCCAGTATATGGCTGAACTTTTCAGAAGCTGATTGAGAATTTGTGTCCTAGACTCCCTTTCCTTGAGGGATTGATTAACTCGGTTCAAGCAATAACTGTAGAGGAGGTCATCTAGGAGCGAGGTGTTTTGAATTCAGTTTTTAGTGAGGGAGATGGGGGTACTTGTCCTCAGATCTAAGACCCTTTATCCCCAGTTTCTGGCACAAATGCAAAGTCCGACTGTTTAGCAATTTTTGGAAGGTTTAGGTTTAGATTGCGCTGGGTGTTTGTACCAGGATGTGCACACCACTTAGAGACGAAGTGGTCGTTTGTGATACCATGTATCTTCCTGGTTAGACTATCATGCACTAAGGACATCAGCCCGCTTAGGTTATTGAAGAGATGAACGCAATGAAGGAGTATTTTTTATGGGACAGGGCTCAACTAGTGTATAGGAAAGGAAGGGATGTTTTCTACTCTTATGAGGGGTTATCTTAGAGCAAGTCTGTCTTAATATCTCGTACGTTAGTCCATCTGAAAGCATCCAGCGTAAGTAAATGTTTGCATAAAGCGGAGGCCATTCCTGGATAGAGTCATGCCGTTTCTGGCAAGCTGAGACCTTACAGTTTTCTGGAAAGCAAAACTTTCCCTTTTTCAATTTTGGAGCCGTCCCTGCAGAAGTGAACTAACCTACTAAATGTTCGACTGGTGCCATTATTCGTAGCAGGGTCAATTAGGTTAACTTTATGTTTCCTCATACAGAGGACAAAGCTTGTTTTGAGAGGGTCAACATGGATTTCGCTTCACAGATATTGGGTGCAGCGATTCGATTAGAAAGCGATTCTCGTATTCAAGTGATTCAAGGCCAAAACACTTTTCGGCCCAGTTTATGGCTTAATAATCCCCTTTCACCCAATCCACCAAAATGCCTTATGTGTGCTAAGCGGCTTTTAGCACTGCAACCGCAGATCGAAAGCGATTTCAATTGTGCATCACACACACTCAATTCTTTAAGAAAAAAGAGAATTTTTTTTCATTGCTTTGGCCCGCAAAACCTGCTCGCTTAACCCTACAATAAAACCATAATCCTTCTTGGCTCCAACGAAAGCCAGTTACACGTTGCTATGCCATTCGAAGGATTGGAGGAAAAAGGCACAAATATGCCGAATGGCAGCCACCACAAAGCCACTTAAAATATTGCATGCACCCAATAATCAAGCTAATTCAGCACCAGCTTTGTAGCCAGCCACCTTAGAGGTTGGCCCCCTCCGGCCATTCCTCACGTAAACACCATAAACATTCGTACCGCCGCTGCTGCTGCTGTACAGCCAACACTCGGCGAAGGGAAAATCCTTTTCAAGTGCGCACATGCAAATGCAAACACATACCGCCACGCGGTTAAATCCGGCCACGGTGGGTTCTAGAAACCATTGCATCGCACCTGCCGGATGAGGTATGCGTGTGCGATGGATGCGATATTCTTTTTCTTTTTGCAAATTATTTGTTGTTGTACAGCGGTAGTGCCTCCTGGCTAGCACATAAGGTACACGATACACGGTGCAGGGTACGTACACACTTTGGTCCAAGAGTCAACAGAACCAACGACACGATGACAACGCACCGCAAACAAACTTATGAGAAGCGGGTTTGGCTTCTGGCGCAGTGCGCAGTCGTAGCCGCTGCAAAGAAGAAGCAAACCAAATCCTTTGTAGCCTTTCCGGTGCAGAAGACGTTCGGTTCGGTTCCCCTTATGGCGGTATGCCCATACAACAAAGATACATAGATACTCGTACGAGTATCTTCGGCATGAAGGTGATGACATGGCCTGTCTGTTTATGCACACTCTTTTGACTTTTTTGTTGGCAAATGTGTCGACGAGGGTTTTGTCCTCCTTCGAGTGGCTCTCCAAAAGGATTTAGAGCACACAGAGAGGCTGGCTCCTCTCTCTGCTCTCTAGAAGTGATGTGACGACGATGATGTCATAATTTTTTGCGTCCGGACTTGCGGTTTCTTGTGTTCGCATCTCGTATATTCGCATCGCTTGGTATTGTCTGTGTGGCTTGGCTGAAATATTATTATTATCACCCAACAGGTCTGTTGAGAGCGGAGCATCGTCAATGGGTTTTGCGGTCGATGTCGGGCTTAAATGTATGCGACCTGTCATCTGATTGTTATTTGATTGATAATGAGATTTCATTTATACTTTGTTGTAGCTTCGAAGATTTTACGGTTAAGGCGCAAATTTGTGGGAAGGCAGTTCCAGGAAATCTCCATACAAAGACGGGATTACTGCACAAGATGGGCGAAAGTTATGTGACAAGTTAATTTGCGGGATTAGTCAGTCAGTCAGTCAGTTCGATGAGATGGAGCAGTGGGCATGTAAATATTGTGACCGCAAAGTGGAAGCTGGTAGTTGAGGTTGCAAGGGATTGTAAGTCTTGTAAAGATAAAGTCGATTGTGTGGTTGTGGGCAGCAAATTTAACTCTTGTTTCAGTAGACTTAAGATGGTTGATGAAAGTAACCATTAATGTAGAGCTCAGGTATGAGTCATGTGAATACTTGAAGACTAGCACTTGTGTGGTTCCCTAGGAGTGTAGCTTTGCATAGAGAGGTATGACCTAATAGCTCGCAATTTAGCTTAACCTGATGAGCTATGTATCCTACATAAAGGCATCTGTCACCAAACAACATAGTGGATTAAGACCTGCTACCATAAACATCTAAATTACGTCTGATTTATTCGGAGATGCAAGCCTATTATGCAAGCTATTCCCAATATTCTTTATAAAAATTTACTTGCGACCGATGGTTTGTCTGTTGATAGTAAGTTGGACTGCCGCAGGGTTCCATTTTTTGACCAACTCTATTTAAGGCTTTTCCTGCATATGCAACTTTTGACTGAGTGGACTGAAGTCTTCTCTTTTTTATTGCCTCAAGGTCAGAACAGAAAATGGCAGTTGGATAAAGACTTTCGATAAGAATAGTCTAGACTTGTCTAGAAAAATCAAATTTGAAAAACTTATGATCAAAAACCCTGTAGAAGCCCATGACATTTCGACACATTCTACCTATAGTTGCGACTTCCAATGCTGAGACTGAGTTTCTTCAAAGTTCTTAGACTTTTGGATAATGATCCAAAACATACCTCGAAAGTTGTTAAAAAGTTGTTTTAAGATAGAAACGTTGAGGTTATGGAATAGCCTGCGCAGTCTCCTGATCTCAATCCAATAGAAAACCTTTGGGATAAGTGTCGAAGCAGGGAGAACCTATTCCATAACCTGGCTCCATAATTTTAAATCTTTTGCAGAGTATACCTAGTTGGTGTGCAGCGGTGATCAAAAATATAGCTTTCGCAACAAAATACCGATTTTAGTAGAACGAGTTACTTTAGTTTTGGCCAACACTGTATGTTCCTCGGTAAAACCTAAAATTGCCTTTTTAGGAAGTGGAAGCAGCTCTTAAGTGTCGAAATGAGATTTTTACATACACAGTTGAGATTTATCAACTAATTGACTTAAGTAGACATATTTTTGAAACGCCAATTCAGTATAATTGTAACCATGACCGCTCAGTTATGTTGGCTCAAAGTGCATATCGTCGAAAATATCCTGGCCAACAAGTAGGTACGTCTGACAACACTATTCGTCGTTTATTGTCGAATTTTGTTGAGCAGTTGGGACTGTAGGAGATGGTCGCCAGGCCATTTATCAAGGGCCAATACGTTCAATTTATTAGAAAACTTCAAGGTGGGTAAAGTAAATATGAAACGGACTGTGTAATCTTGTTTGCTTGTTTCATAAAGCTATTTTGCGCACTGTACTGTGGTGTTTTCTTCGTTATGCTTCAAGCTATCGCAACATTTAATGTATTGTATACCTTTTTTTGCTTATAAGACCAATTATTTTTGAGTTCTAGTACTTTTAACTTCTCTTTTGTATTATTTTATATTTCTGTTATAAGAATGTTACCTAATAACATGTTTTTTTTGGTAACAGTCGCGGTTGACTTTTGTCTCTAAATTTATTATCAAGAAAATATGTGTACAAAATATTCAGCGTATATACAGGGTGGGCCAAATATAAGTATCTTTTTAAAAATGCAATGAAATTAAACAAAACAAATCCATGTATTATGGCAGACTTTCCCATTAGTTATGGAACAATGTCGTTCTACTACATGTTGCATTTTCAAAAAGAAACCCGTACTTGGCCCACCTTGTACATATGTACATACATATACATATGTGTACATATATATGTATTATGTACAAGTAACACCTTTTGTATCTATAATCACAGATATAATAATTGCTTTATACTTCTCCTCTCTTTTCAGATCCGCTTCAAGAATTGCGTCTGTTTTGCTTTTTGTAAATTACCCCCCCCCCCTACTCGGTTCGCGATCGTTTTTGCTGAAAAATAAAAAAATAAATGTCCCTGTTGAAGAAAAAAAATCGTTTTTCCAAAATGTGTTCTTTTAAAGTTTTTCTCTAAAAAAGTGTTTTTAGTTTTTTTCCATTTGAAAGTGTTTCTTTAAATTTATTTGCAAAAAAAAAAAAATACCCCCTTACCCTTGTCTGTCACTCCTTTTCTCAAAAAAAAAATGTGTAAAATTAAAGTAGCTTTGGTGTTAGTTTTATAAAAATAGTGTTTCTTTAAAGCTTTTCTTAAAAAAAAAAGTAAGTTTATTGCTCTATTTCTTTGTTTTCAGTTTAAAAAAAATTGTTTTTTGTTTTTTCTTTTTATTGTTATGAGTTTTTGTGGCCTTCTGCACTATTTTTAAAATTAAAAAAAAAATAAAAAATGCCCCTTCACCCACTTGTCTGCCCCTTCACGATGCCTTGTCCGATCTCTAAAAAAAAAGTGTGCTTCAATATATTTAAAGTAAAGTAGCTTTGGTTTAATTTTTTGTAGAAAAAAAACAAAATTTTGACAAAATTTGTGTTTCTGTAAAGCTTTCCTTTTTAAAAAAAATTTAAATTTTTTTTTTCCAATTCCTTAATTTCCTTCGAAAAGTATTTTTGCTTTTTTCTTTTCATTTTTATAAGTTTTTGTTTTATTTAAGTCGCCTTCTGCATTATTTTTAAAATTAAAAAAAAAAAGAAAATAAAAAAAAATGCCCCTTCACCCATGTGTCTGCCTTCTAAAAAAAAAAAAAAATGTGTTTAAATGTTTTTAAAGTAAAGTAGATTCGGGTTTGTCTCTTTTTTTTTGTAAAAAAAAGTAAAGTAGCTTCGGTTTGTAATGTGTTCAATAGCTTCGGGAGTGCTCGCTCGTCAGATGTGTGATAAGTGGTCTGAGTGTACCTCGGATCTGGTTCAAGCTTCATCGAAGCAGCCATGAATAAGAATAATTCAGGTGAGTTGAGAACCTTTTGCTTACTTTTTTTTTTACTCATTTTTATAGAAACATTCAACTTATGTACAAGCCATGATGTGATTCTAAATGTAGCTCCAAGGGTATCCTTCAACTTCTAAACCAAACATCAGTCTCAGTGGTACAATGGGATCCTTTCTTTCCAAATTGAATCAATCTCATTTACCCACTCGAGTGAGTCCAAGATCGGACTGTCAGATTGTCCTATACAGTGTGAGTTACCGGACCAGCCATAGCTGCAAGAGTTGCGTAAATACTCTGCAGATACATCCAATTACTCTACGAATTCCATTCTCGCCACCAAACTCGCATTCCAGAGCACCACAAGAATAAACCACTTTACATTAATCTCTAGAAACCGCACCTGTGCCCACGTCATACTTATGTATCGATATCCAAACCAGAACCACGTCTATGGCTGCTGGTCTTGCAGCAATAGTCTGCTGCAATCGCCACAGCGGAACTAATAAATTCCTTTCAATTAAATTGTATTCTCCCAGCCGATCCCGCAGGCATAATAATGTTGTTACCCCCGCTAGCCTAGTGGTGTACACATGACAGTTTTGATTAGTTGTACCTGTCAGGCGCAGTCTCTCGGCGCCCTACACACAACATGGGGGAAGGAGTGCGCGCGCCGCCTCGGCTGGTCACCCATCGGACACACCTTTATGCACCCATTCATCCATTTAGGATGGTTTATGTGCTCTGCTCCTACGAATCAGGTGGAAGAAGACCCAGCTCTGCGTGTTCGAGTACATAAGTCTGTCAAGTGTCGAATTAGCATAAAATGTCACAGCAACATGCTCCCTGGTCCCTCCTATCCGGGTGACTCAAGCTCTGGGCGCTAATTAACGCCGCAACTCAACCACACAAAGATGCCAAATTTATCGGCCAAACGATTCGCACACACCGGCTGAGTGCCTAATGGACTTTGGAGTCATTCTTATCTTGGCAGCGAGAACCGAGGATTTTCTCTTGAAATTCCTTCGCAAATTGACAGCCGAAGATGGCAACAAAACAAAAAGGAACATTCCGGCCAACGTTAACGACAAAATTGATTAAACGCAAATGATCGTCGAGGCACCTTTGCGTGTGATCAATCCATCACTGTCAGCCCAGTTGGGCTTTGGGGGACAGTCCACAGTTGACCACCGCCAACGCAAAAGCTGACTTGGCTTTTGGGTCATTCCATGCATATGTATGTATGTATGTCTGTCTGGATGGTGGTGTCACCATTAATTGGAAGTTCGTTACCCACGACGACGATGAGTTCCTTTATCGGGTGCATTGCTCTTCCAGGAATCGGAAGGCACTATCATGCGTAATCCACTCTTGGAATTCTAATTAGCCGAACTGCAAGCCGATAATGAATGTTGAACACATCGATGTGACTTTTGTTCTGCGACTGCTGTAATCGACCGACTGGCAGTCAATCGATTGACGACGCGTCACCCTTTGATGTGTGTTTGCTGTGTGTATGGCGGAGTCGCAGTCACGCAAAGTTATTGTTTGTCGATTATTCCTGGGAAATTTTCGATCCGGTTGTGGCTTCCAAGGGATTTCAATAATTTATTGGCAATAATTACATGAAATTGGATATGCTGTGCCAGTGGAGGGGCACCACAGAGTGTCCTCGGCAGCATATCAGCTGGATAATCGGGCTGATTCGTGTTGGGTAAATAAGAGTTAATTATCATAATTTCTGGGAAAGTCTCTCTCTCTCTCTCTCTCTCTCTAAACGGGCTAACACAGTATTTAGGGAATAATGATTGGATTTGTTTGGACATACATATGTATGTGTATTTGGGAAAATGACATTTAATGAGTTTTGACGCCAAATGTGGGATTTTGTTACACAAAAGGCTTTGCTTCATTCGAATCGATCAGTGGAGGGATGTGGAAGGAGAGTTTTTCTGTTGAAGTGGAAGGCAATTCTAGACCCCGGGCGGAAGTATTTAAAGGGACTCTCGTACTTCCTTGAAAACCCTGTGCATTTGGACTTCATTTCGATTGCCAAAGCTTGAAAGGTGTTGCATCTAGGTACGTAGATGATTTCCGTGAATTTGTTGTTTGAAAATGGGCACTTGGACCAAATGGCATCCATATGACCATGTTTGTGACAATATTTCTGTGAATCGACCACAGGATAGAGGACAGTTTCGTAGAACCGATTCAATTGAGAAAATAGGTAACTGGTTGAGCCTGACTAAGAAGTTGGAACTCGGGTGTTACTGGCAGAAATGTTAGCCTTTTCTTGGGAAACAAATCTGTTTGTTGTGACACCATAATCGATAGCCAAACCAAGACATTTTTTTTATGATTGCAGCTCTCTAGGACACAGATCCTAGTCCTGTTTATGGCTCGCCATTTGTCATCTCCACTTCGCAATGTCCAAGGAGATTCACAGATGGAGTCTTGAAAGAGCGTGAAGTAGGGATTACTTGCAGAGCTGGAAGGTGTTCGGCTGGAGACGCTCTTCTTCGTTTTTAACGAACCAACAGCCGCCGGAGGATGCGGGATCGAAAGCCAAAACTAGTCATTGCCGCAGGTGTTGTTGAGGCTCTATATCCCCTGAGCAGGAACTAACTAGTCTTGACACAGTGATATGAACCAACACTCCACTGATTTAGGCCCAAAGTTAGACCATATTTGGCCATCAAAATTAAAATAACACCAACAGGCGTTACTACTGGATCCCTCTCACTACTCCATCAACCTTATCTTCAAGGTTTGTCCAGCTTTGATATGATGAAGCTGTGAAATAGTGTGAAGTTATGCATTTTTATGAACTTTTAAGCTTGTGTCTTTGGGTCATATGCCTTGGGATTACACGTGCCAAGATGGAAGAATAACTTTCCGTTCTTTGAGCTTGGGCTAGGTACATGGGTAGGGCAGGTGAAAAGGATCCAAATCACCAAATTGATTTCAGTACAAACCCACCATGATCAGGTGAAAGATGTCCCTTGGTTAACCTTGTTCGATGGATCTACATGTGGTTGTTAAGATGGGAAACTTGCAAACCATCCTTCTTCTAGGACCACTGTCTTAGTTTGTTTTGCCCATAACCCTATCGGTCCTTCTGTTATCGGAGCAAGTCCATATTATTCTTTTGGTCACACAAGTGGATACGGAGAACAATCTACTTCTTGCGTTCTTTAAGGACTTAAGTCTTGTTCCGATTTAGAATCTCAACCCTTTTTTAGGCAATTCTTCAGCCTTCTCATTACCTGGTATATCTTTATGTCCAGGGAACTAGAATAGTGTAACCTTGTGGTGTATTTCTAGAATCTAA
This sequence comes from Xylota segnis, assembly GCA_963583995.1. Taxonomy (NCBI): domain Eukaryota; kingdom Metazoa; phylum Arthropoda; class Insecta; order Diptera; family Syrphidae; genus Xylota; species Xylota segnis. The sequence continues at coordinate 10,745,611 of OY757238.1, read as the reverse complement.
ACTTCTCTCGACAAGACTTTACATGATTAGGATTTACTTCGATAGCAAGAACCGGTTATCTTGCTGCCTTGCTGCCCGACGGTGATAACTTCTTGCCTTTAATAGCTACGTCCTCCTTTGTGGGGTTACTTCCCATTTTCTGCTTAGGTCTGCCCCTCTAAGTATCCCTCCAGTCATAAAGTAAGTAATCCCTGCATGTCTGCAGTAAACGTTCGTAACGGCCTGTTAGTGTCATCTACCCAATCATATTTGTCCTTCGGATGCCTAAAAGGGTTGCTTCATGAAACGGAAGGTCAAAGCTCAAGTCATGATGTGGGGTCAGGCTTCAGAACATTTCCTCCTTGCTTGTATCTTGTTTATTGACTCTTTTAGAAAGTACTTAAGTTTTGAAATAGCTCTGCCCTCTAAAAGAATGGAATTTACTCAAACTGCTGGGCGTCATCTCAGAAAGGACACTGCTAGAGAGTTTTGAGATTGAGCTGCGAACTTGTAATATGTACTTCAGAGAATAAAACGAGATGATTCGTTCGAAAGGGCTTACGAGCGAGACTAGACCTATTAACTGGCACACTGCTGTTTCAAAAATATCGAATGGGGTAGACGTCGTAGGTTTTATGTGATCTGAACCGATACCCAAACTCCAAATATTAACTCTAAACCCTTCTGGGGTTCAGCTCTCAGTCAGATAAAGAAAAATCTAAGCCAGTGAGGATAAAGTGCTAAAGTCTTCTACTGGATGTCAAAATTTGGCCAAGAAATTCATTTACTTCTCAACAAAAAAAAAAAGAGATTCTCGCAATGGCCACTTGTCATTGCTCTCTCAAATATCACCTCTAGAGGACAACTGTTGAACATTTTCTATGTGAATGTCCTGCCATTGCTCGGACAAGCTTAAAACCTTCCATAAAGACTTTATCTTGTCGTTTGATGTCATCCCCTCTTCAGCTCAAACAATCTTAGGCCTCCTGAAGGAGGATATTACAGAAGATCTCTATGATGTCGTGGTCCCTCTTAAGACTATTTCAAAGGCCATCATCCTAATTATCCTCTAAAAAAATCAACGCTGTCGGACTTGCTCTACTTCTTCGTCTGTCACATGTTGTTCGTACTCCCTTAGCTACACCTTAGCATTGTTTGAAAGTCTGAGACCCTTCAGCCTGCAAATCAGGAAAGAAGACGCTTCTTCAGCGATGGTCTCACAGTTTCATTGCAGATCATGCATTCAATGATGCCTAAGTGAGGTGCAAACCTCTGTTCCAATCGTTCAGTACATCTTTCTTGGACTTTAGATACGTTGGTTACAAGACTATCATTGTGGTGACATCCTCACGTACTCCTGAAACCTCTCCTTTCCTTTAATAAAAATGGCAAACAAACCTTGTTCGAGTTAATCCTCGTTGGAATGTATGATGAATAGTACTGGGGCTAGTGCCCATCCCTGCGGTACTCCAATGTTTCTGTGTGAAATAAACTGGCGATTCTTGTTATCCCAACATTTTTTCTTACCTACTTCCAGCTTCAATTAGCATGGGTAACATGGTAGCCCTATTTCTGTCTCTGATGAGGGATTGCCTTGTAGCGTATAGACCTCCACCTATAAACCTATAAAAGTGTCAAAAAGTCCGTATATCACACTCCAACATCCCATAGATAGATTGTCTTCGAATGCCAACAAACTGGGACAAACTCCTCACCGATTACATCGTTTATTATCCTTGTTTATTTATTACAGAAGTCTGCCTCCTGCGATTAGTTCTCATTTCCCCAATATTCTGTCATGTATCCCACAGTGATTAATTCCTGGAACGAAAGCCCAAAATCAAATAACTCCTCCGGAGTAAACCAGAACAAACCCCTATATCCTGTGAGTGTTGTGTTCCTTGCAATAGTTGTCCATTTACCACAATGATTAATCTTGGTTATCCAACAGCATATCCAAGTCATGGCAATTTAATATCCTTGGCTCGTTGTTGTTTTTTTTTCTCTTCTCTCTCCCTCTCTCTTTTCTTTATCAATCAAACCATTGTGTTTGCTCTCACCCAGTCCGTGACGAAATAAAATAAAAAACAATTACACTCATCAGCCTCGGGGAAATAGGCGCAGCAGATGGGGCGCCACTAAACTATGGTTATCCTGGCATCCTGGCAAATGTTGCACCAAAATTGAGAAATCAAAGTTAAAGCAAAGGGGGAGGGGGATAAAAAACAAAAGCATTGGTTTTTTGTTGTTTCTATGTTTTACCATTCACCCCCTTGGATGGTGGTGAAACACACGGAAAATTATGAAAGAAAGGACGAAACAGCAAACAGCAAACAGTGGAACAACAAATCATCTTGAATATTTGTCACTGACACCCGACGGGCGGGGTTGAACCCCTCTCTTTCTCTTTGGTGTATCCTGTAAGCCAGGGTGATAATTGCCGATTGGAAAAACCGCTTTTAAGATCGACACACAGGATGAATGCATGTGTAATTTGAAATCCTTAAACCCTCGCACAGGCAGGACCCTTTTTCGGAATCGAATGCATGTACATCTATCCTGTGCTGCTTCTATTGTCACACTTGCAGTTTATGACTCAATAAAACCCTATTCAGGGTAACTCGACATCATAATGACATCAAGGATACACTCGTCGTATGAGTTAGAGTTACGCCTGCAGGGCGATGACGATCATACTGGCCTACAGTCGTAGGGCGAACGAACATTTGCCGTAAACGACATCGACAGCTGCACAGCCAGCGATGCCAATAATAACAATAATTTCGAAAAATGTCTAAATTACGATCGGGAAGTCGTCATCTTTGTCGTCCTTGGTGCTGATCCTGGTTGCACCTTGAATTCAATACCAATCGCCAGCATCCTTGAGAGTGGCATTTGTTTTTATTTTTTTTTTCTTCGATTGTATGGATGTATAGCTGGATGTGATTCCAATCGATTGCAGCATTATGAGGGCTGTCCAAACATATAGGTTAGGTTGCTTGATTGAGATCTTGATGGGTTTTTTGTTTGTTCCGCGTGCAGCATGCGGTAGAAGGGGTGTGTCTTGTGGTTTTGAGTTGCGGGGGACTTGATGTTGATATGTTGATATAGCCTTGCCATGACGTTTTGGAGTTTTTGAAGCACATCCACTGATTTGCAGACGTGTGTCACAGTAGGAGAGTATGTGAGGGAAATGAATAAATGTTAAAGGACTCCTTCAGGGAAATGTGGTCCGATCTTCAGTGAGTGTTATGTAGTTTACTTCAGGCTTCGAAGTCAATGAAAGGAAGAGTTGTGATAGTACCATTAGAATAGCTTGGCTGTTGATTATAGACTGAATATTGAATTTCGGATCGGAAGACGTTGTTGTTAGTTAGTGCCAAATGCATCCACTCTAGCTCCACATGCTTCATTTTATAAACCTCCGTGTACCACTGTACCTGCAATGGACAGCAGGCTTGAGTTTACTTTCTCGTGTTGTACGATCTAGAAAGGAGAGTTTGGAAAGGGCATTGGGACATTCGGTAGGGATTTGCCAGTTTTTTGAATCCAGGAGGCCCACCAGAGTAGCAGTGGGATGAGTCTAACAAGACAGTTGACGTTTAGTTGCTTTTTGTTCATTTATACAGGCCGTGAGACGAGTTAGCCATTCGACAATCGCAGCATTCACTATTTTTATGGGAAAAGTGTAGATTGGTTTTCTAAGGTTTGAGAGTCTTCAGTTTTCGGTGTGTTCTAGTACAAACCATGCCCATACCTGGTTATGCCAAAAATTGGACTTGTTGGTGGGGAATGGTTCCAATGCTTTTGAAGTTTTTAATTGGTCCAGCTTGGAGGGAGGAGAGTCATTTTGGAACGTCCACGGTTTGATTTGGAAGAGGAAGTGAATGAGGGGTTTTGCCACCTTTTTCACAGTAGAGTGCTGCTGGCAATTTAACTGGGTTTTTACAAAATTGAACTTCTGTAACACCTTGATAGGGCACTCCACACTTAGCCATGGAAGACGCAGTTTGATGGCCTTTTGTACCCTTAGGTCAACAACTGCTTTCTATGACTGGGCATAGAATCTGTCATTTTGTTACAAAAATTTTCCTCTTCGGTAGAAATTTGTAGATCCGTACACAGGATCCGATGGTATTCAGCGCCCGTATAATCAGCTAACAGCCGTTTAGTTGGCTAAGTGGTTGGCTTGGGTTAGGTGGCTGCCAGCTGCGAAACACCAACACTTTTAGCTCAGCGGTAGGCTCATTGTGATACCTCGTGGATAATAGGTAAATATTTCTTTGCGACTACTACTTGCACCAGTAGTATCAGAACACGCTCATATAGTTGCAACAGAAGGGTGCTAAGTGAAGCTTCTTTTTGACGGCGAGAGCTGGGCTGGAAAGAAAGAAGTTTCATCCTTGCCTTCATCCATAGAGCTTCTTCAGGAGTCGTTCGCAAAAGAGTCCAGCTTTGGAGCATTCTTGGCTATTAGACAGTATCCAGTGATACTACTATTGACGGAAATCAAGATCTTGGAGCGTTTGAGATCCAACTTTGGCCAAATTTATTTGTCCACCGAAAATGTGGACTCTCTATGGCTCCCAGCTGTGAGTTCGGTAAATGGTTGGTGTGTCTAAGCGGGGAATTGGAGTTCTAATCTTGGATATCGCCATTTGTTCAAGCGAACATCTGACAAACAACCGGAAGTATAATAGAAACATTTCAGTCTTTAATTTGGTGATCTAAGCCGTCATTCCTACTCATTCTGTATTTGTTTCAGTGGTTCAACTAAGATCTAGCATGGAGTTGGTACACTGGATGGGTCAGAGGAATAGGAGTAGGGTGTTCTCAAGGCTAAACCTTTGAGTATTGTTTCTTTTGCTGTCAAAAGGTTATTCAGTCCCGAAATTAAGTTAGTGTAGAACACTGCCGATAGAATCTTATTTGTGATCCTCGATTGAGTGACAGTCTAGAAAATGTTCTGAAAGGATTTTTTGATCAGAAATGTTATTCACAACTCAGTAAGTGTATGACCCATACTAACCGACTTATTGTCATTCCGGACTATTGCTTGTAAGACGCAAGTAGGTACGTGAACCGAAGACCCACTTTGCACATCTTCCTCAGACTGTGGGTTGGTGTCTAAATATTTGTTGTTGACTTACGAGCGTTTCTCCCGTTCGAACCAATTTTTTATTCAAAATTCTGGACACCATGTTCTATTTCGAATAACGTGCCAGAAATGGTTCGAAGTCCCTGTAGAAATGGAAAAATCGTTTCAAAAATTCGGTAAAAGATGACAAATTTCGACTTGGAAACCATTGGCTTTCCCAACATTATCCTCTGGGCTAACTCGTGGTCCATCACCAATCTGTTAGAGTATTGAGAAGGAACACTAAATTGGCCAGATACAAAAAAAAATTCCCAGAAGTCCGAAATAGTGCAGTTCACACTCGAAAATATGATGTGTTTTCCATAATAGGTGAAATAAATTCCCGCGAAATAATTTCCCTTTACGTGTTATTCACGACAAAACTTTGAGGGGAACACAAGTCCGTTGGATTTCGAATTCAACGACAACAAGCCAAAGTAAAGCGACATCCTGATGAACATCATGATTTTTAAAGAAGTCCTGTTCATCTAGAGATTTCTCCATTGGATGACCTATTCCTGAAGGTATGTTGGGGAATACCACGTACAGTCTATAGAAGTTCTCTGTTCAATGGTTCTCAACTTGTCTTCGATAAAAGTCGATCCTTTGGTTGCACTCAATGGATCACTACCTACGTATGCCACAGGACTTTCGTTATGTACCTTAAGGATTTTTTCTATGGGTGTACTACTTGATCCAGTTCTTCTTTAAATTTAAATTCTTCAAACTCGTCGAACCGCATATAGGTACATCTACTTTCCTACGAAAATCCCACAACAATTACTAACACCCACCACAAAGAGGAATCGCATTCATTGTCCTTACTGTCACACCATTCATAAACAAACATGTCCAGCGGGTCACAAATTCCAGACTTAATATCCTTCCAGAGAGGACAAAAAAAAAAAAAACAAAAAACAAATCCAAAAGAGTAGAGACGATAATTTGTCAAAACACCACCACTGTATCTCATTGGATTTGAGTGCTCCTCCAAGGATAGGTGTTAATCCTATTTCGCGTACACATGTTCCTCTGCACAACACACGCAGATAATCCTATCACCATAAATAGCCGAGCAAAAGGATCACACACATGAAATTTATACCCAAACCCGAGAAGAAGGAAAAAAAAAATCTGCAGACTGAACCTTATCCAGGAATTGGTAACAAGATTATCCTTCGGGCAGTACTCAATAGAAGACTACAAAAAAAAAAAAAGGAAAATATTGCAATCCAAGGATAAAAGTGTTCCCAGAGAGGAGCAAACACGAATTGTTATAGTTGCCGCCTCCTGCTCCCTAATAAATAGAGACACAAATAAGCGGCCAAATGAAAAGGATATTGGCTTTTTCTATACACCAAGGATCAGGAGCATCAACAACAAAAAAAAAAAAAAAAGTAAATAACGCAGAAGCACAACAAACAAACAGGGCATCTTTCCCTCTGTTCTGTTCTCTGTATTATCCTGCAGGATTATGGATACCGAAAATTATGATGTCGACAGGATATTAAAATATTCTTTCTCTCAGGATACGCACGCATCTTTGTGTGGTGGTTTTCATTTTGGTGCGCCGGGGTCCTTTTGATGAGAGCAAACCGTGGTGTGGCTAATCCTACCAACAATTCATTAGCCAAGGGCATGACCGTGGATAGGATTATTAGTTTCAATTCGAAGCGACAAGCGCTGAATCTGTGTCAAGCGGTAGTAGGCACAAGGATACGTTTGAGAAAATTAATCCGTCGAGGATATGTTTGCAAATATTGATTATTTACTCACCGTCCTGCTGGAGTGTACTCTGTTTCTGTGTGCCTGTGAGTCGTCCTAATTCAAAAGGACATATGCTACTCCTGCTGCTGCTGCAAGGGAACCACAATGTTGTCTGACATGACATAAGAAAACATGGGGCCCCTCACGATTATGAGTGCGCTCGCTGCTCACCCTGATTCCATTCGTCCTTCGAATTGATTGAATGCTGTGCTGTGCGCATTAGGCCGTCCATTGTTCAGATTGTTTTTTTTTTTTTTTGCCAGTTCGTCCTTTATTACCTACCTCGCAGGACAACAATGCATATCCGCCATTTGATCATTACCCTTAATGCGCACTTGGAGTTATGTGTATGTGCTTTAATTGAAATTGCGATTTGGTCGATACTCGGCACAGTTTCCAGTCCAAATTGCCAAATTCATTACTTCAATTGGAATGCCCATGAGTGTGTGTGTGTGTAGTTTAATTTTAGCAACTGATATGACCCAATTAAGAGAGGTACGATTGATTGTGGAACCGATACCGGGAATTCAAAGGATTTTGAGTGCATTTCGGAGATATACATGTATTTAATGTGCCAGTTAGGCGGGTTAAGCAAATTGAGACCAATTTACGAGTAATTGCAGAGGACGAGACCCAGCAAGGATATGTGAGAATGATTTAATTCATTACGACGAGCTAGAGACAATTATGTGGTAAATCTAAGGACTAATGTGGAATATTGGTCCAACTGGTATGGATTTCGGTTGCATATCCAGTTGCGTGTCCTTGTTCAAAAAAAATGAAAAAAAATGTTGTAGGGGATTCCAAGGGGAAAAGGTTGGGTCAGTCTAAGGAGATCAAATGTTGGTGTAGATGGGTCAATGGCCGTTGACTGGACTATCAGCTTTATGTGGCTCATCTTATAGAAAGGCGATCCTATGTAGTATACAAGGTCCAATACCGAGTTGGGTCTCTACTATGAGCCTCATTACTAACCAGATTTAGTCGAAGCAGAGTGAGAAACGATTCATCTACCATGGTAGGAACGTCAATAGACTGAGCTTCCTGGGTAATAACTACTGAAGAAACTGCATGAACCTCCTTTGAACGTGTCCAGCTTCTAGATGGCTACTTCTTCTATAATTTAGATTAACTGACTAACGCCAACATCAATACCTAGCTTTCAATACTTTATATTAAACTTCTGCTGGTTCTAAGGATAGTCGCACAAGGATTTGAGCTCCATGTGGTACCACAATCGTGCTATACTGGGCTAAGTGTGGTTCTTCATGGCGCCTATCTATCTATTTACCTAGTGAGGTAAATCTCTTCATCTACCTAACTTTCTTACTTAAGAGGCTATCAACCTGTGGAAAGTCCCTGTCTAGAAAAAACGTCAGTTTTTCATTTCCTTCGATTCCAAACGCTCTGCCGTTCGCGGTAGCTTGATCCTTTTAAAAGAACGGCGGCTACTGAGGCAGTTTTTGTGACTAAACGATTCCAGAGATTTGATGGTGACTTGACTGTCCGTAAATAGTGTGATAGCTCGAATTGATGTTTGCATAATGCTTCAGGCATGACAAGGTCTCCTTGGCCTCCATGATCTCGATCGAGGTGACATTTCCTTCCACTTTCGGTTCGATCTCTGAGGAAACATATGGTAGGGCTAGGTAATCGATGCATCCAGTTTTCAGTTCTAAAGTGCCCGTCCAGGCACAAGGCCAAAAGGATACACTTTTGTGCACCAGCTAGAGAAATGGCATTTATTCCAATTTTGCTATATTGGATGAGCATATGGGCATCTATTAGGTCTTCCAGAGTTATTAGCAGATGAAGGTAGCTGGATTTTCAGTCTGTCCACCTGATTCCCATTAAGTAGCAGAAGGAAGTGCTGCTTAAACACATTTTCTATTCCTGCTCTTCAGGGATTTTATTGTTTCGAAGAGGTCGTTGTCTGGCCTTAAAGCCGCCCACCAGTTTCTGAAAAAGGGTAGGCAACAGTACACATTGTCTATAGCCACGCCCACATTTTGATGGCGTTCTCCCAAAAAATATCCATTTTGATGATGTTTTACATGCAACATCCTGAAATTTTCAAAGCCCTCGTAGTAATTCAATACAAAATGCAGTATGCCACGCCCACTTTAGTACAACTGTAGGAAAGGATAAAGAACTACACCATCTATGTCAAAGGGATTTAATGTCGTCTTGGTTACCTCATTGATGGTGTCGCGGTACTAGGTGGAAGTAGTCCTCTGATCTTTGGCATTTTGTGGATTGTAAATGGATATTGCAGAGCCTCTTGCCCAGGGTCTCTTTTTGAAGCCTCCTTGGATACCGTGTTTGTAAGTGTTGAACGACTTTTTACTGCTACATGAAGATATTCATGAACTTGACCGAATCAAGGAGAATCGTGTCATCACCGAATGCTGCAATTATAGAGAAAACTTTGCTACTAAAGTAAGGGTCTGAAGGTGCTGCCTTGTGGAACTCCAGCTTTTGTCGAGTAGGAGGCAGGGGTCTCCTAATAGTATCACTCATTAGCTTTGATTGAGGGAATTTCTGGGATTAGGTTCGCGAACTTATGTAAAAGGATAGGTTATGTCAAGCGTCATTCTCTTCCAAGTCGGTTGACATTGCGCGTTGTATGTTATGAGACTTCGTTGTTTGCCAAAGCCAATAGTTTGTTTCTGATGTTGGAGACAATTTAATGAGTAATTTGTCATACGCGACTAGTATTCTCCTAGGCAACTAGGCAAGAAATCCAATTCAAGTTGGTACCATGCACACGATCGGTACGTTTCCTCTCCCCAAATCGAATCTACTTGCACTCAGTGCATCATACTTACACAAAAAAAAATTGTAATTCAATTGAATTCGTTTCTAATTAGTTCAATTAAACAATCACACCGAGCTGCCATATTCGTATCCGCCGACGGGTCTTCGTGTCATCACATCCCGGTTGCAACTTGGTTGCTTAATTTTCAAGTGTTCACCAGCACACACCAGACCGCATGCATCTTCGTTACCGCTGCTGCCGCCGTCGGCCGCATGGTCAATTAGACGACGACGACGACGAAGAAGTTACAAAGAAAGAAAAAAAAAAACCCCCCATCCCTTGGCCATTTGGTGGTGAATCCTTTATCCATTCTCTCCTCCTTTCATCCGGGTGCACAATTAACCAGAGCGCGCGCTCGCTGTTCTCTTCGCTTCAATTAATTTCGTCAAAAGGAATTACAATTGAAAGCGAACTGCCACAGACGCCATAGCGTCGTTGCGGCATCACACGCGTGTGATCCACTCACAACTCTTTCATTATACTTTAATTGTTCAATTACACATCCGCAGATCCAGAAACACAGAGAGAGAGAGAGAGAGAGAGAAACGACGACGACGATGATGATGATGATGATGAGGAGGAACCATGTAATTGAATGTGGCAGGGCTGAGGAGGCTTTGCGCATTCTGGTGAAACTATACAGGCCCTAAGGGCTATTAACGCCAAATGGGATAAATCATTTTAATTCGCATGCCACACGGAAAAGAATGGAGTTGCAGCTCTGCAGCTCTGCAGCTCCGAGTGCAGAAAATATTAATAAATTGCGAATGTAAGTGACACTTGAGAGTTTGTGCTAAGAGATCCTGGAAAACCACTCAAAAGCAGGCAGTCAGGCAGGCCCGCGGAGAAAGAGAACGGAGCGCGTTTCAAGGGCCCAATTAGACCGCGCATTAAGGGGAAGTTTTATTTTCTGCGAATTATACGTTACTCCCTTTCCGGCGGAGACATCCACCTGCATATTCACTTTCGATGTCGTGTCCTTATACGTTCGCGCCGCACTACTTGTACGGCGCCAATGAATTGGATTCCTCGCGGTTGTTGCGATGCCGCATGCAGCGGACAACATTTCGCCGCCGACTGTGTCGTGTTTGCGAACCGAAAATGGTCATCTTACGAGTAGGCTCCCCGCCCCGAATGGTGACCATGTTGGGTGTGCGGAGTGTTGATTTCATTCTAAGCGATGGTTATGGAGTGCTTTGTTGCCACCAAACGGGGAGAGTGCCTTGTGGGCTTTAAGTCGCTTCCTCCTGCCAAACTGGGCTGGGACGAGTTACCATGATCTGCAGATGGACATGTTACATGAGCACACATGATCGTGGTATGACCAGGTGGAGGGGGGGAGCGGAATGCCAATCTGATGTTGTTGGTGCGTTGTTGCATGCCACATCCTTGAGTGATGTCCAATTGACATGTCTTGGCCAGTGGGATCGGTTAAAGGTGGACAAAGAGTGACAAAAATAAAAAATAAAAATTTACAGTGTTCCCACTTCTCCTATGTATGCTAAGTAGGTAGGTAGGTAGGATCAGTGGTGGATCCATTGCGAGTCGTTGTCTACCTATTTACCTGAAAACAAATTAGTTTTGGAGTAGCTACAGGGCCTCACTAGACCACCCTGACGTTGTTATAAATTTCCGGATGGTTGATGGTGGCTTTCCTGACAGATCGCCAAGGTCTTCGAATTGGTATTCACCGAGGGCCGCTTTTCTAGTTCTGCATAGGCTTGGACATACACAAAGGAAGTGAAAAGTACACTCTACTGCGTCCGTGCGAAGGTCATCAGTTTCAACTTGCATTTGATTGTGGTGAGCAGCCATCATGAGGTTGTGGCCGGTGATGATTCTCGTGAAGAGTCCAAAGTTGGGTCTTGGTAAGCGCCAGGATCTGTTTGGTTTTGTCGACGTCATAGTTTGTCCAGAGTTTTCTGGAGACATGACAAGGAAGTGCGTTCCATCTCTCGTCCTATGCATGTCACTTCTATGAATTCCATTTGCTTGTGATTATATGAGTACGTGCATATCTACGTTGAGAGAAATATGTAGATGCTTTACTCACCAGCATCCAGGTGCAAGTATGACTATGATCCTCAGCCAATGCTCTGAATTCCAAACAACATTCTGGAAATCTTTATGTTTTCCCCTCATGGAACTTCAAGATATGTACGTATGACAGCTTTGTCTGACTGTGTTGTAGAACAACATGTCGCGCATATTAAGAGCAACACGAACTATTTCTTGAAAGACTGATAGGGTCCACCTAAGGAACAGCAAACACGCCTGACAAGTGCTCCATCGGCCTCAGCTACAAATAGTAACTTCTCATGGTTCGACTACAATCAGCGGTGTACCTACTTAAGTATCCATTAACACGACATCGGGGCTAGCAATCGCCTTATAAGAATCAATTGACTGCTCTGCGCAACAATGTTCCAGAGTTCCGAAGATTGCCATCTTGTTGAATTAATTTTCGTCGTCGACAGACAACCGAAGTGGTTGGTGGTTGGCTGCCCTCGTTTTAACCCTTTTAGCAGAAACATGTTAACATCCATTTTCCTCTCATTATTGCATTGGCTTTTGCGATCCCCGGCCACTATCCACTACAAGCCACCCTCCGTGTCGTCAGCAAAACGTTTTGCATCAAATCAACCGCATAAAGGTCTTCTCAAGACGTCACACACACACACTCATGCACGCAGAGAGTACAATAACATGATGGTTCGAAAGTCGTCTTCCAGACATCACATCGTGTCATTGTTTTTCATCACGATTTTCCTGTTTTTCGCTTATTCACCAGCCCTACCTCGGCTTCTTCATTCTGTTATTTGTATTTGCCAACGAACTGAAAAGAAAAGAAAAACGACGAACGACGAACGACTAACGAATCTCAGATATTCCGTGTGCGATGGATGTATCTATGAACCCCGTCCCGTCATTGGTCGCCGCTTCGAGGCAAAATCCTTGGTTTATCTCCTGCCAAGATTCCGCTCTAGTTTTTATGCTTTCGTCTGTCTTCTTGTGCTTCTGGTGCTGTGGCTCTACTTGGCTCTTTGTTGGGCATACACCGACCGACTATGCTGGGATGGATGGTAGTCATCGTCGTCGTCGTCGTGGTCTTCCCTCGGTTTATCTTCTTTTCATTATCGCTTCATTAATTGCTAATTAACAATGTCCTACATGGATGAGATACAAAGGAAATAACAAATAAGGAACGAGAGTGAACGAGAGGAGGTGGAATGCTGCCCATACACACATACGTACGTACATATGTAGACGTAAAGATCTGGATTTCACAATCTGCTGGTCGAGCGGCTATAATGTGTGTGTTTTTGTTTTTTTTTATGTTCTCCTGCTCGCCTCTATCCTCTCTATCCTCTGTGGGAGGATGTTCCTGCTGAAGTTGCTGAAGTTTTTGCAGCTAAACTGTTTCCATTTTTCTGTTTTTTTTTTTATTTTTCTCCGAGGAAGCATTTATTAGTGAAATGAATTGTGAAAAGGGGGTTGTGGTGCTGTACGATAAGATCGGCCAAGTGAAAGAGCTAAGATGCACACAGTAGCAGATTTGAACTGACCGATTGCGAGGAGTCGGTTCGCTACTGAACATGGCTTACGATACTAATCGATTGCTGGCCTTGCAGCTGATTGGGGGGATAGTGCTAATCTGTTGGCAGTGAATCCATTGGAACTCCTTTATTTTAGCGGATGACGGGCACTTTACTGGCAAGAATGTCATTTGGGAGGCTGACATTCACAAAGCCATCAAGGTTTCTTCTAGTTGCTTCTCATTTTAAATCTCTTCTTAGTCTAATGGTACGAACTGTACTGTCTACTGACTTGTTGCCTTAAATCATTCTGAAGAGCATAAGCCGTAAAAAACGCATGCTTGCAACGCATTTAAGCTGAATCCTTCACAACTGTTTTAAGCTATATTTCCTCAGGGGATTCCATAGTTCTGGCTGTCTGGGTGAGCGGATTCCATTGCACGAAATATATCGCAAAGGAGTTGTCTTCACGCTGTAAGATGTGTCCAATCCATGTTTGAAGGTTCTTGGCTCGTTATCTGGTACCAATTGGGCCGGAACAGCCTAAAGCTTCCTAACTTGCGTTAATATCAGCCACCTTCCAAGCAATGCACCCATATACCAGTTCATTGGAGGTGCTACAGTCGCAGTTTGGTTCTTAACATTGCTTCTCCAGACCTAGGAATCTGAACCTAGTTTTTACCAAACCTTTGAGCTGATGTTTGAGCAGTGATTCTTGGATCTATTCTCGTTGGCTATAGTTTGTCTTCTACGATTTGGACAATCAGTTGGATCCCTTTTATTCGATGTTACACTAGGCACAGATGACCACTAAGGCGGTGACAGTATGTTCCCCTGACATGCTCCACTTTGGTCTCAAAATCTTTCAACACTTAGCATTGTGTAAGACATGTGGGTTATGGCTTGATAATAGCTACAAATTGCTCTGAGATGCCCCTCATATGGAGCAGACATCATATTGATTCTTGCTGTCGAAAGCCTGAAGTTCTTTGCAGCTTTGTTGTTATTCGTCGGTATTCGTGATTCTGTGTCCCACGTTGAGTAGTTTCCAAAACTGAGCCCTTGCATTCCTCAGCTTCAGTTTCTACGGTTTGAAGGCAAATAAATGTCGTTGATGCTGTCCATATGTTGAATTATGTAGATTCGAAAGAATAGTGGAAAATATGCAACCTTGTGGTACTCCGTTTCCAAATCATGACACATTTGGTACACTCGTCAGTCGTAAATCTAAATATTTGCGGGGATACTACTTCTGGGAAGGTTTGTTCCATGTAGAGACTACTTTTTCGCCTTTGAGAAGAAAATCCAGGTTTTGGTTGACTCAGCCTTGAAATATGTTGATTTAAGGAACCACATGGCCCAACAGACCACAGGAAGAACACAAATACCTCTGTGGTCTGTTAAGCTTGATAAGCTTCTTTGAAGGGTTCATGTTCTGTAGACGGGTTCGCCTATATAAACGAATACTACCAACCGCACATAATAGTCAAATGGTTGTTCGGTGCTACTATTTCTCAAAAATGAAGCCACTACACACATCGCCCCATTGGTAAGCTTTCTCATTCAAATACCTCATACCTTTCAGTGAAAGTCTTCTACTTTCTTTATCCAACAAGTCGTCCTGAAAGGTAGGACATCCACTACGAACCTCATTGAATTTGTGTCCCCTGTTCATTCGTCTTTCGAAAACGACAAGGAAGTCCATGTTACTGCAATCGATTTCAGTAAAGTCTTCGACAAGATATCTGATTAAATTGATTGGCCTCAGTTTTGGCCCCAAAGAATATCTTCCCTCAACTTGAAACCTTTTTTAATAGAGTCGCCTCCAGACCACTCTTCTTAGCACCGATTTACATCACCATCGACGTCCCACAAAAGAGCTATCTCAGTGTCTTTAGTATTGGAACGGTTCGCTTGGTTTTGCCCAATCGGCTCGGGTTTTGATCAGTTCTGGTGTTCCACAAGGCACCCATCAACGTCCCCTACTTTTCGTTTGAGTTACAAATGCTCTTGAAAGAGTCTCCTACCTAAAAATAGAATTCGCTCCAGGTTCGTCCCCCCGGCTCTGTATCCGGGATTTCCGGTGTCCCACAAGGGATCCATTTAGGTCCTCTTCTTTTCATTTATTCTAGAGTAAACGTTCTTGAGAGTGTAACTAAACTTTGGCACGACTGCCTCTACTAGACTCCAGCGACCTTCAAGCGGACCTCGATAGTTTTTCAATCTGTTGCCCATCATGCCAATCTATTACTCTTTCACCCATCCAACAACAAATAACCAACCATCATCTCGCACACAACAAAATTTATTATTAAAGTCTCACCTGAAGCAACGATGGATAGACAATGCCAACCACCGCTGACCGACCATCACCCACCAAAAGCATCTAAAGAATCAATTAAAGCAACACTGTTCCCAATCAGCGTCTACACAACACTGTGCCATCACTCCCCGCCTAATCGGATTAATTAAATCAACAGCTAATTAATGTAAACGTATTCATAACCTTGATAACCGTGTACTACTCCCAGTCCCAGTTCGACTCGCTCAGCTCCAGCGATTATCCACGGAAGTCTTACTGGTTTTCTTCGCGCCCCCGAAACTGCTCAGCCAGCGCCTCATAATCCATCGAGTGGTGGATGCGATACAACAAACACGCAGCAACAACAAGCAAGGAGGTATCTTTTAATTTCCATCACAATTCTGCTGCTCCTTCTCGCGAATTCTCACAAGAGGAGCAGGAGGACGAAGCGGGGCGAAGCCACAATTAAGTGGCCACGTTTCATCTTTGCCCCCTTTGTATCTGAAAGATACTTTTTGTTCTCCTCTCAACGACCTTTCGTTTGGTACAATTTTGCAAACACAATTCCTTTACTTTAGGACTTCTTAGTCTTTGCCTTGGTTTTGTTGGTTCTCCTCTGCTGTGTCCTCCTCCCGATGATGTTGGTTACACCGAAGAAGAGAACTGGAGCACCGAACATGTGTCTCAGAGTTTTCGTAATGCCAACCCAGGCGATAACCATCGCACCTTTTTTATTCCCTGCTGCTGCTGCTGGTGCTGGTGTGCTTCAGCTTCAGAGAATTCCCTCTTCGATTTTTCGAATAAAAAAAAACAAAAAAAAAAGGAAAACTGTTTCATAAAAATAGCAACAAATTGGAAAAACAAACTAAAAACAACAAAAAGCCAAAAGCAAATAAAAAGAAACAGAAAAACCAAGTAAAACTTGGTAACAAAGAAGCCCTAGCTACAGCCATCCATGTACACTCGTAGATACTTTTAGTATCTACTCGTACCCGTACCCATACCCGTACCCGTACGCTGCTGTGTGGGGACTGTATGTTCTCCCAAACTCGACCTGACCTTTTTAATTAACTGCGCGCTGCTCTGTGTGTTTGGTGGAGTAATAAAGTAGAAGACGACGACGACGACGACAGGGACGGCGAAGAAGAACCAGAAGAAGCAGAAGAATAACAACAACAAGCGGACCACGGCTGGAGCGCAGTGGAAAAACCAACAAGACTTGTATCTGTGGGCCAGTAAAGTTGTAGAACGTTTTTGTATCCATTCGTTTTTTTTTTTTTTGGTTTTAATAATGAAATAGACATCGTGCTGGGGTTTGAGTCTTTGAGCCATGGCGAGTGGTCGGTCTTTGATCGGGCTCGCGCAAAGTGTTGATATTTACCGACAATGACTACGACGACGACGATGGCGATGACGACAACGTGGAGCGCAAAGATGCGGCTGCTATCTACATACTTGTACCGAGGGAGCTGGTGTGAGGATTGGGTCAAAGGATCACTCTTAGTGTTGGTTATGGTTTTTAACCCGTCAGCAGTGTTGTGCCCTCTCACTTGGCATCTATGGGAGTTTTGGTCTACATTTTCATTTCGTTTTTTTGTTCTGCACTCTCCCTGTCTGGAGTGGAATGTGATGCAATATGCGTTTTAGAGCGAGCTGCGCTCCCCATGAGAATGTTGGGCCCGGCACGCGGGAGTTTCCTCATTGCATCGTGTAAGCGATTGCTGCTGAGTCATGATTTTTAACTAGAAAATAGTTTGGGAAACTTTTTAATGGTCTGTGAGACGGGGAAAAGCTTTTAGCTTGGGAGGGGTGGGAAGGGGTGTTCTGGGGATATTCCGTTTCATTGGGTTTAAATTGAAAGTGTCTCGGTTGGCTGGAAATTTGACAGTTTGATCCTTTGACTTTGTTTTTTTTTTTCGTCCTACTACTACTGCTGCTGGTGTGTGGCGGAGGTGGTGGATGGATTGGGCTATTCCGATGGGAAGTGAAGAGTGCATTGGCTTGGGTGTGAGAGTGGGATTGAGCTCATCATCATGATTGATCATGAATGATCATCTTTCACAAGATTCGGTTGGCTTGGGTGGCAATTTTTGGCGAAAACGTGAAGAAGATCTCGGATTCTGCACGAACTTTTATAGCAGATCCCTTAAGGACGAAGGTGGTTTATTTTTAGATGACGTAGGGCTAGTTTAGCGTTTATTTTTAGTTCTTGGGTCTGGACTAGGTTTGGTGGTTTCTATCTAATAGTTTATATAGAATAGAATAGTTTAGATAGAATAGTGGTATAAGGACTTGAGAACTACCCACTTGTTTAGTTTGGATCTCATATTCGGGAATAGCTCACTGCCCAATGTAAACACAGACGACCTCTGCAGAGGTTGCCGCAGATGAGAACTCATCACACTTTCTTTGCAAATCCCCAACTCTATGCAGATATGAAAAGGGGAATATTACTTCGGATATCTGGGCTACCTATCACGAAAGCCACCATTAGCTATTCGTTCAGGGAGTCAGCTTAGTTATACCAAAACTACAACCAAACTTGTGTCTTTGTTTGGGATTACCCCAAGACAGGGCTTCACAATGGATTCATTGGCGATCCGAGTGCTAGCTGGTTACGCATACATACCTTACTCTTTTAGTAAACCCACTGACCTGAGTATTTGATAATATTTTCACTCGCCCATCCACAGACTTAACCTAACCTAGCACCACCCGGTTTGACTAGCTAAGCCTAAGACCTAAAGTCACCCTTTCTTTGGTTGTAACGCAATAGTCTTCCACAGATTCTGAAGAATCTCCACAGTCAGCTAGCTGTGGCTAAGAACGGTTTCCACTTCCTGTTTAAAGCCCCATCCTCTGCAATTTATTGTTGGTTTTCCCAACGGTTGGCACATGGTATGGTTAACTACGCTTTGTCTCTGGAGGCCCTGATCTTCATTGTACACAGGCGGGGATTGATGCATCTTCGATTGGTTGACAAGTTCGGAAATATGTGTTGTCGCCATGTTCGGCTTGTGACAACTCGTACCAGGTTGGCGATAACTCTGAGCATTTCCCTGTCTATATCAGAGTGATCTCCTCTCTGCTAGGATTCTCAGAATCTTTTGTTTAGTTGTTGTGGCTGTCAGCTCAGAAACATTGAACTACTCAACCATCGCCGTGAGAAACGGTCGGCAGTCTAGAGCTAGTATCCTGGCAATCTGACTTTAGTTTTAGTGCCTGAAAGTACTTCTGCAATTCTTCAACTCCGCCACGAGAGGAACTCTAACCATAACATCGTGAAAATTCGTCCCAAAGGAGTCATGTGCTCTGGATTTTGTAGCACTCCATCCTCTTAAGACAGGTGTTCTCCCATATTTCGGCTTGTCAATACTTTTCATGATGACTACAAGGACGAGGATTGATTTCAGCGGGTTGTCAATTTACAGCTTCCAGCTTTGAACACCCTGTTGAGGGACATTGGTTTAACTCTCTTCTTACACAACTTGTGTGACAAACTTGAGGTAGATAGGTCTCCCTACGTCACTAACTGCTGTATCGTTGTAAAGTTGTCATTATAACCCAACTTCGACATAAGCAGTCCTAGAATGTAGACTTGTGGACTACCGTCTGTGACTATGCACTGTCTGGTTCAATTCTTTGTAATCTGTAACAGAATTTCGGAAGCACTTGGAGTGGTGAACTAGCATTAAGGGCTAGTGGAGGTTACTCCCCTTTACGGTCTTGAATGCGATTCACAGAGGAGTATGTATAATCACAGAGGATTCCTTGGCAGTGTCCTCTATGATACAGCAATCTATCCCATCAATGATTGTACGATGCTGAGGTTTTACCAACATTCCATCTGAATATGTCTTTTAACCATAAAATGTTACCAATTTGAGCCTGTCTCTCTGTAGACTTGCAGAATGTGCATAGATACATAGATCTTACTGTCACTGCATCATAAGCTGGCAGTTTACCAGTTGATGGTGCCTGAGTGATAGGGGTTCCATACCGAAGCCGTCAATAATGTTGTCACTGAGATACATACATATACAACTGCGGCCAGTTATGGTAAAAGTGCCTCTTGGTTCTTCCTCAGTTTGGCGACAGTGCTAATGGCAATACTTATGTAAGTCAACAGAAGTGGTCCGATCACCGAACCCTGGGGTATTTCACTGTTGATCGTCTGGTGTGGTATTTTCATGGCTTCCAAGAAGTGCCTTCCATTTGTGAGACCGATTTTGTTTCGCTGGACTACATCGGCATTGCGTTTAGCTTTTCGATTTCTTTTTGACGGTGAATGTCGAATAGGATGTCCTGCAGGATGTTGCTCCTTATATTGCTTTTGAATAGAATTGATTTCTATTGCAACTAAAACAAATTTACACTTTTATGAAGACTCCTTGAATCAGATAGGAGCTATGGATACTTGCAGTACTGTTTGGTCCAGTTCTGATTGCAGCTTTGAGGACTTAATCTCATACACTGCTCTCAAGTTACTCTAAAGAACCATAGATACTCTTCCCATCTACCTATGTAATTTATCGTACTTTTAGGTCTATAATTTGTTTCCAATGGATTCATGTTCTTATCGCAGATGATACTTGAAATATGCTTGCTCACAGCACAGTTCTACATACAGTACCCCTGCAAAGGCGTATCTTTTAGTTCGCCTTCACCTCAAAAGACCATCATCTGTTCGGCGTAGTTTCTCAATAAAATTTGCTTTACGATCCATAAAACCCCCAGAGAATAAGACAAAGGCCAGTGTGTTCCAACCAACTGACAGGGTTTCTATGGAAAATGTCAGTAGAACCTGACCCACGCCCTCCAATTCGCCACCAAATCGCATGAAATATCACACCTCACCCGAACAGACAGACAGACTAGTCTTTGCACGATACGCAGATACTTCACAAAATCGATTGCTGCTGGCCAAACCGAAACCGAAACCGAATTGTTCAAAGCAACGCCTACAACAATCGACAGCCATAACAGATTTTCAACAAATATCTATGTATCTCCCGATCGATGCCTATGAAGATCGCTTCTTTCTAACTACTTCACGATTCGTTTGACTTCACGCCTAATCAGTGCGGTTAAGGATCGCGCTTGGGTCATTAAACAAGAACAAACCGAAGCAATTGGATCCGTGAACCTGCCGCACTGGATTGCCTTTCATCTCCCTACCGACCGACCGACCGATGGCGGCATCTCTGTTTGCCTCAAAAAGGAAAGACAATGATCGTGGCGAGGATTCACCCTAATGAATGTAAAACGAATGAAATTTTAACGAGGTCATAACTGATCATTTTTTTTTCGAAAAGTATTCCTAGACCTCCCGGTTTAATCCCGTTTATGGTGTGAATACCAAAAAAACAAAAAAAACCGATGCCCGCCACGGAAAATAACTCATTTATTCGAAGGCAATTAAAGATACACGGTGGTGATGAGGTCCTTTTTCACGCCTCTGGTTACATACAGGGAACCATTGGCGTGGCGTGTTCTTCTGGTATTAGGGGATCGATTGGGACGGCACTGACACTGACTGCGAGAGAACTGGATTGCTGCGCGGCCACTGATCTCGATTCGATTCGGATGTGCGTGGAGAATCCGGCAAGAGTCTGTGGCTCTCTGTGTCTGTTATTTCGAAAATGCAATTTTTAATGGAATTGCACTTTGAGCGGCAATAGGTACAGACACACACACACACTCTCCACACTCGAAAGGTGTTATGATCCCGTCGTCGGTTGGGCAGAAATGTTCTCGAAATTGACCCTTTGTCGTGCCATAAGGAAATTAATGGCCAAAGCCGAAACAAGAACATTTGCTAGGGAATTTCTGTTTCTGATTGCTCCGGCTGCCAGGCAGGCAGGCAGGGATTCAAACAGATCAAGGCGTTGCGAATCGCTGGAAATTGGATCGCCCTGATCTTTGGCAGGCGGAGGAATGGCAAACGTTTATCGGTTTATTTGATGAGTGTGCCAAATGATCTGGAATACTTGTGCATCGAGGAGGTTAAATGAGTTCGATTTTTGTGGATTGGATTCAGAATAAATAGTATCTAAGCATCTGCAAGATAATTTTGCTGATCCTCAGAGATATTATTTGGTATTGAATGAACCCTTAGGTGGATGGCGATAGTGCCAACATTTGTGTCCGCCCAAGGAAGTTGTTCCTCCCAGAAAACGTACCTAGAATGTAGGCAGTTTGAAAAAAAAAATTTGTTTAGGAAAGAAGTCCATTCGAGGGAGTTGTGTGCCTAGGCGGGAGCTATCTACAAGAGAAAATTTCACTGAACACACAATATGGGTCCTAGGATCGACCCTTGTGGAACTCCTCTTGGTTTGCTAGCAGAACATTATGTTAGACTGTGGGCTACTTATTGGTTTAACAATACGTTGGCAGTAGTTGCTTGCTATATTCGCTTTGCTTTTGCGGCTTTCATATGCAAATCGATCTTAGATCCCGTTTTAAGCCCTTTTTTGAGAAAGGACCATGGCCTGCAACAAGATTGATATCTAAGCGTATTTTTGGAAACATTTTCTGTCATGATTCCTCCGTCATCACATCGCATTTTCATGTCCAACACTGTCTTCAATTTGTGTTCGAAAGCCATTCAGTAGAATGCCAGATACTCTTGTTTGGTTGTACCTATGTAGGTCTAAGTGTGTCTTCTAGTTTTTGAGAGGTCTTCAGGCTTCAGGTGTAAAGTTGAAAGCGTTGGACATGCTTGTGGGTGAAGTCCATAGGGGCTAGAAAAGTAGGCGTGGTGTTCCATGTTTTTGAGGGCATTGCTGTGATCATTTTTCATGGATCTTCTCTGCGAAATTTCACGTAAAAAGTTGGACAAGATTGCCATCGATACCCATCGTCTTGCTTTTCTTATGAGACTCAATGGATGAAGAGATTTCGGTTTTGTTGGAAAGTTCGTTACAGATTCGGGAATTCATTGCTTGGGAATGCTCGTTAGAGTTCGAAGTCATATAGCTTTCGTCCAAGTGGTTTACGAATGTAGTGATTCTCCATCTAATGCGCTGGATCTCACCCGATAGCAGAAGGCTACCATCTAAACTCTTCAATGACAGTTGTTTTGAGTTACCACCTCCAGCGAGTTCAATAACGATGTTGTAAACAGTCTAACTGTCGCATCTGCTAGCCGCTTCTTCAGCCTCTGAAGCTAGCATGTCGATGTACTGGCATTGTTGTTACGTCTAGTACTACTTCGTATGATATTGGTGTTCTAGCACCTTGATGCTGAGACCGTTTCAATCTAAGCTTTAATGGCGCTCATTGATCCATCTCCAGGAGTCTAACAAATGTCATGTGCGATGACTCTTTTGCCTTCTACATGGTCGTCCACGTATCCCTGCAATATGCTGCTACTTGCTGTTGGGTCTAAAGCAAGGTGGGGCACTTGAGAGTCCCTAATATTAACCCAGGTTGCGTTTAGCAACTTTGAGCGATTAAACTGTTGACGACTCCAGTACGAAAGACTATATGAACCAATATAGCTGTCAGCTCCGCTTCTCCTTTTAACGTTTCGATGCGTATTTCTGGAATGCTGTCTGATCACAAGGTTATCGATCTTCTTTGGTGTTTGGAGTCTGTCAGTTCAGATCCAATTCATTTAAAAGCAGTTGTCAGGCCAAAACAGTGTTGTTATTGCAGATATTCACAATTCGCTCATCATTGTCACTCCAGTCACTAAGGGCCAGTATTTCCATTACGTGTTGTCGCATAGTGTTATCGCATAGTCTCTTCGATAAGCACCTTCGTTCTGAAATCTATTACCATTACGATTCCCCATTAGGGGCTTGGTTGTACGCGGAGTCTGACTAGATATGGAATTCATTTCGTCCTCATTCGTATCTTTAGTCGAAGGCTAATGGGATTTTTCACACTCTAGTCTGGAATCTAGCTAACAGTATCCTATTCGGTTCCTATGAGGCTTATTCGTGGTGCTCAAGTCATCATCAGTCGTATGCCAGAGATTCAGATGACTTACCTAAGAAGAACATGGCGTACTTTTCTTCGTTGGAGACCGGTGCTTCCTAGCTTCCGATGCTAGATCGATCCGGTATTATGAGGACATGTATGAACTGAGTCAAGGATAAGTACACTACTAGTCACTACTATCCTAGAAATTCTATTACAATCTACCATTCTTCTTGAAATAGATTGAGCTACTCATTACTTTTACTTTTGGTTTTCTGAACTCTCTTCTGTAGTTTAAGTATTCCATGCTTACCTGTAGTTCGATAGTCTGAGTGCTTTTTCAACCACTGTCTGTCTATAAACGATTGGATTTAACCCCCTTTACCATGTCTATCGAAGGTTTAAGCTTGGTAAGTTCTGTAGTACTAGTTCGAGAGGCGTTCAGTGTAGGTATGACTCTGGCTTGGACATTGCTATTCTAAATAGTCATCCAACAAGAGAAGTCAGTAAGAACCCAACATTTCAACGAAAAGTCGTAATATTTTTATTTTAATCTGAAGTACAAGCTCTGAGGTTAGTGATCTGGTTACTACAGATACTATCTGTCAAATGTCTGTCAGGGTTTGCTTACAAATAGTCACTCTCTTGCTGGAGTCTTTTATCATGTTTTCGAATATTTTCAACTGCATTTGACCAACTATATGATTTTCTCTATTTTTTGCGCAATTTACTTACCAAACTCTCTCCGGATTTACTTCTGGTATAAGTTCCGAAAAACAGTCAAACTCTGTTTGACTAAGACAGAGTAGAGACTTGTAGCCTTTACCGTGGTGTTGTAACACTCCTTTCCTCCTTTTAATATAAAGATCATGCTAACTTTCTCTACATGCCATTGGGAGGCATATTCAGGCCAACAGTTCAGCACCGCTTTGCATCCAAATCATTGATGGAAGGAGCCATGTCATTTAGAATGACCACTTAGCCCCAAACTGGCCATAAAACATATTCAAACAAAACAAAGTAGGAACATGCCTCCATGATTTATACAAGTTACAAGTTGTGAATTTCAATAGGTACCTCAGTCTCGCATAGAACCAAGTCTAGACGCCCTTCATCACACCGGTTCTATTGGACAGCTGACCCAATGAAGAACGAACAGACTCTTCCACTAGACTCTTCCCAATGCAAAGGCCCTGGCATTGTAAACTAAACACAATAAATTAAAATTCCACTTAAAACGACAATTTTCGTACACGTTTACACGTTCAAAGTTGTTTTTTCGTTTTACAATGTTCATCAGTTGAGGGAAAATTTATTTATACTTGCGCGCAGCGCATACGTGTCCAAGGCCCGTAAAAATATGTCATCGGATGTGTTTTGTTAATGGAATCATAAACAACTATAGACAGACTGGTTATTTAGCATTCATTTGTTAATTAATTGGCTAAAAATTTTAATTGCTTCCACAGAAAGGAATGACTTCTCAAGATACATAGATGCGAGAGGAGTAGTCATCCATTAAATCAGAGGCGCGATAGAGTTGTTGACACTATCGTTCCAATCTAGATGGGCGCGCTACTTCTGACAAATTTGGATATTTCACATAAAACAGCTCTTCGCTAATCGTATGCTAAAATATTAACTATTTATCCAAAAAAAAAAAAAAAACTTTGCAAAGTCAAGGTCAACGATACTGCTGTACTCTGCCCGTGTCGGTGGAGTCGGTGTTGTGCGCAACAGCACCTGCTGCGGCATTCGGACGTGGGATGTGATTACAAGTTTTTTTTGTGTGAATTTTGATTTTCGATAATAAAATTATGCATTTTATTAAAATAAATATTTTGCGCGGTGGCTTTGTAAAGAAATATTCAAGTAGGCATCACTTAATGGCTTGACATGTGTTTGGCCTAACAACTGCGTGGCTTGAGACTGTTTTTTTTTTTGTTTTGACAGAATGTAATGGGTGTATCTTTAGGATTTTTTAGAGTTCAAAGTATGCCGCAAGGTGGTTGGCATTTACAAAGTAAGATGCCTCTGGATATGGTGATGGGATTGAGTTGATCAAGAAACATTTACGTTCCTAGCAGGCTCTTCAGATAGAATTTTTGCGGAGTAAGTGTGAAGTCATCCTTACAATTTCATTACTCAGTTCACTAGCTTCAAAAACAAGCCATCAGATTCGAATTAAGACAGGATAAATGGAAAAGAAACTGTCCTCCATATTCAGCATTGTAGAAGCATTGTGGACTGTGGTATGATTCAAGCCTAGCTTAGCAAAACCGCAGCTGGATATATGAATCCCACTAAGCTGCTTGTAGTTGCCGTAGTCCAGTCACCAGATCTCCGCCCCAAAGGCGCAGAAAGACTTCTTCCGCGTGATCAAGGAGTAACTAGCGTTTCAAGAAATAGCACCAAAATGAGTTGAGTCTCACTCTCTCGGCTACAGCAGTCTTAAAAGCTTCGCCTGTACGACCACGAGGACCATAAGTGTTGTCTACTAGCAGCAGGTGCGGGGGTTTTCCATTTCGGCTTCAGTATTTCCTAACGTTGTTCAAGCGTAAAGCGACTCATTTCGTTCCGCGGAGGTATGATACTGACTTTCTGTCAAGATTCCGAGCGGGAAACAGCTGTCAGTGTCAGAATAACCTATGATAACCACTAGATGGTCCACCCTTAATTACAGGGAAGCAGTCTTGTAAGATTTTTCACACAAATAAGCACGTTGCAGCTTGGAGAGACGGGCTGCACTCAGAGAAACTCTTGAAACTTGAAAAGACAGACTTATAGCTCTTAGTGTCAGTGATCGTAGTTACAGTTTCCTTTAGAGTTTCAGTGGTAGGTACGAGTGGTATACTCTGTCGGTACAAGCGATCTTTAGCTTATTTTGAAAGCCGTCGAAGCTCCATACGAGTTATGAAGACTGTTTGTCTAGTTACCTGGAAAACAAGTTTGTTGTAGACGACTGAAAGCCGACGTATTGTCTCATAAAAGATTTTCGAAGTAACAGCGATTTGGTTCGTTGAAAAACAACTTTCTTTTCAAAAATAATTCTCTTGCAAGCATTGCTTATGTCTTTGTTTTTCTAATTTATTTTTTTTTTTTTCGTTTCAGGTAAGCGATTCTGATGAACTCCTAATATTGTAAGTAGAACAGGACACAATGATTGACTCGTTTATAGTTCCCATCCATGAAAAGATGCCTTTAGAGTTTCCAGCTTGATTAGGCCTTTTCCTTTGAAGAAGTCTCTGTTGGTAACCACGGGAATGATAAACTGCTGATCACGTTTTCGAGTGAGCTTTAAGAGTTGTATCAATACCCACAGGCATGTTTCTCGATTTTTACCAATTTTGTGCAAGTCTCAAAAAAAATGTCAGACCCGCAATATGGAGCTCAAAAATCGTGACAAGCTATGCTTGTCCTTTACCTCATACAGGTCTACGAAGGACTAGTTGGCAAGAAAATCACTATAGGTCTTGCACAGCCTGCAGTTGATAGGGAAGTAAGCAGAAACAAGGCAGTTTGGCCGATATACTCTTTTTTGAGTAAACCATAGTCCGTGGATACAAAGCCACGCTAAAAGATACATTCACCACTTTCAGAAGCACTTTCATCGTCAAACAGCAAAACACAAGTTGCCATTGAAGTTCAAGAATGTTGGAAGCCCTGTTGAAGCCGAACAAAGTTTATTGTGACATTTAAAGAATGGCCAACTTGGTAAGCCATGGTAAGAGTGGCTATGAGAGTCGCATCAACTCTGTAGCTACAGTTTTGATCGATCTGTATGAATCACTTGACAGTGAAATGACTCGTAATTCATCACAAGCTCACTGTCCACTTGTTTATACATATGTACGTATGTCTGGCTTAAATTCCGATTCCTTTTACTTTTCAGTTTCCCCTTTGTATTGACGACAAAAAGTCAATAAAACGCATCCAAACAGTATCCGTATCTATTTATCTTTATGAGAACTCGTTCCCTGATTCATCAAGGTTCATAGAATCTCATCGGAAGATCTGTGATATCCCCCTGAACTCTATCCAACTGGTTTGGGGTCTCCTCTTCTCATTTACAAACGACCGGCGACATGGTTTTCAATTTTATTTTTCATTTCCATCGCCAGTGTGTGCATGCGTGTGTGTGTGTATAAATGGCCATAATGTTGATGTCCCAATATCGTTTATCATAATTTTATCTGATTTTTTTAATGTACAGGTATATTTATTTAATTCTCTCTCTCTGCCTCTACTCCTTCTTTGCGTATAAATACTTATAATCCTCCTCCTCCTCCTCCTCCAAGCCCCAGACAAGTGTGTTTGGTCATCACATTATGAAAAGATACTTTAAGCACATGGGTCGAGATTGGAGTCAGTGTGGATCGCCTTTCACGCGAGATACCTACATAATTAAATTAATTGAGGTGTCCTTTCGGGATACACACTTGGCCACAGCCACAGGAGGGGGATTTGTGAGTACGGCAACGTTCGATTCGTATATTGACACTTAAAAATTAATTTTTATCGTCGAGAGAGAATAATCCGAACAAATGGTTATGAGGATGAGTCCGCCGGCCGCCACCATAATTTCGGAGGTCCTCGAGACTTCCTGGAATGCTTTGGTATGCTGCAGCTCCAGTCGCCGAATGGAGAGGCAATAACTTTTATTACTTGAGAAATGGGGGCATTTAATTTTTACAATTATAGGTAGAGATACTTCTGCATTCGATTGAGTGTGCGGATTGGATTGTAGGTCAGGTTTTACGGAGGAGAGACCTTGCGGAGCCAGCAATGTTACAATATGCAAATCAACGTCCCATCCGAATGATGGAATGATTAATGCCATCGATTAATTCATATTCATAGATGTTTCGCAATGGGCCCCCTTGTGGTGGGCTGGGGCACCGTTCCACCACAACCGACTATTATGGACTATAAATACCGCGAGGCCTCGAGGAGAGAACCTCTCCTAATAATTAATACTCTGTCATCCATTTTCCGTTCTGGCGAAAAACAAAAATCGAAACCATCGCGAAATGCTTGAGGGGTTTCCCTGACTTGGCTTAGCCACTCTCGCTGCCATTAATCAAATATGTGTGTACCCTTTCACCGTGGCGCAGGTTTGCGTCTGGAATCCTGTCATATCCACTAGAGGAATGCATTAATCGTCTCCTACTTAACGCCGCTTGTGTGTGTAGTATCGCGTATTATCTAATTAAAAATTATATATTTGATTAGAGCCCGCAAACAACAGGTGGAACGGGTTTGTGCCGGCATTCCACCACACAAATTGCTGTTCTTGTTGAGTGCGTAACTAAACTCTTTTACCCTACGGGGACTGTGTATGGTGGTGACTGGTGGTAGGGCTTCTTGGCGTATACAGGTTGCAAGCCGGCAGTAATTTTCTTCTAATTAAAATTGAATCATCTTTTGCTGGAAACTGGCCATAAGTCGGGTGGGTAGTTCACCTTCCCATCAATTATCGTTCAAATGCCATGGAGTGGACGTTTCAGCTTGGCGTTCTGTAGGGTGCTGTACGTTAGAGGTGCTGGAATGCTGTTCGTCGTACTTGGATTTGCATGGAAAGTTTGAGTTCTTCATCCTTGTGCAAAGCATCTAAACCTATGTATCTCGAACTGTACAAAAGTTGATTTTACAAGTTGGAACTTTTTTTATGAAGCGAAGACTTCTATAGAGGCCAACTGGCTAAGTACGTCAATTAGACGAGCAACTAGATAGAACATTCTTGGTTTTTGTTGTCCGGCCGGACTAGGTACGAATGTTGTCACGAAGAGGGTGCAATGTCCGTGATGGTATAAGCCTTGAACTGGTCCATGACAGTACTAATCCGACCATCTGGTTGTATGGCTTATGGCTGAGATATCTGTGCGAATCAGTGGATAGCGACCTTCATTGACCTTCTCTACAATTTGGGAGCGACATTCTCCATTGTTTGTACCCTAGGAGCTAGAAGGGACTGTCTGTTAGTAGTCTCTTGCTAGAGGGTTTCATTAGATAGCTCGGTACTAAGAAGGATGAAGTCTAGAGGCTTATTAAAGGTACTCTAGACTCTTTTTATAGAAAGACGTACATTTCTAGATGAAACCTTTTAACTCTTGGTTTTGTTAAAATTTTGAGAAATTGACTATCCACCACGAGTAGATTTTAGGAAACCTTTGTAAGGTTTTCAACGACAACAGTCAGCCTCTGAGAGCTCTTTAGTGTTAAACACATCAAACGGAAGAGTTTGGAGGGAGACTAGTTCAGGTTTTGGGTACAACATTTCTGGAACCAGTTGGGCAAACGTGTTGGTTGGGAATATGTTGTTGCCCAGTTCAATCATCCCAAAGAGAGAATCAATTTTGATGTATTTCTGGCTATCAGTACAAGAATTTGAAAGATTTTCTATGAGACCTACCTTTTTTGGTTCTGCTAAGGCTGGGCATCCATATCATTTCAGGTTTCATAGTAATCTACAGACTCATACTTCTACTTGATCTGCCAGTGGCCAACAAGGATTTGCGGACAATAAAAGAATGAATTGGGTACTCTGAAAACATTTGGTACGGAAAAACCTCAATACATGCATACATGCATATAAATGAGCCTACAACTCGCCTGATTCTGACATTACTCTACTGTCTAGGGTTACAGCAAAATCAGGGAGCATACCACTTCCAACTGGCTTTGGAAAATGCTCATCACGGCTAATATCAATTTCACTCTCGGACATACCAGAGACATTGGCTAAGAATAAATTATTTCGTCACTTTTTGTGGGCCCCGTGGCTCAGTGGTTAGTGCGTTGGACTATGGAGCAGGGGGCTCGAGGTTCGAATCCCAGTCGGGGAACATCTAAAAGTTTTTCACGGCCCCAGCTCTCGCGAGCGTCTGACAAACATCCGAGAGTACACAACTGTCTCGAGAAAGCTTTTCAAATAACAAATTGCCCTTCGGACACGGCATTAAACAGTAGGCCCCTTCCATTCGTGTAAAGAATATAACACGCACAACACGAATGGTTGTGAAAAGCTGGGCCCTGGGTCCCATCGATCTGTTGCGCCAAATTTGGGCTACAATCTGAGGGCTGTATGTAAGCGTTTAAAAAACGGAGGTGGTACCATTTAGCCGAAAGTACAAGATACCACCCTTTAAGCTGCCTAGGTTTGTTGGATTGGAATTTTCTCTCTCAGAGTTGCTTAGAACTGGCAACTCAATGTACAGGAGTAAGGCTCAGAATGGACCACAGGTTAGAAGGAAGCCCTGAAACCGGCAGTGATGCACTGGCTACCCATAATAGTAGTCAGACCAATTCTTACACATGAGGGTCTTCTTGGTGAGAGGTTATGATTAACAAAGAGATGTTGACCAGGGTACCAGGCACAGTCCGTATATCCATTATTAGTACTCCAGGGACTAAACCCATGGCTCCACAATCAATGCTAAGCACTACTTCAATCCTATTCCATGTGGAATACCACTCCTACCATTCTCCACTCGAGATACCTTCTCACTGCTGCATTCCAGACGTTCTCTTGAAGCAAGGTTCTTCGGACAATTCAGTATGTTTGTTCCTTCTGCTGTTACACTCATCCTTTGATACTGATCTGCCACTTCCCTGCTAGATTTGGTCCAACAGATTCCAATGGATTGCGACATTGTTCGTCATACGATCTTGATTTCAATTTTTCAAGGCAGCTTCAGTAAAACTAGGTACATCACATGTACAGTACTGATCTCTAAAGGGAACCCTGCGGTACTCCTGTTTCTTTGACATTTTCATTAGAATTTACGATTTACATTGGAGCTCTGATAGTTCTTTCTCTTCGGGACACGGAATACCCTTTTGAATGCTTCATTGTGTCATTAGATAGTCCAGTCACTAAGAAATGATGCAATGATCATGTGGCGATAGTGTCCAACCGTCCAACCGTCCAACTTTTACCCTTTTCCTTGCTCCACAGAATGATTCTATGATGTTGGAGAGGACCTCTATGTAGCGACTGGAACCATTACTAGGTTCCTTGGGTATACGTGGTAAAAGTGGAAGCAACACTTATTTAGACTTTTAGTCCTCGTTACAGCTAGCTTCGCCCTAATTTGGCTCATGTTAGACCATCGGGACTGCTTTATGGGTCCCTGGCTTAGTACTTTAAGAAAAGGAAACAGTTCTGCGTTCATCTCTAAAATCCAACAAGTGTCAGGCGTAGCTCTTGAGAGATGACTTCATGAAGTCAGGCAAGTCATTTGAAGTATGTGTGAGTTTTGCTTGTGGTCTTCACCTAAACAGCCACTCTGAGTCTGAGTCTTCCAATCATGTCTCATGCATCACAGCGCCCGCAATAGGGTGCCTCTAAAATGCTCCTGCAACTCCCGCATATTCTCAATATTCTTTCCTGCCCTCTAAACACTCTCAAACGGGCCGTAACTGAGTCCCAAGACCAAGAACCTCCTCTTGTGGCCAAGTATCTGGACAAACCGATTTCAATTATACGATATACATGCAGCCACACAGTAATCAGCATGAGATGTAATTATAATCTTTGCCATAACTAACTAACTGGTCTCTCTCTCTCTCTCACTCTGTTCCAGAGAGACTGGCCAACATCAGCCACCATCACCGTGGAGAGGTGTCTTGTGTGTGTCGGTTGGTTGGCTGTTGGATGTTTCGCAGCAAAGTGCAGGTGCTTCTGCCATTCGTCCCGCTTGTTTGTCTATGACTCTGCAGCGCTGTCCTGTCCCGTCCTGTGTTGGTTTTTGTGTGCTAATTAAAATTCTCATTTGTTAGCATAAATTAACTTAATTAAAATAAAATTAATAATCCTAAGAGATGGAGCGGAGCGCTGGCTTAGAGAATGCTCCATTATCAGCCAGCCCGTCTTCCTGCCATCGTGCTGGCGTGGAGGATTAACGTAATGATGTTGCACTGTGAAGGGTTAAACCTCCTGTGTGTGGATTTACGTTTGAGGGGTAAAGTCTTTATGGTTAAAAGGAACTGACTCTTGCTGAGGAGTTTAATGCCCCACCACTGCTGGATGATAGCTGACCCCAACAGGTATTGATTCCCACGAGCCGCCTAATCGCCATAGTTTGTCTGTTGTGTCAGTAATTTGTCCCAAATGCATAATTCCCTGACAAAAACCTGAAGTGGCACATAATTCTGAGAAGATTTAGCAGCGTACACGCCTCGAATTCAATTCTCATCTGCTCTCCGTCTAGCAGAAGCTTTTCACTTTTACGAGTATGTGCGGCCCCTCGACTCGACTAAACCTTCGATTTCACTTCTTCCGGCTGCGGGTAAATCAAAATAAATCGCCCATTGAGGTCTAGCTTCGGTGATCTTCGCTCCGTAAATCCATACGGGCGGCGCGCATACACGCACTCGGCTCTCTGTCAAAACTGTATGATGATACCTATACTCCGGCGGCAAAGTGGGTCGCCCGCTACACTCGGATCCCGCTGGATTTATGGAAATTTACGATTTAATTAATCGAAAATTATTAATAAATCAACACCACCACCAGCGGCGGCGGTGGAACTTTCACTGGGCACACAGTGCAAAAGCCGTCACCACAAACAGCACAACATTTCGTCTCTGCCAATGAATTATGGCAGCTCCCGCGACCCCAAAAAGGACACAAAGTGTCCCATAAAAATGATGTATCTATGGGAGGGCACCCCCCAAAAAGTATTTCCGTCTGTCCCTCTGTGCCCTATCGCCAAATTAGAATCAGATAACCCCTCTCACCTTTTGAGGTTGAATTTCCGGTGCTGCGTGTATCTCTTAGATACGAATACACTCGTATTAGCATACTCGTATCTGGAAATTATATTTCGTTACGAATGGTTGTTGTTTCTATTTTTTGGAGGCGACTTGAGCTGGCGCTAGACTTGTAGTGCGCGTCCCAGTGGGTCAACTTATAGAACACAGCCGATGTGTGCCGTGGAAAATGATATGGTTACACAATGGATTGGCTTATTTATTTGACGGGGCCCCGATGGGTGTGATTTGAATATGCAGATGCACGAGGGGCCCCCAGGGGAAATTAGGGACACACAACGAAGGCAAATTAAGTCTTTTGTTTGGAAGGCATTTTTATGTCCACGATCCGAGCATTAGACCTTCGTTAATGAAGTGCTGAAATGTTTTTATTAATTTTCCTGCGCTCGCAGTCGAGATGTAGGAGATATGGGATGGACAGTATCTTTATAATCAAATGGGTTAGGTGAGCTGTGAATTTAAGAAATTCTTCTTCTTTTCGTGTGGATTAGGCCATTCAATTGGGAACTTTCCACTCGTGAAGGGGTGACATTCCATCTGAATTCGATAAAATTAAGCTTTTTACAGAATCTTAACACAGATGCGAATGGGTTTACTCATGTCGAAGCAAATCAAATGGGAAAGATGGCATTCCTGCATATATAGGGTTAGAGGTCCGAAACAGAGACTTAAGTAGCCACGTCAACACAGCAAGAAGCCATGAAGTGGCAAGTGGATAGGTATAACCAAATCGATAGGAGTATGCTGTCAGTTTTGGTTTTGTTACAAGCTTTGCCTGTTCCAGGTCCTCTGTGAGTGTCGGCATATCTACTGCATCGACTGTCGATTGGGACATCAGAAACCTGATTCCGTTTTCACTATTAGAGATAACTTTTCCAAATTCTAGGAAATGATATCTGTAGTGTCATGGTAGGATTTAATAAGTAGAAGGACTGACTGAGTCCTACTAAGTATTTGTTCTAATGTCTTAGAAGCGAGGTAGATGCCTTAGCCTTTCAGAATTTGTCTCTTACAAGTTACGTACTGGTAACCTAGTTTTGTTAAATAACCTACTTATGTCCTGTATCCCCTTGTGGGTCTTGGGGCCTTTACAATGCCTGCGCGTCATCGTGTGCGATTTCTAGAAATCTGCCTCAGCTCTCCCCAACTCTTTCCTAGTTGCCTAGTCCTCCTAGGACCACAGCGTATCCTGCCATCCTGAGTAAGCGGGTTCCATTGCATCGCGTGGTTAGCTATGGACCTGTCACCCTCTCGGAGAGGATGACCAATCCACTGCCTCTTTGGTCGTCGTATGGTTGTTTAAGTTAAAGTTTTATCGTTAGAGACATGGTTTGGCCAGAAAATCCTAAAGATATATCGTAGGCAACTATTGATGAACGTTTGCAGCTTCCTCGTGATAGTGGCCACATCCATATAGCAGCACGGATTCAACATTGGTCATAGCTTGGTGGTTAAGCTAATCGGATTAATACGCCAAACTGTGGATAGCAACCGGGGCAACTGGAGAGGCTTGTTGGTTGAAAACCAGGTTCACCCCGAACTGTAGCGCCCTCTAAGTAAGTAAGTTAGTAACGTCTGGTGTTCCTGAAGGTTGTACTTTTAGCCCAACTGTGTTTGTACTTTCTGTCGATGATGCTTCTAGATTGTGTTAAGTAAGGACAAGTATTGCGATTAAGGTTTAGTTGCAGATGGTTAATAAGTAGGCCTTAACTCTTACGTATGTTACCTGCAGAGATACCTAATAGAATCAGTTCTCAACACTGATCTTCAAAAATGACATGCATCTTAGTTTCTGGATCGATTTAGACTCTGGGAAATCCCTTAATATTGCAGTCTGATCGGAGCTTGTTTGATGACATATCTTCAATGCTTTGTATGTCGAAGTCAACCGAAGTCAAACAGAGTACTTGATCTGCTTAAAACTTGTTAGAGATGGAAGGCAGAAAATAATTCTTTGTAACACCTACTATCGAGCTCTGTTTTGAATACAACGCCTCAAGTGGTCTACAGATTTTGTAAATGAGTCCTGAGATTTAATTTGAGTCTACTTTTGGACAGAGTGCTGGGCATCCGTATAGAAGTTAAAAGGGAGATTCCTTCTAAATTTTTTAAAACTTCCTGCAGTCTCCCCAAGTTATAACATGTCTGAGAATAGAACACGCCGAATGGTTTGAAGATTCTAGGCCTAGGGTTCCATGAATGACACTTCCTATTGAAAGAACCTTAATTTTTGCTTTGTAAGGAGAAGATTCGTCTTCTCCTAAGCTCCTACGGAAATGAAAGCCTCCTTCGCAAGGGATCAAGGATTTATTGTATTAGCTAGCCCCCTACGGTCCTTTGCTCTGGCACCCTGAGAACACTGACTATCTTGTTTTTAATTCATGCTTTCACTCTCCCTATTGGATACAGGATACCAAGCTAACAATGTTTATTTGCCACCGCTTAAGCCTCCACATAACAATCCATTAAGAACAATTCAAGACTCTTAACCCAGTATAGGCAGTATTGATGCCCTTACCCAAGCAAGGACACATTTTTCTTCATAAGGCTGCTTGAACCGATTGCTTGAAAGATGAAACGACGTCATCCTATGTGGTTTGAAGAGCTCCTTGCCCGATTACACATGAAGTGTCATTTGTGCTGAACATCTTGGCTTATACCGCTGATTCTAGACTAAACTGGCCAAATAGTCTCTTAGAAATCGACCAGGACTATTTGAAAATCATAAATCAACCGAGCCTCTGGGCGTTCTTGTATAAGAAGGAATGGTAACAGTATAGCCAAGGTTCTGGAAAGAGCTTAGCCCAGCCAAGTTGGAGGTATATTGGAGGTTCCTTTTCGGCTATTGGTAGGCATTTCGATTTGTATTGCCCTACAAGGAGTCAACACCTTCGTTTCCAAACAACTGTGTACCATACTTGCTGTAGGATACAAATAGGATACGTTGACTGGTCGAAGGGATAGTATTTGTAGTGACAGTCAGGGTGGCCGACAGCTTTGGGAAAGACTATGCCAATAACAACACCGAATTCCTTCTCAAGTCGAAGAGGATGATTTATAGAGTTCGCCTAGCCTGGTAGGTTAAGATACTCTCACTGTTAGTGTTCTACTTATAGCCATCAATGTAGTGTTAGCAATATCTTTTCAATTATTGCAAAGAAAAGTCGAATATGATCTCACTACCACCAACCTCTCAGGCTAATA
The DNA here is from genome assembly GCA_963583995.1 of Xylota segnis. Classification (NCBI taxonomy): domain Eukaryota; kingdom Metazoa; phylum Arthropoda; class Insecta; order Diptera; family Syrphidae; genus Xylota; species Xylota segnis. Next base: position 10,709,168 of record OY757238.1, on the reverse strand, counting down.
TTTGATTAAAGAATCGATAAAATGGAAGACGATATGTAAAAATGAAAATAACTATGCTAAGCATCTTCTTCGTCTTCAGACGACTAACCTCGATGACTTGTTCCGAGCTGATAAAATGAAGACGCATGCGAGTGGAGGACGTCCTACTTGTGTGGAATGCTGTAAATGCGCTACAAGCCCTTGTCATAAACAAACCTTAGCACGTGTATCCACGTCCACATCCATGAATTTACAATAAAAGTTCGTCACTTGAAGTTGCGTTCGCGCGCTCGATTACCATCAGTTACGTCTGCGGCGCACGCTGCAACAACACCGTGTTAAACAAATTCAGACACGAAGATAACCATTTCCTTTATACTGTTGGTCGGTTGGTTGGTTGATCACAACCGCACCTACTTTTTGTCCGTCCGTCCATCCGTACTCCTCCTCCTCCTCCTTTGGGTGATGCATGCTCACTGGGTGCACTGATATTAAATTTCTTGTCAGAGATGCCGCCTGCTGCCAACCACACTCAGTCTTACATTTACATTTAAATCCATTATCAAGCCCAGAGTGGATCATCCCGCCAGAGAGTAAGCTTGACCAGAAAAACGAGTGTTAAAACCAACATTTTTCATTGTATAGCCCTCACCAACCCGAGAGATACGATTCCAGTTTTCAGATACGCTTGTAGATACATTGGCCCCTGTGTGTAGTACCTACAGATACATAAACGTGAAATGCAAATAACAATGCAGAAGAATTATGCTAAGCATATGCAAGTGGATGAGGAAAAAAGTGAGAAAGTGCTGTCGCAGAGAGGTTTAATTAAATTTATCAATCTCTCCACTCGAAGCCCATAAATAATAGGGTGGCGACACGGCCAGTACGACTGTCCTCAGTCCCGGCTAATGTATTCAAAAACACTTTTAATTAGTAACTAATTAGTAACATTTCCGTTGCTCATTTGAGTCAAAGATTGCATTTTTAATAACGTAATTAGAATTAATTGCTAGTCGTAGTAGATACAAGTATCTGTGAGAAAATATGCAAAATAGTTTTTGGTATAGTTTTATGCAAATGCCTTCAAATCTTCTTCTTTTTCTTCTTCAACTTCTTCTTCTACGACGGAAGAGACCCTTGTCAAGGGGAAGAGTTGAAGCTGTCCATCATTTTGTTTCGAAAATAATTTACAATCAACCTGATGAATGTACAGTCATTTGGACTTTTATTATAAATTTGTGGCATAGGGTGATCAAAAAAATGGATCCTGAGAACTCCATTAAATTGGCTAACACTGAGCTTAGTAGCGATAGAGGGTCGATGTAATGGTTGCCAGAGTTGCAAGAGCGTTTTTTTCCAAAAATTTGTATCTCCTTTCCATCATCATAGTGTCTATTCCCATGCTCGTCGCTTACAGCGCCTTAAACTCTGAATAGGACACCCTACGACAAGGCTTTAAATTTCGACCTCGTTCTTGACAAGAAACTTTGCTGGAAACTCAATGTCCATGAACTACAGCTCTGCACTGTTGTAAGCGATAGGAATTATATGGGAAGAAAGGTTTTTCAATAAGGACATAACAATTTTGAGTTCAAATAGGGGTACACCCTTTAATTTTTTTTCATAGCTCGTCAATGTCAAAATATTGGTCAAAGTGTACATTTTTATCGTGGTGAAGTTCAGGAAAGAGTGACTTTGGAAATTATCAGAATTTGCTACTGAAATGCTGAGTAGGTAGGTACAACTTTAATCCAATTTTCCAACCAGACAGACTGTATCTATTGAGTGTTCCTGTTCCAATGAGACCATGGATGACCAGACGAAGTACCTAAGCTGTTAGTGTTTCAGTTCATAATGAGTCAAATCAGTAGATTCCATGCCGTTCACAGGAATTGGGAATCTGTCAGCCCGAATTGTGGCGGATTTAATTGAGAGGTCTAGTCAAAGATAGGGCACTCCTTTACTGGTTTTTTTGAGAATCTTGAATTCCTCTAGCAAGACACCGACTACGAACTTTCTTGATTCCTGTGCGGTATCTTAGAATCACGCATCCCCTCAAGCCTCAATTGGAGGGATGACTTGTGCCTACAAAGACACTTTGGTCGGACGGAAGTATGCCCAATTGATGGATAAACTCAAAAAATTTAAATCGATACTCATCACCTTTTAACAAGCACCACCTATGAGTTATCTAGTTCTGGAATCCTTTCCAGATTCGATGGCAAAGAAGAATGGCGACGGGATTTGTCCAGAATCCACATGTCAACATCATGGTCCTGTGGTCAAAGGAAGATTTTCTCTCAATCGCTCTTTTTTTGATATAAGAAGGCAAGCTAAGCCCCCTGACAAACAACTAAAGTAACTCTCTGTCAGGGCTTGGATCATCCCAGTGGTTTAGGCCACTCGTGGTCCTTATGAGAGAAAAATAGTAGTTGGCTAGACATAGAGAGCAGAAGGTGCAAGCTTGCACATTGACTTAATCAGAAGAGTACAGCAGATGAACAACACTATGGCACTGTGGCGGCGGATTCAAGTGGAATAATGAAGCTTGGTTTGTGTAAATGGAGGCAGCTAGCTAGGATAGATTAGGTACATGGGAAGACGAGTAAAATGGATCCACAATGCCACATTCAAGTCAAATCAGACCCATTGTGGCACCCTCAGGGGAGAGATGTCCCTTGTCTTGCCTTATCTGGTGTTGTGCCTAGTGATGTAAAGATAGACAGGATTTCCTGTCCTTTGACATAACTCTGTCGAACCTACTTTTATCGAAGTAAGGTCATACATTTGTTGTGAGCATACAGATGCTAAGTATCGAACTGGGTATAGAGGCTTATAGGGTGAGGTTCAGGACCACCCCGGACGTATTTTTTTAAGCTGAAGTCCCAACTGATGTGCTTTTGGTTTCATTGGTTCTGAAGGTTGACTAAAATATTGTTTCTCCTAAGCTTTGTCTAACTTTGCTAGAATACTCCAACTAGTAGTCGGTATCAAAACTGATTGAGATCCGCTTTAAAGATTTAGAAGTCCAGCGTTCTATTAACATCGCTACTCCAGGAACCATCAATAGTTTCTTAAGGAGTAGCATCTCCTTCGGTTTAAGTCGGCTTAGTAGACATGTTTTACGCCGAGATGATGCTATCAGTTGAAAGTATTGTCCCGGGGTACAAACAACACTAAAAAGAGGCTAAAATGTGTATAAATGGCTTGAAAAGGAAGGTCCTCAAGGGCTGGTGGTAGTAAGAATTTGTATTAGACGTCCAAAATGTCCAAGACACCTTGAGCGGATGAACTCTAACGATGCTGGTAGGGACTCCGTTTTGCAAACCTGAAGACAGTTGGCTAAATAAAGACTTCTTGTTGGTGGCAAATTTTGGCCAAAATAGTTGAGAATGTTTAACAAGGATTGGCCATGATCTAAAACTGGATCTGATTCCCCAATCGATCGTGGTATCATAGGTCTTAAAGTAGGTGGCTATGTCCCTCCTACTGTAGGGTTCACTTGGACCAGAGAAGATCACTTGTGCTATCACACAATCCTTTCGATTTATGGATGAATTTCCAAATTTTGTTTGCCATCACAATCAGCAATATCTTCAAGCTCCTCAAAGGAGTATGTATTCGCCCAGAATCTGGTAGTTATGGATGGAGATAATGCATGCCAGCTGCAGAGAAGGTCAAATGGAGATTCTTCCACTTTTTTAGCTGTACCACGATTTTCCGCAATTCCAAGCCTTAGGGTGCGCCAATGCGTGCAACCTCTGCTGATAAGTGGCAGACTTTTCGTGGTATCTTACTCTTTCCGCCAAATTTGTCTACGAAATTGTCTTATACCTTTTTTTGTAAAATGAAGTGGCCGCTTTCCTAGCCAAGCGTTATGACGGTTTAGTCTAAAAATAAATCTTTAGGAAAAAACACCACAAAAGTAGGCGTGTCTGTGGGATTTTGGAAGAAACTTGGTAGACATAGTGCGACGGAGTAGATATGCATATACGACCAGTATTCCCTAACAAACTGATTGATTTGGTGCACCCTGTACAGATCGAAAGGAAACAGACACCGAAGCTACCTGAATTGGTGTTTGCCACCAATGACCAGTAGTAGTTGAACTGCTGTCCATAGCTAGCAGTAGTCAGTACTAACTCATGCCATGACCCGGACCAAGGGTTAGCTGCTCTCCCACAGTGATCGCACGGCAGATGATTGATCGACGGAAATTATGTCGTTAGTGTGGATTCTTATTTCTTCATAGAACCTGGCGCTGGCGTCTCCTTATGAATATTTATAAGCTCGGCTCCATGGTTAGTTATTGGCCCGGAAAGTCCTCCCGCAGAGAGGTACACACTCCTCCCAAAACAACGTCGTCGGACAAATTTAATTACTTGTAAGAGGGAATGACACACACCGTGCTACACCACAAGATACCACCTTCACCTTCACCTTCTCCATTCACCATTCACCGTCGCCATCTAGGGTCGTGGTCATCAGCAAATTGAGGCCTTCCCCCGGGTACACCAGGCGTTTTGTTCTCCCGGAACCATGCATCATCATCATCGTCATCGTGATATCCAATGACACCTGCTGAGCATAACATTGGGTCCGTTTCGGACTCCGAGTGTGTGTGTAGCAGTTTTTATTTTCCCCGATCCACCGGCGGATATCATCTTTCCACTTGCGACCACCACTGACACAATTGAAAAATTGACAACAAAACCTGGAGGAGAACATCTCTCGAAAGGCAGGGAAATCTATCAGCCTAGCCTTAACCCGTCCGTGGCCGATTCTTCCCAGCAGCAGCATCGGGAGTAGGAGATCTAAATTAAAAATTTGTGATCGTTTGTTATGCGTTATGGAAATTTTTGTGTTTTTTTTTACGAGACAATCAGCTCGGAGTTTTGAATTTCATTCGAACGCGCGCCATAAATCTTAGGCGGGGGGCTTTGTCTTGGGGCTTGAGTCTGAGGCTCTTTGTAGAGGTTTGTTCATTGTTTAATTGGCTGGTTGGCTTTTTTTTTTTTTGTGTTAAACAGCTTTGTGTTACGATTTTGTTTAACATTTTATTTTATTTTAGGTTGCGTTTTTGTTTTGTTTTTTTTTTTTTTGGTTACAAGCGCTTGAGATACAGCTAAGAGGGAATTAGTGTTCAGATTTTATGCCTACAAAGTGAGGAGACAATCAAAAGGTTTTACGTCTCTGGTGGGAGTTGGTGGGAAATATATGGCTCGGTCGACTATCAAACGGGAAAGGCTTGATTGTGTCTCCCTAAGGTGATGGATATACGAGAGAATTGTTAGGCTACTTGAACCTGGGTGTTGTGTTTTTAGATTGTTTTGTTCGAAAATTGCTTTAGTTGATGGTGTTAGGGTCATTTTCCGACCAACTGCCGTACTAGTCTTCTCATTTACCAATTTGTGGGTCTGTGAAACAGCCAAGCTTAATAATACGAAAGGAGAAGATTAGCATTCTGTGGACAGTGGCCTAAGGGGTCTTGGTTGCGAGGAGTATCATCATTTTCGACTGATTTCAGTCACAGAACTATGTCTTAGGGCCTAATATAAGCAAAACATTCTTTTAAAGCTATACTGTCAGTTTGTGTTCAGTATTCAATGACTGCTCTTTTGTAGGCTCCCAGAACCGCAATATTATCAACGAATGTAGCTATTTTCTGTAGAGTATGGAACCAAGGATGATGCCTTGAAGAACTTTAGAACTATTCCCTATTAGCTTTTATTTCCCTTAGTGTTGTTCACTCACTTGTCCTTCGAAGACTTGAGGTCGGTGCTTAAAACTTTTTCGCACTTCTAGTGATTTTGGTTGATAGTTTTAAGATTTCCACTGTAGTCAAGCTGGTTTAGGTGTTTGGAAAGTAGGTTTTCGAACAATTTACACATGATAAGCACATTACAAGCGCTGCCTCATACTGTGCAAGTACCATGATCACTTCAGCAAGGGATCTTTTAGGTTGCAATCCCAACAAGAACTTACTTAAAGTGAATTGAGGTACTTAGGTTAAAGGATCCTGGAGTTTTCCTTTTGTGGATTTAAAGGGATAACATTTAAGTTCTTTTAGGAGGTTGCCTTTAGTCAGCTAGTATTTAAAATTATGCATACATGTGGGCCGAATCATCTTTCGATCACCGAATATCAACTTCCATTTAGTTGAACTACTTAACCATATACTTAACGGGCTCCCGACCCGTCAAGAGTCCCTGCCTGAGACACGGTAGCCTTCCATTCTCTTCGATCCCGGGCACGCTGTTTCCAGTTGTCCAGACCAAGCGCTCTGGCATCCGCGATAGCTTGGTCTTTAAAACGGAGGTTCGGTCTTCCTTGTCGTCTCGAACCTGGGGGCTGTGAGTTATTATTGTTATATTATTATTATTGTCCATTCGCTCGATGTGGCCGAGCCAGTGCAGTCGACGTATTTTGGCTTTTTGGACTACATCCACATCTTGGTACAGCTCGTAGAGTTCGCGGTTGTATCTTCTCCTCAATTCGCCTTCCTCGCATATGGGACCGAAAACTCGACGAAGAATTTTTGTCTCGAAAGTGCCCAACATGTGCTCTGCTTTCCTGCTTGTCGTTCAGCACTCGGCTCCATATAGCAGAACTGGCAGGATCAGAGTTTTGCAGAGCATACATTTCGTCTTCCTAGATAAGAGTTTTGAACCCATTTGAGCTGTTGACCCTATAGAGCTGTTGAATCATTGCATGTCCTTTTACTTCCCAAACAGTATGTTCTAGGGTCTGGTAGCCCTAGCAAAATCTCGAATGTTATGGGCTTGCTTGACTGTCTGAAATGACAACCTGTTCCAAGTTTCCTAATTTTTGTTTTGTGTTGAGATATTGGGTTTTAAACTCTTTTGTTGATAGCTACTACATTTTCAGCATTTATTTCTTTAATATTTCAGATAAATTGTTTTTTTCATTTGTTCAACAGCTAATAGCTTTTTTCTAATTTATTTTTCTTTTTTAATTTCAGGTAAGTGAACACGATTCTTTCCTAGTATTGTAAGTATTCAAATTCTATACAACATCAGCCCCTTTTGCCTAAACAAAATATGTATCCTTTTTGGTACTTTTTCAAGCATCTCGGCAGGTATAGCAACGAATAGAGTTGTCAAACGGTGCTTGTTGGGCACGATATTTTCGACGATATGCACGTTGAACGACTATTTTCACTGTACAACGTCAATATCTCAGGGCGATGTTTCAGTTTCCTATTAATGTTTAAGAATTGACTTTTCAAAAACATGTGTACTTCAATCAATCGCTGAAAGAATTGCTCTCTCAAACGTGATTTGTTCGTTTGTTGTCTCAAAGAGAACATTTCCAAATAACTACATATTTGGTTTGTTAAGTTTTTGCGTATGTAACTCTATAGTATCTGCGTTTTTGCCTCTGAATATTGAACACTTCTTGATTAGGTCCTTACTTACTCAGAAGGGACTGCATTCTAGTCGATCTCAAGCACATGGTTTCTGGTTCTCTTGGTGTCCAGATAGCCTAGATTTTTTGAATATTTCGTGTGATTTCCGTTCCGTTCAGTACTATACTTTCGATGGATACTTTCATGTGCGACTTGTTTGGAATTTTTTTTTTTGATCTACGGAGTTTGAAGATCGCACTGGCTTGACAATCAGTAGATATACGCATTTGTATTACAAGACAGAGTTTGAAACATTCCTTGACTAGTTGGCGCATTGTAGATGAAGGAAAGCATCTGATCCTCTCAATTAGCTCAAGATTTTGCTAATAAATTTGGTCCTGACGTCCTATTAAAGGAATACTTTGGACATCAATACTAGTGGCTCTTCTGCGCGACTCACGTCATTAGTGAGAGTTGAGAGCTATTTCTTTTGTGCTTTCCCAGCGGTATGCCTCTGACTAGGATCTGTCTATGGTTTTGATCATCGGAGATTCGGTAGCTCTTCGTTATTTTGTATTCTTACAGTACCTACAAATGCTGTGGCCATCTTTACTTTTCTTCCTAGAATCTGACTAAATACTTTGTCCTCGCTTTCTTTATGTTATGGTGGAGTGGTTGCAGATCTACATCTTCTACCAATGAACAATACTTACTACAATCAGAACTTCAGTATTCAGTTCAACAGCATACTAAGACAGCCGAATGTAGGATTATGACAGGCACGACAAACCTGGTTTTTTTTAAAGGCTCCGCTAAAGTGTGTAAGTTTATCCTTTCGAGGGATCTTCTTATTTTAATCCCAACTTGCAGAAACTAATCAAGTTGCCTGACGAAATATTTCAGCCATTTACACAATATGGCAAGTGAGACTGCTCCAAGCGATATTGATGCCGGATGGAGGAGATCTCCTTTCCTGTGATCCGGGTTAAGATTCCATTCCCATCTGAATAATTTTAGCAAAGGCATTTCCAGCGTCTATGTCTATCATCCTTTGCCATCTAAATAGGACTAGTACCTCATGGGTTTGATAGAGTCGGAAGTCAATTTCTCATATTACAGTCCGAACACTGCAACATACAGATCAATAAGTAGTTTCTTTTCATAAAGTAAGCGGGCTCTACAGGTCCTTGTAACTAGAGAGGATCAAAATAAACCTTTGAGCTGCATAACTTTTTCCTTCTATCGACGATAGCCTGGCAGCAAAAACGATATACGACTTCGTTTTCGCTTAAACAAATATTCCAAAACAGTATTGGTGTTACAACTGTGCCTTGTGGCACTCCATTGTATTGCTTTTACGGCTCTGTCAGCTCCGACCATAGATTCTCCATAAAGGATCGCTTCTTTTCCCTTTGATTTTAGGTATATTCCTCCAAGTTTGTATAGAGACTCATATTACTTTCTCACCATCTGGATGTTCCAAAAGTGTGAAGGAGTCCTTTTGGAACTCACACCCTACGGCTTCTGCTTATGACTTAATTTAGTTTACGTTGTCTGTTAATTTTACAGCCACAATAACTGAGCGTATGCATCGCACGTGACACACAGTTTAGTCTCTATTGGTTCCCGTTCCAATATATTCTCGGAATAAATCAATCCAAGCAATACCGGCGGACTATCCTTGACACTAATCACCGTCTCATGGTCACTTGTCTGGAAGCAACTCAAATCTAAATGAAAAATTCTGCTAGGACTGCCCATTAACCTTCAATTACTGCCTAATTGCTAGGTGCATTACATAAAAAAAGGACTATTCCCTATTGGTGTCCTTTTTCTCTGTTTTTTTTTTTTCAGCACGACCTTGAAGAAAGGCTGACCTTGAAGTGGGAATAGTGTAAGCAAATGCAGTCGTGTGTCCAGGACACTAATGATTATTGGATTTTCTCCGAATCAGGCGAATCCTTAATGATTGACTAACTGTCCTTGATGGCACACGAGTGGTCCATCCCCTGCGCACGCAGGTTGTGTGTGCAATTTGTACGTTTTGTTGTGTTGTAGGCACTTTTTGTGTGCAATTTGCAAGGATAATTCACACACCCTGCCGGGAGATGGCATCATAAAATAATTATCAGGATGCTGTTGTGTCTGTTTGTGTATCGTCAAAGACATTCGGCTGCAGCTGTGTGTGCACGAAGCAGAAAAAGTGTGAAGAATTGACATTTCTTTCGAAATACGATTCGCATCGAAGGACGACGCGCAACCCCCCCTGCTGAGATGGCTTTATGACTTTTCAGGGAATTCCTAGGACATTCGATGAATAGGCAGTTTAACAGAAAAAAAAGCGAAGAAAAGAAAACGTAATATCCTTGCAAAGGATCTCCCATGAGAACCGTACGTAGGCATTGTAAAATTGCAATTATGATTGCATTATGGTTATCCGTTTAACAACAATTGATGTCCTTTTGTTCGTTGTTCGTGTTGTGTCTGCTGATTTATGTTTTGACTTTTATTTTGCTGTTTGGTGTCCTTAGTCTGTTAGTGGCATCCTGGTCAATTGCCAATAAATTACGGTCGTATATCGAAATTGTTTAGCAGACGACAAGAGCGGAGACGAGCAATTGATTGGGGGGAACCAGCACACCAGGTGGCAAATACCGAACATCCTTCGATGAGTGTCGGCTATATGGCCAGACTATCGCAGGATGTCATCGGGATGTGAAAATGAAAACAATGGCTGCTGCAACTACTACCACTGCCATTACCACTCGGCGGATCATTACTAAACAAGGAACGATGTTCAATTTAACTGGCACCATCGTGGTGGTGTGATGGAATTTTAGTTAAAGCTGCTCCTTAGGGCGCCATTGGTGGCATGTGTGTGTGTGTGTGGACAAAAGGCCTCCCCATGTCAGTGGCAGGAATTTATTGCATCTAGCTTGGACGTGTGATTCTCGTGCCCGGGGAGGATGTTTCCGAAACCTCCAAGTCATGTTCTGCTGCTGTTCTGCGGTATTGCTTATTGTGTGTTGTGTGTGGAAGTGTTCTTTGGTGGCTTTGTTGTTCTTTGGCTCTTTGATTTTTCGGGATGAAGTGGGAAATTTAATTACACCCCGGATGTGTTTAGAACACAATGCGCAAATAGTGGGATAGAATACTGGCCGCCGCCTGTGCGAGTTCAATTCAATTAAAATTCGCATTCGGACGCAGGCCATTGGAATGTTGCTGGAAACTGAACTCATTGCTTTCAAATCATGTTTGGGGTCAGAAGTTCGGGAATGCTGCAGGCCAATTGGATATAAACTATTCATCCACTTTCTACTCTCAGTGCAACGTACACATACAGCCATCGTGTATCACCGCAGATACTTGTAAACTCTGTAGCTTACTGGGCAGGACTTTGAAATGTTTAGGTACTTCCTTCTGTACTTAATAGGCTAGGCAGTCGGCCAAAAGTTTAGGACAAGTTGATCGGCATCTTCTACAGCAGCTCAGTCGTGTAAAATGAATTCTTTTCGAGGTTAGACGCACTATATTGCCCAATACTCTCTATAGCCGTCAATGATGGGCCTAAATACAGGCAACTTTAGCTGTTGTGCTGTATCCTTCCTTGCCAAAGATGGATCATTCGAGCCACAGGGTTCATAGGGTTAGGCTACTCTATTCTAGACCTCCATTCAATGTGCGTCAGTGTAGTGATACTAAATTCCTTACACTTAGTCCCAGCAAGATCTAGCATTTGGTGATGAATTGCGGTCCAACTGTAGGTCTATGGTTGCCATAACAGTCTAGATCAACCAATAACAGAGTCTATGATCAATGGATATCGAGGGCTGTACTGAAAGAAATGGAACATAGCACACTCTTCAAAGTTGGGCAACAAGGGTTGTCTGTTAGTATGGTTCTATCTAACCAGTCTTCTTGGTGTTACGACGACTTGTAATGACGTATGGTTCCCTCATAAGGGGCAGTTTGCACTCCAGACAGTCTTCGTATATTTGAACTATACTCCAACTCCTCGAGAAGCCAATTATATTTCATGATCTCATGGTTTTCAATCTAAACAGCCGGTTTCGATACTACAGTGACTACAGTAGCGGTCATAGTACAGAGCCTTAAGGTACCCCACTTTGAAGATTGTGGTTTTAGGTAGTACCGACTTCTGTGTCGCCTCAGCAAAGGTCTGTGTAGGTGATTGACACTCTTCTAAGATAGCCCGCCAGCGAAACCCGTGTTTTAGGATTGAATTCTCCAAGATGTAGTACGGTATTGGAATTTGTCGGAAGCATTGCATCATTGAGCTTTGTAAAGTCTGCCAGCAATAAGTTGGTAAGTTGAGGCAAACAGGAAAGATAGTTTTGCTTTAAAGAGTTTTAGCCAACTATCTACTCTAGTGACTCCTGAATCAAATGAGCCCAGAGACCAGTCTGCTGCCGTCATACATTCTTATCCTAACCTTGATGAGACACCAATTACTTGTTAGAAAATATTAACCCAATTCACTTCTCATCTCATTAAAGGATTGAGTTGCCGATTCGATTTTAGTGATCGTTTTTGAATCCTTTGTTTCTGTCCTGTGGTTCTTGGCATCCAAGGGGTTACCTCTTCAGAATGAGTATCATTTCGCGTCTCATTTACGACTTAACTTGTCTTGAAATCAGTTTGACTGATTTTCTCCAACGAGATCTTCCACCGTTCGAATGTTTCGGTATCTTTTCCACAAGATCATCATCAGTTCCTCTTATTAAGAGAGTAACTTGCAGACTATATTAGCTTTTACTCATCAAAGGGACAGACCGTACATTACCATGGAGAATGCTCCTAGAATACGGACTCCAAGGAATCCTAGACCTGCGGCATTATGCCAAAAGACACATCGGTCTCCTTAGTGCGACAATATTGTTACCACAATCTTCCCAGGACTGGCAAGATCAATGGATCTTCTCAGCTCCAAGTGTATCCTACCATGAACGGAGGGTAGCCTAACATAACCTTACAAGTCCCACTGAACTAATGGCTACCTAAAGTCAGCTGTAAATCTTGTGAGAGTTTATAAGCACTTTTTCCGACTTCAATTCGTCCTGCAATTCCATGCAGCAAAAGCAGCAAACAAACCCTTCTTGCATTTTATTCCTCTCAACACACTGACTTTGTGGCAAACGGGCCTCTAATTATCTCAAATCAATCCTTCCTCTGTGAGGAGGTGCAAACGGGCAAGCATGTCCTAATTAAACATCCGTCAAACCAAAAACAAGTCGTCAGACCAATCCTTCCCACACCCCCTTCCCTCGTTCCGGCATAAACACTCACTCCGCCCTGAACCTAGTTAGACAAACAAGACTCGACCAAGAGGAAAGGAAAAACGAAAAGAAAGGGAATTTCAGGAAAATCCTTTTCAAACATTAAACGAAATTTTCCACGCTAGCTATCAACATCCGTGGACTATGCTACAAAACACAAGAATGGAGCGGAAAAAACAGAAACAGAAGAGAAAAAAAACAAAAACGGAAGAGAAATCCTTTGAGCTGTCGTCGACGGCGGCGGGTCTCACGGTTGAAAGGGGCGACAAAGAAATTCACCGACACGGTTCCGCGTCAAGAATGCAAGTTAATGTGCGAAAATTCGCACTTTTCAGGACGCGACGTGGCAGCGGCAGCGGCGCTTTGTTTGATTCAAGTAATTGTGAAAGAATTATAAAAAAAAAACAGGAAAACGAAAACAAGGACATTCGCAAAACACCCCCGATATGGACGACAAATGTGTACAATGTGTTGAACATGGCATCGATAATTAAAAAGAAAATCCTTATTGAGTGAGGGAGCTGTGTTTGAATGAATGTACATCCCTGCGAGTGCTTGAAGGACAATGACACCAAAATGCAATGCACTTGCAAGCAGGAGGCTTTAAATTTGAGGGAAAGTGATGCCACGGCAATGGTGGTGAAGTTGCTTAGCTACTTGGGAATGCAGTTTGGGGTAAACCTATGGCTCAACCAACAAGGCCCTCTACGATACCAGTTCTTTAGCTTATCCATGGGACTTTAGTAGAATTTTTCTGTGCCTTCGTGAAGGATTCGAAGACTCTGCGGACGGATGTGCTGGAAGTTCTATATGTCCCTGTTATCTCAGACGACGAGGGCCCACTTTTTCGACTTGTTCGACGGAGTTGTAAAGACAGTTCAGTTCGTTGTTGAATCTCCTGTTTCAAGACCTCTCAAGGCAAATGGGACTGAGTATCGCACAAAGAATTGTTCTCTAGAAACTACCGAAGATATCGTCATCTGATTTCGATAGAGTTCAAGTTTCAGAGCCAAAAAGCAGGACTACTGTGATCAAGGTTTTATAGAGAATCTACTTAGTTGCTCGGGATCAGGATCAATCGCATTCTCAGTCGGAAGAAACACTGAGTTCAACTTGTGCTTCGTTTAGCCTGTCCTGAGGAATTACTGTCAGAATTGATAGTAAAGCGAAAAAGGTAGCCAAAGCTCCTTATTACTTCAAAGTTCCAATTTGTCGCATCCCTGTTGGTAGCATATACTCCTTTCTTTTGCTCATTTATGGCTCCTCATGTTGGCAGCTACCCCTTCCAGCTAACCGACTTGTGAGTGCCTGCTGAGTTGAAACTTTTGAAAGATCGTGCCTCCAGTGATGGCTTGAAACATTCACACAAAGTATGTCACATGACATTGCATTACTTTTTCTGAGTCCTTTTTGGAAATCAAATGTCTCGGTGAGATCGTTATCGCGAAAGAGTTTGTCAGGGATACCAGCACTAGACAGGGCTCTGTATAGCTCTTCTCTATAAATTCTGTCATATGCGACACGAAAATCTATGAAAAGGTTGTGGGTATCGATTTGGATGGGTTCCAACTGTGGTAACACAACTTGCTATAATCTCCTTGACGTGGTTGAGAGATGGATCATGAATGACGACAAACTTCCTTTAAGCTTAGAAGAGGTACCTAGTTGGTTGAAAATAAAAGGATATTACCTGGATGGTCGATCTGTCAGGTCAGGGAAAGGCTTTGCATGTTCTTAGATGGCTTACTTAGCTTACTACAGCCTACTTATCAACATCCAACGTGATAAAGGTTCTCAATGCCTCAGAGAGGATCGACAATGCCAAGAGATTGTATGGTGACATTGTATTTTTGTTAAACCCTTGACCCTTTAAAGACCATACCCACCGCTCTTAAGGTTAGTACGTGTGTTCTTAGTACTAGAGTTCTACTGTCTTATCTATTTCTCTGAGGAAGATACGCCTTTCTTAAGAATATGTCCGAAGGATTCATCATCCTAAAACCACAGCTGACGTCCTGGTTTGAAGCTCAGATTTATATGTTAAGGTGCTTCTTGAGTCCACTGTATGTAGCTTGTAAGTTAAGAAGTTCCCTCGTACGTTTACCGCAGTTAAGTCTCTGGTCATGCGACCGGGGAACCTTCAGTTTACATAAACTGCAATTGCAACATATTACTGAGTTGGTACACTTCGTAAACTAGGTACCTTAGGGTCTCCATAAATCTAAAAGTATATACAGTCTTGAGAGGCCAAGTTTCTTATACGAATTTCAGTTCATGGATTTGACAACTCGCCAGGTACGACTAACCTGCCTTGATGGTCTCACAGTGAGACTTCATCTGACAGTGAGACTTCGTCTGACACATCCCATCTGACACAAGTCTGAGATGAAGTCCATCTTGGCGAATCGCATTTCAGAAGGTTTGTCTAGAGTCATCTACCTGACTACTGATTCTACCTCTGTGCCACTCCTGGCTCTATATAGTTGCTATCCTACCAACTCTCATCGGATGGGTTCCTCAACATCTGTGGTTGGGATGTCATTGTTGGCACACACGATGTTCTCTGTTCCTCTCTCGGTTGAGACATCTAACTAAAAGCTGTCTAATTGTGTCGATTAAACAGGCTGATCTCGGGACTAGCTACCTTGCACCTCTTGTTGGTTAGTGTGACGCAGGTTCGTCTGTATGCTCTTTAGAAGGATCCCCTACGGCAAAGCAGTAGGGTTAGATCGACTCATCATACCAGACATAGTACCAGTTCTTTGGCCCCTTCATCTCGTACTGTTGGACACTGATCCAGCTACCATAGATTTTGTTTCATAAACGGACGAACCAGTAGCAGACATAGTTCCATTTGGAGAAGCCAAACTGACATTCTCTAGGTAAGATGTACTGCGACTAGAAATTCGAATCTTGTCGATGCTCGAGAGATTAATCTGCTCTTTTTCAGAGGATTAACTTTTTCATGGAGGCATCATCTAAGGCTAGCATGAGGTAGCTCTCGCCCTTTAGATAACTTTCTTTGAATCGATCTTCAAGCCAGCATTCGTTGCTATGATATAGTGGCCAAGATCTTGTCGAATACGAGCTTCAGACTCTGCAGAAAGAACCCTCTTCGATGTGAAGCTTAGAGTGGGATCCCTTTTCCATCAACGTTACTTACGTTTGGCTTTATCTGGCCGACTTTCCCTGAGTAGTGGAACACAGATCTCATTGCAGAGTGTCGAGTTGTAAGTCTGAATTCATGGTCTCAGCGTCCCCTCTTAATGATTTCCTGTCGAATCTAGAATAACCAGGAGACTGTATTTCACTGGAGTATCCAGTTCTCTATTTCGCCATCTAATTGGCGCCCAACGTTTCATTTTCTCAAGCCATCTTGCGTAGGCATTTGTTTATTTGCTGAGGGTCATTGGAGAGGATCTTTGGGCAACACCTTGGAAAAATTTCACAATCGTCATCATGTCGCGTTCGCGTCCTCCAGCTACTTTACATTTTCCAACTTTATTGGTATCTTGACGATGATGTACTCTGACTGATCCTGCAGAGTGTTATCCGAGTTTGCGGTTTGCACGTGCCCTAATCTGGACTGTAGTTAAGCTTGCTCTTGTTCAATGCAGATGTCCATCCATTATCCTGGCTAAAACAATTACCCAAAGCACTAAATTAAATCCACAAACTGAAACATTAAAGTGTTCCACTTCGCATAATAACTCCCATTTGCCGGAGAAGGATATTTATTACACCAGCCAGGCGATGGAAAACCGCTCCTGATTAGAAAATACCACAATACCCTCACAATTCGTACACACACATTCGCCCAGATGATTCATTTGTTTTTCATTTCAACAATAACAGCGCGCATCCTAATGCGTTTCCAATTAAAGTCCCTACAACTGATCCTCCTCACAAAGGCGACAATAATCCATGAATTTTACCAGACTCACAAAACAGGACGATGAACACAAAAATTCAACAAAAAAAAAACTGACAAAAGGATACCAACAAAACTACCACCATTCGTCCTCGTATCACAGGCGAACTGTAGCGAACTGTAGCGAACTGTAACGAACCGCACGAACAAACCGTAAGAATAATTATTAAAAGCATTTGCTGCAAATCTGTGTGTGAATATGTGCGCGGCCGTCTGGATTTCTAATCCATTTCCTGATTTTTACTCCTTTGTCCTGGGAGGTACCTACATATACCCATGCCATCGCTCTGTAATTAAACTGTCAGATTATTTTGACAAGCCAGCCACCCAGTGACAAGATATCCTTTTTGGGATTTTTATTTTCTATTATTGCATTTGCAAGTGTTGCTGGTATAGGTGGTCGTGTGATGGTGCCCCTAATGCGTGTGGCATTAACACCTATAGTGCGTCCTTTATTGTAAATATTTTGCCTGTGTTTTGTCGTCTACCGCGCATCAAGGACATTTGTGAATTGTAAATTTTTTTAATGGGTGTTACCCTTCTTCTTCTTCATCATCCTTAACGCGACTACTCACTACCGACAGGGGTGAAAGACTGAAGCAAAAAAAGTTGCAAAAAAAAAAATAAAAGGATTTTCTAGAGCACCAGGATTTTTAATTTGGTTCGCCCCACAGGGAAATTCGTTTCGCAAATTACAGTTAGAAATGAAAAGCAACAGCAAAAAGCAAAACGAGAGACTAAAGGCAAAAGAATACAAAAAAAAAAAAAAAAATCTAAATTTCAAATTATAGTCCTTTGCGATTTCATTCCCCATATTCCAGGCTCACATGCTGTGCAGGCAAATGGCTTGTCCTAGAACTAACAAAATTCATGAGATTTCGTTTTTCCTTTCTGGCTTTTTTGGTTTTTTTTTTTTTTTTTGCTTGACAATTGAAAAAGGATTCTAAGGGTGAACGCAACGGGTCTAGAAATTAAATTGTTCCCATTTTTTGCACAATGAATGCGATGCCGTTATTAAAAACTTTGCCTTGGCACAGTAACCGGGACCGGGACCGGGAGCCAGAGAGAGAGAGAGAGTACCTCGCGCGGCTACTACAAGCAGGAACGATGCACACAGAGGGATCTCTCTCTCTGTCGGTGGAAAAGGGGTTTGACGGCAGGAGTTGAAATGGAAAAAGAAAAGAAGGAACTTCGAGCCCTTCAAGGATGCTTCATATGGATAAAATTGCTAGGTTGGTTTACTGGCATGTAATTTGTGGTTTCAAACTCTTGTAGTTATGGTGTGTACTTTTTTTTTTCGTTTGCCAATCTATTAAGAGAGCGCATTGCATTGCATTGTATGAACCGTGCAGTGAGCTCCTTGGAGGGGTTGTAGAAGAACGCCCACTTGACAGCGGATGGGATCGGAGAACGAACATCATATTTGCATATGGGGGTTGCGGAGGACTCAGGGGATTTTGCTTGCGCCTGCTTCCATTTCCATTTAGAGCGAGGGCGGCGAGAGTTCTTTGAATCCTTAAACAGACTCGTAGACTCGTGGACTCGGTAAGACAAGTATGTAGATGCTGCTCTGGGGCTTACATCTGTTTGGGGAATTCGATGATGAATTCATTTGAAGTAGCACCAGAGGAGGGGTGCCTGACTGAGTAGCCGAAATTAGAACAAAAATAAAGAACAGATGAAAGGATTTGATTTGATATCCAACGAACACAAGACAAGGGAAAATCTGTGCACTAAGAGGTGAATGCAAAATGTCCCAACCAACCCTATAGATACATAATCTGGACGCCGACCATTGGACAATTCAAGTTGACACCAGTTGAGCCTCGAACCATTAGTTTACGAAATACAACACCCAACACAGAGACAGATTCATTGTGATACGCATTGGGAAAGGATTCCCCTCCCTATAGGTGTTCTAGAAGTATGGAGCGATGAGCCTGCCTCCAGACTCTAGGAGTAGTAGATGAAGGATTGTGTCCTCTTTGACATAGTTTTCTCATGTTGTACTGGCGAGAGTTAAGCCCCATAACCAGTCCTTTCAGGTCATTTTCTTCTTGTGGTCCTATAAATATCTAAGCAGGGCCTTCAGTGCTCGGTATGTTCATGAAGGAATGGACTTGCATTGATCTAGAACCTTTAGCACTTCTCGCACTCCCTTCATAAGCTGGGAGTTTGTTTGAATACCAGAAAGCGGATGTATTGTAGCCTGGTGAAGAGTGGCTTTTGTCACTGCTAGGACGTCTGCATGGTAAACGCAATGAATTGGTGTCTAGCTATACTAATTGCTGCAGAGGCTTGTACAAAATATCTAGCGAGACGAAGTTGAAGATAGCTTCTAGTTGGAGGGGAAGTTTTTTTTATGTCTGGAGGCTTTTTTTTGACAGCTCGCGGTACTACCTCCAGGTATTCCTTAGCAAATGTCTGCGTGGCTAAGTTTCCTTCTTCATCTCACTTTCTTGTCTTGGCCTAGCCTTTACTGAATGAGATTTTGCTTGTTGCTTGAAATGTGCTCAGCGTCTTCATGTCTTCCTTGGCAAGAAGGACAATAATTGAATATGACGTCGAGTTTTAACTTTTGTAAGTAGGCATGAAAGCACCTCTGTCCGCTTAGTCGTCATTTGTTATGCTGTATCCATTCGTTGTTGTCGGGCTTATACCATTCCTTTTCTTGAACTAGCAGTTGGTTCTGCTGCTCTTAGGCTATTTGTTTCTTCAGTGGACAGTGATTTCTGGTTATATGTCCATTGCAGCTCATTTGATCGGAAGGTCAATGGGAACCATTTCTGCAATAGCATACGCTGGATCGCTAGATGTTTTGGGATGTACCGTGGCAAATAGGTTACACTAGACATTAAGTGCCATTTATCTGAAATGGATGTGGATAGAGTGGATAGAGTGGGCGTGCCACACACAGCATCTCCTAATGAATGACTACGACAACCTCGAACGTTTGACGATGTTACATCCAAAATATCATCAAAATCGGTTTTCCAATGAAAACGCCCCTAAAAAGAGGGCGTGGCTATAGAGAATGTATGGGTGAATTGTAGACAATTTAAACAGCTACATATTTGGTCTTAATAATTTTTTTCGGTTTCAAGTCAAATAGTGAAGTTATGCCAAAGTGAACGTGGCGTGGATGGATTTAAAAAAAAAACTATTCTACCACTGCATCTGTTGCTCAAAAGCCTGAACAGATCCCTATGGGAGCTCGGCGGTGCACTTGTGTTGCTTTGGATTACTGACACAGTGTCTCTGAGATTCTCTAATATGTCTCATGTCTGAATGCTTGTATGATGTAAATAGAGACTGTTGCGACCACTTGCCCTGTCCAGTAGTACTGTGTTTTTGTTGGAGGTGCTGAAAAGTCTGTCTGGATACTTAGTAGTTGCCAATGCATCTTTTAGGAGGAAACGTATGAAACTACAGAATAATTAGACTGCACTGTTCCTGATGTGTCCATCTGTATAGACAAGGTTAATGCAGGTCGTTAACGTATTTTGCCCAGAGTCTGCTGAAACTTAGGCAATTGCACGAGGATTGTATACTGTTTGACCAAGAGGCTCCGATCTACTATCACCTTCCTGATCATACGTGTAGAGAACGTTTAAAGGAAATCAGTTGTAGTGCTCTGCTGCCACAGAGTTTTCCTATTTCTGGACCAGACTGGTCGGCTATTGCAACTTGGGAGTCTGAAACCCTGATTATAGTTCAGAGTAAGTCGAAATAACTTGCTCTGTCGTCTTGAATACATTCGTTCCACTAGGTGTCTCTATCATTGAGTGACATGGTTCACATGGCTTGTAGTTCTTGTATCGACCAGGTACTTCTGCATGAATTGACTACTTTCCTTTCAAACTCATATTTCGACCGCATTCTTGCCTCCTTCTCTCTCTGGAATTTAAGAGTATTCCACCATCCATCAATCTTCCACACTTTTGACTGTATCGCAAATCGGAACCACCTCTATCACATATGCTATCCATTCCATCAATCTTACTCTCGGCGTCCTTCACCAAGTCCACTCCCTTTCGCCGGCACATTATTATAATTACCACCGCTGCCCTCTGGCCACAATATGCTAATGTAATTCCGACTACTCACCAAGACTCACCAAATCATAGCTCTGGGCATCCCTAAAATATGTAGCTATTGCCACACGAAGAGAGAAAAGAAACTCCCTACTCCACTGGCAATCAATTTCCTTCAAACTAATCCTCACCGACAACCTGAAAACGCTTTCGAATTGCCAACTAAGCTGCGGTGCCCTTTAAAATAATTGGCACGAGCATTATAAATGAATTAAAGCCGCCGAAGTGGTCGACGGCACTGCCACCGCCACCGACACCTCGCCAAAAATCACAGACGAAATCCCCAAATAATTACAATTTAATGACCCGAGCCCCAACACACTAACCACCAGCGAGTGTCTCTGGAGACACGTGGATGCCACCCATCCACCAACTTGCTTCCACAGTGCGAATTCCTTCAAGAAAGGACGTTCTCCTGAACTAAGGCTCCTTCGTTTCCGTTTCGGGGTGCGTTCGCTGGCAGTAGGTATCCTTATTTACTTTTTCTCGCGCAGATAGTCCTGTGACGGTGCGGTAATGGAGCCTACACTTACCCAACAAATTACGTTAATTGGGCGAATTTTTGTGGTTGGCTAATGCTGTTACTGTTGTTGTTGTGTTTTTCTACGGACAGGGATATTATCCTTTGAGGAGGCGTTAAGGACTTACGGTTTCAGGTTTTTTTTTTGTTGAAAATATGTAACAACTTGCGTTTGTTTGATGTAAGGAACGCGTAACGAATTTCTGGGGAATAAATGTCCTTGTGACGTAGAGTTGGAAGCGGAAGGAGTTTGTGGAGACTTTCCATTTTGCGTGATTTGCCTATTTCGACAAACAACCATAACCTTGGCCGTTGGGGTAAAATTAGCAAAAGCCTTATTTACACACAGAATGGGTGTTTCGGTGAAATTAGGAATAATCTGGCGATGACGCCACCACTGCGTTGGTGTGGAGAAAGATCCTTCAGGAGTGGAAATATCTGTGCAGACCTTCAGGAAGGTGAATCTAAGGCGTAGTCCACTGCTGTTTTTTTTTTTTGGAAAAGGTCGAGGAAATGTGCTTAGGTGGGGATAAACAAGGCGGCCTAGGCACTGTTTTCCAAAATTTCAATAATACCAACCAATCGGCGGTAATCCTCGCTTAGTGTCGCTGCGTAGAGCTTGATTATGTCGTGAAAGTAGAAACAGCTGAGGGTGTCAAACCAAGTTGCGTGCCAGTAACTCAGTGGAGATGGAATTATTGTGTCAGCAACATGAAAGAAGGATTCAGACTCTCCAAAGGACATTGTAGTACGTTGGGTGTTGAGAAGAACTAGCTCTCCTGGTTGTAGAGACATAAATCTAGAATAAGATAGTTCCAAACGCAAATAGTCTATCTCTTGGGGCTGAGTTTCACCCATTGTTACGAAAATGCTAACATCTCCTGGTCCACAAAGAGTATCTTTTTATATTAGACCCCTGGTTTTGACAGGATTGTACCCAGTGTGCTGTGGAATTTGAAATTCTCTGACTTGTTCTGATCAATAGGAGCTAAGTCCAGCAAATTTGTGTCCGGAAGATAGTCATTTCGATAGGCCTTGGTGCTATGAGTCAGGAAGAAGTTGTAGGTTGTAACTGGGTTGTCAGAGAAGGAAAAGCCAACTCATGAAGAATGCACATCCACGGAGTATGAGCTGTGATCTTGGTGTGAATCGGAATTAAAACCGAAGAGCAAGGACTTGGTTGGGGCTTAGAAAGCTCCACGTTAAACTGTAGACAATTTTGTTCAGTTAAGTTCAAGGACAACTGTAAGCAGCGCACCAGGGATCGAAGGGAATGGAAGGCTGGCATGTCTCAGGCAGGGACTCTTCACGGGTCGGGAGCCCGTTAAGAAGAAGAAAGTTCTCTACCAGAACAGAAAATGGATAGGTATATGGTTAAGGTATCCTGTTCACGTTTCCTGGTCGATCTTTGCAAGATTTGTGAGGAATTCCATTCATCACGTTGCTATCTCTACTGACAGACAAGCCTCTATCATACCGCTACAGTTCGGGGTCAAACTGAACATCCATTAACAAGCTTCTCCAGCTCGCTCGGTCCTTAGCGAGCTATCTCTATTGACGCACTCCAAGTCAAAGAACTGTGAAAGCCATTGATTTGGTATGAACTGCTGTAAGTCCCTATACTGCTAGCAAAGGAAGTGACAGGTGGTTTGGTTAGGGAATGGAGAGTTGAGTGTAGTCCACTGCTTATAGCAGTCTTTGCTCTGCCAGCGCTGTAGCTCTGTAGCCTTTTTCACAAAAAAACTGTGGCGTTTGGGGAACGAGCGTCTGCATGCGGTTTTGACAATCTTGAAGGCTGCTTTCAAGGTTGTGACCAGGGGGGTATCCAGTGACTAGACTGTTGTCAACTACTAAGTTTTTCTTGCATTCTTTCACGAATTTTGAGTTGGTCCTTGGGTCCTTGACTGTCCAAGTACATATTTATTAATGGATTTGCTTTTTTAGTACGAAGCTGCATAGTATAGTTCCGCTTTCATAAGTATAGCTCAATTTCTTCGAGAAAGAAAATCATGAACAGTTTCAGATGGATAGCATTATTGGAAGGTGGCGTTTGGCAGACTTTATGTCTTAGAAAAAGCCCTACAGTATGTCCAGTATATCCTTTTGTGTCCCTTATTCTGTTTTCTCCACTTGTTTGGCATGGTCTCCGAAAGTAAGATGAGTCTATAGCTTCTGTCGTGAGTAGCCTTAAAATCGATATACAGGGATAGCCCATAGTCTGACAATTTGGTGTATGGTGGGCTTTCCTGGCTAAAACCGCACTGATATGGACCATCAGGAATCTGCTACACCATGTAAAGTGTCTACTATCTTGAGGTGTTCGATCCTGAGGTTCCAGTTGCCCAGTCATTCGGCAGAGACTTAGACAATTCTGTAATATGTGTCTTCGTGAAGCTCGTCATCCCTATAAGCTCTACAAAGGTTTTCATTTTCCTCATGCACTGCACAGTTCTGTGCCCCGTGATTACTCCTATGAGGGCTAGTTGTTCCTTTCTTGAATAAAAGCCAGAACTTCCTCGTTGCAGCACATAGTGTTAAGAGAACTCCATCAACGTGAGGCCGATTTGCTCTAGGTTAAGTGACGGGCCTCTACTAACCAGTTTATCAGTCCTTCATAGCCAGAGACCCAGCAGTCTCATGTGTGTTCCCAGAGCTCTAAGATCTTTTCAACAGAACCACACGAGGTATTGCCTTCTACACAGTTTCATGATGGATATCAATCCCTGCTTGAGAGGCTTGATTGATCTAGTTATACCACTTTTCTCCTACACCAACGTTCATTTCTTGGATAAAGGCTTGTAAAAGGTCTAATAATGCCAAGATAGGGCGTTATTTAGTCTGTTATTGCTACATTCTCTACTAGCACTGCTGAAGTATCTTAGCGTGCTCCGGTGGGCTCGATCTCTTGATGACTTGTATTTGTCGATTCTTGTATACAGATTTCGATAAGGAGTGGGTAGAGAATGCAATGATACCAAAGCCCGCTAGCACTTGCACTGTCATCTTAGGCTGGTGGCCTTGATGGCACCTTCCCATCACACCACAGAGTTGCCATTAGAGAAGTAGAGCCCTAGCAATAGCCCTACCTTTACATCCACTGGATGATTTTGGGCTTTGCATCCATGTCGTTCAATAGCTGGTATCATCCCTGCTTACCTACTAAATTGAGTCCTTGGTGGCTACTTAGATTTTCCGAATCTTGGTCTCTCTCTCTAATAAGGACGTGGAAACAGAGATGTTGCGAGGATAAATTTCTGGGATACTCCAACACAATTGAAGCGCTTTTCTCCGTCCACTTCCAGATACAAGCCTCTATAATTCTATTCATCCCACGGAGATTCTCATAACAGTTCTCACAACTTCCGATACCGACCAAAAGCCAACACAAATTCCCCCCCGAAATAGTTCCAAAAATCGCGCAGATAACCATCAGGAGGAACTGCAACAATAATAATCGGCCACCGCCAACCAAATCGCCCTAATGACGGTCAATTTATTTGGCTCGCATCCCATAAAGCGAATTAAGCCGCCACATCACATCGGCCAGACCAGGACACAACAATGCGAAGCCGCAGAACTCCTCCAAAGGAATTTATGCGCGCAGCACATTCGGACAGACGTTCATCAAAATTCCGAGGAACCTCATCAAGCCACTAAGCAGCAATGCCATTGTTCTCTCGTTCCTTTTGCCAATTTCCTCGGATTTCAGATTTTTATCTTTTTTTTTCCACAAAAAAACAACATTTCTTTCGAATGAGTCCTTTTTTTTTGGTTTTGGTTGCACATGGTGGCATCTTTAGCAGCTAACGTTCTCGGGCGCAAAAGGCTCTTGAATTGTTAATTCCTCAAGGGGTCTGCGGCGCGGCGGTGGCGGTGGCGGCTTTGCCCGCTTTTCCTTTTCGATTAATTTATGCTGCAAGTGAATTGATTTTTATCCTCATTCATCGGCAAAGTCCAAAGAGGTGCGCTCGCTCTTAATGCATTATTCTGGCTTGATTATGACACGTTCCCGTTCTGTGGCAGGTGTCGTTCATCCACTCCTTGTGCCGTCGTCCTTGGATTCCTATGATTTTTACTGCTCCGCTCTCGGGACTTTTGGGCGGTCGGCTTTATGGAAATGTCCCTTGGTCGTTGGCTCGGAATCGAGTTCGTTTTAAGCGTTTTTGAATAATTTACGGGCGGTAATGCTGCCATGTTCGTTTTGATTTCGTTTTTTTTTTTCAATCGAAGGGTCCGTCGGTCGGTGCTCCTCGAGGTGCATAATGAACAGAAGCTGTCGTCGTCATCCGAGCTATTCACATTAATTTTAAATTTTTATTGTAATTTTATTTATAATTCGATGCGAGGCGAGATTAGGGCTTTTGTCTGGCCTCGAGAGGGAGATTTGTCAACGCGGCTCGAGAGTCACGAGAAGTGAGTCTAATTGGAAATTTAGTGAAAGATTTCCCATTTTCCTGGGACCAGCACCAGGCTGGGTGCTAATTAATAGTTGGGCTGAGCTAACAACACACCGCGGTGGTGTGGTGGTTGGCAGTCGGTAGCGTCTTGATGTCTGGGGACTGCTGGGAGAGAGTTGCGCGCGCGCACGCCTTTCGTGTGTCGATGTCGGACGTTTTGTATTCCAAATGAGGCACTTTGTGTGCCGCTGGAATGGCTAATTAAACAATCTGACACGACCGACCAAGTGTGTAGTTTTAATTTTTCTACTCAAACGGGCAGGAATTGCTTTATTTTTGGTTTTAACTAAACGTTGGTGGAGGCTAGTCTGTTGGGTAGGGTCCCACCAACATGGTTTGTTGGGGGAAAGCTGGAATTGAGACATAAATTAGAGAGGCGTTGGGTTTGAAGGACTCATAAGTAGGTCTAACTATCTAGCTTACAAGTCTGATGGTGACAGAGATGCCTAGACACCCTGGGACTCACGTTATTGTGAGTTCATTGTATTCATCTGGTTGGAGGAGAGTTTGAAGGCAGTTCCAAAGGCGTTAAAGGCCTTAGGGCTGCTTGAGTATCTGGGAGGAATGTTAACATGTTTAAGGTACACTTTCCGGTGAATAGCTAGTAGATTGAGTGTCCTAGTACCAACCATTTTTGAACCATAAGTGCACCCTTCGGATTGAGGATTCATTCGAGGACTGGGTTGCCAACTATGAAAGGGCGATAGAGATTGATTCTTTTCAGAATGAAATCTAAGGGCTCATACTCTTAATCCCTGTACCAGCGGAATTCTTTGGTGGATCTTCATTATGGCCACAGTGTACATTTGTAATAGTTGTAGGTTGGGAATGTCTCCTAGCGCAGGAGTCACTAGGGATTCGTAGTACCCACTCGGACAAGTCTTTAGGACGGAGCGGGTCCACTACACGACTCATTTCTTTCCGAAAACTCTACACCAGACGCCGAGGGCTTTAGTCACTTTAGGGCTTCAGTGGTTCTGTCTATGTGAGGCTTCCTGTTGTGTTGGTGATCTAGATTGACGCCGAGGTATTTTGTGTCTTCTGAGAGATCAAATTGTGGACCATTTAGTGGTAGCTTTGACTAACTTGCAGTCCTTCTGATTGGAAGCATTTCTCTAGTAACGCTAGATTCCTGTTTGGGCCTTATATGGTGTCCACATCACTGGAAATAGGAGGGGAAATAGGACACAAGGTTGAGGATAGTAAGGATAGTTTGGTATGTAGTTGAGTAACCTAAAAACGAGTACGAAAGTTAGTCTGTAGCATTTGGATAGCTAAGCGGGCTTCTTGAGTCAACCCGATACTGTTGTGATACTGTGGATAGCTAATGTTGGCTTTACTTGCTGGTGTTCGTGGCACAGTCTTTAAAGTCTGTGTTTAGTTGGTGAACTGCCAGGAGGTCGTGGTCAGTAACAATTCCGCTTGAAGA
Organism: Xylota segnis; assembly: GCA_963583995.1. Classification (NCBI taxonomy): domain Eukaryota; kingdom Metazoa; phylum Arthropoda; class Insecta; order Diptera; family Syrphidae; genus Xylota; species Xylota segnis. The sequence goes on along the minus strand of OY757238.1, from coordinate 10,682,089 downwards.
GCACCAAGTTCTTTCTGTTGAGCGCAAGAATTTGCTTGGTTTCGGCATTGTCGTGTGAGAGTTTTGAGAGGACTAGGCTTGGATTTATTAACTCCTGGGTTTTTAAACTCATTGTTGGACATATGTCGATTTCCAGCTCTGAGAAGGAGGGTGTCATGTCAGGTGGAGGATATGCAGGCTGCTTTGGTATGGTTCCTTTATTTTTGTCTCGCCATTGAGACTTTGCTTTTATGACCTTTTGACTCCCTTTCGCTCTTAATTATTAATATTATATTTTTCTCTTCAGCACCTCTGAGTACAGCAATGGAGTTGCTTATTTTTCGGTCCAGCTGTGGAGAAGTTCCTGTTTTTTTGTGGTTCACCTTGAAAAGATGTCTTAGATTAAACTAGACGAGGTGTTTCAGGGCTAGAATGAGATGAAAAATCCAGCTTTCCAGATTTGTCGGATACCAACGTGGTCATCATTGGAGAGCATTCCTTGGGGCTTAGATTTGATGGAGTGGGTCATTAGTTTCAGACTTTAGATGAGCAAAGGACGACTTCTCCGAATCTGAGCCCTGGATTGCATTGAGACTTTTTTTTTAGTCTTTTCACGGATTTGTGATCTACGACACGATTTTTAAGGAAAGGATCCATAACTTAGTTTACTGTAGATCAGACCTTGTATTTCCCAATGAGACTCTTCACCACACCTCACTACGGTCTAAGGAGGAAGGTGACTTAGGATGTCTATCGCTCTGAACTTGGAAAGCCTTTAAATCTGGGACATCAACGAGTTGTTTTCATAGATATTTTCATACAAGTGTCCGCACAAGGACCCGCTCAGGGCCTCAATCAGTTCTAGTCGAAATTATTTTCCAACTGACAACAGATTCGTAGATATCTCGTGGTGGTTGGGCGACTTAAAATCGAAAAATAGTCTGAGTTTTGAACCTCTTACCCATCAACAAGGTGAATGCACCTTGTACCTTCGTTCCCCATCCCTCGAGTGCAGCCCTCCTGAGTCAGTTGCAGGAACCCTCTTTGCATGGAGATCCTCTCAAAAATTCCACTCTCTTCTAATTGAAACTATGAGAAAACTCAAACACACGCTAAGCAACAATAGCCATTAAGCCATCACTGCACCATTTGCACAGAAAGAGCTCCGTCGTCGTCGTCGTCGTCGTCAAGCGGCAAACAAAATTGCAACTCCCATCAATTACGCCAGAAAGAACTCCGAATGCATTTAGCTCTAGAATTCCTCCCTGCATCCAATGAAATTCCATCATCATCATCGCCATCGCCACCATAGCCTCGGCAGCATTTAACTAGAAAACCAGGCAGAGAGTGTGAGAAACTCGTTCAAATATTTGTCGTAGACCCTTTGCGCGCGCGAAAATCAAACGAACCGCGAACCCAGGCCTGTCAGCCGTATCCATGCCACCACCAGCACCTTGTTGGTTGGGAAAATCTCATTCGTTTTACATTCTTTAAAGGAAAACGTTCCTTCTTTCCCCTCTCCTCCCCCGTTGACTTTGCTTAACTGGGTGGGAATGGAGTCTAGAACGTTTCATGTCCCCAGACAAGATTGCACACCGCGATTGTTTGTTTGTGTGCAATGGACAACTTTGGACTCTTATTCCCTTGGCAAAGCCACCAGCCACCTGTGCAGCACCAGTGATGGAGATTAATAATGCATCTGGAGGAATGGTGCCGTGGAGAGGAGACTAACTCTCACCGGCCTATCATAAATCTACACTGCAGTAACGCTGCCCCTGACCCACCTCGGAGTGTGAACACCAAACACTCAACACTTGGTTACGTTAGGTTAGGTAGTAGTACCTACTCCTAGGAACGAGAACAAAAAAAAAAAAAAGGAATCATTTCCCCGAAGGAGCTCCGAGAGGTGTTAAATGCAAATAGACGAGGACGGGTTTACTTTTGCGCCTGCATGACAAACGATCTTTGTCATTCTAGGCGCGGGGAGGAGGACCCGCACCCGACCCTCTTCATTGTTATCCAAACGTGAGAATTGATATCAGTTTTTCAGTTCCTCCTGCTTCCTTGGCTTTGTCTCCATCATTTTTCAGATGCAAATCTAGACTGCTGCTGCTTGGCTCTCTTGCAGCTGATAAAATACCTTTGATAGCGCTTAGCTCGCACTTTGAGGTGATTTGTTTGGCATTCAGTGGATGAGATAAGGCCCACGGCACGCCGCGGTTTTCAGGTGAATTAATCTCGGCATCGGTATTCATAAACGTTCATGTTTGTGTTTAAATAAATTGCCTGTTTAGATAGGATCTGGGAGAGGTACAGAGGTACAGAGGCACTGGAGAGAGAGGGATTCTCCTGGTCGGGGAACAATGACAAAAAGTGTTTCGACAAATATTTGCTCTTGACACTTCTTCTAACACTTCTGGGAGGCATGCGAGGGAGTTCCTCCTATGCAAAGTGTGGTAACAGGGTGTGAACCTTAGCAGGAATCAAGTAATACTGCACGGATGCAACTATCTTTAGGGATAAGGGTATGGTACACAGCACAAGAAATCTGCTAGACTGTAACTCAAGAAGGGAATAACCGATGAGTCGAGTCTGTAGCTGAGCACTCTCATGGCTTAAAGTTTCGTTGGGGAGACTATACAAGCCTTAGTAACCTTTCAAGAGTACATTTCGTACTCGTGCAGTTCGTACATTTATGTGGACAGTACTCTTGGTTTGTTTCACTCTGAGATTTCAGGAAGTTCAGGAAGTCTCATGGAATTCATTGCAATCCATTCATTCCTGCTATTGGCAAGCACACTTAGATTAATAATAGGTCCACTACTAGAAAAACGAATGTAAGCTTCCAATAACCTAGAGTAGACTCCTAAAGTTGTTATTAATAAGATCATCAGGATTATAAGAGAAGACAGCTTCCAAGGGCATCATTCTTTTGTGAGAGAAGGCACAAAAAGTTGGTGACATAGGTTCCTCCTTCCTTTTGCCTCGGCAGGCTCTGAAAAAATCGTTTGAATGCACACCTAGCCTACTTGCATTCTTTCCCATTAGACAAGGTTCAGCGATGGCTCCTATTATAGTGCTTACACATGTAATCTGTTAAGATTAGAGCTTGTCTAGTTTTGATTAGGTGAGTACTTCTTAAAACATCCTAACGCCCAAGTTTGAAGTTGATTTAAGCCAAATGAACGGCTTCGTTGTCAGGTCAAACTGATTTAAATGCCTAAATGTTGACACTGAAATTGGTTACTCCACCTCCTGTTCCATAGTATGGATGCTCCCATGTAGGTCTCTGATCCTGATAATTCGGTTTTTCAATAGTAGTAACATGATGGATCCATAGCAAACGTTGTCCCCACTATCCCTAACCAACTCATGATATCCTGATAGGGCTAAGGTAATGACAGTCCATGACAGAGGGAAGCCTGCGAACACTGCACCGGCAAATTTAACAGACTCCCGATCCGTGAAGAGTCTTTGGCTGCGACACGACAGCCTCCCATTCCCTTCGATTTTGGGCACGCTGCTGCCAGTTGTCAAGGCCAAGCGCTCTAGCATCCGCGATAGCTTGGTCTTTAAAACGGAGGTTCGGTCTTCGGTCGTCTCGAACCTGGGGGCTGTGAGTCGAAGATCCTCTTTGCTGGAGCATTATTGTCCATTCGCTCGATGTGGCCGAGCCAGTGCAGTCGACGTATTTTGGCTTTTTGGACTACATCCACATCTTGGTACAGCTCGTAGAGTTCGCGGTTGTATCTTCTCCTCCATTCGCCCTCCTCGCATATGGGACCGAAAATTCGACGAAGAATTTTTCTCTCGAAAGTGCCCAACATGTGCTCTGCTTTCCTGCTTATCGTCCAGCACTCGACTTCATATAGCAGAACTGGCAGGATCAATGCTTGTTGGAGCTTTGTACCCATTTGTTTTGCCAAGCCGAAGTAGCAGCGGTTTCCTAGGGTAAGTTTTCGCCGAATCTCCACTGGGGTTCCGTTCGTGGAGTTGATATTTACTCCAAGGTAGGTAAACTCAATAACTACCTCAAAGTTACTGTTGCCAACAGTGACGTTTTGTCCCAGATGATGGACCGATGCTGTATCCTCATTCACTTCAAGGCCAACTCGTTCCACCAGACAGATGTTACATACGTATATCCTTTGAACAAAGCCACCTGGCTGTCAACCAAGAGCCTTCAATATGTGGATAGTGAAGAGTTTCCACTGAATTGTAGAGTGTGGTTAGGAATGGGTCTGATTGTAAAGACTACGTGTCTTAGGATCTTTCCTTTGCTATACAATGGTGCTATGGTGATGAGTTTCTTACAAAGAATACAAAGAATACAAAGAATAGTATCCCCAATCGACTATTCAAAGCAAGATGATCAAGGGGATACCTCTACAAAAGAACTGAGGTCTAGAAGGCTCTACAGTGTCCATGTAGATCGACAGTATAACAGAAGAGTAACCATGTTGAGCTTGAAAAACGGATGCAATCTTACTCTAGAACTAGCTCTGTTCCTCTTAAAGTGTCATCGTCATCGAACTACGAATGTGACTAGCTTATGTCTCCAATGGTACGCATTGCAAAAGACTGTCAAAATCTGATGGATTTTTAGTGAAACACGTAACACTCTTAACCACGTCCTTCATACCCTCGTCCGTTGTGCAACAAACTTTGGGAGTCGTGAAGCTCACTCAATAAGTTTGTAAGTAGCAGGAAGCATTTGCTGTGAGCTCATAAGCGTTTTAAAATATTTCAGGTTGACGCAATTAACTTCTCATTGTGCAACGTGTCATTGTGAATTTTGTGATGGGACTGGGTAAGGACCTTCTCCTTACGATATTGGAGTACTACAGCTGACAAGTGCATACTTATACTGATTGTCTATGATTGGAATCTATAGTCAAACAGGGGTTGTGTCTAAAGTTATCCAGGAGATTGTGTTCCACAAGAGTCCGTACTAGGGCCCATTAATATAATCTCCCATGTTATCCTGAGACTTGGAAGCTCAAACGAGTAGTTTCACAGCTGCATTGTTATCTTCAAGCATCTGAAGTCCTAGAAACAGTCAAGTCAGGTTTGGACTGCTTTCAAGCTGTCCATTCCGCTTGAACTCCGTCAGCGCACAGTCTACATCGTTTCTTTGAACAAAATTTTTTAATTAAAAGCAGCTTTTCACCACAACCCTGTTGTATGTCCAATCACACAGAGTTGTTCCACAAGATGTCACACCATTCAGTGCAGATGCATCCATAGATCTACCCTCGCCAGCATCAATTGCTCCTTAGCCCGGATAAATTCAAAAAAAAAAAAAAAATAAAAGAGAAAACTCCCAAAGCAAGTCCAGCATCTGATGCTCTCCATCGATACGTACAAATTGCAAAACTCATAATCTCTCTCGCTAATCTCTTCCCCACCAGCGGAATTAATTCCAACTGCAACGAAGCAATTGCATGCGATTTGCTGGATAAAATCCGACAGGAAGACGTATCTCTGATGAAAATATAAATAACATCCTCCCTAAGGCTATTGCATTCAATTGCACTCCACATACCGCTCGCATGTGTGGTTACCTCCTCACTATCATCACCACCACCACCACCACCATCACTCCCGGATTCAAGGCTGCTTTGCCTCGAAACTGCAATTTTATTTATAGAACCGACTCGCCTCGATTCGAGTTCCATACACCTGTCCCGATGGAAGATTGATTGCTGCGATGGTGGAGGGCCCCGGTCCAGGCAGCAGTTCAATCAAGTCCCTCCCGCGTGTGTGTGTTTCTGTGTGTGTGTGACCAGGCACTGGACCAGACCCCCTCCGTTCATATTGACCGAATTAAAATCGCTTTAGCACATTACGGGCCACATTCCTCTGGGACTGTGCTCCAAGTGCACTGAGTACTAAAAACTAAATTTCACGCCACTGACTGTGGAGCCCTTCTGGGTGTGGAGGCCAAGATTCGGTTGCCAATTCCCATGTTTACGTGAGCGTTGCCTGATAAATTGTGTTGTGTCGTGAGAATAAGTGACAAACACGCACCGGAACACAAAACAGAGAAAAAAAAATAAATGAAATTCAGGATTTTTGAGATACTTGCGGTCACTTGGTCAACGGAAAGTGCAAGTGGAATGGAGATGCCATGGACTCTGCCATGGTCATAAGCGATTATTACTTTCAGCAGCGCAGCAGCTGGCATTTGCGGTGGACACGTTTTCCGGGAGACGACGAGAAATGCATACTAAATGGGCGAGATGGTGTGGTGGCACTATGTGCACCTGCGGTTATTGGCTAAACGCTTTGACCTTGAATAGCGCTTACTAACCAGTTCCACTGGCAGTAAGGATGGGGTTGGATTTTTGTGAACTCTGTCCCGGTGAAATTGATTAATCGTATCTATCTGTGGGCTAAATTATTCCACACACCACATATCGTGGACGTGCTGGCGGAAATTGGAGCAACTTGGGTAGTTCGTGTGGCCTTGGTTGGGAGTTGCGAGTGTGAACTGAAAAGCGAAAAAGTAAAACTAGACTGTTTGCTTTGAATATTGATTCATCATGAAGTGTAGGGCTTTTCGTTTTGCATGCCAGACAACAGGGAGGGAGAAAGTAGAGTGAATGTCCGATTGTGTTACCGGAAGGGCAGAAAGGTCATCAAACCGCTGACCAAGCATTAATGTCCTGAGCCTGCTTCAATTGGAGGAAGACTGATACTAGAATGGTCCCAAGATCCCAAGAATAGGAGAGGATATATGTAAGTCCTGTATGGCTTTGCCTTTGTCAGGCTTTCTCGTACTAACCCAAGCACTCTGTAAGCGTTCTGATGAGGAATTGTTCGATAACTCAATGGTTACTGGGAAAGATGGAGAAATAGGGAGTCTCAGGCGTAACAGTCTCCCATCTGCTGGTGATTCTTGGTTTCTTTTATGTCTTTTGCTCGATGATGGTTTAAGGACTCCTTCGGCAGTCTATCAGAAATCTAACACAATTTTGGTGATACTAAGTCACTTGGATAGGATGGGATACGAAATAAGGTCCTTCCATCGTCTAGTGCTGCTGACTGAGGACACCAAACTAGTAATGGAATCATCATCATCATCAGGAGGGGAATCATATCCAATCGATTGGAAGGACTGGCAAATCAACAAGTGTGCTATTCGATGGAGTATCACATATCTGATGGAGTTCCACACGGATCGGTGCTAGGACCTATTCTATTAAACCTAGTGTACGAGTACGAGAATCCCAAGTAAAGGAAAAATTATGGTCTTTGGAGAGATCTGGAGAAGCAGAGGACATTGGTAGGGAACTCTTTCGAAAAGTAAGACGGTTTGTGGCTTCAGTTGGGCTATAGTTCATAGAACATGCAACAGAAGCAGTACCAGTTAGGAGTCAAAGACAGGAGAAGCAATCACCATTGAGGTAGTCAAGCACAATATTATGTCTACATCGGGTATAGGACATCTTGGTATGATCATCTATGCAAGGTTAACTTATAAGGATCGAGACAGTAATGGAGACTACCTTATATGGTGTGTTGCAGTCCATCATAAACTATGCGGCACTGATGTGGGGCAAAACAGTGAAAGCTAAGTCTGTCAGAAGAGTTCATACGTCTGGAACGTGTTCTTTGGATCTTGTTCGATGGAATGAGAATACGAACTACAGAATACCTACAACGTGAACGTATACAGCTGAGAGAATGACATCATTGCAGGAGAGCCGAAACCAGTCTTCGAGGGAAGATTGAAAGGAGTCAGAAAAACTCAAAACGAAATCCAGCCTGTGTCAGCATGTGTCAGGGCACAAGGAAAGGCAATACCCGTTGAACTAGCAAAGAGGGAACGCGAAGTAATACCTAGTGTCAGGGCCTTGGGGTTAGTGTGTAGAGTGAGCATTCGTACTAAGATAGTGGGTATTCAATTGCGCATGCCAGCAGCCTGGGCTTGTATTAGATATCATAGGAATTTATGTAGAATAGGTTGCAGCATTGTATGTCCTTGTTTCGTTAACTTCCTAGCCAAAACCGTATTGTCGGCGTTCGCATAATGTTCAAGTCGTCCAAGTCTATGGTAAACTGTCTAGGCTCTGGTACTTTCACTTCTTGAACGTCCAGGGCAGTATACAACCACTGTAAACGAGTATAGAGGGTACGATTGAGGACAACAAAAGTATTTACACTAAAACCCTTTCTCTTTACCCAGCGGCCGAAGTGTGATTCAGTGTTTAACGTAGATAAAGTTGGTTATTCGCAAGGAGACCGGGCTATGATGCTGTTTTGAGAGCCTTTTCCTTCGAGGCGTATGTTCTATATTTCTCGTACTCTCACTCTATTATACGAACTTTTGGAAGGCTTTTGATTTGACCCTTAAACCAGGTCTTTGAAGACATTTTTGCTCAATCATTGCTGATGTAGTTGAAGGGCTCCTTATAGCTTTATTTTCATAAGTACTGCTCTTAGATGGAGTGGTAGTGGCAAGTGGAAGACTAAGGACTACCTAATATCCCGGATGCCTGACGTCTGCTTGAATAGACGTCTGCAGTCCCATTGACTGGAACCTTTATGAATTCTTTGGGAGATATTTTCTGTTGATCACGTCATTTGAATAGCCCTGGTGTATACCTTCGACTTTGGTGAATCAACTATTGTAACGCGGTGGGAGTTCAATTATCGACTAGCCTATTGTCGGACGATGCCTTCAATCACAGCGACTTTGTTAGAAAATCTGCTACAACTATCCGGGCATCAGTCCGCAACCTTTTCACTATATTGTGCTTCTCCGCATATCTATGGCCTGTTGCTGAGCCCCATATGATCAAATGAACGTTTCAAGAGCTGGAATTTTCTACCAAATTTCGTTACATTCACTGCTCTCGGCTGTCCGAAATATTTATTCCAAATTTTGAGATATTCCTAGAGGAACAAATTAAATGAACTTCCTCTCAGGTCTAGATCATGATGGAATTGGTTTGCTATGTCAGCAGATGCAATGTGTATGTCCAGTGAATGAAATTTGTGTGTCGGATATCCGAATCGGATGAGAGAAAACCTCCCAGTCATGAAACTGCTGATTTTGCATGATCTGGCAGGTCTAGGATGTGCCTACATCAATGCAGTTTAAGTGTATCCCTCTGAATTACGGTCCCAGATCATAGAAGATACCATAGATACCCATTATGGCTAAGAGGCTGTGCAAAATAGAATTCCTTTCACACGATCCTAATTGCTCCAAATCGGAATTCCGTTGATTCCTTCCATTCCATCACCACCGCCTGTCGATCTTGCGAACATCACTGTGAGTTTGATTCGCGCAATCACTGGAAGGCTTTGGCCATTGGCCAACTCGAATGCACCTTGTTAGGCTTAAAATGATTTTCGTGCATCGCCCAATAACCCCTTAAAAATGTTTCCATGTTCCCTGCATCTGCGGCGAACATAAAGCCCGCCTAAGTGCCGATCCATGCTCCACTCAAAGAGAGCACTCAAAGCCGGGCGCGCATAAAAATTTCGATTTATGGATGTGTACCGCCTGCTTCAGGTAGCGCGTTCGGGTGTATCAAAGACCTGAAATGGTCACTGATGATGGCACGGATCATTACCCCCTCTGTGTGGTGGTGTCTCGCGGTCTGAATACACGAAATGTTGCTATTGCTACTAAAAGATATCACTTCAATGTCGAGCTGTCGAGTGGGGTAATAAATCTATCATCCTGTCCTCAATTCCACCGCAGACTCAGTGTCATCCTTGATCCCAAAAAAAAAGTGAAGAACAAGAAGGGAAAAACACTCAACACACGATATATTCTAATTTACTTGCAAGGCAGGGAGGAGCAGCAAGCACCCATCGTCGACCGTGAATTGATGGTGCTGGTGCTGTGCCCTCATGAAGTGCATTCTCAGCACGCATCCACTATGATTCAACCACCGAACGGAAGTTGGTAATTAAAGTGGATAATGACGACACACTCGTCCTTTTAAGGTGTACCTACAGCACACCGCGAAGTACAACGTGCACAACGACAACGACGACGACAACGACGATGATGATGACAACGATTCTCGTGTAGTGTTCTTCTTGCTTCCAGTGTCACATCGACCAACAAGAAAAAAAAAAAAAAAACGAATTCATCACGTGACAAAATTATGAGCCCAACATTATAGCCTCCTCCGCCAGCCAGCGAGCACAGGCATAACAAGGGAGAAGCGCTACAGCATGCGATACGAGTGTACTAGCGCGACGCAGTGGAGCGAGTTAAAATAATGAGCCCAGACAAATGAGGAATTTCAATGTCACACATATAGTACGCCGCCGCCGTGTCCTGTGCCGTATCTGTGTGTTCCAGATGGACGACTTGAACTCTATGAGTTCGCATTTTTACCTGGCGAGCAGTCGAGCACTCTTGAGCCATTATAATTGTCTACTTGGATGCGCGGCGGCAGTACCGGCAGCGGCAGCGTTGGCGGATGTTATTGTTGAAGCGTCACAGCCTTCTCCTTCTGTTCCTACTCCTCCTGCCCGCCGCCGCATACACATTGTGTGTGTGTCTTTTCTGTCGAGAAGGGCTTTCCGAATTGAAAGCAGAGCAGGAAGCGTGTAATTAGAGATTTTCCTTCCATTTTTTCGCAGGTGTGCTACGCTTCTGGGGAAACTCCAAGCGGAAAATACTTTGCTAAGTGCATAATGGCTCATAATGTTGTCGTTCTCTTCTGCTTCTTCGTGTTGGTCTGTTGTTTTGTACTCTTTTTTTTTTTTTTTTTTGATGAAATTATTTTATCGTTGGGCTTATTGCTCGCAGAGGGTACCGCCTTTCGGGTGGTGTTAGCCTAAGTGGAATGATTAGGTAAACTGGTTGACTTAATAAGATGAATTCGGAGGCACAAGGTGTTCGTGGGTTTTATTGTCACACTCGCAGCTGGGGGTGTGTTGAGCTGGCGAAAGCATCAAGAACATATAACGAGTCATCCAACAAGAGGTGTCATTTTAGATCTCAAGCCATTTCTGAACTGCTAACATCCAAGTATCACTGGGATGACTATTGATAAGTGGAAACCTGGAGGTTTTCCCATATGTCGTGCTGAAGTAGTGAAGATACGCCACAAAACCGGTGAAACGTTTGGTCACCATACAGCACCATCTCGTGCAGGTGACTACCATCTACTCTAATGGTGGAATGGATGCTTCAATGGTCTAAATGTTGTTTAAATACATATGTGAGTTCCATTTGCCGGTTCACAAGGTTTTTAAAAAGCGAAGGATGCCCATGAATTCATCGTACAAAACCAGACAGATGCCATAGGAGATGGGGAAACCTTTCCTTCTTTTCTTAGGCCCTACAGCTCCTATATACATAAGTCATCAGAAACCCTTACATTTTAGTGTGTTGGAATATCAGATAGTCTCCAGTGAGGATATGAATTGTATAGCTGTTCTCTGATGGTATTAGCTTGCCAGGTTATAGAAGCATTCTCATTCTACTTCTCCTAATAGCGAGTCTTATCAAACTGAAAGTACAGTACAGTGTGACCAGATAAGAATGATAGGAAAAAGAATTTGAATATAACAACAACAATGTATGATATGACATTGATTCTGGTTTCATTTTGAAGCTACATTCATGCCATTATGTGTGGAATAGCACATCATTCAAATGGCTTCGCTGGCAGTGCTTCAAGCGATCGGTTCAATTTTTATGATTCGGTCCAATATGTACGGAATTATTGTGGCAATAGCAACTGGAATGTTGGCCTCGAGCTCGTCCAAAGTGATTAGCGTAGACTAAGGACTTGACGTAGTCAGAGAGAAAACGATCGATTGGTGTCAACTTCCATGATCGTGAGATGACCCACTCGCCAAATTTCTATGTTGTCGACTTCAGAAAGCCTCAGAAAGTCGGTTAACATCACTCCATACCTGAGGCCATTGACGGTACCAGTCTTTCCTTCCTCATTTCGAAAGATCATGCCACCCTGCCATATACCGCACCAAACAGTCAATCTTTGTGGATACAGTCATGCTTGGTCCAACACTTGTGGCTTGTGTCCACTCCAAAATAACAATTCTTCTTGTTGATATAGCCGTTGAGTCAACACTGGGCCTCGTTCGAGAAGATGATTTTTTGGCCAAAATCCGGATCTCCGGTCAACATTTCCAGAATTCAATTACCGAAACCACTGTGGTCGTCTGGCTTCAATATTTCGTCTACACAATCATAAAGGATATATAAAGGCCGAAATCCAACCTGAAAATAAACCGGGTTGACGCCCAGTTCAGCTGATTGGCTCCGAATCGACATTTCTGGCTTGTCTTCCATACTGGCCGCTTTGGCGGCTATGTTTTCTTCATTTCGCACAAGTCTCTATCTGGTTGGTGGTTTAAGATCCAAAAGAGTATAGTCAGGCTCAAACTTTTCCACGGTATGACGCATTGCCTGCACACTGAAGCCATGATGACGACTGACCTCACAAGGAAATTCACGTTGCGTATCTACGACTGAACCGGAATTTCGATAATATTTTTGAATAACTTCCGCTTATTTGACGAGCATGAAACGATGCATGATCAAATGGCAAACCTTCCATTTTGACAGCTGAATGTCATTAAAAACTTTGACAGTTGCTGCAATTTGACAATTGGAAAAGTTTCCCTTAGTCTGCTTTGGTCCTTGATGAGCCCTCGATATACCTATATAGTATCTCCAGCGTGTAAATACAGTACAGGATGGAATTTAGTAACCAAACTATACAAACCAAACTATCGAACCAAGTTTGCCTATGTCAACGTGCAAGTGAAATGTATTCCCACGGCTTCCCTCCACTTTTCTCAATGGAACATATGTCCTCTCGAATGAACACCGTTCTCCTGCACGCCAATGGCCAGCTGCAGCAACTAAAAGCCCGTTTGTAACGCCTCCAATCTATCCATCTATTTAATTATGTTTATCTGTAAAACAGTCACTACTCCTGAGATAAAAATGAAAAAAAAAAACTTCAGCTTCAAAGGCTGACGGTCGGTTTCTGTTGGCAACTGTCACTTCCCATCGCAGAGCGCGTGCATCTCTCAAACATGAAAAATTCAAATTCAAATATCCTACAGTTCCTCTCTCCTTCTTTTGCTGTTCTGTTACAACTTCCATCATCATTAAGATAAAAGCAAACGTCCTCTCTATCGCCCTCGTAAATTTCACCATCAAAAGATATCCCAGTGACACATCCAACTCAGCCGCAGCACACACACCCGATGCCACCCGATATACAGTATCACACTGCTCGGTATCTCCCTAAACTCACGGATACCGCAACCAGAGCGGAGTCTTTTAATTAAAAGTCCAAGTAGGTAGGTAGGTAGTAGGAGAACCTGAAACCCTACACTCGTACGGGGAGTATAACTCATCGCAATCAGTTCGGACGACTTGGGATATCTTGCAAAGCCAGCAACTATTTCCCACCGCAATTGATAGTTCCAGGTCTGCAGTGGTCAAGTGAGGTGCTCCTTCCCGGTGGACGGAGTGGACGGAGGGGACGGAGTCAAAGACTTAATTATGGTGTCAATTCTGAAGTAAAAACTTTCGGACTTTTATCGGTGGATGTCGCCCTCCTTTTAATTGACTCTATCGTGTCGCCAGGAGATAACAAAGAAGAAACCGACCGAGCAGGACACACGTCCAGCATTATACGGGCTCTGCTCTGTCAGTGTGTGTGTGTGTGTGTGTTTGTGGTGTATGCCATATGTCCTTGTGGTCACCTTCTTGCTCGTAGTTTCGTTCGTTTAATTGCACACCTCTTTGAACGGGCTCCACATACGGTGCGCCCCACCCAAAACTAATGCACGAGGAGATGGATTGTGTGTCTCTGTGTGTGTGTAGGTTTGACTGTCCTTTTTTCGGTCGGGTGATAATGGTCCGTCAGATGGTGTTGGTGTTGTGATATCTTCGCTCATTGAAGGCGTCTCAATTTTAAGGACTCTGGACTCGTCTATTGTGCTCGGGGGAAATTAAGATGTTCCCATGGCTATAAAGGACGAAAACAAGGACTGAAAAGTTTTTTTCTTTTTTTTTTTTTGTCGTTGAACTTTGCCCGAGGATTTGTTGTTTACGAGAGCGCGTGGGTGGTTCTTTCTGGGTCATGTCTAGACGATGGTTGAACTCCTCGGACAGAAATTCGTGTCTTCTTCTGTTTACGGAGGAGTTAATTAATTTGTATCAATTATTGATGAACATTATCAGATCAGAGGTGAGCGGACTTTTGCTTTGAAGTTTGTGTTGTTTGATGAGTCCTTTGGAAGGAAGGAAGTGGTCGTTGGGTACATATGAAATGAGGGTGGCAAGGGAGGTGTGCATTTAGTCGGAATAAAACAGATGATTTAATCAAAAGTTGCGTAATAAGGGACCGCATGGAGGCGGTGTCAATATTGTGGGAAGTTTGCTGCACCAGCAAGGACACGAACTCGGATCTAATGGCTTGGTGAAACTTTTAGTAGGTTGACGTTGGTATTTTCTACTTGAAGATGTCATTAGCCTCAAAGAGGATGGAAAGTTATTTCATGTTCCTAGGAAGTAGATGGAAAGTGAAGAGCTAAACCTACTTCCTCTTTAGACGTATAGTTGGATACATTAGTACAGGGACACTGATGAAGACGACGAGTCAATCCCAACCATATTCTTCCTCTCTTCTTGAAGCCTTTGACAATGAACGAAGGATTTGCTTGTCCATAGGTCCTATGGTGGAGAAATACTAAGGAAAACATTTCTTGTAGACATAGTCGCCTAAAAATTAAGGTGAGAAAGTGTACCAAGCCACCTGGGTCTAGAATGAGTACAGAGTCCTATCGTGGGGAGATTACTAGGCCATGTACTTTGCCATTATTGTTGCAGACAGGAAGTCACAGAAAAGACTATGCCTAACCACATCTACAAAATACAGTTTGCCTTGACTGAGTATCTTCTCCTCCATTCGCCCTCCTCGCATATGGGACCGAAAATTCGACGAAGAATTTTCCTCTCGAAAGTGCCCAACATGTGCTCTGCTTTCTTGCTTATCGTCCAGCACTCGGCTCCATATAGCAGAACTGGCAGGATCAGAGTTTTGCAGAGCATACATTTCGTCTTCCGAGGAAGGTTTTGCCAAACGGAAGTAGCAGCGGTTTGCTAGGGTAAGTCTTCGTCGAATCTATACTAGGGTGTCGTTCGTGGAGTTGATATTTACTCCGAGGTAGATAAACTCCCTAACTAGCTGAAAGTTACTGTTGCCAACAGTGACGTTTTGTCCTAGGCGGTGCGGTGGACCGATTCTTCTTTGTTTGTTGACAACAGGTACTTGGTCTTGTCCTCAGTTACTTCAAGGCCAACTCGTTTCGCCTCTTCTTCAATTATACCTAGCTTGTCATTATCCATACTATCTTTGTAGCCATTGGTAATCCTATCCCGATCTCTATCTCCACCACCATCTGAAAGTGGCTTCAAAATTAGTACTGGCATGTAAAAATGCAAAGAAAAAGGACGAAGGATCTGTACTGCACCCCTTAAAGGACACTTTATGAACAAAACAATGAAACTATAGCATTCTTCAAGTCATGGCATTCTTCCATTTCCAATTCGAAAAATTTAAATTCATAAACAGCAATTAAAATGTACATTCTTGTGAGTTCACGACGCACATAGCGGAAAAGATGAGCAAAAGCAACAACCACACCCACCGTCCTTAAACGCATCACTGAAATCGGAAGGATATAATTCAACCCTTCATAAATTAAAAAAAAAAAGCACGGAAAGTAGAGAAATTCAAAAGAAATTTCCCTTCGAAAGTATTTTCGAAAAAGTTCCTCAGAAAAGAACAAAAAAAAAAAATCACTACAGGACGAGATCTTAAGGATTCCAATCCTCCACCATGCCGCGATGACGTTAAAGATACACCCACCCACCCGCCAGTGTTAACACAAAAAAACAAACCCTCCACGCTGACCCTTGAAAAAGATAGAAAAAAAAATCCATTCCTCGTGAATTACTTAACATGAACATTTCTGGTGGGTTACCTACCACCAGCAGGAGCAGCCCCACCACCAGGGTTACAAGGAAGAAGAAAAAAGTAAAAATTCCGTAGTATCTTTGGAATGAAAACCAAAACCATAAATCGCTTATCAAATATTTAAAATGTCGTTCTTTCGATTCCTTCTTGTTCGTCGTTTAGTGCCTTTGCCTTGTTCGGTACCGGTTACCAGGTACACATAGTAATTCTCATCCAAAAGGGAAAATCAGAGAAATTGTCCACCCAAAGGGAAGGAATCGCCTTCCGAATGACTGATTATTTAGCGATTTAAGTGCTCTCCAGCTTTTGTATGGGGACAACCCTAATAACGTCCATCTTTTTGCCACCACACCAGGTGTACCTACCTATTACCTGGCTTTACTCAGAGTCGGGTGGAGGGTCTTCAGTGAAACGAAGAAGCCAGCATTGTGCTCATTAAAGATGCATCAAGCGAAATTCAATTCCACTTTTCACTACGAAAAGGATGTGGAATCCTTTTTTTTTTCTGTAGAAATTCTCTCGGTCTTTATCGTTTTGCGCTCCTCTCTGTTTTCACTTCTTCCACTCTCTTGACTCTTTATCAGAACGACTGCAGTTTGAAATACAAAAAAAAAAGGAAAATAATCCCATTTGGCTGTTTAAGGATAATCATGCCATAAGAACCATAAAAATGTCCTCTGCAATCGCTTCAATCTTCAGTGACACAAAGTAAAAGAAATGCAAACTGCAAACAGGTGAGGGGCAAGAGGGGCATACCCTATCGTGGAAGTACTACAGATTTTGTCTTCAGCTGGAGGGAGCACGGAATTGTGTGTTGTATTGTGGCTCGGTATAGCTTTGGGTTCCAGGCTCTTGACTTTAAGAGTTAGCCACCTGGATGTATGGAAAGAATATCACAGTCAGATGGTATCTAGGAGGACAGTGTCGCGCCGCTGGGAACCTCATTGAGGTCGTTGTTGAGATCGAACAAAGCCTTCGCGCTCTATGGGTTGAAGTTGGTCAAATTGTTCTTAACTTTCGTGTCTTTTTCGGGGCTTTTGGTGTCGTCTGCAGCAATGCAGCAATCATCGTTACATCAGACATGAGTCAGGCAAGTTTGTCTCCCAATCCTCTATGGATGGACCCTCGACTGGCATGCTCACATCCTTTATAAGCAGTTTAGCTGCATCGAGAGTTGGTCAACTAGAGCCCTGTGGTTCAGTAGATCCTTTCAGGAGCTGCCATGCGCATTTGGTTTACTACAGCATTAGAATCTATTGCTGGCATTTCGTTCGTAGAAATCATCACAAGGAAGACGCCCCTAGAGGCACTGTTAGGCTGAAGCTAGAGCAGAAGTAAGAACCAAGGGACCATGTTCGCCAGCTGAAAATTCCTTACTCAACTCCCAAAAAGGTTCCAAGCTTAGTTCCATGCGCACGTGAAAGTAATGGTATTAAGGACGTTAGTGTATATAGATCTTCAGACAGCCAGGCAGTACTCAGAACGCTGAGTCTAGAATCTCTAACCAAACATATCAGGTTGAAACTCCGTGGTTCCTACAGAAGAACTAGCTAGTTGACTGGGTAGGATTGTGAGGCATTTATAAGAAACTAGACACCATAGTGGGGCCACCACTACTGTTGTTAAACTTAAACCTGAACCATCTCTTCCATGCATCGGATCTCCCCACAATTTAATTGAATTTTATACACAGAACCAACTTGGCTTTCACATTGAGACGTGAAAGTCTTGATGATCCTAATCTCATGCCTGAATAGCCTGCCTCCCCAGAAGGTAATGACTAAAATCCCTACCACTAGTCTTAAGCTCGAAACATAAACCACAAGGTTTTAGATACCTTGTGCCCTCCTAAGCTACTTAGATCATTTTAGTCACGCAGATGAAACGATACATTTCGTGAAATCTCTTCTCTTATCCTTTCTTCGACAGAACGTCAACCTCTTCGTTCCCTTCTACATGTATCTCAGTGTCCAAGGTAGGGCTCAGTCAGGATCTGTATTCATAGGACTTGAACCTTACTTAGACCTGAACTCTACTGAACCTATAACATTGAATATTGATTGGGAACAGTAATTTCGTGTGGTCTGTCCTGGACCTGAGGTAGTCCAACCCATTCCCATACCTATAAGGAAAACCTTAACTTAAACAAGGAGACTACTAGAAAGCTGGTGACCTTTCCCGCAGGCTTTTGCAGTCTGTGGACATTTCGACATAGGTTCTATTTTAAAGATGACGAGTCATGCACTGTGAATGCCTAGACCAGTGAAGTTTGATTCTATGGATTCGACGTATAGTTTTCAGTTCACAGCCCAGATACCTCGACTAAGATGTGGATTTTCACCACGTAAGAGCGCTCTTAGCAGGTAGATAGCCTGGAACGCCCCTATTCTTCTATTCCTTTGGATTGGTTGAATCGAAGGAGAAAACCTTTGGAGCCAATTTGTACCATTGTTGAGTTTGTAGTCCTTTTCGGCACATGTTTGCCTATGGAAGGTCTGAAGGTTTCAGAGGACATTTGTCATTCGGAATTCATCGAATTCTAGGTATGCATGCAATTGAAATTCAAAAGCTGGTAGGAAGTTTAAAGAAATTGTGAATCAGTGACTATGTAGAGATCAAGATCGTCCTTTGGTTTCAAATCGTCAAGTTTCAAAAACCTCTTAGAGCCTTGTTGCTTTCAACTATCTCACGAAGATTCGTCCTACTATTTGACGACGCAAAACTATACCAACCAACAGGGCTACCGCAGGTTTGAGTAATAGGACTTCGTATGGATTGAATTATTTTATACTTAATTTTTTGATAAGCACCCACTTAGACTAGACTACCCGGGGACTGAGCTATGCGAATCAATTTTTCGAGTTCTAGGCACAAAAAAGCGGTCTTTTTCATCAGACAAACTTATTTCCAAGTCCTCAGTGGTTTCTTCTTAGAAAATTGACTCTACGAGTACAACAAACTGAAAATAAAAGGGTGACACGCCTCTTTCCAAACTCACTGTCTGATATACCTACTAAAGGACTTACTTATCCCTACTTAGGCATGCTGAAGGCACTGGATACTACAATTGAAGAGGAGTAAAACTTGACTAAGCTTCCACGACTACCCATTCCAAGTCGAACAAGCACAAGAGTGGGCTTCTTTAAAACAAGACGGATGTCAGGAAACTAAACTTAGAAAATGATAGACACTGTCTAGATCTAGGAATCTCTCGCATTCTCGTGGAATAGGGAGGAAACCATCTTCTACACACATACGTTCCTTAACAGCAAGTAACCCCTACTTTATGAGGTCGTATGCTTCTAAGTACATTTTTTCAAATATTGGAAAAGAACTAAAAGTACAGGGCAGACGACTTAACCTTGTGGTATGCCTGAACTTTTATCAAACCTCTGGCATCCTGGCTATTCATAGCACTGTTTCACAAAATGATTAGGAAGCCCTATCTTACCACCTTAGCTTGCTGCGCGAACCTGTACACGAAAAATGCAAATCCTAAAGCCAACCTAAACAGCAATGTCCTTGACAGACTCCACATGGGACTGTCACTCATATTTCAAGCAAAAAACCAAAAAACCCTCCAATACCCTATTTAGTGTAAAAAAAAGCCACATCTTTCCAAATGTCTAGCTCGCACACGACCCTAACGCGCGGCCGATAAATGTCCTTCAATTATATATGACATGAAAAGGATCCTCGTTTTTTTTTTCCAACTCATGTTGTTGGTAACCAACTCATCAACATTTTTAGGTGGAATTTAAAATGGCAGCCGACGACGATTAACTAAATTGTTTTAGCCATTTTGTCAACACGACGCGCTGAGCCTTTGACAGGACATTCAGTAAGTAGCCGGGGGTCAGCAGCGCCGCCAAGAGCGCGAGAGAGAGTAAGAGTGGTAAACAAGTTGTTGGCAGTTAAAACGTGATTTGCACGCAGTTGGTGAGGATTCACTCCACTATCTCTCTCTGTGTGTGTGTGTGTGTTTGTGTATAATCGAGGGATAAAAGGAACCAAATCACAGTAATTAAGGTGGAACAGGTGAAATTTGTTGAACTTGGCAAACGTGCAGGTCGTCCTTCGTTTTTCATTCTGCGGTCCTCCTCTGTTCGCTGTCGTCGTCGCTTGGATATTAGTCAAAGTCGTCCTGCTGGCTTGCGTGTACAAGTGAGTATCTAACCATTTTTTTTCCTTTCGGTTGTGTCTTCAGTTCAGCTTCTCCGCAGCAGGTTAAGTAGAGTCTCAATTAAAAGAGAGAAAAAAAAAAATTTAAAGCCGTCGTCGGTGCCAATACACGCTGGGATACGCACGCAATCGTATAATTTACGGTCTTAGCCATGAAATGTTTGTTGGGACTATGATGGATGGTTGGTAGTAGAAGGTGCATTTGCAGGTGTACAAGGATGTTGTACACATGTGCGAGTACATACATACATATATCCTTTGGAATTATTTTGTTACATTTTGATGAGAGAGAGTGGTGTGTTGTGCTACTCATTGAATTGTAAATTGATGGGTTGAATGGATGGATTTTATTGCAGCTGGAGGTTGGAGGTTTTTATTGTTTTCTGTTCTCCTTTATGCCCTCTTCTCTCTCTATTCTCTTTTCTGCTGGAAGGTGGTGGACATTACCATATGAATCGCAAACACGTGGATAAAGTGTTGCAAGATTTATTATTTTTTTGTTTAACTTTGAAGCAATCCTTGTAGGAGCTGATATGCTTTGTATGAGTCGCAGTTGGAAAGTTCTAACAAAACATTTATTTTTTTCTCTTTTCAGGTGAGCCTGGTCTTGACACTTACTTATGGTTTTCGAGTATATAGCCGTAAGTAGAATTTAAAAGATTTTAACCACCTTGTAAGCCCCTGTTGAATTGTATGCAATTTAGAAAATTGGTGTCTACCGTTCCTGTTCTATAACTTTATAGCAGCAATGACTTAATATCCACAGAGGCCTTCAATTAATCTCAGTCGATGATACAGCCTTTCTTGAATCCCCAGGTTTGAAGAATCTCATTCTTAGTGTGCTGTAAACCGGTGTAAACCAGTGCTGAAAGTATCCGTAGCTTACAATGTCCCCAGAGTGCTGTTGTAACTCGTCTTTTCTAATGCCACAGCAGGTCTTAAAACTCCTTGGTAGTATGGAGAATTCTTTTCATCCAAATATAAGTCAGTTTCACTAGCATCTAGAATGTCTCTGTGCCAAAATAAGGTTTGTCTATATTTTTTGTTAGCTTATAAAGTATTGCAAGGCTTCTTTCTCGATGAGGTTACAGATTTAAGAGTCTAGAACTACCTACATTGCCTAGTCTGGAATTTTTTCTCAATTATACTACATAGCTGTATTTCGGGATGAACCGAACAATTAGTTCGGTCCTTGGCCTCTACTTGCTGACTTCAAGTTGGTTGCCACTACGTGTGAAAGTCGCTTAAGTCGATATCATTCTCTTCTGAGTTGAATTCGAAGTGCTAGCCATCTTGGACAACCCGTGCTCGTTGCTCTTTTTTTCGACCAGGTCGACTAGATCGCTGAACAGCCAATATTGTTCGTCGTTGTAACTCCTCCTCCAAAGCCTGTTGGCACTAACTAGAGCAACGATGCTATGAAGAATTTTTCTCTCGAAAAGACCTAAAGTTCAAGCTTTAGTGCCACAAAGTAGGACTTGGATGATCAAGGTTTTATAGAGAGTTTCCTTAGTTGTTCGGGATAGGGCTGTTCTATCAGTTGCCTTTGCAGCCCAAGGAAACAGAGATTAACCAGACTTATTCCTCATTTTATTAGTGCGGAGTCATAGTAGGTAGACAAAGTCGCTTACTACCTCCAGCTTGTACATCTCGATTATGCCAATCTGAGTGGTAAAGAGTGAGGATTTGATTAGGCGGCCTAAGGTTGGACTAAATAGAGTTCAGTCAGGTTTTTGAAGAAAGCTTTCAAAGTATGACTGGTGAAGAGATTGATGCTTCTTTAATTGGCTCAGTTGAGGTCTCAGAACCGATTGTGAGGTTTCATTCTTCGGACTTGTTCGCTTTTTCGTTCTACCAGTCCAAGTTAAACCCATCTGCTATCCAAAATACATTACGTAATAGCATAAGTCTTAGTTGGACAGAAAGGCATATAAGCCTAGCCAGAGGGTGGAGACTAAAGTTGAGAGTTTTGATTTTTTCCTGACACCAGATAGTTAAAGAATCATAGGATTCAGTATCGTTCAAGGCTACAGACACCTTACATCAAGAGGCATACCTGGTTAAAGCAATTGTTGCCCATAAAATGGGCTTCGAAGCGATAGGTAGTTCTGCCGTAGAATCGTTGCTTTCAGCTCCAACTTGATAGCTAAAGACCAACAATGGGTGACTTCCTTG
Organism: Xylota segnis; assembly: GCA_963583995.1. Lineage (NCBI taxonomy): Eukaryota > Metazoa > Arthropoda > Insecta > Diptera > Syrphidae > Xylota > Xylota segnis. Next base: position 10,659,746 of record OY757238.1, on the reverse strand, counting down.
AAGCATTATATAGGTTTGCACTGAAGCTGGTCTTGTTGTCACTCTGACCTCATATCGTAAGATATGCATTAGCATCGCAAGGATGTAGAACCTGGATAAGTACCTGGAAACTCCTGCTCAGGAAACATGACGAAGCTGTATTCCTTTGTCAGTGGAGACTGAGAAGTCTACCTCTTAAGCTTGTTCGTCCATGAATTCCTAGTTCCTTGGTCAGACTACTGATTGGCTAGAGATGAGGGAAACTCCAGATTCAGATATTGCAGATTCGACTTCTCTTGAAAGATCTACTTCGTCGTAGAACAGTCGGGGTAACACTTGCATCTAGCTTACTCAACAACCGAGAACTCCGGGCTTTTTAGTTTTGTACAGTCATTGAGATCCGTGACGCCTGTGCAGGGGGAGTATAGGATTTAACTCATTTTCTGAACCTCTGGGTGGGGCTTCCTCATTGGAGATCCAAGCATACGTAATGTAGTTTGCTCCTGACTATCAGCTAGGGTTCGCCAAAGCGGTAGGTAATTTTGCCACTGAAACTGAGAAACCTATGTACATGGCTAGGTGATGAATGATCCTCTAAATGATCATATTTTGTATACTGGGTAGTCGAAGGAACGAAATGAAGAATTGGCTTCCTTCAGTATCATGTTCAGTCAGTTCATGTCTATTACCCCACTGAATGAGACCTCATGCCTTAGTTTCACAGTTGACTAGGAAGGTAATTAACATAAGAATCTGTTTCGGTGATGCCACAAATCGTTTGGGCTAACAAGTCATGTCTTGACAGTACGTCTGGCTCTGTTTATCTGATCTAGGAACCAGCTTTGACTAGTGCGCAGTATATTCCTTGCCTTCTTTACACAAACTTGACTATAGGGGACATTTGATACATGGATTTTGATGCTAGACTAGATTGGCAAGACACAAACTGTCTCCTTCTTGTCAAGAGAAACACTCTAAGGAGTGAGGATACCTACAGAGAGACCTGCAGCAGACAGTTGCTTAGCTAGACAAATAGAATTTCTACTACTGGGTAGCTCCTAGTTGATTCTACTTCTGGAATTATGGTTTCCATGACTCGATCCATGTTGGAGACTGTCATAAGATTTTACGTCTTAATGAGGATATGGCCTTTGCATTGGTGTCATCACTAGATATTGTCCGAAAGCTATGCATAAGCCCAGATGATTTCTGTAAAAAATCGCAGAGACAAGGAGGGTGAGCTCTTTTTGTTAAATATGTCTGGCCAACATGTCTAACCTAGCGATGCTAGCTATAGATTGTAACAAGTGTAATAGTCCACATCCCAATATTGGCACCAGAGCTGCAGACTCCACACCTGCAGACCGTCGTATACTGATTGAAACAATTTCTCTGTAATAGCAGAAAAGGATTTCCACTTTGGAGTGAGACAGTTTCCATCTAGTCTTCAACAATAAATTAGAGTTGAGAGCTAAACCCATACCATCCCCTAGCCCTAGCCCTAGCCCCTCTTCAAATCTCCAAACGTGTATTCCATCTAATACGCCCACTTAACGAGCCTTAACTCCGTATTTAGAGAATGTATTCCGAGCACGTGAGCCTGACCCCTTGGAATAATAAATAACGACCACCTTTGCCACTGCAAGGATATCATTAAAAAGTGAACCAAAGTACAGTGGGCGGTTTCAAACTCTAGTAGTTGCGCAGCTGGCCCCCCATCCGAATATTTAAGGATCTCAAGTGATTAATTCCTTTGATCCGAACCTTTCAGATGCAATTTGTCCCACTTTAGCGAAAGGAAAGGAAAAAATCCTTAAATGTCGCTTTCTCTGTTGACAAGCACAGCCACCACCCCCACCACCAGCACACAATTTATTCCATCAAACTTATCCACTTAAACGCATATAACGTATGTGCGCTCTCACATGATATCCTTGACACCCTCAAGTCCTATCCAAGAGCACACTGCAAACAAAATTAGCTGAGCGCAAAAAAAAAAACTACGAAAACTACGGTGCGGGGTGGTGCGCACAGCAAAGTAAATACTCGTTGAGTCGAGTCCCCGCCGGTTGGAAGTAAGAAAAAGTATAATTCTACCGGGGTGCGTCTCCACCTTAAGGACACACGCTCAAGATGTGTGAGTAAGTGAATGATGGAATCTTAATAAGGCTGCCTCAGCTCGAACTTGGAATTTGCTTTATCGTTTCCAGCACCCTTTCCGGTTTTTGGTTTTTGGTTTTCGGTTTTTCTTTTCTTTGCCAAATGTCAAGATGGAGGAGGATGGCGGAATTGACTTTTTCGAGTGGCATTTCCAATGGCAATAGAATAGGATGTGCCACCTCAAGTGGGGCACACACCTTTAGTGTGATGAACTTTATCCGCCGTTATGGGTGTGGGTGTGTGTGATTGGTGAATTAATTTATCGAAGTTCTTCTCTTCTTAGGGTGGGGTGTGGCAATATGAAGGATCGAATAGTTCAGAAGTACTTTCTGTCAGGAATATCGAATGAGAAACGCAGGACAATAGGCACTTGTCAGTAGATCTTGTATAGTACCTACGTAGGCCACTATAGTCCCCATCCAGCTGTAGATGAAGCAAACTCACATTTTTTCTAAAGGAACCTAAGCTAGATGGTGTAGATACTGCAACACAGACCTCTGCATTGTAAGCAGATCCGAAAAGGGACATTTCGAAGCGTCAAAGATGACTTTCCTAATAGGCAACATCGGTCCGTCATATAGCGATTTCAGCTACAAGATTCCGATAGTAGACTCGACCCCAAAGGCAAGATGAAATTGCAAAGGGCAGACAGCATTTGCTTCAAATCTCCAGGACCACCCAACTTCGATCCAGCTTACTGGCTTCTGAATCTTGTTGGACTATTTGACGCAAACTAGTCCCGAAGTAAGAAGGTGACTTGCTCGAGACGATCATTTCGATTTCGACTATTCTGCCCGCCTGAACCCCTATAGGTAGCGTTCTGAACTCTCGCCATATAGCAAGATCCCCGCCTTACTAGTTCATCCGCTAGCTCATATCGTTCAATATTGCAAGACCCTTCATTGAAAGGAGACTGATTCTGAACCCAGCGAGGAAAGTTCTTCTTAACTCGGTTCTACTAGTTTCCAGGATGAAGTGACCGAGAGAATGGTCTTGATGGCTACCTGACTGGCAATCAGGATGGCTATGGTGTTAAGGGCTTCACTAGAAGATAAAGATACTCCATGAGTTATGGAGCCGATAAGACATGGAAATGATTCACAGTCCATTTCTGAATCGTCACACTGCATGTTTCCCACTCCGACCTGATTGAGAATCTAAGATGGCAACATTTCTAAAACTCAACCTACGAGTTCTATAGTCGATTGAATTGGCTACCAAATCCCGTGGTAACAGATGCAAGATGCTGTTGTGATCATAAGGTTTAGTTCACCAACATCCTGTTTCTCTCAACCTAATCGCACTTTCCTTAACGCTGACTATAGGACAGTATAGGAAGCACCATCGCAGTGTTGGCACCGTTTTTGGGCGAAATCCCCACTTTTAAGGTGATGCGCCTGAAGTCCATTGGGAGTTTATGTCCACTCTTCCCAGCTTTCGGAATAATAGAACATGAACTCGTCTCCAGCTCAGGTACTAGCCATGGCTCCACCTAGTCCAGCAGAGCTGCCTCAAGCGAAGTGAACCTGCAGATGCTCTCCTATCACTCCTTGAACGTATGATCCGGAATCAACTAGGCACTAGTACTGTAAAACTGCCCCGGACATGCAAGAAAGTTTTACAGAATCCAGAAACTGCATCGAAAACGGTTTTCAAAGGGCAACCTGAGTATGCTTTGTGTATCTATCAACAGCTTGCGACACCTTGTGCATCAGAGGATCCTGTACAAACTCCTCCAGATCATGACCTGCATATATATAAATCTTCAACTCATTATATCCGATGATACGTGCTCAACGTCTTCCTCAATGACAAGCATACCAAACGAGAAAGCTCAACAAAACGGCCTTCCACAAGGGTCGGTGCTTTCTCCTACACTTTTCAACATATACGCGTCACACAATTTCTTTTGTTTCTACAATTGAAACCATGTGCCGTAAAGGCTCTTCCATCTTGAATGCAATTGGTTTGGTCTGTCTCTCCATTAGAGCAGAAGGAGGACACCTTTTCTCAAGACAACCTTGACGGTAACCAAGCTAGTTGCCTCGTTTTCAGGTGCTACCCACGAGCCTCTAATAGCAGCTCGTCGTCTACCCAAATAATCGTCTCTTTCCGACTGAACTTTGAACCTACTACGTCTAGTCCCTTGAAAGGTACCTACCTCCTCCGAATAGATGGCCATAATTCCCCTTAAATTTTAAATTAATTTAATGAGAACACTCAAAACGAAATGGCCGCATCAAGGTGGATACTCCACCAGGCAGGCCCTACCCAGTCCACCCGCTTTGCCCTAAAAGCCATATTCAAGGAGAGAGCATGTTTACATTTTAATTTCTCCGACGAAAGGACAACGCCGTCTACCATCGTTCCGACTGAATAATTCCACACAACGCCTTCTCTAAGTCCACAATATTTATGTCCTTCAAAAAGGACACAACACACAAGAATCCTAGCCAACTACAAAGAAATACCAAAAAAGAATCTCAGCTCCTCATATTTTGATGATTATTTTATGAACATCGCCCGAAGGACTTCTTTCTTTCGTTTTCACTTTCACCGACCATTCGTAGCTCACTGGGTGTCATCATCCTGTCCTGCGTAGCGAACGGGTTAAGTCTGTAATTAACTTTCCAATTCATATACTTACACACAATCAGAGAACAACATGCCAACAACAAACAAAGGGCTAGACGACAGGGTACTCCCCACCCGAAATGAATGACTAGCCTGGCTATCATCGACATGAATTAATAAGTTCCACGAATCCTTGAGTGAAACCCCCTAATCTTGTGTGTATCTTGGGAAGAATTTAAAATTTAATTAACGATAAGCCAGCGAGCGTACTAATAGCCACACGGACAGGCTATCATCGAACATCAACACGCAATGACCTCACGATAAGAGCCTGAGAGACGGAGTCATCCTTTTTCGAATGTCAATTCCCTTCGTTTTCAATCAATCTTCCCGAACAGGAGAGACTCTCTTCTGACCATCAATTATGGAGAACGTTTCACCTGCATCTCGTCGGTGAAACGATTAAATTCCATCTCGGAGCCATTAGACGGATTGAATGCTCATTCGGATTTGGTTTTTATCATTTTTGGTAATCACACGCAACGCGCAGCTGGATCCTGATTTTTTTTTTTGTGTTCATGTCTCTGGAGTTTGGGATAATTTTTGTTGATTTGATTGACTTGGAACGATGAAATAATTAAGACGGAGCATGTTATTAGACAAACATGACGACCATAGGGGCAGATGCATGCTCGACTGTTTGTAAAATGTCAATCACAATTAATTTCGAGTGATGTGGGTTGGACTGGACTGGACGGGAGCATGAGCTAGAGAATTTAGCAGCTACTTGGTGGGTCTATTGTTTTAAGGGAATACGATGGTTTGTACACCTCTGACAAACAGGCATTTAAAGTGGGAAACACTCAAAAGGGTCTCCATGGAAGTTGTTCTCATATGGATGGCCACAAATAGGATTGATGCTTCTAACATCGTGGCTCAGAAACTACCCTTAATTGTCGCCTGCTTCTTAGCGAAATGGCTAACCAATTCACCACGAACTGACAAAACAGGATACTACCATCGCACCCTTTCACTGGATCTGCATGCCTCTTTCTAAAGGTAAACTACTGCTTAAGGTTGATGGTTTTTTATGGTCTGCTTCTCCGTAATGCCAGTCCATCCATTTGTGGATATCTGGTACAAGTCGCTGTGTCCATCGTACATTCCTTTGTAGAGTGGGTCCATGTCTCCTGGCATGCTCTCATATTGCGTTGATTTCGTCTAACTTCATATCTTTGACTGAAGCATGGGGATCCTGAATTTGGGTATCGGAAGGTCCTTTGTAACTCGCTGGCCAAGACATCCGCTGGTAGAATCGCCGCGATGACACATATAGCATCCTCAGTGGACGTAGTCTGTTAACTGAGTTAGTCCAGCTTGCGTAAGTCTTACATTGGTGCCTGGTATGACTTAACTAATCGTCAATGGACACTGCGAGACTACGTGCCACATAACTCCAGATCTGGCTCAAGTTAGATAGAAAGGCTCATTCTTACCAACTATTCGGTTAGGCATTATCGGCGCACTGTACCATCTTTGCACGTAACAAGCTCTATACGTTCCTAGAAGGTTAGGTTGAGTGAATGGTGCCTCTACTGACAGTAGATTGTCCCGGTCTCACTTGGACTAGAGAACCAAACCACCCAGATACATGTATGAATTTAAGGAGTTTGTTTTACTCTATATCCTCCTTGTCCCTGCAGTTCCTTCAGAAGTAGGAGTCTTCTCACAACACCTACAGTTATCCCGATATCCCTGCCATTGAGTTTGAGCTCGGTGATTTGGCTGTAACAGACTGTACAGATGTGTGTATTAGGTCCCAACGTCTGTCGATAAGCTCAGAATTCATTTCCCTATTGAAAGTCCTAACTTATGACTAAGGACTTTGGAAGTGCCTAGGAGAAGTCTAGATGTGTCCCTAGCCTGGCTAGTTCATCCGCCTTTTCGTTACGTAAAATAGCCGTGAGACGCGGATACTCAAAAGAGGGTCACCTGCTTGACTGTCCCAATCTGATCATGTTTCCAGAAATGTTTCTCTCATTACTCTTGTCCGCAACTTGTTTGCAGTGCCTTCGACTTGAAAAACAATGCAATCGTCCTTAAGTCGGAAGGATCCACTAGTATATCGAGATTCACAGTGGACGCCAAAATCAAAATGGATTTACCTATGCAGGTACCTTGACTTCTGTTCATGACAGTATACTAATTTCAAATATCTTGATGATCCTCTTGTGCAGAGTTAGCTACACGGCCCTACTAATTCCACTGAGCAAATTCCTGAAAACAAGGAGAACTTTCCGTGTCGAGTTCAATCTCCTCCACACAGGTCTTATCTCGACAAGCCTAACCTTCTGAATGAGTGACCATTGTTGATTATTTTGACGCTCTCTTCCGCTTTAAGTTGATTGCTGCTACAACCGGGAAATATTATCTCTTCCTGTCCAGCTGGGTCCTTCTTGTACAAAGACTTCACTTGGTTATCGTCCTTTGTTCAAATTTCGTTCCCACTTCTCTCTACCAGGAGTCGGGAGTAAATCTGTAAATGAGAATCGACATCTCTGATGATCTTCTAATCATTTCATTCCTTAAGCCCACGACTGGCTATATTTGTTGAGGACTAGCTGCGTTAGGAACAATAGTCATCGCAGCGTAGAGACGGTAATACAGCCTGCTACGTGAATTTTCAGCTCTCTGGTAGCTATCTTGTTACAAGTTCCAGGTCCCTATGCTTATCGATAAGTTTTTTTTTATAAAATCTGAGTCGGGAATGCATACTTACTACTCTGGCCCTTGTAAGAAAAGTAGGTACTAACTCGTTCATATTGGATGAAACTAGATTCTGCCCCTTGACGATATCCTTCATGTAAGCAGTACCAGACTGTACTTCCTCTCAACGTCCATCTGATGGTCGAGGTAGCCACAAATGCCTCAAGTCCATATCCCCTTCTAGGAAGATGCTTGCCTTCCGTTTGACTGCAAAGTTCATGTATCGGCTAAAATGTAGCGAACCATGCTGCTTTCTACTTGTGATGCCAAGTCTTATCCAATTGATGCACACGTGGTCTCTATCTCATAGGCTCCAGCGTTGGTGGCATTCTCTTAAGCAGATTGACACTCTGACACCCTTTGCCAACTATATTTCTGTCTGTAGATCGTAATAAGCCTTCAATTTAAACCTTTTATGCCGTTTATACCCAACGAATGACAACGTACATAAAAGTCAACAATATCGGACCCAAAACGGAAACCTGTGGTACTCCTCAATTCACTATGATTCAGTACTCATTCGCAATACCGTGGATATTTGGTAATAAAACTTATTGTCTTCCAAATATTTGGCCTGGGATTTTCGTATGTAGATACGAGTCCTTCCAAGATATTCCTTAAGGCCTTCCTGCTGAGTCAGCCACGCATTTCCTGCTGAGATCCCTTCGAGTTTCTCCACGTAGACTTATCAGTTCCCACAGACCTGAGATCGATTCTTCGACCAGCAGCACGAACTGTCAGTGAAATTATAGGATCTGTTGCAACTGCTTTGTTCCATGCACGGATGCTAACTACATATTTCCGACTACAGTCATCAAATCATTACGCTGCAACGCGCCTAAAACTGATTCAAGCCACCACTTCACCTGAAACTCAAAAAACTACGTACAATCAACATACCATCGACCAACGACTGGAATCAGGTCGAACCGACATTCCTCCTAATTGGCTGTTTATTGCCATTCTATCATCGGCCGCTTCCATGTCAATAAAATCAATTATCATCCAAAATACATGCTCTCCCGGATCATGTTTACCATTTTAAGCCAAAGCCGGTCGCATGAGTCAGCCTGATGAACCATCGAAGTGAATCATCGAAGCACTTCAGCTTCCGCTATCCGTTTCTTTTTTTTTTTCCAATAAACCTTCCCAATTAGATTCCATCTTTCGGATTTTCCTCGTTTTTTTTGCTGCTTATCTCGAATTGCAATCAATCAATAAAAATGTCATTCCGTTGCTCGCCGAAAAGCGCTCTCAATTCGTCCAATTAAATGGCCAAAGATTGAAAGTAATCTCCCATTGCGCCTTGGCAAGCCTTATCTCCATCTACCAGCAGCGCAAGGGAACAGCATCTGATAAGGACGAAGGCAGAAGAATAAAATTAGTGTAAAACTAAAATCCTATTTAGAGAGCACAATGCATCCTTGATACAACAAAAAAAAAGAGAAGGAAGGAAGCAAACTATCCGTGCACGGCAGCAGTCCCAAGGGAGTCCACCGCCAGCTAACCGACGCAATTTTGGCAACCAGGACAAGGGATAACAAAAAATCCATACTACATGGATCGCAGGAATCCCTTGCTGTTGCTCTCACATACACACACCCAGAAAAAAAATAAGTGAAAGTACGACCGACAAAAACCCATAATAGCGGCAAAGGATTAGGCCTGTGTACTGTGTACATCTGGGGAGTCCTGGAATTACATTTCGCTACACTGATTTCTAAAGGATTTCTAATTCGATTATAAGGCGACGACTACGACTACGACTACGACGACGTCAATGGAAAGGAAGGAACCCTCCCTTAAGCTCGGGCCAACGATGCATGTATAAGAGTAACTCTTATCGCCATATGATACCAGTAGGGCAGCATACAAGATGGAAATTGCATCCTTTTCCACCAAACAGAGGCTAACTACAGCCATTGCGTAATCCTCCTTCAACCCTCGCTGTGAGTCTTGTTTAAATCCTTAGTCTCTGTGGTGGTTAGGCTGGTTGTACTTTGTATTCCATTCTGTGCTACATGTGTGATCCTTAAGGATTGAAGGGAAATTAATGAAACGCGGGAGAGTAAATGGAATTTGAAGAACGATTTTTCATTTCACTTACAAACGCGCAGAGCCACTGACTCGAGTACCTACGCGCGACAAATAAATCCGAAATTAATGATGCATCCTTTAGGAATTCCATTGGGAGGACTACAACGATTGGGAGGACGACGACGACGCGTCGACTAAATGCCAGGGTCGAGTTCAGAGTTCGTTGGTCCCGGTTTTGGGGATTTCAAAATTCCATTTGACATCTAATTAGACGGCAGGTTCTGTTGATGGATGTCACATGGGTGGAATGTATCCTTAAGATCGATTCTGATTCCGAACTGAGCGCACACAGTGCGAAATTAAGAAAGGCACACGACTGTGACGTGTCGTTTTGAAGAATGTGTCTAGACTGCGTGGATGTGTGATCTAATTTTCTATGACATTTCTCTCTCGAGACAATCCTCTTCCAATCAGTTCCATACACTAGGCATAGGTTGATTCAATTGAACCTAGTACGGCACCTAGTCTATACTGACAGTTTTGAGAACTACTGTGACTAAAGGAATAAAGCTCAGACAACCCTGTCCGGTTGTATCTACAAGTCGTACTTTATGTAGACCGTACATCAAAAGGCAATGTCCAGCCAGAGAGCCAGTTAAGGTCTGTTAACACCCTGGCTAGTCTCAAATTTCCACCGTTAAGAGAACCTTGCAGACTATTACCTACCCGGCCATCAGTTGGGTTTGAAGCCCGTCCTCAGGAAATTTTGGAAAAATTGTCAACTATCCAGAGTCGCATCGAGGGGTTTCGTGAAACGTTTGATCAGTGCTTATGCAGGTAGTTTTGGGGACGGAATTGTAGGCAGGTCGAGTATGGCTTTGGGATCTACTACTGCAATCGTACCAGGTCTGATTATTTTCCAGGTCGAAGGTAGTCTTCATATAATACCGACACCTGCTAGTAAAACGAGAAGATTCAGTGAGGGCATGGAGACAGAACTAGGCCTTGTAGGAGTCGTAAGAGTCGATATTTTAACATCGACGAGGTTGGTGTGTACCACTCTACCATTGATCACATCGATCATGGATATTAAGGAGATCTGCTTAAGGCATGTTCAGTGGATTCAAGTGATCTCTAAAAAGGCTACAAGGCTACAAGGGATACTTCTGTTTCAGTGGGCTTACGAAGAGGTATATTCGCACTGTGAGTCGTATAAAGAAAGATATAGGTTTGAGGGTAAATGTCGTAAGACTGATGGGACGAAGGGAGTTGGATTTGGAATCTGAAAGTGAACCAGTCGTGGGAAGAGTTCGAATCCAAGGTGCATACTGTGGCCTGTGTTCAAGACTTCAAAAAATCTTAAAGAAAGAAGTCTTGGAGCTGTCAAATCAGGAGATCTGGTCGGATAGTTGAAATTGCCAAAACGAGACATTAGGCAACCCGGAAACTTATCCTTCAAAATGTCCATTGCCACTCGCGCTGTGTGTGCAGTTGCACCGTCCTGTTGAGACCACATGTCATCCTGTCCCAGTTCATCAAATTTCCAATAAAAACTCGATGACGGTTCTGTAGCGCTCGAAAGTCATTGAAGGCTTATCCGAGATATCTTCAGTCCCAGCGCCGATATTCACGTCGGAAGGAGCAATACGAGACCTTTCGATGCCTCTTCTGTAAATGTATTCTTCCAGTCTCTTCAAGTAGAGCGGCTAACTGTTGTAAGTGTTTCTTGGCTTGCCCGATTATCTGCTTCGAAATTCACGTTCCGCCAAAGAAATAGTCAAATAGGGTATACCGCGCTCTTGAGGAGTATAGCCTTTCAAGGTTTATCGACACATATTCTGGATCTGATTTACTTCTCAAATATCAAACAAAACTGACCGCTTTCAGTCCTTATTTACAAAATTGTAGCATCTTCCAAGCTTCCCTTGAGAGCTTTTTAGCTGTGGCCGTATCAAATATCTCAGATAGACCCCTCAAGCGAGTCTGGTGTATTTCCAGTTTAAGATTGGTGCCCCGCTTAGTTCGTTGACAGAATTTTACCCCTTGCTCCGTCGGTCATGCGACTTCATCGCTCCGCTGAGGAGAAACAACTGTCAGTCTCTAGAAAGTCTTATGAAACCCCACAGAAATTGAAGAAAATTCATAAAATGTTAACTCGGATACTAGGCCACATTCTCATTCGCTACTAGAGATGGTGTGGATTCCCGTGGAGTAATTTAGTTGCTCAGATGTCCTTAGTTAGTATAGAACTCATCGATTGAGGCTAATCATGGCACTGCCTTCCAGATCTTCCAGACCTTGTGTCAATCACAAACTCTCTCTATACCAAGGGGGGCTCCCTACGAGCTTCAATTACGTTGCAATTGTTCGCCCAACTACCTGACCCCGAATAATTGAATCGAAGGACACTATCTCGTCGGTGGTTGATTGCAACTGCACCCCTTCACTTCATAGTTCGCATACATCATGCCATATCGCAATTAAATTCCACACAAAGTTTGATTCCCAATAAACCATAGTTGTTGGCATGTCTCAAACCAGGGAATACTAGAAAAAAAACCAAAACGTTCAACATCTGCAATAGAAACCGCAATTAAAAGAAAATTCAAGCAATTATCTGACAAAAACGAAAAGGAAACCTCAACCAACCCGAAGGGTATCCATAGGGATACGTGACCGCATAAATCACACAAAAAACAAAATTATTACAGGTTGGCGTCGTTCCTTCCTTCCTTCCTTACCTTGACAAGCTGTCAAAAAGCCAAGCAGCATTATTTTTGGTTTACATTACGGCCACCCCTCTCTGTCGGTGTGGTGTCGACTGTCCGCAATTATGCTCGATTCAAGGTAAAGCGCGGTACACCAAGGTGTTTCTCTCGTATCTAACGGTTCATTTGGTCGTCCTTCCTTATGACATTTATTATTATTTCAAGTCTCCTTGGCAACGTCGCGCCACGTAGGGTGGTCAAATGTAATTCAATTAATTTACAGCGAAGCTGTTACACTAAAAAGGACTCTCTCGCTCTCTCTCTCCCCCAGGGGGTGGGACAGGAGCAATTTTTGTATTTTTTTTTGCCATTCAAATGCAATTTCGTTAAAATTACTCGTATATACGTCCTGGCACACCCCTCCTTTCAATGAATGGCCGACAAATTGACAACACGCGAGAGAAGCAATCATTCTCTATGCGGCAGGGGTTGTTTGTCCGTTGTTCGTGCCCGTTTGTGTCGAGGGAAGATGTAATCATAATTTTTCCTCTTCCACTCTGTGATAATTCATTTTTCCATGTTTCCCAACATTTGCGTGCACTTTTGTGTACCTTTCCTGGTGCGGGAGCGATGAGGAAATGTCTTGCGATGACATTGAAATCTCCCGCCCTAGTCGTCGTGGTCTGGAGGATTCGATTGGAAACTAATGCGAGCACGTAATGGCGGTTGTAAAGAGCACATGCCAGACACTGTGCACAGGTTTGGGAACATAATAATCAGTGGGTTTGTTAATGCCGCCGACTGTTGTGTGCGAGTGGAACGCGAAATAATTGCCCATATGTGCAGTTGTGTCGGGACCACCCCTGGAAGTGGGTATCTGCTGCACGCACTGCCGCTAATGGATACCGAAATGCGAGCTGACAAGTTCGAGCTGTCAGAAATGTCGTTCTTTTAAGTGGGAACGTCTTAAACGTCTTCTGTTGTGCGAGGGGGTTATCCGAGCAGGCAATGAGGGTGCAAGATCCTTGGTCCGTTTCTGGGCCACGCGAGTTCTTTGCCATGCAAGCGCTTGGGTGCCGTGTCATAAGGCAAACTTTTGAAACTTGTCCTTTTGGCACTTTTAGACAAACATTTGGGTTTTGGTTTGAAGTGGCTGGAAGCCATTGTGGCTTTATTTGAATTTTTGCTGCATTATTGCACCGCTTTGCTCCGCTACGCTGCTCTAGTCGCTTTGCCACAGTGAGTAGACCCGCTTGACAAAAGTTCAGTAAACCTGAAATGGTTATCCAGGTCACGGCGAATCTGCAACCCTTCGCTCAGTATTTTCGAAGTTTCTCTCTATCGTCATGGGTAAGTGAAGGTTCCAAGATTACTTGGTCGAATTGGAATCATTCTTGTTCCTCAATTTATGTCCATAGATACACACAGAAGAAATCACGTCTGCCCAGTTCAGGCAGACTTGCACCTAGGGTCAGGTCGAAAGACTGAGTTTCCCCCATTCGTGTTAGCAAATTTGATGGACTTAAGTTATAACCTGTCACTTGTGATACTCTGCTTCCTTCTACCGCAAGAGGAAAATAGTTCGTGGTGTGGTGTGGTCCTTCATCCAGCGACTTGTCCAATATCAATTCAAACTATTTTCACGGTCTCTGTCTGTGAAGTAACTTGGCTCACTTTAAAAGGACCGGTTCGTGAAACCTAAGCCCTATCTGTTGTGTTCTTCAAACGATTGAAAGGGGCTTCTGTTCAATGTCGTGTTCAAAGCAGAACGTGTCAAGATGGTCAGTTAAGGACAATTCTCTCCATTTTGTCCAGTTCCTGAGTTTATCATTCTTTTGTGGAGGCATGACTAGCTCACTGGTATGTTAAGGTCCCTAGATTTCCTTCATATTGTCGAAGATTCGTTTCTACAGTTTGCGATGTCTGGGCTTACCAAGAGCCCAATATATCTTGCGTTTGTAGTTGGGCTACATCTGTCTCATATCAAAGACAATTCTTGAATCTATCCTACTTGGTCTGTGCCTGTGATAGAGTGCAAGAGTATTCCTCCCTTGACTGCTCCCAATGGAATGGGGATACACTTCGCGAGGGACCTGCTGAGGGTTGAACCGGACCTTGCCAGTTCATTAATCTGTTCACTCTCCTTTACATTACTGGGTACCGCCACGTAGAGGAGGCTAATTTCGAACCGATAACCCAGTGAAGAGAGTTCTTCGTTCCACTGCTCTACAAGGCTTAGAAAACATCCTCTCCCTTCCTTCAAACGTAGTTTTCAATAAGTAGAGCAGTGTTCCAGATAGACTCTGTAAGCTCCGAGTTGTATCAGTTTGAAAGATGCCGCATGAATCTGGGAATCGCTATGACTAGAGCATATCCGAAAAAATGCGCTCTTCGCTAGCCCATGTACCTATATTAAGCTTCCATCTAAGTCTTGGATTGAGTACAACGCAAAAGTTGGTTGCTTAGCCATAGAGGCATGAGGGTCAGTTTTCCTTGGATTTAGACTGAGTTTGCAGCTAGGAATCTTTCCTTTCTATGATCTTACTGAGAGCTTAAGGACCTTGTCTTCCACGTACTACTTTGAGACTACTTTGACTCCATCTCTGTTGGGTTTCTTCGGGATTGACTTGATAACCATAACCCATAGGAGGGAGAAATAATGCCCCTCTGAGGTGTTCCTCTGTACATAGACTTGGTTAGACGTAGTAAGCGTTATATAGTTGACGAATAACCCCACCATCTGGGTTGGATATTGCGAACGATACTCGTTTCAGAGTTTTGAATGTTCCGTACTCACGAAGCTTGGTGTCACTGGTACCATTGGTAAAAGGAACCATCACTACACTACACAGGAACAGTTTTTAAAGAAAAATATCAGTGAGTTCTAATCTCACAGTCTAGTAACGTCATTGGTTAAACAGCTGAGGCCCTAGTTCTCAACCTTACATCACTCCCCATTCTCTCTGAAAATGATCTTACTTGTGGCTTCGCGTTCTGCTGGCTATCTTGGTTGGCTTCATCAACCAATATTACGTTAAATAATCGTGGTTGTGGTCATGTCTTGACAAGATAGTCCGTACGTTTTGGCCCAATCTGTTTGGAGTAGATACATTGATTCCCAAAGAGCAACTTATTGTAAAGTGGTTTCCAAACTCTTTTGTTAGAATTCAGAGAAAGGAAACTCAAGATTGATTGTCACAGGTGCTAAGGCAGTTCGGTTCAGGCATGTTACCACTAAAAACTGTCAGACCAGTCAGACCCCTTTGTCGTCACATAACATCGAGTTCCATAAAGTTGCGCGCAGCAAACGTTTATCTTCGCATAGCTACCTGTCACAGCGGGTTCATTTCCATAACTACAATATTTTCCACACATCTTGGGTGGCATTCCAGCAGATCGCTGCAGCCGTCCATCAATTTCACGCAATTATATTCAAATTACCTTGCGATAATTTAAATGGTCGACTTAATTTCTCCATAGGGCCGGGCCGACCCCCAAACAAAGCAAACCGCCTCGACTTTGCCATTGTGTGTGACTGCATACGAGTATCTCCAGCATGCTAAGTAGTCAATTTCATTAACGTATTCATTTCATCTGTATCGAAAGGTATTCCATCTGCCATTCCAGCAACTTCCAAAAGATTCAAGTAATCTCGCATTCATCACAGATTACCGCCACGACGACGAATCACGACCGAAAATATCACTTTACACCGCCAAGGCTGCTCTATCCCGGAATTCTTTTACACAACACCCCAACCTCTATCGGGTATAAGCGGGATCCTACTGCCAGCATAATCATTAGATACCTGTCCACTTTATTGGTAATCTTAGAAATTAGTGCGGCGATAAAAGTTAATCGCACTCTCCAGAGTCAAGTGGCCGGGAACCGGAGTTGGGGCTCCGAGACTTTTAAAATTTTAATCCATTTTCCGATTTGCATATTCGATTCGTATAATTAGCCAGTTTGGCCCCCGAAAACTGGTCGGTGAAACCGACCAAAATCTGTGTCAAAAGGTGAGACTAATAAATTTTCCAGATTTGTTTCGTGATTAAATGCCAGTGCGGTTCGGGGATTGGTTGTGCGTGAGATACAATGAGAGATACGGATACACAGTGTAGTTTTAGTTCATTGACCACTGGAATGGGTAGAGTATCTGGTAGAGGAAGGTGCTAAGGATTGATGCTGAATCCCTTTTGACCGGTAGTGAGGCGGGTATCGTAAATGGGCTTGGTGTGTCCAGGTTATCGCCTTTAGGGTTATCAATTGAAGGAGGTGTTGCTAGAGGAGTTCACTTGTAGCTGCTGGTGGCTTGAAGTTTTGAATGATTTTGGGTGTCAAATGGAACAAGGGTCGGGGAATCTATTTTAAAGGATTTGGTTCATGCAAGGCAGATTGAAACTTTGTAGAGCATCTCTCAACGAGCTGTATGGGGGGGATATCAGGTCACCTTATTCCAGAGTGAATGTAATCAACTAGCTTAGGAACACTCAATGTATTCGTACGAATCATTATCCTCTAATATCCTATAGGAAAAGTCTCCCAAAGAAAGGTTGATGTTGCGACAGGAGTTGCATTCCATGGACTTCCATATTTGGTTTAGGTTAAGGCTTCGCCTGACTAGATACTAAGATCAGTGATCGTTCCCCCAAGGGACTATCTTTCTGCATTACACTGTTAGTCCAAGCTTTGTTTTACACTGGTCTTACTGGTATCCATACTATTCCTTCAACTTCTGATGATTCCAAATGTCCACGTGTACACATTTGACTTTGAGTCTAAGTTGAGCTACAGTTCATAATAAAATCACCTGGCTCCCAAGAAATACGGGAATCCTTGGAAATGAAGGTGGTGACAAATTTATCAGATTCGGTGCCCAATCCCTGTGTATTGGCTCTGAACTTTTCTATGGTTTAGATGCAAGAAGAAAACCTCTCTTACTGACATTCAATGATTTTCAAGAAGAACGAAGGGGATTCAGTTCAGAACCTAAAGGCCTTCCCATCTGTTCATAGCTCTCTCAAATATCGGACAAGTTTCGAATATGCCTACTAAAGGACACTGAAACTGCGAAACATTATTTATGTGAATGTCCCGGCATTGCTAGGACTAGGCTTAAAGAATATAACCATAAAGGTTTTTTCTCGGTTATTTTTGATGTCACCTTCTCCTCAGTTCAAGCGATTCTAAGCTTCATTCTTGAGCTATAGTTCAGCTAGTAGGTAACTCCGCACTGCTTTCTTAAAGGAGATAGCACAAAAGATCTCCATGAAGTGGTGATGCTTCTTGAGGCTATTTCAAAGCCCATCATCCTTTCAAAAACAAAAATTGCAGTCAACGTACCCTGCAACGTACTCTATCTGCATCGGACTTGAGGTGCAATATGTATCATTTCCTGATATTCCCTCATCATATACAGAGTCTCAGCAGATCTGTGTTTTATTCAGAAATCCCTAACTTTCGCTGAGTCTGAGACAAGTTAGAGACATTGTCTTGGTCTAGAGATCTACCTCTTCGGTTCCACAGTACTCTAGTACCTATCTGAGTTTTTGTTCGTAGAGCAGCTCTAGTCCCAGATTCTTATATTCTACTGACAAACTTTAGGTAGCTTTGAAAATACTTACTATTCATTCATTGGTCTGTGTGTAGAGAGCTTTAACAAGCATTTGGACTCAACTTAGACCATTTTAAGAGTACGTTGACTTTAAGATACATTTTGCAGAGTTTTGAATCGAACCCTGCAGATGCTAATAAACTCAGGGAGGCATATTGTTTTTCAATACTAAGTTTTTAGTCATTTGAAATCGGGACTCTTGTTGGGCGCCAATTTGGTGATTAGGTCTTAGGTTAGATGATTATACTCTGGTTATGGTAGGACCAGAGGAGATCCACTTCGATTTATGGACGAATTAACCAAATTTTATTGATATCCGAATTGGCAATATCTTCAAGCTCTTCGAAGGAGTATTTCCACAGAAAATGCACTCTCTAGCCTCTTCTTCATCCATGCCGCGACAGAAGTCTTTGGCTGGAGTTCCAAGCCTTATGGTGTACCCATCTAACTCACGGTGACTCTATAGTAATTCGTTTACCATCTATGATTCCTATTGACGAGCCTTCGCCTTTATTTTAGCATATGGTACTGAATTCCATCGAAATTCTCATGCCCATGTCTTCTACTCTGATCAGAGGATGTAGTTTGACCAGTACTCTCGGCCCTTATTCAGTGTAGGACCTGCTATTTTCTTTTCTCCTTTCTTTACTTTGGCGCATCCTAGCTTACTGCTTCATGACACAGAACCATCGACCAACTCCGACAATCGAATATGGTCGTGCCAACGCACGAAACCTGCTAGGAGTTGTCGTTTGGTTGGGAATCCTGCTTGAAATTTACTGAGTTCTATCTTCTGGTTTCAAGCCTGTATTCATCATAATTTTGCTTTACTATTGGCCACATCGGTTGGCATTTCTGTGGACTAAAAAGTGTCACAGGGTGCGATCACTTCTAAGCTGTTGAAAGAGCATCGTGCTCTTAGGCATACCCTAGGCTTTACTCAATATCGTTTAAGTAGAACTTCCAACCAGTAGAGACTATGCTATAAGACAGGGCTTTAGTAACTCCATGGCGTCATGGCTTTTTATCAAATTTATTTCATGGTCCACAGTCGTCTGTGGCGGTCGGTTCAATCAACAAATTGGCAATACTATGTCACCAAATTTTTTAGACAACTTTGCTTCCCTTGTGACACTTGAATAGTTGTGACGGAGTCTAATACACCCTCAGTTTTTTTCTTTTTGCTTTCACGAAATCGGGACTCGGGTTGGGCGCCAATTTCAGACTTAATTTCCGAGTATCTCTTCTCTAAGTGAACTGACTCGGGACTCGTGTTTGGCGTCAATCTGAAACTGAAAGCGAAACGTCCTATTTCTAAGTGAAAACCATTCAAAGTCCCAGCATCTAAAGAATTGAATTCTTCCGTCTGGATACCGCCTCTTCGAGTCACTGTCAAGCAGGCTCCCCATCATATCCCCGGAACATCTGTCACATCCCATTCACTACCGGGTTAATAAATGTTCTATTTTTATCATCATTTGTTAACAAACACCATAACCATCGGCACTAAGTCCATTAATCTCCTTTCCCTCTGCCTATGACTTCGATATATCAGCCCTAATGCGACACTGAACATGGAAACATCGCCTCTAATCCCTTCTCTCGTTCAGCATCGCACACCGTCCGTCCATTCATACAAATCCATCAACTCAGCTACTCACTCACTGTCTCGTACCGTGCCGCACCGTCGACGGACCCAACAAGAACATAATTAACCATTTAAGACTTCAAACATGCAATTGACGGCACCGAGGAAAAATTACAAAACAGTTGCATCTCCGGATTAGCGTCAGAGAATGGATTTCAAATTACTTCCACATTTCGGCAGACACCACATGGCAAAGCCAACACAAGCGAAAGATGATAGATACAGATACACTTACGCAGCACACACTTGCCCCAAGGTTGTCTCAACGCCTGTCATAATATCCATCCAGGGGACGGACGGGCCGCGGCCCTAATAGTAAGTAGTTGCACTTAGCCTGCGGATGCAGGAACAACGTCGAACCGTCAGAGTTGAATTAAGCCTCCGAGATTACGATTGATTGAAGGAGCTGTGTATCTGTAAATGGAAAGGAGCTCACCGTCGTCGTCGCATCATAGATGCACATGTCCCATAAAAATCCATAAAAAAATAAATCTTCTTCTTCTCCTTAGTGGGTATGGGTAGGTAGGTATCTTAACTTTATGAATGATGTGCACAGGAGGATGCAGCAGTAGCAGCAGCAGTGGATTCCATGTATCTGTGGGAGCTACTCACCATTCGATGGGTGATCAGACATGAACACGAAATGGAAATTGTATCTAGGACTCGTATTGGTAATCCAAATGGCTGGAGTGGGGTTGTCGAACATGCAGAGCTTCTTTATCTTTGACTTTGTGCAGGGAATCGATCCGAGCGATGGACTATTAATAAAGAAAACACTGAAGGGACCCAGAGCGCACTGGGGCTGAATGTGGATTTTGTTTATTTAGAATGCAGCGGATAGATAAATAGTGTGTGTGTGCTATGATTTTTAATTTATGACCATTTGACCGAGCAGCGAGATACGCTGTGTGCTGAGGAAAGATACTTTGCTTCATCCCAAGGGCACATCTGCGATGAGGAATAGGTATTTTTTTTTCGTTTTCATTTTCGTTTTGAAAATAAACAGCTTTAATCCTTTTTCTTGAAATATTCCTTACTGATGGCGCGGGTGGTGTTTGTTCTGTGACTAGACTTGGTTGCATGACCTTTTCCATCTGGCAAATGCTCCTAAGTACTAAAGTTTCATTGGCCTTTGTACTTTGTGATCAATTGGTGGTACTAATCTGCTCTGTGTTTCCTAAGGCTTCTTACAGCTGCTTGTCCCAATTCCCAATGACAATGTTGAAACAAACTCGCAAAGTAGATGGATAATGTTGGTATCTGTTTGATATATGTATAATCAAACCTCCGATACTCAAGGGTTTTACTCGACTAAAAAGTCAGTTGGAAACTGAATAGTCAAGATCATGGCTTGCCTTTCATTGATGCAAGAAGACTATAAGCCTAAACTGAGGTCATCAGTCGGATTGTTCAAGGCAGTACTCAGACCTATTCTTGTATGTGCGGAGTATGTATGGAGTGCTAGTCTGGTGGACGTTCCAACACAGCCTGTTCTGAGTCTGAGGACCTTAGCTGGTCCACAGCTGGACTGGAAACTGTGATCCGCATTGATCTCATTGATAGCTTTGATAACTAAACCAGCATTACGGCTTAGGGACTTCCTCGAACAGGCTCGTGGAAACATGACCCATGCAAACATCCTCAACCGCAAACAATACAGACCTGCACAGTTGGATCCAAAACAGCATCTGGATAGATAGATGCTACTCTACTCAGTGCAGCTGTTAAGCGTAGAAAAACATTACCATGTGGGCTTTGCCATACGGTGTCATTAAATTGGATCTTGAGGAGGTTCCTACATATGTAGGAGGATCCTACAGACAATGGCAAACGAATTTAAATGCAAAATCACTGGTCATTGAGAGTTTCTTGGATATTTTTGTTCAAATGACACTCAACTAAGCGCCTACATCTATTCGAAGCGGTAGTATCCCAAACCATTTACTCATCTTTCTAAGGGTAAAGGATTGGATCTAGATTAGGACCGACTTAAGCCCAATCCAGCAACAGTGTATGGCTCCATGTGACCTTCCAGGATGGTCTTATATTTATGTTCAACTAGAATGCCATCGACTATTGATCCAACGCCAGCCTGTGATATTGCGATTCATACCATCATGGCTCGTTGGTTTCTTCACATACTTTTTACCATCCGGACCCAGCCAATTAATCTTACTTTTATCGCTCTCTGCTCTGTCGCTCAAGAGGACAGATACTTGTGTCTTCGTAAACGAAACTTCTCTTTGGGTCTCGAGTTTCCTGGAACTTCTTCTATTGAGCTGGACTTCCATCATGCGCCGGCGCAGTATCATGTATTTGGACACCAAGTGTGCTA
The DNA here is from genome assembly GCA_963583995.1 of Xylota segnis. Lineage (NCBI taxonomy): Eukaryota > Metazoa > Arthropoda > Insecta > Diptera > Syrphidae > Xylota > Xylota segnis. The sequence continues at coordinate 10,637,925 of OY757238.1, read as the reverse complement.
GCCCCAACACCTGGCGATTGAATAAATCGCATGACCTCTACGACATTCAGGAGAAGCTTCTACAGACAAAATTCTTAAAATTCTCGCCACCTCCGAAACAGTTTTTCGTCCTGCATCATCGTACAATGAAATCGGTTCCAGGTCTCTTCTCATCCCTGTGAAGGTTTAGAGGGTCATCCTTCACACATCCTGGATGGGATTGTTCCCAAGTTTTTCTTGGTTTTATTCTAGATTTCGTGAAAGGTAGACTGTTGTCTTATATTCTTCTCCAGTTACGAGTATTCTCTAAGACTTCCCAGTTTTTCTGATGTCTTCCTTGCACTCTGTCGTTGTACACCTAATTTTTATTCACTTTTTTGCCATTTTGGAAGACTTGACTTTATGTTTTAATCTTGGTGAGTTCCTGAATAGGTTATCTGCCATTAGCAGACGGTGGTCTATCCCCGATTCACCACTAGCAAGTACCCTATCATTCAACAGCCTCTTCTTATGTTATGTGGACAGATGATGGAGACAACTATGGTCCTGGCATCTTTTTCATCAGCCTGGAATGTAATCTACTGATGGTACACTGTTTTGTGAGGAACAACTGATTATGAACACACGACTCTATTAGCCGCTTGTCATTGTCATTCAGTATTGTCTCCCCACCTATGCCTATCTATAGTTCCGTGGACAACACTCACGTCCTGGGCCGCTCTGGCGTTAAGATTTCCCAACTATTCTTCCTGTCGCTGCTTCTTTGTCGATGATGCTTTGGGGTTTTCTAAAAAACTCTTCTTTCTCTAGTACTAAGCTTATCTACTTGTGTCGCTAGTATCTCAGTATCCTTACGCTTACAGGTTTCCCTCTGCTTCCATTAGTCAATAGTTCTTGGTCTACGCCTTCTATGGTTGTTCCTTTTCCCGAATATCTAAGTGTGTATCTATTCTCTGGACTAAGGGAATCACTGCCTTTCATTTTTACCTCACTTAGTCCCAGCCGGCCCAGGCAGTAATCTTCAATCTCTTACACTAGTTCTGCGAGTGGAGAAGTGCAAGAGTAGGAGTAAGACTACTCATGTTCCATGACTCCAAAGTTATTAACTGCAGACAAAGACCCACTAATCAGTCCGAACTCGATATGACTTAATCCAGGTTCCGTCGTAAATCGGCGCTCTAATGTGAGACAATCCATTAAGGCCATTTACAAGGGCCCATTCGATGGCAAGTGCGCCATCAACAAATAAACTTTTCATCTCTTATCGGCGATGTTTTTCGAAAAATTCCTCATCTTAACTGGTCCGCTGGTTTACGACCCATTCCACTCCCAGCACATCATCCATCCTTCAGCGGGCGATATAAACGCTGTCAACAATTTGATTTATTTACGACAGCATTAGCCCTACTGCAACCAACTTCGTCATTTTAGTGTCGAATTGCAACTTGATGCAGTGACGACTATGCATCTCCACGTCGTGTGATCCTTAAATGTCTATATTTTCGCTTAAGTGTTGTCCCAAAGTGGCGACACCGCATCGCGGCCATCGTCGCTGTCATCAACATCAAACAACTTTACAGCGACATCAACAAAACTATTCAATCAATAAATTTTAAGGTTTCCATATCTGCTCCTCCAAGTAGACATGTAGACATTGTTTCCCAGAGGAGTACCACCGACCGACCGGTTCGAGAGCCATCATCGTAAACAGAGAAGAAAAAATGTCAAATAAAACGAACGTTCATCATAAATTTGGCTGAAAGCCATCAACGCACCTACACCCTACACTACAGAGCGCAACGACGGTGAGGTCTTAATTGTTGATGGCACTTTTATCGCCGAACTGTGGAAGCCCCACAGTCTCTTGCCGGAGAGGCAAATTAGCCAAACACCAGCGAGAGTGCGGATGCACCTCTGGGTGGGAGTTGGTTGCATCAGCGCTGAGATGCTGTAAAGTTTTACGATGCACCACCACAAACCAGTTACCTGCTAGAGTGCTTACATCAAGTCGACACCGAGCCCGACCGACAGCCGAGAGGCGAATTTATTGATCCGATTTGACGGTTATGGCTAAATTAGCGCAATCACGTCGCTGCAGACAGATCCGAAGGTTACCCATCACCTTGGCCGCGTACCGTCATCATCGTCATCTCGTCATCAATTCTAGGAATCCCGCGGACCCTGGTGGTGACTAAGACCGACCACTTATTGGAATTTATTTGACCAACGCAATGCGATTGAAAGCGATTCGAGGCTTTAGCTTCCCGGGCACAGGTATGGTGCTAATTTGTTTGCGGGGATTTGGTTTTGTTTATCGATCGGCCGTCGACGACCGTTGACGACATTCCGACAGACGGACGTGGATTTAGATTGCGGGCTTCTGGGAAGCGATTCGAGTGATGTAGGCGCAGATGCTGGCCGGCGGGATTGTTATTAATATTGTGTCACATTTGTTATTGGCAATGGCTTGTAGTTGCAATAACTTTGTGGCGATTTGCTTTGGGATATTAATGATGCTGTTTGGGGGGATAAAAACCGCGGGACATTTGTTTGGATTTCTGGAAAAATGTTTGCGAATTTCGCTGAATAATTTTCCAATTATCGGCTGTGGTGGTGTGGTGGGAAAGAATGTCGCTGCCAAATGTGAATATTCATAATTCGAAGATACATATGGAGCGATAGACCACAATGAGAGTATATCGTGTGAAATATACTCGAACTGAGTTGATCTGGAACATGTCAGAGGAGGTGTCATTTTAAATGAACAGAAGATCTCGAAATTTGCATGAAAGGTGATGCTTTTCTTGTTTTAATCTAAGGTACAAACTCTGAGGTTAGTAACAAGATAGAATATCTAGTAAAAGTCCGATGGAAAGTGTCTTCAGATACACCCAGTTCCTGAGATTGTCTCGAAATGGGCACATCTGGGTTTTCGGTTACACTCTCAGCTACAGCCACGATATTTTCAGCTGATCTTGCCGGACGAGCACATGTTGTACTCGCACGAAGTGTACTAACAGTCGGCTTTGGTTGAATAGTTGGTTCCAACTGAAAGGAGTTTATTTTCATATAGCTTGGCACATGGTTCGAATGACTTTGATTTGATTTTGAGTTTCAGACTGTATTCCTTTTTGCTTTGACTTTGAAGAGACTTATTTCAGATCCAACATGCGTATTAGCCTGGAAAATCCTGTCAGACTGCGGGGTAGATGGGGAATTTGTATTGTGATTAGGGCCAAGCGTTGGTTATACATGCAGACTATGGCTGCCATGCTGCCAAGCTTCAAGACTTGCTTCTATTGCATAGTCCCGTTGTTAAAGTATCTACACTTAGGCATACCTAGGTAATGTTGCCAGACTTTCGTTCGGGCCATGTCTAGCGATTTCAACTAAGCCGTGCAGGCATGGGTCTCATCAACTTTGGATCCGTACGACTATAGAGGGAAATTTTTTGGCTTAAGTGTCGGTTGCTCTACGAAGAGGACTTTCTGCACTCCACTACTTCCAAGAACAGCCTGTTTTGTAAGGCAGACACTAGTTGATTTACCTTCGTTTGGTATTTTGGTCTTGGACTCTAGGTACTATCAGAAGAATTTACAAAACCCGTCCCAAAATGTTTCAGGAAATCAAGAAGTCTTTGCAGTCGTAAGGCTGAACTTTAACTTTGATTTGAATTCCAAGTACATTGTGGTTGCGGGAAATGAAATCTTCGTTCCACATCCTCAGTCAGGGCCACCCATCTATCGGTACTATCCATACTTACTATAGGTATATCTGTAGATCCTTGATAGCTGATTTGTCTACTTGTAGTATTTACCTGGCAAATCTTGAATTCTACTTTTCGATGCTAAAGCAATTCGACATCTAAGTCTTGGTAGGATTTGGGACCGATCAACTGCTAAGTAATCCTTATACTGGTCGACCTAAGACCAGTTTTGTTCTCTCTACGAACTTTGTGGACCAGCGCTTGGATAGGCACAAAGCTGGTTGTGACTAAACTCTATTCCTTCTTCGTTCAGCTTCTGTATAAGTTATTGTGAGGTAAACCTACCCGGTCAGCTTCTACAGGGCATGTGTCTGTCCCCATGTCTATTTCCTTATCATTTCCACAGCTTTTTTGATTCCAGAAACTTTGGCTTGTTAAACGCTGCAATCATTCTTTAGTCTGAAGGAGCGCTTTGATTACCAAAATTGATATAGAAGACGCGAGCTCTCGACCACTACCTATTTCGAATCCATCAGTGTAGATAGGCAGTTTAGCCTCGGTAAAGATTCTCCTCCCATTCCTTTTCACTTGAAAGAGTGGTAAGACGTAATCCGTTTCCGTTCGGTGCTCCGAAACAGTCTGGAGATCGGAAGACCCTAATCTGAGGAGTTTTAGTTGCTGATCTTTCACAGTATACATGTGTCAAGTGGAGTGAGATCCAGTATTATTGAAGGAGCTCCCCGGTCTGTTCTTATGAAGAACTTACACTTTAAGGTCTGTAGGTGTCGTTTTTAAAAGAATGGCGGTGGTTTAGCAGATGATGGATTGAGTACACTGCTTTCTCATCTCCATAGCCGCTGGACACTACCGTCGAGTTGCGGATTATGACGGCAATGGCACAGTGTCCAGTTAAGATGGGTTTTGCTTCATATCATTCTGGCCATTATGTCTCAGTGTTGGCACCGTCCTTCCTCTATTATGCTACATAATGTATCAATCAGTGGCAGTATGCTTCACTGAAATACATTGCCAATCTCATTCTTCCCAAGAACCTGCTAATGCTTACGTCTTTTCGTAACCTCGTCGGAATCCATGGTACGTGATAGCTTGGCCCTTTCCATTGGATTTATTCGATTAAGCAGCGTTAGCTTGATTGCCAACAAAGACGTACATATCAGGCTTAGAGTCTACTGGTAGTCCAAAAGATTGCTACTCTTGAACCCTTTCGAATCAAGTACTGTAGATCGTTAGACTTCTACAGCCCCGTTCATGACATTTATGATGAAATCCCCTAAACTGATTTTGTCACGAGCGAGGAGGCGTGAGAGCTTTCCTTAAAAGTGGATGAGGATACTCCTATATGTGATAGCATCACTGAATCACAGATGACACCCCACTCAACCCACCAGCATATCCAAAACAACGAAAACAAACACAAAATCCAAACTAAACTCCAAAACAACTAAAAATTTTATAATTGTTTTCAAATATAAGTCTCTCCCGCGATATTTGCTCGGAAAACAAAATACTACTATCAGCAGTCTACATATCAAATAACAACCAACAAACAGTGTTTTTTTTTTGCTGTCCTTTCCCACGAGGACTCTGTTTTTTTTGGAGAAATCTAAAATTCTGTTCAATCCTTCGGTATAAATTTCTATTCAGCTCGCTATCATAACGCGATTTACCCCACACACACCAAGTCAAAAACAACAAAAAAGGCGACAAAAAAAAAATCATCATATCCTTTGAAAACCAACGAGTGTTGTGTGACCACTGTTTTGTATTTTTGTTTTAGCCGTTTCCCGATAGTGTCATGTTCTAAAACATCCGATTAATTCGCATCGCAGATGCGAATACATCCCAATGGTCTGATTTAGCAAACGCTTGTGTACACATTGCAATTGCCTGCAGGACCTCGGCCGGCGCTTGGAAAAATCAAACTCCACTCTCTCTGGTACTCGCCGATGATGCCGCAGAGACAAATTGCAAATGTGGACCAAGCGGCAGCGGCCAAATATCCTTGCAAATAAAAATCCTCTCAGAGAAATCTACAAAACACCGAAAAAGGACGAAAAACTATTTTCAAAACATAAAGCAATAAAATGTTAGCAGGATCAAAAGCTTTACTGAGCACAATACCCGTTCGTTTGTTTGTTTTTTTTTCTCTTTTTTTTTTGTCCAAAAAAGCATCATACAAATAGCTTAACAAGTAAAAAAGAATAAAAAGGAATCCTTATATGAGCGGCGGTATTGGGGGACCGATTCGCTTGCACAAACATGTCCATTCGTTGGTCGTCGACATCCATCCCAGCCGTCCGCCATCGGGCCAGCGCTCAAATGTGTGCACAGCGGCGCAAAAGGCTCAATTGCATTTGGTTGTCCATCCAGTGGGGAGGACGTGGCAAATCCTACTCCAAGCCACCATCAAAATAAACAGCAACAAGGACAAATCTCAGTTGAATGTGCATACACACACGACTACACGGGGATACACAAAAATGTATATTTAGTTTGTCGTTGCAGCACTGTCTCCTGGAGTGGAGTACCCCGCTCTCGGTGGTGAAAACACGAATATTTGAATCCTTTTTTCCATGTGTCCATAATCCAACGAAAATGGCATACATATTCAAACCACCCTGCTGGGGGTAGGGTGCTGCTGCCACCCACCATGCCCGCTGTCGTCATCGGGAGACAGAAAGATATCCTGGCAAATGCACGACAGCCACTATGCATGTGATGTGTGGTGGTCGGGGTAAGGACCGGACAAATTCTGGTATTGTTCCCGGTTTTTATTGCGATTTAAGTCCGTGGACATTAGTTGCAACAGTATCCGAAACACAAACCGGGATTATAATCTCCTTTAACGGGGGGTGTTGCAGTGGTAATTTACCTGCTTTGGGTTCCTGTTTTTTTTTTTTTTACTCCTTTTGGCTGTAACACAACGACATTGGGTGCAGGAAAGATTTTTGGGGTTTTTCTGGTTGGACTCGTGGTTTTGGGGGGGAAACACTAAAGATGAGGCTTGAAGTGACCTAGATTTGTGTTTAGTTTTGGGATTACTGAAGGAAACCCCAAACAAGTTGCAGAAGTACAATGAATTTGGTAATGGAATGGTTCCTAGTTTGAGGGCCAGGAAGTCGTATATTCAATTATTTTCGAAATGCCACCGTAATTCTGCAATTTTTCTTGATTTCTGCTTTACTAGGCTTTTCCTTGAAACCCTCTCTCTCTGCAGTTGAGATCTCCACAACAGAGACAAGGAGTGTTCAGAAGTACATGGCTTTCTGTAGCTAGCCATGGAAAGGAAAACCTTAGTTCCTATGACAACCTTTCTGTTTCTCACAAGACTGTCCAAAGATCAGTCTAGTTGATCGGCTTTCAGTAAATTCTTGTCGACTAGTGGCCCAGTGGTTCACAAAATGTGATGTACATGTCACTCGGCACAGTTCTGAGCGTTTTGTGCAAAATGTTGCCAGGAATGGTTATAGCTTTCCTTGGAAAGGCCAATGATTTCTATTTTGCGTTGGAATGTAGGAATCTTGTAAAAATCAGCCGATACTCAGTACTTTTAGTCCTCAGAAGCAGTTCCTCTCTAGCATTTCCTCATGAGGGAGAACTTCAGTCTTGGGTACTCGACTTATTCATGTTGCTGGCCGAGTACGTTGCATTTCATTGGTGTCCCGGTTTTCGCTAACTTCCATAATGTTTGCCTTTAACTGCTTTCTAAGGCTCTTCCCTAATCATCATCTGTTTAGTGAGCTTGTCTTGGGCTAAATCCACTTCCAGTCGGTTTACCAGTAGCCTTCACTTCACATATTCGATGGACAATAGGAGTTGGCGTCATCTCCAAATCTGGAAGGAAATTCAACTACCCATGGTTCCTTTCAAAGCAAGTATTGAGTATCGATCTCTGCGTCCATCTGCCTTTATCATAGTGATACCATCTCTAGTGCCATTGTCTTAGATTTGACTTGTCCTTGTCCAAATCGACTTGTTTTTGTAGTCGTTGACCTGGAGCGGCTTTTTGGTTCTGCTTCTTTGCCAAGGCGGTCTACTGGTACCAAAGGAGTACTAGCTAGTGCTTGGACCTGCCATAGTCTTCTTTTTGTATGATTTTGTCTTCAGGGGGCTATTCCATATTCCAGATACAGCAGCGCTTGTCACGAGTAATTTCTTCTCGTGTTTCAGTCAACCAATATTTGGCATAAGCCTTGCCAAGGCAAACGTTGTCTTCACTGACTTTTCAGCTGGATGGTGCTGCTTAGAAGTTACTTACTTACTTAAGTCCGGTATCCCCTTGTGGGTCCTAGGGCCTCGACAATGCCTACGCGCCATCGTGTGCGGTTTCTGGAAATGTGTTTCAGTTCTCCCCAACTCTTTGCCAGTTGCCGTGCTTCCTTCTCAACTGTTCTGCGCCACGTACTCCTGGGACCGCCGCGTATCCTGCCATCCTGAGTAAGCGGGTTCCATTCCATCGCGTGGTTAGCTATGAACCTGTCACCCTTTCGGATAGTATGTCCAATCCACTTTCGTCGTCGTATTGTTGTGCCTATAGGTTCATGACCCGTTCTCTGATAGAGTTGTTCGTTAGTCAAGTCCTACCGCCTTTTTAGTTTTCAGTGCTCTGATCGCGGTAATAATCTCATCCTTACTGGGGGTGGTGGTGCGGATTCGGGAATTTATTTCTACGGACACTTCTGTCTGACTTGGGTGCTTGAGTTGGTCCTCATCCGATAAGCAACGAACCGTCTAAGCCTTTCACTGGGTGTTGAGTAGAGCTTCGGCCAAGAAGTTAGCCTTGCATCTATGGTAATGTCAAGGTACTGCAGCTCAGATTTCGGAGCTACCTACTCCTATAGTCTCTACTACTCGCCTTCTGATGATGAGCACTATTCAATCTTTTCTTCTGGAAGTTGTAAGGCTTTGGGTACAAACTACCCATTCTTAGACCATCGCGATGGCTTCATTGCAGTGAAGGTAGATCTCTTTAAGGAGTTTGATCATTACAAGAAACTATCCTCAGGGAAGTTAATTTTTTTTCCCAAGTCCTTGAGATTCAAAGTCTGAGGATTTCATTATATGTGCAATAGGTTCCACTAGGGCAGATCCTTGTGAAAAGCTGCATGTGAGGTCGTACTGCCACTGTTAATCGCCGGTATCGTATAAGAGCATCCTATTTCTAGGTCCATCACTGTCTTCTGTGGGTATTTTGGTACTCTCTTGGTGTTAGGTGTTCACATGATGTTTCTTCAGCTTGAAGGGTGGATGATCTAATTTTTTGCGAAAGGATCTACACCTAAATAGTTTGACAGTTTGTCTATGATTAGACTTTAGTCTCTATCCTTGGTGGAAAGTTTCACAGCTTAACTGCGTCACTGTATCCTTTTTCTATAGTTGTATGGGTTTCAAGCCTCTGTCTTACAAAGAAGTTGGTCCTCAGTGAAATTTTCTCTTTAAAGTGGCATACCAAAGGAGTGTTTCTCATAATTAAAGCAACGTGCTTCGCAATACTATGCTGATACGATGCAGCGTAATGCGACTTGGTCTGCAACGGTCTACTTCCACTTCCGTCAAAACCCCAGTTAAGAATACTCCAGGAGTTCCAATTCGATTTTGGTGTAGAAAAGCAATTGCAACCTATCAAGAAGATTTAGATAATCTCGAATGGATGGCATATGAACCGATAGTTAGGTAGGCAGCAGTGCAGCTTCGTTTGGCTTTCTAGGGATCCCTTGTGACCTCCATACTGGATACCTAAAATAATTATACAATCAGTGTACGGCTCCTCCAAAACCAACCCGTTTTTGCAATCAGTTTTAGGACTAGGGCTAGCCTAGTCTGGACCATTACTTTCAGGTTTCAGCCGAGTATCTCTCACAATAGGTCAAGAGCCACGTTTTTCTTGCTTCTGGGATCATAGCTTACAGCAACAGACTGCCCTACTTTGTTTATTTAAAATATTTATTAAACTTTTTAAAAACAATTCTTTAAACAAGGTTTTTCTTTTCCTTTGCAGGTAAGGCATCATGATAACTTCCTATTTGTATCGTTGTAAGTAAATATTTTAAGTTTATCAAGTATTAACTAACTATGTATGCTCTGCTCAGTGTCCTTGCTTGCGGATACGTCATATGTGGTTTCCTCCAAATATCAGTCTGTATCGTCCATGGGTAATAGAATGCAGAGTTCTGTGTATCTTTTATATGTCTGTACAGATCTGTGGATCTGCTGTGAAAGTGCTGTTCAACTTCAAATCCATATGCTTTCTGGTGATCCAAATTTTGGTTAAAGTCACAAACCTCTCTCTACGAGTCTCTTTTGACATGAGCCTCCCTAGTTCAACTTGTTGTAGGTAAACGTTGTTCAAAAGTTAGCCACACCATACCTATTCTAGTCCATTAGTCTATATTCGTCTCTTCGTTGTATTTAAGGTCAAACTTTCCAGAACTTTCGTTGCTATAATGATGTCGGCTTCGAAGTCTCCATGCGATGCTTGGAAGGAAGGACCTGCCTTACCCAGGGTAGGGTGACCAGATAAGAACGATAGGAAATGAAATTTAAATAAAACAACGACAGTGTGGTATATAACATTGATTCTGGTTTTATTTTGAAGCTACATTCATGCCATTATGTGTGGATTAGGACATCATTCAAATGATCGCCTCGGTTTCGCTGGCAGTGCTTCAAGCGATTGGTTCAATTTTGAAGACTCGCTCCAATATTTGCGACGTTATTCGGCAAAAGTTGGCCTTGAGCTCGTCCAAGTTGGCTTGTTTGCGTAGACTAAATACTTAACCTAGGCGCGGAGAAAATATCAAGTCGTGTCAAGTCGCATTAATGTGAGATGCCCCAGTCGCCAAATTTCTGCTTCACAACTTCGAGCGTTGCATAGCTTGTATGGCATGTAGCACTGCCGTCTGGTTGGAACCCCAGATCGGATATATAGATGTTTTCGAGCTCTGACCTCAGAAATTCGGTTAACATCGCTCAATACTTTAGACCATGGACGGTTATGGTCTCTGGCGATACCCAATTCTGATGATGGGCGCCGAATCGACATTTTTGGGTCTTCTTCGATACTGGCCTATGTTTCCTTCATTTCGCACCAATCTCTGTCTGGTTGGTGGCTTAAGATAGAAAAGAGTGTACTTATGCTCAAACTTTTCCACGGTGCGATGAATTGCTTGCACACTGAAGCCATGATGATGACCGACCTCGCCATGACATTTACTTTGCGTATTTATAGTTCAGCCGGAGTTTCGATAATATTTTTGAATAGTATTTGTACGTTCGACAAGCGTCAAACGATGACTGATAGAATGACAAACCTTGCTGCATTTTCCAACAGCTCGATATCATGAATAACTTCAACAGCTGCTGAAATATTACAATTGGAAAATGTATCATTGCTATCTGGGCACTCTTTCGTTGACATAGAGTGGCTTTGCTTGTGGCATCCAAAGTTCATGTTCGTTGTCTTGAGCTTCGTACGTAGTCTAGGTAATCCTTCCACTAAGTGCCAGAACTTAATGCGTAGGTTCTTATTTACAGCATTTTCTCAGGGTATCTTCGTAGCAACTTAGGAGGATTTATTACCGATCCTGACAGGGTTACCACTGCTGTATGTGTCATGCAATAGGTCTTCCTGATGCTCCCTAGTATTCTGTTTAATGTGGGCTCTGTTTAAACTAAACACTTGGACTTACTACTCGGTTGGAAAGCCTTATACTGCTGTCTCAGAGCGTGATTACCGTGGCTCAGACCAATGACATCTAGCTTGCCTCTCTGTTCTTGAACCAATTGCACTTCCAAACACAAGTTCTTGTACTTTTAGGATATTGCGTGTGAACCTCTCATCCATTGGCATAAATAATCGATTTGCAAGCTTGTAGTTCGTATGAATTAGTAGTCTTAACACCATGTTACGAGCTCCTACTTGTCGAGGACAATTCCCCCCTTCCACCGATGCAGGACAAAGCAGTTCACTCAGAAACAAGAAATCTACAAATGCAAACCACACCTTCGTAGTAAGCAGAAACTATTCCTCCTTAGCACACCAAAACCGTTCCGTTGTCCCCACACAGACTTCCTCTAGCTCCCACTCCCCTCGAAGCCATTTCGTCAGACCCGAGTCCCTTTTCGGGGGGGGGGAACTCCTCTCCCAGCTGTGAATAATAAGGCGAGAACAACAAAACAATTTGTTAACCTAATTTAGCGCTTCCTGTTTGTAAAGTCTCACATTTTGGTATTTTTTGGAAAAAAGGGTTTTCGGTGACACATTTCCCATGATTTCCGGCAGGAGCCAGTGTAGAGTTTCCGATTTGCTTGTGGAAATATTTAAATTTGCATCTCTGCCTCCTTGGAGTTGGCCATACTCGTCCTTGCTGCTTTTCCCTTTTCGAATTTCGAATGAAAACAAAATATTTAAAAAGTTCACATATTATCAAGTCAAATTTTGAACAAACACAAGGTTCGTCCTTCCACAGGACCACACACACACACACACACGTGGATTGGTTGCCAAGCAGAGGGAGCGTTTCGAACGTTTCTGTGGAAAAAAAAGGGAGTTAGTTTGGGTATTCCTTGGAAAACAATAAACAAGTCAATAGAGAGGACGAAGACGTGTACGTATGTAGGTAGTTTGAGCTTGCCCTGAAGGGCAGGGCACACATGGCACTTGGAAGTGTGTGTCGTCTCCATCAGTTTCGAAAGCAGGCATCCTTAAATGCCCCATAATGTTGCGAGTGTTCGTATTCTCTTTCAAAATCAACAAAATTATTTGCCAAACTGTGTCCTTTTAAGTGTCTCTCTCTCTCTCTCTGTGTCTGTGTGTCTGTGAGTGGATCTAGCTACCTTTTTCTGTATTGAATTAGTGACTTTGTAGCTTGTTTTTTTCTTCTGTGTGTGTCCATTCTACCAAAGGGTACATTCGTCCATTGGATGGTGAAAAAAAGGACTAAAATTCAATTCCAATACGATAAATATTTAGACAGGATATCATTCAATGGTTATAAATTGTTTTGGGTTCCTCCCGCTCCCGCTTGTGTATCGTTTGCATTTCGTTCCTCTTCGGGTGCTGCTTGTTTTCATTTGTTCTTGACTCCGATGGACGGGCATTCACGGTCAGATAGGAGGGAGGATCCCATGCAAGTCCTTGAGGGATATTTTATTTTACAAATAAATCGATTTTTGTTTTTACTCTTCAGTTAATTACATGTTGAACCCTTTTTGTTCACAGTGTGGGGTGTTAGCCGTGTTATTTGATCGATGAAACAGTTTTCACCCCTTTTTGTGTATCATTTTCACCTGTGCAGGACAGTGCAGGAAACAAGATTCACACGTCTAGTTTCGGTGTATAGCACATGCACCTGCTTGACGGGAGTCATTAAGGGTACAATGCTACCTTATTCCCACAATTTGTGCAATCGCCACAGGAGCAGCAAAAGATTCGAGTTGACTGGAGGAGTGTACATTGCTTTGAAAATAATGCTTTTTGGGACCTTTACCTTCAGCCTTCAGGGTGTGTTGGTAACAATTTTTCAGTCCTTTATCCACAAATGACCCAGAGCCTAGGAGTCTGACAGTTCTGTTTCAGTACACAGACTTCTGTTAATCCTGCTCCTCGAATAGAAGGATGAGCTATTGAACGACTTAAGACTTTCTTAAGGGCAGCGCATCGCTTCGTTATTTTTGACTCTGATCTAGGACTAACTTTGAAGGTGAATTTCTCGAGGAATCCATTGATTTTAAGTTGGCTTTCCTAGTAGCTCTGTAGCTCTATGTTGCTGTCGTTCAAAGTAGAAAGGCTTCTGTTTGCACTGGAGCGAGTCCCTGTAGTATGTAGAGTATGAGTTTCAAACCTGTCAAGTCCCCAAGTCCTAGTAGCATCGTTCATGCTAATATTTAGCAATCTTAGGACTTGGTGGTTCTTTGGCTTGAAGCCATCATGTTGGGTTGTCGGAATCTAGGCTCGGGTAGTGGTTCATACCTCAGGCAGACAACTTTAAGACCTTCAACCTTTATTCCTTTGTACTAACAACACAAAAGGGACTGATTGATGTGTATAAGCGCCAGAACATGAATCCAACTAAGATCTGTGCACTTAATGTTGTGAGCATGACTATCTTCCTTGACGTTGAGGGCACTCTTTGCAATGTTACATCAGAAGCAATTAGTCGTGTTAATCATTGAGTTGCTTACAGGCTGGGTGGTACATTGGCTAGAAGGTTGACTTCTAAAAAATCGAAAATATTGTTCAAGGTGTCTTTCTCTCCCAGTTCCAGATCCATCCTTGTGAGCAAACCTCATATAGTTCTGCTAAATTCTTTATCAGCGTGTCCTGTCACAACGTGTGACAGAACTGACACATCACGACGATGTCTAGTCGTCAACTTAGTCAAAAATGCGTGATGAGCTCATGATTTTTAGTTCAAGAATGTTCTCATGCCGAACAGTAGTGGTCCTTATACAGAAACCTGGGGAACACCGTCTGTGATGATATATTTCTACGTTCTACCATTGGTAGCACACGATACTTTACTGTTGAAACAGTCTATCACTAGCTTCTGAAAGTAGGTCGGTACTACTACGAAATATTTGCTTTGTCTGCATGCATTCCTGCTCTGAGGTGGAGTGGATTTTTTTCTCCAATCTTTTTTGGAAGCAGTGACCACTTGAACCAATTGTCCATCCTTCAGTCATTGGCGAGGGGACCATGCCACAAAACCAAATGCTTGACCAAACTATTTCTAATTTTTTAAATGTTTTCCAATGCGTTTTAGTTGCTTTTATTGCGGCTGAAGGAGTGTTCCTCTCAATTGTTCTTATTCCTCGTGGAACCACGGACGCTAAAAGACCGCATGCTAGACATCTTCTACTCTATTCGTACAGCACTGGTAGACAGAAGAGTCTGGTTTAAACTGAAAATCGAGGTAAGGGATAAAAAGATAGGTACATCGGTCTTTGCTAGACAGTTTCCGAAGCTGCTGTCGTTCTCTCAAGTTTCTTATTGCCTTCTCGTCAGCTCTTCTTGTTTTTTCTTTGAATTTCTTTAGTCAGCATGTCCATTGGTCATGACTTCTGCATCATCATCAGATCATGTCATTCAAATGTCTATACAGATATAGCAACCCTAGCTGGTAGTAGTTTCCAACTATGCCTGGGCCCTCCGATATTTGGCATATTCCGAGTGAGCCCCTTATTCTCTAATGAAGCCTGTTTACTACAGATGACCCTTAAGCTTAGGAGATGGCTACGTGCGTCGTCAAAACCTATCACTTTAGTTTCATCATCATTACGTTCCATCAGAGAGGTCCTAGTCACTTGGTACCCATCCAGGGATCGGATACTTCTTCGCTCCATCATCTGTGTCATGCATGGGGATCCTCTGGCAGAAGAAGTTTGTGACTACTTTGTGATATACATACATACATGCAACATCCGCCTTCCATAGCCCTTTGTCTAGGATTCAGTCGATTTTTTTAGGACGACTATCGATCGGGCCTTCGTCGTATTTGGCGTTCAGTTAGCCTCCTATATATGTCTCAGGCATGGTTTTGGAAGAAATATCATCCACTTCCATTCCGTTAGATGCTTCTATGACTTCTTGCTTCATAGGAATCACTTGCAGATCTACCAGTATTTCTCCATATAATACCGCTCCTTGTTGTCTTGTTAATATGTTAAGTGGCATCTCTGGGCACGTGGGTGCTGGAACATGAAAAACCCTCATCTTTCTTGGTATGACACATTACTTGCTTTCTGCTTAAGGTAGTCTACGCCAAGTAACCTCAGCCTGCGGGTTATTGAAGACAGTCGCTGGTAGGTTCCATGGAATTCCTTTAATGCATCTCAGTAGTCTCTTCTAATCGACATTTTGTATCTTAGAGTTTGACTTTCAGTTCGACTTATTTAGAGAAGTGGTTAGTAGGTCCTCTTATGCACTGGATTTCATAAAGAAAATCGTATCTCTGTTCTAAACTAATGCTTTGCACCACATCTCCTTAAATGACTCATTGTCACCCTGCACCTAGTCAGGATATTCCTTTAATCTAACCTTATTAGCCGCAGCCAAGAGCCGCAACTCGATCAATCAAAAGCCATACCTCAAAGCCATATCATGGCAAAAGCCCATCACTCACCTTAATACGGATAAGAGGTCATTTAGTCACACCAACGTTCATTAGATTCGCTCTTGAGATATACGACCCACAAAACAGAAAAATAAAAACGCGTGACTAACAACATATGTCCAGCCCCCTTGGTGTTTTGTTTTGGCTCCCTCTACACCAAAACACACAGGAAAAATCCTTAAAAAAAAGGCAAAAACACAAAAAAAAACAAAAAATAAATAAATAAATACGGAACCAACAATAATTCATTACCAATTCAACACACCCGGTGCCGCAGCCACTCGAGCACTTTCGATAACCAAATGGTCGTCCTTCGGTTGCCCGTCGACCGTCCAAATGTGAGTCCTTGCTGCTGCAGTACCAGTGAGTGGTGACTGACAAACGAGAGCACCCTTAGGTGCGATTTATGTCTAAGGACCGGAACCGCACGATGATGAATGCCCGGCTTGGACGGTTCGTCGCCTTTTTTTTTGGGGGTAAAAATAATAATGTCAGGTGTTTAACCAAAATATGGTCCTTGCGTGCCTACCCCTAATTACTAGCAGCAGCGCAGCGCCACTAGCGCTGGTGCCTCTCCAATCGATTCATAAATAATCGGACACTCGAACCGCACATAAATTGTGTAATAAATTCGCCGGCACACACTACATCAAGCGTACATACGGCTGTGTTTGTTCCCAAAAGTGGCAAGAGGAGGGGGTAAATGCAATCCGAACTGACTGCTGCAGAGAAAAGTAATTTTTCTTTCGACCACGCACACCGGTTTGTTAGATAGCAAAGGACGCGTGTACACGTGGCATATATCGCAGTTAGTTGCAACTACGGGGGTTGCAAGGACGACAGTGATATCGCCTTTAGGGGGTTGGCGGCATCAGGTGACGTGGCATTCAGGAAAGCCCCGAGAGTGCATCATTAACAAGATTGCAAACTGCACACACGGATGTGCGTAAATTAATTTTGTTAGCCGTGTCTGCCACGCCCCCATCCCTTTGACGGAATGTTCATGATTAATGCACAGGACGATGCATGCGTGTCCAATCGATGGCAGGGAATTGAAATGAAAACTGGCCGTGGTGGGGGCTATTAGAGCTGTCTGACTGGGTCTTAATGTGGAACGGTTTTGCCAGACGAAATAAATGGCCTTTACTCGTATTAATGTTTTGTCAGCTGTAAGGACGACGAGGACGAGATGGAAGTGGAGTTATGTTCTGAGACATATCCTTCACAGGCCACAATGTTTTGCGTACCACAAAGGTTGTGGTTCCTATGGTAAGGACGAGCAAGTTGATTAATCAACGAATGGCAAATGGAGAATCAGTCAAAGTACTTGTGGCGTTGTGACTTGTGACAGGTTGGTGGGCTTTCAAGTTCATGTGCATAGAGCTGTGGGAGAAGTATGATGGGATACTGTCTGCGGAGCTGGCAGTAAAAGTCGGCTACGAAAGGTCATTGACTTGTACGAGTGTAGGGCGAGAGCATTTAACCTTGCGACCAACTTTTAGAGCAAATCCTCCCTCCAAACGTATCTTGAATGAAACCACAAAACCTACGTTTATTTAAAAAGGAGAACAGGAGCCGTATTTCTCGCAGAATGGAAGTTATGACTGAAGAACCATGTCCGATGGCTGGTCTATCACTTCCATATACCCCTTATGGGGCTGAGAACTGGACGATAAGCAGGAGTCCTGGCAGATTTTGAATATTTTTGAGCGAAAAATTCTTATTCGAATATTCTGCCCTTCATTCAGGAGGATGCTATGCAACCCGGAATTCTGTGAGCTATACCACGACGGGGATGTAGCTACTCACTCATCGCAGCGACTCACAGTCCCCAGGTTCGAGACGAAATGGAAGATAGAACGGCCGTTTTAAGGATCCAGCTATCGCAGATGTCAAAGCGCTTGGTCTGAACAATTGGAGTCAGCATGCGCGGGATCGACTCTTCACGGGTCGGGAGCCCTTTAAGAAAGGAGAAACTTTTGGCCTAAACTAGAACCGTCTTTAGGTAGGCCATTCTTTTCTATGAAGTAACTCCGTGTTCATGGATGCTTCTCATAGTTGTATGATATTCCTTTGTTCCTTGTTCCTCAGTATTGTAGCACTGCAAGCTTACTTACGAAAGTGGGTCTACAGGCTTGGCTGGACCTGGACATAACCAAGAAGCCACTCCAATCAGCATGATCGCTAGCCTGCACATCAATGTCAGTGCCAGTTTGGCACACCAAATTGATTTCCACTTAAGTGCGTCACCTTAGTTACTGTGTCGTTCCTCTCAGGTGGAATCCAAGACTCTCTCCTCCCGTCTTGCTGTCCATCAGCTCTCATGTGATTTGTTCCATGTCGTTGTATATAGACTGTTTCTCCAGATGAAACCAAAAACCATTCCATCATCTAAACCGAGACGGGCTTCATACATTGGGAACATGGTGACGGGCTCATGGGTCCAAGACGTCGAGCGTTGCAAGTTCTTTTTGTTGACTGAATCTGTTTTACCGCCGTTAAACATTAAACCATCTCAGCCGCTTCTTCTTTAAAAAGTCACGTGAGAGTATGCTTCCTTGTCCCCATCCACCTCGATGGAGCAGTTTGGTTTTCATCACACTCCTGCACAGCCGGAGAGTTTGGCTAAACATGGCACTGTACAGCTCGTCTATATAAATGTTGTCACAGACAACAGCTGGCGTAGGTTGTAGGATATCCCTTTTGGAGGATTCATACAGTTGAACCAGGGGTTTGGTTGCTTCGGTAGAGAGAAGCTCAGCGCATCAGAGGTGGGATCCCGAAGGCTGTTTTAACAGCGAAGCCACTAGTTCTCAGTATGTGATAGTGGGAGCAATGAACTACTGTAGAAATGTTGGTATACTTGATCGGAAAAGGCTGCGGTGATCCTTTTCGAATGTAGAAGTCCAACTCATAGTTTCTTCAATATTTCACATCTCTATCGGGGCTACGGAGTCGACTTTCTTCCCAATGTTTAGACATTCATCACAGAGCCCATCGAACGCAATGTGATCAATGTAATGTGGACACCTACCTCCGTGTCCACTTGATTCTCTACGACAAGATGTTGCCTCACTAATGAGTTAATTAGTCGGAATCCACTGTCAGAGTATCAAGCATTTGCGAGCTTTGAGCTACTAACTAACTCGTAGAACCTCTCATCTGTCTCCACAGGGAAAGTATGGACATCGAGTTTTTTTCATACAACCTGGAGGGTTAGGTCCATGGTAAGAATTTCTAGGAGAACTTGTAGGAGAACTGCTAGGAAACCTTTTTTGAGAATACGAACACTGTTCCTCTCCTACCGTTCAAGATCCTGGTTCAGTACTGACTTACTGACTTGTGTTCCAATTTGAATACATCATCAACTAAGGCATCAGCAAGTCTAGTTGCTAACGTAACCGATGTGTACTCAAACGAATTCCAGTGTTGCATGTCCTCCTGCTGAGCATCGCTTGCTAATCGCCTAACGCAGTCTCCAGATGTCTCACCTGGAGCAACCCTACTTATGATAACCCGTTTTGCTTGCGCAATCAGACTCAGTCTATGATCTGCCATAGGTACTCGTAGATGGTATCATTCGGCTTAAGTGTCGGCTAAGAGCTCAAGTCCGCGTTCTAGATCTCTGACGGTCATGAGCTCTATAGTGCGTAGGGTGCTACTCTTGGAGTTCGTCTCAAGGTACCACTGATGCCTTAGTCAGATCGGTGAAGGTGTGATATACATATGTTGGTGCTGGTTTCATCTCCATCAGAGAAGTCAGAGAAATTAAAGGAAAAAGTGAACGTTATTCTCTAGGAATCGTTGGAGTGTTCATGTATGCAGTGCTCACATCCAATGAAGACGAACAAGTCATTTCCCGGTTCTACTAGATTGCCTTGAAGTCCATTTAAAAAAATCGACTTTATATGCTCACGAGGTTCCGCTCGAAATGTACTCAACAGCCTGCGTCCTCCTGCCTCGCCTTTATGAACTTTTTAAAGCCCACAAATTCTTATTGCCGATTTATCATCTCAGACATTTCAATTTCTCAGTCATGACTCCGAGCTCCTATTGTGTGCCCGCACCACTCTCTGTGGACGCGGGCACGTGTCCTTCAGCTCTGCACATGTGCTCAATGAAATGATTTTCTTCATTTTTTTTCCCCCCGTCTCCTCTAAACTTTTATAGCTACTCAAAGGAACAAGCCATAAAATGTAAGCAGGCCGTTTCGTTTACGGCTTCCAATTGTCGGCGCAAAGTGGTTGGAGACTGGATAGCAAGCAGTTTACAGCGTTGCGCTCTCTCTGTGGGGAAAAATGAAATCATAAACGGAAACGAGGCCATCACCAGATGTACCACCTACCCACAGGCACTTCACCTTATTGCGGCATAACATCCTTCAAAAGTGTTGCCACTTTCAATTAAAATCCAAAATCGTGGGCCAGTGCGCCGTCCTCTCCCTGCATCACACATCCTGAAATGCAGAATGTCAACATGAAGGCATCATCCATCATGGATTTAGTGAAGCATTCCGAGCGTGCAAACATTCATCACAAATCGCTGGAAAGTATTGTTGCTGTCGTCACGGAGGCCCTATCGCGGCGGCATTGTCATCAGCTTTGGCCAATCTTTTCGGTGTCCAAAATAAAAACCAGGACCATTTACCATACTGTGTGTCCGTGAGCATATTCCAGGCGTCCGTATCGCTTATGATTCCAGCATCACTGCCAGCGTCAGTGGAGGAGTGGGTCTCTGTGCAAGTGTGATGGATGATTGTGAGAGGTAAGCAATCATCATCGTTTGTTGTTGATGATGGGTGGACTGAGGGTGCTTGTAGAGGATGCAGACACTGGGCGATAAATCGCGTTCCGGAATCTTTGTGTTCATCCAACTGGACATGCAGCAAATCAGGAAATTGTTTCGTGTAACACTGGGCACATAACACGCAGTTGAATGTGCCATTTATGGATGACAACCATTGACATTGGCATTGCGATTTGTGTTATGGCTTAGGAATGATGTCCTGCTCCTCCTCCGTGTGCACTGAGAGAATTTATTCTGTGACGGTTGCTTATTCTATGCACTTTAGTGACTTCGTGTCCTGATTTACTGGCGAGGAACGGAGCTGCTTCTTCAAAGATAAGACTCGTAAAATACCCAATTTCTTGGTTTCCTATCCTTGGAAGTTCGATAAGTCTTCAAGTTTGTTGGAGTTCCTTACAGATGCTCTTCAAAATAGGTTTAGAATAGCCTCTTGTCCTCTGTCCTATTATCGCATCTCTTTTCAATTTGTCAAGCCATGATGGCTATGGGGCAACAATTGTTATATCCTTAGTGGAACTACCTCTTGAACCCCCAGCTATCTTTAAGAAGATCGTTGAGCAACCAGTTGATAAAACGACGACTACTTCGAGATGTCCAAATTGTTCCTGATTCATGTCGATATCTGGAAAGGTATTTGTGGGAATTCTTCAGTACCCGGCTGATCTTGTGGCAAGACGTTGGCCTTCTCCAGAATGCTTGGAGGCTGTCATGGGCTGTTCCATGAATATTTCGAAGACCACGTCTACATCATCGATTGATAGCCATGAGGTGAAGCTTAGTGGTGTCAATACGACTCTAAAGACAGGACAGAAGATATCATTCACCTGTGGAACCTTCCTTTGTTAGAAAGAAGCACTTCACTGGCTTATTACCTTCCTTAACTTAAAGTAAAAGATTCTGAAGTTCTGGGCCTCAATCCGAAGGAGGGTTTTAGCTCTGAACATTCTCTGTTATTAAGGGACTGAGTGTCCTTCCTTTCCTAATGCGCACTTGAACAGAGTTAACCGTCCCGTCTTTAGGACTCGTTGATCTTCCTACAATTCACTGAGCTATTAAATGATAGTGTAGGCTTTGGAACTACGATTTTGCAATGTTTATTGCTGAGTGAGGTATGGAATCACAATGCCTCCACATTTGACATTCTCTGAAAGTAGCGGACTAAGCACAAAACCATGTGGTACACCTTTAGTAACTTTGAGTAAATCCAGCTGTCGACATTAGACTATCGAATTTCGGGTCAAACGTTGTCAGGACCAGTTGAAATGAGATCAGAAGCTGCCATTCGCTGTGGTTCTTTATGATTATTTATCAAGCAATACCACAAGGATCTTCTTCAAGTCCATATGGTTGCTCTCCTTATATATTTCTCTAAAATTGATGTCTTCTGCTTGACTTTCATGCTGATTCATGGTTCAGATGGTAAGGTTTCAGAGGACAGGATGTTCTTAGTGTAAAGTGTGCAATATTGCTCTACGTTAGGCGAAGGCATTGCAGTATGTCGAGGGGATGCGCAGTAGTTGGTCTAAAGAAGACTATCTCAGTCATTAGCAATCTAGTCTAGTCTCTCGTGATCATTTGAAAATCACCTGAGACCTATCATGAATAAGCTTCCCATTGTAGGCTCCTTTTAATCGTGTGAACCATACAACATGCTCAACATGAATGCTAGGCCCTGGGTCTCTTACAAATCGGCAATGCGAATGCTCCACAATGCTCCACTTCGGTCCACTCTGCTCCATTTTTCTCCACTTTGCTCCACTTTGCTCCACTTTGCCCAGCTTTGGTGTTTCTCGACCTTAATTTTCATGACACACACCGAGTTAAACAAGACAGCAAAGTGAATCGCAGCGGAGCTAAGCTGCGTCATGGTTCACAGCTAAGAGTCAAACTCAGTTTGAGCACTTGTTGATGAGACTAAGACCATTTGCCAAATCGTACTTCATTTGGCCTTAATTGCGCTTTAGAATGGTTAACCAAAGACACCGGATCTCACCCATGTAAGTGTCCATTTCCCAATTCAAGTAGCACACTCGACAGTAAATCTGTCAGTCAGTGTCCGCGTACATGCATCCCCAATCGAAGGATTATTTGCGCAAACAAACTCGCGCTCGCCAAGTGTAATTAGAAGAATTGCAGAGGATACAACCGCGCACACTGTTTCACACTTTTCCTTCAGTGTAGCACAAACTCTTGTGTGTATGTCCTGAAAAGTTTTGATCCATGTTATCCGTGGCTGCATCGCCTCTAAGTTACAGTGCAATGTTTTCCAGGATTAAATCGGCACTACACCATAGACACCACCTCTCACCAACCGAATGACAGTAACATGCGCACCAAGGAACGATGCACAATTCGGGATGTTTGCATCACATCCTCGACTACTGTTTGACTCCAGAATGTCTACAGGCGGGTTATCAACTTGTTATCGTGCTAACGCGCGTACATTCGACAGATCTGCCAACTCATGCATGCAGTCAAGTCACAGGCTGTCCTTACAGGATGCGAACACATAATCCACTGTGTCGCACAAGTGCACAGTCATTTGTCATCATAGCATGGGGATTATGATGAACGATCATCATCATCATCATCGTCGTCGTCGTCGTCGTCGAGTGGGTGAAAGGATATACCAGTTTGGTTTCCCATGTCCTCGTTGCTAATGACTGCCATCAATGGGATTCCTTTGAATTCCTCTTAAAAGTATTTCGATGTCTCGACTGTGCCCCGTCAATTAGCCGTGAATTCCTTTCACTGGAAAGGTAACAAAGCCCTCGTTCTCAGATCGATCTTGTTAGAGCGAGGGTGCACACCCAATGCAGGTACGGATGATACCCATCTCCAGCGTCGAGGACTAATCAATCCCTCGGATCGAATAAATTACACAAATTGAATTTTCATGTCTTCTTGCGCGTTCGAGGGAGAGGGAAGCCCTTCGGTAGCTGCTGGTGCCGGTTTCTCCAAATCCCAAGCACATGATGTAGAGCCACGCCAAGGTCATTAAAACTCGACGGTGCGCGTCAGTTCGATTGTGTGGTCCCAACCACTTTGGCCGAACATCATATCATTTCGATTTGATGCTCAAAACATTTAATCAGTCCCCGCTTGTCTTGCCGCGATTCCCGATACAGGTAGGAGAACGCGAACCCGAATCACAAGAAAACCAAAAAGAAAAGGGAAAGCGGCACGTCAGCGATTCATCTCCCGATCGATCAGCACGAGTATATCAGCAGCAAGTTGGCAGTTGCCAGCCGGTTGAAGAGTCGAATGTCGAGATGCTAAGCCGGGCTCATGTAGATTACACTCGTATGGCCTTCAAGGCTATCGACAAGAGCTTTGAGCATAAATCAGCCGACCAACGACGCAATTCATTAGAGCGCACATTCTACGTCGGATTAACAGTCGTCCTTCCCCCTTTTTTTCCACTCTTTTTTGTACTCGATATCGACTCACCCTTCAGGCTGTAGACCACAATTACTCTTCACATCCATTGTGCACATGCAATGCAATACATCATCGTAGAGTCTGATTAAAAACGCAAATCCTTAGAAACGGCCTGCCAGAGCCGAGGAGAAGGAATATCCTTTTGAATTTTCATTTTGAAAACAACTCAGGACCGCAGGGATAAAATGTCTTCAATGAATAGGCATTTCGGAAACAAATTTAAAAAAAAAAAAACTCCACCACAAGGAATTCCAAGGACAATAGCTAGCGACCAATGCCTTTTCTAATTTCCTTCAACTTAAAGATTGGCATATCCGCGCGCGCGATAGAAGGGCGAGAAGAACCACCCCAACGCGGAACCGCACCGCATACCATATTTAATAAGTATCCTGGAATCCTTGAGCAAAGATCATGGCTGATGGCTCAGAGTGTGTGGTGCTTGTGTGTGTTTAATGAAAATCTCCCTCATGCCGTCCGACAAATAACCTTCTAACCTCGCGCGTACTTCAACAATTTTGCTGTTTTCTACGCAAAAAAAAAAAAAGAAGGACGACGACGACGACATTCCTGTGGGATATTACACTCGTATGTGTGTGCGCTGTTGAGAATGAATTATGGTTATTTGTTTTGCAGTAATATCCATCCAGCGCGAGAGGCCGAGAGAGGGAGAGTGAAAGTTTATGTCCTGGCGGAAAGTACCTTTAGGGGGATGTGGACCCATGTGGTACCGTAAATGTTCCATTAAAACTGGCGAAACGCAGTCGGTTTGGCTGGCGGATAGCCCCTTGGGTAAGTAATCCTTCGTCCCAAGGATTGTAATTATCAATATTGTCTGCTATCGGCTCTGCAATTGCAGACAGAGGGGGCCCTAATGAATTATGACAGTTTGGGTTGTTTTTTTCGGCTCTCGGATATGAGAGTGCATATGGTCGAGAGGATGTACTACGTAAGCGGAAACGGGGAATGTGCCATTTACGATCGATAGATCCATTTAGCGAGAGAATCGTTTTTGATGGAAGGGACGAAACTAAGACTCGCTCATTAGATAAATGGCCAGGCAGAGAGTGTGACAGGGGAGATTAGAAGCCAAAATGCCGATAAGTATAATTAGGGGAAGGGGGCAGAGCAGAGATATTAATTGAATTATTGCGATACGGGGGAGAGAAGAGAGGGGTCGTTGACCGTGCTCGAATCATGCGTCTGCGAAGTAAAGTGCATTTGACGGGAGACACAAAGCAGGACTGACGGTTTATGGTCTGTGAACGCTGGACGTTGTTACATAATCACATTGTTGGCTGGGTACTTGAGGGGGGTAATGGTAGTTCACCGAATTTCTCGGCTTCGGAAGGTTCGTGAGTCAATTTAAGGCCTCACATCACATCAAGCTGTCTACCACACGCGAGGGTAGCAGTGAGGACATGTTGACAAATTCCAATTTTGGAGTCGGATTTCCAGATCGAAGGCTACAATCCCGAGATCAAAAGTTTTTTTCAATCTGATAAATCATTTGGGCTATTTGTAGGGCCTGAACCAGACCCTACGTAGCAGGAAAGGATTCTATATCGAAATGAGTGTTAGGTTGGGCGCCTTTCCCCTCTTAGCAGTGATTCCAGTAGCTCACACAATTGTTTCGAGTGTAGTCCATGGCAAAGACCGGCCTGATTCTTTGCCTTTTACAGAACTTTGAGGCCAATACTGCCGTCTTTATGATCGATAGTCCATTGAACTTTATTCCCACCGCTTGGCAGTGAGCGTAGACCCTCGAAGGACTTCTTCAAAGTGGATCTGCTTTACTATAACGAGACCCGTGACATTGTTAGATACTGAAGAACCCCCATATTGGCTCCAAATAATGCACGTCCTCACTGAATACCAGATATCCTTGTAAATTCGTCATTAGACGAAGAGCTAAGGGCTCTAAGTTGAAAATGACACCTTATTGGATGACCTTTTATTTTCCTCTTAAGGTTACGTTCTTTCATTTTGCAGCAGTTGTCGATGGACACATTTCATTAAGTTGGGAGCTATGTCCAGTTGGATGAGTAGCTCATTGATTTCTTGGCAAAATTATGGCTGATATTTCACACTTGGTCTTGGCTTCCAAAAATTGAGTCCTCTAATGTTAATCGTGCTTGGTAGGGTATTTATTTATCGAATTCTACTTGTTTTTTAGGTCTTTATTTTCTGTCTTCCTGTTTCGCAGGTTGTAGACTATGTAATGAGTAGGCGAGTGCATCAAGTGCTTACCAAGATCATAGCCATTGTCATACCTTTGGTGGAGATATGTCTAGCAAAGCATGCAGTTGGTTTGACAAAGTTCAAGATGCTATTGACTGGAAGGGATTTTGTATCCTTCTGTCGGTTTTATTAAAAAAAAAGTATTTATGTACTGCTTTTGGTCAAACAACTGTCTAGCCACGAACATATAATGTTAGTCTCCCTTAGGGATGTAATCTCTGCTTCAAGCCTTAGTTTTCAAGTCCAGAGAGATGGTTTGTTCCAATGTGGAACTGTTTCTGAATCCTCCACTAGAGTTTCTCCTCCTTCTGTGTTTGTAGTAACTGTGATGCTGTCAACGAATTGCTTGATTTTCACCTCCTGGAAGGGACGAACTCTGGGGCATTTGCTGTGGATCTGAGTAAAATTTAGTTCAATTTCCGTCTAAATCCTTGAGTGAACCTATGGGTGATGATTGTCTGGAGTGGATCTTTTAAGTCCCAAAATGCTGCCACTTAAGGGCGCTTAGCGTCTAATTTTTGAACTTCTGACTGATTCTGACCACAGAGTCTAACCATATTGTATATTTGGTTCATCCATTAGCTTAGTTTTTAGTTTAAATATTTGAATCTAATTACACAGGCCTGCGAAATTCAACGCAGGCAACGGGGGAACCCCTTCCATTAATTATGCTATATTTTTAAATATCTATGTATGTTAAATTGAAACACAGCTTTGTATTGTTTCAAGTATGCATATTTTAGAAACAGTATCAGTCAAAAATAATACTAGAAAACTAAGTAAATTAAAGCGGCTTATGATATCTTTTTCTATTTTCCTCAAAACTCTGGTTTAATCTTTTTCTCTTATGGCTTCCATCCGGTTCATCTCTCTTCAATATCCAGCGGTAGTCAGGCATCATGTTTGTGTTCCACATTCCTCGTTATCTGTTCTCCATAACTTTAATATCTTGGTGGAAGCGCTCACCTTGATCTTCACTTACGGCACCAAGATTCTCAGGAAAGAAGTCAATATGAGAATGCAGAAAATGTAGCTTTATACTCATATTGCAATCCAAAATTTATGGCAATTGTTGAGCATATTATTTACTAAATTTTCATAATCTGGGCTTTTTCTGTTTCCTAAAAAATCTTTCCTTAATTTTTTACATGAATTCCAAGTGTTTTCTCCCGTTTCATTCATGTTTTTTTTTTAAAGTTAACGTCTTGCATTAAGTTCCTTGTATCAGGGCCAACAAAAATGCCTTCTTTGATCTTTGCATCTGATAAATGCTTAAATTTTTCACATAGGTACTTGAAACAGGGACCGTCTTTAGGTAATGCCTTTACAAATTGCTTCATAGTACCTAACTTAATGTGAAGTGGAGGTAGCAGAATTTTTGAGCGATCAACTCGCGCCTCTTTTACAACATTTTTGGTTCCAGGTGTTAATGATGCTCTTTGTGGCCAAACTTTTTTGATCCAATGTTGTGCTCTATTTCAACTATCCCATTCACAAAGGAGGCAGGGATATTTTGTATAGCCTCCTTGTTGACCCAGAAACATATTTCATGTCTTTAGATCGCCGCATATAGTCCAACCGTGATCCCAGTACTTTATTTACGCTAGTATTACCGCGTCATAATAAGAAAAATGAAAAAAAGTGATTTTTTTTTAAAAATTTGCGTAATAGAATCTTTTTTTTATTTTTTTCATAGCTTACTAACTAATACCTACCCAAATTGCTAATTAGTTTCCTAAGGGGAAAGCCATCGCAGGAAAGCCTGTGTTATACATATTTCAAAAATGTTTTGCTAAAACTAATAATTTTTTCAATTATTTCAGGTGAGTACATGCATATTGACTGATACTTTTTGCACGTAAGTGAGTTTTTATATTTTACGTATGTATGTACATATATGTATATTTATTTTATTTTATATCTTTCAACCTTCTTTTACGATCCGTTCATTACCATTGCATTGCAACTTGAAATACATTTTTTTTTTAAATATTGGTTCACCCTGTTCTTCAATTGAAAGTTTTACTCATTGAAAAGCATTAAACAAATCTTACTATATTTTTTGACAAAACTATCTATGAACGAATGTTTTTACTTCTACCTTTGATTACAAAGTAGGGATTACCCTGATAGAAAGAAGAATTTCCCACAGTTGAGACATCTGTTCGACTCAAAGCTTCAGCCTTTAGACATATCCGGCTACAGGCAGTTATATTATTCCCTTGTACACACATCGTGACCCCACAGCTGTCTAGTAGTCTCAAACCGTCAAAATCTCACTAAAGTTGGTCTAGGTTGGCCTCTGCTTGTATGAGATTTAAACTATCTTTTCTGCACGTTCCCTCAGTCTTAAATAATTTTTGGACTGGACCATCAGTCTTCAGCATTCGCTCGATATAATTCAGTCAGCTTAGCCGTTGAATGCCTAATTTGTTGACTAGATCGATGTCAAAGTACATAACGTCAAAGGAAGCAGGATCATAAAACAAAAGACAATTCTCTCTCTGTAGAAAAATGTCCCTTTACGTATCCTTTTTACGATTTATACAAAGTCTGTCCAAACAGCAAGACTAGATTAATTCTTTGGTGGCGCGTCGTCCTTGTCCTCTGTGGGGGCATGAGCCTATATTAGGCTTATGTTGGCGAATTTAGATTTGACGCGGATTGTCATAAGACGCTCACTTAAGTAGGTGTCTAAAGCTCAAGACTTCTTCCCTAAGTCTGAGGCTTATAACAAATCCGCATCCGAATATCCGCTGCTTCTGCTTCCTAAAGCATTCGCCGTAATAGATGTCACAGTGTTTCATCCTAGTTTTGCTCGGCCCATCCCATCGCACTTCTTGGATGGCGATGATATCTGCATTATAGCAGTCTACAGCCTCTGCTAGTTGTTCGGCTACATGTGGTCTGTTAAGGGTCCGAACATTCCACGTACAGATCCGAAGGTCGTTGTCCTTGTTTCGTTTGCTGGCTTTTGGTTGGTTCGTAACCAATGATTTTTTCCGTGGCATTAAGGTTAAACCGACGCACAACCCCCAACCTTGAAGGCTGGTTCCATTTAATACTCCTAGGCCACTGGGCCGGATATTCCAGAGTCGGTATTCTTCAACTCATCTCCTTAGGTCTTCTTGACAGTGCTGTGCTATCTTCAGTCCAATATGGAGTCTAGACACTATTTTTACCAACATGTAGGATTCCTATCAAATAAGAAACAGTGTCCTTTGTGGTCCCATTTGACTCAGGGATAATGCTATTCATTTTGCTAAGGTCGATTCTGACTAAATCCCTAAGATCTTCAACGACGACTTACATATCTTCGTCTAGTGAGACGAAATGGCTGTATGCTTGGTGGAAGAAAAACTGACACATCTTCTATTTATCTGTCCTGCCCTAAGGGCTATGAAAAGAAACCACTTAGCGAATTCTAGGGCAAACCAGCTGGAAACTGCAACCCACTTAGACTCAACATATGTTCCTTGTGATGTGATGAACGTGTGAATCAGGTGTTTTGAGCTTCTGCTAAAATTTAAAAGGACCTTTGAAGGCTCCTAGGCAAAGCTTCCTTCCTCGGTAAGGTGAGAAATAATGTCTTCCTTCATCCATGCCGTACCCCAGACCAAGGCATTTTAGCATGGTTGCCTATTAGACAGTGCTTTCTAAAGGCTAAGGGACATTTCGAACACCAGCTTCAATCCAGACTTCAACCACTGCATCCTTCTGTACATGCACCATCTTGTGGGTGCTTGCTACCACTTGGTACCAACTGGTTTCCATACATTTGGTGGTGGTATTCATTCAATTGCTTTGCCTAGACAAACTAGAACCCGCCTTGGCATTCCATACATCCAATTCCTTGTCAGTTCGTCAACAGTCGACAAACTGCAACATCCGTTTCGCATTGTTTGTTTGCCTTTACACCTTTTTTTTTGGCCGACAAATTGCCATTGAAAAGCGCATCGATTTATTACCAATCTAAGCAGAGCCAAATCCCATTCACACTACATCCTTGTTATCCCCTGCTAAATGCCATGTAATCCTGTTTATTATGTTTTCCTTTCGCCTTCCCATTGCACAACATTCCGCAAAGTAGGCTCACTTTCATTAACAAACAATTTCTTTTCCGTTTATTTGTCCAAAAAGGATAATGTATTTCCAAATCCTTATTGCCCTTCACAAAAAGAATACATACATCCAAAACAAACAGGACAAACCGTCGAGAAGGGACAAATAAAAATCCAATTGCAGATGCTCTCCCCTAAACGAAGCAAAAAACTGAATAATGCAACTGTCCTTCCGCACACAAAAGTTTCCTTCTTCCACAGGAATAAAGGATATTTTGGAAAATATTCACATTCTCACTCTCATATGCCCGGGAGCGGTAAGGAAT
This sequence comes from Xylota segnis, assembly GCA_963583995.1. Lineage (NCBI taxonomy): Eukaryota > Metazoa > Arthropoda > Insecta > Diptera > Syrphidae > Xylota > Xylota segnis. The sequence goes on along the minus strand of OY757238.1, from coordinate 10,607,234 downwards.
TGTCGCAAGATTGGATAACAATACCTCCACCGGAGAACCGAGGAGAAAAAAAAAAAGGACAAACCATAACCAAATCAAACCGCACACATCTGGCGGTCCCGAAAGGGACTATCACTGCAAGGAGACTCATAAGAGACTAAGAAGCGGCGACAACATAAAAGGAAGCCACACCTTACGACGTTGTAATGGACAACCGGAAGACGACACGGCAATAAAATCTCACTTTACCTTGTTGCCCATTGTCAGCAGCAGGATACGTGTAATTGTCCACCGCATTTATCACATTTCACAAGTTCCAGGTCTCTCGCAATTATTGCCGACATCCTTCAATGGACACTCGCTCTCTCCATCTCTCCTGATTCGGATATTCTTATTCTATTCTCGGTTCGTTGGTCCGTTGGTCCGTTGGTCCATTGGTCGGTTGTTCGCTCCAGGATAGGACACACTGGGTTTTCACCTCCGGGCTAGAAGGTGTATGAATTTATTGTTCCGCATTCCCGATGATTAATTGTTTCCTCCTAGCTGCGTTCTCTATGTGAGAGAGAGCCTCCAGAGTTCCATCCAAATTGAAATACTGTTCGTCCTGACACACAATGTCCGATCGGATGTCGATTATAAAAAAACAAAAAAAAAAAAACCAAACCAAACCATTCCAAGGAGCAATGCAAACCAAACCAGCAGGAGGATTCCCTCGTCGTCTCAATTGAAAGAGGAAATCAAAAAGGAACTGCAAAATTGCAGTAGAACAAAAAAAGAAAGGACATGGAAGGGAAAAAAATCAATCAGTCACTCCTTTTAAAGAGAATGCAAACAAATGACATCTGCAATTCACCATATATCCGTTCGGAAAGAAAGAACGACATGAACAAGAACAAGGACGACGTACATTCAATTGCAATTGAATAGCTCGAGTTCGAGCTCGTATGTGTGACATACCGAGTGCCAGCCGAGTGCAACAAATAGGAGAGAGAACACACACAAGGAGTGCAGGTCCTTGACGACTGCACTGCACTGAAATTTGTAAGGACAGTCTCAATTTGACTTTTCAATTAATGATGATCGCTTATGTCTCGGATGCGTTCATTAGGAAGGACCCTAATGAGAATTGAAATGTTCAGGTGATTGATGCTGCCCAGGGAAGTGGATGTGTAGAAATTGGTTGTATCCTGTTTTTTTCTTTTCTTTCAACATCCTTGCGCTTGAAAGTTCAGTAAATTTTCAAATTAAAAACGCACTCAACCTTTCACCATCAGATCCTCGGTCACCGCGTGCACACGACTACTTTGGCTTCTAAGGCAGAGCGAGTCCTTCATAATTTGCCTTCGAGGACACAACCGATTAAACCTTGAGTTATTCCGAATAACGATGATTTAAGGAATTTTTTTTTTCCTTTTTATTTTGAAAACTTCGATTGAATTAAAGTTTTTCTTGCGAATAGACCGTCCACTCTCTCGCAGGGAATTGGTGATGATGGCGAGCAACTGAGTGAAAAGGAGGAGAGTAGAGAAGGAGTAAGGAAAGGAAAACAACAAAAAAATCTAAAATAATGAAAACTTTTAGCCCGTAGCGTTGAAAGTTCAAACTACACCCATAAATCCTGCCTTTCATGAATGCCGTCCAAGGAATTTACGGATCGAGAGGAGAAAAAAGGAAAGAAAGGCAAACTTTGAGGAAGTTGCACGAGTAGGTTCGCCATCAGCCCATTATGGAGGAGGGTCATGATAGTGACCATCACCGTCAGTCCATAGTGCGTGATGTGCACGAGTATTACTGGATGTGCCTGGATCTCTGTGTATTCTGCACTAAGCTAGGTGATTAGTTCTGATGAATAGCTGGCAAGGATTTTGGTGCAGCAGTGAATGGAGTGAAGAGCGAAGAGTCGGAAGTCCTCACATGGCAAGGGTTAGGCTGGAGTGGTTGTCTGCAGAAGTGGTTAGGTGCATTTGGGAGTCTATTGTGTTGCCATTGATCGCACCATTAAGGGACCGGAGACTAATTCAATCAGTAAAACTGAAACGTGCCGCCGAAGAGGTAGTCTTTTTGGGACAGGACGAGGGACATTTGTAAGAGGTGGAGAATGGTTTCTTTCCCAACCCCATACCTATAGCTTATGCAGAAGGCATGTTGGCCTATCAGATAGTATCGAGTGAGAACACCGGCTAAGCTTGAACAGAAGCAACTCGGCACTAGGTTTCAGATCAAGCCCAGGACAGCTCTGTCTTGAAATGTTGTAGGGTAGTCGATGTTTCCATCTATAGGGGGTTTTCCTGAAGTCGTACAGCTCTAGTAGTAGCGAGCGACATTCCCAGACTGCGGTATTCCGTCAGAATTCTCTTGATCGTAGCCTGTGTGGCGAACTCGATACCCTTGCAATCTTCTCCCATATGTCTATGACTTGGCAGACAGTATATGGTCAGATAAACTGGTATGGAAGTTTGTCACATAACAGGGTCGGTGGGAAGTAATCTGTGTCTTCTTGAGGAGAGATCAGAAGGTCAATGATCAGGAGATAGGCCTCATGGGCGACCACTCTGGGAAGATTTTGAGACTAACAGCAGGTTGCCCATAATGTCCAATTGGAGCATGGGGAGCATAATGGCCAGGGGCGAAGCACAGACATCCAGACCTTGTCCCATCGTATTTTGGCGCAACAGGTATATGGCACACAGGGCCTAGCTTCTCACAACCATTGGTGTTGCGCGTGTTATATTCTTTACACGAATGGAAGGGGCCTACTGTGTAATGCCGTGTCCAGTTGTACTCTCGGATGTTTGTTTTACGATCGCGAGAGGTGGGGCAATGAATCCCAGTATTTTGGCTGAGATTCGTACCTGTAACCCCTTGCTCCGGCGCCCAATCAACATGCCTTCTTAACAATCGTTTGACCGTCTTCGTTACCTCAAATGAGTTCTCGGTTATTCGCGAAGTAGTTGATCCTTCAGTCTTTCGCTGTTATGACTCTCTCAGTCTACAGTCTACAGTCTACGTAGTTGGACTGTACCTACCGAAAACCGTTTTTGTAATGAATCTTCGCAAGGCGATTGATGGAACTCCTACCTGGCTTGACTTTCCATTACTTTTAGTTAGTCTGCGTTCTCCAGTTGGCGGGGTTTAGTGGGAGATGTCCTTTCTGTTATCGGATGACTGAACTTTTTCGCCAATGTAAGGAGGTAGGTAGGTAAGTAGGTAAGTAGAACGGGGTGACCACACGTGTGGCCAATACTCGGATCACTGGTAGATCCATTATGAGCCCCTGCCGTGGGTTTACCTAAAAACAAATACGAGGGTTCCTATTAGCTTTGGGGTAGCTACATGACCTCCCTGAACCACCCTGAAGTTGTTATGAATTTCGACAGGTCGCCCAGGTCGCCCGAATTCGCATTCACTGAGGTCCGTCTTTTTAGTCCTGCATAGGCTTGGGAAGTGAAAACTACACTCTACTACATCTGTGTCGTCGTAGCCTCTGCCTGCAGCAGTCATCAGTTTCCCGTTCCACTGCGGTGGGCCGCCATAAGGTTGCGGTCTGTGATGATCTCCATGAAGCGTGCTAAGTTGTTGGGTCTGTTAAGCGCCAGGATCTGTTTGGTTTTGGCGACATCATACTTTGTCCAAACACTTTTCTAGAGACACAGCAAGATGAGGGTGCATTCCATCTTTAGCGAAGGTTCTCCCCATGTTGTGTTTAGCAAGAGCTAGGGACGCTTGCACATAAGACATTGTAAGGTCCTATTCGGATCTCTTTCTTGGTAATTTGTCCGCCAGTTCGTTTCCTTGAATGCCGCGTGTGTCTTGGGACCCAAAGGAGTGAAATGTCATGGGGTGCCGTGAGTGCTGTGAGTTCTAATCAGTTTTGGTATGACGATTGTGGATAGGATAGCCTTTATGGCAGCTTGACTGTCAATATGTAGATTTCGGTCATCTTTCCGGAGTGAAGTTTTGTGTATCTTTTGCGTGTGCCGCTTCTCCGTTTGGAACACACTGCTGTGGCTTGGAAACCTCAAAGGGCATCGAAGGGCAACTTCGGGTTCCGATGAATGCATGCCAGAGCCTACTCCTTCGTCAGTTTTTGACCCGTCCAGGCGTTTGGTTTAGCTAGCATTTGGTGCTAGTTTCATGTTTGGGAATAGTACTCTGCCTCATCCAGTCACATGATGTTTCAAAGTCCCAACATGTCATTGCTTGACTTTTGTTCTAAGCTACAGGAATCTGAGAGTTTCTTTCCTCTCAAAGTTTAAGGTTGTCTTAGCTCGGAAGCTTTATGTATCCAAATTCCGAAAAGCAATTCAAAATGTCTAAGCAGGGGCAGTTGTGGGCCTTAAACAGATCAAAACTATACAATCGCTCCCAACCGCTCATAACAAGTTCTCCGCCTGACGAATCCTCACATCCAGACAGATAGACACTCAAACTTTATAGCGACGTACCCATTATAACTTACAAATCCTTTTTGATTCAACACTTTCGGCGAATTTACGTATGTGTGCGCTCCCCGATTCCGTTTTAATCCATTAAACTCCCATAATGCATGCACGTCGCCGTATGCCGTATTCCGTATGCCGTATGCAAAATAAATTCCAAGCCCACTCCCGTGCAGACTTTCCAACTTTGTTGCACAACAATGAGCGGGGCTCACCTCTCCCCCCCTCCTCGGCTACTGACATCCGAGATAATACTTGTATCGCACACCCGGCCAGGCCAGGTAGCTAGCTACAACTTTCACGACGTTGTTTCAAATAAATCAATGTCTGGAAAATTTTAAAATTCAAGTCTACCAAGGATACACTCCGGTATCCGAAACAGTGGAACTTTTAATGGAGTTCTTGTGTTAACACCTCCTTATCTCCTAGGATCACACAACAAAGGAGGGGGAAGCAAAAAAAAAAAGTTCCAACTCATCCTCCCAAAGGAGGAGATGCGATGCGTAGATGCTCGCAGTTGAATCGCAAAGAAAAAGTTCTCAACTCTCAGGACCACCAGATCTCCGATTGAGATTGAGAACAGAAAAACCTTTCCCGGTAATTATCGAATCCTCGGCAGCCATTTGGGTGGCAGCACACATTCACTCACACTCTGTGGCGATTCGTTCCGTTTTATGCATTCATCCTCCTGCCCGCCAATATGGGGAAGCAGATGAGTGACCGACGACCATACGGCCATACGGTAGCGAAGGGTAAAAAGGAGCACACAACACAAAAACCGTTCCGGTAACCTGTCTCGCTGGGAAAAATAATTACCGCTCTCTATCTAATGGAAGTAGTAGTCCCTTGTAGGCCTAGTAGTGAGAGCCACAGCCAGCGACAGAGCCAGAGCCTGCAAGATACATGGTGCTAAATGGTGTAGTACGACGCTGGAAACACGAGCGAGAATGTTCCTGTGTTCTGTCTTCGCATAAATCTTCGGCTTCGAGGCAGTCGGCCGGCCGGCCGGCCGGCCTAGGAAGGTATGGATACGTCGCTTTTCGCTCCTCGTCCCATTTGTTCTGGTTAAGTGATTTCTTGAATCGACCCAAAGTAGGGGGAGGCTGGTGGTTGCTCCTTGGGATGACTGCTGCTGCTGCTGCTGCTGCTACTGCTGCCTTTGTTGAGTCGTCGATGATGCTGATGGAAGGGCGTCCCTTCGGTTTGGCATTTAAAGAAGCTGATCGATTGGGCTAGCGTTCGTATGTGTAATAGTTTGCCGTCTCTGAATACAAGTGAGGGTGGTGGCCATTGGTGGGGGAGAGCAGTATTAATTAGTGGAAGAGCAACGACATGTTGTGTTACAGTGTGTAACATGATTAGGAAGTGATTGGTGCTACCCTGATGGACGCAAATGCTTTCGATTATTTATCGACTCTTGGACTAATAGGGGGTTGGCGCTTGGCTTTGAATCGGACATTTGTTTTAATGTGATACAAGGTTACAATCTGCGGGGATTAATAAATCAATGAACGGGCCTCGCAAATAGATTCCACGAAAGCCTAATGGATTGTTGCAATGAATTTTGAATTGAGCACTTGATGTCCACCCAGCTATTATGGAGTGCGAATGGTCGGACTTCTTTTACAGGACACGGTGCATGCTATGTATAGGCTGGCATCAGCGGATTACGGAGTATTTGTTTAGAAGGTGTCCTTTAAAACCGGAAATGGAAAGGAAATTGGTCAATAGCGATTCTTTCTCTTTTGGCGATTCGTACCTGCCGGTGGATATGTATACAAGTGTAGAATGAATCTGAAATCAAAGGAGTTATGCAGGAAATTCCGCAATAGTCTAGCAACTATAGGGCCTTTACTTGTATTCATGAAGAAGGCCAAGGTAGAAGAAGACAAGTAGCTTCAGATGGTTAAAAGAGTTATAATCCGTAGATCCAATGGTGAAGTGGAGTCAATCTTACATCTGCTTTGCCACTGCCAAGCTTCGTCAAGACAAGGGCAGTGCAAGCTAGGATCCAGGTTCTTTCCAAGCACATCGAGTTAGCATTGAATATTCTCCACTTTATCAAGAGTACCAAAGGACTCTTGAACCTTTTTTCCAGTCTCTACTTTAGAGAAGGAAATTCAGAAGGGACTTTAAGGCCTCTACCATTGGATACAAGCTTGAAGTGGTTTGCTTTGTTCGCTTTCCCATCTGCAAGAGTTGCTGGCATTATTTCAACTTGGGCTGAATAGGAAGGAGTAACGAATGCATCCTGGCGTTGGTGTACCTTGCCTTGCTTTGGACGTTTCATCATTCAATCGATCAGGACAAAATTCAGGAGTCTGATGTTTGGCAATAGTTCGATGGCACAGAGTGTATGTTGCCATTTCCAGGTGCCCTATTGACTTTCAAGCTTTCGATGAAATCAGCTTGACTTATAAAAGGAATTTGACATATCTGGCTCATCCGTGGCATATGGTTTAATGTTACCGAGATGCTCTTCAAAATGCTTGGTCCGCCTATCAGTTCTGTCTTCGATAGATTTTCGCTTTCAATAACTGATCTCTTGGCATTCTGTACAGTTTTTTGTCTCCAACGCAGGAGTGCTTGCTTGCTCTCCCCTTTCATCCCTCCAGCCATGTCCAGTTGACATATGTGTTATAGCATAGTCTTCTGATCCAGATCTGCAGCGTATCGAGATCCCATCGTTTAAACCAATGGCACTATTGGTCAATCGGTAGCTTCAGCACTTCTATACTGTTGACAAGTGTCCCAAAACTTGTGGCCAGTTCGACTGGTGTGTAACTTACAAAGCTTCTGTCAAAACGTGCTGCCAAATCCAGCTTTTACACAGCCTGCCTGGTTTAAAGTTATAAGGACAGAACTTGAAGGACAGAATTTGAGGTGATCTATGTTGCACTTAGTCAGAGGTTGCCAGCACTAATTGGCCTCATACTTAGTACTTCAGTTTCGTTTCACTATCAGTGTAGGTCCCAAGAGTGAACCCTGTGGTACCTCCTACTATGAGAACATATTTCTGCGCATCATCTTTGGTGTTATAGGGTTGCTCCTTCCATCGGATGTAGTCGTCTTGTGCTGCGAAAACGTTCATCTTCATCTCTTGGAATAGCACTTCCTAGAACACAGAAAGTCTCATGGATTTCATTCCAAGCTACCGTTCGAGTGGCCCAAACTTACTTATCGTCTATAATTGACTCTCGTCGTAAGGGCTACGTGGTTTATGCCATCGGGATAGTTGAGAACTCAAGTAAGCAACTATGGTTCAAAATCTCTAGCTATGATGAAGGTCTGAACTTCTGCCAACATAAAGCTTCAATAGCCTACTTTTGCTTATTCCTGGGACCTTCTCTAAGAATGTGAACCCTATATACCGGTCGGTGTATTCTGGTACTTGCCTAGATATTTCATTCTCTTGTGCGTCAATGTTCCAGAGTGAGTTCTGGAGTCTCTCTTGACTCATTGCCGTATCGGCAGAAAGCCTCATCTGATATACCTATTTCTTCAAGTGTTTCTTCGACCCGTAAAGATGCCTCTTGTTTGGGTTGATCCATGCTTTGAAACATTTTCGTTTTGATTCTCAAGGAGTTTCTTAATTTGTCTCTAAATTCTGATGATTATCGCAGGTTCCTTCCTATTCTAACATGACCTGCTATCTGTCATGAGTGTCACTTCTGCAGCCAATGCCATGGGCAGTAAGATCATTGATGGCTTCCTGACTGTCTGACATAATTGCTATGTTGCAGCACAGATGGATCTTTCTATTGGCAAATGTTTAACTCTGGAAAATGTTGATACTCCTGCAGCTTTTCCTTTTTCTGTTCTTGAATCTTGTGCCTGCTGTGCCTATGGGTTGTGGGTACATCGCTCTAGACCTACTTATTGCTGTCCCTTTTCAGGAAAATCTTTCTAAAATAAAATAAACTTCTGGAACTACATACCTCTTCGCTCTGTCAGCCTTAGGATCATTTTATTTGCCTCAAGCACAAGATGTAAGGGAGTTAGCAACCGAAACACCTTCACGGCTCAGCTTTAGTAGGTTCATATTGGCTAGGAGTTTCTGTACTTTATTGAGAGTCTCCCTCTTAGAAACTCCACCGGTTCCTTGAAGTTGGTTTGTGGTAGGGACATTTGGCTGACTCCGCAGTGGTCTAAGCTGCTAGGGACATTGATACGACGGCCAACCTCCCTACCATGCCAGATGAGTCATATTCGTTCATTAGTGGATTAATGTCATTCGAAGTTCTTGAACATGCCACTTGGCCCAATATTCACTTGACCTACTGTGACTAGCCATGAGCTGGTTGTCTGCTTCTACTAGTACCTGCGGTTACCTCTTGACTACCAGGGTAGGTTGCTGCGCTCAAGCTCTTGCTAACATGCTCACGGTGGACTTTTTGATGTTTAGACCTTCACCTTTCGCTGCACTGCTGGAGTTGCACTCTAGGCTATACTTACAGCCAAATTGTAACAATTGTAACAGATGCCTTTAAGGCTCAAAAACATGCAAGAAGTCCTCGCTTCAAGGCTTAAGATTCTCAGCATTTCAGGAAGCTAAATCTCTTGCCCTGGTCTTGGTTTAATCTGCAACCCTTAGGGATGTACATACATACACCAACAATGAGAAAAAAAAAAAATCCCAAACTATCATTTACGGTTTTGATGGATAACCAATTCGATTGCAACTCCATCTCCTCGTTGAACATGTGTGCTAATTCACATGGACCAGTATCCGCCGATCCGGAATGAAAATCCAAATTAATTTATCTAAGCGGAATGCAACTAACCCAAGAAATTCGTACAGACCGACCATCTAGTTGCATCTTTCCAATCCAATGAACTGCAACATGCAGGACATGACATAATCAATTCCATAAGCAAAATTTGTCATCTCATGCAAATAAGTTGCCCCGAGGGCGTGAAGATGAAGTTTCCTCCAATTTTCAAATGACCTCCCCTCCCCCCGAGACAGAGGTTCTATGCAAATTTTTAGTGGACCGGGCAATCGAAAGGACATCGCATTCCACCCCAGTGTCCGCCCCGTCCTTCACTAACACCTAACAGTGTGTGGTCCATCTCTCCTCCACATGACCATAACTAAAGTGCTTCGCTATTTCTCGGAATAATTAAGAGTTTTTCCCTGCATGTCCATGTCCATGTATTCCATGGTATTGCAGGGACAATTAAGGAATCCTCAAAAGGCCATTAGTCTCATGTGTTGCGTGGTCTTTATGCGGTGGTAGTCCAACCCAATAGTCGGGCGGCTTCTCCATGGGGTGGCGGCGAAAGAAAGTGTGGGCGGGGAAGAAAAAAAGAAAGACACACAAGTGGAATCATCAGGTCTGGCCATTAGTATCACATGTGACCATTAACACCTCATTTGCTGACCGTAACAACCGGCTGGGGCGGGGGGTGGTTGAAATTTTTATTCGCTTTTGTTTATATTTTTCCAGAAATACCTAGTTTTGGGCTCGCGAGCCCTGACACAGTTCGGGGGGTTGGCCGTGAGTAATGTGTTGGCAGAGCGGTTCTAATGAACTTTTGCACTCCGAGGGGTGATGAACAGCTCTGGCCAATTTTGTTAATTAAGTGAGAAGTGTAACTAAGTTTGTTGGGATAATTAAAGTAAGACAGATGCTGTTTGGAATTTGTTACGCAATTGCGTTTCCATTATGAATTAGCAGCGAGAGTGGGCTTTGTTGTTACTCCACAGAGAGATGGGTAGAGCTGGGTGACAAGCCTAAAGCGAAACCATTTCCACAAAACTTTACTTTGGTTTGCAGAACCTACTCGAAAGAAATACTTTCCAAGGAGACGTGAAGGTCGCTGCAGTATTTACGTACAATGCGCAGCTCCTCAGGAAGCCAGACAGATCAGTGAGAACCATGACTTACCTAGTTCTTTCTAAATATAGTCCACAAGGCCTTACCTTTTTTCCTACGCCCCTCATTTGGATCGTATTACGTCAGCCTGTCCTGTCCTATCGAGAGCATAGGTATTTTTATTTCCCTCTTTATCGCGGTGTCCAGGTGTAGTACCACCATTCTACGTCCTTTGTGTGACAATTCCTGGCAAACTCCCGATTTTATAATGTTGACTTCTAGCGCCTTTAGTGTGACCTGACTATCAATGTAGGTTCCATCAGGTATTGATCCCATCTCTAGTAATTGCGTAGCTCTGAGCACAGCTAGACACAGCTGTGTTCTGCTTGGAACACACTGCATGTGTCTGGAAGGTCCCTTGCAGGTTTATTTCTCTGAGTGAGTACTAGCCTATCAAAATCCTCCATTTTAGGATAGAAAGGACTTCGGGGTATTGAAGTTGATAATTAGGATTCCATCCTAAGAGCTACATACATGTACTATGTTCCACATTGTTGGATCTAAAGAGTCCTACGTTAGAAATATTTGTAGGTCTAGGGGAGAATGTACAGAAACATCCTGAACTCCAGTGACGGGATTGCATTCTATTTTTCTTTTAAGGCTAAGGTACTCTGATTTAAGCATCTGGTATTGAGGTTAATTGGACAGAGACGTTTGACGGGAAGTCTTCTGCTGATCCCCTAGCCTTTGACTCATTGGCAACCACATGGTCAGTGCTCAGAGGTCAGTAGCAAACTCGTGTCTACCAAGTTGTCTGGAAGTCGTCCAGAAAATGGAGTTCTGTTCCCCATACAATGATTCCTCATAGAAGGTACTCTTCTTAGTAATCTAAACGATTCCGGACGTCTTACTCAAGGCTTAGTCGTAGTAGTAAGGGGCAAGGAATAATCCATTGTTAATGCACAACAGAAAGGCTCTAAACAGGATCAATGGCTGGGGCCAATCGGAAGGGCTAAGTGGTAACCCAACTGAAACTGTCATCATACCTTTTACCGAGAGGAGAAGCTTAAGCCTTCAGACATTAGCTATAAATAAACTCTCACAGCAAGATATCTCAAAATAAAGTGCACGACTGGGTCGTACGTACTTGCACTGTAATGCTATAAGTGTATAATTTTATTAGGATTAAAGTCCAAGTCTTGCTCTTCCCAGTAAAGTAGGCGTGGCATTCCGCGTTTCGATGGAATAATAGTCATAACATTGTAGGAGTTTACTCAATGTTTTGTTTTTATAAAAATGTCCATAAAAAGTGGGCGTGGCCAGATAGGGTGTTTGAGCGAATTATAGAGAATTTTAAGGCCTATTACTTTGCTTAAATAATTTTTTCTCAATTTCTAGTAAAAATTTTGAAAAAAAATAAGTTTTATAAAAGTGGGCGTGGCATTCCAAAATTTGGTATGCCATTATTTTGCACTTGTCTTATAACCTACAAATAATAATTTTAAGCCCAATCACCGCACAAATACTCGAGAAACAGCTGATTTTCAATATTACCGTTATTCGAATTTTTCGTGAAAAACGTGGTATGCCACCTCATAGCATATACCCAAACTAACCCACACATCAAATTTTATCGAAATCGTTAGAGCCGTTTTTGAGAAAATCCATTTTAACTGAAATCGGCCTTAAGTAAACTACCCTTAATTTTGAGGTTAGAATGAAAATTCAAATTTCGCCTCTAGGGAATATCCCACAGACCCTATATATGAAGTTTGAAGTAAATCCGTTCAGCCGTTTAGGCTGTAGTCGAATATACAGACAGACAGACAGACAGACAGACAGACAGACAGACAGACAGACAGACTGACAGACAGACAGACAGACAGACAGACAGACGGAATTGCCGGACCTACTTTTTTGGACTTCTCCATCATAGTAATGTCAAGTTTGATTAAAATCTCGAGTTCGATTTTTTTCACGATTGCAATACTTGCCCTATAGGTATAGGTGCAAGTAAAAATTTCGAACGGAATCTGGATCCACTGTAAAGGCAACTAAATCTTTGTGGACCTACTCTACATTTTCCATGAAAAGATCTCACCATCATCACCCATAGTAACCACCACATTGGTCGTATGTTGGGAAAATGTTATTCCAGCCTACCTTCCGCCTCGACCTACAAAAAGTACCCACTCCTGCGTTGGAAGTCCTTTTAAACCTCCCACCTCATGCAAGTCCAAGGAAGACTACACCAACCTAGTTGGACACCCTCACCGGAAGTTTATTTCTCGGGATTCATGTCAAAGAGAATCATTCGCAGTCTGTCATTTTACTTCTTCCAAGCAGAGGCCTTAGCTATCGAGCTCTATGCTGGACAATGTTTTCGGAAGAAACCTCCGAGGACAAACAAACTTTGACTTTAAGTCTAAGCTGGTTTCGTACTGTGTTCAAATCATCCTACAGCTAACTATATACAATATCTCCACTAACTTGGGTCCCTGGGAGACATGAGTATCCTGGCAATGTGTATAGCCAATTGCCACATATTGGCGCTGGATCAGTGGTGCCAAAACAAGAAGCTCTAGAGTTCCTAAACTAGCTTATTATATTCCAAGACATTCATTAGACATTGCTGTTTCTCATGTGCTCCAAGACTAGGCTTAAGCACTTCCAGAAATGTTTTTCTCCGCCTTCTGATGTCACCTCCTACTCAGCTCAAACAATCCTCCATGATCCCTCAAAGATTCTCTCATGAACTAGAGTTCAGCTTATAGCCAATACCACGCAGGATCTTTAAGGGGATAGCACGACAGATTTCTATGAATTCGAGGTGCTTCTTGAGGCTATTTCAAGGCTGTTCCTGACTTTCTGAAGAGGCTTTCAATAGTTGAAGTTCTTCTGTGTTGCAAGAGTCATTACATCCTTCTCTATGCACATACCTACTAGGATTATCAGAGTCCCCATTAGCTGTTATAGGATCCTGCTCGCTGCGAATCATCAGATTTCTTGATTAAGCTGGGTACTGCCTGGTCTTTACCCAGTTCCACCGTAACCGAGTGCTGGTTTAGTTTAAAAAAAAAACTCGTACGTTTCCTTGTCCAGTCGTAACTAAGGATAACGCACTCCTTATCCCAACAAAGGCAGTCCCTAATAATTACTTTGCCCTAATCTCTCAATTGTGGACTTCCACATCTCTTCCTATTTTCCCATCCTTTCCGTGTTCCCATGGAATATTCCCTCTCTCTCACTGCCGGAAGTGCAAATGTATTTTCTAATCCATTAGACACGGCTACCAGAAAAAAGCGACTCTGCGGCAGAAAAAAAAACAAGTAACAAGGAGAACTCGTCAAAATCCCTTTCAATTCCCATTTCATCCCATTTTCGACGAAGGCGACGCGAGAGGACGAATCATAATCGTAATATCCGCGTCAAAAAATTCGGTTATGCTTGCACAGATAAAAACGGAAGCGCGTTATGTTTTGTGTCATTTAATCGTCGTCGTCCTTGCCGTTCCTGGCATAGAAAATTCAAACGTTCACATCATTGTCGTCATACCATCCGCACTGACTGGCTGTAACAACATCAGAAACAACAACAACAACAACAACAGCAAGAAGGAGAAGCAGAAGAAGAAAAAATCCATATTAGATCGGTAATTTGTTTTGGCATGATATCATGTCATGTGACATTTATCCTTAGGGGGGTGACACAACCTCGGTCCCATAAGCGTGTACTTATGCGCTCGCTCCCCTGTATGAAGTCATTGTGGCTGTGTGTGTGTTTGTGTGTGGGTTGTGATTCCTGTAGTCTGGTCCTGAGATACGATGAGATCTTCGTCACAGACTGAGCCTAGTGTGGGCTAATCAGTGCAATCGTGCGTAGGGTTGCTCTGCAGGGGCTTATCTTGGAACTTTGGCTATGCTATGCTGTACGAGTACGCAAGTATGTGACGAGATGTCTGCGTTGTCATGGGCGTCAGGGCGTGAGGGCGTGAGGGCGGTGAGGAAGGTAATGTTTTCATATTTTCCAGAGAAAAAATAAAGAAATGGTAGAGTTTTTCGGTACAGATATCCAGATACTACGGGACGGTTATTGTATCTGTGATTTTCTTCGATTTGACTTGGCTGTTACTCCCCACTGCCGCGCCGCCGACACATTGCCTGACGGGGCTGTGTCGTTGTCGTTAAAGTGAAATGAGGGGGAGACAGTGTTTGTGGCAATGAGGTGCGATAAGAGGAAATTGCATGTGAGGAAGTTGACATTTGGAGTTATGGATATCACCTTATCCCCCGCCCTCTGTGTACCTATGTACATACTCTGTGAGGTTAATTTTAATTCGAAGTTTATGTGCTGAATGAGATTGTTTACCAAGAAGGTGTGTATGTACATACGAGTCAAGCTTATCACCGCATGAAGGTGTAAGCAATTCTCCTGCAGGAGCCATAAGAACCACCGTCAACTCGGTGTAGGTCTTTGGTATGAATACAAGAATTTGCAGCCAAATGCAGCTATTTACTGCCTACTTTAGCTTCTCCTTTTGGTAGTCAGGGTGAGGAAGCATACTCCAGGACAATACCCGATTGTAGCTGGCCTACCTTGCTGGACAAATATAGGGCCCTCCAACAAGAGGAAATGAATGGAGAAATTCAACACTTTTATTAAAAGCCCTGAGATTTATATGTCAATCTGAAGTACAGACTCTGAGGTTAAAAATGATATGAAAAACCTGCCAATTATGTGCCTCTGGTGTGCCCTCAAGGAGGTGTACTTTTGTTGACATTTTTAAGCACTTTTTCGCATCCTCGCGGCGTTGTTTTTCGAATAACAGCTTTGAGAGTTCTTTGTGAAGTCTACTGGCTTGAATTTATGTCTCAATTGGACCTTATAAGTATGTTAGCACAGACGCCAAAGCAAAATACGGTGCGAAGTGGTTGGCAGTTGCTATAATCGTCTCGAAGTGCACACGAGGTTCTCAGCTTCCGTGGCGATATTTTCAGCTGACCTTGCTACAGAACACGAGTTGGAGGCTTCACATCACTATCCTTCCTACAATGTTCAAATTTATCGCTTAAATCCACTATAGCTGTCCCAGAAGTCTCATGATGCCTTGGCTGGGTTCGCAGTAGCGCATTATGTCACTCGAATTTTCCAAGACCTTGTTGAGGGTTTCGGGCTGTAGCTCACGGATTGCTTGGATGATATTGGCCTTAAGTGGTGGAATCGTTTCCGGATTATTGGCATAACATCGGTATTTCGTGGTTCCCCACAAAAAAGGTTCAAGTTGCAGCTCCGAGGCGGCCAATTGACATCGCCAAGACGCGCAAATCGATCGGTTGTGGCATTGAGCGCCATCCATATATCCCAACGTTGTTCAAGGGTAAAGCTACTCATTTCGCTCTTCGGGGGTATGATACTGACTTTCTGTCAAGATATCCAAAGGGAAACAGCTGTCAGTGTCAAAACAACCTATGATTTAAAAAAAAACCACTAGATGGCCCACCCTTTATAGTAAGTTCCCATATCTGCTGACCTTTCTTATACGTGCTGGCTCACTGATGCCTCCTCATACTAGAAGAACTCGTCACTTGAAGGGGTCCTCACATCGGTTATGTCTGTCATATTGCCAGACTCACACGTGAGCTTAGTGTCCAGCCACACTCCCAGGACATAACTTCTCTTTGAATTCTTTTCATAGGCTGGCACCGCAGTTAAACTCTTTGTCTCTGGAAGATCCTTTCACTATTCTCCACAGATACCAGTACCATGTGCTGGCATTACACGCCGCGTGACCCAGAAGAGTCTTTCAAACTTGTTCGTACATGGCTACATGGATGATATCCTTTTCATTACTCAACTGCAATCCAATTTCTAGGCTAAAACCTTTCAGCATGCAAAAATTAATCCCAACAACCCATGTGCAAGTCGTATACTTGCCAAATCGACTCGATCCCGAACAAAGTAGGCAATGGAAATGGAAATGCCCCAGGACTCCACACCCACACCTGGCAATAGAAATTCTCCTGAGTGAGACAAAACAGCCGATTAAACCAAATATTCGATGAACAATTGTTCAATTGCAAGGATTATTCATCCTTTTAGAATATCATCCATACCGGGCTGATGCTGCAACCCACTTACATCGATTGGAAATTATTATCCTTGTTCAGGATCAAATTGAATGTTCCAATGACTGAAGAAGTGCACTTTGCATTAGTAGCAGGGTACGGTAAGGTACGGGTACTCCTTGAGCACAATGTATTCACAAGTGCATTAGGACATTGTTGTCCTGTTAAAAAGGACGATATGTAGATACGTTCAACCCGAAGGAGGGCAGGAAAAAAAAGCCCAACAATCACTGAGCCTATCTGAGTTCAATCGAAATTATCGTAATGGAATGTGTGTCCTTTTGGAATTTCATTTCGCCTACGTATGTATGTATGTGGTGTACCCCCAAGGATGCGTGCCTATACCGAAGAGAGCACCTATTACAACATTATTACCAAATGAATTGACATTTGTTTGTGTCGCCCCAGGAGGTTCTCCCAAAACTCGTAGGTGGTTGACATATTTTCTAGGAGACTCCTGCCGAAATCACACAAGAATGCCTGGCTGTACTGCTGTTTAGGCAGAAAATTTCAACTCTCTCTCTCTCTCTCTTGTTCTGTCTTTTGTGAAGCTGACATGGCATATCCTAGCCACTAAAGTTGTGTTTGTGGCTGTGCATACCAACCCGACATCGTCCTGTCCAATTGGAATTTAAAATTTATGAAATTGTTCAGGTTACCAGGAATGCTCTCCTGGTCTCTTCAACTTTGGAACTGTGTCAAATAGTTTTACGACAAACGATGTGTGGGCGATTACCACTACCACTGTCACTGCCACTACCATACCGCTCCTTCCGATTTGATATGCCTTCGCAGAAGCGCCGAGTCTGGTAAACTAATGGCAGGACGAGGACAACCAGCTTGGATGGATGAAGTGTTGAAATATTTAATTGGAAACTATGCCCGGCAAATGTTTTGCAGTTTCCAAAGCAATTTATTGAGGTGAAACTATTGTAATTGAAGATGCTTGCCAGCCGTTTCGGTGGAAATTCGAATTTAATTGCGGGTTCTCGGGCGGGCGGTATTTTGGGGGCCGAATTCCTTGGGCCCTCATCGAATATTCCCATTAAGGAACAGGTTTGCATTAATTGCGTTGGCAATAATAAATGAAATACCTCGGGACACTTGACGTGTGTGTGGGCACTAGTAGGTGCTTGTATTGAATTTCGGGATTTTCCAATAAAGGGGGTCGAGTTGCCTTGTTTGTTGCGGCCCGGACGGGGAGTCGAACCTGCCAGCAACTCTCTTGGTGAGTGTAAATGTTGCCATTAAGTGGGGGTACTTCTGGAGAGGTGGAGATGTGTGATACATTTTCTTTCACGTTTCCACTTTTGAACTCATGCATGGTACTGCGAGGTGAACCTGGCGCTCAACCAACAAGCCTCTCCAGTTAGCCTGGTCCTTAGCTAACTGACTCTAAGTCGATTGAGGTCCTCTTCTACTTGTGCGCGCTACCTAAGGTGAGGTCTTTCTCTATTGCGTTGTCCCTCTGGGTTTGCTTTGTAGGCTCTGCGGGCCGGAGCATTGGTGTCCATTCGCTCTACGTGTCCCAGCCATCTCAAACGACTGTACAGCTCGTATAGTTTGTCGTTCAATCTCCTCCTATAAAGCCCGTCAGCGCAGACGGTACCGACATTTTAAAGAAGAATCTTGCTCTCGGAGCGACTGAGGTTATCTTCATCCGTTTCAGACAGACACGCTGCAGCGCCATAAAGCAGAGGGCAGCGCGTCACCTTGTCAAAATCCTTTTTTAAGATCAAAGATCTCGATGAGAACGTTACCGACCTTGATAGAGCAGCGGGAACTCTCCATCGTCATTCTGCACAATCTGACGAAATTGGCAGGGATCCCAAAACTAGACATGGCTCTGTATAGCTCGTCTCTATAGATGCTGTCATATGCAACCTTAAAGTCGATAGTAAGATGATGGGTAACGACTTGGACTTCTTGGGTTTTCTCCAAGATCTGCCTAAGTGTGAAGATTTGGTCAATTGTGGACTTTCCTGGTCTGAAACCAGACTGATAGGGGCCAGTCAGGTTGTTCAGACGTTCACACAAGATGGCAGATAAGATCTTTTACGCGGTGTTGAGGAGACTGATACCTCTGTAACTGGCGCAGTTGAGGAGGTCTCCTTTCTTGTGGATCGGGCAAACAGTGCTGAGATTCCATTCATCAGTCATCCACTTATCTGACCAAATCTGAGAAATTTGTTTGTGTATGCTCTATAGTTTGGCTGGTAAGCCATCAGGTCCAGCAGCCTTGTTAGATTTAAGTTTGGATATTGCTTTCCTCACTTCATTTTGGTCAGGTGGACGGAAGTTTTGGCTGCCATCGTCTTGGTTGAATGGCTCATTCTGCCTCACAGCGGGATGTTGATCTTCGTCGTCTGAATGTGATATTTCTTCCAAAATTTCATAAACCAAGCTCTGATTTGAATTTGTTTCCTTTTCTTGTGTAAGGAGTTCCTCAACAGAGCTCCAAGTCGAGGCCCTTTTTAGGAGTGTCAGCTTCAATTCCCCCACCAATTTCGCTCAGTTTTCACTCGAATTGAAGCCAGACCTTTGGAAGAGATCAAGAAGAAGGTACCATTACGTTAGACATCATGTGAACTGGAAAATTCGCACCCATATGTAGGTCTTTCCCATATGGCTGACACTGCCACTGAGGAACTCTCAGGGTAAACTCAGTCCATCCTCTCCAATGAAGGAAAGTACACATACTTGTCCTTCACAGGGCATTCGTCAACTTCCGATGAGAACCCACATTTCTAGGCCAAATTGAGAATTTTCTTGTGGGAATAAGGTATGCTAATCCGTCTGCACCAATCACGGGACAGACGGCTTTTTTGTGGTCACGGTCATTAGTCAAAGCTATGATTGCAGCTCAGGTCGCCCCATCTAGTTCATCTGTGGATTCGCTGGCTGCAATTCTATGATATCCAGCAGTCCTTCAGAGTCTCTCCCGGTGATGTGTCGGAACAGATTGTAGTGCATCGTAGCAGCCGAAAGTGGTGCCTGAAGGTATATATTCCAGCTCACTTAATACTTTTACTGAGGTTTCTCCTAGCTTAGACCTCCATGGCGTGGAGTTCAGTCTGCCACATCTAGGCATATATTCCCATAGATTTAGAGACTTTAGTTTTGAGTCCAATGATGCCAGACCCAACTCCTTACATTCGTTTGTCAACCAGATTCGACCTTTACCCTCCAGACTAGTATTTACCTAACCAAGCAAAACAGTACTCAGAGCAGGGATTGTGGAAAATATGTCCCTTTAAGGGATTGAGCTCAGATTTCAGCTGTGGCTTGGTGACCCTTGTAGAGGTCGTCTTTATAATGAAACTTAGTAGATCAAAAACAACTTCTCATGCTGTCGTAGGGAAGATATGAAGGTATGACCCTTATGGTACTGAGATAGGCAGTTCTCTGGAACGCCTGAGCTTAGTTGTCCTCAACCATTCAAGGACTTCCGCCTCCTCTGCTCCATCATTCGAAAAAGTGTTGTAGAATATCTTGCATGGCGTTAGAAGTAGTAGTGATCTCGATTGGGATGTAGCCTGGTTTCTGCAGATTGACTGAAAGACTGTCTTTAACTAGTGACCACAGAAGGTGAGAAAGCACTCCTTCTCCGAGACAGCCCTTAACTGAGATCATAGGCACTGACGCTGATAATTCGATTGGTGGAGTCTTGGATGTTTCTGGTTCCAATTGCTCTTTCTATTGAGCCTTAGTTACTGTTGTCGAAAGCCCCTCAATGATAAGTAATGCACACATAGCAAAGTCTTTGGAACGAAGTTCTCTTCACAATATAATGAAGAGCACCTTCTGTAGGTCTACCTTTCGTGTATGCAAACTGACTTGAGTCCAGAGGGGTAGACAAATCAAACTGGTCTCTAATATGAGCATCAGTGAGCCTCTGCATAGTTTTGAGAACAAAACATGTTAGCTAGACGCGTAGGTCTGTGAGATTTGGACAGCTCAATCGGCCCATTTGGACAGGGGGGGACTTCGTTTGACCAAATCAGCTCTGACCCAACACTGTACTTGGATGCGTTGAGTCGAACCTGGGAAACGTACCTGGAATAAGGTACTGAATGCCAGGGTATATGTATCCAACCCCGCCCTCCAAGCGTAATAAACGAAAACGAATTTTCAAAGCCATCGCTGCAGTCCTGGTCCATTACTCATCGAAGCCTTAACTAACCATAAACGAACATCCTGATTCCCACAATTTTTTTCTCTCTCTGCACTCCGTAGCAGCATAAATCTTCATAAAGGAATCAAATTCCATCCCATGTCCAGGTGCGAGGTGACCTTTACCTTTTCAAATTATTTTCGAACAAGAAAATCCTTTTCTCCCAACATAATGCCCAGGAAGGAAGTTGAATTTCCGATATATTTTTGAAATTTCGTCCGCTTAAGCCCGATTTCCGATTTTTATATCAAAAGCGAGTTGATTAACATCCGGAGATTACAGCTAAGTATGACGAATCATTTGAAGGATTTCCAGAGGATCTTGCCCTGATTGTCGCATCGTTTTGTGGATGCCACAGTCAAGGTAATGACATTTTTTGTTCCTTCTCTCGCTCACCCCTGACATGGGCACATGATTGATGACACGGTATGCTGTGTGCAAGTGTCTGAAGGAAAGAAACTAAAACCAGTTCTCATTCCGGAGACTGGGGAGGAAACTAGTGCAACTCCAACGTGTACTCCTCAGGTGGGCATACGCGCCTAGGAACAGGTATTCATCTACTCCATCATGTGTCATTCATATCTTGGCTCTGGCATCGGGAATTATAGTTGCAATCGTTCATGATGGAGCTCTAGTACATACCATAGGGCCGAGACGATGACCACAAAGAGTCATGGTCACTACGCACTGGAATTTAACCATTTTATCATACCTCCAGCATCTTACTCCAAATGTGGCCGTGTGTGTGCCCGCAGAGAGGAAGGAACCGCCCCAGTACTCCTGTGTAGAGGCTGAGTTTTGAACAAAAAAATGTGTATGCTTGTCAGTCGGTTCCGCAGGTGGGTGTCCCATGGGAAATTCACTCTCTACGTGCGCCTAGGGGGTACCTATTTGTCTGGTTTTTTCTTTCAAAGCACTAATTAGGTTGTACAATGGGCGGAGGCGCTGAGTGCCGAACCAGCCTCACGGCATGTGACAGAATTGGAGGAATCGCTCTTCTTCCGCCTCAATTATGGGAAATTTGAATAAATATGAGAACGGAAATGTGGTTCTGTGTGGATACATTAAGGTATGGCTCCTGGTGAGTGCCTTGTCTGGGACCAACTACCGTGGAGGGAAATTTACATAATTTTTTGAAAATTATCCAAAATTACACAAAAATTGGTACTTATGGTGAAAAGCGGAGATCCCGAATGGGATTCGCCACGGGATCCGAATGGAAATTGTTTAGTTAGTGGGGACAGACCACAGCTACGAGGTGGATTGATGGTATGAAGTCGATTCCCACGGTCGTGTTGTGGACTTTGTTCTTTGAAAAAGCAGACTTAGAAATAGGACGTGATGAAGAAGACTGATGTAATCCTCGTTAGTCACTTCATTATCCTTTCACTCTGTTGTCTTGTGATCGATTTCTGGCAAAGTGTGGAAAATGCTATGAATCCTTGTTCATCCATTACACAGCTCGAACAAGATATTCCATCATATGTGCGGTTTCATAAAAGTAGTGGTCCATGCACTGAACCCTAAGGTATTCCTTTTTGACTCTTTTGTCCGTTTCGTTTAGAAGTAGTGCCTGAACATAGTAAACATGTACATGCGTAGCTACCAAGACGGATTCAAGTTTTGTATTTTCTCTGAGGAGCTATCCCCCCATTCAGACCATTGTGGCGTTTTACTGAGAAAATCTTTGCGATCAAGGAGCCTTGTCCTGACTAAATGATAATATAATATCTATCAGGGATATACGTAAGCATTTTACTGACAGCTAGACGGCAATTCAATTCCCGGAATCGTGCTCCTTCACTTCAAAGAACGCCTTAATCTGCCTGTGTCTGTTCTGTAGTAGTTGAGAGAGTAGTGAAGCGACTGAGTAGTTTATTATTTGATTTCCAGGCCACAGAAGACAAGGCTGACAAGCTCGCCTGACATGATACTTCCAATAGGATCCTGGCGAATGATGGAGTCTGGGTATACGTGGCTATTTGTATATTCTTACTAAAGCTAGAGTCTTTTGGAAAAACTAACTTTAGATAGGAAAATCTTGCAATATTTCAAGACACATCTGGCCAAGGCTTGATCTAAAACCTAGTGTTGAGTTGGATCTGTTGAAGAAATCGCAGATCAGTCAGATTATTGGTGGTCTTGCTGTACACTGTCTTTAAGGCTAATATGCCAAGCGGTTTCACACGCTCTCTGCTGAAGCTGTAGGGATGGAGGGAGGTAGAAACCATTCTTCACCTCTTGTGCACGTATCCAACTCTGTCCTTGATTTCCTTGGTCTCGGGTAGACAAATGGTGAGAATCTTGGCATCATAGCCTTTCCAAGTACTGCCATAGCAAATGCCATGAAGGGCGGATTCAGATGTCCATTGACTCTGAATGTGTTTCCCGAAGTATAGGTCACAGTCTCTCCTCATATCATGTCGTGATTAGGTTCGGATTGCTATCTTGTCCAAGTTTGAACATCTACCACCAGTACATTGGTTAAGTTGTCCTTAACAAACGTGACTTTTGGTAACAAATTTAGATCATTTGCAAGCTCTGTTGAAGGCTGTACTTTTCCTTGATTAAATGGACGAGTTGGGGCATTAAAAATACACTCTACCTAACTTCAGGCGTAACCTAGAAGCCCAAGAAAGGCTTTTATGCGACTAGAACTTGTTTGGTTTTGGAAACTCATATCTCCGTGAGCCTCAAAGAATTGGAAGTTCGCAAAGAGAGAACAAGTTGCCCTTCTTAAGGACTTGCTAGTCTTTGGTTTGTATTAGACTTGTGTTGGCCCAATTTGGATAGAACTCGTCTACTTTTCTTCAGATACATGCTGCGAGTTCTACCACACATTCTATCTTGTAATTAAGAGTACAATCCCTTTGCTTACACAGAACACACAGCTTTCCAAAATCTAAAACCAAATAGTCCTTTCGGAAATCTTTGTGTTCTAATTGAGGCTTTTCGTAAAAAAAAAAATCCCCAAGGATTCGCTAAAACAAAGTTGAAAAGCACACACAAAGTATCTAAACGATTTAAAAACAAACTTCTCTCAAGACAGTAACAATTCTCAAACTCAATGCCATTCGACTGTGCAAACCTCAATTGTCCTTCGCTTAAAATGTCCTCCTCCATATTTTGGTCCAATTGCCTTTGGCAAATACGCCAGCTGTTAGCCATATAATCTGACTTTGCAAAGCAAACCAATTACACCACCACGTCCTTGTCATTGAAGACATTTTTCGCGTTTGAATGTCCAACGTAGATATTTTTTTTTTTTTTAGTAGAAAAACAAATAATCCTTGACCTTGATATGAATGTCCTTCGAAATGGAATTCCTGTCAGAGTAACGCGAAATGGTAATATTAACGTTCGCGCCACACCACAACTCACCACCCGCTGGGTACTAAACTAAGGCACACCATACCACCTCGGGGGGGGGGAAATTTGTCAGCAATTTAGATTCTTAGCTTTTATTTCATTTCTTATTCCAGGTGAGGCCGTTCCCATCTTGTTCTTTGTCCCTGCCTTCATGCCCGGGGTATGTAAATGTGCATCTGATTCCAGAATCATTTGCTGTTCGGGTAGCGCTGCTGGGTAGAGTGCATTCCACATGCAATTTGCATGCGCCGACTGCCGACAGCGACATAGTCGTAAAAGACGACAAGGAAATAAAATATCTGCGCCTGGATAGATAGATACTCTCAGGTACATAAGTACATACAGAGAGAGGAGTATCTACCCAACGGGCATAAAGTCGATCTTAAACGATTTTTTATTTTTTTTTATTTTTTTCGGGGGAAGATGGGTTCCCTCATGCATAAGAGTCAACTAAAATCAAGACGCTCTCACTGAACCGAGCTGGAGGAAGACCAACCAAGGACAATCTAACACAATGGCTGGTTGGCGAACGAACACAAGTAACTAAGTACCTGGTGTGGTGGTTCATTGCACGGGTGCAAATAGCTTTGGGGACACATACATATACGAGTACTGCTGCTATCGTTGCTGTTGCCGGCGAATGCTACTAAATTAACCACGATGTTGGATCCCCTCAAAACAATTCCACCTGCTGACCCCAATGAATATCTCAGATGCGAAACAAACAGCGTTTTGAGGCATATTCACGTTGTGCAATGGTGCGGGAACTAACCGTTCGCCAGGCAGAATCACTTGGATTGATATCTGCAGGAGCATGCTGTGAATTTGTGCAAATCAGATGGGTCCGGGGTATTGCCAGATGATTGTTGGTCTTGCCGAGTAATATTCAATGAAAAAGGATGAAGAGGAGTTTGTCAGTTCCCAGCTAATAACTCTTTATATTGGTGCCTGTTGATAGACTCCTAAAACTCTTCAAATCATCATACTTGTCATGATTTATGGGACTATAAGGAGCCTCCAGGAGGACTGTATCAACTATCTCGTTGTACCTCCAAACATAGTTTTTAAACTCATCGGAGCTGGACAGGAGAGGAATCTGTTGAGTGTGAAGTTTTCTTCTAAACGGTTTTCCTGTTTTTGTTAAAGTCTTGTGAAATTCCATACTCTGACGATAGCCACAAATGACTCTTTTGCGTACCTCAAGTGACTCTTCAATCTGACTTCTGTTTTACCAAGTCTGTTGCGAAATTTAGAAAAATTTCTGCAAAATTCTAGGATCTGATGGAACTGCACCATAAGTCATCTCATTAAATGAGTTTTTAAACACCTCATGCGACTCCCTGGTAAGATAGATTCATTCGACTCATTGAAAAGAGTCACTGGAGACTTTTTTGGTGCCCTGACTTTTGGATGCTTTAGTGACAATAAAGTAAAACTTATTAAAAGTTTCTGGGATTCCATGAGACATCACAATGAATCTTGTCCTTCAATGACTCCTTCGAATACCTCAAACGACTCCTGGTTCGGTTGTTTCTTTCGACTCATAGAAAGAGTCAATGGGTATCACTGATTCCAGCATGTTTTTCTAAAAATTATGTAAGTCTTAGTGAGATTCTAAGATTTGTTAGGGCACCTCCGTTCTACTCTTTTTTAAATGACTCTTTTGAATGACTCATTTCAGTTATTTGCGTCACTCTTTTAAAGAGTCCTCAGATTTTTCAAAAAGAGTCAGTAAAGGCTTGTGTGGACCAAAGTTTTGGACACACTTGTACTATAAAGTGTCTGCTTAGGGGTTCATTGGGGCAAGTTATTCAGGGACTTGTTCAGAAGGAAATACTAATGCCATAAGGTGATGATGCCTTAGAATCGAGGCTTGGCCTTTCACTCAGCAATCCTCCTTCAGTGAGAAGTTCCTTCAACTGCTTTTGCAAACACTGCACTCTAGCTACTCTCTACTATCAAGTGACTCCAAGCGTTTTCTTTCAGAGACTATGCTCCTTATGTACCTTTAAAGCTATTTTACTCATTGAGGCCTGATGGCATTGGATAATTCTTGTTAAAATGTACGTTTTTTGTATCTTATCCTTTCCTGGGTAACAGCTGGGGTAATGATGTTTTTATAGCTAACTCTCTTACGATCCTTCTAAGATTGACTGAGGTTGTAATGTCCTTACGAGTGATTCTGAAAGACCAAACCTAGGTGTTATTGCAGGGACTCTATATCTGCCTTGAAGAAGCCTTGAAAGAAGGGGACAAACTCTATAAACACGATGGGTACTATCATTGAATTTCTGTCGGCGAAAGGACATCTTGATATTCCTAATTTTAAATGAGAAAATGGCATCAAGCTTGGCTTTATGAACCAAGTCTGGTCTGAAGAGAATGTAAGGAGAGAGCATACATAAAAGATATGAATTTAAGTCGTTGTAGGGCACGTTGAGTAAGGTGGCTTGGGATCATTTCCAACAAATTTTCTAAAAGCCCGGAACAGTCTACTTTTGCTTTGGAACTTTCAGGCTCTTGCTATCAGAAGCAATTTTTTCTTTTCAAAATTTAGATGAGCTGCCAAACACTCAATCGTTTCATCATCAGTGGATCTGAAGTGTGGGTTCGAATTCTACCAAGATCCTGAGCTCTCATTGCAAAACATGTGTCCACTCTAGTTATTGACTTCCTTTTGCCTGTCGAGATAGTATCGGGTTACCATAGTTTATCAAACGTTGTCGGTCGACACTCCATTGCCAACTAAGCTGGCATAACACAAGGTAGCAATCTATCTCCCCTTCTTTTCTGCCTCCTCTGACTCTACTGTTTTGCAGCGGTGGATGGCTGAAATGGGTTGTTATGTTGGACTAAGTTTTGGACCAGTTTCGACAACTTGATTTTCTCAGCCTAACCTGCTCACCTTATTCTAGTCTCGGGACAAGAAGGAACGACTGAATACTTCTGGACTTCCCGAGACCCTAAAAGTGTATAAAAATCCATCTGGCAACACTAGATGCTCAGCGATTGTCAAGCGCTATACCCTTGATATGCAAGCTCCGCACATCTTTTGCAACCAAAATCCACCAAGAAGTTATGCACGACCAATCCCAATGCCAAAACAATACCAAAGCCTGATATGTGAGCGAACCATGGCTGTGCGATGGTGGGAATTGCATTAGTTGCATCCGATGTTCCATTCAACTATCTGCGATTGCACACCCAGCCTGCATGGTTTTTGTATGTTTTTTTTTCCAATCTTTTCCTCGTTGGCACTTTTTTTTTCTCTGTCTCCTCGTTGTAGTCCTATTCTCCGCCATTCACTGGACCTTTGTCTGCCTCCACAGATAGATGTGCACTTGTGCTGCAACAAATTCTTCAAGACCTGACTGCTGGCTACTGGCCGCCCCACTGTGAATGCCATGTTCGTTGAGAGATATTTTAATGTAGATACGTGGCACCAACCACCAGCCACGTCGGTTAAGGCCAAACAGCTTCTGTATACAATACAACAAGGTGGCCAACAGAAAAAGCAGGAAAAAAAACAGCAGAAGTGGCAGCGGGTGCATTAGATTTGTAGCTGCAGCATTTAGCATCTCTCATCCTATCGGAGTGTCATCTGGAGAGACATAGCCACCATGAAGAGTCCGGTTAGGTAGACACTGCATTTGCATTTTGTTTTTCCTTGTTGCTGTGGACATGTTGTTCTTCTTGTTTGCTTGAACTTTGGTTTACCTTTTTTGCAGAAAGGACTCAAACTCAAATGCCTTCAAACCATTACGCGTGGTCGGTCGAATGGTAGAATGCAATTACAAAAGGACCCCAGTTTACCACAAGAGCCGTTGTCGGTTACTTTGGACAGCTTGGAGAGAAATACCTGTGCAATGTCCTGCCAACATTTAATAGAGTTAGACGCATTGAACTTTCAATTCCATTGCCCAAAGCTCCGCAATGCGAATCCCTTCAGGAGTGGTCTCCGTCCACGACCATAACCCGTAAACAGAATCCATCACACTTACAGGTAGTTTGACTATCATCTCCTAATTCAAATCTCACGCTCAGTTGGCTTGAAACAATTTCCTATGACCGTCGTCCTTTCACTGAAAACTGCTGATCCAAAGGACTACTTGTTTCGACTGGCACCTAGGAAACCCCAGGCGAAGGTAGTGGTGTATCTCTGGATCAGTCGGAACTACACACAGTCGAAGGCAAACCAAAACACATCCTCAGATGTGTGAGCGACGATGCGTGTCATCTGTGTGTGTACGTCACCGGATCCGATTTTCGTCCTAGAAAACTGCTAGAGAGCATTTCATCTTAATTATTTTGCCATTCCGTACCGCACAAACCTTACCGCCCCCTCCTGGAACCAGGCGGTTCTTTGTCACCTCATTCGGTCTTGTTCGCTTGGACGGAGTTTACTCAATTTTGAATGCTACACACATACAGCACTGTCGGCGGTGGTGGTGGTGGGTGGACATAGTTTTAAGGACAACGCTGTGCTTATTAAAAATTCTATTCTATGTCCTTTGGTGGTGGGTGGGTAGTGGGTGTTCGTTCATTGCCTCTTTGCTGTTTTATAACTAATTTCGCAGCACACACATACACCCCCAGTGCTGATGACTCGGTTTTCCACTATGACCAGGAGAGGAGAAGCGCATCGTGGTGTCCTGGCTTTTCAGAGCAAGCGAAGCGTTCAACAAGCGCCCCCACAGCTAACACATTCGACCGAGGGGGATCCATTCAGGGCCCAGTTCTAGAGTGTCCTCTAGTGCAGAGCAGAGCAGAGAGAGAGAGACTTTGTTTTTGTTGTTGTTTTTCGGGGGAGAAAAATGAAATATGCTGTTTTACAATCTTCGTGTGCGTGTGCACATGAATGTGTCCCGGGCAAGGAGTTGTTTTATGAAACTTTTCCTAAAATATTCAAAACTTTATGAAATTTTCTAATTTGCTTGCCGCTTAGATGCGGCGGTGGTGAGCAACCACTACGGCACCTTTTTTTCGTTTTTTTTTTTTTTTAGTTTTCCCCCCAAAGCAGCAGGGTGTACGAACGGGCTTGCATATATCCTTTGAGAGTGAGGCTAGTCGCTTGCTTGCGTGAAGACTGAACAAATTTCATTGGTGATTGTGCTGCTGCGGTGTTTTAGTTGTATTGTCGTCGTCGGATGCTCTCGAGTTGCGAAGTACAAATATTTTGTGGTTTCAAGAGACTCTTCCTCTCGTTTTTCGGTGGAAGGATATTTCATCCTTTGCTTTGTTTGCTCCTCTCGAACTGCTACCTCGGCAAAATGGAGTTTCGCCCCAGAAACCAAAGTGGCTGCAAACTATTTTTAGTACACATGTGTGTACGTAGATACGAGCATAACCATAAAAAAGGATCTTTTTGGCCACGGCATGTGTATCTGTAGATGAGTGTGTGCGGCTATGCATTAAAATTACATGAATAATTTCCAAAAATAGTTTGGAATTGTTTTTTTTTTCTTGCTGTTGCGTTCATCACTGCGCAATTCTGCGAGTTTTAAGGAATAAATTCAACGAAATGGAAGTAAAACCGTGTCCTGTTTCGGGTTTTTTTTTTGTGCCTGGATAGGATGTTTCCGAAAAAATTAAATGACCAAGAGCAGTGGTCATGTGTACATTACTTGTGTGTGGGAAGAGGGCGTGGAGTTTGCAGGAGATTCTAGCGATTACGGTCGAATAAGCCTTTCGGGTTTGGGATAAATTTAGCAGCGTACCTACACCAAAGTTTTACTGTATTTAAATTTAGAAATAAAGGACGAGGTAGCAGGTAGCTATTCTAAACTTCGCTGAGTCTAAGCAACTACCACCCCCTACTATGCTTCGCCAAAAGCTTCCACTCAATCGCATGCAATGGTACCTCGTTTAAAGCCTTTTTAAACTAAAAGTCAGTCATTATAGAACGAACTCGGTCTAATGATGTATTGTCGTTAAGAACTTGCCTTATATGTACCGCTTTGGAGGAGTGTCCGGGTCCACCGCAGAACTCTCTGTGGCTTGCCTCTGTTTGCTACTTGCTTCATCAGTGCATCCCTCTTAAGCTAAAGTTAATAAATCTGCCACTGAGCATGGTCTGCACCTCGCGAAACAATGTGAAACCCTTGTCTATGTCAAGGAATGTCGCCAACACTTTTTCTTTTGGGAGGAAATACTCCGAACTAGGTTGTATGGTCTTTGAACGCGAAAGGACTGGATAGATTGGCCCAACTCATGTGACTTGAGTAGTACGAGGTTGTGTATACAGTTCCCAAATCCCTATATGCATACGTTAGCCCCAGAAGCACTAACAGCAATCCTTCTTGTAAATAAGAAAGCAGCTAGCTAAACGTGCTCATGAAAGACTTGACGAAGCTATTCTTAGTGAACCCTACCTTGAGTTATGCCAGCAATCTTCCAGACTGAAAGTGAAAAGCATTTCGGTCACAGCTCCTAAACTGGGTTTCTCAGCTACTGCCGTGCTACTCGTTGGTGAATAGGGTTTCCAACCATTGGGATTTCCTGACATTAGATATGTGGTTCAAGTAGGTAACTTGTATTCTGTGCCTCAATCGACATATGCTTGGGAAGGGGCAGAGGCAGAGATAGAGAAGTGTATCCTCGTGAACCTTTTCATCACCGCATCATATATTGTCATCGTTGAGTTTAAGTTCCATTGTTCGGTTCCTTAGAGGACTATAACCAGTGGGTACACCCAGAAACATCGACAGAGATTTTCCTGATAGAGCTTCCTTGATAAATCACGCGTGGAAGCCGTTTCTATCTATGTACTATCTCCAAGGTTGGAGAGTGGAGGATTGATCCATTTCTTCTTCCAAGTTTGGTAGTAATCTCAATCCCGCTTATATTCTTGTGGTTACCAAGCCCAGAACCATAAGTTTTAATAAAAATAGTAATATCGTCTCGTGGTGTCCCGTCTCATCAAACATAGGTACTGGAAGTCCACTTAGAAGACACGGCTACAGTTAGTCTGTATGTTTAGTTCCATCTAGCCATTGGAAAAATGCTAGAGAATAGTCTTTCAAAGTCGAGGTATGGTGAGGTGTAGTTGTTGTCTTCACCTATGAGGTTCCTTGGAATTGGTGTACTTATCTGAGTTCAAGCAGTTTGATTGATTAATCTTCAAGGCAATACCAGGTTAAGCTGTTAAGCTTAAGTAGAGTTTTATTGGAAGCCACAAGGACCTCAAATTTCCATTTCTAGTGGCAAAGAATATTGTCAAATTCTAGAAGTTACAGTAGACAATGCACATACTTAGCCTGTACCAAACAGTTGACCTAAAATATGTTTGGAATATATCAATTCCTTGGTACCTCACTACTTTTAGAAGTCGTCCAATATTTGCTTCCTGGAAGAGATTTAGGCGGTTGAACCTATCACATCCAGAGCAATTAATCGTAGGTGGTGTTTCAGTGAACCTGGTTTTTGGCTAACTGTCTCTGTTCCTTCTTACTAAAGGCATGCAACAGATAAGAATAAATATAGACCGTAGACTCTAATCCGCATGTATGCCATACGGAAACGTCAGTAGAGCCTCTGTCCTGCATTTACTTAGTGAAAATCATTAAGAAGTCCTTCCCTTACTTTATAGTAATAGAGTTTATAACAATATCAGAGCAGAAGCTAAATGTTATGTCCTCCTTAACCTGAACGTTGCCAGTTTTGGTGGAAGTGGTAGAAAGGGTGCCCCCCAAGGTGGAGTACTATCACCATTACTGTATTTCATACTCTGGGTGAAGAGGGATTCATTGTCATAGCCTATGGGGATGATTTTGGGACAACTAGGTATGTTAGGATTATTTCTATGTACACTGAGATATCTGAGGATGTCTGGATAGTGTTGGTCTCGGGATACATACGCCCAAGATCGAGTTAGTTGATTAATTGACAAGAAGCTAGAAAGTACCATGTATCATTCCATCATTCCTCTACAATGCCAGTCCTTGACTGCCCTATTTTCATATAGAAACATCCTGGGCAGTCGAAGGCGTGTTTAGTTTCAACCAATGGTTGGACAAATGCAAAGGGTAGACATCATACCCATCTTGGGTCCCTATACAGCTTATTTCTGGTTTGCATTTTACGGAAGCTCATAGTGGTAAAAGCAAAATTAAAGGACTTTAAGCAACTTGCTCGTTTTGGTACCCCAAACTACGATAATTCACACTACTCTCTCTCTTATATAGACTTCTGTGTCAAGTATAAAACCAGGACTTATAACCAGATTTTTGTATTGAACAGGGTGCAAGTCGGCACAATAATAGGGAGATGTCATCTGTCGGTCTTCCACATAGATACTGCAGCTATTAGTAAAGTGAACAGCATCACTCTTCTAAACAGACCCGAACATACCTGGATTGGAAGAAAATGAGAAGACTTTTTTCTTCTGATATAGAAAGCTTTATCCATCTTGTTGGGAGTTTCACAAGGCATTGTCTGGTATCCCTTTAAGAAAGAACAAAAGAAACTATGACTCCCTAGGCATAGTATGTCCCGCCCTATCGATATTGAGAACGAAAACTCTAGGGGAATACTTCCTCAGACAATTGTAGTTGACACCGAGACTGATTACCCATTCCTTGCTGTTCCTGATCCTCCTTTTTTCATAGTTTGACACATGCGACCTGTCACGCTTACAGACCTAAGCTCGTCTTAGAAGGTCCAAAGACCATGTGATATCTACTAATGAAGAAAGCCATACCTAGTGCCTACCACCAACACTGAGCAGATCGAAGGGAAATCGATGAACTCATCGTCTAGCCTATTAGAAATAGAATAGACCGTGGACCTGGACATGACTTGAACTAAATCCTCGCTAAACCACTACATCAGGCCCACTGTGATGCCATTGACTCCAATTCGCTGCAGGCGTAAACTGCACCTAGTTCTCGCAAGGACAATAGGAGAAATATGAGACCCACTCACTGATAGCTCTCAGGATAATTTCCACCCGAAAATAGCGCACTCCTTCCCCATCCTCATAGAGGTAGGTAGGGCGGCCCATTCCAAAAACTACATCAATTGTCTACTTCCGAAAGTAATCTGTCGAATTGTAAAGAACTACACATCAACCTGTCAGCCATCCGATAACCCACAACATGCCTAATGGCACCAGCATTACAATTCATCTGGCGAGGACATTTTTCCCTTTTCGCCCAGCTTCCCCCCAGTGACACAATCGAAATCCACTTAAAGGTAACCGAAAGCCGCAAATAGTGGAGACGACTGCAGTTTGTCCAGAATTACACGGAATTTTTGTTTAGCTTTGGGCCACTTTGAAGGTTACCAAACCACACTGCTGTGCCACCACCGCTCCTGATGCTGCTGCTCGTGCTTTTGTTGACAAATTAAATGGACACACATGAATTCAGGCGTGATCCACAACCGTCCAGGGCTTAGATGGATTTCTCTGTGTCATACATGGCGTTTCTCGTTTTTGTGTTCGACGGTGGGGGTGAATGTGACATAGCCCCGATTTGTCATTTGGAATTCAGTAGCTGTCCAGGAATGGGACGTTTCTTTTCCTGCACCCAGACCTAGGTATTTGAATAGAGCCGCTGCGATTGTTGTAACATGGGGGGGTGTCTGTGTGTTTGTGTGAGCGCACAGAGATGGAGGAGAACTGGGTTCTTTGTTATGTCCTGAGCCCTGCGGATAGATTAGTTTTTACCATTTCTGTGTCCTTTTTCCTTTTGGTTTTGGTTTGGTGGGAGGGCTTTGTTGTTGTTGATTGAATGTTAGAGCGTTGATTTGGTTTGGATTAGATTTTGATTGTTGTTTGTCACTTAATCAGAATTGTTTGACAAGTTTCAGCTTTTTTTTTTTTTTTGCTATTGTTGTTGCATCCAGTCAGGATGTGGTGTACATATGAGAGGGAGGAAGTTTTCCTTTGATGTTGTTTGTGTGGTGATTTGTCGGCTTTTCTTTTGTGTTGCTGTTAGTTGTTCGCAAGACAAGGGAACAAGGGAAGGAAACTAGTCGGGGTGGGCTTTAAGAAAGTCTTTAGTACTTAACTACCAACAAATATCTTTAAATAGGGAAAGGCATCTCATGCTCTGGCAGTCGGTTGAAGATTCAGCAGGTTTAAGTTCCTTTAAAGGTTTCCCTAATGGTACCATTTGCCTGGGTCTTCAATTTGCTAATTAAAAGTTTGAAGTGAAACAACTAATGAACTACAGAATTAGAAAACTAGTAACCACTTGACCATGGATCCGGTAGAAGTAGCATCCTAGGTCCAACAATATTTACCAATGAATTTATCCACACCGCCAAGTAGTCACTACAGTTTGTGTTGTAGATCAAGCGAATGCATGCAGAAGGAGAGTAGCTAAGAATAAGTCAAGGAACTTGTTGCAACATGGAAGAGGACACAACACTCTTTCTGTTAATTGGAGAGTTTACCGGCTTCGTCGACCGAGACGATCCCAAGTTGACCGAGGTAGGTGAAGATCCAACCCAACGAGATCACGTTAAGATGTCAAGGCCTTAGATGGCCTTCCTTCCAGGTTTGATGTTCTAAATCTTGGTGAAACCAACGACGACATCCGCTTAACTAAGAGGGGGAACCACTTCATCGCTTGGCTGTGAGTTTTTTGATGGCCTTTTAGTAGCTGATCTACTCTACAGTGCTCTACAATGTCCTGACTAGTAGGATTCGAATCCTCCTACCAGTTGATTAACTCTATTGTAAGGATTGCAAATAGAGTTTCTTTTATGACGTTCCAGCCCGATGTTCTTAAGACATTGGTCGGCTTCTTAGGACCTCTTGATTCTATGCAGACTTACTACTTTACTTAAGTCCTGTATATCCTTGTGGGTCCTAGGGCCTCGACAATGCCGAAGCGCCATCGTGTGCGGTTTCTGGAAATGTGTTTCAGTTCTCCCCAACTCTTTGCCAGTTGCCGTGCTTCCTTCTCAACTGTTCTGCGCCACGTACTCCTAGGAGCGCCGCGTATCCTGCCATCCTGAGTAAGCGGGTTCCATTGCATCGCTTGGTTAGCTATTAACCCGTCACCCTTTCGGAGAGTATGTCCAATCCACTGCCACTTACGTCGTCGTATTGTTGTACCTATAGGTTCATGGCCCGTTTTCTGATAGAGTTGTTCGTTAGAGATACGGTTTGGCCAGAAAATCCTAAAGATATAACGTAAGCATCTATTGACGAACGTTTGCAGCTTTCTCGTGATAGTGGCGGTCACCCTCCAGGTACCACATCCATATAGCAGCACGGATTCAACATTGGAACGGAAAAGTCGTAGCTTGGTGGTTAAGCTAATCGCATTGCTACGCCAAACTGTAGATAGCATCCCAAACGCAGATTTTGATTTGCCTATTCGGCTGGCTACATCCAGTTCGGTTCCGCCATCGGTTGAGACAATACTCCCAAGGTATTGAAAACTCTCAACTCTCTTAACCGTTTGTCCAGCAATGTATCCATGAGCTGATGAGCTCGGTCCTAGGCTGACCTAGCCTTTGTGCATTTACCACGAATTTATGTGTTTCGCAGCCTCTGGGTAAGTCCCTGTTGATGGTACTGAACTCACTAGCGAACCTTTCTCGATCAATCGCTCTCTGTAGTCTCGAACTCCTGCTGGAGAGCTCTAAATATTGAACCCAGATTCAGGAAAGAAAAAACGTATTTAAGCCGGTTCTCTTCCTTAAAGGCAGCACTCCCAACCCATCGGACATCATGAAATTAGTCGACAAGGATTTACTGCCAGAAGTCTTGGATTTTTCATTCGTATAGGACATCAGCTGATCTAGACTATAGCCTAGGCTCATACAGTAATTCTGCGTCTCTGAGTAGAAATCAGCTTTTGCATTCGGCGAAAACCTAGTCGAAAGCCTCCAAAGTGAGATGTCCCTCTACAAGCTCATTAACTGGCTTACAACGCAGAGCCGAATTCCTACCCGTTTTTGGGATTTTAGGAGATGTTTTGCTTGATTTTTTCCAAAATCTGCAGACAAAGGTCAGCCCCATTGAGGCAGTCTTAGATATAGCTACGGACGGACTCTTGGAATTATATTGGGACTTTAGCTTACTCGTTCTTGTTGTTGATCGTCAATCCACCTCCATTTGTCTCCTAGATATATGGGCCCTAATTCTCTGACAGTTCACCAACGATCTCATTTCTAGATCTATTGTGTACATTTGGATTTGGGCAGATCACCCAGTCTACTCCTGAAATGAGTTACTTCTGGATCACGTTCTGGGCTCTAGTGTGTTCCCCTT
The DNA here is from genome assembly GCA_963583995.1 of Xylota segnis. Classification (NCBI taxonomy): domain Eukaryota; kingdom Metazoa; phylum Arthropoda; class Insecta; order Diptera; family Syrphidae; genus Xylota; species Xylota segnis. The sequence goes on along the minus strand of OY757238.1, from coordinate 10,571,100 downwards.
AGGTTGGAGAGAGCCAAAATAGTTTATCTAACGGAGATCCAGTTTATCTGAGAAGACTTCTTTCTTTTGTGCTTCAAAAAATGCTGACATGTCTGTATGCTTGCTGCCCATCAGTCTAAGTGCTGGGATTTTTGTATTTGGAATTTCTCTGGGAGGTGTTACATTCCCTATGGTTGCATAAGCAGATGACATGGTTATACTGGTGTCTGCTGCATTGAAAGTAGTAAGGTATACTCACGGGTTGTATAGAGTTTACTGCCTTACTACTGTCTGTTCGGGACTCCAGTCAACGACGATCCTATGAATCCAAACAGCCTTTGATGGTTGCCTTGAGCAAGAAGTACAATATCGATAAACTCAGTTACATGTTGTCCTGTCCGGGTCAGGGAATTCAGGGCCTTGGTCTGCTTACGGACACTGCACGATCTTCACAAAGGTTCTTTTAACTTATCGTGTCCCAGACTCGGCTAGTGTGTTTCATGAGGATAGTCTCGTGATTCGCGAAGTCTGTCGTTTATTGAACAAGCTCACCACATCTAGTCATAATATTGGTATCTTTTCAGGCTCCTGGCAGTCTATCAGCCAATTCAATCAAACGATGCAGTCACCGGACCTTCAAAACTGGTAGATCTATGTCAATTCACCAATCACACTCATCTTGGTCCGAGGACATATGATATTTCTCTGACAACCTTCTGTAGAAGCTGCTAGGATGATTATGACAATGAATCGCTTCCTTTGCATATGTTTGTCGCTGGCCAGGTTTAAACAACGCACTTGGCAACAACGATCTTGGCAAGATAGCTGCGAAAAATGTTGGAACTCAACCGGCTGAGCACACATTTAGATTTGCCCAAGTTTTATGGTAACAAACGTCCTTCTTTTCGTAAAGGTCGACCACTCTACCTACTGGTAGGTTGCCTAATCTGTCATCAGAAAGGGCATCATGTGCTTGGGAACCAAATTGTTGTTTGACAAGCATATCTACTGATGCCATTTAGCCCACCGTTGATGATTAGCAAAAAATAAAAAGTAATAGCCCTCCATCCGTCTGCGATGGAAATTAGGAAGCCCCTAATCGTGCCTAAACATCAAAACCATAAAAAAATATCAAATTCACCCCGAAACACAATACTCGCAGATTAACATCTCAATTTCGCCATCTCCACATGCATACGTACATCCCATAAGGATACGTTGTTCATAACGCCTAACGACTTCCTGGAAATTGATCCGAATTATCGATGACAAAATCCTTAGAGCAACAGAGCCACCACAGAGAACACCGTGGCCCGCAAATCCCATTTGAAAATATGAAAGTGAACGCTAATCCCCCACATATCGTCGTCATCATGTCGAAATCGATGTCCTTTCGACGAGAAATCCTCATTAGCGAGATGTGTACTGTACGACGGAATAGTAGCAACATATGGACGCGCGTTGTATTCATACGGACGAGAAGGACGAAATTTTATTACTTATCGCTGTTTGTCCGTATGCAAGCAGGACACTCTGCCATGTTCGCCATATGGGCGAACTATAATGCCACAAGGAAATTGATTCTGTCGTGGTGATTTATCGAAAATGTCCTCTCGTCCTTGTCGTCGGTCGCCGCTGCCTCGGGGAAGGATAATGTAATGCTTGTACTAGTTTCCTAATTTTCTTTTTTTTTTTCCTTCATTCCTCTGACATTTGACTAAGCTATTCCATTCCGGCGGCAACGTTGGCGGTGAAGGAATGAAATTCGATCGAATGTGGCAGCTTGTCGGCGGTTTTTCGTTGTACGAGTGCGAGAGTGTAACCCGCAGGACGAACTAATTCGGTGTCTTAAGACGAAATTGGACCGAAATTTGTCAAGGATATGCGCATGTTTTGTGGTTTACTTGGTTCGTTTTGTGTTTTTTTTTTTGGGTAAGGTGATTCATTTTAATTATATCCTGCGGCAGGATAATGATAATTACGCATGTGGGGATTTTTGTTTGCCTGTCAACAAGCGGAACAAGCCCACGCACAGACTGAAACAATGTGCGAGCGGCTGGAATGTGGCCCAAAACTAATTGGAAATGAATTAGTTATGCCATTTGTCAGATGTTAACATATTTCTGGGAATACTCGTGTATCCTGCCAGCAAATATGGGATTCTTTTGCTTGTCCACCTGCTCTCCCCGTTGTGCTGGTCTGGTGTGTATTCTCGTCTCTGGTGTGTATTTGACATTATACTCGTACACACGCAATCGTCCTATTGGAGCGGTCCATAAATTATGAACAGGACATGAATTGTGGCGCGGATTTCAAGACAAGGGTGACAGGGGGCGGGGGGGGGAAGTAGAATGAGGCTCCCTCTTGGTAAACATCATCGGTTGTCAGTACTGCGTATGAGGCGGGGGGGCGGGGGGCTTAATGTTATGATACCTCGTTCGAAGCTGTTATTTATGATCCCAAACGCTGCTGGTGCGGCGGTACCCTCGAATGATGTGCCACTATGAGCTCTGGCATTACACACAGCACAAACACAAAAGGACTGCCACCCTCCCAAGGAATGGGCACATAGATACATACAAACATATTCGAATTTTTTTTGAGGGTTGGAAGTGACAGAAAATCGTGTATCACGATATCTAAATGTTTATTATGCATACATCGAGTGGCGGATTGAATTTTCTCCAAAGTGGTTGAGTGCTTCGGATAGGGTAAGTTCTGGAGATGGCGCATTGTTTGTTGTTGTACAAAACGCCTGGGATGAGATGCAATATTTTCTGATATCGATTACAGACAGACACATTTATCATTCGACCTTTTGTCGGTAATAGTATGGGCACAGACTGAATTCAAATTTATGCGAGTTTTTCAAGGGTATACGAGGACTTCTAGTCGTACATCGAAGCTGTCCTGTAAAACATTGGTGGCGAACTGAGTTCTTTTTATTGACTTTTGTTGTCTGTGTTGTTTTAGGGATAAGTTATGTGAACCTTAAAGGAGAATGGGTTACATTTACCTATAGAGTCGCCATACACCTTATTCGTTTACCGACAACCTACTCAAACCAAATCGGATAGCTATCCCTTCCTCCCTTACATTCTATAATGCATCTTCAGCAGACCCTAAGATAGGCGCGAACTTTTTTGCTCAATTCTTCAAGCAATTATTCACTGACCACGTTCAGGAACCTGACCATGACTACTTAAGTTGTAATTACAGCCCCATCCTTAAACGTCCTTAGTGGCAATGAACATATCTTCCACTTTGGTGGTAGAGAAGATTAATAAACTAAGGGATGTTTACTCCCCAGGTCCTGAAAGTCTGGCCGAAATAGTTCTTAAAAAATGTGCAAACTACCTAGTCCTGGCAATTACTGTCAACTTTGGAAAGACACTTTCATAATCCCCATCCTAAGAAAGGCGTACTTGCGTAAACGTCTCCCCTCACCTCACAGAGTTTATTCTATTTGCAGCCAGCTTGTCCCGTCAGTCTCTTCATTGCTTGGCTTCGATGTCCTTTGTGATAGCGATCTCAATTTTTGTGCCCATATTGATGACATCATCAACTCCACACTCGGGTATGGTAAACGATAGTCTCCTCCTTGTTTCCTTATTACGAAACAGTGCAACGTGGTCTTGATTAGGTCGATAGTTGCAACATACCTCCTTATGTTGATTGTTTGCAACTGATCAACCTACAGTCTCTTAAAAAAGGTCGGGAAATTGGTGATTCAATATTCATTCATCAGCTGTTACCTGATGGGAATAATCTCCTTTAACACAAACCATCTTCCATATTAAATTTCACCGCACCAGCTATGGCTATCATGATCCTATGTCCAGAATGCTGCCCAATCTATGGGACCTATCACCATAAAAGGCGTCACATTAGCTTACTCCAGCGAAGTCAAATATCTAGGTGTCATCCTTGACAAAAGGCTTAACTGGAATTCTCACATCAAGTCCGCCATAGAACGCGTCACCAGGCCCATGTGGGATAGTAGACGCCTCTATGGTAGAACTTGGGGTCTCAATCCTAAAATGATTCATTGGATAGATACAATGATAGTGAGGCCCATTACCACGTACGCGGCTATCGTATGGTGGCCAAAAGTACCTGAACGGACAACGGCAGCAAAGCTTCAGAAGCTACAAAGAATAGCCTGTCTCGGTATCTCAGGTGCCATGCGTACTTGCCCTACGGCAGCTTTAGAAGCCATCGTTGGGCTCACGCCTCTACAAATCTTCATTAGGAAGACGGCTGCTAGATGCGCTATCAAGTTGCAAGTAGAATACAAGTTTAAGGCCGTTGACCACGTGGGACTCCTGAAAATTCTTGACTCAATCCCACAAAGAGACATGTTCTGCACTGTCCCCGACGTTATGGTCAGGGAATCCTGTTTCGGTAGGTTATTTGAGGTTAAAACATATTAGACCGTGCAGACTGGTCTAATGGTGTTCTAAAACTGGACCCTAGAGGAGGTCTGATATGGTTCACAGACGGATCAAAGATGGACTCTGGAGTGGGTGCTGGTGTCTTTGGACCCAATACCAAAGTCTCAATACCTATGGGGATGTGTCCCACGGTTTTCCAGGCTGAACTCCGTGCCATTGAGATCTGCGCCAAAATTTATATCTTCTCAGATAGTCAGGCAGCTCTCAGAGCTTTGTGGTCCAACTTAGTGGACTCAATAACAGTTAAATTCTGTTACAATGCACTACAATCTCTTGCTAGACATAATAGTGTGGTACTCGGATGGGTTCCAGGTCATTAGGGGATTGCAGGCAATGAATCTGCAGATGAACTAGCCAGGGCTGGCCCAGGATCTGCGTTCATTGCACCTGAACCTTACTGTGTCGTCAACTGGGCTAATGCCACAGCGCTGATCAACGCATGGGAGCATAAACTTCGTCTAACCCCCTGGGAAAATGTCCCGGGCTACGACAATCCAAGAGGTTGGTCAAGCCATATTCCTACAAGTAAATTCTAAGTCTAGACGAGGAAAACATTAGGAAGCTGGTGAGTTTTCTAACAGGTCACTGTGGCCTGAGGTATCACCTCAACAAACTCAATCTATGCCCAGACATAGAATGCAGGTTCTGCTTAGAAGATAATGAATCATCTGAGCACATTCTCTGTGAATGCCCAGCTCAGCATTGGTTGAGGTGGCGCATCTTCCGCGAGGTAACATGCTCGCCGGCAGATATTAGAACCTCTCCAACTAAGGACGTGCTTTCCTTCATTATGTAGGTGTGGATGTGGTACGTCTCTTAGAGTAAAATTATACCCTAAGATACAATAGATCTTTTAGGTCGCAGTATCAGCCATAAGGGGTTGGGTCCGGAAAAAAAGAAAATGCTGCCCAAAGCCAGTGGCATGTAGAGTCTCTTTTACTGTCCCTGTCCCAGTGTCAGTCTCCGAAACGTCTTCCACTCATCCTAACCTTGCTTGCATGTCGTCCTTTTCTTAGTTTTTAAGTTTGTTTTTGTCTGTAAGTTTTAAGCTAACAATAAACAAAAGTTTAATATTTTTAACAAATTTTCTTCTCTTATTTCAGGTGAGTGACATCGCAATCATCCCTTTTATTGTGAATACTAATTGAAATATTAAAGGTTAGTGCACATATATGTATGTAAATGCATTTGTAAATTATATAAGTTTAAGTTTTAAATACTAAATACTTAGATGTCTCCTTCTGGGTACAGCATTTCCGGACACATGTCCCCAAATGTTAAGCAGTATCCACGAGAGAGGTACCTGCATTTGCGAAACTTTCTTGGTTAAGTTGTCCACTTATGCCTACAACTGGAGGTTATAATAGCTTAAGCGTTACCCAGAATCCAATTAGAATCGTTATTCCCATAGGCAATGTTAAATGAAGGACTCGATCATACCTGATGGCCTAGAACCGATCCATGTTGCAGTGTTGTAGTACCTTACACCTTCATCTGAATTGAATGTGTCTATGCCTTGAAACTCTCTGTTTTTTTTTTCAATTCTATGGTCTGTCCATCCTGGTTAGTGATCTTCTAATGAACATCCAGTTCACCGACTCCTTTGCGTCACAGAGTCTCCTTTCTCTTTCGATTGCTCTTTTTTGCGTTTTTGGGATCAAATTGGTGGTCTGAGAGAGCTCCTTTCTCATCTGCTACTGGGAGTAATCTATTCCAGATTACCTTCTTGAGGACTGTTCCTACTTTGATTCTTCCTATAATGATCAGCAGGTTGATTAGACGAAGGTTCTCCTCGAAGCATCTATTCGCTTGGTAGCAGGATCAAGTAATGGATTTTGGTTTCTTTGGAAGAGTTTGCACTTTCAAGGAACCTCAGCCTGTCTTGCTTCATACCTTAAGCAGCTCCGTAAGAATTGAATATCCATTCTCCAACTATATTGCACCTCGGCATTCTGTTTGAAGACAGCCCGAGGTTAATCTCGGCTTCGTATCTAAGAGCGCCTTGCCAGTTCAAAAGTTTCCAGGCATTGTTGAAAATTTGGTCTCCTTCTTGATCACAGTGCTTTTCTTCGCCCTTGTGTACCTTTGAATCTCTTTTGCCAGACGCGTCCTTATTTCTTAGCTCACTAGTAGCACAGTGATGTCTTTCAGTAGCTTGTTCTACTAGGCACTGATCCATCGCACGCTGATGGTGGTTGTATGTCCAGGCTGTCGGTTTGAATTATCTTTATCAAAGCAAGTCTTGGGGATAGGCTTCAGTAATCCTCCACTTAATGGATCCCATTATGGAATTTCTCACAATGGTGACGGCAAGTATTTGTGAAGCTCTTGTTAGCCATGTCTATCCTATATCCACGAGTGGAGTATCATTATACCCAACTCGATCAGGTTGACTATCCACAAGTTTAGGCCCGTAGTAACCACAAAGACTTGACATATTCCACATTTAGGTCAATTCTATCCAATTTGCATGAATGATTTAACCGCATTTCATACTCCTGGATGCGTTCTCCTGGACTTAGGCCCAAAGGACCCTCCTAATGTAGCCAGAGTTACACAAATACGATGTCAAGTGAATGGGATCCACAATATAATACCAAAGCTTATCTGGTTTAACTATTGTAAATACATCCATGTAGGTACGTCACCATTGACTTAAATCAATATCATTATACCAAGGCTCGGCACTTATGGAGTTGGAGTCCTATTTCCCAGGCACACCTCGTCTAAATAACATCCCTTTCGATTATAATATGCAATCGTTCCCCAAGCTCTGTAAGTGCACTCTTGAGTGAGTACTTGCGCCCACAGGGTACAGTGCAAAACCAATCAAGCAGCCTCCACCCACCCAGGCCTAAATTCAGGTAGATAATCATTTTCGATTTACACTCTAATTCTGGGTAATTTATGCTGCATTTACATAACCTGCACCCTAACCACCTCACAGTCCTGACGATGATCAATTTGTAATTATAATTCCACCACACACACGCATGCAATGAGGATATCATTGTTCCCTCATCTAACTGTTAATTGTGCGTGCAGATAATTTCCCCAGTGCAACATTAGGCCGAAGTACAAAGGATTCATAAATTTGGCCTTTGTTCTACGGTACCTACGCCCTTGCGTAAGACAATAGCCTCTTTCATGGCGCTGCCAGAAGTATGGTATCGTCTAGGACCAGAGACAGATACAAACACGGGGCGTGTGATAATTCCTTGCTACGTACATACATACATATATCCTTGCTAAGGAGGAACGGAAAAATGTGATGACACGGACGACGACGACTGTGGCTGGTTGGGTTGTAGGCAAACATCAACATTGGCTCTGCGATTGCAATTATCTGACTAAATCCGGGACTCTGTGCTACCAGAGGCGGGTGGGGGCTGAAAGAAAACGAATACGTGTTCATAAATTACCTTGGCAATGTCAGGAAGCATTTTGCGTTAAAGTACTCTGCGAGAGGAGGAAACGCTTCGCAGTCCTCCTCGAGAATCCTTGTTTGGTTTATCGTTCGCGAGGGGAATATACTACGAATACGATGAAGAAGGGTATCTGTTACCCTGAATAGAGCTAGAAACTCGTTTCGATGTGAATTGCGAATGCCGACGCGGTACGAGAGTATCGTCATCGTATCGTACGTACGGTGGTGCGCTTAATGCACGTTAGTAGCATATTCGATTGTAATCTTTGCGACGACAATTGCGTGTGTTTCAACGGCGCAACGGCACAACGGCGAACACGTAACAGAAATTTGTCTTCCACTCGCATGATGAAGATTTTCTTCAAATTCAGACTCAAATTCCTGGAGGGTAGAGGTGCCTTTTTCTGGTTGCTTGAAGGAGAGGAAATTTGACTACCAAATGAGTTGGTTCTTAGCCCGTTAATCAAAATCTGCTGACTGTTTGCGAATTATTCTGAGGGAGCATGCAGTAAATGGTTTTTGGTACACAATTTGGTATACAAAGCAGTACAAGTTCGTTACAAGATCTCTTGCGTCACACTTGGTGGTAAAGGTCAGTGGCTAGAGGGAGTCAAATTGGTATCGTATTGAACTAGATAGGTGGCTATTGATGTCAAGGAAGCCCTTCCTGTTTCTATAGGACTGTCGTCATTCTTCTTCTTCGTTCGTAAGTTTGTGGGTTTTTTTGTAGACATTCCCTGGTGACCTTTGTGTTTCAGTAGGTTAACTTCTCCATCTTGTTGGGGCATACAAAGGATAACTCCATATTCCAAATATCCTGTTCCAACCCTGTGAATATTCTCTCTATTGACAACCATGAGCAATGTTATAACGAAATACGATTCGTTAAAGAAACTGGGCCCTAGCACGGACACTTGAGGGATATCATTCGAACATCAGTCTCATACACATAACACTCTTTTGGTTGATTTATGCTGCCTTCTAAGCCTCATTACAGTCTTTATGAACAGGGCTTGCAACTAGCCTATTTCGAGGGACGAAAAAGTGGGGCAATGAGAATGGAAGGGGTGTGTAAATTCGTCCGAATCTTGGACCATAAAGAGGCACAATGGGATAAGACCTATCCACCTTAGTGGATGTATTATAAAAGTATTGCTCTACCAACTTAATGCTCTCTTTCAGGAGAAAACCTGACAGTCATCCTTGATCTGTAGAATAGGTCTGAATAGTAACTCTCTGAACCACTATAACACACTCCCGTCATGATCGAATAGAGGTCCTTCTGTTTGTGCTCTGTTTCTTGGTCCTAAATTTGCTCGAAATGTGAAGGTATTTCATGACCCAAGATTCGCAGTATTACCAACGCAGTGGTTGCCTAGCTGGGAAGCTGGAAACCTGGCATTCAGAAATGTTGAAACGATAGTGGCTCTTGTCGAAACTTATTCCTTTACTTAGTTTGGGTTAAGCACGTTACCAAGCAAGTGGAAGTGATCCACAACACCATACAGACCTATTGTGATACCCTCAGGCAAGAGATGTCAGTTTTCCATTGGTTAACCCTTGGGCGCCAGTGGATATGACTTGGATAGAGAAAGTGGATTGCATCCTCATTAAATTCCTCATCTTCACACTCACGGTGTAAATCCTGTGGTATCCCAGAGTGTTAGGGACCATGACATGATGATATCCTCAAAATATCCTTTTGCATAATCCTGTCCTGTATACGCGCATATATCTCTTGTGTGTCTAGGGAAGATTATCTGATGTTTAACCACCATTAGGTCTTGAACCTCAGTGTGCGAGGTAGAATGAACACCGAGGTGGTGGCTTTTTCTGATGTGGATTCTGAGCCTATCCTGACAAATTCTTCGGCTCGCTCATTACCACGTATACTCTTATGTCTTCAGACCAAGGAGGGCGTAGTCTTGTGGTGTAATCCAAGAACATCAAGACCTTCACGACAGAACTTCACAGGATTCGATTTTATTTCGATATCCGTAATCGCTTTTATTGCATCCTGAACGTCAGTGGTAAAAAGGTGAAACCTTTCTGTGGTATTACATTCAAAACAGTCTCACAGGCGGCTACTGTCACTGCTAGGACGTCATTTCGAAAACACTCCTATGCATCGGAAGTCATCGGAAGTAGTCTACTCCTTCATTTATCGTTGATCCTTTTGTAAATACTCTTCCATTCTTCTTTGCTCGGAAATAAACTTGTGATGGGCTCTTCAAACCTAGGTACGGGGTCAGGTAATTTGTTCTGTTTTGTCTTTAGCCGTCTAACTGACTTATTCTTATCACTGGCGAGGATGAAATGAAGATATCCAGCGAAAGAAGAATTAGGATGTCCTATAGTCACGCAGTACGTGTAGGTAGTTCTAGCCCTGGCACCATACCTAACAGCCGTAAGCCAGAACTGATCCTACTATAGTCGAACGCATCCATAAATTTAGCTTTTAGGCTCATCACGTTAGCTGCTAGTCTACATTTCGTTGTTCGTTGTTCTAGGGTCTTCAGCGAACCTTTGATTTCACTGAGGATTGGGAAGAATTTTGCCCGGTCATCCATAGGACATCATTCCCATAACCATAATATGTAGGAAATCTTAATTTAGAGCAATGACCCATAGGCCCATAGGGGACATAATGCCGCCGCTTGCGTGCCTCTAGCGACTTTGAATCCCCATGTTGCGTAAAAAGATGTATTCTCTTAAGAATTTTCGAAATTCAATCAGTCAGGGTGCTTTGGATATTCAATTTAGGGAAAGTTCTATGCACCTTCCCAGTTCTGACATTGTTAAATGCTCCTTTAATGCCCAAGGATCCAGCTAAAGTGTATATCTTATCCCTTAATTCTCTATTGAACTAACCACACAGTGTAGACCCGTCCTTACACGTCTGCCTTATCTGCATGGATTTATCCTTAAAGCATAGTCTACGGCGAATGTTAGCTAATTTCTCAAAAGTTTTCTATGTGAAGGAGGTTAGGGTCATTACTTTGGCGGTCTTGAGTATAAATACCACTTTAACCTCTCTCCATGTTCGTGGGATATATGTATGTACATGTCTACGAATGAGACTACTAGACACTGGCTAAAAGTGGTTCCAAAGAAAATGCAGGTACAGACGAGTTGAAGCATCAAACAAAGCTCGTCTTACTTCAAGCAAAACCGAGAACCCTATTTAAATAGAAATATCCTTCTCTTTCTACAGTCACTTTTGGGATAGTGATAGTTCTTATAGTTTAGTAAACTAGTCTCTCACCATTAAGGAAGAATTCTTCATTTGCAAAACTCAGTCCTTTCAAGGATGTGTCGAATAAAAACCAACTATTTTCCATGAGCATCTCCTGTTTGCCGATCGAACCTATTTATACCACCGACGTAGTTGTTCTAAATCGAGTGACTGTAGTCCCCCACGAGTAGTACCGAAATAAAAAAGTACCCAAACGTGTCCAATACATTCTCTCAAAACCCATCCTCAACTCCTGCCCCCGGTCATACGCCATATATCCATAAATAGTTTCCAATATTACTTTCCCTCCTTCCCATGGGAATATGCTACACATTTCTATAAATAACGCCTGGTGTCCTCAAAATAATCCACAGCGCCCAGCAAATTGGCATAATTTCACTCCCGTTGCCGCCGCCACGTGGCATGCACAGGATACCTATAGTTTGATGCAAGCTCACCCCACACGCCCCACGCTTAAGATCGAGTGATAAAAATAAATACACAGGTACAACACCTGTCCAAGGACACATCCACTTCATGCATCGTCGTTGTGTGGCAATCCAGATCAAGGCAACCATACCGCAAGGACATCCGTATATCGGTATTTTCCTCATTTTCCATTTCGCTTAACATTGAAGCTGTTTTTGCTTTTGTTGCTCTCATTTTTTTTTTATTGTTCATAATGTCAGCCACACTATCGTAATCGTCCTGTGCCTTGACAAAATGCTTTCGTCCAACAGACCAATCGACCGCAAAATTGGTCTTTGATGTATGTACGTCCTCGTGCGATGAACAAAAGCGCATGGTGTTGTCATGGAAGGAGTTTTTGTTTTTTTTTTTTTGCATTCTTTCACACATTTGTGATGTGTTGGTGCGTTATCCTTTGTAGTCGTCGATGGATGGATGGATGGAGGTTTTAATTACAATGAATCAACGTCACACATAATTTTAGAATGAACTGCGTAGGGGAGGGGGTAGCAAGGACATCCGGAGGGAGAGTGGCAACAGAATTTGCTTAAATTCATATTTTCTGGCTCAATTTGGGAAAGACAAGTCCCAGTCAAGTATTAGTTCCCTCACTGGTATGCAATCCCCCAAACCCTTGAAAGTGGTGCAAGATATCCATAAGCCATTCCTGTGGTGTCCGGTCAACCTATAGCGGATTTTAAATATTTATTAATGCCATCTAGTGACAAAGTCAAGCTAGAACTGCCCAGTCATCTAGCAATCAGCTTAGCTTAGCATGAAGTCCAGTGTTATGCAGGCGCATGTCCTTCTTATTTCAACCCGAGCAAGGTCTGTTACTATATGCTCTTCAGATCGGAATGTCAAGTTCTTGGCTTACACTATGTCCTGAGACAGAAAATCTATCCATCTGCTGAGATGGTTGGTTGTTTGATTGGTTTAAACCGGCTCTCAGTAAGGACGCTCGTAGACCCTGGGAACCATTCGCTCCTTTGTATGAAGGAGCCAATCTTAGCTGTGCAGGTGGTGGTCAGATCGTTGAAAACCACTATTCACCTCGTGAAGCTTTCCTGGTATTGCCAAGTGCTGGGCATGTGCATTACTGATTGTCGACTTCTGTGTTTAAGTTTTGAAGATCCATATGAACTCAGTATTCTGATCGAGCCTTTGGCATTGGAAGTAGCCCTCTCCTTGCGGAAAATGTATCATGCGTTTCGTAAATCCCTTTCTGGAGAATGGGGCCTGGAGCATTGGTGTTCATCTGCTCCATTACGTGACCTAGATATCCATATAGGATCCTTTTTGAGCAGGTCGGTGTCCCAGTATAGTTCGTAAATTTGTTGGTCATACAATGATTCTACATCGTACACCAGTCTTGAAGGTCTTGAACAACATTTCCTTGGATCTGCTCAATAGTGCGTTGCTGGATAGTTGTCTTCTAAATCCGGCTTAACAGAGTTTAACGAGTGTTATTCTATGTTGAATCTTTGGTGAAGTTGGTACTAGAGCCCGGATAGGTATATGAAACCCTATACTACCCTTGAAACCGATAATTAGATGATTAGATTGATAACTTAGTCAATCATCGACTTTTCAGACCACGAGCTGCGCTGGTAATTGTCAAACAGTATGTCTATCCTTTTATAGACAGTTCTGTATCGCCGTTATACTTTGCCTTTCTCAAGTTTGTCTTCTGGGCTTGTAGTATTTCTAAAGAGCTACAGGGACATTTTAAAAAAAGGTATGACATTGTCTTCTTCCTCTGTGGAGGCGTAAGCACATATGAGGCTGTGAAGGTACTTGTATTTCGGACGCTCGATCCTACCCTTCTTCCTGAAGAGCGATTATAGCATTTTACATGGAAATTCTTAAATCTTTGTCTTTGGTGGAGTCGTCACTATCGCTAGAGGGTTCCTCCCTTTCGTGGCCAACAAATGCTCCCGGTAAACGACATAATGTGAATCTTCAACTGATTCGTCGTGGGCGCTCTTTACCTAATCGCCTACTTTTTGAAAAGATAGCTCAAGTGGCTCGATTGCCATATGAACTCGTTCGCCATTGCTTCACATTTCGCTTTACCCAGGGGCACTACCAGGAAATCGCTAACCACTGCCCTCAAGCCTCATTATATGAGAGGATAACACTTCAGACTTTGAACGATTGTGTGGGCCTGTTTCTTTTGATTTTGAAATCCCATGGACTGTGGGTCTCCAAAGGTACCAGGTCTCTCCTCAGGCAGACCAATGGTGCAGGGAATCCGAAAGATAAACAGTCCTTTCTTAGATGACCTCATGCTAGGTAAAATCTCATTTCCAGACATTGAAACCTAAACCAGTCCTAATATTCAAAAATGTGGCCAGCGATGTACTTGGGGCGTCCGTCCATTAGACTCTCAATAGAACAAGGACAAGCTGCTGCGTTTCCCAAGTCATTTTCTCATGTTTTCAGAGACCAGATTTGGTTTGGACTAGAAGACTACATCTCTGCTACTACAGTAAGCTACCCACAGGCATATGGGTATGCCTTACGAAGGTCATTTCCTTCAAAATTTCCTTCTTTCATTAGAACACTAGATCCCAAAGCTGTCACACAATAAGATGGGTCCTAGGACAGACACTTTTTGGATGTCACTCTAGGTATGAGATACAAGAGGAAGGGAACTACTACTGTTTACCGAAAACACCTCTTGAAGGAAGGCAGTAATATATGTAAGTGGGTATGATGCCTCAAAAGCAAAACCCCATCCAAGCGCACTTCTCTTAACTGAAAGTAACCCAAGAGCCCATAAACATACACCCCCTAGCTACGCAGTTCAAAGTAAAATTACACACCGCTAGGCACAAGAACTAAAGCTGCTGACCTAGGAGTCATGTCAAAGGGCATGCTTCAGCATTTAATTACATCCAAGTCCAGCCGCAACGACACTGCTGTCCTTGAACACTTGAGCCCAACTTCAAAGTCACGTTCATTACTAATTAATGCAAAACAAATCTTAAACATTCTCGTTGCATAAAAGAATCCCCCCCCCCCCTCCCTGAAGGACCTGCAATTAGTTTTGTTCTAGAAAAAAAGGGTTTTTCTCTCTCATTTTCAAGGATATCCCTTGTGTTGCACTATTCATAGAGTTCATTACCACCCCGGCTTGGATTTGTCAGGCTAAATAGATAAAAGCCAACTTAACAATTCACACTTCAGCACCCACGCCCCTGATAGCCCGCCCTATTCTCGCGCGCGACTCATGCATTTAAAGTGTCATTCACATTACCCACACAAACACACACAGGTTTGAATAAACTATAGAACTAGAAGCAAAGGACTCGTGTGTTTGGTGTGCCTACTACACTAAGCAACTGCAAAAGGATATATGATGAATGAATGATAAAATGCTACGCTTTCTCGAGAAAGGATTTCTTTATATAAACAGAACCGAATTAAAGTCCTGCAGACCGTGAAACCCTTTTATTCATATCTGACTGCGAATAAAGGATAAATACAGCACACATACTCCTGTCAGTATGTGTATTTTTTGCTTGTTTACCGGTGAATTGATGATGATGATGGATCCAACTCCTTGAGGATCTTTCTTTCGCGTCGCATTTGTTAAGGTTCGTCACGCTTTGAGTCCTTTTAGTTTACGTTTTTTGTTCCCAGTTTGTGTGAATCCTGTGTGGTAATGAAATTTCATTCCATACAAAGCCGAAAGGCCTAAAGGACCTGGGCTTTGTTTTGATACCGCCTTTCCCCCGGTGTGTACTTTCCCGTTCAATGAGAATGTTTCGCGTTATTAAGTTGATGGATTGTATCGTGCTAGCTCGGAACAGCGCACGCTAAGGATATTCAACAAAAAATAAAAAAAAAAAACAATTGCCAAGTAAAATAAAGAACGGATATCGTTCTGTGTCAATGAGCTGACAGGATGGGGTTAAACAGGGCCATACCTACATATGTATACGAGTACGACGAGTATATGCACATGTAGTTGGGTTTTGTCGTGAAATAATAATGAACTGACATGGTGTGGTGTACAATGAGCCTCTGGAGTGTTCCTCTTCTTGTTTTTTTTGGTTCGTCCTGTCTGTTGTATATGTACAGAAGAGACTGGAGAGGATAAACACCGGCTTCGGCAAACGAGCATACATATTTGCGGTATGGCGCATTATCCTGTGTCAGTGAAACGGATGAAAATATAAATCCTTTTCATGTGCGAGACACGATGCCGATGGTGATAATCAGGCGGTCGTGGATAGGTTGACGGGAGGGACATCCTTTTTTTTTTGGTTCTTTGGAAACAGTTTTTAGGGTATGTAAGCGATGGTTGAACATTAAGTCGTTATGAGAAGAGTCCTTAGCACTTTGTGTAACGTTCTCTTCAAACTCTTATGATCATCTGCGGGTTTGAGTCATTCTCGTGCCAAGTGGTCCAAGTAGTCAAGGACAAAGCGAAGTATTTCCTCTTAAACCACTTATGACAGAGAGGATGAATGAAGTTTTTCCGACTCTGGCTTGAAATTGTTTCTTATGCTCATATCGAACCGTCTATAGGGTCTATAAGGTCCAGCTTCATACTGAAACACATTCTTCAGACTTAGCTGGTCAAAGACAGGTAATAGCCTAGTTCGGAGCTAAGTATGAACTTCAAACTCAGTATGGAAATGACAGTGTCTAAGCGTTCTTTACGCGTTTCTGACTTATTCACTTACTTAGGTGACGACACAATTCGGGATGAAACAGGCTCTGAACCAAACAGCATCTCTAGTTAGCCCGCTCCTTAACTAACTGCCTCCAGTTGCACACTCTAAGTCGTTTGCGGTCTCCTTCTACTTGTGGGCGCCATTTAAGACGAGGTCGTCCTCTACTGCGTTGTTACTTTCCAAATACTCTGGATCCAAATAATGTGGATCTGATCAACCTTATCTAAGGACCTTGCAATAGCCTTAGTTGTGTACTCTCTGAGTTCGGGATTTAACAAAGCTTACCTGTGATGTTTGGTTTAGTTTAAGTGGAGCCCTAAGAACTATCCCCTCACCAACTCTGGGTATTTTGTTCTACTTGCCGCATTTAGACATCTATAGTGGTGGCTATGTCTATGGTCCAGTTTAAGGACGAGTCACTGCTCTAGGACCTTGATTTCTTTTCGGCAAGGTAGCGACTATCTACTCCCATAACCTCTACTCGATAAGAGCTTTGAAATGAGAGACGCATCAGTTGCTTCAAAACATGGAATCTTTACATTTCTAAGTATAAATATCTGTCTCCTTCTTCCCAACTAGGCTACCGTCTTCGTTTAGGAAGGCTTGTCGTGGGAGAAGTATCAAGTCTCTGAACTCCCCATAACTCAGAAATCGCGCTAAAATGTTCTTTGTCTCTTAAGGAAAGGGTTGAAGGAGGGTCTCAACATCTACCCCAACTGTGTGCCAGGACCTAGAATTTTTTCGGAGAATTGCATGCCCGACGAAATTGCCAGGCAGAGATAAACTTTATGTATCGCTGATGAGTGGGTAGGCGGCAGAATGTGTCCCATTACTATCCAGATCTGGTCCAAGCGGGATCCAAAACGTTCCTACAGTCTGATAAGATAGCAAACATCATGGTAGCTGTCATAACGTGAGACTGCAATGTGTGGTTGGCATGCTATTAAGTTGGACCTCCTGGTTAATGTCTTCTGTATAAGTTGATTGGACGAGGAAGAAGTGGAAGTGGAAGTACTGAGCTTTAGTGATTTCTTCTTCGACAAACTGAGGGATGTAGCTAACTCAATATAAAAAGAACTTTAAATCAAGCTCTTGCTGGTTCCTCGGTGGTACTAATTGAGGATTTCAGGTCCATTTCGTAGCACAATCAACCCATACTGGTCTAAGTGTGGCCACCCATGTGATCTACCTGTCCCACTCCTTCCCAGTGAGGTAGTTTCATTACTGAAGGCAATGTCAGAACTAGAAGTGGTGTCAGTAAGCAACCTCATGGGACACCGAATTTGAATCAATATTTTCTTTAACTACAACCAACAACCAACGAAATCTATATTCGATGATAGTTTGTGAAGTAACTCCGAATCGAAACGCTTTTGCTTTTGAAGTCCTTTTCGCATTGGAAGGTAATTTTGGCAAATGGGAGGAACCAGTGAACATAGTTTCGGTTATTCACTTTTCGGTTAGACCTTGGTACTCCGCCGAACCATTGGCAAGAACCATTGGCTAGCAAATGATTAACTGACTATTTAGAGCGATTTTCCAGGTTTGACTTCCAGGTTTTTTTTACAGTTCCACCTCTCACAAGTGTCTGTCAGGCATCCGAGAGTAACTCCGTCATGAACAAGCTTCCAAAACGAAAATTGCTTGGTTGCTCTATAATGCAAGGAATCAGCAACCAAATTCTTTGGATGTGTCTACATCTGGCTCTGAAATCTATTCCACAGTCTTGCCGTACATATATCAG
Organism: Xylota segnis; assembly: GCA_963583995.1. Taxonomy (NCBI): domain Eukaryota; kingdom Metazoa; phylum Arthropoda; class Insecta; order Diptera; family Syrphidae; genus Xylota; species Xylota segnis. The sequence continues at coordinate 10,553,105 of OY757238.1, read as the reverse complement.
ATTGTAGGTCCTGGATAGATCGGTTTGTAGAAAAAAAGAGGTTCGAAACAAGTCGAATTCCTTGACATCCACTTGATAATCTAGTTATACTGCTGGTAAGCTCTAAACTTCTACCATTGGCTAGAGTATAGGTTAAAAGAGTAATGAAACATGTTCACGTATCTGCTGCAGCTTTTCCGCATTTTTCTTTAAATATCCTCCTCACCATACATGACGCATGTATGTACTTACACGTACCCGTGTCCTTTTTAAATCCCCTCCCACCCATAACGCATGAAAACCTTTAAGGGAAATCCCTTTCATTTTTAAGTGGCAAAAGGTAAGCAAATCCTGTTTGGCCCCCTGTCTTTATTATTCTTATGAATTTGATTATAAGTGATCATCCAATTAAGGTCCTGATTGACTTGAGTGGCAAGCGGTTGCACTCATATCCTCCCTCGAACCCGGGAAACATTGGAAACGAACATTGATTGATCGATTAAGTGTATCGCACACAGTACTGCGTTTGAATACAGCTAACTGAATGGTGGCGATACGCCGTTTCCTTCCTTAGAAAGATGTATACCTATACACTTTCAATTGGTTTTGGTCCTTTGTTGCAGTCCTGTAAAATTTAATTAAACAAATTAAACTCTAAGAGTCCTTCAAGCGCGAATTGCTTATCATTTTTTGTATCTTAACCACCATCGCCATTAGGCAACCGCGCTGCTGTCATAAAAAAACAAAAAATTCAGAAGACTGTCACACAAATTAAGGACACTCGCTGTGTGTCCACGAACCATGAACTGGGGAGTGTTTAACAAAAAAAAAACACAAATATTACATAAAAATTATTTTAATAAAACAAGAATATACGGGAAGAGAGTTGTTTTTTTTTTTTTGGTTTTGAACGGCAAAATGAGAAAGGGTTGGTTAATTGCAAGGAAGGAAATGTGTAGGAAGGAAGAATATATATTTTTAATTAGGACAGTTAAGGACTTCATTTTCGGTGAGTCATGTGGGGAACAAGAAACTAAATTAAGCCATTACAGCGATGTGATGCAATATTTTGTGTGATATGCAACAATTTATTGCAAGAGGACGAAGTCCTTTCGAAGGGGTTCCTTCAGCTTACAGATGCATTGTGTTTGGGTTAGAGAAAGGGGTTTGCGCACTCGAGTTTCTCTTGAGTTTCATCCAAAATGCATGGAGGAAGGAGAACGATTAGAGGCTTTGGGAAGTGTTAGACTCTTTCTGATGATAGACCTTAGGCTACGTAGGTAGTACATATCCAGGTCTTCTATAATCTGCTTCTCTTGATGGGATCTAGACAAACTATGTAACTGCGTTAGATGCCCTCTTGAAAAGTCAATTCCCTTTCATAGGCCATCGAATCAGGAAAGCGTTCGTGGCATTACACTGATACAGAAGAAGGTTTGGGAATACATGGGGACTTAAGCCTTAAGAGGTACACTAGCTACTGTGGTGGCAAAACCCTTTTTAAGCTATTTTGGTTCGATTTCTTGGGAACACGTACCACCTTGAGAGCATAACATGCAGACTGTCTGGGAGTAAGGGGATCGATGAATAGCACTGGAAACCATGCTATAGCTTTTCCTATATGACATTAATCCCGGGACCTCAGTAGTCAGTAGTTCAGTAGTCAGACAGCGCCAAGACTGAGGGAAGTCGAACTATGGTTGGCTGAACCTTACGTCCATGTCTCAATTCTAATCCTGTGGAATGTTTCGAGACTCCTCAGGGAAATGCATGACATCGTCCCACTATCAAACTGAAAGCAGCGATTTGCTATACAAATTCCTAACAGGGAGGTGTGGGATAAAGGTATGGTTTGAGTAATACTGGGTTACAAGGATATTCCGGATAAACTAGCCAGGGTAGGGTCTCATCCTGCTGAGACTAAGACTCCGTTCAGTACTGTGAGCGATGAATCTAAAGATCTCATGAAACTCAGTCGCCGGGTTATCTTGACAACTGTTGCTGTCGTGACAGAACATTGGGTGATATGCGATCAGCTGAAGTAGCAAAACCGGTTTGATCCCTTGTTTGAAGGATCTTTTTAAGGGCGATCCCTATCTATATAAATTATTATTTGAATCTAGCACCGCAAGCTCTCTATTCCAACATGGAATACGGCGATTACTTCAATTCTCTCTCTGAGAGGAAGCCGGACGCAAATGTTGCCATAACTCTGATACTCTCATAGCAATTGGTAGAAGTTTCCTCGAGTTCGGAGTATGTGAATCTCTATAGACTGATTCCTTGGACCAGGTCATCCTGATCGTAAGAAAACTCCATCATTGCTAGAGATTTCTCTCCAATCTGTCTTTCGAAACGGTTTCAGGAATACGTACACTCTCGAGATAAGGCAAAGTTTTGCAGTCTCGGATGTGTAGAACCATATCAGCCTCTGCAGTGATGTATGGCCATTTAATCCTGATGGACTTACGGGCTGAAGGAGATCCACATTGTATTAGACCTCCGAAACAGGCAGTTGAACTTTGTTACAATTTGGCGTTCATGGACTAAATATGGTGGTCTTGATTCCATAACTCGCACTAGACGTGTCCCCTCTTTTCTGTGGTCGTTGGTGATTTTTTCTAGTCTTTTATTGGCCTGACCACCAAAGGTGTCTCTTATTATACAAGCCTCAAACCTTCATCTTGACAAGATATTCTTCCGAAAAGACCAAAATTGACTACAGATGGGAGAATGGCTATATTTCTGTTGCTTATGCCTGTGAAACATGCGACTAACCACGCAAATGGTCTAATTTCGGGACTGAAAAACGCCCAAAGATCGTGCACTGCCTACAGAGCGTCAGGCGTGTTTTCCACACCGAAAGCACGAAGCACGCTTTGTCGATTGCCTTCCTAGAACGTATCCGCATAATTGAAAGTTAATCGTAGCCTCTCTCTAGCGTTCGTGGTGGCAGCGCCCAGTGATCCACAAATTTGCGGCAAATTACATTTGCCCACGTCATGTGGTGCGGCCGGAGGACCTAAAATGAAACAGCTTCTCTTCACAACACACACAGGCATACCCACCCACAGCAGGATGTGTTTTAATTTTCTCCTTGTGAGAGCTCCTTCGGTCGCACCTTTACTTGCATGTATCCTGCGGTTCCTGAAATTTGAATTTGATGAAAAAAAAAAAGAAACACAGCAAAGTAGAAATGTTGACTTTGCGTGTCCAGGACATGCACACATTCATACACATCCACATCCACATAGTCCTTTCGATAATGACCTAAAACGATAACTTTTAGCTGCGTGTGTAACATTAACCATCACCGCCGCCGAAGCCGCCGCCCCCCTCTTGGGCATAATGGGCACACCATGAATTATTATGCTAATGCGGTCCCCATTCAAAACCGTATTCCATGCTCCCAGCAGGACACAAGAGTGTGGTATGGAAATTCCATACAAAAAACACAAAAAATCCCCAGAAAAAGGCGAACAACAGGAAAAGATTTTATCGCTTAATTGAACGCAACATTATAACGTTTTCCCTTCCCACCCTCTGGGTAGAATAAAGAGCAAAGGACTTCATTTTGACAGGCCGCAAATGGCCATTTTTTCTCCTTTGCATTTGGGTCTTTTGGGGTGGCACTGCCGCCGCCTAGGGGCTGAGAAACGCGCGCTAAAAATGGTATAATACAAAAATCAGCGCTTATCTGTGCCTTGAATCCGACATATGGCAGAGGCATTACTACCTACATATGTATGTACCTACCAACGTCAGCGAGCGACGCACAAAAAAAAGGACCTAACGAGGGGATTTGTACAATTTGCCCTAATGGACACACACCAAGGACCGCACACGCCCCTAATTGCATGCATTGAAACGGTCTCTGATTTTCGAGTGTTGAATGAGAGTCGATAAATCCGGGATTAAGTCCACGTTTATATGTTGGCAGTCTATTAACGAAGTGCACCACTTGAGTGTGAATAGTGCTGGGCTAAATATAGAACCCAGTGGCAGGCCATGGCACCACCTTCCTTTGATGCTGGTAGTCTGGTTTACAATTACAAGCACTTAACACATGATGTGGTATGATGGCTGTTGCTGTGCATCCTTGACGCAGGATAGGTGCTCAATTGGAAATTGATATATTTTTTGTTTTTACAAAAGGGTTGCGGGGTGCAAGGGTTGTGTGTTCAATTGAATGAGTGTTTATTTTGTGTTAGATGTTGGCCGGCAAGTGGCGTTCGATGGGGGATCATCGACGGAGAGAGCCTGTTGAAATGTTTGGTGCTGTTTGATGCGCCTGGCGGCGATTATAGTCAGCTTTCGTTAAGTAATTTGAGTATTTATAAGGATAATTGTTAGAGCTCTGCGGTGGAGATCAATTGCTTGTAAGTGGGTGCCGAAGTACCCGTGAATGTCTAGTGAACCAAGGCGGCGCGATTGAGGGGAAAACTCATCACGTCAACGCGTAATAATAAAAAAACGAAACCTATCGTGTTACTGCTTGGCTCGGGAGCCACCTCATACTTTTCATGAGATCCTATAACTAAAATCGTGTCAGTTCTGCGGTACATGCGAAGAACCTGGATCCTAGGGTACGTAGCCTTCGTTCTTACAAAGCGGAGGAGTGTCAAAGTAAGTGTTGGATTGACTCCACTTCTTTATGACTCCGATGGCACAGTGTCCTGCGATTATTCCAGTTCAGATTGATGTGTCTTTGTTTTCTGTTTGTCTAGTTTCGGCCATAATGTACCAGAATTTGCTTCATTCTCAGTTATTCCACCAATAATGCTATGTAATGTTCCAATCGGTGACAGTATCGATGTGTCCAATCAGTTCAGAATCCATTCTTGCCAGGACATCAGCCTTTTGCTTTCGATATGTCCTATATCCGGAAACCCTAAGGTATTTGGCCGAATGTCGCCAAATAGTGAACAGTGCATCGCGACAAGGAAGATAGTTATATCCATTGAGGAAGGTGTCTTCTATGCATCTAAGCAGCTTTTAATTTTGCCAGGATATTTGCCTGGAATAGACTAGACTTTTGTGATAATCCAAAAGACTTCTGCTTTTGCAGTGCTTTCGTTCTGCCGTACCTATCTCAGTTTTCGAATCCTCTCTGTAGACTCTGATTCTAAGCTTGCTGTCCACACTATTGGACTCACAGTCTACGCAGCTTGGGATATGTTTCGGGCAGAACAATGAGCAATTTTAAGGGGAGCAGGCGGCGCGCTTTTCACATTTTCGTGGTCCAGATTGCTGTCAAATTTTGGACCAAGAACCATAGGAAGTGATACATAGGTGTGATAACTGGTTTCGACATTATGAGTGGTTCCTTTCTCAATATTCTCCCAAGTGCCCCCTTACAGGCATAGGGTTCTATAAAACCTTGCTTTGTCCTTTTTTTTTTACATTTATTTTCCAAAACAATTTGAAGTCTGAAAGCCATTAAAATATTTCGTCTCCGATGAGAGGCCAAATTTGGTGCCAGCTAGCTTTGGTAGTATATAGTTCCGTATGACCCTTAACACAGAGAGCTCTTTGAGAGCTGATTCCATTTGTTCTCTGGTTGTTGGTAAGGATCCCTTTATCAAAATCTCGAAATCATTTGCATGAGCTACAAGTAGCGGAGAAGCCTTACTGTGGCTTGGGTCTTAGTGTAATTTTTCTTACAGAACTTGACCGATAGCTGAGCTGATGATCCTGGAATTGATGGTTGGATTTTCGAAATGATGGACTTCTCCATCTATCAGTTTCCAAAGGTCTAGGAAGGTCGCTTGGTTCTAACACCTAGTCTCTTACTTGACATGTTCTTCAATCGTCTTCAAGAAGTAAGGTCGTAGATATAGAGGGTAGCCGTTCAGCCGATTTCTCTATAAAAACTTGATTTAAGTATCTTAAGTCCAAGGCTCTTCCAGGCGAACACTAACAAGCATTAGTGGTGATAGAACTCACCCTTGTGGGAGTCCATATAAGACTTAGTATTTTCACAGTGGATCTTTGGTATCATGGAGAAAATCATGTTCTATAAGTAATACTTCAATCTAATGAGGGGATATTGTGAACCGAGAAAGACTTGTCGTCCATTAAGAACTTGTTTCTAAGAAGCTAGGCCCTGAGTCCTGTACTGACCCTTTACCCCAAATATATTATGCGACCATAGGATGAGACACTAGTTCAGAACAGTCGAATACTTCGTCTCATTTTTTTCTTTAGAGACGACTGTCGACTTATTCGCGTCAACTTTGAGTCCGTGTTGCTTAGACACACTTTCAGAAATTATGACAAGTCCTGATGGAATTCAATGGAACCCACTAACTTATGATGGCGGTCCTAAAACCACATAAAAGGAAGTATGGCAACTGGGAAAGGCCTGAAAATACCTCGAGAGAGGTCTGCGAGACATCGCACACAATGACACGTAGGCTTTATGGAGATCCTAGGGCACATAAGTAAAGTATAAAGCACATAAGTGTAAATGAGTTCTAGAATTGTGCTCAGTTCTTGAACAACCTTTTGATCCTCTAGAAAGCTGGGATTTCTTTACTCGACTACCACATACATCGGTTTCGATCCTTCTTTTCTTATTTTGTCGATAGAATCCATCCTTCAGTGTCTTAACGTGTGTATGAGTTGATTTAGGTCTCGACTGCCAAGTGATCAATGTTTGTGATGGGACTAGATCGGAACTTTTGTGTTCCCAATATCGGTCGTAAACACAACCTTCAAACTTTGAAAAGCACTGAAGAAAGTTCCAAGAATTCTAAGTCAATATTCACCTTAGTAGCTGAATGCACACATAGCTAGGTAAAGAGCCATGCTTAGGTATGACACATATTTCAATTAAAAGAAACTGCCTAAGCAAGATGAAGAAAAGCGTTTATCTTAAGCTATGTAGAAGGTTCATAGCATTGAGTCGAGGTTGACCAGTACCTGCAGACCACTTTTAAGTTTGAAAATATTCATTGAGGCCCTGAACTGCCTTAAATTAAAGAATAAAGTGCATAGTTCCTTGAGTAATCTCCAATCAGGCTGCGTACACGGCTCGAAGGACCAATTGAAAAGTTATGTTTCCTGGAATAACCAATTTCATTTATACATATTTACGTTCTAAATTCAAAGGAATTTGTCCTTTGTTTATTTTTCTACGAAAACTATAAACTCCCTCCTTTGAAGGACGATATCCTTTTTAATTAACAAAATCGACTTTGCATAGCCAAAGTAGGTACATCCTCGAGTTTGTTATTTCTTCACAAATTAAATTCCATCTCACTTGGGAAGTGAATTACTTATTAAAGAAACAATGAGGCGTACTACGCACATATCCCTTAAAGATCTGTGCCATCAAAGATACCAGGAACAGCTCCACTACTCGTATTTGCTGAGACAACACCAGGCATCCCAATAAATCACTTGAAACCCCCCCAAGTGTAGCCTGCACGCACTGAGATCAATCAAAAATTGTATTTATTTATAGCAGATTGTCACACACTGAAACACTTTCAATTACAATTTTCCATTATCTAATATTTATACAGTTATCCTGGGCGCCCAAATATGGAGCACAGATACGGATCTCTAAGTGCAGTCATAAAACACTCATCCATATGTGTCTCACTCAGTTAGACAGACAGACAGACAAACAGAGATATATGTATCTAGTCGCTCAACACTGAAAGCAGACGTAAACAATCCCCCAAAAACCAAGTGGCAATAACAAAAAGGATTACAAGGATTGCGCGACGTTCTCTTCGACTGCACCACACCGTGCGCGCTCAATTAAACATCAACAGCTACACGACAACGACAACGAACGACGACGACGATGAGGAGGAGGAGAAGGACAAGGACGACAAAGTCTCCTAGTTATGCGCCTCACAGGTCTCCTCTCTGCACCACCACTCAACGTGTTTTGTTATTGTTGATGGGTGATAACGATAATAAGGACGATTTCAATTATATCCTTGAAGTTGGTACCGCCGCCAACTGTGGAATATTTTGCACCTCGAAGCCGCCCGCCTCGCGATAAATTATCGAAATGTATGTCGTTTATCATTGAAGAGCGGCAAGGAGCAGGGATTTCCCAAAGGAATCCGACACTGTGTACATAATCTCGGACTGGATTTACATGGACAGGGCTTGTTGGGTGAGAAAACATATGTCTGTGTCGGCGCGGGTAGTGCATCTCGGAAGATCATCGCAGCTCGGCGAGTGAGTTTTAGAGATTACACTCGAGAGATAACGAGCAGACAGTTGTCTCCATTACACTTGGACCAAGGAGGGCAGGGTATGCTGTATATAATTTATTTGTTTGTTGTTGGCTTAGTGTCTTAGTTCTGTTGGAGTTTTGGCCTTTTTTCCGGGAGGGATTCAAAACCTAATACGAACTAAGCCTTTTGGCGTTTTATTGTCGCGCGCTGTTCCTGGAATCGCGGCATGGGATGGATGTACACCACGTCTCCCCGAGGAGTGATGGACCCTGAACTGAACGATGCTGCATTGCATTCGCCCCCGATTAGTGTTTTGTGTTGGACGCTTTAATTACTGATTTATGGATGTGACTGGTTGTGCTGTTCTTGCTGCTCCTGCTGGTGATGCTGGTGGTGGTGGTTGTATACTACATCGTCGATGGGGATTGTTAACAAATTTTATTTCGTGTTTTATTGCTCCGCCAGAAGCGGAGATAATTTAATTTCGGAGCTGCTGATGGGTTGGCTGGGACGAATTTATTAACCTTTCAGGGCACTCGGTGGCGGCGGGCAGCAGATGTAAGATTGGGAATAATTAGTCTGATTAACGAGTTCTGGGATCGAGTTGTGATTTCTTTTACTTTTTTTCTCCGCGTTTTTTTGGTTTTTAGTGTTTTGTTGGAGTGTTGAGATACTTTTCCGGCGATAGCGTGAGGAGGAATAGGATTAGGATGTTTTTTTTTTTAAGAAGAAGAAAGGTCATTTGAAATTTCACAGATGGTCGGAGATTTATGTTTTATTTGAGATTACATTTGTAAACGACGAGTTCTGACAAATTCCAGATAAGCATCGCATTGTGTTTATGGAACTAATTTGTGTTACAGACCTATCGGAGGGTGTGGTGCTAGATAGGAGCTTGGGAGTATAGACCTTAGCCATTGGTTTGGACAGACAAAACATTTTTTTCACTCTCTACCACCTTGTAGTAACTATTACCACAACTGATGATGAGGTTCCAATTGGGTGGTCATTGGTGGCTTATCGACTAAGATATTGAGAGTAACTGGGGAGTAATTGATGGGCACAACCCTCTCTTAATAGTGTCTGACAGGATCATACGTTTATGGGACTCTTATCAGGATTTCGCCTATATTCTGGAGACACTCTCTAGTTCCTTTGTCGAATATAAGCCCGATTATGACAGCAATTATAGAAACAAGGTATATACAATCAAGTCGCGCCTGTCAAACCTGTCTGTCTATGTTCCCTGCTTTGTTAAGATCCATCTAAACCCCAAACATACCTTTGATGCCAAAAGGATGATCATACTTGACTTTAACATTATGAAAGTCACCAGAGAACTATAGGGTCATCTGCTGGGCAAGAAGGTGCTTGATGATGGTGCAAAGCAGTGCAAGTTTCACGGCAGGTTTTTCAGATATATTTACAGTTTTTCTAGTGATTTTTCACTATGCCATCACCTATTTCGAGTGTGTATCGATCCATAAAACAAAACCTCCAAGTTTTTAGTTAGCAAAAGTCGTCACAATGATTGTTGTCTGCTAACAGTTCAGAAAAGGCTGACAATTTTAAATGACACCTCTTGTTGGATGGCTCTTTAGATAGTAATCTCTCTTCCACTGATTCGGGGGACCCTCCACAAGTCCGTATCAGTTTTCGTCACCTCTTTTGTCGAATTTCAGTCTGGTTATGGCAGCGATGAATATTTTAGAGTTAATTCTAACCCTGGGAACCCTGTCAAATGACGATAGTCAGTAAGATACATACAGACTTCACCTTTGATGTTAAAGTGATGAACATGCTTGACTAGATAGACTGATAGTCATAAGAGACATTCTGCCTTCTATTGACATAATTGAAAGGATCCAGCTTGCCTGGCTGTTTAGGCGTAATGAAAACAACTCACATATGTTGGTGTGGATGTTGCCTTTTAGAGTCTTGTGCCCTCATTACTTCCAGGGAGTTTGCCAAGGTTTTTGATCATTCACCTCAGTCACCGTGTCATTCTGTTTGTTGACTGTGTTTACATGATGGATGCTTCAACTCCAGTTCAGGAGCCCTTGCACTAGTTGTAGTCTTACTAGCTTTGGCCCGTTTTTACTTTCTATTCGTTGTCTCAGGTTCTCAGGAACTGCTTATTGCCTTGCGATGTATTTTATGAGAATCCCATTCACAAACAAACTCTTGGTTTCAACGTGCCAAAGAGATGAGCTGGAAACAATCCTGATACTCCTGGTTCAGGGCTTTTGAAAGGATCTATATCTAGATATTGATAGCCTAAAACCGCAAGAAAGTGCTTCTTATTCTACTCAGCACTCCGTCATAAACAGGATCTCTGTTTTCAGGATCGTTGTAGATCTACAAGAAAACTGATGGTCCTTGGGTTACTTGGGTTACTCAGCATATCTTGACTAAAGAAATAAACTATTCAAGGTGACTCCTAAGCACGTACTGAAATAACTAAACAAGTAATTCTCAAATGTCCACATATCCTTGACTTGCCAGGGTTTGACATCCTTTAGTGAGTTGAAGAATGATGCTATCCACCTATAGGAGTGGTCAGCATTAGAAAGTTGAAATTTTTAAAAGCCGTCTTCTGACAATCGTCTGCTTCCTACTGTTTGGCGTTTCGGGACCGCTATCAACCATTTCTCCAAACCTAAACATATTTGTGTTTGTTTGCTTGACTCCTTCATGATAGCTCCCACCGTCTCTCCTACTAAGTTCCAGTAATCTTTCATACTTATCATCTGTCGTGATTCATAGGAGTTAGTCCTCACACAGTGACTCCGTAACTACACGTATGTACAAACGTAGATCCTCATCGGGATATGAAGTACTTAATACCATCGACTCAAATGGTACACCTTCGCGGAAACGTGGCTGCAAAGTGCTATGGATCGTGTAGCCTCAATCTCTCTTCTTTGAGGTCTCGTTTGGTATTCACCTACGTTTAGAACCAACTCTGATAGAACAGTACCATTGGTGAAACTCTTGTGTAGATCCCTCCAGCATATATGTATCCAAGACCGTCATTGCTTGGTATGATCTTTCCAGGCAATTTCATTTCCTGTCTTGTTAATTGCAAGCCGCATCCATACTACCATTTAGGATGCTTCTGGGCCTGTTATGGGAAACATTGGACTTCTCACGGTTCTCCAGAAGATTGGAGATGTTCTTCTTGTGGTTATACTCAACTTCCCCAAAAATTTGCCTACCAAAATGACTATAACCTTGAAGTTCTGAACTATAGCTTATCACTGTGCACAGTCTTGTGGAACACCAACTACAATTAGATTGTAAACAATGTGATTTTTATTTAAACCCTTGCACCTTACAGCCTTTAGCATTTTGAGTGATTTCTTCTGCTTCTGCCTGAGCTATGTGTTCAGCATATGAGTTCTGGATTAAGCCCACATTAAGCAAGACCTACTTTTGTTTATAACGCTTGTCCCGTGATCACTCTGGATGGTGTTCTCTTCAAAATTATTGACTTGTTTAAGCGACCATAGTGCTGTTCTAGGATCTATCTTCTCAAATCCCATCAAATCGTAAGAACCCGCAGCTTAGTAATGATTTCCTTGTTATCCTTTTTTAGTAGGGCCTACAAAAACTGTTGTAGCCAAGCTTTCAGTATTCAATCATGGTCTAGTAATGCCTACGACTTCTAGGCTCATTTAGATTAAGCCAGCCTAAGCCATCAGTGAAACCGTTGACGTGAGCTGATTACCTTCCACATTTACGAGCAACAAACAGAGTCGCTTTGCTACCAGTGAAGTAGCATCCTACTTTAATTTAAACTAACCCTGGTGTACCACAGGGGTCCATTTTCTGTCCAGACCTTTTCCGTTGAATAATTTCTTCTGATTATTCTCAATTCACTCAGCATACTACTTGCACGCAAGGAGTCTTAGTGGACGAGTACCTAGTGAGCTCCGATATAAGCTTCAAATATGTTTCGAGAATCCGAGCTGAACTAGACCTTGGAATATACATTTTTTTTATTTAATTCGTGTCCTTGGAAAGTATGTAGAACCATTCCATACTCAAAGAACCATACAAGTCAGTGGACTCAAGCTAATTCCTAACCAGATGTAACTCTATATCCTCCGATTGAAAAGGACTTCAAAACGCTTCCGACACCGGTTTTCTTCTTTTTTTTTTAACAAAAACCCCTAAAGCCCAACTTATTACCCTCTTCAGCCGCATGAGCCCCGACAAATGCCCATACGCTCGACTGAGTCCCTAATTCCATTCTCCTCAATCCACAATTGTATGTGAATTAAATTTTCCTTCAAACTCTAATCAAAGAGGGCGTAATTCTATCACCATACATTGCCAGGATAAAAGGAAACCAACAACTGAGAAGTAATACTCCGCATTAAAACGTCACAAGACCTTAATTGTTCCTTCAGTCACACATTGTTTTCTAGTTCATCAGTGGCAGGACTAGAAAGATTGAAAGACCGACTCAAAGAATTTGAAGAGAAGGCACACAATCGCCGAACAAAGAAACGGAAGGAGACCATACATGCACCCGAAAAAAAAAAAAAAAAAAAAAAATGATGAAATCTCCATTCAACTTCATGCTGTGCCCATTCTTCTCCAGAGCCGCTGGTCGCTCTCTCTCTCGCTATTCATTGGGTATTCCTGTGGGTACTGATGACGTGAAGGATTACGTCTACCTTCTCAACGACATCTTAAGGAAATAGGATTGCAACCAAACCGAAACGAATAATAGAAGGAAAACATCATCATTATCCTGTGACGTGCACACAAAAGGACGGACCTTATTGTTATTTCATCAACCGCCGCCGAGCAATTTTGCAAACACCCAACGACTTAAGGACTAAGCAAAATGTTTTTGTGCGATCCGGCTTGCAACACACAATGCGTGTTGCGTGAATCCTGTTTTTGCCTCCTCAAATATTTGGGTTTTTTTTTGTGGTAATATTTTGGTGGGATTAACAGGATTACATTGCTGATTAAAACACAGATTACGGCGGAAGGATAATGCGAGAACAATACGACTCACATCACACGAAGCGAACGAGCAGGAGGAGGCGAGTCCTTTAATGTCACATTTACGAATCAATTTAATCGAACTACGAAGCGCGGCAATAAGGATGGAGGGATGTACGGGTGTACGGAGCGAGAACGTTCGTTGGTAAATGATTGATGGATCGGTTTCATGTAGTTAAATCAGCCATTGAATATGGAACAGTATAGGAGAATACAGTGGCTTGTAGATTAAGTAACTATATCTCGTTGGGTGATATCCTTGATGTGACTTTTTTCCCAGCCACGGCGTTGCTGGTATACTCTGTGTAAGTTCAAGCTCCAACTACCGTCCTGCTACAAGTGACTCCGCACTAAATATCCTTCAGACAAAAACAAACCCAAAACCCTATAATAAGACATTGTTTATCCCTTCTCTTTGACTTTTCCCCTTTCAATCCGCTTAAAACAAAACAGACGATGACTCTGCTGATTATCCTTACGACCCCAATATTTAACAATATCCTGCTGGTGTCATGGTGTTTCTGATTTCACTGAAACTGTTTACTTAGGACTTCCATCTTGCGTCTTGTAAATCCATCCATCATCATCATATTCGACATCTTTGGTGTTTTGTCTCAAAAAAGGGACGAGGGCGCATTAATTAAAAGTCCTTCCCCGTCCCACTGACTCAGGTGCACCTGAAGATGGACAAATATTTTTTAGGGGTACTTTGCCTCTTTGATGGTTTGATGGAGATAAATGGCTGAGACTTAGGGAGGACTTTCTTAAGTCATAAACCAAATCCACGTCCTTCTGTTTTTCTTTGTCTATCCATCATTCGGGAAGTCCTTCAGAGTTCGCTGTTTTTTTGCACATTGTATGAATAGGAACTAGTCTTGCAGAACAGCAATCAAGCAGCTAGACTGCACTCCGATTGATTGAAAGTATCAATTTCCATTTTGATTGCGAAAGGAAAATTTAATTTTCTCCGCCATTATTCACCACAATGACCGAGAGACGTCAAATAAACTCACTTAGGATTCAGACACAAGGATAGGAAAGCGCAATGGAGGACAATTCCTATTCTTTTGTCGATCTTAGGGTTAGGGCAATGGATGGAGACGCCTGAATGAATAGAAGTAGAAGAAGAAGAAGAAGAAGGGATCATCATTGCATTGTCCGTGGAGTTTCCCGCTCAATAAGGAGCGGAACAGCCGGACATCATCATTCCAATGCAATCGGCAATGAAGTCATGAGAAAGAAAGCATTTTGCCAGATCAAACTCCACGAGTGCCCGGCACAGTGTGTGCAACAAGAAAATTCACGTTTTCGTGTTGAGATTTGGTCCTTACTTAACTGCATGCATTACCAGATACTTGGGCAGATGGCATCTACGTATATATTTAGAACTCATTTGATGCAATATCCAGACATTAATGCCACAAAATCCTCTGTCAAATAAATGGAGTTCCACATGGGTCCAAACTAAGACCGATCATCTTCAGCGTTTACATGTGTCAGCGATATGCTCTCAGTCCTCCAACATAGCACCGATATGCTGACGCAGACGAGCCGGCCATTATCGTAAGCCACAAGCACCAGATGTGGATGTTGTGTTTTGGGCCAAGTTAATCGATGGAAAGGGCAGTGCAAAGGGATATCTTTATGTTATCCTAAGATCCTGTAACGAGTATAACCAAACAAGATAGATTGTTCCATCCTCTGTATCGATAGCAGGATTTAGCCAGCTATACAGTCTGCTTTCCAGCCTGTTTAGGATTGTAAAGTCTCCATCACCCATTGATGCGGACATCTTCAGACTTGTATCAGGTATCTATTCTATTTATCCGTGAATACGTCCAACCGATATGCATAGCCATCACCTCCATCGCAACGAACTCAAAACTGTTCAGGAGATGTAGAGAAGACCTCAAGTTCCTTAGCTCTTGTCACAGCATCACGCTATACTGGATTCCGGGATATATAGGCCGGTAAGCTAGCTAAAACAGCTTCAAAATCAAACGACATCCCAACAATATACTTGGTCCAACCGCCCATTAGTCTCTTTTTTTTCCAAAATCTCAGCGGATTCCCGGAACATGGCCAATACTAAGTGGAGGGTACTGTCCTTGTGTCCACAACAAAAAAGGACGAAATAACTCCTAGATTACTCAATAGACCACAGCTGATCCTCCTCATCGGTGTCACCACAGGCCGAAACCCAATAGCGGCCCACCTAAGTAGAATGGGACTCAACGGCTCAGACCTCTTCAGAGACTGCGGCGACACTGAGGTGAAGGAAGACACTCACAGCTCTTCTGCGAATGCCCAAGTCTCGGCGGAACTAGATATCAAACCTTTGGGAAAGTATCTTTCAACGAATTAGCCAACACGAACACTGAAACCGCCTTAAAATTAATGAAGAAAACTGACTGATTCAGAAGACCGCTCTTGCCATGTTGGAATACTTTTTGTTTCATATTTTCAGGTATCCTAAACCGGGGAATCCTATGAATCGGTCGAGGTCCGAGTGAGACTCCATCCGCTCTGGGCTGTTACACAGCCATCAGAGCCAGATGCCTTTTGGACCACTGTTTTCTGAAACAAACATATATAGGACTTTGTTAAAACTGATTGGAAAAGTTGATGACAGCTTTGTATTCCCGATGTAATATTAGGCTTGTCTCTACAACTTGATAGGTTTCGTTCTAGCGATTCATATGGCTTCGACTTAGTGGATTTGAGGTCCCAATTATCCTAGGGATTTAATTCAGTTTGATACATAGTTTTGTAACATTGAAATATAATCGAGATAGACACCTTAAAAACACGAGGACTGTCTACAACATTTGAGCTAGAAGGATCATTCCATGGATGTTGACATTTTTAAAATGTCCCATTGTCCACCATCATAACTTCACTATTTTGCTTGAAATTGAAAAAAATCATTAAACTCAAATATTTAGATATTTAAATTGTCTACAATTCCCTCATACATTATACATAGCTATATCCAATTTTTGGACGTGTTTTCGTTGAAAAACTGATTCGAACCGTTCAAAGTCACCGCTGTAAGCTTAGTACGAAGAAAGACAGCTACAATTCGTTTTAAACGAATTATAGCTTTCGTATGTTTTTTTTTAATATTTTTAATAAATTCATTTTAGTTTATTTTATGTTTTAGGATTACAAAATTTCTAAAATTTTCTTATAATAATTTATTTTCCTCGTTTTTTCGTTTCAGGTAAGTGACGACCTTTTTCATTTTCTCTTGAAGGTTTGTAACAAAATTGTTAAGTAATTCATTCCAGTCTTTCTTAAACATACAAATAAATTTAATTTTTATATTAAAGTATCGCTTAAGGGCTAATATGGGTTCGACAATGGTACTGATATAACTCTGATAAAATATTTTGCATTTGTCAAGTCAAGAGTTCAAAAAGCATTTAAAAATACAAAACTTGTATCTAGTTACCTGTTATGCCTTGTCTTCTTGGACTTGAATGGAATTTCGATAAGGCCTTCAGAGTCAATAGTGGAGTTTGAGGCTCACAGCCAGTGAAAGCCATTACTGAACGCTGCTTGGTCCGTGAGCGCGTTAGCTTTTATACTTTTCTTGACATCTGGGTACCAAGCTGTCCCAAGACAAACACAAGGAATAATTTCTGATGTTACAACCTCTTCCGTGTGACTAAAGGTATGGTGTTCCAAGTCCAGTTGAGTACGATTTTTTAGGGCTTCGGTGCTGCGAATAGGACAGTTGTTTCCTGGAAATAATGTGACCTAAGAAACAGAAGAAAAATTTCAAAGACAATTTTTAGCCATAAAGGTTGTAACTTATTTAAAAGCCAATTGTTCAACCAGTCATACAAACAAATGAGTTCATTTTTCTGATTTTGACTGCATGACAAAGGGTCACTAAGAAGCTCTAGCACGCAGAAGTCTAGTTCAGTTTTTAGGGTTCTTATGTTAACTACTGCAT
Source organism: Xylota segnis (assembly GCA_963583995.1). Classification (NCBI taxonomy): domain Eukaryota; kingdom Metazoa; phylum Arthropoda; class Insecta; order Diptera; family Syrphidae; genus Xylota; species Xylota segnis. The sequence goes on along the minus strand of OY757238.1, from coordinate 10,535,942 downwards.
TGGCTTCCGATTTGAAGAAGATCATACTAACTCTTGAATTTTGGCAAAATCATTGCCAGATCATCATATTTTCAACTCCGAATGGCATCCGTAAGAGGAATACAAGGCTCAGTCTTTCTTTTGGTCCTCTTTGCAGCAGAATCCTCCTATCTTCGACAAGTAGTTAAAGATAGATTCGTTCGATAAGTTGACATTGTTCCACATCCCTTGAATTCAATCAAAATGCTTTTGAGTCCAAAGTAGTCAGTTTTCGATTCCTATTGAGTCAGCTTCTGTATTAGCTTCAGTGCTCTAAGTTCGGTCTTTATGAAGCTTTTCCTCACTGAAGGAAGTCTTGAACTGATGCCGACGACCTTGGACCCTCAAAAAACCATCTTTCGCTGAGGTCACTTTAGTCGCCTTAGGTTAGGTTAGGTATTTGGGTAGGCGACTAGAATAAAATATCACATCGCCACACTCAGGTCATTACAGACCCACTGTGATACCCAAAGGGGAAAACAATTTACATCTTGTGAATCACCAAACCATCCTGTGGATTTGATGAATCTAAAAATTTTGCTGATTGGTTTGTTTGCTAATTCTTCAAGGTCACGGAAAAAGTGTCTAGAAATTTGAATCTAAGGTGGATAAGCCCAGGGCAGTGACAGTGAAAGTGGGTTGTATCCTGATTAGCTTCCTCGTCTCCACATCGCCGACATAAATATTCATCCGTGAGTCTTAGCTTTCTCATGTGGTACCGAAGAGAGTTATGCCCCGTGATAATTCCTATAAGGACATAAAGGGACTTCTTATCCTTTAGCATAATTTGGTCGGTCCTATTCTTGTGAAAGCAAGGCCATAGGCTTCTGGTGACCAAACAGGCGTTCAGGGAGGACCATCTACTATTGGCCTCACTTCTGGCCAAGATCCATGCCTTTTGCTTCAATGTGCATGGCGGGATGAACACCGAGGTGTCTACCTGTTGCGATGTAGATTCAGAGCCTCTTCTTGCCAGTTCGTCTGCCTTCTCATTGCCTGGAATACCTTCGTGTCCAGGGACCCAGAAGAGTGCAGCCTTGTGCTGTGTTCCAATAACCCTTAGTTCTTCGCGACAGCACATCATAATCTTTGATTTTATTTCGTTTGCAGTAATCGCTTTTATTGCCATCTGGCTGTCGATGAAAAAGGTGATACCTTCCGGTCGTATTGCCTTCATCGCAGTCTCACGGGCAGCTATTGTCACTGCCAGGACCTCCGCTTGGAAAACACTGCTATGGTTCGGGAGGCGGACTGATCTTGATATCCACAGCGGTTGAGAAAAAATGCCACACCCTACGCCTACATCCATCTTAGATCCATCTGTATAGATAGAGATGGAACGTGTGTTGGCAGGCTGCCCATCCTTCCAGTCTTACTTGCTTGGGAACGAGCTAGTCACCTTAGTGCTCCAAAAATACAAGATCCGGTTCATTCCAAGTACAAAAGTCATTGTAAATACCTTCCATCATGATAACCACTCACTTTTGCCTCAAAATACTGACTGGGAGTTCAGTAAGCGACTGCCGAACATGCTAAAATCATCACACGTCCTTTGAAAATGCCATTCAACTGCATGTACATACTATGTGGGACTCCTCTATTCGTGCGAACTGGATTGATTAGGATAAGCTAGTCCTGCAGCACCAAATATTTGTACTTGTAAAGAGCTGCAACTACAAATACAAAAAACACAAATATTTGCCAAAACAGGTCGATGGGACCCAGGGCCCAGCTTCTCACAATTCTTTATACGAATGGCAGGATCCTACCTAGCGCCATGTCCGAAGGGTAGTTTGTTAGGTGAGAAACTTTCTCAACAGTTGTACTCTCGGATGTTTGGCAGACGCTCGCGAGAGATGAGGCTGTGAAATGAAATGTTGCTGTTGTCTAGGGATTGAACCTGGAACCCCTTACTCTGTAGTCCAAGGCTGCAACTACTCCATGTGGAAACATTCAGAACTATGAATGACACTCCTTCGAATGGCCTACCTCAAGAGTGAGTACTTACCCCTACACTGTTAATTTACATGCATTTGCAAGCATTCTGTCCGCATCTCGAAAACTGATTCGCATACCTTCTGCTCCTCGGTAAAATCCAGCAAATTCAAGGACACAGTTCATCCAAATGACATCCTTATCGGCTGTGCCTCTCCTGTCACCCATAGTGTACGGACCAACAAAGAAAAACCTCAAATAGAATGATAATTCGCAAATAGTTTCTTCAATTCAATTTAAATTGAATCAAAGAAAAGCGATTCGCATCCCTCTCTCTCTGTGCATGGGACTGTGTTTTTCATTTTTGCTTCTCAATGCTTGTGTGCCCGCGCTACGCCATCATTGTATGTTTAATATATTTATGGAGTATCCTTCCAATGGAATAGGACGATATATCTTGTGTGAGTGTGTATGTCTGGTGGAAAATTGAAAAGATGCAAAACAGCCAAGAGAAAATTGCAATCATCATAATGATCAAAGGATAACATTGAGCTTCACAGCAGAGAGCGAGCAGCAACTCGAATGGGGTCAAAAAGGATATGCATACTTGTATACATATACATACATATGTATGTAGGTGGTCGTAAGAATTTGTTTCGTCGTTTTCCTTGCGGTTGCAATTGAAAGAATAAATTATACTCTATGGTCGATAAAATCATCACAAGGAGTTGTGTACCTGTTTTGGATAGGGATGTCCTCCTTTTTTCCGTTTTTTTTTTTGGAAGGAAAAACGGGAAAAGGATTTAATTTGATTTTTGTGCCAGAAAGAGAGAATGGCTTTTGATTAGATTTCTGAATAACCGGTCGTGTCTGTTCCCTGCAGGTGTCCTTTTGCTGGCTGAACAATAATAGGGAATAGGCTTTGGGTGTCTTGCGATTTACTCAGGGGGTATCCTGACAGATGGAGGTCGAATTCGAAGCTGGTTCCCAACCATAAACCACTCTCCGATCGAAGGATACGTTTCGATTATTTTTCACTTAAATTTGGAATCGAATTGACATTTAAGGATTACTCGTTCGCTCTTTCTCTCTCTCTCTCTGTGTGTGAGTAAGTGTGTGTGTGTGTGTGCGTTGATGAGTCCTGAAAGGGGAATAAAAAGGAAAGAAATTGATACAATTTCAAATTGTAAATTATGTAATCAAGGGAACTTTGAGTTGATTTCAATTTGCGAAGGATTGTGCGAAGGATGATGGCATTGGTGGTTCGAGATAAAAAGCATGTCGCCGTGGGACGTTGTCTGTGGAAAGGAAGGGCGAACAAGGAACAAATTAAATGTCAAAGTTGTCGTGTGCGCGCTGATGTAGGTTCGAATTGGTTCGAAGATGCTTCCTTCCATGTTTTTCTCATGAGAAATGCGCGACTTATTGGCGAAAGTTACACAACTATCGTTGACAAAAAAAAACAGGGACTGAAGGACTTGAGGCTCCCACTGGGAGGTGGTATTGACTATGACATGTGACTCTATGCAAATTTAATTAATTAGGATAATGGTGCAGGCATGCAATGGAATTTTCATTTGGGAATAAGGATATAAGTTGGAAACTACAAGCAAGGACGAAGGAAATGGAGTGATTTTTGATTGAAAAGGTCCTTGTGGAGCACATTTCATACACTTTTCTTCTTCATGACTTGCTATCTCAGAATTGGCAAGTCCCTCATCTCTAATTGTCATTCGTAGATCGTGGCTAATATTTCGACGATGGTGTCTGATCTACATTGAGTGACGGTCTTTTGTTATTCCCTGGATGTATTCAGTGTAGTCTTTTGCTGTAGTTAATCAATGAGATGCTTCAATTGACCGTGCATCTGATTTTGGTATTTTTACAGAAAACAGGGAGACTGTTCACCTTGATTGGATTCAGTCATTTCATCAGGTTCTTAGGTTTAGCTGGTTGAGTACAAGCAATTGTTTTCCATTGGCCAAGTAAGGTAGATGGCAGAGCAAACCAAGACTCAGGATCAATACGTGACCTAAAACTGTGTCTTCTTGCTAAACAGTCAGTCCATTTCTCTTGGCAAAGATTTCAGGCAAAGACAACCTTGTTCATGCGTACATATGTATATGCAAATCAATCATGGAGATGGTGAAGGTAATCCTTTTGATTCCCTTGTTTCGCCTTAGAGGCATTGACACATGAATATTGGGCTCGAAGGCATGATGATTGTCTTAACCAGTCGCACTTTTCATGTCAACTTTTTGCCAAGCACTACTCCAATGTACTTCGGATCTCTGGACGGATTAATAAGGACGATTTCCAATGATACGTGTGTCAAGTGGTACCTTTTTTCTGGAAAAAAGTCGTGGTACAACCTTCGCTCTTTCCCCATTTACTAGCACTTCCCTTGTAATGATACACCGGACCAGATAATGTTAAACTTTTGTTTCCTTTGAAAGCGTTTGAACGTTCCATGCTTAAGCCCATGGCTCCTGGATCAATCAACCAGATCAACATCTGGTGTTTTCTTTGATATGTACGTAGATGGCGAGGTCATCTATAGTGCTTCCACCTCATCAAATAGGACATTTTTCCCATCCTCTTGCTGCACACTAAGTTCTCTGTTTTCTGGGACAGAGACCTTGATTTTGGTGGAAAAGTGCAGTTTTTTCTCTAGTGGCTGACTAAAAAGTTCAAATGTGGAACCGAAGGCCTTACTCTTGTTGTAAATTTCTTTGAAAGGTTCCTTCTATCAGATTTTCTAGATTTTAGGTCTCCTAGTTATCCTAGAATGGCTTGCATTTGGTGTCGTAGCTGTTAAAGTACTGCGTAACATGCCAATGGGTTCACTTTGATCGTTTTTGAGAGTTTGGTCTAGAAATAGCCATTCTTTTAGGCATAACCCTTAACATGGTCTCAAAGGAAAAGGTCATAAGGTGTTAAATCACTCGATCTCGGTGGCCAAGTCTTCATTTCGAGAAATCGCACGTCCGTACAATTTGTCACCTCAGAGAGCCATTGTTTTACATTGCACTGGCATCAGTTCTTCAGTCTACTAGACCACATAGCTTTGTAGGTCAAATCAAAACATGGTGAGAAGTGGTTAGAGGTACGATCAGTTGCTGTGATCATCTCGAAATGGTCTATCCTAGGTTTTCAGTCACAATCTCAACTACTTCGGCGATATTTTCTGCTGATCTTGGAAGTCTCCAAAACGTGTTGGAGTTGTCACATCACTACCCTGTCCGAGACGTTCAAATTTTTCGATTGAACTTACTACAGCTGTCCGAGATGGCTCTCAATGGATGCCCTATGTAGTATTATCACCCTTGGGCATGTGGGAGGAATATACAATCATTCTATGCATTATGCAGAAACCAACCTAGTCTGCTGGAATACATCGGCTTTTCTAGGAAAATTCATCGAATTCCAGAAAATCTATGAGAAACCTACTTACTTCTGCTGGCTTGCCTGCAAAGTTGCAGCAATTCTTGTATACCAAAACGAAGAGTAAGTGAAAACGAATCACAGGACACGTCCTTACAGCTCTGTTCATCAGTCTTGTGATTCATCTTCATTGAAACTTTAAGTTATTTACCAATTCGACAGCAGCGCTGGTATCCTCCTTCCTCCATCAACTAAAACGAATCATGTGTATCTAGAGGAGAGATATTCTTGTACAAACTAAAAATCCAAACATCAAGTTAAATAGTTTCCATACTCGTTAAGTTGAAAACAAAATGCATTGCCTCGATGGAAGCCCTTTTGCGCAAGCCTTGCCTTTATCGTAAAGTTTAAACCGATATCGTTCGCATAATATACGGAAAAAGTCCATATGCACCACTTAACCGTGGGAAAGAGATCCTGACGTCGAAACTAATTACTTCCCCTTTTAAATATCCGGAAATTTGCAGGAAAAACTTTCTCCTGGACTGTGCTGTGCTCCTTTCGTCCTTCGTCCTTCGTTTTCGGTTGCCGGTCCACCAGTGCGCCATCGTGTGTCTAACCTTCCACACACTAAACAACCTAAAACTACAGCAACCCGATAATTTAGAATTTTCCGAGTTTTCGCCCACTCGGCGCACACCCCTCGGTACACATGCATACACATATGTGAATATATAAGTGTGTCTGTGTTTTGTGTGCGGGCAGCATCAGTTTTTGACCATGCCTTGCCTTACAGCAGGGTAAATCAGGCAACCAAGGACTCCGGCGGCGGCGGCGGGTGAGGCAGAAAATGCAGAAAAGGATCCCCCCAACGTCGACCGAAAGTTGTTTATGAAACGGATAAAGACCCAACTTTATCCGCACATACACACTCAGTGGGTGAAAAATCGATTTTACACTCCGCGCTAGAAAAATTCGGTCAGAAGGACTCTGTTCGTCGTCCTTAAATTTCTGTTTACTTTAGCTATTTTCCGCTTTATGTGTGTGCCACATACGAACAAACATATATGCACAGCTTTAATGTCGTCCTCAACAAGAAAAAGGACTCGTTAAATACGGAATCCAAGACACCCTCACATGACGAATGCGCGCCCATGGGGTTAAAGTTGGAAGTTTTTCTTTTTCACACACACGTAGTCCTGCCAATTGTGTACAAGAGTCGTAACAAGCTTATTTTATTAACGATTTCTATTGACAGGACTCAGGTCAAAGGAGAGAAGAAAGAACGAACCAAAAAAAAAGAAAAAGAAAAAAATTAGCAGAATTATTAATCAATGTCCTTTCTCGATAGACTTGCTGTTGTGAATGCCGCCGCCATCAAAAGGCATATTCATCGTTCCTTTACCGTTCTGTTGGATTTCTTGTCACGTTCTCGGCCACGGCCTTTGGTATTCAACAACGGGTCCATACATCCTGCCACTGGCACATTGAGTTTGTGTTCTGGTATTTGCTGGGATGCGTCCCGTTTCAATTAAAATTTGTTGCTGAAATCAGTGAAAAATAATCGAATTAATTACGGGGGGGGATGAGGAGGGAAGAAAAAACCCCCAAGAACACCAGGCAAAGGATGATGTGCATTAGCACAGCTATAATGGCTAAGAAGGAGGGCTGTGTGTGTGGTGCGGGTGCGGTACAAGCACAGCATCGGATGGTGTGCAAAGTAACTATTATTCTTGACAGGAATTAATGGAATTCTGCTCTCTCGATCGAGACGAATTTTTGTGGAGAGATTTGTTGGAAGAGGAAAATAATTTATTGCGTCCTTGATAATCCATCGAACATATTTTGCACGCTGCCAGCAGTGGAATAATGAACGAGCAGCGTTAATCGGCAAAAATGGATGAAAAAAGAAAAAAAAGATGAATTCATTCGAACATGCACCGGACGTGGATTGATGATGGTTCAAGTTCGATATCAATAATTAAATCCTCATTCGAAGGATTGACAAAGTGGTTAGGTTCGTGGATTTTCGCCAGTGTGGATATCCTTTCAGCTTTTTACGTGATGTGTTACTAAATGGGGCAACAGTTCTGGGGTCAAGCAGCCCAGCAGTATTTGCTGACTATTCGGGTCGAAAATGGGCGAAGGAGTAGACCCTGTTGTATGCTGCTCCGAATCCAAAATTGGACGCTGTCGTAAGACTTTCAAATCACGACATGGTGTATCAAGGCGAACACTCACCCCAGGTGGATGATTGACATTACATAGATCGACAATCATCTAGCCATTGTCAAATCCAAATCGCACTCTCAGCGTGTCCAGGACACAATTGTATTCGAGTGAAGAAAGCAATACTCTCTTCTACCAGCCATCGCTAGGCAAGCGATTAATAGATGGACCACTCACTCTCATCAAGTCGTGTCTCCAGGACATTCTAGACTTGACACAAGAAAACGCGAGTCTTAATAGATAGCTCTTCGTAGGACTATGCCTTGGTATCTCACAGAAAAATAATGTGACAGGTGGCCTCTGAAGCGGGTGCAGAAATCTCGCGATTTTCTTGCGAATGGACAAAACTGTAAAGATCCAGGCGACTGTCACTTCGGAGTCCAGCGCGACTTGTCCGGAGAACCACCGTCCTTGGAATAATAAACAATTTCTGCTTGATTCACGAAGGTTATAGGACAACTCCACGATAGGAGTTCACAATGGATCCATGCTACCTTGCTGATTATAAAATCCTTCCAAAAGCAGAAGAATCACAAAGCAAATGACCCGGCAGTGTCCTTCTCACAACGAACGCAGACAGTAGTGTCACATAAGCCTGTCATACATTCTCATTTGCTGAAGGGTACTTACTCTACCTTTATTCTAGAGAGGAACGCCGTACACTGATGTTCGTATGAAAACCAAGGGGATCTTCTACTGAAATATAGATCCTAAAAGTTGGAGATCTCAGCCTTGTCTATCAATCTCATTTTCAGAGGTTCCAGAGGGCCCAGGTTTTAGTTCAGCCCAGCGATCGAATTCAGAAAGCATTACCCCCTGTTCCTCCTCGCAATTTACACAGTCCTTGACCATTAGTATATAGAGTTGTTCTATCCTAACGACTTTTTAAGCCTAGTTCCGTCTGTCTCCACGAAAACACCACGAAACTTAACTAATTTTGAAGCTACGACTCCCGTGAATATCCCGTCTATTAACGTGTCTTAACAATATCACCGGAATAGTTGTGAGAAGTTAGGCCCTGGCTCCTACATACATACATATCTGTCGCATCTAATTTTGTCGATGGATGAGATTACTCCCTCCTTCGCCGTCAGAAGAGTACGACAACTCCCCACGATCCTCTTCTTCCAGTTCTTAGTCAGGACTCCATCGTGGTGCGTTTCAGTTTCCTCGTTCCTTGAAGGTGGGTGACGTGGAGTTGGATCGAATAATTTGTCCCTTACTCACAATGAAAGGGTTTGGGTCGTTTTAAAAGTTGTATCAGGGCCTGAAGAGGTAAAGCTCCTTATCTCGATTGGGACTTCCAAAGTACATCTGGATTCAGTTGACCACTTGATGGAAGTCCCTTTCTACTGCAGTGCACAACTTTAGGCTGAGTCTTTCTCTACAGCTGCGTTCCTCTGCAAGAAGATTCAAAAACTATACGCTCTTCATTGCTCAGCCATCTAGGTCGATATTGCTATATAGTTCGTTCAGTTCATGGTTGTATCTTCTTCTCCATTGTCTTCGTAGACAGGCGAGTATCACTTGGAACAATCAAATCCATTGGTCTGTCCAACATACTTGCACTCTATTCAAGGAGGTCTTACGTTAGCCTTTATTTTGATGCCTCTTCTGAGTTTTCTTGGATCTTTGGCTTTCAAAGCTTCCTATCCGGACAAGTGAATGGAAAATAGGTAAGGATCCTGAGCGTGGTGTACCAATTCTGGTCAAAACTTATACGTAAGCTACAGCAGCCAGCAACTAAGTTTTCTTCTCCTCATTAAGGAGTCAGTCTCCCATGCGCACATTATATGTATATAAGTGGGAACAGTAGGTCAGCGAAGGCTATTATCACTGCCCTTAAGAATTCTTCCGGTATACAGTGAAGCCCTACCTCCCTTGAAGGCGATAGCACTCTCATCTGATCTCAGTCTGGTTTGTTACTCATTCTATCTCTTTGTCTGGTTCTTATACACTTTGAGTTGATTGAGGCTGTGAACACCATGGTTTTACTTTCAGATCTACTATCAGCCTCTTTTGCTTTTGCATCGAATGTGTTTAGTCGTTCGCTATACTCATCGTACTTCTCTCATCCAACTGCTAAATAGGGGTTCTAGCGCGGGGCTTACTAGTTTGTGTCCCATAAGACAGCACAAATCCTACAAAATCGTTAAGGCTGTCAAGAAATTTAGCTCTTGCTAAACCTTGGTGCTGTCAGTAGTCCCATTGTCAATTCCCGGCCGATTCCGGATGATCTTTCGATGGACAGCAGTATAGTGTTATGCGTTGAGGTAACCTATATTCCATGAGCTTGAGATGACGACAACCGCCCATGGATACAATATCAGTGGCGGCACCATTCCGAATCGCTAGCCTACATTCCATATTCTAGAATTAAGGCTCCAGACAGCCAGCACTTGCAATCTTAGCGCACATGCAGTTGCTGCCAGGGTACCTATATATAAAGCAAGAACTTTATTAAGCACTCACTTGTTTCCGAAGCCATGTGGCTAGATGTATGTATATAGGTGTCGACGTTGACCATAAAAGTTTGTGACTTAGAAACCACCCAACCGATGCAATCTATGAATCATAGTCGACGTGACTCAGCCATCACGCTAGCTAAAGTTTCAGATATTCGTTCTCACTCTCTCTGATCGCCAATGACTTGCTGGTGACTTATAGCGAATATTGAAATTCCACACAAGTAGTAGTTCCCCTCACTAAAGATACAAAAGTATCGAACTGTTATAAAACGTACCATTCTATCGCGCAATACCAGTTTCATGTTGTATCGTCAACTGTGCAGTGCTAGACTTCAGCATGTTAAAGCTTTTCGCTTACATTTCGATTGGTTTTGCATTCGCTAGTGGCTTTTATGATTTTCAAGATAAGGCATTCAGTAAGTTACCGTATCAGCCGAGGCTGCAAGCATCGAGATTAATATTCCATTTGCAGATGATTTGATCTTCGAAGATCTGTTTGAAGTCCAGAACTACGACTACGACACTGATTCAAAGAAATGTTACGAGGAGAGAGGCATTTCGGTGATAATGAAACAGCATCTGAGTATCTGTTTTTTAGAAATGTTCGAGAAAGGTGAGTCATCATCGCTCAGTATGTTTACTTTGTTCAACTTTTCGTTGTAAGATGACGAGTGTCCTGAAATTCACCGCTGTCGGTCACTTATGCACCAGTTAGTGGTGTGCAAGGCCTACAACGTGGCCAACGCGCTCGGTTTGCTAACAGAGGATGGTAACTGGAATCGGGATGAACTTTTGAATGCTATTCGCTTGATATACAGTCAAAGACGCATCCTTGATGCTGGGGGCTTGGAAAATCAAGTTGATACGTGTTTGAATGGATTGGATGTATCGAAGGGAAAAGGGATATTCCACTGCAATACAATTCCTTTGGAGTTTTTACATTGTTTTTGGAAAAATATTGACCTTGACTGTTCTCGTACGTCTGAGCGGCAGGTCAGCGTCGACATTTGCAAATCACGGGTAAAGCATCTACTTGCATGTACTTTGGTTGATGCTAAGTGGATTAGAGCTTGGTGTACTGGAAAATACCCCGAAAAATGATCTGAATCAAATCGAGCTTCAGTAATGTATCGAAACGAAGTTGAAGTTTAGTGCTATTATCTTTGTATGATAAGATATATTCTTTAATCATAAATAAAACCAATATCCTAAGTTACTCGAGAGAAGTTTTAATCAAACAGTTTCTTACTTATTGACTCATCAAACCCACATGAGCTTCAAGAGACTCCATTGTTGGCTACAGTACCTTCTTCGAATACTACTTAGTTTTGGCCAGAATTGGTTGTGAGATGTGTTTCCAACAAGATGGTTCCACATACCAAGCAGCTGGTCGAACAATTGATCTATTGATGGGGAAGTTCGGCAATCGTGTGAACTTACTCATGCGATTTAATGCCATTTGATTTGTTTTTATTGGTTAAATGGTTGGTTTATGCCAACGTCAGAGGAGTTTAGGAAAGATATCGAATAGGAAATTACCAACATTCTTGGCGATATGTGTGTCGAATATAACACTCACGATGGTGATATGAATAAGATTGAATTAGATAATGAAAACTTAACATATGTTCTATATCTGAATTGAATTTCAACCCTTTATCTCAATTCTTCTATGTTTTATTAAAATATGAAACTGTTAGGTCCTTATTGAAAAAGCCTCTATAACTTCTCTGGAGGCTATTCTGTCTTTCGACTCATTTTCACTGAGCTTTTTCGTTTTCAAGTCTGGCGATACTCGGACTGAAAGTACATTACTCTGGTCATATAGGACATATAGTAGATCCACACGAGTACATAAGGTTGATAATTGGCTACCAATGTCCTCTTCTACTATGGTGTCTTGAGGTTGTTCACCACGTTGTATATGCCGTAAGTAATTCCGTTCCTTTTTTCTTCCTGTCGTAGTATACTTACTATCATGTATATGTACAGTACTGGGCCTAACACTGACCCTTGAAGAACTCCTCTCATGTTCGTGTGCCTCTTTCACTATTCAACACGATGGTTAGTGGCTTTTTTGATACATCGGGTGCTCATAGTCATATGTACATACATATGTAGTATGCCCTGGTGGGATGTTTGCCCCGTCTAAGCTGGTCTGCGTTGTATGTACAAAAACTGTGGCTTCCTTTCCGATTGTCAAATGGTTCGAGCAGTATTTCTAGGTCAGTAGTTCTTCGTATCCCAGGTATCACCACTGAGATAGGACTAGCAAAACAGAAATAGACAAATAACTGAAAAAATTTGAAAATATTGCCATGCAACTAGCAGGATGTATGGAATCAGTCGTCACCATGCGATGTCTATAACCGTCGCACAAGGAAAAGCAATGAACCCGAGAGAACTCTACGCCTTGATGCTTTATGGAATCTCTTTTAAGAGGAACTGAACTTGTTTTCCAAGTCGAATATATAAAAACGCTGACTTCTCCTATCCAGATCAAACTGAAAATGGCAAGGAAGCGGTTGGTATGCATGAAACCATGTCCACTGCCAGTCACAATGAACGATTCGAGGTAGAAGAAGAGTATACGTTGTATACTAACTGAAGTGATTTTTGTCATTCGCTTGAAGCCCTGTCATTGCTTTGGAGCTGGTGTTGAAGGTGAGTTCATTACTGAACATGGCGATCGTGCTTACATTCCTTCGTACTCAGCTTAAACTTATTCGACTCCTGGCATAGGCCTTCCCCAACTGGACTCCAATTAAAGGTTTGAATATTAGGCGATACTACTTTACAGTTTATCTACTCCGAGTATCTGTATCGCCACTTTCCTAGGAACATCTGCGACTCCTTCTTTCTTTTCTGGTTGATAGCTGAACTCAGGCATTGATGTGCGATGACCTTGGTATGACTTGGCATGACTGTGTATTCGGACGCAAAGGCTGATTGAAAACAAAAACCAAAGATCGTGCTAACTTGTTGGATTAACTTGTATTTGCTGGAGCTTTGGACTCGGCTTCAGATGTTTATAATAAACCAAGTCGGCGAACAATGGCAAACCAGGCATTCTGTGATCGGAATTGATAGGTTCAACAAGAAGAAAAGAGCGCTGCCAACTAAGTCAGGCAGATGTCTTGAAATAGCCGTCCCAGATGAATTGGACGAATCGCATCTTCCAAAACAGTCCAAACGGATGAAGACGGTTCGAAGGACTTTGATGAAAGCTATATAGACTGCAGATGAAATCTAAGACAACTCCATCGCCAAAGGAGAGAAAACGGAGAATAGGAGAATCGGAGAATCTTCAGGCCTGGCACTCACCCTAGGGAGGACTATCAAGAGCAAACATCTGACGGGCTGAACCTCTGTCAAGTATTGTATTCCTCTCCAGCTGGAATATTAAGTTGAGTACTGTGAGTGCAAAAACTTCAAACACCAAACACACTTTAGCCAGCCATGAGTGCGGGTATCTAATGATCAGTTTATTAATATCCACGCCCTTAGCGGAAAATGTTGCTTAATTAAATTCTCCGCTTAATCCGGACAAATATCCTCGAACTCATTTGCACACGAAACCCGACAACTTTCAAATCCGCGTACACAGTCTAAATTTACCGCCAGACCACACCATCACCGAGGTTTAACCAGAGAGGAGAACACTTCCGGCATGGAGTCCTCTCTTGCAAAATGCCAAAATGCGAGGCGTTCAAACGGAAACGTTGCAAATGCAAATCCCCTTTGAATTTAATCACTTTAATTTAATTACGGGGATAATTTCATTTACTAAGGACCACCCATTCTGTGCTACGGGCCACCCCCATGTGGCATACAAATACTATTTCAATAATCCGTTATTTTAATACAATTATCATGAGGCTCTTGATATCATCATCATCAGCATCAGGATCATTGTCGTCATCGTTGTTGGTTGTAGTCGTCAGAGCATCCCTGTTGTCGTGTACATCCCTGTTGTTGTATACTTTTCATGCAGAAGCAGGTGAAACAATTGATACACACTCCTCGGTGGTCCCTTGGGTATCGACATTGTAATCACTGCATCGACTGCATGTATTAAAGTCAAATCGTACACACAAACAGGATACGTAAATCGAATTTAATAAAATATTCGCATTTCGAGTCCTTATAGTCCTTTTGCTAACGAAATGCAAACGTGCGTTACATGTACTCGTACTCGTTGTCGTACTGCATTCACATATCAGCTGCTACTGGTACTGCTCCTGGTACTGTAGCATCCTGTCTGAATTTTTAATTAAACTTTCAGAAGGATTCGCAAGGCAAAACAATCAATCCTGGTATCTGACGAGCAACATCGACCAACGACGAGCAATCCTGTCGATGGATGGGTCATTATTTAATTTCATTTTAATTCGATTTCTTGTCTGGAGGAGATGCGAGTTCCCTTCTCCATTTCCTTTCAATTAAATGTCCTTTCTGGATATAATCCCCAAGTCCCAAACCACTCCATTTTTGTTTTTTTCTGTTCTGTTTTTCATTCACTCTAGTTCTCCCACTGACTACGAAGAAGTAAAACAGAGGAAAAAAAAGAAAAAAACATCCTTTACTCAGGACATGCATTTCAAAGATAACAAAATAGCTTTTATGAGTCCTGCTTCACTTAAGGAATCATATTCCCACGGGAGGAGGGATGTGTACCAGTACGGTGTATCGCGCGAGTTGTTTTGCTCTTCTCCCGAAATTTCGCCCTCATCCCTTATGTGTATGTGTGTGTGTTGGTTGGTTGGTTTGGGAATCAGAACGATGAGAGTTGATCCAGAAATGCATGTCACGTATTAAGCATCTCGAAGGAGAGTGACAGGATATACACAGAACCGAAACAAGTAAAGAGCAGATAGATAGAAAAAAACAGAAAAAAAAAAAACCGAAACGAAACGAAACGAAGAAAAACAACCTTTGAAACGGATCAGAGGAGCACTTGGAGAGTAGTGGTGTTTGTATTGGAGTAACCCTTGGAATATTTATCTTTTTTGATGGAGTCGACCTCTTTCTCTCGCTCTTTCTCTTTCGGCCCTATTCGGAGGCAGAGAACATCCATTTAGTGTCGCATGGATAAAGTTTATGTTTGGTTCATCTAACCCCGATTCAAGGATTCTTATTCCCGCTCCTGTCGATTGATCTCAGTCTCTGGAATGGGATAGCGGGTGGGGGGGCAATTGACGAGATAAGGGTATAGGGTTACGGAGAATTTAGAATTGGGATACAACCGATAATAGTAGGGCGGATGGGTATCGGAGACTATAAAGTCATTTTCAGGATATTTTTTTTTTCTTGCCTTCTTATACTCGTATTTTGGCCTTTTAGGACGATTTGAAGAGTATGTACCTAGTTTTTTTTTTTTTGAGGGGATTTGGAATATCTCTGGAAGATTTGATGTGGTGTTTAATATTTTATGGGTAAAACATTTAAATTTTTAGTGCTAGCATGACTGTGAGGCCAGATATGGGTGTTTACGACTGGCAATGTTGTTTGGATTGTTAGTTTGAAGTTGCCATGATCCTGGCAAACTAAACTTTTACACTCATTGTACGTGATGTCACTTTGCATTGAGTTTTTTTTTTGATTCGAGGGGAAACGGTGGTGCGTACTAGAAGCTTTAAGTCAATCGGCAGTCTGGGCAAATGGGGTTTATATCGACTAATGTATTTGGGAAGAAGCTAGCAATAGTCCTAGATTTCGAACTGAGAAAATGAACATTCACTTAGGACTTCAGCTGCAGTAAAGACAGTTCTAGTTCCATCTGTCCTTTAAATGACAGATTGGGAGTTCTGCTCAGTACAAGTCCTAGGCTGCTCGGAGAAGTATTCCAGATGGAAACTGATCCTTGTCCAGTGAAAGATGCCTAGATCTTCTCATGGGCACCCATATTCCTGGAGACAGAACATTCTGAAAAAAACCACAAGGTTCTAATTTATAATTGCAGAGAACGTTGTCACCCACAGCTTCGGGATACTTTCGTCCCGTGCAAATCGCCTGGTCGAACTTAGTTCGACACATTATGGGTACACAAGGGTCCACATTATCTTTAGGAACTGCTTCAACTTTTGCTACATCCTGGATCATATTTGAGAGCCACGCATCCTATGAAAACTTCCATCTGATCAACTCGCACTTTTAATGATTCTGGAAAGGCTGATCCTCGTCCACATAAGAACAAAGTTAGATGGTAATGCCCTATCCATCTAATCCCAAGGGAATCTGTAGACACTGCCATGTCCTTTTCTGATATTAAATTCGCTTGCAATACCAATACCTCTGCCACTTCTTGATTTGAAGGTTGCCAACTGGGGTTTACTATGGGATCTAGTAAATGGTTAGAAGAGGACTTATGAATGCTTAGCTGGGGTTCTATCTAACCAAAAGGTTGTTGTCGAGGTATACCCATCCATGGAGAGGCTTCATGTATGTCCAGGATAGTCGCTTGCATGACCACCCAGAGCTGGGTTAACAGACTGACCTTTAGCATGAGTGTAGACATGTGGTGTTAGTGTATATTTTTCAGACATAAGTTGGAGCGAATGTGGGGATCAAATAGGTTTTTCAATTTCCTTATAAACAGGCTTCCAGGTATCCAACTGACTGACAATCTTTGTGTGAAAGCGTTTTGTAGCGCCAGGTACTCCTATTAGTGATAGACTTGCTACGACTTAGCCGACATTAGTAAGGAAGTATTTTTTTTTATCTGCAGCTGTAGACTTACTTCTAACTCAATGTGGTCCGGATTCGTGAAGTGTTGCTGGCTTCGATCCCGGGCATGGTGCTGCCAGTTGCCTAAACCAAACGCTATGCCATCCGTGATAGGTTGATCCTTGAAATAGAGATTCAAAATTTTTTTTTCACTAAGCATTGCTGTCGTCCATTCGCTCGAGCTAAAAGCGACCAATGAAGTCTATGTCCTCTGCGTATCCCAGCAGCTGGAAAGATTTGTTGAAAATACTGCCTTTAGAGGTCACACCTGCCCTTACACACTATCTGTTCCACCACGGGATTGAGGAAATCAAACGACAACGCAACTCCTTCTGGTGTTTAGAATAGTTAGGAGGAACTGTTCCCAATTTCAACGCTCCATCGGCATCCCGAAAATGGTTCTCGCAGGAACATGGCTTTCTTGGTCTCTGATATTGGACGGTGAAGCCCATCGCTTTCTTCCAGTTCATGTTTCTTGATTGAAATATACCAGGACCATGGAATTCCCTCAGTTGTCTAACTAGCAGTCCACCAGAGTTGTACTTTTCTAGTGTTCTATCAGGAGTTCTAAGAATTCTTAGGAGGATGCTGTTCAATTTCCATCGGCGGTTTTAAGGGATTCCGGAGTTGGTTGTTCCTCATCCTGCCAGCTTCCAATGTATTCCTCGTTTGGTAGCTGTAGCTCTCCTCTTGAAAGGATTACTTTGAAGATCTTGCCCTTGTCTGTTGAGTTCTTTACAAAAAATTTCAAAACAATATCCATGTGTTTCATCTAAAGGGCGATGGATGTCCTTTTTCTAAATTGAGCGAATAGCAAGAACTCCATGCTCCAATACTCAACTAGACTCATCCACCTAGTGACACTTACGGGATTAAAACTGCTCCATGTTTGGTATGATGTCCCCCCATTATCGAGAGACGCCTACTGCCCCAAGAAGGAAGCAAATCTCTTCCTTAAAACATTCATTCCATAATCCTCAATTAACTTCGCACTATGAACACCAGAATCTCTTCATTAGCAATAAAATTGAAAGCACCATTCCACCATCGACATTCCTTTAACAGCAAACGTTACCATTATCCTGTGTGTATGCCGTGTGGCTGTGTGTATGTCCTGTCCATTCCACATCCCCTGTCACTTAAAACAAAAATTAGCATTTTAATAGACTTCTAATTCATTAGGGGATCTGCATCAATTTCCTCCACCAACACCCCAAATTGAAGGCTGGCCTACATGTGGAGATCATTACGCCACCAACAGCAGGAATTGCTGGAGGATGGGGATGAGGCTGGTGGTTAGCATAAATGACGCCTCTTCTCCACCACCAATGGACTGACTGGCACACTCCCCACCGGAAAGGAAAACAATCGCATTTGTTCAGGATCCCCTCGGCCTGGTCATAAGTTTTCGAGAAGAAGTGTTTTGTTTATGGAAAAAATTACGGACCATTAAATTAACTACACGGACGAACTCTCCTTGCCGCTCCTGATGGATGGACTGAGGAGCAACGCAATGCTTCGGGTTCGGTTTGGTTCGGTTCTCTGATGGAGTAAGTAATGAATAAATTTGCTGACGGTGGTGATTTCGTCGTCGTCTACCCCATTGAGTGGAACTAATCTTTTCGGACCAGTGACGCGCGCGTAGATAAATGTCCTTTTTGGAAAGTTTACGAAATTATTTTACAACCACACACAGTGCAATTTGCAATGCATTGCGTCTTTGTGTCGTCCTCCTGAGTAGTAGTCACGTTCGCTTGAAGTCATTTTCATAAATCTGTTTACAGCTTCCTACCCCTGTACGGACGGTGATGTTCAGGCGGCTACCCAAATGGGAGTTGACATTCATATATCACAGGATAACACTCATTGCATTCGAAATCACTTGAAAGCGGGTGGCGAGAGTGGGAAAATTACAATTGCAATTGCCAACAATTCAAGGATTGTAAGGTGTGCAGCAGCACCTCTCCTTTTTTGTACCTATGTACGTGAGTCGTTGATGCGATTATTTTCGGAACACAAAATCAAAACGAGCACACACACACACACACACACACACTCTCCTACTCGTGCTGGTGCACACTACTTCTATCTCTGGAGGGAATCACTATTGTGTGGTCCTTAAGGGGATTAGTTTTCAGTGAGGCAACCACATGGTGTCCTTGTTTGGGTGGTTGGATGGCAAACCATTTGCAGTAAACAATAAAAAGAAAAGCGACTCCACTCCCTCCACCCCACAGAGAAACAACCACCTTTGTTGGCTGATTACAGCAGTGGGGGCAAAAAGAGGAAAGTTTTTTCTTCCTTTCGTTTTTGTTTACTTTTTTTTCGTTTCGCTTTTATTGCACGAAGATGCGATGGAGATGGAGATAAGAAAGTAAAGGGCGCCGCGACAAATTCGTTGAAAATTTCAATCACGAATTTTCGTAAACGAATAATGTACGAAATGTTTGCGGAGAGAGAGGGGCGCCTGGTGTGGGGGTGTGGTGTGCGCGAACGTGTGTCATCAAATTGTTTGGGGGTGGTTGTTATTTTTAACCTGGGGGCGGCAGCAAGGGGCTTCTCGTTAAACGGTAGCGCGTTGATTCAGCTGCCAAAAGGAGCTGACATACATACAGTACTCGTATATGTGTGTGATGCAATTTTTGAAATTTTTTTTTCTTTTCAACTCCACTCCTGTCGCGGGTAGATTACATTCACTTGAGTTTCTTATCATAGTAATGGGTTGTGCGAGAGGGGGTGGTAGAGGTGTAATAAAACTGGAAAGGGGTGCATATTTTATTTGTTTAAAGGTTTTCTCGTTTTTATTGTGTTCGTACTCGTCGCATTTAATTTTATTAACTTATGTGCAGATGTGCTAGCCTGCTGGGGTATGGGCTGCAGTCAAGGAGTTGGACGAATCAGAGTAACCCGAGAATCAGTCTTGTTACAACAGAAAACTTTGAAGAACCCAGCTTTGATGGTCGAATAGGGAAATGGGTGACAATTAAGGCTTTTATCGAAGAGAACAAACTTAGTTTCTTTACTTAGATGGAGCTACAGTTCCAGTGCCTCTATTCACAAGCTTCTCCAGTTAACCCGGTCCACTAACTAACTGCCTCAAGTTCTGCACTCCAAGTCGATTGAAGACACCTTCTACTTGTGCGCACCATCTAAGGGCTGGTCTCTCTTGACTGCGTTGTATTTCGAGGTTGGATTCGATAACTCTACGAGCCGGAGCATTTGTATACATCCGCTTTAAATGTGCTGGCCATCTTAGGCGACTGAAGCGTACTTTTCTGACCAGTTCACTGTACAGCTCATTGAATGTCCTCCTCCAAAGCCCATCAACGGAAAGGGTACCAGAAATTTTACAAAGAATTTTTCCCTTTCTTATGGATCGGGCTAACGATAATGAGATTCCATTCACCAGGCATACACTCATCTGACCAAATTGTAGAGATGAGTTGGTGTATGTTCTTAACACGCAATGTATTGAAACATCTCAGCATTTTGTCCTTGTTTTCTGTAGAGGCCATACTAAGCAATACTGACTATCAGGATCACATTGTGAGTTTCACTTGGATAGCTTGAGCACAGACTCCATGCTATTCTGCTGACCAATTTGCGAAAAACCTGCGATTTGTTTAGCACAATGATTTGTGGTTCGCCAAGTCCTGAGGGAAGCCTTCTTTGTTGAACTTAGATCAGTATAGGTAGACCCAGTATGTCGCCCATTCATCACTACTTGAATAGAGGATTGTGAAAGGTCTTATAAAATGAAGATAGGGCGTCGTGTAGTTTTGGTTGTTACATATCCATTATACTTCTTAGTGTGGCCCTAAGCATTCGATCTCCAGCCGACCGGTTGTGGCTACTGGTTCTTGTATTCAAACGTTCTAGTGAGGAGGGTAGGTTGAGCATTCTATGATAACATTACGATTCTTAGGTTAGTGACCTTTATGGCACCTTACCTCCGCACAGGGTTGCTATAGATAAGTACATAGTGAGCCGAACAAGCTTGAAACTTCACTGCACGAGTAGGATTTTTTCTGTTATTTTGAAGATTTATTGCCCTCATCCCCTCCATGTGTCCAAGATTTCTAGAATTTCCTTCTCTCCCAAGCAGTACCACATCATCTGCATAGGCTGTGACTTTGAATCCCCTATATCGTGACCGGGTATCCCTCTAGATCCATATATTCTTATCTGGGTTTCTCCTAGTTCGTCTGTTTTAATATACCTTTGCCCAGCAAATCTAGGGGCTTAAGATTTATAGGGTTCTGTATACATCATCTGCACTGAGATTGAGATGCTCAGGAAAGCGACTAGTGAGTATTGTTTGCCTTTCAGCGTTTGTTTGACTAACTATGGCCAACAGTGCAAGTATCTTAGGCTTCTTTAGGGATAACTTCTTTGTATTTCTAGTCCAGTTGATCGCTTGAACCTCTAACTAAAAGAATAGTAGAACCTGATGGGAAAGCTTTGATCCGTTGTTTGGTCTTTATTTAGTGCTGACGTCAATGTCAGTCGTTCTACTTTCCCAAAAGCATTCTTTGACATGTCACTTCAGAGTGACTGGACTAAATCCCTAGACAATTCTAGTTCCAGCCAGAAAAGTACACTAAAAGTTTGTCGTATCCACAGCTATATCCACGTACAGGAGAAGGTGTCTCGTAGTAGCTGCAGTCCTTCAAACTGGTAGTGTTACAGTCAACGAATATATTCGCTTGATGGTGGCAATAACAATGACCTTGCTCGTCTCTCTGTGTAGACTGGAACAGTCTTGGTTTTTACTCGTAAGCCCTCTCGTTGAAAATATGGTATAACACAAACTCACTTACTTACAGTGCATACTGCAGGGTAGGTAGGCCAATACTCGGATTACTGGTGAAGCCATTGTGAGCCATTGTCGTGACTTGCAGGTAGTCTTCCTCTGCTGCGTTGCTCCTCTGGGTTAAATTCGAAGACTCTACTGATAGAAGAACGGGTTTTCATTCCTTCTATATGTTTTAGCCATCTTAGGCGACTAATGCTCAGTTTTTTGATACAGCTCGCATCGAGACGGGGTGTCGCACTGGTACAGTACGTCTTCAGTATCCTAATCTAGTATACAACAAAGTACTGAGGCTTTATTTGACGGACAGGCAGCAGATAGACAGCTTTTAACAAGGAATGAGTCCTCTTCGTGTGTTGTACTGGAGTCGTCGTTAGAAAGGACTCTTAGATACTCAATAACTACTAAAAGGTTGGCTGCATCTTGATAGAGGTTCCATATACCTGATGGAACCCCATGATACCCCAAGTTGACTGTGTGAATTGTTCTTTCATTAAAATACTTGTTGATGGAAGAAATTCTTAGAAGTAGAGGGACCTATCTACTGCTCCCTCTTTCATCTTAAAATTTAATATCAATCAATCGAAGGCCAATATGAATTGCATCACATAGCTCACATGAACAGCATCGTCCTTGCGGTATCAACATGTCGGAAAGAGATAATAATTTATAGAGTTTTGCCTCCCGCCAAGATAAATCCTTCAACACACCCCTAGGGTGCATATAGCCTCTTGGCACCCGGGGTGATCCAAAGCATCGCTAATTTAATACAACTTACCGCAGGACGACAATTCAAATGGCAATCGCAATGAATTAGACTCTGGTATGAGAGCGAGTATCCTCCATTTCCATTGACATCATACCACCAATGTTTGTGTCATTGTGTGTGTTTGTGTCCTTGCTTAAGGTGAACAAAAATCAGTGGCATCCTCGATAGGTGTAGACAGGGATAACCTTGATACTCTACCGCACCGTGTCGTCACCTACAACACCACACCAACAGCAATAATCCTCAGGAACATAATAAAATTTCAATTTGAAATGGAAATTTTCCTGAGAATTTATGACTCTGAAAATTGATTTAAGTTTGTTCCACGAAAATTTATGGATAATTTTAATGGGCGCGGGTCTCCGCGCTCCCCTACAAGGGTGGTGGACTGGTGCTTCTAGGTGGTGCGAGCCTCCTGCAGGTATTACTCCGTAGGAGAGTAGGAAGTCATTTGGAAATTTATTATCCGGATTTTTATTTAATTTTTCTTGTTTTTTTTTTTCGTCGAATTTTAAGTCGGAAAGTAGGTGAAACAAGTAGGACTACATTGGGCTTTGCAGGGGACTGTAGCGCCTTGAAGGTAAACAAACATCTTGAATTGGTTGTAGACAGTAAAACTGAATTCAAGGATCCATTAGCATTGAGTGAACTTTAATTAGGATGGTCTACATACACGTTCTGATTCCTGAAAGAGCATCTTGGCTTCTTTCTGTACATTTTTACACCTACTATGGCTATTCTAAGCAAGGAGCTCTTGTTTTTCTGGAATAGAATGACCTGGAGTTTGATTTAATGTGCATCTGATGTCCTTCTAGAGCGAGGGTCAGTCAAATGGTAGGCTCTAACTAAATTACCAGAACTACGAGTGTACTTCTTCTATTCCCCTTTGGCTGAAATGTTAATGTTGCTGTATCATACTACGTAATCCAATACTTAAGCACATTCCTTGACCCACTTCTCATATTCGTTTCCAGACTCACGTGCCTGCCGTTCGTCCGTGGATCTGGAGAGGCAGAGCGAGACTTAGTGCCTCATCCAATGACGTTTCTATCTCCCAAGCTTCTCCCTAACCCTCGGACGTTATGCGATGAATGGCAATAGTTTTGCCCAATATACTATGCAATCTAGAATCTAGAGTACTTCAAATGATGCAAGAAGAACTGTACTGCCATGAATAAGGCATAAAAAATAAATACTTGGCGCTACAGGTCGATAGGACCCAGGGCCTAGCTTCTCACAACCATTCGTGTTGTCCGAAGGGCAAGTTTTTATTTATTTGAGAAGCTTTCTCAGGACAGTTGTACTCTCGGATGTTTGTCAGACGTTCGAGAGAGGTGGGGCCGTTTAAAACTTTTTAGGTGTTCCCCGACTGGGATTCGATCTCGAACCCCTTGTTTCATAGTCCAACGCACTAACCACTGAGCCACGGCACCCACTAATAAGGCATACATTCGCTTCAAATTCGAATATAACGAGTTCTGTGCACACAAGACCTGAAAGTTGCTGCTAAATAGAATTCAAACTTGCGCGCGAAAGCTGATAAAAGATAGAAGACAGGACAGAGTCTTTTGATGCTTGAACATCGTGCTCCACCAAAATATCCATCATAGAGACTCGTTCCTTTACCATACAATACGAAAGTAGAATGGTCAATGAAGCTCTGTTTTCTCCTTACGTTAGAATTTTATTTTCTCATCCCTATCACCCGGGCTGCATTCTGTTACTATAAGGTTAGCCTCAAACCCTTGTATTTATAACGAACTACTGTCGAAACTCTGAATACATTAGGGCTAAAGCAGGCCTTAACTAAATGAGCTCCGACTCTGATCCTCCCATTTTGAATGGCATTTTAGTTTCTGAGGAAATGTAACATAGCTGACACCCTGATGTCAAAGGTAGACCAGCATTTTCTTACTCACTAGAACCACCTTTTGTTCCCTAAATGCTAATCTGTTCCACCAGTCTGAACTATCAACCGCACTAACCCGCTTTATAGTGCGATGTTTCAATACTCAAACAGCATTGGACTAAATATGGAATCTTATAGCATGCCTTCATAGGATTCATAGGACCGAAGTCCCTACTTCCATTTGTCCCGAATAATATGAATGTACCTTTTGTTTAAAAGGATTCTACGGGATCACGAGGTTTTGAGCGTATAGTTGGAATGCCATCTACATATTTAGCCGGAAAAACAAGGAAAGGTCTGGACTTGGTTCTACCGTTGACGGACTAATTTCCTTATACTTTCATGACTAATAGTACAATCGACGAGCAGTCCTACAAATAGCGATATATTCCAGTGAGTTCATAAGCATGGTATCCACAAACTCACTCATTACGTACCGAGTTCTTCTGATTTTGTTTCCATATTTTACCCGAGATGTGCTTTACCAAGAAAACCTCAACCTGGTCTTGATACTCCTCCTTACACAAGTCATCTTCTGAAAGTTCACATCAACGCTTCATCCTATGCCATCCTTTCAACACACACCTCGTCGGTTTCTAAGCTTGTGGTTCACTCCTTTGCTATAGAAACAGCTATCTTCTAAAATGCTTCTTAGGATAGAAGAGCAGTAGTTCATTGTAAACGCCTTTCAGGCCATTGATTGGTCAAGCAATCCTTGTCCTTCTTTGAAGTACGCTTAACTGATGCCCCAGTATGACCAGAGCGAACAGATACTTCTTCAACCAAACACTCAATATGAAGCATATCCTGAATCTACCCTCTCATGACCCACTTTATGCAGAAAGGAGGATACAATTGGATATTTTCTTCACAATTTCCCTCATATTCGGGAAGTAGGACTTACTTACGGTTCCTCTATGACTCTCCTCCATATTATAGACCTAGTGACAACCTACCTCTCAGCTTCAGACAGTTTTGGAAGCAGTCGATAGCCTTTGGCGCTGTGATTGCTTTACCCTTGTAATTCTACTATTACGCAGCCGCTGAACCCTCCAAACCGAGCTTATGTAACGGGTAGAGGTACTTCTTCGTCTCTATCAGGTCGTCGTCCTAAGACGTTCATCTGTTCATCGTTCCTGTGCCGTGTTTCGTAGTCAAACTCTTGAAGCATCTTCTCAGCAGACGAACCCGATAAGCCTTGAAGTTGACTACATCGGGTAGTCGTTTGCACTAGGAGTTCCATAACAGAAAGCATCTTCTACAGGATCAATCCCTTGCGTCGTCTTGATGCGGATTTATAGTCCCTCCCTGCTGAATTAGCATCCATGTCCAAGGTGGGTTCTGGTTTTTGTGTGACCTCATGGAAACTACGAAGTTGCTGCAAAACTTTTTGAGCAGACTCGGTACCGAAGGCTGTGCCATCTAGTTAAATCCCAATGTAGCCCTCCGTCTGCCTTGTCTTAGTGATACTCATCCACGACGAACAATTGACCAACCTGAACTCGAATTCTTTCTGCATTTCTTCACGTAGATTTGGTGGCAGCCCGAAGCCAAGGGCAGATCCATCACGGATAGAGGCTGCACGTCTAGTCCTTATACAGAAGCAATTGTAGAAATGATCTAAAGTCGACAGATTCCTCCATGTTTCGAAGAGGAAAAGTTTGACATGTTGGTTTCTAAAAGAATCCTTTCAGACCAGTCCTCATAGACTTCTCGCTTTTCAAGGATCTGTGAGAATTAACTGACTTTCCTTCGAGCCTTTGCACGCCACACTGTATCGAAACGAGACCGAAACGAATTCCAAGAAGGCGACGCGCAACATCGTGTGGGTAGCTAATTCCATAAATTCGGATTTTATAGGTCCTGCGAATGGATGAGAAACTGCGTTAAAATATTTACGACCCATTGGTCGTCAAAAGGACGAATTTTAAATATCTCAAAACTGCGGCGCAATAATCCTTGTGAAATCCGCGAAACTTTTCCCATTTTCCCGGCGCAATTCCCCGAAGGATGCTCCATCATTTTGGCCAAGACTAGCAATGTGTATCATTACACACATTTAACTCTGGCAATTGACTTTGGACCGCAAAATTCACTCACTGATGTGATCCTTAAATTATTGTCAACACAGTACATCACAATCCACATGTATGTATGGATATGTGTGTGTGTGTGTAGCCCGGTTTGAATAATTTTCTTTGCCCCCGCCTCGGGGGATAACCCCAGAACCGATGCCAGACATTCCTCCCGCTTGCCTAGGGCTTTTAGGATAACGCTGCAATAGAGTGGTAAGGATAATTAAATATTTATCAGTTTTTGTCAGCTCCGCAGAGACAAGGTGTGTGCGCTGAGGAGAGAAGGTGGCGATGTGGATGAAGCTACGCACGACAGATCCTTTTATTTTTTTTTCTTTGTTTTGTTTATCTGTTGTGTTGGGGCCGAAGGATAACGCAAGTGGCGAAGGGTTGTTGACAATATTTTGTTTATTTTCGCATACACATACATATGTTGATTATAAGGACGAAAAACCGCCCAGGATATTTCGCTAATCTCGATTTTTCGTGTTCGGATTCCTTTTTGCGGTCTCGTGATGGCGGGAGCCATCGTACATGTTTACGAGAGTACAATAGTCCTGGGACTTGATGTTGACATCGGTGTGTGGGGCTGGAGGGGTGGATATATTGGGCGTGCTCGCTCCATTTCACCGAGGATTGCGTGAAACGAAGTGATAAATTGGCAGATTGTAATCTTTGTGGTTGAGGGTAATTAGTACATTATAGCTCGCCGGAATGTCATACTCCTGCTGGATGATGGTTTCTAGATCGTGTAGGCTTGGTATGTGAATCGCTTAGGCGGGATGATTTATAACGGCACCAATTTAACTATAAAAATGTATTTTTAATGTCTTAATGAGGAAGAGTACCTACCTCGTGCATACCTGTAGGAGAGGTGGAGGTTTCCTGATGGAAATACAATTAATTAATTTATGAATGGCGGGCCGCTCCAATGGGCCTGGGGAAATCAACCTTTTGAGCATACATTTGGGATTGCTGCGCGAGATTTATCAAGGGTTTCAAAGGGTTCGAGTGGTGGTACGGGGTAATGTGAATTGATGACATGTTTTGCTGACAAGGGCTAATTCGAGTGCGCGACACATTTGGACGTTTGGTCATAAATGAGTGCTTAATGCTCGGTGAGATGTGACTTTTGATGTTGCGGCATGGTTGTGGGGTACTCAGAGGAATGGCTTGGAGTATGACTTGAGAATTACTATTACTATGGCTTAGTACTAGCTGTCTAGCTGTTTTTTAATAATCCAGACAAGACTTCATACATTTGGTGGCTTCAGTCTTGAGACAGAGTGCAGCTTGGATGCAGACTCAGGTTTAGGCCGAAATTAGTAGTAATATGGGCTTAGCTTGTGTTTTGAATAAGCTATACCCTTCCTTTTATTGCTATTGGAAGTGTTTTACCCTTCAACAGTGAAGGTCGGAGCAAAGATGAGCAGGCATTGCTGTGATTTCCCAGTTTAATGTGACAGGAGACATGTCGACACATGGAAAGAACGCAAACATGAAAAGACCCTATGGTTGAGGACACTTAGACCAACAATAGATCCGTGATGATACCATGTGGATCATAGGAGAAATTTTCTCTCTACCTACGTGTTAGCCCTTTTCGAACGGACAGAAACAAAGAAGGAGAGGAGCAGTTTCTTTCTCCTATTCATCCACACTTGGTTCCATTTGCTTGCTGTCATGGGGAATCCGATGAAACATGATGTCCAGGGCTGCAGAGGGTGTTTATGTTCCGCCTATCCACAGGCAAGCTGGACGCTGGAACTTGCTTAGATAGTCGTGATTCATGCCTTTTTCTGAGGCTGCCCTTCCTACAATCATTCGTGATGTACAGCAGGCGATTTATTTGAGGTTGGTATCCTCACGTGCTAATGTAGCTTCTTCTTAAAAGTTAGATCTCCATTTTAGTTTCCTATCCAGGCTGAGACCAAAATATTTCACTTTGTCAGAGAAAGTAAAGCTGATAAGGGTATTTGTTCAGTTTTCTGTGGATTGAAGCCCATACCATACCGAAGCACCCAACGAACTAGCTGGTTTAAAGCGTTCCGTAGAAGCACTTTTACAACTAACGGAACATAAGGGACTACTGTGCATCCCTCGGCTTCCAGGACTATCCCACCTAAATTAGTTCGCTAACCATACTTCCTGTAATGGGTGTGCCTCCACAGTACCCAATAACGTGAAAGAATTACTACTTCGCTTCATTATTTCCCCAGATACCACACAAGACTTTAGGCAGGCTATGTCGTTTTGAGATGGACCATGTTTGATCAGCACATCCTTTCAAGAATAACCGCCCTTGCCACGTAGACTGGTGGTTTCACTTCTTTAGACAGTATGTCGGTTGGTGCTTCTTAAGTCTGGCATACCAGGATACGTGTGTAGATTAGCCTTGTTCAAGCTAATTCATGATGGGAATCTATTCCGACTTTTTTCTTGGTTTGTTTCACATTCTATTTCAGGATCAAACCCTGTCTTTTCTTCCTAGCTTCCTGAATTCTCCTTTGAAAGTGTGATCGCCTGCTTCCTATGTAAGGCAAGCCGCAGGTCATTCCATTTGGAAAAGAGCGTTAGTTGGTCTTTGTTCAATGAAACTTGTATATCTCGACAAAGAGTACTCGACAGGGCATCATCCTAGTCCTATGTAGACTGGCATAAAACCGACTAGGTATTGTGGAAACGATTGGTCAGAAGGTGTGTCATTTGCTATATCTGAATCAGGCTAAGTAATGTCAAAGCCTCCCTTCCTTAGGTGCGAAAAGGTTGACATTACCAGCTTCCGATAATTGTTTCAAAATTTCACTTACTTCGAAGATGCTAAGGGGTAGGAAGATACTGATCCCTCTGTTGTTCTCTGAATATTTCTCCATAATGCTCGTGTCTATGTCAAAGACGAACTCTTTAAAGGACATGTGGTAGCACCTTTCCTTCAACTTTTGAAATGACTATGATCTACTCCCATTCGAAGGAGTACCGAATAAGGTTAAACTAAATTCCTTAATATGTCCTCCCCCTCGCCATGTGTAGGGAGTCCATAAGCTATGCCCCTTCTATTAAGCTCCCGCCATTCACATGCGATTAATGGAAATTACTTTGAAAAGAATTTCAATTTGCCAAAATCCTCAGCTTAAAATGCATCATCCATCGCCTGGTGGCTGGTGGCTGGTGGCTTCCCCCTTTCGCCCTTCGCCCTTCATAACGAAACCTGTGCTGCCATACGAGTACATATATTCGTTCTCGCTCGAAGGACCACAGACCGATTGCAGTAGTGCAGAAGTACTCCTAACAACTACACCACAACAGTATTTTGTTAGTGTGGAATCCTTGTTGTCTCGTACAGGTACAGATTTACAAAAAATAAATAAATATCCTTTAATCCTGTTTTTTTTTTTTTGTTTGGTGCCGTCACTTTGGCAAGAGTTCAAGTGCAGTAAATCCTTTTTCGCTTTTGTTTCGATGAAGTATGCATATACACTACGAGTATACCTCCAGTTGTTGCATTATCAAGGACGAGCGCCCGCCACCGCCCACCGCCCAACAAACAATGAGGCACAAGTCCAGACGGGCGTGAAACTACTATACCTAGAATATTCCAAAATTTATTCTTCGCTAGTGTTTGGTGGTATCATTTTCATGGATTTTTCGCAAATCCTCCAAGGAGTCCAACTAGAGCAGCGAGAGGAAGAGAAGACCAAAAAAAAAAAAGGACACACACATCGAATTAGTTCGGCTGGAGCTGCCAAAAATTTTCGGTTCCATTATTTCGATTCGTCGGCAAACACTTTTAGCGACTTTACATCATCAGAGGCACATTCCTGACTCTGGTCTGTGTGTGTGTGTTTGTGGACAGAGAATAGGCAGTTCGTGTAACAACATTTTATGACCATGTCCTTGCCGATGCACAACCTCATAGTCACGATGAAGAGAATTTTCGTATTATTTCGAATTCGTACTCGAGTTGATTTTTGTGTTGCCCCCCACCTCCCAACCGACCGACCGACCGACCGATGGGAGAGTGTAAATAACCCCCCCACAGCAGTGTCCTTTTCGGTTCCATATGACTGAAGAATGCAGATCGAATCGTGTCCTGTAACCGCTATATTCTAGCCATAGTCCCGCTCCCTCCCGCCCTCGAAACCGTCTACGTGGTTGCAACAATTCGGATTGCAATTTTCCGTTGTGTTTGGCTGTGTTAACAAAACCGTAAAACGAGGTTACTCCTCCTTCGTCGGCAGCAGTGTATAACAATGAAGCAGAATCCTAGAACAGCGGAGGGATACATCCTTACATACTTACACTGTGGCCGTCCGATGGCTTCGGCGGTGTAACTGTGTGCCAGGACTTTGAGAGACTTTCAGATTTGGATTTAGTTTTTGGTTGGGTTTCTGTTTGGTGATAAGATTCCTGGCGGGCATAGTAGAACAAACAAAAAAAAAACAAGAACTGAGTTTGATTGTTGTTTTGGCAGGATGCCTGAAGGTCTGGAGAGTTGATTTCTGATTTTTTTTTTCTCCTTTTTTTCTCTGGTCCTACCGACCGACGACGAGAGCGAAAGACGTTTTATGATGAGGCTCGAGGATGGGAATGTGTTGTACCACCCACCAGCGTTCAGTGGGTCATGAGCAGTTTTAATCAGTGACAGAGACAAATTGCAGAGCGTGGAATCGTTTGACCGTGAAAAGTTGTTTAGATTGTTTGGTTTGCGATATTGCCATGCATGTGTGTAGATTCTACAAAACTCGGGGTATGCTTGGGGGACAAGTGGAAGATTTGAGTTCACGACCTACTTATGGCGTTGATTATGCGTATATTCGGTTCATGGATGACTGTTTGACTGTTTTACCAACGAATATGTAAAACAATGCCCCACGTGAATCACAAAGTCCTTTCGATACACCGGAACTAGTATGAAATGAATCACCAGCTTGTTGCACTTGTTTCAAGACACCACTATCTCTGGTGGCTTCACGACTGAACTGAAAGAGAGAAGTTGTGGTATTATGGCTTGAAACCCACGTGTATTAGCTTGCAATACTTAGTGTTGGTTCAATTCGGTTTCCCGTGTCAACTACTAGTTCATCATCAAATTCTTTGGGGTGCTTCTACTAAGAGACAAGGAGACAAGGAATGTTTTACTCTAGCTTCGAGTTACCTATTTAATCCCAAGGGCCCCGTCGTTTTACTCCTTTCGATCGTATGTTGGACTAACTAACGAACCTCAGCTGCATAGAGTATTCCATAAGCTCTATGCATCGACTTGTTCCCGCCATGTACTCGTTCAAGGATCTCTTGCACTTTTGTGTGAGTATTTTCAAAACCGAAGTAAATAGACGACAGAAAAATCTTTCGGAGCCTTTATTCATAAGTTGAACCCTCTCCAAGCAAAGGTTATGATGGTCAGAAGGGCTACATCCTGCGTGAAGTAAAGTGGATGTATTGCCTTCTAGAGAAGTTCAGTCTTTGCATGGCCAGTGCTTGAGAGTGCATTTTATATCCCTATTTTTACATACTGAGAAGGAAGGTCCTTACAAACCAAGGTCTACCTTCGGCGAAGTTTGCTTCATGTAGCATAAGCCGAGATCACCAGAGATTCATCAATCAACTCCCCTTTGCCTATGTAAACATATTTTTTGGGTTACAAAGGACTTATAGATGCCAAAAAAATAACTCGAATCATGGGCTTATGTTAACCAGCACACTATCCTGAATCCTTTAACCGAAATCAAACCTTAGAGCAGTTTTGTTTGCCAGTACACCAAATGTACTCAATTGTAGCCTGTCACTTGTGAGTGTCCTTTCCGATAATTTTCAGTCTTGGTATCAATAAGGAACTTCTAGGATGTACCTTTGTTCGAAGGAATAACTTAAGCTGTACCGCCAGTTGATTGACTGTATTTGCGGCTGTATTTCGTGAATTCAGGATCCAATCAACAAAAATACGACGTTGTATGTGGTCTGCTGGCTTCAATTCGTACACCAGCTGGATCTTATAAGGAAGTACGCCAAGATCCTTATGGAAAACGCCGTTTAGTAAGGTCCTTTTTGTGAAAGAGCCAATTCTAGCCGTGCAGGCGGTGTTCGGATCACTGAGATCGGTGAAGAGGTATTTGCTTAGTGTGGCCTTTCTGATGTTGGCAAGTGCAGGGCATATGCCAAGGAGGTGACAGATGGTCTTCCCTTCTTCCTCATCTTCCTCAGCTTCTGCAAAAGTCATTGTGCCCAGTCATGCCCAGTTTTTGAGCATGTCTTCCTATAGCACAGTGGCCGGATAGAGAGGGCTCAGTGATCATAGAGAGGGCTCCTCTCGTGTATTTTAGGAGGCCTTTGGTCCTATTTTCGTTTAAGATTGGCCATAGCAGTCTGGCAGTGCTGCGATAGTCAAGCTGTTGCAAACGATGGTTGGCCACCCTTACTGCGTCGGCGTTGATAAGGTATTTAGCATACGACATAGGCGCCTTGATGTCGGTGACGTACATATATGCTATCCAGACCAGAGGAACCTCTTCTAGCCAATGCGTCAACTTCGCAATTTCCCGAAATATCACAGTGACCTGGTAAGGTGATCCTCTTGAAATGGACACATCTGGCTTTTCAAACACTTTCTCAGCTGCAGTGGGACTATTTTCACCTGACTTTGCCAAACGATTATGAGTTCACATTATTTGATTATTGATTCAAATTTTTCAATAAAATTGATCATAGCTATACGAGAAGGCCCTTGATTTGATGATCACAGCACAAACTTTACAAAAAGTTCAGCAAATATTTTCAACACTTTTTAAGTGAATTTTCACTATTTTTACACATTGTATGGGCATTTTTCGATCCGTATTCAAAAACCTCCTAAATTTTGTTTTTCAAAACTCATCGCAATAATAGTTGTGTGTCAACAGTTTAAAAAAGGAGTAAATTTTAAAATGACATCTCTTGTCGGATGACCCTAAATCGCGTCTGAACTGGTTCTTCCTTGATGAATTAAATGCTTCATTTCAAAGGTTAGTAACTGTTGTATTGTAAGGAAATGTATATGATGTATACCCTTGAGCCTTTAGCCTCATAAAAATCCTCTTGAACTTGGATCCTTAACTAGACTTTTCATTCTGTTACCCATGGCCTTATGATGAATGGTTGATGCTTGACAAGTATTCTTCTATATGGAAGGACTCCAGATCGATCATGCTAACTTGTGAGTGGACTTTTCTGCAATAGGAACGTGTTTTGGCATCTTTTTCTCGAGGCAATCTAGCTTTTTACAGGCTCTATCGAAGGGTTTGTCATTTCATCACATTTCGTGTCTATGCTTATAGACGATACACCTATTCAACAGATTCTAATACTATGATGCCACAGTTGAAGCTAATAGACACATGAGAGACACCATATCTTCTTAACGGGCTCCCGACCCGTGAAGAGTCCCTGCCTGAGACACGGTAGCCTTCCATTCTCTTCGATCCCGGGCACGCTGCTTCCAGTTGTCCTGACCAAGCGCTCTGGCATCCGCGATAGCTTGGTCTTTAAAACGGAGGTTCGGTCTTCCTTGTCGTCTCGAACCTGGGGGCTGTGAGTCGAAGATCCTCTTTGCTGGGGCATTATTGTCCATTCGCTCGATGTGGCCGAGCCAGTGTTGTCGACGTATTTTGGCTTTTTGGACTACATCCACATCTTGGTACAGCTCATAGAGTTCGCGGTTGTATTTTCTCCTCCATTCGCCCTCCTCGCATGTGGGATCGGAAATTCGACGAAGAATTTTTCTTATCTTATCTGCTTATCGTCCAGCACCATATAGCAGAACTGGCAGGATCAGAGTTTTGCAGAGCATAGGGTAAGTCTTCGTCGAATCTCCACTAGGGTGTCGTTCGTGGAGTTGATACTTACTCCGAGGTAGGTAAACTCCCTAACTACCTCAAAGTTACTGTTGCCAACAGTGACGTTTTGTCCTAGGCGGTGGACCGATTCTTCTTTGTTTGTTGACAACAAGTACTTGGTCTTGTCCTCAGTTACTTCAAGGCCAACTCGTTTCGCCTCTTCTTCAATTGCCGTGAAAGTTTCTGTAACGGCACGCTGGGAGCGACCGATGATGTCGATGTCGACTGCATATCCCAGCAGCTGGACAGATTTATTGAAGATAGTGCCTTCCGTGTTGACACGGATGACAGGCGATGAATGCTGTCGTATGCGGCTTTAAAGTCGATGAAGAGGTGGTTGGTCTCGACTTGAAATTCGTTGGTCTTTTCCAAGATTTGCCGATCTGCCGGGCCGGAAGCCACACTGGGACGTGCCGAATAGTGTGTTGCAGAAAGGTTGCAGACGTTCACACAGTACATTGGATAGGATCTTATACGCGACATTTAGCAGGGATATGCCTCGGTAGTTCTTGCCATATAAACTCTATATATAGGGACACCATATACCTCACTCCAAATCCAATCTGTCATATTCAGAGGATTCCAGGTGGTGTAACATTGTCCACTTATGCCCAAGTCTAACTTTGATCCAAATCAACCTCCGAAACCGCCTCAAGTATTCCATATCCCAGATGCTCATCAGCCCTGTGAAGGGGAACACAAAATCTAAGGCAAAAAGGACGAAAAAATCACGGATTCTTCAAAGTTACTTTAAAACAACAAGTCGTAAAGAACTACTCTCCCCTTCGCACCATGTACCTACCAATTCCATGAATAAAACTCTCAGACAAAGATTTATTTAAATGAAAAATTAATATCCTTCCTGCTACCGGGCATTTCTACTCCGACTGTAGACGGCACGCGTATATCCCTTACCGCTGAAATACCTGTACTGTCTTTGAAACAACAAAAAAGAAAAGAAAAAACACTTCCATCCACATAAAAATACCTCAAAAAGGACATTGGATTCCTTCCTTCCTTCTATAGGTAGATACAACAGAGCACAGAAAAAAATAAAGGATCTCCTCCGACAATTTATTTTCCAATATTAAATTGCTGTTGATTTGTGTTGTCCTGAAAAGAGGAAGGACCCACAACAGCTCTAGCTAACTTTTCTGACAACAACCGACAGCGAGGATCATCGTCACGATGCGACGCGAAGGGAAGCAGCATTCCTTGCTTTCATCCTCTTTTCAAAGGTTATCCGATATCTCTAAAGCGAATCTATAAAGTTCCTTTGGATAGGTTGGTGTTTCTATAAAAGGATGTGTGTCCTATTAGATTTCACATAAGGTGTATCTAGGATCATGTTCTCCGTAGATATGGATGTATCTACCTGTTGTGTGCGTGTGTGTTGAAATTTCTCAGTCAACAATATATCCTCGAATCGGAAGTAGGTGGATGTGTTGTGGTTGAACGGTGTGGTTACTTTCGCGACAGCTATTCTAACAATAAGGAACCGCCTGAGGGAAAACTAGTTAAGCGCACTACACCAGCAGGATGTCATCAATAGAATCACAAAAAAAAAAAACCTTTCAGTTGAAAATTGATATGCACCACTCGATGGCGAAAAAAAGACAAAAAAACGTTTTAGTTTGGGTTTTTGGTTTCGCGGGTAGCTAGCAGGATGGGATACCTTTGACAAGTGACGGAAGGAAATTCGAGAACTGTTGGGAAACAAACAAACACACGCTTTCAGGTGGTTAGCGTTTCGGGGGGCGATACTGGTGTCTTTATGAATTCGGTTATTCTACTCACGTGTGTGTCGTATTTCTGGGCGATTCCCGTGGGATGGTACTGTTTTGATTGGCGGGGTACGATTTGCAGAGACTAACCACAAGGAGTGCCATTCATTTTTGTCTTCTGAGGAAGTGTATTCTGGTGTTTTAAACATCTGCTTGTGGCTTTTGGGTGCTTTAAGTGTGAATTTTTGAGAAAATATGGAAGTAGTACCTTGAAGATACCTCAATCCTAAGGCAGTAGTTCGACGCACTAACCACTGAGTGACGGCCCCCAACACTTTAGGGTTACACTTACTGACTTAAGTAGAGTGATCTTTAGGTGAGTCATAGGACTCATAAAACACTGTTTATTGAGGGTTTTCGTTGGGCGTTTTAGAATCAAGATATCAAGAAATACTAATAACACACTTTTTCCAAACTGTTTTCAACCTGCCTTGGAACAGGGAGAGGTTGCGATTTATACCAAAGTGCAAGGAAATGTAGTCCATATAACGAAAGTGTTGTAATAGGAAACTTTGATATCACTTGAAGGACAGGACAAAAACGTCACCCACTCTTCAGATATTTAGACAGTTCCTCTACTCTCGAACAGTCCACGTTGAAGGTCCTTTAGTCGATCTACCTTTCAGAAGTTTTGTTTGTAGAAGAAAGGACTGCTAAAGCCTGTCACCGGAGCAATCTCTATGTCAGGTTCACTAATATATTGTAACTGTCTACGGCTATGACCAGGAATGTTGCTTCAACACTCCGATATTAGAAAGAAGAGACGAAACTGACTCCAAGACTCTTGAAAAATACTGAAAGTCAGAAAACAAAGTCAAATATAGAGGCTTTATTCAAACTCGAACTATGAAGTACGTACAAATAAGTTGGGAGTGTACCTCCATACCAAACTAATGATCGGATCTATTGTGCACCCCTATCGTAGCGAAACTTAAAGGGGCGCTCGGTTGAGTGTACGGGCACCCTGAACCGTCCAAAGATTGTACATTCCCGGACAGATTGTTCAAGGCTCAGAAATGGTATTCGCCGAAGTCACATTCCTGGCTTTTGCGGCTCCTCGTTAGCCGATGCATGATCACTGGAAGCCTATGGCCTTGTTTTGACAAGAATAGGACCGACCGAATTATGCTAAAGGATAGGAAGTCCCTTTCTGTCCTTATAGGAATTATTACGGGGCATAACTCTCTTCGGTACCACATGTGAAAGCTAAGACTCACGGCTGAAGATTTATGTCGGGGATGGGGAGACGAGGAAGCTACAACCCACTTTCGCTGTCACTGCCCTGGGCTTATCCACCTTAGAATCAAATTTCTAGGCACTTTTTCCGTGACCTTGAAGAATTAGCAAATAGACCAATCAGTGAAATTTTTAGATTCATCAAATCCACAGGATGGTTTGGTGATTCACAAGATGTACACTTTTTTCCCCTTTGGGTATCACAATGGGTCTGTAATGACCTGAGTGTGGCTATGTGATATTTTATTCTAGTAGCCTACCCACATACCTAACCTAACCTAACCTAACCGATGCATGTACATATGTAGATATCAACCACCTTTGTAGGATGTAGTTTAGTGGAAAAGTGTCTTGCGGTTGCTAAGGCTTGGAGTAGGTCGAGTAGGTACCGGAGGTGACTTCTTCATCGGGTTCTGATTCGTCCGCGCAGATCAGGATTCTACTCGAGTTAATGGTTCTATCGTTTGACCAATCGACTCTTGAGGGGAAAATTATTTTAGCGTTTAGACTAAAGTCAGCTGTGGCTGGTGTCAGATTGTTCTTTTGCTGTACCTAGGTGTGGTTATCTAGAAGTACTGCCTTGAAATGAATGTCATCCTCATCATCAAGTGTTTGGGTGGTGTTCCTATATCATTCAAATTTAGATCATAAATAGGCTTACTTGTCATTTATTCTTAATACTAAGCAAAACTTTTATGATTTTAGTATGTAGCTTCTCATAATGAAATTTTGTTAATTTTTTTTTTCTTTTTTTTTTCTTTCAGGTGAGTGATCCTGGTCATCTCTTAATATTTTACATCGTACTAAGGGTTCGTATATATTTCTCATACTATGTGCATATGTAACATATTCAATACAAGTCTCTCAGTAGTGCTTTAAACTTTCGCTAAAATCGTGGTCATGGCTATGGTATTGATGTTGATCTTGCCCTCAGAGAAGCAAGGATCAATTCGTACTGCTCGATATCTCTTTTGCTCTTTCTCACTAAAAACTCCTTGATACATACATACTTTAAGGTCATGCTAGAGATCCAAAGCCGACAACTCTGTATGTGGCCTTGTTCTAGACAAATCTGTCGTTATGCCTTGTTGAGGCGTAAAGACTCATAACAAACTTCTTTACAAAACTCTTTGCGTATGGCTTCAAATCAGACTCACCGAGTCACTTAGGAAGATCACTGCTAAGAACGCCACTAATTGTACGTAGAGGATCTGACAAGGAGGTGCAACGAATTGGTCAGTACCATCTCTTTATGGATGACATACCATCTGATGAATTGGTCAGGGGAAGTACTATTTAGAATGATTGCGATACACATAGAGGTCATTACGAGATTGACAGGGTGTCATGTGTTTATTTCATCGTACTGCTGAGTACAAGTTCGATTCTAAATTTTCAAACAAAACCAAAGCAATTTTTCCAACTTATCACTTCGAGCGTCTGACAATCTCTCGAGAGGACAACTGTCCACTCTAATAAACTTCCTCATTAGACCACTGTTATGGATGTACCATGAAGTATTCGCAACAGTCCTGAATTCGAAAAAATGGATAATCACCAAGTACATATCCACAGAGCGTCATATGTAGCTCAACACTGGCTTTGGTGTCTGGTTGTCTAGGACTATTCTGCTAAATGCCATTTCACTTTTCGTTTCTTAATGTCCAATCCAGTACTTTTGATTTGAGTGTACTCTTTTCCAAGACAGGCTTATTTGTGAAGTCATCTTTGTTGGAACCTGTCTGCAGTAACTTATAACATTTGCGTCAAGTTTGACGTTGAAACTCCCACCGCCTAGCTGAAACAGATGTGTCATTGGCAAGAGGTGCAGTTTTAGTATAAGCTGTAGGTCGCTGGTATAAAAATAATGTAAAAGAAGCCCAAGGATACTTCTTTGAGGAACTCCAGCTTTTCTCTGCAAAGCAAGAGCAATTTTTTTTGGTTTGTGCGAAAGTAGCGAGATACTGTTCCCGCAGATGTGCTTGTAACTTACCATACCCCTTTGGAATCTTGGATTCATTCAAGGAGATGGCGCAGAGCACACACTTTTCTTACTTATTCATTTTCAATTTGGCTATTATACTGTATCTCGAGGTACGTTGTGGAAGAAAGTTGTCCATATACAGCTGTCCCTTATGGGTCCAAGACGTAGACGCCGTCAAAATTGTAGTGTCGTACTTGTAACGTCGTACTTGTAAGCTTAGATACTTATAAGCATAAGTAGCTGAGCTGTCCTCTGCAAGATTTTCCCATGCCTCTAGTACTGTGTAAATGAAGTTTCTCAGAATTGCATCACCTTGCCTAAAACCTTTCTCCATATCGAAGCCCTAAGTATGGTTATTTCTATCTTTTCTCAATTTTGCAAGAATAGGCTTAAGATTGCTTCTATATACGTTTTATGTGGATTAAAACTGCATCCTTCAGGGAGGGGAGGGATCTCCATCAAACCGACACGTGCTGACCGAGCTCTGTGAGTGCTTCTCTACCGAAGATGCTGGATCCAGATACAGAATATCAGTGAAAATTCTGACTATTTCTTGGGACTGTGCCCCAATGATTGGGGTGAGTGTCTGACAAACATTTGAAAGTACCGGTACCGATACTGTATTTTAAAGTAGACTTCTTCTACCTCTATAGCCTCATACGGGCCTGTAGTGTCAAATAATTCGATTTGTATTTTGTTATTCTAATCAATGTAACCAATAAGTGTTTCTGGTGTAAACCTACAGTCATCCCATACCTACATACATATGTATATATGTATATATGTATGTTATAAGCAATAGCAGGACATTAGGAATACTATATGGATTCCATTTTGAAGGATGAAGACAACTATTGTTTTATTTCCAAATATGCCTCTCATCTCTCGAATACACTCGTACGGTATTGCAGAATTGAATCCTTTCGATATTTGCAAGCAATTAAATCAGAATGCAATACCTCGACAAAACGTGCCTAAACTCCTGCCATTGTACTTTAAAATAATTCAAGAAGCAACTTTACCCAACGAATACAACTACTTGTACATATGTATGTATCTGCCAAATCGAGTTATAATTCCTGTTCATACAATCTTTTGAGAAAATTCCAAACATCCTTCCAAGGAATTATTTCCATTTTCAGAAAACTTCCACCAGAGTTTCTTCGATAAAAGACAAATAAATCTGACCATAGGGTTCAGTTAAAACTTTTAAGGACACATTCTATTCGTTTGACAATTGTTAAAGTTCTAACAACTACGAATAGCATGTCCTGTTCGGAGAGAGATACGAGTATGTATGTATGTATAACCCAGTTACGATTTATGTTTCATCACTTAATTTGCTTCTCCCCACACACCCCCGCTCCGCGTGCATATCCTTTTCGTTGCTGTGCACCGGTGGGCAAATGAAATATTTTTTTTTCGAGCTGAATCCTTGGAAATAGTAATGCGGGCGTATCGCCAACGCAATCCTTCTTTTTTTGGTGAATAATTCCCACCTCCCCCCGGGGCTATGCTGTGCAACATACCGTCGCACCCCCAAAGGAATTCTATCAACATTCTGTGCATACATTCACCCACTATCGGCATGGTGGTGGTAGTAAATTATTCAAGATTTCCTCTCGATTTCAATTATTGGAATTTGACTGGTTGTGCAGGAAGGGGTGGTTTGGGGCCGATTGTTGTATTAGTCGACTGGGGCTAGCCGAAGCTCCCTAAGACCTGCAGACAAAGTAAACGCGCCCCGGATAGCTTGCTGCCTGGTAATTTTACTCTCGAGGTAATTTATTATGATCGTATATTACTTTGTCAGTATGGGGTGGGGGGTGTCTAGGACTCGAGAACTCCAATCTTAATATTTATGCAAATATGGAATATTTTGTTTACCCGGGGAGAGCCGGGGCTGCTTCAGTGCTTTATTCCTGGCAACAGAGTCGAGGTGATAAAAAATGTATGAATCGCCGTAAGGGGTGATTCGAAATAGTAACGTGAAGCATAATAGCGCGTTTGTTGTTGACTTGACAAATTGAGGGTGGCATTCGAGTAGATCCTCTTAATAATTCAGTCATTCGTCTGTGAGGAGGATTTGTAGCGTGCGCATGTACATATTCGCATTTGGCCCGAACGAACAAACACACATGTTGCTGAAGGGCGAAATCTTGCGAATAAGGTCCAAACTCGGTAAGGTTGATTGGAGTTGTGAATTCGTAGAATACGATGGGAGTGGGTACTTGTTTTGTTGGAGTTTTTTTTTTTGGGGACTTTTATGATGCTTCATCAAGTTGGGTGATTCTGTGAAAAGGATGAGATGGACCCTGGGGACATCAGTACTAACTACATGCTGAGAAGAAGGGGAGTGGTTGGGCATGATTTTTCGTCATCGATTTGCATAGGAACATCCAGCACTTAGGGGATATTCTAACGAATTTCAGCATAAGGATATGTTTGACTTGAAGACCAAACAGATTTCCAAAAAAAAGGGGGAAAAGGTTGGCTAAACAGGCGTAATTTGCTTGGCATTTAAAGTTTTAGTTCTGAGTTCTTTAGGAATTGCATTCGAAGCTGAGAAAGATTACCTGACATCGACAGATCGACTGCTTTCTACTAGGGTTGCAAATATCAGCATCGCACAAGTTTTCATTTCTCCTATTCTTTTGCCGTTGGAATGTGGAGAGCAACGAACGAGGAACAAAATATGGTAGGACCTTCTCTTATTTGGCTTTTAACAGCATCCTCCCACATCCACTGGCCATTTAAACTGCCTCATGGGAACCAAATATGTACGTATGCATGCAAGTTACATCTCGTTTAACTTATTGCCTCTACATTTCCGCCATTCGTTGTCTGGTTGTCCTTAGATAAAGCGTTAACCGAAAACTCCCCTGCAGCACTAGACATTTTCTATCACCGGACATCGCTTGAGAATTTTGGTAGGCGGCTGCAAGTGAAGCTGTTCGTCTCAAAGCTATAGCTCAGTGGTTCAGTCTAAGTAATTCCGAAATAGCTTTCCGAAACTAAGGTTTGACATTCTGGGAAGAAGAGGTGTTCAGCGAAAACGAGTAGATCCACTTTGGATCCGACTACCGACGGAGTAGGTTACTCGAGGTGTCTCTCCTTCCATCTTTCTAATCATTGCAGCGTATTCCAGGATGACGATTTAGGACGTCCTCAGAAGAAACCCGATATCCACTACAAATATCTGCTATCTTTTCAGATAGCCAAACAGCTGTCTAATCCTTGGAATCTTTCTTTAGACTCTAGACTGTCGTTCGTCTCTATAGGGTCGAGGTATAGGGAAATTCCAGGGAATTGCAGGGGCGATCAACTCGCCAGACGTAGATACTACTTAACTTACTCTACTATGTGAGCTACCCAAGGTATCCCATCCGCTGTATGCAAACCTAAATGAACGTTGAATTCTCTCGAAATATCAAATCTCAGGTCTACCCTGGATCTGAAACGCTCTAGGATTTTGCTCTCTCTTGCCGGATTGCGTATTAGAAGTATTCTTTTTCAAAGACCTTGGTGATGTTATTAACACCGACTTTAGGAGTCTACTACGCTTCATTAGAGGCTCACATTGGTTTCACGAGTAGGTATGGAGATTTGTATGATCCTGGTGGTATCACAATGATGTTGATGATAGCTGGCAGCCACGTTAAACCTAACCTAAGCTTCACCTCTGTTTTACTGCAGCATTATGTTCATTTTACAGCAAACCGTTGCACTACTTGGCACTGTTCGGCAACTTATTGGGACATCTATGGCATTGGTTTGTACCTCTTGCCCCTGGTTGGCACTGCTTTACCATGTTTGGCACTGTTTTGCATTGTTTGCCACTGTTTGGCACTATGACCATATCTTTAAGATCAATCCCCTCGTTCGAGTCCACATGAATCTAGGTCAATGTTTAGCTTAGATTTAGTTGTGGTTCCATGAGAGTAGTCTCAGCTACAGTTTCCCTTGGAGAATTTGGTCTGAAAATACCAAAAACCAACCCA
The DNA here is from genome assembly GCA_963583995.1 of Xylota segnis. NCBI lineage: Eukaryota > Metazoa > Arthropoda > Insecta > Diptera > Syrphidae > Xylota > Xylota segnis. Next base: position 10,492,743 of record OY757238.1, on the reverse strand, counting down.
AAGTATGAAGAGGACCCAGTTGCTCTGAAAATAGTTCCTTTTCTGTTCATAAAAACCATTCCATGTATGTTGAAAGTATCGTCTCCTTCGTTACAAAACTCTTCAATAATTCTATCTGGTTAAATGGGTTATAACAAGCCAATCTACCTGCGTTCTTCGTTCCTTATGAATCTGAGTTCTTTTGGTGAAGGTATGCAGATTCCATTCCTTTCAAGACTAGCTTAGCTGCAAAGTGTTGACGGACTTCAATTCATGCTCAAAGTCTTTGTCCAGTTTCCTTGGGTGGAATAGAGTCAGTCTTCAGTAGACCAATATTCTTACCACACTTCTTGATGAGTGCGAAGACCAGACCACCGTGTAGAGCCACATAGGACCTTCTTCCTCCAGCGTTTAATGTTGTCGCACAAATTCTCAACTATATCCCATCTTCCCAAAGCCAAGTGCACACATGCACAACCATTAAGCGATGTTGTAAGAAATAATTGCTATTGTTTGGCAAACGACAACAAAAAAAGTAACAACTTCGCGGCGCCGCTGTGTGTGGTACGATGGAGCACGTTCAGCATCCACCCATGCCCAGCCGAGCATGGATGGCTTCAGATATATTTTTCTTTTTTTTGTTATATGTATGTCCTATGTCCTGGTGTCACACAACGCATTGACTGCATTCAACTGGGGATAATGATGTACCTGCTGCTGTTCGAACCACCTGCTCCATTAAGCACACAACACGGATTGTGATTCTCTCTTAACCAAGGAAGCAACACGAAAAGTAAAAAAAAAGCTGAAACCTCCTCATCGTGTTTCGCCGCAGTACCATGTTGTCTTTTGGCATTTTGTCCACTAGACCTTGGATTAATATCAAAAAGGAGGAGCAGCACCACACAAAAAAAAAAACAAAAAAAAAATCTCTTACATTGTTCACCCGACCACGACTGCCACCTGTTTCGGGTAGGCATCCCAATCGCTTGGGACGCACTAATCCGTCGCCATCGAGATATTGACCACACGAAGTAGTACCAGAAGCACCAGGAGTACCTACATACCTCCTCCAATTCGATTTGCAATCGTTTTACCATTTTTATGGCCGGATGAATTTGCATTTATCTTTTAGGATGTATCTGCTGCGGCCGGTGTGCACCTCCTTCCTTTTGTCATCCGATGAGCAGGGCATAATTTACTTGGCTTCATTTTGGTCGATCACCTTTATTGTTGTGCGTATGCTATGAGTACCTGTATCACCTTTGGGTTGCTTTCCTTTCCGGCCGGCCGTCCACCACCGTCTGACCCTCTTCATTGGCGAATCCTTTTTCCTTTGCAAATCCTTTCAATTTTGTTTTATTTTTCTTTTTTTTTTTCTTTGGATTTCGTTTTTAAAGCTAATCCTTATGACCAGGTGATATTTTTTGGGCAAGGGATCATTTTTATTTTCGATTTCGCTGTGTGTAGATACATTCAACCGGTGGTGGTGGTTTGTTTTGAAACATTTTTCACCCTTTGGGACGAAGGATGGAGTAGAAATATTGTTTTTATGCCAAATTGGCAGGTGGACTTTTCTCTTCTTCTTCAGAAGTTAAATCCAGGATTGGAAAATGTGTGTATGTGTTCGATTTTTTTGTGTTGTTTATCTGGGTGTGGATAAAAAGATTCAGATATATGGATTCGGATGTTTTGAGGTCAGCATCTGTTTAAGCCCTCTGCGTTGGATATTGATAGTGTGTCTCTTCCGGAATGGATGGCTGCAGATGGACACACTTCCTGTTATTGCTTTAATTTTGGTTTTTTTTTTTTTTGGTAAAACAATGTGTGCTGTAGTGTGGGTGTAGTATGGTACATAAATTTAGGAGACTGACACGACTAGCTTCCATCGTCTCGGCGATTAGAGATGACTGTGTTGTCAACTGAAGCAGCCCCTGACAGGCAGTCAGTTTGTTAGTTGCATGTATAGCACCAATTTGAATAAGGATGTCCATACTACTAACCGAACAAGGAAAAGTCCAAGTCATTTGACTGTTTTCTAGATCCATCACCATCCTTTTGATAGTCTTATGAAGGTCATAACTATGACAGCAGATTTATGAACCAAATTTCCTTCAACTCTCGCTCAAGGATATGTAACGATACTCTAGCTCCTGAGCAAATAGGTATGAAGAAGGGCTATGCCGGCAACTTTTGTGAGAAGGAAGGATAGAACGAGGTTTTTGTCAGTAAGCCTAAATATCTCTCCTGGTTTTTATCATACTCTTGCCAAACACAGTGTGATGATCAAAGTCAACATCTAGTATTGCAGTTTAATCTTCCCCAATCCGCCTGCTCCTGGTCACACCAGAGAGTGTAAAGGAATGCCCTGTTCTTTTCGGTTTGTAGCCCTCCTTCACCGACTGGTTATCCTTGTCAGTTTGTAGCCATCCATCACCGACAATGTACGTGTATCTGAGGTACGTTATCCTCTTTAAAAAAAATTTACATATTGAGACTCGCAACACTAAGGCATGCGATGATGGGGTATTCCAGGGATCTGGCAAACAACTCGAAGACTGGAGGTAATCAACGTTGACAGGTAGAACCCAATTTCTTTCAGGTAAGAGGGATTGGATACAATGCTTCGAGACTATGAACGTAGCTTTTTCTTCTAACCTACTTCCCAATGCAATCTGAGGAAAAGTTTTTCTGGTCGATACCTGAGATAAGTCTTGTAGTATGATTAATAGATCCTGGGAGAAGCAATTACCCATTTACTTTACATTTGAGAACTCCACAAGCTACTGCTCACTTTGAAATCCTCATAGATTCATAACCTTCTGGATGACAGCCGAGATGCGGTCTTCCAACTTAACTACATACATATGTGCTGCTACAGCGATTAGATTTGCTTCTTAAACCATCATTGGCTGTTGGTTTCCGTTCAGTTTCTTAACGTGTGTAGTCATCTTGGATTAGTCCTACACCCTTAAGCAAACAGCCAATCTTGAGCTATCTTCACCCACAACACCTATGTATAGTCATGAGTTGAGCATCGCTTCATGACAATAACCATCCCCTATGGACTCAGATCAAAAGTAAACCTTTTTACCCAAAAAACTTAGTATAGACGCGTCAAAAATGCTATCCTTCAACGCATCACCAGAAAAGGGTTTGCATCCCACAAACTACACATCAAACCCACATTTGCGTGGCTAAATGCCACTTCACATTCCGATCCTTCAGGAACTTCTTCGCCTTTCAACGTCCCGCTCTCGGTACTATTCCAAAAATCAAAGACTCTTTCTGCAAAAAAAAAACCAAAAAAAAAAAGGAACAAAAACCACAGGCGAAAATACCCGACCATAAATTCCTTCCGATTTGCTTCGAGAAACCGTAACGCAAAACTTTATCCCTTCTGGGTAAATAGCCATGCATGGAACAACCCACCAGCAACAGTAGCCGTAGTCGTAGTGTCTGTCGTTCACTTTAAGTGCTCGAAACAAAGAAATAAAAGGAATAACTTCCTCTTGGTCGACAATAAAACGGTAATGCATATCTCCTTGCAGGTACGACATTCCCTTTTGAGAAATACACCCATGGACGTTCTATGATTACTCCTTCTGAATTTGTGTAGCTATTTTGATAGTAAATCACTTAAAAGTTTTCGTCATCTTCTTGTTCCTCTAGGGCCCACACACACACAGCCAGCCACACACACTAGGGACACAATGGAAGTAGAAACTTTGAGAATTCCACATATTTTAGCTTCTATATCATATTGTTCCGTAAATATCCTTTTGATGGAAACTTAGTGGATGGTCTCGAAACCATGCCATAAACGTTCTTAATATTATTACTGTGTTATCTTAGATTTTCTTAGGAATGAATTGTACAAGGATGTGTGTGTTTGTATATGCACTGAAAGAAAGGATATTATGTCTCTAAACATAGGTATGTTCGTTCTTCCGCCGTTTATTTGGTAAAACTCCAATGAATTCACACGAACGATACCTTGATTCCACTCTCGATACCGAAAAACTAGGTTTCTGTTGGTGTTCCTCCTTGTTTCTAACGTCCCTTAACCCGCGAGAAGTGACAGGAGCTACAGAAGATCGCTTGCTTTACACCAGATTGGACCTAGTCACAGCAGGTCTTAGATTCACTTTCAGTCAGAGTCTCAGTCCCAGACTCTGTATGAACTATAACCTCAGCTTAAGCCGCAGTATCAGTTGCAAATGAAGTCTCCATCATGGTTCCCATACAGTCTCAGTTCAATTTGCTTTCCAATCCAATTCCAATTCCAATGAGACCTTGCTTGAGTCTTACTTCAGACTCAGAATCTCAGTAATGCAGACCCAACCTCAGTTCCAGATTCCTTTTCAATTTTGGTCCACATTTTCGTTTCAGAATTCTCTGTCTCAGACTAACCCTTAGGTTTACATTTGGTCTCAGCTTCAGGGTAAATCTAGAGCTCCAAGATCAGCTGCAAAATCAGTTGCAAATAAAGCTTCTATCTGGGTCTCGATCTCGGTCTCAGACTAAATGCGAATCTTAATACAGTCTTAGCTTAGTTTCTATCCGAATCATAGTCTGACACCTTGTTTGAGTCTTACTTCAGACTTAGAATCTCATTAGGACAGTGCCAGCCTCAGTTCTAGATTCACAGTTTGGCATCAGGATTAATTAAAGGTCTCATACTAACTCTCAGGTTCAAACACAGTCTTAGTTTAAGGGCGTCGAGCTCCAAGAGCAGCTGCAATATCAGTTGCAAATAGAGCCTCAATCTGGGTCTCGGTCTCCGATTGTCTGCGGGTCTTAGTTCAGTTTTTATCCCAATCTTAGTCTCATACTTTACTTGAGTCATATTTCAGACTCAGAATAGTCCCGCCTCAGTCCCAGATTCATTCTAAGTTTGAGTCTCCGTTCTAGACTTAGAATCAATCGCTCATCCACTCTTAGTCTCAGACTACTTCTTAAGCTCAAGTCAAGATTCAGTTTCAGTGCAAAAACTGAGCTCTATCTGGGGTTTCTCAGTCTCAGTCTCAGTCTCTGTTTCAGATTAAGTTTCAATCTAGCGAATGTTTAGAATCAGTTTTTGGTATGGCAGATGCAATAGTCTACTCTAAGCTCCAATCTTCGTCTCAGACTTTAGTTCAGTCTCGAAGTAAGGTTCACAATTTGGAATATAGTCACAAACCTAGTACCAGATTCTATGTGAGTCACAAAGTATTATATAGATTGAGTCTATATTCTACTTTCTGTTTAAGCCTGAGTTAATCTAAGTCTCATTTTGATTTAAATCATAAATTCAGTCAAAGGCTTAGCCTCATAGTTTCACCCTAAGATTCAACTTTAGTCACGATCTAGCCAGTTTCAATTGCATTTCATCCCTAGTCTCTAAGACCCAGGTTTTGTGTAAGTCACAGTCTCAGTCTTGGTCAATCTTTTGTGTTTTTTGTCACACTATCAGACTAAGTCTCAGTCTTAAGGTTCTCCGGCTTAGACTTAGTCTCATCTCGGACTCAGTGTCGATTTCAGCTTTGAACCAAGTTTCAGTTCTAGTCTTAGCTAGCTCACACTCCATATACAGTACTATTTCCAGTCTCGATTTCAGTCTTAATCTCCGTTCAAGCCTTGGTTCTGTCTAAGCCTTAGTATGGACTCGCTTAAGCCAATGTTGATCTTTCAATTCGTAGATGTGCTTGACTAAGGAAAGGATGCACTAAGCGTGGCTCAAGCTACTTTCTAGAATGAACACACTATCCTTCTCGCTGTCGACCTAGAAAGCCACAAGGAAGCCATCCTATTTCTTACCGTGTACCATTCGTCTCAACGAAACCCACACAACTTAATACTTAAGATCCTTGACAATGTTAGAGTTTTGCAAAAATTCCTATTACACAAAATGCCATTCAACTTGGACCTGGACGTTGTTGGTTCAAGTTCTCCTCAAAATAGGATGCAAAACAAACTATCGTCCGTCTGAGAGAATTTTCTTTATCCTTTCTGTTGTGCAACCAAAAACCACATAGGTACATACATACCTACTCACATGTCTGATAAGTATCTTCTCATAGATTCGAATACATTCTAGGATCTTAAACTATGTTTTGTTATGCGATTTCGAACGGTTATTATGGCCCCGAAGGTAATTAAAGTTTCTATGTTTTGCATACATAATGTGTCAGGTAATTCTGGCACCAAGAAGTTCACAAGGAAGAAAATCCTTGTCTCTGCATCACTGTGGGTATGATATGAAAAAGTCATCATCTTACCAACAGGGAGGACCTACTATACTACAAAATGCGAATATTTTATGTGATTGGCTTCGAGCAGGAGTCCTTCTATAAGTTTTTGTCTATCGTATCTGGCTATTTATACATATGTATGTATAATCGTGTTCCTGGTATTCCTGGTGTTCCTGGTGTATTTGGTTATTTGGTTCTTGTAGATATTGTGAAGACTGCCATTGGAAATTGATGAGAGTATCTCTTGGGAAGAAACTAAAGCTTTGCTATACTCTGTCGGAATACTAAAATCAGAGGTTAAGGGGAGACTGGTGTGAACTATCCAAATTAACCGGATTAGGAACGATCTATACAACCAGGACAATCATTTCTTTAGCCATACAAGGTATGTACTTTACTAGACGTTTTGGAATGGTTCAGTATAAAAGTATTATCCAATCTGCTCTAGTGACATTCACAAGAAGAAAAATGGTCAATCTAGGACCTATCAGCATCAAAGGTTATATCTCCGTCATCTTTGACAAAAATTTAGGCTAGAATTCCAATACCAAGTCAATCAGCTAGCGTGCCTCTAGAATCAAGACGTCTTTTCAACAGAATTTGAGTACGACGATTGCAACGATGGTGAGATCCATGTGGGACTCCTGACAATTCTCAAAGCGACATGGCGAACACTTTACTTTGCATCTGACTTGTCGTCATCTGTTCCTGGCAAGGAACTCTTGTGTAGAATTAGAATTCGGTTAAACGTTAGCTCCTCTCATATGCACACCCATGTGTGCACATATCAGGCCAATCTACCATAGATTTCGACCTAAAAAAGGAACCATGCCAGCACGATCATCAGATAACTGTTAACAAAACCCTGACTTCTCTGATCTCCTTCCAGCGATTGCAATCCAATTCGCTTGCGCGCTGCATAACCGAACAAAACCGATCCCTGGCTTTGATAATAATCCCATGCTCTCTCTCGCATGCATACTTAAGCCGAATCCGATTGAAGCTAAACCCAAAACCACCAATTATACCGTCCAGGTGGAACTCACTTGCATCTCTCTTGGTCGTGTCGTCCCTACCTGAGCGATACCATCATCGGTGCGCACTCACTCACCGAACCAGCGCACAATTTATGGGGTTGACTTAATTCCATGTATTCCCCGAGATTACATAATTAAATGGTGTATCGCGCAAGAGTATCTCTCCTCGAGAAACGAAAAAGCCAAAAACCCATAAAAATAACTGATGATCTACCCTTCGAGAGCGAAAGAGATTTCCAAGAAGATATGTATGTACCTCCGCCAGCAACAGGTTCTATTCACCTGCTGCTCCAGCGAGTGGAGAAAACCCATAAAAGGGAGAGATTTTAAATTCCATGTATCACGTAATTGAGAGCTCACAGTCGTCATCGTCAGGAACCTGGAACCAGTCCAGTTGTGTGCGCAGTGTGCACTTTACGCCCGGAATCTGCAATTCGCCTCTAAGACTTTACGATAGACGTCACCATCAGCACCGGCTGATGTCGAGTCGTAAAAATTTTTATTTTTTTCGGAACTAAAAATACCACGACCAGCTTCAATTAAGGACGTGTTTATGGGTCATTCCGACTCCGAGGCCAGTTGGCCTAGAGGGTAATTAAAAATCTTCCAAGACAACCTCGGACCTTCTAACTTCATAATTAGACGACGACGTGTGAATGTGCGTATGCATTTGATTGCAACAAATTCCAGTTGGACTTCAATCCAACTCTCGAGGGACACAATTGTGCTCTTGGCTTGGGAAGTGTCTTGGGCAGTCACCTCAGCACAGCAGTTCTAGTGCAGCGAGATGATGTTTTAATTTGTTCAAATCATTTTCGTTTGCATTTTTACGATGGGAAACAGCCGCCTGGGAGCATGGGACTGTGATGAGCCAATTGTTCCCTGCTCCCTGTGCTGTGATCCGTTTTACGACCTGTAATGAAGTGTTATTATTGCTTTGGTGTAATAGGTTAGCCTATCTGATTCGCCGCCTGCGATGAAACGAAGCGTAATCTTAATTGAATTACTGTGAGAGAGTTTTTAGCTGCAATTGAGATTGAGTATCTTTTTGTGGTAAGAAGTCAGTCGGACAAGGGAAAAGAGATCGAATTACATCTGTTATTCGTCCGCATCCCTGGAGCACTTAGACGCAACAGATCTATCGTACTACTAGGAAGCAAGACCCAGCATAATCCATTTTAACCGGAGATAGGCAGATACCGCACTAAGATGTTGTCTTATAGCCTCTCCACCTGTGGGACAACGAGAATGCCCCTGATCTCTCACAGAGCATATGTTTGATCTACCAGCCTACTGGAGCGCTTTACCACAAATATTTGTGTTTGTAGCAAACTGAACCGTCAAAGGAACCCCTGACTGGAGAGCGAACCTGAGGTTCAGGTCCTAAAAGATTATCGGGGTTCTCACTTCACCCAATTACTGTATGAACTGAGAACCAATCGTTAATCTGCTACAAACAGGATTAAGAGCCCTGAACATCTGGGCCAAACGCTGCCGTCTTGCCGTCCTATCCCGCCAAAATCGGACTATATCTCTTCACATTACAGAGAAATATGCCGCTTTCAAGCCATCCAATGTGAACGGAGTTCAACCCCAAATATCAGTAAAGACAAGAGGCATCTAGGGTGCGTACTAGATCGAAATTTTTACTGAAAAAAACAATATACTTAAAAGTTCACAGAAGACGTTGATAGAGTTTTTCGGGTGCAGCTGAATATTCAACAAAATGTGGCCAAAACCATCCACCATCCATTGGATATACAGTGTCATCGGTATATAGTGTCATCGTTAGACCTATATTCACATATGGCTGTCTGGTCTGGTGATCTGTTGGCGCAGAAAATCTGAACATCCTCACAAGGATCCACAAGACCTCTTCCCCATAAAAGTAGCGACGAAAAAAATGCAACCAAGTCGGACACAGCGTCATCTCCATGTGGTCAAATGGTAATGTGCTCTCTGACTTTCTTGCACTCTACATGAAATTTAATCTCAACTTCGACTTCAACTTCCTCTTCAGAGAGAGCTGGACATATACGTATATGGTGAGGTCTTTAACCATACCTCCACACTCATCTTCACGCGGTACAGGCTCGGGAATATTATAAGACATTTTTACAAGGAATCACTGAACCCTGCAGCGAGTTGTCCACTCTGAGCAGCTAAGACATCACTTTTATCGCAACCAATCCGAGACACACCATCACGGTCTTCCAAGAGAATGAAATGGCCAGTAAGCTCGCTAGAAAAGCCTCAGAATCAAACAACCTATCACCAGATTTTTCTCTCTCTGAGAAAGTTGAAGGGTTATGGACTAAGAGTTTATCCCTGAGGAACCCCAACTTTGACGGGAAAGTTATTTCTTTTCTCCTACATATATGGGTAGGAGATACATTTCCTGTATCTCTTCAGAGATATTTGGTCTGTAAGGCAATGAAAACTCTTCCTGCTTTCACGACTCCACATTGGGTTTAGGTAACGCTAGCTATAATCATTCAGTCCTAACCACAAAGGAACGTTTGTTGCATTAGAACTCACTTACTAGCAACTCATTACTTCCCAACACACAAAAGACGCTCTATGGATTTACCAACTCTTAGAATCCCATGCTGATTCCCAGCAAATGATCTGCACATTGTTCCACATCCACTCCGCATCCTTCTAAGAATTGAAGAATAGCCATAACCAATCAAAGGTGTGTACCGTCAGAGAGCTAGCGGTGGCGGCGCCATCAATACACTCGTCTAACAATCATTCGCCCACTGACCACTCTGAAAAGATACGAGTACGGACAGTCATTTCGTTTGATTAAAATTGCTGAAGCTCAAGAGCTACAAATTAATCCAGGACCCAACTCTCACAGAGTGTTGTCGACGGACGCCCATTTTCACAAGAAAAGTCGCAATTAGTGCACGCCTTTCGGTTTCCTTAACACCTGGTAATTGCTCCACAAAAGTCATGTAATTCCATTGTGATTCCATTGACCATGAAAAATGTCCTTTTCTTCTCATTCTCTCTGCCGGACAATGTTGGTCCTTTGTATTATTGATCTATTCTTTGATTTTCTTAGGATCATTGTTGTACTGATTCCTTTGATTTCTGCACAAAAAAAGAGAGAATGACTTTTCCGTCTTATTGTCGTCCTTTTGTTGTGCCAAAAGGAATCCAAATCCAATAGATTTTTAGTTGGAAACAAATGCGTCCTTTATTTGATGTCGAATGATGTCCTGCTGCACCTCAGTGTCTTGACATCGTGCACATTGCGTTTGATTAATGTCCTGTGTGGTGATTTTTCATCCAACAAGGACTCCCTATTTCTAGCCATTAATCTTGTGGTATCCTTTCTTGGTGTGTCTCGTTTGGGATGCAATTTTTATTGGCCCTAAATGTGTGATGTATACTTTAAAGAGATAGCAAATGGCTGGCACTATTTGGCACACACATGGGGTTTTGCGTTCTCGTGAATCGATAGTCGAACGGACACTCTTGTTACAAATGATATGGCTCCTTTATCCTGACAGCAAACACCGGTGTCGGTTGGTTGGTACACGCAAAAGGTGGCACGACAAATAAAATCCAACAATCTCATTCTCATCCTGAGTTATGTTCGAGGCGATTTGTTTATTCAGGTGGAAAATTTTTAGTGATCCTTTTTTTGTTCTTGGTTTTGTTGTGTTACAGTTGACAGTAGTACGAGTATAGTTACTTGGCAGATGGATGTGTGGATTTGTAAATCCTTTTTTCCTTCTATCTGTATATCTATTTGTTTTTACTTATGCAAAAGGTGTTAAGGATAGATGTTGGATAGGTCCTTTTCGTTCGTTTTGTTAAACTGTGAATCACCTGCTTCGGTCAAGTGGAAACCGTATAATTTCCTAGAACCGAAATTATAATCCAGATCGGGCAGTTGAGTTCCACCTGCCAAGTGAGTTTAGTTTTTATGGGTTCGCTGTGGCGCATCCTTATCGAAGAGACAAGTGGATTCCAAATTTACACCTGTACGCATCAAAACACCGACGTAATGATTTGATGAAGGTCCTGTGCTTGCCCTTGGGTGAATCCACTACCTGTGTCCGAGATGCGTACATGGGATATCGGGATGACCTTACTGACTAGTAACGAATTAATAAGAGAAGATATTTTTTTTTTTCTGATATCCTTGCATGGCGTGTAGTTATTAGATTTTATCGGTATTTCAAAGGGAAATTCGGGCAAAAAAAAGGGATGATTTTTATGATCCTGGGAAAGAATGAAATTCACCTGCTCTAGCTGTGAGAAGTAGTTCATGGGTTTTACGAGAACGTAGAGCGGAGTATATTGCGTGTTGGTTGATTGAATGATGTATCTACTCGAAAAAATGGGTGGGAGTACTGCTAGGCGTCCATGAATACCAAATTTATCGACCAGCACCGACCAGATGCTATCAAGGAAAACCGTATAATTTATGTATTTTTTGGTAGTGGAGCTTGTTTTCTTTCCTGAAACAGAAATATCGAGTTCGATCTTCTTAATGGGGCCACTACTGTCTAGACGGGATATACTTTCTTGCTTTTCTTTCCAGCATCGGCACATGTACCCTAGTTTGGTACATCCACAGTGCAACTTTGCTCTGAGAAAACGTCATCCAACGTGTCATTTTGGATCTTTCTCCATTTTTCAACTGTCTGCACTCTACTATCGCTACGATGATTTCTAAAAAGCAAAAACTAGGATGTTTTGAAATACTGACCATAGCGTGTTGAAATAGTGCAAATTCACTTCAAAAATAGTGAAAATTTCGCCGAAACATTTCGTAGAGTTTGTATTACTTTGGCCACAATCAAGCGCCTTCTCGCATATATATGGTAAATACCATAACTGAATCTGAATATCTTCGACAGATGATGGATATGAAGATTCCAACTCGTGGTCGTTTGGCAAGTTCAGCTGAAAATATCACTAATGGAGCTGGGAGTGCAACTCCAAACCCTGGTGTGTCCCTTTCGAGACGATCACAGGAATCGGGCCTATTCGCAACCATTTTGCATTTTGCTTAAGAATCTTAGCCAACTTCCTTATAAAGTCCAACAGGTGCAAGAAATAAAGCCAACAAACCAAGCACAGTGTCGTTCTTATGCTGATTGGATCGTGGATTTGCCAAATATTACGGGAAAGCATGAAAATATTCATCCAAAGAAAGACTATTGTGAAGGACAGAGCTGAAGGAGCATTGGACAGATATCGTACTCCATTACCAACCTCAGGACATATGTATACTTTACACTGAAAGACAAATGTCCTTACTTTTCATAAGAATATGGCATTTTTATATCAATTTAGAATGACACCTCTTGTGGGTCGACCATACAAATAGAAGCAATGTGTGCAGTTTCTCCAGCTGTGTGTCTGGAAATACACCTCAAAGAGGATATGAGGTGGACATGTAAGACCAGGATATACTCTTTCTCCCCGCCCCCCCTTTAAACACAATTCTAAACTCCCTTAGATATCAATCAAGCGATAGACTCCACAAATCCCCTAAGATTCGTCCAAAAGTGTGACCAACCAACCACTAATACCAAAAACTTTGCATCATTGTCATGATGATCCCACATATCCCCAAATCAAACAGCAATCAAATAATCTTAACCAAACTTTGTGTGACCATTCAAATGGAGTGAATGATGATGGTGTGCGGCTCTCATGCCACAGGGATTGATCAATTCCACTTCATTCCATCACTTCATCTCCATCGTTATCCCGAGGACATATACACACTTTGTGTGTGAAGTGTATTTCACTAACTAATGACGTTTTGGGGGCTTAGTGTGACCCACACACACACATACAGCTATACGCAATCCCATGGCATACATTATTGCCAAAGCACACAATCAATTTGTGGTGAACCCCTTAATCCCACCTGAGCAATCAAATTAAGGTGAGAAATTGTAGGGGAAATTGCTTCTCGAGAATAATGAGCTTCACACCCACTCCACCGATCAAGTGACCGAACCACCTTACAGTGTTGATTTGATAGCATCCTCGAAGGACCACCGGCCGCCCGCCACACAACTTGTGGATGGCAGTACCTAAACAAAAAAAAACGGATTAAAATATTTTCCAAAGATGAATTGCCATAAAGTTTTTGTGAGACTAACCTCAGAAGGTTATCCGTCAAACTTGGCCACCACAAGTCGGCTGTCGTTGTCGTTTCCTTACGTCAATCGATTTGCTCCTTATAATTAGCCCTCTGGCCTACAACACACACAGAGAAAGAGAGAGAGAGAGAGAGAGAAAGAGAAATAAAAACTAGACGAGAAATTCAAAATCTCCTTCGTCATCATCATCGTCATCGTCCTGGCCTGTCCTGTCCTGACTGTGTGTGTGTGTTGTGATTCATGCCGTGCCAAGTCAACCCTTTTCCTGAAGGAATGCCTGTGACAGACCGAATATCCCTTGAAATTTGTGGGTTAAACTAAAAACCAGTACCTACACAACACAGAAGAACTCAAAAATTTCTGACTTGGCCAAATACCCAATTTAAACCACAAGATTGATGATTCCTTCTCCGGTGTCACTGGGAGGCAAAACACAAAAAGGAATTCCTTGCTGGTCTTGCCCCTCTGTGTACATAGATAGAGCACAGCACAGGGACAGGGTAAGGAAATTCCTCTTATCATGAAAATTTTCTGTCAAGTCAGCCGGCTAACACACGCACAAACACACACACACGAAGGGGATGTCTGTCCGTCGTCGGTTGGTCGATGGCGTGTGTTTCACCCAAAAAAGCTACAAGCAAAGGAAGAAAATTAAGGTAAAGGATAAATCCGGTGTCCCCCCCCCCCCCCCCTCCTCCTCCACCATCCAATCGCCAAAAGAAAGAAAAAGGAATTTCTCCTCTAACGGTTGAGTTAGATCCTTTATGGTAATCATTTGAGGTGGAGATTGCTTGCCTACGATAGGGTATTCTTATAGTTTTCTTGTTTTTTTTTTTTTTTTTTGTTTCTCGTTTCTGTTGCTGCCGGTCGTCCTTTTAAAGGTAAGACAACTCCAGGATCTAAGAGAATATGAAATCAAAATATTAAATCTGTGTAGCACACACGACGACGATGTGCATAAAAGGAAGGAATGACCTGAAAGGATTATTATTATAACTGGTTGATCGTTTGGTAGATTTCTCATGCGAGTGTGTGTGGTTGTGTGTGTGTGTCCTTTTGTCTCCTTTATCGCAGAGATGAATAGTGTACCCTGTATGGTTGTGCATTGTTCAGATTTTTAATGGGTAAATTTAGCTTTGTCAGGGATTAGACGAATAAGATATGTGACAGCGGCACACCTGTGTGTGTTCTTTGATTTTTGGTTATTTCGTTTGAATAAAGGATATGTCATTCGCTGGTAGGAAACAAATTAGATGAAACAGAAAGGTAGTGCCACAAGGACATAGGATGTGGATGAAAGAGGGTCTTTAAATATTTATAACATCTCATTCGGACTGGGAGCAATGCAGAGGTTTTTTTTCAAAAGGATCCCAAGCACTGGGGGCTTAGTTCTGTATTTGACTAAGAACAGGTATTTGAGGGTGTTGTGCGCATTGATTTTGTAGGATCTTGCTAACTTATCCGGGATCTGGTGAAAAGCCTTCCCTTTTTACTGAAGAAATGCTTCTTTTTTAATTCAAAGAAAAATGCCATATTCTTATGAAAAGTGAGGATATTTGTCTTTCAGTGTAAAGTATACATATGTCCTGAGGTTGGTAATGGATTACGATATCTGTCCAATGTTCCTTCAGCTCTGTCCTTCACAATAGTCTTTCTTCGGATGAATTTTTTCATGCTTTCCCGTAATATTTCGCAAATCCACGACCCAATCAGCGAAAGTACAACGCTGTGCTAGGTTTGTTGGTTTCAATTCCTGTGCCAACTGGACGTTATAAGCAAGTTGGCTACGATTTTTAAGGAAAATGCTATACAAAGTGGTTGCAGATAGGCCCGATTCAAGACTCTAGAGTTTTCAGTCACACTCTCAGCTACAGCAGCGATACAGCAACTGGAGTTATCGTACCACTAACCTGTCCAAAATGTTCAAATTTATTGAATAAATTCACTATATGCATAGTTGTGTGAGAAGATCCTTACTTACTTACTTATTTCCTGTATCCGCTTGTGGATCCTAGGGCCTCTACAATGCCTACGCACCATTGTGTGCGATTGCTAGACATGTGTCTCAGCTCTCCCCAACTCTTTCGCAGTTGCTGTGCTTCCTTCTCAACTGTTCTGCGCCACGTACTCCTAATACCGCCGCGTATCCTACCATCCTGAGTAAGCCAATTTCGTCGTCGTATGGATGGTTGTGCCTATGGGTTCATTAGAGATACGGTTTTGCCAGAAAATCCTAAACATACAGCGTAGCCACCTATTAACGAAAGTTTGCAGATTCCTCGTGAAAGGGACGGTCACTCTCGGCGTCGAGTGTGTCTTCAAGTTGTACTTTGATTTGCTCTAGGATGATTCCAGCTATTATCTTGTCCACAGCAGGCAGCACGTAGATACTACACGATCATTCCCTTGTTCCACTCAGCCGGAAAACTCTCGGCTTCCCATGTTCTCCCGACAAGTGGGAACAATAGCTCTGCCGATGCAGTAGGTTCCTTGCAGCTCGTAAAAGCTCCGCAGGAATGCCGTCAAGTCCTACCGCCTTATTAGTTTTCAGTGCTTTGGTCGCCGTAATAATCTCATCCTGCCTGGGGGTTGTGATGAGAATTCTGGAATTTCTTTCAACGGACACTTCAGTCTGACTTGGGTGCTTATTGCTGGCGAATACTCGGTTCAGACCCCATGTCAAATGCTCCTTCCATCTCTTGAGTCGCTCCTCATCCGATATAAGCAACGAACTGTCTAAGCCGTCTTTCACTGGGTGTTGAGTAGAGCTTCGGCCACCTATAAGCTGTTTGGTGATTCTTTACGTAAACGGTTCTGCTGTTGCACATTGCTGCTGCTTCTTCTGCATCTGTAGCCAGCGCATTGATGTATGTAATTGCGCTTGTCACGTCGCACGCTACGCTGCACTTCTCTCACCTTCATGCGATATAGGGACTCTTGCTCGTTGCTCCCTGCTGTTGGAGTTGCTACAATTCCAGCTCTTAGCAGTTTTCGCTCGTTGATCCTTTTCCAGCTATCCTCGGAAGGCTACGCCCTATGGCTGCCCTGCAATCGACCGACAATCCTTTCAGCACCCAATGTAAGCATACCAATGGTCTTGGATGGGGGCTGGCAATGAGCTGCTGATTATGTCCACTCCATCATGAGAGATGGTCCCATTAGAGAATACCCTTGATAATGACGGAAGGAGTACAAACTTTATGAAAGGTTTCTGTGACATTTTTGCCATTTTTTTGGTGACTTTCCACTACTTAAAAACGTTTTACGAGTACATGTGGATCTATATTTCAAAACCTCCCTGTTTGTACTTATCAAAAGCCATCACAATGATTGTGGAATATTGATGGTTCAAAAATGGTGCGAAATTCAAAATGACACCCCTTCATGAGATGCTTCTAGACCCTACTTTCCTCGGGTTGTAGATGGCACTTTCCTTTTACTTCTAATGTAACAGATGGATCTAAACATACTCCTTCACATGCACTCTAACATCCTTTGCAACATTTCAAACGTCCTCCACTCCACAAATGCAGTAAGTCCTTTGCATTCAAATGGAGTGAAGCAACTCCACGAAAGTAATAACATCCACCCTTCAACGAGGTAACGACAAGGTAACTTCTTACCTTTCACACCTCAAAAAAAAAGAAAAAAAAAAGAACGAAAGTTCTTAGCCTAATGATGGGGAAAATTGATATCCTTCAACTCGTAGAAACGATATTAACACACCACTTGATGGTAATCTAAAACTATTTACCCTCAACGATACTTGACGGAATGACGACGTGACGGCCTAGAAGTGCACAGTGCAGGTACGGCGTATCACTACCCCACCGACACGAGAAGTGGAGAAGTCCTCGTTCCCTGTATAATGTGTGTGTTTGTACTCGTTTTTTTATTTTTCCTAAATGGTCCTTCAAATGTTAATTGGTAAGTGCGCTCAAATGTACCGAAGGACTCTTCAGCTCAAACGACGTGTAACTCGCACGGCTCTACGTACATGTGTGTGTGTGTGTTCTTTTAATTATACGTACTTGCACCCTAAATCGGATCAGATTTCAAAACACCAAACACCAAGAGCTCAAAAAAACTACAGAGAAATAAATCTGCATAACAATTTCACACATGAGAGGTCCCTGCTTCGCAGGACTTTCTTCTGTGTGTTTGCTGTTGCTGTTGCTTGTAGTGCGTAATTCAAACCTTGAACCGAACTCTACGCTTCTGGTCTTCAGTGTCCGATTGTAAAGCGCTTCCAACCTTTGGCTTTGCCTTTGTCAAAAGACGAAGCGAATGGTGGTGTTCGTTGACCGGGCTAACCGAGTGCCACCATGCGGAAGGGATTCGTTGACGGGGGTCGCCTAGGTATTGATGAAGAATACCATTGCATGACTACAGTTTTTTTTTCTCCTTTTAATTACCGTAAAATTACTTTGATGGAGTTCTCAGTTTGGTGACTTACTATGGCTCGGGATTGGATGACATGGGGACGACTAACGGACCAGCATGATAGACCATCTGTGATGTGGTGGCTTTTTTGTTTTTCTCTGTTTCTGACGATAAATTATTATGATAGAGGACAGGAGCAGGAGCTAGGAGAGAGAGAGAGAGTGTGTGTTTTCAAACACGACAGATGTTGCTTTACAGTGCAGTTAACCGGGCGTATAAATCAATCTAGATACTTGAGGCTTTGCGGCTGGCCAATGATGTGTTATGGCGAGAGGGTGGCGGCTAACCAGTGCATTTAGTGGCTCTGTGGGGAGAGTAATCATTTTGTTTGATGTTGTAGGAGATTTCGTTTTTATTGCGATTAGGAGGAGGAATCATAATAAAATTTTGTTTTTTTTTAAGTGGAACCAGTGGCATGGGAAATGTGAAAGGATTTGGATACTTAATCCCCAAAGTCTTTGAGTTTTTCTTTATTTAGTGCATTCATAGACCGTGGAAGCTCACACTGAGTACAGATCTTTCGAAATAGATCAGAGCTCAACTAAATCAGTACTTTGCTGGTAAACTCTATGTGCTGCTACCTTAAAAGAGGGTGCAAGGCTATTCATGCTCTCAAACAGTCTCTGTTTGACGTTGCAACTCGCCTGTACTTTTGTTAATACAATTTACGGTTTGGTGCGGATTTCTTGCCGTCACTTGCACACTTGCTCTGCAATGATCCTAGCGACACAGTCACATTCGAATTCAAGATAGCACTACATGCCACACAGCTGCCATACAATCGGTGTGTTATTCCCAGGAATTGACGTGTCAATTGTCAGATTCAAGGTCGAGTCCAAGAACCTAGAAAAATTAGGATCAACATCGAAGGCCTGGGTTTATACAAAAAAGTCATGTCTTCTATCCAATATGATCTCAGAGCACATTTGAAGTCATTTTTAGTTCTACTTTACACTTGTAATGCAGGATTAACTCTAGACACCAGGGGCAGATTGAAAAGTTAGGTACGCGTTTGAAGTTAGGACGATGCTACTCTCTAGATTCCTGTCTTGTCTCCTCTTTTGTGGAATCAAATGGTCAACGGAATCCTATCGGAGTGGTTGTAACACCACCTCCGGGAAACACTCTGATACTCGCAAGAAAATCGTCCAATGTGGTATCCTACGACTTACTTGAATGCAGGTAATACCGTCTTCCTTCAAAGAGATGAAATGACTAAGTAATTCAACATGCACCACCTTTACTGGTTGTCAAGTCATAGAGATATTGCAGGCAATTGCAAGGCTGACCATATGATCCGAATGACGGAGTCTGTGTATGTCTGTCATTACATACTCTTGTTACAGCTCGACACTAAACCAACTGCATGTGGCAAAATCTCTCTACTTGCAGCTTTGTAAGACAGTGCCGGGTTAGGTATATTGAAGCGATCACAGATCACCCATTTTATCGGCATTCTAACTATGGCATGACCGAAGCCCTCTTTTGATTTGACACTCAAAGAAGCTGTAACGACTAGCTCATAGCAGATCCCAAAAAAGATGATTGCACATAGGAGTTACTCTCTCTGACAACATTTATCAGACTTTCAGGCTAAGTGTGCCTGCATTCCTGACCAAAAAACCTTATGAGTACAAACCTGTGGCAGGCGAAAGAGTCCTGCCATGTTGATCTTTTCTACTTTAAATATTACCCAACCTACTCCCACCAGTAACTTTTCTGGCCACGAAATGAAGAGCACCAGATCTGAAGAGATCCTTTAACCACCTTAAGAGACTGAAATATGTATACTTTGTATTCTGAATTCCGTTTCCATTGTATTCACTGTGTTCAAAGATTTTCAGAAAAAAGGAAAGAAAAATGTTTCGGGTTGGACTTATCTCCAGTTTGCAGTCCTACACTCGTCTGTGAATCATGAAAGGACGCAACTTAGTTGCTCCGCTAAAGAAATGGTACATCCATGAAGCCCGAAAACCTTTCATGGGCATTGTTAGCACCTTACCAGACTTTTCCATTTTGAAGCTTTGTATGCCTTCCGTTCTACTCTTTACATAGAGTTATGGACTTCCACCTTTGTTGGATATCCTTTAAAAAAAAAAAATATTTTGCACTACAGGTCGATGGAACCCAGGGCCTAGCTTCTCACAACCATTCGTGTTGTGCGTGTTATATTCTTCATACGAATGGAAGGGGCCTACTGTTTTAATGCCGTATCCGAAGGGCAGTTTGTTATTTGAGAAGCTTTCTCAGGACAACTGTACTCTCGGATGTTTGTCAGACGCTCGCGAGAGGTGGGGCCGTGAATAACTTTTTAGGTGTTCCCCGACTGGGATTCGATCTCGAACCCCTTGGATTCGATATCCATAGTCCAACGCACTAACCACTAAGCCACGGCGCCGCCCACTTGGATATCCTTTACTTCTTATAATTTCCTGTGTAGGTAGACTCTCAACTAAGAGTCTGCATCGATATTTGTTGTTTCCAAAGCCAAAACCTTATAAGACCCAAAAAATGGTTTCAGCTATGCATTAAGGTCCATAGATTCTTTAGGTTATTGCATCATGTCGTTCTCCATTATGGTTTTATTTTTATCCCATCGAGAATGCTATCAAGTTTAGCTATGAGTTTAACCCCATGCCATGACATCAAAGCTCATAGTATACCCATGATGTGAATCGAGTACCTGAGAGTTCCTGGTTCGCTGTTCTCCTCACGCACTTTTTCCCATCCGATGCCAGTAGGTCAACCTCAGTTTCGTTGCACCAAAGATTTGTTCTTTTAAGATTTTTCTAGTACACAACAGGTTTATTCCTGGAAATTCTTTCGTTGAACTGGACTGCCATCAGGTGATGTCCGACAGTCTTGGCTGTCACCAGTCAATTGCTGTTTATTTTACGGGGATGCCAAGAAGCGGGCTACAGCTCATCCTGTGTATAATGCTCTCAGTTTCTTGTGAGGTTTTTCATTTCGATTTTTTTTAAACAGGATTAGACGACGTTTGAGTGTTGGACAAGCTTCCTGGAACGCTTTAATGTTCCTTCCACCAGCATCATTAGTTTTTCAGTCATGTATCCTGGTACCTATCAATACCTGTCCTTCCCATCCTCAATTTTGCCACTTTGCACAACCAATTCAGATTTAACAACATTGTGTTGCAATGTGGGTTGAAAATTTTGAATAATTTTATATTTTTCGCTCTAAGATTATGTAAACAACTTTTTTCTTAAATTTTTCTTTTCTTTTCTTTTCAGGTGAGTGGTCATGATTTTCCTCAAAACTTATCCTTAAGGTTTGTAATATTAAAATTTAAAAACAAATATATATTCGTATATGTACGGGGATTTCCTAAGTTTTTCTACAGAACCTTTCTATTCACTTCGATTCCTAGTAAGTTCCACTGCACGTATCTTCACTACTGCCTGCATGTTCAACTCTCCATAGAGGTGTTCTCCAACCTCTTTTTTTCAAAAAATATAACGCAGCTCTCCTAGCCTCCATCCTGACTAGATATACTAAGCCTTTGTCTGCTACTTCTCTGAACCCCAAAATTACCAGCAGATAATAAATACACACACACATACATCATCCATTCAACTATTTGTTTGGGGAGTAACCAAGACGAACGAAAACACACACTGTACGAGTATTATAAACAAAAACCCTTTCACAACATATTGAATAAAAATTGGCAAGAGTCCCGAACACAGCCCATGCCATTCATAGACGATTGAACCCAACAAAAGCACCTTTCTCCCTCCGCCCTGCATTGCCCATAACAATGGTTATATGGAGATTTTTATCCTTTCATTCATACATGGAGTCTCTCCCCGAAAATGAGCCCACAAATCATTGTAATGCACGGTATACCATTAAATCCAGTCCCGCCTGCAAACACCAAACAAACTTCCCTGAAAGGCTCCAATCTTTCCGACCCGTTCCCCACCCAGGAGAAAAAAAAAACACTTAACCGCCCTCTATTTTCTTGAAATTACCAATTGATTCACCTTCATAAATCGCTCCACCGCTCATCGCTCCACCCCGAGGAACAACATTAACATCGCCTTTTGTATTTTTGTTGATGCGGCAGGACATTCTGCATACCGTACCTTCAATAATTCGCATATCCTTATATGGATAGCACACATTCCTATGTATGTATCTGTGTTCAGCCCCCTACTATCTCACTATTGTTTGGTCATTGTCCAGAAACTCATTTCCAATAGACCGAAGAAAGTTAACGCCCGACTTGGATCATCATCGTACACTTTGAACCCTGAAAACCCCCCCCAGATCCACCCTTCTTGCACACATGTTCTACGACGGACATGTGTGCCATTGCAGTTGGGGGTGGGGGCCGTTAAAAATCCATTTGCAGATAACAAACCAACAGCCTTTGGTGGGGCGCAGATCGAGGGCCTAAGGGTGTTGCCCGACCGCCTTAAGTTTTGCAAAACTGGAATTTATCCTCTGGCTGGCTGGAGGCGGGGTGTAAGGGATGGCCATTTGGGACACGTGCTTAACTCGTTTTTCAATCGAGCTCCGCCAGACCTTTTAAAAGGGAAAGACTCAACAAAAAAAAAAAAAAAGCAGCCACCACCTGGGAAGGATATTCTCGTCCATTAGCTGGAGGTATTATGCCGGTGGACTACTGCCGACCGAAGCAACCCTTTTCATTCGAATAAAAGTGGAATTGCAGTCCAAGATGATGCCATTAGATAGATTGTGGGTGGTGTAGGTGGTGGTAACTGTTTTTTATTGTTCTCCAAAACCGAATAGACCAGCTTAACAGCATTCATTACTTAATAATGAGTCCAGTGGTAAGGTCGCAGGCCGGCGACATCTTTCAAAGGGAGGAAGCTTCTAACCTACTACAACCCAGAGCGGAAGAGAGATAGAAGTTGGCCGCCCCCCTTTTATATCAAAACAAAAAGGGGTTGACGTTCGGGGTGATTATTATTCACTGCGTTCCGGTTGAATGGAAATGGAATAAACATTGCCACTACGGTGACAGGCTGTCTGGGAGGTGGACGGGTGGCGATTCTACTTTAATGAAGTAATAATTGCTCGCACATCTGGAACAAAACAGCGGGGATTAGTTACTGTCGCAGTGGTGTCAAGTGAATGTGGGGGTACAGCTCATGGGGTGACTACAATAAGAATGGCAATCAAAACTTGGTTGGTTGCAAGAAGCGCTCGAGTAACATTTAAAAGGGGTCGTCACCATTAGCCAAATAGAATGACTTCGAAGTTGTGATGAGACACTTTTAGGTAGACCCTGGGGTTAATAGCCTTTTGTTCTATTAGCATAGCTGTGTGGTCATTAGGAACCATCTACTAGTAATCGCCTTAAAGTTGTCCTCAGAACGGTGTACTAGAAAGTTGTCGTACGAAGGAACTACAGTTTATGTAAAGTAGGAATAGCGTTGGTGAAAGAATGGATCCCTGAGGTATCCCACTCAATTGATTGCTTCGAAGGAATCTAGAGTTGTTCTGTGACTCATATCATACTGGTATGCTGTTGTCGTTAAGGCGTGCAGCACACCACTGATCAGATGACAATCATTTGAGAAAGTTTCGTAGTTCCTCTCAGTTTAAGGACCAAAGATCTGAAATCCGGAGTTAGTCAACCCATTGTCCCAGTGCTGTCTTTTCTCGATGAAATGGAAAATTGATCAAAGCCCGGCTTGTTAGTTCAACCTCTGATCGGTAGCTTCAATTGCTTATGTACTTAGGGGGTACTATCATCCGGAGTGAAACTGCGACTCAACTCTCTAGACTGGTTGAACGTTAGCTAAATGCCTCCTTTCCAATAAAACACAGGACCTTAGAAGAAGTCTACTACGAGTTTGGAAGTTTCTCATATCTTAGTGGAGAAGGTCTTCGTTTTTCCCAGTTTCTAGCCACGACTGTCTCGATCCTTCTGGTTACAGAGTTTTAAGCCCACAGATGTCAACCATTGACTATCAGTTTGGATGAGTAAAGATGTCACCATCGGTTAAGCCATGGCATCGGCGAATTCGTTATGGATTTTTATCTCCAGATCATCTTTGTATGTTATTGTATAATAGTATGGGGCCTGATACCGACCCCTGTGGAACACCTTGCATTTTTGTTTAAGGGAACACTAAGAATGCATCGAGAACCGTCAAGAGATTTTCGTACCGTATAACCAACTAAACTCCTTCTCTTCCTTTGGGGCTCTTTAAAAGCTCACTGAAACTACTATTCGAACTACTTCAAGGGACGTTTTGCCTTTTATCACCTAAGGCTTCGTATTCTTTCTATGAGGATCCGCCTGGTTCCTGGTGTCCTCATTTGTGATCATCTTCCCTATGATATTGTTAGGAATGATCTCTCCGCTTCCAGCAGCCGTTTTTTCATAGCCAACCTGCTGCACATGAAGACTGTATAGAATCGTAGTCATCTTCCGTCGAATCGCCATAATTTCACGTCTCCCATCCTTTATAGGTTCGAATGGAAGTATCCATGCCCGTGAAGGAACTGTGTGATGATGGTTTTCCTTTATCCATTCGCGACTTTGCTTCTCACTCGGAACTCCACCTTAGATGCCATAATCGTTTGATAAGCTGTTTTGAGTCAGCAGTTCCTGCTTTTATACTAACTTCCATCTCTACTACTAATAGTTCAACAGGTTCCACTCCTGGAACGACGAGGACGATCGGTTCTAAAATAGTGCGGTAGTGATGGGACCTCTAACGATTGCCATGATCCTTTGCAGTGATGTTGTTATCTTCTTGACTCACTTCATGGCTTCATGGTCAGAAGGACAAGCTCCATCTTATCCAAGCTAAACTCAGTCATCAAGGTGATCATCCGTCTCATGACTAATTTGAGTGTTCATTCTGCGTCCTGTGTGCATCTTGCAGTAATCATCGCACTAAAGTCGTCTGCGTACCCTATCAGTACATTCGGTCATCTCCATGTGACGGATTTCATCGTTTGTGATGATCCACAAGTCAGGTACTAATACAGAAACTTGTGCGGCTCCTGGTATGATTTCCTTTCTGTGAGATCCATCTGTGGTGTGATCGTACTTGTGGTCTCTGAGATAGTCCCTTACAGGATCCTAAAGGTATTTTCCAACTCGATTAACATATCTCCCTGTCTGGCTGAGTTGAACGTGTTTCTCACGTCTAAAGCTACCAGCACTACAACCTTTCACGAACAGAGATCGTTCTCTTGAATAGTATGGACTGTCTTAGTTACATCCTCGATTGTTTCTATTGTAAAGTGGCTGTGTTTGAGTTGGGTCTTATTTTTCGGAGCATCACCTGTGCTCTCGATTTGGGAACTCCCTGGTTTCTTTGTTGATCAACTCCAACACCACTTCTTGTGAAAAAATATGTCCTTTAAGCAGATTAGTTTCAGGACGTCCACTTGTCCATTTATTTGCCCCCAGAATCAGCTCACCTTCGATACAACCTAGAATCGTCTTGTTGTTAAGCGTGCGACGTTTCGGACAGGCCTACGGGATGTGTGGGAAAGACTGTATCCACTTGCACCTCATTTTTTCTTCTCTTCGTATTCAACTTGTCCCCTGTGCGGCCACCTTGCGGATAACTATCTTGTGGCCTAATCCTCCGAGGTCGTTCTTGAAGTCCTGTCGAAGATTCTTTCACTTCAGTAGCTTGCTCGTACCCATGGCCCTTTTGAGCGCTGACTGTTGAAGGAACCCTTCAAAACAGTAATTGTTTGTTAAAGACATGGAGTTCATTTTTGCTCTTAGAAAGGCCATTATCCTGTTGTTTGGACAATGAAACTCAAACTCTGTCCACTACTGGTATATCCTTGCTGCCCCGTGTTCGAGTAGTCCACATTCTGAATCAAAATTAGGTCACACACAAGTGCCTATTATCGAAATAAGCTCATCATTTGCTGAGATAAAATCATAATTGCTTCTCTAGCCCCGATGTGTTACCATAAACCTTCAGAATCACAAGGACTCTGCCAAGTCCCGCTCCACCATTGATCACTAATTGTATCGAGAAATTAATTGGATATCACCAAATATTAATTATACACTTAGCATTATGATTCCAAAGCCCTGACTGCAGCACACTCTCAATTAACCTTTATCCTCGAAGAGATCCTTTACCCATTCGCATATGGACGAACAATGGCTCTCTCAATTCCATCCACACATGGACGTGTGCAAATACTCTCCGGCTTAATGCATTGATTTTGCATCGGAATTCCTGCCATCTACATACATATATGTATGTGTATGCATGGATTCCATTCCATTAATTCCAGCAATCCATTGTTTTGCACAGGACACGCAGAGGATCTCCTTCTAGAGCAAACCCTCTGCCATACACCGACCGCACCGGTGTGTGCGCCACCCCCCTTCCAGATTGTATTGATGGCTGACTAAGCGATTGGTATTTATTTTGCGAGAATAGTTTCGAAATTATTCAATAGTTTCGCAGCGATTTTGAAGGACATTCCTTGTGCACATTGTTTCCTTTCTGATGCTGCTGGCTGCTGGTTGCTGGCTGCTGTGTGAAAAACAATGCCGATTCCCAAAACACTAAATGCAAACAAGGACACTTTTGATGATTCAT
This sequence comes from Xylota segnis, assembly GCA_963583995.1. Lineage (NCBI taxonomy): Eukaryota > Metazoa > Arthropoda > Insecta > Diptera > Syrphidae > Xylota > Xylota segnis. The sequence continues at coordinate 10,466,326 of OY757238.1, read as the reverse complement.
CATCATCGTCGTCATCGTTGTCGTTGTCGTTGTCGTTGTCGTCGTCATCATGATTTTATATTGAATGGCCGTCGGTCGCTGCACTCAAGCAGAATTTGTGATTGGATTTCAAGCAATTTACAGATCCTTTCTCCAGACACACACATCTGTACTCGTATGCCGGGACTATAAGCCTTTTCGGTTCGGTGGTGTGTTTGCGATGAAAGGATATCCGTTTTTGCATGACTAAAGAGGTAGCCAAGGGATTTGTTTGTCATTCGAATCGGTATGTGCGTGTGAATATTTGAAAATCACACAGCAAAAATCAAAAAAAGGATTCAAATGTGTCGCTGTGAATGCGGTAAATCCGTTATTATCCTTTCCTCTGATTGATACTATTCTAATAAGCGATGGTGCGACTGGGCAGTGGCCACCTGCATATTTCATTGCGACGACGACAATTGGATGTGATTCTTTCGGGTATCCTTTCCATTGTGTACAGGATAACAATGTGAATTGGTATTTTGGGTAGGATTACCGGTGTTGTTGTGTCGCAGGTGTGCGAGAATGGATTTAAAGGCTGTACGGGTGGGACTTACATTTTTTGACATCTGCATATGCAGATCGGTGTTATGATTGATTAAAACTGGATCTTGGAGGGATGGAATTTCGGGACAAAAGATTTGTGTTTTGTGGGAGGGATGGACGGGTCGTTGAGTAGGTTAGCGAGTACTAGGCGTCGTATCAATGCAAATCTGAACCTTGCCTTCGTTGCTATTCTAAAAGATGGTATAGTTATACAAATATGGGCAGCCCATGGTTCCTAGATTAGGGCCAAGCTGCCTATTTTAAAGGAGTTTCATCGAATATTGATGAATATTGCCTTCATTAGTTGTTAAAGTGTTTTCTACAGCGATAGGCGTATGACTTAGCTCTCGTTGCTTTGTAAATCTCAAGGAGAACTTGTAGGTTTCAAAAAAGGACCGCATCTGCCTTCCCTTTTAAAGATTCTCGGGTTGTTTCTCCACCACGAAGATTACCTCTGTGGTGTCATCGACGATATCTTCTACGACAACAATCTTCCAACATAGGGATCCCTGGATCTTACGCCTTCTTTTTTTTCAACACCCATCTCAGGTGTTTTGTTTGGACTTGAACATCATATGGAAGGACAGGACCTAAAAATTGGTATAACATACTTCCCTGCTGATTCCAGCAGCCTTATTGTTTTTGTCTGTCGGAGTCTCTGGTGTTATACTCTACTGGTGAGTGTAGTATTCGGTCTTTCCCTAGGTCCGCTTTAGGAACTTCGACATTCAGAGTGGCGCTCCACATCTCAATTCCGCTGCTCAGTTTGGTACCATTCGGATGCTTTTTATTGACTTCGATGTCCAGTCCTGTGCAGCAAATTTGGGAGAATCCAGCTCTGGTAAGACTTAGCTAAGACACTGTTGCTATCAATACCCTCATCTTTGGACAGCTGTTCCTTTGCCTCGGATCTCATTAAAGCATCTTTCCCCAGTGGTTCTCATTAGTATTAAATCCCCAAACCTTTCACTCTTGGGGCTCTAGGAATTGAAGTGACTATCCTTTGGTTTTCGGCCTTCATTGGAACCTATTCGAGATCATTGGATGTGGTTTCTAGCAAAAACCCATTTCAGGCCTGAGACCACGACAAGGTCATTAGTTAGGCCAGAGTAGGTCGAACGTAAACGAAGTGAATAGAGGAACACGTCGGGATCTTGAATTTCACACGACGACTCAGTCCCTGTATTGTACACTCATGTTCTTCAATATCACGGTATTGCAGGCCATTAAGTGAAATCTTAGAATGTATGACCTGGGTCATACCTCTACTTTCCTCACTCGGGATGGGTAGTAGTTGAAGTCATACTTGCACTCCAACCACTCGAAGATGTTTCCAAACTGCTTTCCAAACCACCTAAATGATTCTCGCCTTTCTTGTCTAGTCTGCTTCCTATAAAGACCTCCACTGAAGGGCCGAACTCCCTTAAAACCTCAAAAAATCAAAGCCAGCTTCACTGCTAATATTGCAAGTGCCCTTAGTTTTTATAGGACTTCTTTGACAGGACCAAGCCTGGACAGGAGTAGCCCATGAGAACCTAACACAGATCTTCCCACTTTTTTGTTTTGCTCTTTCCTCGTTGCCCTGAAACATACTAACACTGATGGAGTAGATTTTAACTCTTTCTCTAGCTCTGGTAGCTTTATATGTAAGATGGCATCATCTCCTATGAGACCTTCAATACCTTCTGTCCACTGTTAACCAGATTGTATCTGTAACTCGTCACAATACTAGTAGCATCGTGGCATTGACTATTTTGGTTGTCTATGTTGTTTCCAGAGTCAGAGTTAGGCTAACTTGAACCGTTACTACCTTTGATTTAAGCTTACCAATGTGGTTCCTTTAAAATGCTGATGATCGCTGCTAGCATCCCTAATGACTCTCCATTTTCTTACGCCTTTACGTGCTACGGTTGGGCTGTCATGTCTTTATACCTAGCTATGGTTGGGTTGTCACATAAAGTCGCAATCTAGCTAGGTACTATCTCCAGAATCCGTTCTGTTTTTTTAAAATTGCTAAGAACGTACATACACCAAGGACCAGAACGGCTCTGCTCCTTGCTAATCTCCTAACCAGTTTTTAGACTTCCTTCTGTATACTGGATGTCTTGTGCACGGCCATCCATCAAGAGGTGTCATTTTAAATGAATAAAAAAGTTCAACATTTTTGGAATACAATATTATGGAATACAATATCTGCCAAATAGTCGCACCAACTTTTCCTTACCTCTGCCTCAACTCTGGCAATAGAGCATGTGTTGCATGTCTCTGCGATATTTTTACGACTTTTGAAGGGAATTCGCACTATTTCAGCGCATTGTGTTAGTATGCATCAATCAATAGTTAAACACCTCCTAGTCCTGGCTTCACAAAATGTACCACAAGTATTAGTAAATGTTGACAACTCAACAGTGGAGTGGAATTTAAAAAGACACCTGTTGTTGGATAGCCCTTGGTAATGCACGTTTGTGTAATACCAGATTAAAATTTCGATCTCAATACTCAATTCGTTAAATAAAGCTGTGCACGTTGATTGGAGTGCTTGACATTACCACACTTTAGTGCAACTTAGCTCCAAGTTAAGGGCCACTTCCTGATCTGACGCCAAAGGCGATTTGTTTTCTCCACAACTCGACTCAATGGAGCTACGAAACCACTCAAACTTAATTGCTTTTCATCAAATCCCTAGATCATCCTCCGACCAAAGGACTTTTTAATAACCATCACAATGTCGTCTGACAATTAAATCCCTGCCGATGCAGGGCGTGCCACCTTAAAATTGCATTCGACGACGAGTAGCTGCAGCTTAACCCTTCCAACTGGAAATACCTTCTGAATAACTTGTACTTGCGCCCCAAAATGTTGACAGCTTCATGAACTTTATGCAGCTGGCATACGTGTTCCCTTGGAAAGGATTTGCAAGGACGACCTTAACTCCGCCGTCTCATAGTAAATCACAAAGCTCTAACATTTTTCCACTCCCGGGGGGGTGTTTGTACTCGGCGGCGTTGACGACGACGACGATTATGATGACATTGTTGACGCCGATGTCTACATTACATTGGCAACATAAATATCGTCCTAGATGCTTCGCGGTTAGGTGTGAACACCATGAAATTTTAATACGCACATCGTGTAGTGGGAAACGCAGCACTCGCTTTGTGTGTCCTGTCGTGACACGGTGTTTCCCGGCTTCGACTTAAGTGTTTGTGCACCATCATCATCATCATCGATGAGAATGGGGGGATGCATTACATTCACTCCATTTAACATCATCATCGTCAACAGTGTAGCAGATACATTATCATTCGAGGAGCAGTCAATGCTGTCGCGGGCTCTACATTTACAAATGGATCCCATCCCGTCAGAGGAGGAACACCATCACATGTACCTACATTAAGCCTACACCACTCATCCCGAGAGATTTATGTGATTGCACGGATGCATGACATCCAGATCAAAGGGGGCGAGAGATGGACGAGAGCACTACGGACTAGAGAATGGGGACGACTATGGCCTTCGGGCCCTCTCGACAGGGAGAAACGTATAAAAATAATCCATGCCCGGAAGACAAAACGCACGAGACACTGTGTACAGCTGTTGTATTCTGTCGAAACCACTACAATCGTAGATTGTTTTAACTGTTGCGCCCGTATAATGAGCAAACAACAGTTGTTGCACATTCAACAACATGTGACATAACAGTGAAATGTTCTCATAGCTGTCGGGCGTAATTCTTCCGTGGCAAATCCATTGAAGGACTATTCTGTACAAAACGAGGAAGAGGAGGAGGAGGATGAGTGCAGCACTGCAGCGCCATTCTAACCCCGAGATAGCCAGAAGGGTTTGAATGTTGTGCGTGGGCGACGTCATTATGGGCACATTAATGTAAATATTTCACAGAAAGAGCACAATTCTACAGTTCTACTATAATTGGAGGGTATTACACCCTAGGATAAGAGGGGTAGGTTCTACGTAGCACTAAGTCTGCATTGAGTTGTATTTGCTTTGGATCCCGGAAGGAACACAGAGAGGGGAAGGTGCCTTCACAAGGTGGAAATTATCAACTTTTATGTTTCGAACTTAACTCATATGCTGAGGGAAGAAACCTTGTCGGATGGAGCTGGGTTTGGGTCTGGTTAAGGTGTTTTGATACCAAATGCTGTGTCGTATGTGAAAACTAAAATGTTCAATAGAGGAGGTGCAAGTACAGAACCCTGAGGTACTACAGCGGTTGTATTACTCTATGCAAACCTTGAGATATTATAGTGTCTACTTGTAATTATTTCAGAGAGTCCTGAACCTAATCTTTCATTGCTCATGTAGTGGGTGTGGATGGCCCTGTAAATGGCAGAATACATATCGAACACTTATTCCTTTCAATCTGTTTGACCACAGACATTCTGTTGAACAAGGTTCGTCGCAGAATATGTATATTAAACGACCTAAGCCAAGGATGTGACACCTGTTTGCTAATCTAGCCAATCGTTTCGAATTCGTTTTTAAGTGTTCATATCTATAGTTCGTCTGTTCTTGCTTTCTATTGCACATGTCGTCCTTGTCCAGGGATGTGTTGAGTGAAGTCCTTTGCAGTTCGCAGCCCCATTTCTACTGAATTTGAAAAGAGAATACTTTCCCTTTATTATGAGAGTGTTAGACTTATTACGATCAAGTCCATGAAACTCTGACGACTATCCCCACAACAAGGACCAAGCTGCTTATGGGTTGTAAACTTGTAATGCAGATGCCAGGCAGGTGCTATAGAACAGTTGGGAAAGGAGGGTCCTGTTCGTCTAATATCCTCGTGATAATAGCACTCCAACCATTACTTTTCCAAATACGGATAGTTTGAGGAAGGGTTTAGATTTTCCATAAAAGTTAAAAGTTAACAGTTGGATATACTCTGATCTCTTCAATATAGATCTAGACTCCAAAACCAGAAACTTAAAAAAAAGGTAGACTGGACAGAGTTTAGTCAAGTTGCTAGTCACTTTCGAAAAAGCCTTTATATAACAAGAGAGCCTTTCCTCTGTGGTGGAATGAAGAACACTCTAACCTCTGTAAACTTGCCAAAGAGCGGACCTTGAAGGAAAATAGATAGTCTCTATGGCTAGGACTAGAATTATTCAAACATCATATCACGAAGCATCATTAGCTTCGACGCTCTATGGATTCTCTACTAAGAGAACTCCTTTCGCCACCAACAGACTACACTATCCTCGCAATGAACTTCACAAAGCGATTCGACGTACGAGAAAATCCTATCGATGCTGATGAAGTGAGGCTTAGCTTTTCACTATTAACGGGGGGAACTAGTACACTCCTTGTTCAGACCAATTAAGGCCAACATCGCCTCACTTTTTCCTAGAAAGACTAACATCATATGGTCTGGGGTAACGAGATGTGAACATCTGATGATGTACCAGAATAACCGCGATAGCCATGGTATCCGCATAGTGCACACTGTACAAAGTCACAGCTGCAAGAGATTGCTACCGAAAGATGCACCATCACACACTACATGTGCGCCAATCGAGACCTAGTCAGGGATAAGGAGAAATCGTCCAAGAATTTTAGTGACCTAATAATCTTGAACCTTGATGATCTTTGAGATAGCCTCAAGCCTGCTATTCCCATAAAGACGATGTGTGTAGTATGCCAAGTAGCTGAAATCAAGTGCATTCAGCTCAGGATTATTTGAGTTGAAGAGGTGGTGACATTGGAAGGTGTGGTAGAGCCTTTGTAGATGACTTTAAGTCGAGTCCGAGCAATGGTAGGGCATTCACATAAAACGGCGTTATCCAAATGGCTAATACCAAATTATTAAATCATTGTTTTATCTGGCTGACAGATGGGGTTCAGGGCCAATATACGCGAATACCTATATACCCTGGGACCCATGTTAATGACATTATGCACAGCTACCTGGAGGAAGGTTTGAAGACAGACTGAAACCAGTTTGGATTCAAAGTCAATGGACATGAGAACTTTCATAGCTTCTTGCCTACCTAGTAAAATATTTATGTACATGTGATCCTCGGAGATGTCTTTATTTCTTTTCAAAAACCTTGGCTTGGGAGATGGATGTAGAGTGTCCGAACGACACAGATAATTTGTAGTTTGAACCGAAAATTCCCACTCCTTCTCTATTCAACTTGATTCCTTTCAGCCTGAACTCCGAGATATAGGTAAGGGTAGCAGCGCAATTTTGCAAGGGCCTTGCAAAAAAGGTGAAGCTTGCCATCGCGATCAGTTGGGTATTATTGGGTGGATGATGGTGAGATATCCCCATCTCTTTCCGAAAAGTCTAACACAGGCCCAGAAGGACTGAGTCCCCTTTTCAGTGGTTCTGTCCAGATGAGATTTTCAATCAGGTTTATAGTCTAGTCCCGTGATATTCTGATTCCATTGAGAAAAAGAGTTGTCCACCATTTGGAGGTAGTCTGTGGAGGTATCCTCTTGGTGAATGGTATGATGACTGTTTAGGTTGACTTAACTCTTAGCCCTCCTGTTTGACCCCCGACATTAATTTTGATTAGGACGTACCATGATGTTGGATTCTTCTTTTCTTGTACCTAAGGTACTGTGCTCCAACAGACATCAACCTCGGCACAAATGCACCAATTCCTGTTTACCAGACCCACCACTTCTCCCTACGCAACTGAAGTAGGGATGGTTTGCTATTAGTCCTTTTATGATTTTCTCACGATAAGGTCGAGCTTATGAGTCAAGGATAGCACTTAAGATCGGGACCCCAAGTAAATTCGAAATCTGGTTCGTGCTACCCTTTCTAACAACACGTTTAGGACCAGCATTCGATTATACCTCTTTCACAGTCCTATACAACACCAGCTTCTAAGAAATTAGTTCCCCCCCCCCCCTCGAATCCTGCGCCCATTTAAACCCTCAATCCACACTAATTTGAAGACTAGAGCAACTTAAGCACAGAATGATGACATTAATATGCGACCATGTCACGTCATTATCCCCACATGAGCGTTCCTTAATCTCAAGAAAGTCATTTCCACTCCAATAAATTTTCGTGCTAATTAGTACCCGCGTGATGGCTCACCCCCTCCGTGCGCCGGGGCGCTAAGGGAGCAGACACACACCAAAACAGGGAACTCTCCCTTAATCATCCAAGAATTCGCGAAGCGCCTCCTTGCTGTGCATCTCTCTAGAATAATGTTGCAAGTAGTTATCGCTCGGGAAATTCGCCTGGGCTTAGTGCAAATCCATGCAACATGGTTTATGATGTCACGCGAAAATCCTGTGCGCGATGCTCACGCAGTGGTGCCTGGGGGGATGCACACCCAGGCCCGTGAGTTGTAAAATTTTCAGTTCCATGTAATTTCGGTTCCCCCGATGTATTGTGTTGTGTGGCACGAATGTGTTTGATGTGTTCCATGTGTCTTGTTGTAGTATTCACGGGACACTTGGTCTTGATGCATGCCATGGCAGCTATAAAAAAAATGCACAACTAATTTGTGCATCCTTGACTGAGAGGGGGCCGTGGATACTGTGTGTGTGGGTGTGTGTATTAATTAAGGAACAGAAGCGTCTCCTTTAAGCGGTCGTAAACTTATTTCCTTGACGTCCGCTGTATTCGTATCCCACGCATCCCTGAGTGATGGGAATTTATGAAATTTACGAGGTCGGTCCGTTTTGATGACAGTGCTTGCCTTTTGCGTGGCCTTAGTGTGGATATCTGGTTTATGGACGAGTGCGATGGATGGGGCACGACATAATGTTTATGGGTTATGTCGTTAAAATTACTTTGTGAACGGTCATTTGCCAGCAGTTTGATGAGTTATTGACCGGTAATGTGGGAACTTGTTGGCGGCATATTGATTCAAATGAGGCGAAGCGATAGTTGGCAGGACGTGTATTGCATACATTATGGGTACAGATGAGTTCTTTGTACGAGGTTATGGCAAAATGTAGGGAAAACAATATTACGAGGGAGTATTGGATTGGAGCATACTCCTTTCTACCAGAAACTGGTTTAAAACTGTCTTTAAGATCCGACTTTGGATTTCCTATTCGACTAACAGTCTTCCAGTTGAGGCTCATATCCTCTAAAGCCATGTGGTACTCATTTGTACTGTCCATTCGGGGGTTAAATTGGAAACCTCGGCGGACCTATGCTACCTAGGCTTCTTGAAAGTTCCATAAGACCGAATCAAAGTGCTTCCCAATTTCTATATCCGCAGGGACTAGATTTTGTTGCTCTTCAACTATAAAGAGAGTTTCGGCAGCGGCAGTTTTAAATCAGTTTAAGACTCGTAAGTCAATCTTCTGATAATGCGGCATCTCTGTGGCCACGCTTCTGGGTTGTGATCCACAGGATGTAGTCTTAACCTTGGGTATAATCAGTGCTTTGCAGCTTTTGGACTTTAAGTCGAGTCGAAGGATTAAAAATTACATCGAGCCGTGGCTATAAAAAGGAAATCAGGGTAACTTGGCTATGCTGAGCATAACCCACTATTTTTCAGAGTATTTGTCCAGGAAATTAAGATTTTTTTAAGGCTGAATGCATGAATAGGTGTTTCAATATATTTTGAAGAGAACTGGTGTAAATACTGACCCTTGCGGTAGGCCGTTGTTAATTTGTCTTTGTTTCCTCGCACTATCGTAGACGGATACTTAAAGGGGTTACTCGGAATATTGCTACTCCGGGATGATACGGAGCCAGGGCTTAACGTTTCGTCTAAAATGTTCCAAAAAGTGAGGATTCAGTACCACTAGATGGATTCTATGGTGGACTTTGTCTGACTTGGTCTTACAGAGTTAAGCCATCTCTTCTCTTCTGTTGTATTCTTCATATTTTGCTTTTGTGAACTGGAATCTATGCCTTCCCGAAACCGCATGGAAAATGCAGCATTCTCAAGAGTCCTTGACATTTAAAGGAATCCAAAGAACAACAGCGTCAAGCTCTATGGGGATGTCTTCTCATGTCGCCATGGAGTGGGTAAATGAAATCTGAGAAACGACTACTGCCAGGTCTTGTTCGGACCACTTGAGTAGAAAGGACTGTTGGTTGGGAGTGTTGGGAGCTGTCCACGGCATCGTTCATGGAGGCCTCACTGTCAGTTTATGTAGGTATAGTGTGTCGAATCCCTTCATTGTGTGCAGTTTCGAGGATACTTCCACTTGAAACACATGCCATTGGTTGAAAGTCTTAGATGCTTTCGACTCAGATACTGTCGTGGGATGACGGTGTATAGAATGTCTCGGTTCCCAAGTGTGTCCATCTTGCAAAAGTTCGAAGGGCTGGATCGCCGTCTTTCCAAAACATATATGGATATATCCAGGTTAGCTTACGGTCGAGTATTCAGGCCTAGTATCTCGCTTTATCTAAGATTTGGAGGCTAAAGAGTTCGATTTGTGGAATTGTTCTCTTGTTAGTCAAGAAGACCAGAGGTAGTTCACACCTTCCCTTCCAAATGTGTAGGGTATTGAGAGGGGGTGATCTTTTGGGTGATATTGTGGGCTCAGCGTAGGAGATACAGAGCTTCTTCCTACTATTCATGTTAAACATATTTTACATACTAGGTATACTGGGAACCATTTGTTGTTTAAGGCCTTTTCATGATGAATGTAGTATCGAATGTTTGCCAGAAGTTCGCGATACATTTGTTGATACATCAGAGTAGGAATGTTCCTAGAGAGGAGTATCTTGGTGTACTCTTTTTTTCTCCTCTAAAACCCTTCATACATTGTTTTTTTGATGCCCTGGCCATATGAGAAGTAAGGGCAAGCAGTTCCAAAAACTCGCAACTGTGTGTTTGTGGTTAAATTTCGATTGTAGACGATGGTTCGGATGGTTGATATATGGCACATTCTCGCCACTATGTCCCCTAATGATCGTATCCTCCACCCCAAACATCTAGCAGGAAACTCTGCTGGTTTTTCCTCCATAACCTCCAACCCCCATCCACATACTTTGAAAAGCTTGTTCTAGGTCAATGTCTTACTGCATCGGCCCCACAGAGTGATGCATATCACCATAAGGACATATGCCATTCAACACACACAGCACTGCAAACACTTTACATTGCCTTGCCCATGCCTGCATCATAATTGCCCGCATATGGTCATCTGTCATGGACTGTAACTGACAACAGTAATTGCACCCTGTATTGCCCACCATAAATCAGTCGGCAGCAAGGATAAGACGTCTATTGAAGCATTCTCCACCCATCTACATGCAATTCCGTACCCAACAAACAAGCCAGCCCTATCCTTCCCCAGTTCATGGCCAAGATCAAAGGGATAACAATTTGTATTTGCACAATGCCAGCGATGATGGGGTGCTAATGAACATGACCACTTTAAGTTTGCCCAAAGTCTCGACATCCGGCACATTGGATGGTTGCCAAACGCAAAAAAAAAAAACCAAAGTCTCAAGAAAATAAAAAGGAGTAAACGATGCAAAGACGAAGAACCACCACCACCACCACCACCCTAGTCTCGCACACTAAATGCAAAACAGAAAGTTATCTCAGCCAGGGCATCCTTCAGATTACGAAGAGCGGAGGCCTTCGTTAAATACTTAATGCTCGGGCCATTACTACATTCGAAACTTGTAAGTATATGTACGAGTATTTCCTTTTTTTTTGGCCAAAAAAACGAACAGGACGGGAGGAATGAAATTAAAAGAAACGGCAGCCTGCCGCCTTCCGCCGCCGTTACACCAACGCCCGACGACAAACAAGGAACGAGGCAAACTGTCCGATGGTGGTAATTAGGAAAGTTTTTCCACTCCATTTCTGACAACATTAGCATTAATTGCATTTTATCCTGGAAGCACAAGCACTGCTTGCTGATTATTTATTTATTAGCTTATTTTTGGCATTTAGATATTGTTCCTCAGAAATACCCTTGGAACCAAGGGGGTGGGGCGGGGTGGTCTCAAGTCGAAAGAAAAGGAAAATTATTTCGTCCTTTCGGTTTAATTGAGAAGTTTTAAAAGGCTTTAATGGACTTTGCTAAGAAAGTGGTAAACATTCTTTGACCAAATATCTGTATATCTGCTGGGTGGACCATGACAACTGGAATAAAGGGGTCATTTCATTAGATTTGAGGATGTGGGTCGAGTGGGGTCGGTGTGTGTTTGTGTTAGGAATTGAATTTCAAGGAACTTTATCGGCAAACTTTCGATTCAACAATGTAACCCATCGACATGAGCTGACACAGAAGTGTCGAAGAAGTGGTTCATGGGAAGATGTGTCGAAATCAATTGAAGGACACAGTGTTGGGGTTTCGTTTTTTGGTTCAACAAGTTATAGGAGTTCATCATGGCACCACTAGACACCAGAGTGAGTCCATGGTGATGTCTAGAGAATCTTTGTGATCAGGAACCTAAACCAATTGGCCAATAGACTGAATTTTTTATCAGAATCTGAATATAGCCTAAATTTTGCCCAAGGAGCTGACCTCCTCTAAATTTTGCTCCGAGCAATGGTTAGGCAGTCAGTGAGTAGTTGAGTAAGAATCCTTTCATCACAATACCTGCATGTATCCATGCGGGCACGGCAATGTGCAGAGAGTATCCCTATCGCTATTCCATGTTTTTAGCGGGCTTCCTCAGAAGGCCATGAACAGAAGGTATCCCTTTGATTAACTTTTTCCGATCTAACTCAGGCCAGAAGGTCTGTGAAACACAGCATACTTCTAAGTCTGACTATCTAAGGTTGGCGTGTTGACGATTGGTGAAAATTGGTGAGTCTATTGCTTGTTTTTTGGCAGTGCTTCGGTACTTTTGTTTCCTCCTTTATCACAGTGTCCAGGTACCCACCATAATGTTGCTTTTGTGTGATGTAAGAGTCGAATGCATTTGGCCCAACCTGAGTATCAATTCTTGTTGGATAGGTATTGTTCTCAGCTCAAGTAGCTCTGCATCTCAAGTAGCTTCTGCGCCAGAATGCTCTGCATGTAACCTCAGAGCTCAGAGGTTACATGTATGGCTCCCGAGTATATGCCTGAAACCGGACTTCCACTAGTTTTCGAAACATGCGTACATATTGCAATTTCATTTTCGATCAAGGGCTGGACAGAAACACCAAAGATCCGCCTTCCTCGTCTCTGCAACTTCTAGAGAAATCGTTGAAGGAAGCACCAAGCCTTTTGGCAGGTTTACAACTGAAACTGAAAAGTGAAGACAGTGCCCCGTGTTCCGTCTTAGATTTGCTTCATAAGTCCAATCTCTCTCGACCTCATTGTTCCTTACAAGCAAGTTAGCCTTCAAGACAACGAAGCACTTTTCGAAATTGCTGACCAAATTTCAGTTCCTGCCTTGCTGTCAGATGTTGGTAAGAAGGTCACTACCATTCGAAATCAAGTCTATCGAACATTTCGTTGAGACATTTGCTTTCGATGCTTATTCTCCCAAGCCATGATGTTCCGGAATAGCTTATCCAGTTGGCATCTAGGTGGATCTCGAAGTTGAGGTTTGATTTGAGCCAGATTGTCTCAACGTGTTCAATTTTGAAAAAAAAATAGAATAAAATATTGAATGGTCCCGCAGGACTCAGAACTGTCGACTTGTGCAGTATTGGCTAAGGCTTCCCAAGTCTACGTATGTCCTGTGGATCTACATGTTCTTGCGCCGTAGCCGTATGCTTGTCCAAGAAAAAGCATGAGTTTCAAGCCATTTCAGAGACATACTACAAATAATTGGACTTAATCAAAATTTCAAATACAATTTCCATTGAGAGCCTGTTTCAGTTCCTTGGTGCCTTGGGGTTAGTTCCGCAATCAAACAGTGCCATTATTATTTCATACTCTATTCAACTCAATTACGGCAGCCCTAACCTGGTCAAGTACACAAGCAATCGCTTTCTCCACATGGTCTTGGAATTATGTGCTTCGCCCGCTTCCATCGAACGCAACACATGCAATGTCAATTGACCCATGCCATATGGCCAAATGTCCTTACAACTCGTACACACAATCAACCACCCTGAATTAAACATGAAAGCAAATCAAACAATTTTAATCGAAACACTACCGTTAATGCAAGACCCACAGGAGGGGTTGAACAAAACAGACAAAAAAAAAACGAAAATAAATATTCATCGTCATGTAATCCGTTGGCATTACAACATCGCATCGTCGCGTCGTCGTTGGGAAACATATAGTTGTCAACTGTTTACCCTGCGAACTCTCGCAGTTCGCTTCCTTTTATCCAACACAGGGCCTCCCGGTCCGTCCCGAATGGCTACTGACAATCGTTTGATGGATTTTTTTCCCCATTGGCATCAATTAGGGCATTACAACGTCATAATCAAAATGACAAATAGAATTACGTTTGACGAAGACTTGACAGTCCGGGCGATGTGCGAATGTCGGTGTGGGACCGTGGGTTGTGGGTTATGGGATGAATTTTCTTCGTTTCGACTGTGTAATCCCATTGAGGGTGCTATAGCTACTGCACGCGCAGATGAGGGTAAGGGTGTTCCTGGCATGGAAAACTGAACAGCTTTGCGCGTATGCATTACAAACGGCAGCAATTATTGGCCATTATGTGACGTAATTTAGATCGAGCGTTTTTCTTTCCATTTACACTCAGTCGTCGTCTGGGGGTTGCAATGGCTTGGAAGGGGGTTTCGTAAGGATGTGCTGTGCGGCAAGTTGTAATTAGTTTTTGTAGTTTAAGGAATCTCTTTGTTTTTTTTGCGTGTTTTTCCTTGTCTTTGAAGTTAGAACGTTAATTATTGAGGAACATTGTTTATTTGTTTGCTCTTTTTGTTTGGTAAATATTTGCGGATAGCTTTTGTTAATTGAGAGATTGCTTCTGCTGCTAATTAAATGTGGTAGGAGGGGGGCGGGTACAAGTGAGATTTTTAGCTTTGAGAAGTGTTCAGAGAAACAGCAGGTGCAGTCCCACAAGGGTGTGCATTGTCACCGATACTTTTTGTGAAAAACTCCCTATCACCGATAGTTGAATGGAGATCGGTATCCTGTTTGTACCACTGAGCAACGGATAGGCAATTCTAAATACCTTGAGTTCGGAGACGTGTTGATTCCAATAAATGTTTTGAATCACAGTTTGTCTGAAACCTCTAGATGCGCAAACTAGAGATTTACTTATTGTTTGTAGATAAAAAAGGATTTTGTTAAATTCAAGCTCGAAGAAGGCGACATTGGCGATTTCTTGCCATAGTGAGGATCCTATACCATCATACCGATTGGAACGATTAGAGTTTTATACTAAGTTTCTTGGACCAAAAGGCTGTCCCTAAGAGGATATAGACATTCTTTCACCAGAAAAGTAGAATGACAAAATGAAGAGCTTGTGCTCAAGACAGATTCATTAGTACAAGAGATTCGCATCATTTCAGTAGTCCAAGAAGGTGCGACTTGACTTTCAATTAACTTAGTAGATTGGCCTGCAAATGTTCGTTAAAGCAATGCCGCTCTTTGAATGGCAAACAATAGGTGGAACAATACAAAAACTTAACTCTCTTCCGAACAAATCTGGAGAGCTCTCCATGAATAGGTAGAATCTAGAGGCGTGGAAGAATAAAAACTTTCTCACCGAGTTAAACGGGTCTTACGCCTAAACTGGGAACCATTGGATAAAACCTAAACTTGATGCACTGGATTCTATTTCACTTGAAAACTGGTATCACAATGAGTCATTTTTTTGTCTAAATATGTTTGCTGTGACAATCACCTAACCCCTCTTCATGCCATGCATAGTACCAGTTGAAAATGTCCCTAAAACATACTTGTTCCTATATTAGTGACTAGATTTCGTTCCCTATTTAAAGAAGCCTACATTCCGGGCTTGAATAGTGCGCCCAGTTGCTTGGGGGTTTCTCATAGAAAATCTGGACTAGATTCCTGTCACGAGGCTTTCCATATCCTTGTCCTAAGCTTTTCCTTTCTTCCAGTTTTTAAGTTTTAGATGCCTTACTCCCTTCGACAAACACGTGGTCCATTTGGTTGCCGATTTGTGAAAAGTTTTATAGGAGAACTTAGCATTGTACTTAGGACAGACTCCATTCAGAAGGTCTTCTTGATTCCTATCGCTCTTCAGCGGCTAATGGCATGCATTTTCTTGTCCCTTTTGAACCAACTCTTGAACGACTAGCCACTGGGACTGCATATAGCTCTACCTTCCGCTTCGAAATGACTCAAGTTTTTCGGGTTCAGTTACTGACGGGATTGTACTGTGGTTGGACAAAACTGTGTGGACGCAATATGGTTATTGGAATTTTAAGGCCTTTAGGTGGCTTATAAGTCTGAAGTTGCAGCCCGCAAGCTAGACGGGGTAAAATATTTCCTTATACAAGGATTTGCATCTGAAGAACCTGCTGCTAGATCAATGGATATCCGTGGACTCCCACAAAGTAGTCAGTCTTGGCCTGTACTGTTAAACACACTTGTCTATGCCATGTTATAACCATAAACCATCCTTAAATTAACAAATACAGCAACTTTATGTTTCTAAAAAAGAATCATCTCAACAAACTGGCCATTTAAATTCACTAAAACCCTTGCAGTAACAGTTTTTTTTTCGTATTTTACCTCAACGATAATATAAAAGTAAAATCCCAGTTTCTTCACACATATCGGTCAATTTACGGTTCATTTCGCATGTGGGGAGGCACACACTGCCCAACTATAAACGAGCGTACACAATGGCATAAAAACTGTCTCCTAATGGAATCCTGCAGATGGACATATAAATTTTCCAGTTTTTCTCCCTCGAGCTTCTTTTTTATTTGTTCTCACTATATCTACGACTACAAACGGGTAGTAGGTCCGAAAATCCGCACAAAAAGCCCACTTTTGTCATTTTTTATAGCCTTGGCGTACATTACTCTCGTATACACAATCAAAGGATTCCAACCGGGCTCACAGTGAGATATGTTTTGTCCTCAAAAAAAAAAAAACCAGTCATATAAAAAGGAAAAGACAGGAAAAACGTATCCTTATGTGTTGGCACGTAGCAGCGCACATGAGCTGGTAACAAAAACTAAGCACTGTCCCTCTAAAATGGAACTAACTAATGATGGAAATGCTTTTATGGTTTCACTTTTCATTTGGGCCGGACAAGGACTGAAGGACTGGTATAAGTTTGAATGAAGAAATACACACAAATAAAAAAAAAAAAAAAAAGAAAGAGGAAAAGACATAAAACGGAACTAAAAGAACTATAGTGGTGGTGTTGTACAACTTAAATTAGGGGGGTGTGTGTGTGTTTCGATTGTCAGTGGAGTATGACAGCTGTCAGACAAGTATAATGAAGTAATTGGACCAATTCCATGGTTTTTATACTCAGCTAGCTGTCATCGAGGGGTTGTTGGAATGACTATACTGCTGGTGGTTGGGTACTATATGGTTGTCGGAAGTTGCCAAGCTTGATTGACATTTGTGTTTGGGAATTGTCATTATTTTGGGTCTCTGGAGAGGGATGTGGACAATAAAACGCAGATAATTTGGCGATTATTAAGGGACTTGTAAGACCGATATCAGGATGCGAGTACAATCACAAAAGTGTATCGGGGGATGTCTGAGAGTAAAGAGTTAGAAAATTTGGCATTTTCCTTGGAGGCCATCAAACTATAAGGAAAGGTCGAAGATCTGTCTGAAAACTGGGAGTCTTATTGCATTTTATACCAACTGCACCTTACGAGCATGTACGGCAAGGTGTGCTGGTCTCCATCATGAATTAGAGTCTTCATATCACTAAGCTGTCTAAAACGTTCAAGTTTATCGATTCAACTTACCCGAGTGGCATGACTTATCAGGTTGTAACGACGACTTCCTAAAGATCAACTTTCACTGGCTAAGAAACACTGTATATCACATTGAGGAAGGATTATGTTGAAGACAAGAAGAAACTCCTTAGGAAAAATAGGTTGATTGCATGAGGTCACCCCTTTTACTTACTTACTTAGGTGACGCTACAGTTCGGGGTGAACCTGGGTCTCAACCAAATAACCTCTCCAGTTAGCCCGGTCCTTAGCTAATTGCCTCCAGCTGCGCACTCCAAGTCGGTTGAGGCCCCCTACTTGTGCGCGCCACCTAAGGTGAGGTCTTCCTCTTCTTCGTTGCCCCTCCGAGGTTTGATTCGAAGGCTCTATGGGCCGGAACATTGGTGTGCATTCGCTCGATATGTCCTATCCATCTCAAAGAACTGATACCCATTTTTCTGACTAGGTCGATGTCGCTGTACAGTTCGTATAGTTCGTCGTTGAATCTCTTCCTCCAAAGCCCGTCAATGCAAATCTTTACCTCGAAACGACAGAGGACCTCTTCCACGCTTCGGCGTCATAAAGCAAGATTGGGATGATCAGAGTCTTATATAGAGTGTCCTTAGTTCTTTGGGATGAGGCTCTGCTACTTAATTGCCTTCCTAGCCCAAAGAAACGGCAATTGGCAGAAGCTATTCCACGTATTATTTCTGTTGTTTTCCGAGGTTATAGCAGAGCCGAGGTAGATGAAGCTGGAGCTCTCGATTGTGACATTCTGCCTAATTCATCGATGTTGTGTGTTCCTTCTCGTTGACAGCATATACTTCTTTTTGCCCTCGTTTATCGCTAAACCCAATACTAGTGAACGCTCCAGTGACAGCCCGCTGAGTTCTTCCAATAATATCAATGTCGTCGGCGTACGCTAGTACTTGCACGGTCTGGTGGGCTCAATTCTGATGTCAGCTGGAGCTTATAAGCATATTGGTTAAGATCTTCGTACATAAGACGGTGCAAACTGATTGCGGATAGGCCTAATACCTGGATTTTCAGTCACACTTTCAGCTACAGCGAATTCCTACCGGATTATCAGTCTCAGAACGATAAAGGTCTCGCAGCTTCGAGTCTTTCCCAACCTGGGAAAGGCCTAAAGGATTTCTATGGATTGACAGTACTCTATGCCTGTAGTCATCTATCACAGATTGGATAGATCCTCGTCCACATAGAAGTCACATAGACTTCTCCTACACTTATTGTACTTATAATGCAATTACATCGCACGCATATGTAAACTAAATCACACACAAGTTCTCAAAGTGATAAGACTGGCAAACTATTTTTTGATAAACTTTCCTCTTCCTGCCAAGGCTGTGTGCTGCAAGTTCAACTGGAAAGTACAAAACGTCCACTCTCCTCTATTATCGGAAGCACGAATTTGTGCTAAAGTTTCTCTGATATAATGTCGTGCTTGGGCGTATCTAGCGTAACACGTCCACCACATTTCCATGGCATGTACCAACCATGTACCACTTGTTATCATTGGCGAAGTTTCAGTTCCCGAAACTATGCGTGTTTAAACTAATCTCATGCATTCCATCTGTGTCTGTGTGTGTGTGTGTGTGAGTGTGTATATGTGGTTTGGTCGAGAGTATCCTTCAGATGGATAGTGTAGTATCTTTACCCAACTCAGGCACACATTTGCACTCCATAGACGACGACGAAAACGACAACGACTACGATGACGATGACGATGGGAATGACGACGACGCTCGGTAGTTTCCGGCGAAGAGAACAGAAGTATCTGTAAGTGCATTTGTATCTATCCCTCTTGATATCAGTTATGAAGTGGGTACACATTTAATCCGTTTTACGTGCACTAAATGTGGGCCAAAGTAGTTATGCCAAACTAGACGTACAGATGACTCTCTCTGTGTCTTTTCATTCTGGTTTTTGGGTGTAAGTATAGGTTTAGTAGTCTCACCACAATGTGGTCCTCATCGTACTTTACAAATTAGTTAGACAGACAGAGTATAGGTCTCGGATATCAATGAAAGTTTTCCAGTGTGGTCGCTAGTTTGCTTACAAAGAGGATATGGTTTTGGGAATTTACATTGTAATTCGGTTAAGGGGATCTCAGTTGTGGGTATGGTATGGTACCTATCGTAGAGAGGTTGATTTAGTTTTCAAGTACACTTGGAAATATGTTTTTGGGGATTTTACTGGAATTCAGTTTCATTTAACCCAACCACCGATGGAAGGCATTTGGGCTTGTTTGTCTAGTTCTTAGTTAACCATCGGCATTTTGTGAGTTATGCAGCCTTGATCCGTAAAACTTCTACCGAATGTTAAATCCATCAATGTCAGGTTTTAGAAACCAGATCCCTCGGTGTTGCCATCTGGGTTGTAAGACTACCATGGTATGTACCTCACCATCATAAACTCCTTCACGACTCAGACAAGGACTAGGGCAGCGTTTAGCTCAAGATAAATCCCACGTTTCTATGTTGTCCATGACTTTACAGTATCACTGCCTTTTTTTCTGAAGAATTCCACGTCTGATAAAGGTTTCCACTACTTATCATTTCACCATTGATGAAGAGGTTACCATAGGCATATTCGGTGCTATCCTAGAACTCAAAAGATGCATCTTTCTGGCACAGTATTTGACTTTTACTGCTTTGGTTCCGATATGTACTTCCAGCACGATTGGTTGTACAGTCTTCTGCGGCGACCTTAGTCTGTATAAACCACCTATAGATACCATACGAATGTTTCTCATAGAAGACCCTCGTATCTATCCCTCATTCAATCCACTTATTGGTTATCTAGAAGACAAAAGCATGGTTGGAGACTCTAAAATTGACAACATCTTCCTTTTCTTCCTAATGAACAAAGGTGGACCTAGCACCGACCCTTGTGGAACTCCATTAGTTATGGAATGTCTATGGGTTGAGTGGCACAGTAGCTACTATGTTGATCAGCCTAAGGTGAAGCTGGCTACTGCTGTCTCTGCTTCTGGTTAGAAAAGAGGTTTCCATTCCTATCAGCATTTCTTTCCGTGTATCTGCGAATTCCGTTTTCTCCTACTTTCCACGCAATACCTTGTACGTATCCCAGTTATTTCAGGGGATTCCGTTCCAACTTTTCCGCATGCAGGTAGCCCATCCCTGTCCATTCATCTCGTAAGTTCCACGCAACAAGATACTTTAACAAAGTTAGATAACATATTCCATTTCAGCCGGCAGAACACCATCGCGAGGATACACGACTCTCAGAGAGAGGTGTGCTCCATTATGAATTCAAAATTTCCATTCAAGCGAAACAAATTGAATTCCACCTGCGTTTCATGGCACAAGCCCACCACCAGAGTGTCATTCCGCCTTTCATTTATTTTTAAGTGAACCACCTTTTCTTTTGTATCCATCCGCACAGCAATAGAGGCCTTCAAAGTGCATCCACACAGAGTGTACATTAATTTAATTGTTCCCGGCAATGAGTCTATGCAAAATGTCCAAGGAACACCTCCAGCTCCTGCTCTATCTGTCTGGGTGGAAATCCATCTTAAGGCGAAAGGTGAAATTAAAAAATTACCTGCATGTTGAACATCTTGCCCGAGCTCAGCCCAGCCCTCCCCCCAGTGCAGCCAGTACCTGTGTCAATATGTACATTGGCGGCCCCTATTTACCTTGTCTCACTTTGGTTGGAGATTCCATGCTGTGCTTTCGCCCGAGCGCTCCACACACAATCGTCGCATAACAAAGTAAGTGAATGAAGTTAAGAAGAAGAATTGAGAAAAAAAAAAAAAAAAAACCATGTATAACCCACCATTGTGC
The DNA here is from genome assembly GCA_963583995.1 of Xylota segnis. NCBI lineage: Eukaryota > Metazoa > Arthropoda > Insecta > Diptera > Syrphidae > Xylota > Xylota segnis. The sequence goes on along the minus strand of OY757238.1, from coordinate 10,445,223 downwards.
AGGAGGAACTCTCGGTTCTCCCACCCTTAGGAACATTTGCACTTCATTTTTAATGATCGCTGAGGGTTAGGTTACTGTACTCTCAAACATAGAGTGTGCCTAGCCTCGATGTCATGCTTTATGTATTCATTAAGGATATGCCAGCATACGACGTGCTTCAATCTAGACAGGTAAACAAGGCGTTAATTAGTGTATCTTGTTGTTATTCTTCTTACCTTCTTCTATGTATGTATGTATGTAGGTACTACATGCTGTATTGTCTTCCTTTGGGTTAAAGGGAGTCGGAGCCTTTAAGTCCTTGGGGCATTCTTTTTCAACTTCATCTTGAAGATACACTATTCGGTTGAACATCTGACTAAGATACTAGAACTTTACCACGGGTAAGTAAATAATGAGCAGAATTCCCAGTACTGGGTAGGGGTTGTCATATTAAGTAGCTAAAGGGGGTCTGGTAGAAGTTCTGGGGTTATTTGATGTTAACTGAGAACGTGGCATGTAAGGAAGTCTGATACACTCAGGCAGCATTGTTACAGCACTTACTATTGTAATATAGAAACTATATTATGACCGCGGGGATTCTCAAAATTAGTTCAAGTGTTTCAACACTTCAGTAGGTAGTGTAACGTTGTGCCCTTAACCAGATCTCCTGGCCCATGGTATGCAGGGTGAAATTACTTTATCGTAGGATTTTTTTATATTTTTCGTGATGGGCTGAGACCAAAACTTTCAACCTTCAACGATTCATAAGGAGCATAACACACTTTCTGTGTACCTGGCCTGCCCTGTCAGGCTTTGACAAGGACAACCCTATGCCAATACTTCTTTAATGATCTTAACGAACTACATAGACTTGACTTAATCAAAGTACAGAGCTTTATCTCTAGGTCAAGGTGGTTTAATGCCTAAACATGCGTAAACATCGACATACCATATCGTCCGTATCATATGGGGGAAGTTCTCATGAACATAGGTATGCATGGCTCAATGGCTCTTCCTTTGCTGAGCAAGGACAGCCACATATCTCAGCCCGGCTGTAAAGTTTTGGGTGACTTCAGTTTCGAGAATTTTCAGTTCCTTATGGCTCAGTAGATATGGCTCAGTCATAAGTATATGACAGTTACTGGATTGCATTTCCGTACGTGAGTACGAATCCCTGCGGTATGCCACCATATAGCTTTCGTTTCTTGCCAAGAATTTTACTCCTTCAACCCTTGTCTTGAGATAGCTTCAAAGATGAGCCAGGGAATTCCATATATCTTGGTCAAAAACAAAAAATGCTACTGTTTCGGGTATGAAAGTGTATCTCTTACTTAACCAATAGTAAGTAACCGGTTGTTCGACAGTTCCTTTATGTCGCGGAAGACCTACATATCTTGCTTCGAATTGTTTTTTTTAGATGGGTTGAACAATGTGGACAAAAAGTGGGTAATATCTTCCTGAAGTTCCTCAATACTGCAACCACTCCATTGGTAACCATGGTTTCCTTCTGTGGTACTCCAGAGTGTTTTGTGCCGTGATCACTTCTGTGAGGATAGACAGGGATCTCATTTCATTTTCATCCTGCTCCTACTCCGATGTCCATTTCCTCACTTGTGAAACTTGTAGACTTTAGTATTTCCTTGTTTTTCCAGTCCTTTCTTGGATAGAGGCTTGGATAGAGACTTGGCTACAGACTTCTTAAAGGTCTTATAAACTCATGATAGGATGTCATGTTGTTGTTACGATTGACTTATTCTTAGGACACTTTTGAGTGCCAAGTGTTTTATAAAAAAGTTTAGCGAGAGTAGGTTCAGGATGTCCTTTAGTCCTGTAGTTGGTCTTGTTTTCATTCCACTGGTAGTACCAATCCACGTTAGCCGTTTTACTTTTGTGTTAATCTTTAGAATCGGTGGCCTTACTAGCGGATTGATGCATGAGGTTGTCATGGATAAGGAGAGACCGTGCATCCTTGTACATACTTCATAGGACTTTCACTACGTAGACTATGTGGACTCTCCGGTTTAGAGGAGAGAACTGGATACTCTCTATCCGGTTGATTAGGAACGATATGGTCTTAGTTGAGGTTTATCAGGGTCATACACATCTACTCAATTCTGACATTATTGAGAGCCCATTTCATGCCCAGGGAAGCGGCTAGAGTGCACGATACAAGGGTTCTACCTTCGATATTGGTTTCCAGAGCTGAGCTTGCTACGTTTGGCTGACTTCTAATCGTTATAAGGTTTACAGCATTAAGCAGGAGTGATTTATTGGTCTTTCACAGTGCAGTGATTTGCTACACCGGCCCACTCAATTCTGGAGCTCGATTTTCCCAGTATACCCCGCAATAGAGCATGCTTACGTTGTAATCCTTGAGAGATCCCTTTAGATGATTCTCTAGAGAAATTGTGTCTCTTGCATATTGGGTTATGCCTGTGATTTCATTACAAAATTGTTGCCATGAGTGGCAAGAAGAGGGTTACTCACTGGGGCTCGTTTTTGAAATTCCTTTGACTCTTCTTGTATTGATTGCAGTCGGAGTTCGTTCTTTGAGAAGTTGTCTAGTTCTGTAGTCCACCATGAAGGTGATATCATTCCTATTCGAGTAACAAGATGCATGAGTTTGTAAGAAGGCCACGCTATTGATTCTACTTTTTGCTCTAAGAAGCAAAATAAGCATAGCTCTTCGATGTCCTCATCAAACACGTTGACGTATCTTACATATGATGGGACTGTGCGCATTTGCCTGAGCATCCTCTTAACTAGGATCTCCCATTATTCCACAGAAACCATCGGTATGTTTCTTACCATAGAGGCTGATATTTCTTTTTTTCTTATTTCGATACTCTTCATCTATTGTTCTCCAGAGTCAGATTTCTTTTAAGATGAATCGTCCAATTAAGAGTCAGTCTTGTCATTATTTGAAACTCTTCAATGTCCATGGACAGCAGAGCTCTTATTACTGCCAGAACCTCTGTTGGAATACCCATTCGTTTAAAGACGGTACCTTTGTTGTTCTGCACTTCACGATCTGGGAACTCAGCAAGAAGGGACTCCTAAATATAATCTTATGAGTGAAGAAGTTAAATCTATGAGTCTTAACTCCCTAAACCCAAGGTTGACTATTTAATTCATAACAAACAACAAAGCCTTTTCTATTATTCCTCGTTAACAAGGTTCTTTTGCTATCAACTTCCCCCACGAATCTCCACTTAACCCAGATTATAAGGTCACTCTTTCCCGATAAGGCATCCAAAAATCCACATTGACCGGTAGACTGATAGATCACTCATTTACAAAGAACGCTAAACAAATCCTTCAAAACTGTGCACCCATCCGACTTTTATCTGCCCCAGCTATCGCAAACATCCTCCCCAAAGGAACTGCCTTTAAAATAATTCCAGTTGTCTACTGGCTCATAAGCCAACCTTAACCTAGTTCTCCATAGAAATTAAGTCCACAAAGAGACTAACCACTTCTCTATTAACTACATCAACCAGTATTAGAAAAAAATGAGGAAGAATCTATGAAAAGGACACACTAATAGTGATTATGAATGAAATATTGATTTCCATTTCAATACCCCCGCCACGTTCACTTTCAAGCAGGACAACAGAAGCAACAAATAAAAAAAACCATAATTATCCCATAAAGAAATGTTAAATAACCGGAAAAAGGACATTCTGCAGGCTCCCCATTTCGCAGTCAATTCTCTTTTTTTTTTTTTTTCCTCTTCTCCCCAATAATCATTACAAGCAATCTTCTGCACTCACAAGCATTCAGAAACGAATATAATGAGGATTCTCATCCTGCTCTAGTCGTTTGCACTCAATATGCACCATCTATTCGAGACCAACAAGGATATGCAGTATCTCTCGCATCTGCCCCTCCCGTAAAATCACTGCGGTGATGAAAGTTGACAAAGGTAGTCGGAACGGTAGTCGAATAGGCTCAGCTATAGATGGCGGAGGAGCAGAGGGGATGATCCTTATTATGTCACTGAACCCATTCACCCAGATTCACGGCAACTGAGTTCCAATATTCGTGCTGGATTTTCTGAATTCTTTTTTTTTCTCTCTTTCTCTCTCTCTCTCTACCTCGTCCTATGGTGCTGTGCGCGCTATTTCTTTCGTCCTTTTGTACATACTATATAGAGAGGGTTGTTTCAGAGGCTCCAACGATACGATTGTTGGCTGATGGCTGGTGGAAGGAGGAGGATTTCCATCCACCACCACATGACATGCAGATGGTCTACTAAGCGAAGCAAAGCAGAGATCATCGTGTGATTGATGATTTTACTTAGTCGTTAATAATGGACAAGAATTATCCTTCAAAAAAAAAAAGAAGGAAAAAGCAGGAAAAAGTAGAAAAAAAAAACTTTATCCTTCGACTTTGTCGTTTGCTGTCATGCAGTGTGTGTTGCATGAATGTCCTTCAGACGATGAAAGAAAATATCGTCATCATCATCAGCAGATTGACTGAAAGTTTTATATGTGCAATGTGTGGATACTGTGCTGTCCAGTGTTCATCGATTTGACCCAATTTAAGGACATCGCAATTGCATTTTGAGTGGCCCACTCGTCGTATGTCATTAGTGTGGTATCATGGCACAGGCGGCTTGTTGATGGGACGAAATCTGTTTACCTACACGACATCTCCGTATCGAGATACGATACTCGTATCTCGTGTATTCGACGGATGCTGATCTTTCCATTAGTCTGGACGAGTGGATATTTGGAACGAATCGAGGAATGTCCTTGCAAACAATGCAATGTAAATTAAATTGCAACGAAGTAGGAGTAAGGACATCAATTTCAATTGGATTAGCGCGAAAGTGAAATGTCAAGGGAAGCCATTTGAATTTGGTTTTAAGTGGTTGATGGAAGGAGTCCTTGTTAAGAGTTGAGTATATACACTTCACCTTTGAAAAAAAAAGAGGGATTGTCATGTAAAGGCAAGACACTAGGCACAAGATATAGGAAGGATCTGAAAGCATTGCTAGGAAACATGGATTCTCATTACCGAGAGAAACAACTGGCAGAACGATAATGACACCACAGGTCAAGTTTTAGAAGAAATGGTTGCAATCAAGAGTGAGAAGATACCAGTTATATATGCCATCTTGAGTTCTGTTCAGGTCAGACGGCTTCACACAGTTCTACACAGTATCCGTATCCTTTCCAGAAGGAGGCAACCTACCTAAGCACCCATCGTCGGACAGACCATCATGTATGTTGGACTCAACATGGGCTATTTACCGAAGCTTCCTCTTGAACAGTTCGTTTTAAAGATACGAAGCATCGTTGAGATAAAACAGACTGTACCGTCAGCACGTAGAGGGAGCTGTATAATAGTGCCTTGAAGCGTCCATAGTGTCTCGTGTGAGTAATAACCAGTAAGATCCTCCACGAAACAGAAAAGCAGCCAAAAGAACACAAAACACGGGTGGAGTTCCACAAGAGACAGTGGTATACCCAGTACTATTGTACATGTACAGTGGCACACTATAAACGGGAAGATTTTGATGATAATGCAGTGGTATTCGATCTGAAGTACGAAGTTGTGATTAGAAATATATCTGCACTTAGCTAACCACAAAATAGCAGAGGTCCTCACAAGGAGTCACGCGGACAAGACACAAGAGCCTGGACCACAGGTTCAACTTTAAAGCCCATATAGCGTACACAGCACAGTCTAGTCAGATACCAAACATTAGTCTAACAGCTAATTACCATCAGCTAATCAGAAACTTCCTTGGAAGGATGATAAACTTCAAGTCCTACATATATGTATGTACATACAAGCGACCTCTTTCATGAACATTCTTCGTGAGACCCAACTTATTCGCCTTGAACTGATTTGATTTCTTTGAAAAGCCAGATCCAGACACTCCATCATCTGTGTATCTTCTCTACTTCCCTTACAATCTTTCATTCAAGGACTAACTTCACCAGGATTAGTCACCAAGGTGCCACCTATACCACCGACACCAGCAAAACAACACCAAACACGATCTTAACCCCCACCTCACACCCTCACATCCAATTGTTATTCATTGCTGAGAAAATAGCGCGGGAACACTGTCGTAAAACTACCACAGTCATAAAATAAAAGAAACCTAGTTAAGCCCCATGGCAACATGAAAAGGGCGTATATCCTAGGCAAAATAACAACACTCCCCCGTATATCCTGCCATGCACTTCAACTTAACTCCATCACAACCAGTTGTTATAATACAAATTGAAACAACCATAAAATATTCATAAAAAAAATTCAAAAACAAAACAAAAAAAAAGAAACATGCAGATCCTTTTATGACTCTTGTGTTGGGTGATAAAATTCACGCAACTTACATGGATGTAGGGCTCTAAGGCGCTCCCTTTTGCAGCGAACTCTGATAAAACTCAAGACATGAACAGCATGTCCAGTGACCAAGCAAACAGCCGCACACTTAATATATGTACATGGCCCAGACGACGAATAAAAGTGAGCTCAAATGAATTGCACACCGATAAGCGCTTAAATTGATGGAAGCCATCAAGGATACGTACCACCCAACCACCCAACCACCCAACCACACACACACATTACTCACTCAAATTGCTGAAGTCATTTCCTTTATTGCAAAGCAACATCAGCGAGCGTCGTCGTCGTCCTTCGTTTAATTTGTTCAAAGAATGTAATCCCTTTTATGGCAGAATGAGAAGAAACAATGAAAGGATACTGTGTGTCTGTGGCGGGGGGTGGAGAGTGTGTGGAATTATCTTCATCCATCCGGTTGTGGTGTTATTCGTTAATACCTTTAATCGCTTCCCACGGACTGCTTCAAATTGAAAATCCTTTTTCGCCTTTCGTGCTTCTTGTTTTTTTTTTATTTCAACCATTCTATAGTGCATCTCGTGCCATTATCCTTTGATTTCCTTTGTTTTTATGTTCGTGACAAGAGAGATGTGTAATGCAGTATTATCCTTGAAGCGATAAATTGCATTGCATACATTGCAAATAGAATAGCAGAGCAGGGACAAAACACTCTCTAAAGTCGAGCTTGGAATGTGACGGAGTGACGATGGATGGAAGGATATTTTTTTTTTCTTCCTACTGCTGCTAGTACTGCAACACGAAGTCGTCCTGTTGGTGAAATATAATAAAGCTAACATCATGTTTCAAGTGCTATTGCTAGGAGACACATGCAAGGATGTGTCAATAGTGTGAGAATGAAACAAACATACGTACATTCACGTATGTGTATGTATGTATATCCTTTTGTGAGCTTCTGCAATGACAGAAGTATTGCTAAGTGCATTCAAAACGGAGTAAGAGACACTTTCGGCGAACCGCCTAACAATGCAATAGAGAATCCTTCAATGGTTTGAGGTTGCTGTGCCCAGCCTTGTATGCTGGCGATGATGCAGCAGGAGGTGGTAATGGCACCGTGTGTTTTCTGTTGCATCACGAGCAACGAATACGATCTGTGTGCACACTTGGAGATGTGCCTGAATGAAGGAGCTGCTACTGCTACTACTACTCCTGCTGCTACTGCAGTTCTTTCGAGCTTTCGGTGTTTTTTGATGGAAAATAATTGACGGAGTGCTAGGAAAAAATAGAAGAAAAAAAAAATTAGAATCCTTGTGTTTGTGAACATGAAGTGGAATGGAGAGCTGTTTTCGACTGCTCTTGTCCATTTTTTTTTCTGCCAACGTTCAAGTCATGTTGCATTTGTAATTAGTTAGAAGGAGGAGGAAAAATAATTGAAGGATTTTCGGTTGGAGGTTTTCGGCTCTCTCTCTCTCTGTCGACAGCTGATGTACGGATTTGGGTTGGAAATGGAAGGATTTTTTCGTTCGTTTTTGTTGCAATCCACTGTGGTATAGTCGTTTTAGAAAAAAGCCAAACTTTAGTGAAGATATACAGATATTCAGTGTGTTTCCGAAGTTCGACAAACTTAGTGGTTTTAGTGGTTTTAGTGGTTTTAGTGGTCAACAATCCGACAGTATCTCTAATCAGGCAGACTCACAAGTTTATTCAAGGGTTCACCACCAAAAAATGGGTTACGCATACGCCACCGAACCAGATACTGGCTTCCTGAATCCATCTTCTTGTGGCTCGATTCAAGCCAGATCTTCTGTCGAACCTAACTAAGAGTTCGCTGAGTTTGAGAAAATTTGAAGATTTTTCCTCCGAAAAATGTTTGAAAAAATTGGTTACCCATATGCCACTGAACCAGATACTGACAACCTGAATCCACCTCCTCATGGCTCGATTCAAGCCAGATCTTCTGTCGAGCCTAACTAAGAGTTCGCTGAGTTTGAGAAAATTTGACGATTTTTGCTCCGAAAATTGTTTGAAAATATTGGTTACCCATACACCACCGAACCAGATACTGACAACCTGAATCCAGCTCCTCATGGCTCGATTCAAGCCAGATCTTCTGTCGAGCCTAACTAAGAGTTCGCTGAGTGTGAGAAAATTTGAAGATTTTTGCTCCGAAAAATGTTTGAAAAAATTGGTTACCCATACGCCACCGAATCAGATCCTGATTAGTCTACAACCGAACAAGCACTGCCTGTTTTTGTCCCACCCAATCTCATTGCATTTCCTCCACATTCGATGTTCAGATCAAAAAGTCGTTGTCCTCAATAGATTTCTTAGAAAACAATAAGTATGTGTCTCATCAACAACCTTGTGGGCTTGAGCTGCAAGGACTCACATTCAAGGACAACAAACTCCAAATGAAAAGTATACTTTTTTTTGTAATATATTGTTTCTACAGTGATTATTACAATTTTTTTTTTTATATTCCATTTTGTTGTGTATATGTTTCTAATATTTTTTTTTTTTTTTATTTCAGGTGAGTGGTCCTAATTACCATCTATTCAGTAGAAGTAAGGTTTGTAATACACTTTCCTAAAACGAAAATCAAGACTATAAGGATTTACTTTCGAAACTTTATTATATGTCCATCTATTCATCTATCTTGAGACTAGTGGCCCATCTAGTCGAACAACTTCCTCTACATTTGTTTTGATTCGAATTGCTTTTTGTGGGTTGAGAGCAGACACACTTACATAGACCACTGTTTTGATACCAAAGGATCTTGAAATACACCCTGCTGCCAGTTGAAGCCCCTAACAAAACGATGAAGGTTGTTTTTCTTAGCTCATCTTTATCTTATAAAGATGTAGCGAGACTACCTTATTGTTTCCTCTTCCATATGACTTTTGTAGAATTTATTAAAAAAAACGAGATTTCAGAAAGGATATAAATGTGAGGCCCATAAGCTTTGAAATTTATTGAATTAACTCTACATGTACCCTGTCACAATATGTCCTAGAATCTGTGTGGAAGTAAATTCCAGACATCTTCTACCAGCTTCATACCGACTGAAAGGATATTCTGCCTCATTCAGGGAAGAATATTCTTGAAAATTACAAATTCGTCCTGAAAAGCCTCTCGCAGAAATATCGTCGACTATTTACCATCCATCTAGTCTTATACTTAGATACTTACAACCAATACTTTATATGTGACAGCAGTCCACATTCCTTCTCAATGCATCCTGTCTTCGGAGAATTCCGAGGGAGTAGGTTTTTCATTTCAGATTTTGTATTCAAAGCAAGGCTTATTTACTTACTTTGCTATCCTAAGCGTAACTTTAGTTTCTTCCAATTTAAAAGGGTAGAGATACATATATATCTAGCAAATAGTAAGGAGGATTAAACCCCGACTTTAAGAGAGTATTCTGCATGAAGCCACTCTGCATAGACAGCCAATTTACAGACTTTTTCCTCAAGGAAAAGGCCATAAGCCACAAAATTCCGAAGGAGCTAAGTAAAGATGTATATCGAGCCTTTACATGAGAGCTGTGCAGTCTAAACGCATAGCATACTTAGCTTCTCTCAACATTCACTGGATGATGGGATGACATATGGCATACATATGTATGTAGAAGACGTTACACAAGCAATGGGTTAAAGTTACTCATATTCTGTGCTACAGTTCGGATGGAGAAGTGTACGTAGTACAGTCTCAGCTCTTTCCGTATCCAAAAAGGGTGTGCTGGGTTCTCTTTGCAGTTCTTTTAGGATACACTTTTTCGCTTACTTCGGGCCCTTGAGCTCATAACCCAATCGTTCAAAGGAAATACGCATTACTATAATCCAATCTTCAAATCGATTAAGACCGTGAGAGACAAGCTCTCTCCAAGAGCTGCCGTATGTCCGAAACTACGTGTGACCAGTGCTACCATTTTAACTTGAACCTTAACCTGTAATGCCCTTATATGATGAGCAGTTTTAAAAAGTGGCTTTCTCACTTCTGTCAGTTTGTCCTGGGCCCACCTCGCAGCTATCTCTACAGCCACAAGCACTGAAATAGATGGAATTCATATGCAATGTACCAATTCTTACAGATTTTGAAAAGCCACGCCCATTTTTTTTCTTAAACATCACTTTTCCGATAATTTTACCAGAAATTGAGACAAGTTTTGAAGGCAAAATGCAATGGGGATTGAAGCCTTCTACAATTCACCTGAACATCACATGAGAACACGCCCACTTTTGCGAGAGTTTTCTTAAAAACACCGATTTTGGTGAAATTTTCCGAATATTAAGAGTTGGAAGTTCAATCGGCCTTCATTTCTCGAGTCCAGTATCCTAGTCTAACATTTGAAGCAGTGGCAGACCCGAGTCATACCCACGCAGACTTACTAAGAAAATACCCACGAATCGGTCCATAAATGCTATCAGTATTTAGTCCTCTGTTGCCGTGGGACACCTTACAATAAAACCATTCCACACCGCATTCGGTCACGATTCCTTCTTTGACTACCAGGCCACCATAAGCCTTCCCTCTCCCACATACCAGTAAAATTAATTATTACCTAGATAAATAAAATTACCCCCAAAGCGCCTTACCGGATGCACAAATAAAAGAACATAAAACCCAGACCAAGATTCTTAAGTAACAAAAGAATTTTTTTCGCAAAATAATTTTAATTAAAAGGTTCCACCTCGCAGCCATTTTATGCGCGGATCCGCCAAGAGAGAGAGAAGGCCATAAGAAGCCTCCAAACCAGGCAGAGATTAATACACTCTCGGTATGAAATATAAAACGATGATGATCTATGAATGTAGGTATCTGTTGCCATTTTGTATCTGTTATTACAATTGGAAGGAATTTTCTTTCGTTTTCTTCTTATTGTGGCCTTCCAGCAGTGAAGGGATCAAAAGGCACACCGTATAGCCGCACAAAGGACTAAGGATATACAACAGATACACGAAAACAATTAAAACCGCTCTCGCTCTGACGATAAAAATATGGGCCAACGAGAATGGACTATACTATCCTTAGGGAGAGAGAGAGGGTGGTGCAAAAAAATGTATATAAATATAATGATTGTATGATGGACTGAGGGACCTCTCTGTGCCAAGATGCGCTTTCTACAGGATTCGAAGGCGGTGCGCGGCGGGGTAGCCGTGGCGAAAACAGATGAAAAATTTATTTTAGCATTTTTTTTTTCTGTAGGTAGGTAGGTACACAAGTTTATTCTTCTACCACCGTGGAATCCTTTTCTCTACAACTGTAATAAACTCATAATGAGGTCGTAAAAAGTTTACTTGTTAAATAACTTTACTGAACTGGAAGTGAGGTGCAGAAAGGAGACACACTCATACACACACACAGAGAGAGAGAGAGAGAGAGGGTTTCACAAAAGGAACGGTGGAAGCGCGAAAATTATGCAGAAGAAATTATTTTATTTCTCTTTTGAGTTTTTTTTTTCTCCTCTGTTTTGTGTTTTTCTGTTGTGTTTTAGGTGGATACAGGGCCAGCCAGCGCATATGTCGATTGTGAACTCTGTCGGTCGGGGCGAACAGAAAGTTCTCAGTCGATCAGCTGCTGAATATAGAGTCATCCAACACCGAAGGTGTCATTTTAAACTTCCAGCATCCAATCAGTAAAAGTGGTCTAGAACTTATAAGCCTGTACGTCAAGGCTTTTATGCAAAATGGGATGCAAAGTGATTCCTGCCTGGAATCGTTTCGAAGTGAACACAGCTGGGTTTTCAGTCCCACTCTCAGGTAGGGCGGCAAAATTTTCAGCTAACCTTGCCGGTCTCCAAATGAAATGAAGTCTTCATGCCACTAACCTGTTGGAAACGTTCAAATTCATCGATAAAATTCACTCTAGCTGTGCGAGAAAGACCAAAAGCTGTACGAAATTTACGAAACGTTTCCGTGATACTTCTGCCATTTTTGAAGAGAATTTCCACTATTTCAACACGTAGTGTGAGGATGTGTTGATTCACACAAAACAACTTCCTAGTTTCTACTTATCAAAAGTCATCAGTATGTTTGTCAGACGTTCACAGTTCGAAAATGACAGGAAATTTAAAATGACACCTCTTGTTGGATGACGTATCTGATGTATCTATTCCACTTCGTCCTTGGATAATCTTCATTTTCACTACGATTTCGAAAATCTGGGATTAACTTGTGTCCTTTGTCCAAGTTGGCTTAATGCGTTGTGAGTCTGTGCCACCTCGTCCTTGGATTATCTTAATTTTCAACAGAATTTCGAAAATCTGGGATTCACTTGTGCCCTTTGCCATGTTGGCTAAATGTGTTGTGAGTCTGTGCCCCTTAGAATGTGACCCACTTGCATGGTGAGATGCCATCACAGCGTTCCATTAGGAAGTCTTTGTCTTCCACTGTCGTCAACACGGCACCTTTATGTTGAATATTGAATCTAAGATGTATTTCTGGTTCATCGTGACCCAAATATTCCATGAATAAGCTCGATTCAGCATCTTTCACTTATTCCCACACCTTCACCGCCACATTTGTTCTCATCCTCAAGGACTTCCATTCAATTTTGACACGAAATTCTATTAAAGTCATTGGTGCTATAAGTATGTAGTTCTCTATTCAAGCGCCTTTCCAAAGCCAAGTGCGGCCTTGGCAAACCCTCCGAGAACACTTTTTCGAAAAAAAAACTCTTTTTTTTTTTTTAATTCAAAACAAGAAACGAAACATGCAAGCCATAGCTTGTATAGCTAAAGAAAAAGAAAATAGCGCAACGAAAAAAAAAATCAAAAACAAAAAGAAAGAAAGGACCTTCTCCAGATATCTACTCCTGACCCACAACTACTGCAAAAGTCAGGGATGATTATGAAATTTAATGATGAGCATGAAGTTTTTTGCTTCCTCGTTTTTTTTTTATGCAAATTTTAATGAGTTACCATTCGGTTCGGAGCTCGCGTTGTTAGAGCAAAAAGGATTTGTCTTCATTTTGTGTTTGTTATTTGTTTTTTGTTTTTTTCTTTCGTTTTTGTTGATGTCGGTATCCTTAACATTCACAAATTAATGTTGTTATAAATAATTTGCGTAGAAAATGGATGGCAACGGTGATGGCGATGGCGATGGTGATGATTTGGAAAATGTAACAGGTCGTAACAATAACTATTAAATGGGGATTAAAACAAGTGTAAGGACTACACGGGCGGGCCCTGAGTAAGGTTCATTTGTTGAAAGACGGTTTTTTTTCATTTTAGTGTGTCATAAATCTGAGTGGGTTGTGGAGGGAGGGGAAGCACTAAAAGAAAATCGTATACACTTTGAAAAGTTTTTGATATAAATGTACGGAATTACACTGTGCGCCGATGGGGGATGAAGGAGGCTTTCGGGGGATTGCCACGAAATGGTTTACCTTTCTTTTTGAAATTGAATAGAAGGTCCTGTCGCTGTGTTGTCATAAACTGGAAACAGCAGATTTGAACGAGAATTGTCTGTTGACAAAGGGGACTTATGGAAATAAGTAAAGAATGTCTATCAGATATCAGTCCTCCTTACTTAGGTGGCACTACAGTTCGGGGTGGACCTCGACTCTAAGATAATTCAAGCTCCCTTCTAAATGTGCGCCCCAACTGAGACGTCGTTTCTCTGGGTTACACTCGTAGACTCTGCTAGCTGGAGCTCGCGTATCCATTCGGTTGTCGCTAGTACAGCTAGTGCAGTTTGTCAGGGAATCTCCAAAGCCCGTCAGTGCAAACAGGACCGAATATCGTACAAAAAAATGTTCTCCCCAAACGACCGAGAGTACCTTTATCCGCTTTGGCATGAACTTTCTATGCATGAAGGCCATAAAGGTGAACTTTTCTACTCATTTGCGTTCTTAAATTGGCAACCATATCGGAGTTGACTTCTACTGAGGTGTTATTGTCCGAATTGATAGTCTCTTCCTGCTTTCAGTTGAATTCGTCAATGTTGTGTGCTCCTTCCTCACCCTACTTGGGACTCACCATCCCAGAAGAAACTTATTCTCTTAGGAGATGCATCCATACTCATCCGCATTGATGTGTTGTTCTTTAAAGCAATGTCAGAGGTATCAGTGCGATGTTGGTCATGAAATTGGAGATCATAGTAACCAGAATAACGCTCTCAAAGGATCCCTTTGATTCCTCTGAAAATCCTCTTATCCACTCCCAGAAACTATTTATGAGAGCCCGTTGCGATAGACGGTTCAATGTAAGAGTACAGTACCAAAAGTTTCAAAATACCACAATGACCCAAAATGAGTAACAAACTCAAGTAGTCTTTTCTTGAAATTTCAAGGACAATGTACAGACTAACTAAGTACGTTAAGTACGCTGTGTTAAACTATTCCAATTTTGACTGGTTTAAGTCCCATTCATGCTATAATATCTTGAATACCATAAAAATATGTAGAGCTTCAGAAGGATGCATGACTTACTACATAAAGTTAACAGTGACAGCCACTCAAGGCCAGGAAAGTCGACATAAATTTGTCCCTAGCACATAGGACAGGATTGATTCGTTTCCTTTTCTGTTCTCAAAGGTGTGATGGACTAGGAAGCGAATTTTAATATTCAATTCGTTTGATGTTGTGATGATGTATACTTTACCTAAGCATGTTGGTAGATGTGGATCTAGCCATTGGATAAATCTAATCTATGTACTAACCTTCGTCTGAAAGTATGACTATTATTCCTTTTATCGTTTTGTTTAAATCTGTGTCCATTTGTCGCTAGCATTCAATATTTCTTGTTATACTGATGGATCCCTGTTATATCCTTTTATGCAGTCAGACGTTCTCTAAAAACTATCAATGTCTTGGAAGTGGATACATAGTTCCATAGGTAATAGAGGCCTCGTTTGTTATACCAAAAACTGGGAATATCTTTGTGGACTCTCCACAGGTCGTCGTCATTTAGATTTGGTTTTAATGTGGGACTCGTTGGTAGGTTGTGACTTATCAGTAAGAAAGGAGATCTACTCACTCTGATGGTTATTCCCATATTTTGGCCAAATTTTTTGCGGATATTTGTCAGGTACGCATTTGGAGATCCAAAATGTCATTAGGGTTCTATGGTGGAGTATTGACTGTTAACCTTAGCGGCCAGTTCAACTTCGAGCACGAGCCTATCGTGACTTAGAATCCAAAAAAAAATTACATTATACTGCGAGCCAATAACCTTGACCTCTTCATGACAGCTCTTAACGAGTTTTGATTTAGATTTCATCCTGTGGCAGATGTATTGTATTCATCATCATTGTCATCATTGGGCCTTTAATCATTGAAGCCTTTCGTCACTGCTAGAATCTCTGCTTGTAAATCGAGAGTTGCATATACTGAGTGCTTCCCAGAAGGTTTCTAATACTTATGCAGTTCTCCATTCTTTTCCAAATGGAAAGATGCAGAGAAAATTTATTTTGAGCCTGGACTTACCGGTGCTAATTCTAACTTTTGCGTCAGATACTTGCAGGTATTTATACAATACACAATTTTATAAATATATGATGCCAGTTGTGCTGGTGTATGCTTATCTTTATATTTCTGTCATGGAAATAAGGTTGGTGGTCTGGTAGCAGACTAAGTTGCCTTTTGTGAGTATTGGTCCAATAATCGTAGCGTATTTCCAAAGAATTCTGAATGCTGCCTCAAATCTGTGCCGAAAATGCAATTGCAGGAGTGGATAGTAATCGAGGCATTTTCTTACTCTTTTCTCTAAATTAAGTTTCCAATTCAGTTTCTAGTCTAGACCTAGACCCAGACTTAGCCTAAGATATTTTCCCAAGTCGAAGATTTTAAAGAATCTCACCTTTTTCTTTTGATTGTAAATAGCTCTAACTCTCTACTTTTGGTTTGATTCCTGACCAACCTTGCTTGGTCCTGTCGGTGCGGGTTTTCAGGGATGTTCCTAGTGGCTTACTACTATGTAGTTGAGGCTTACTAAACAGGCTCCCGATCCGTGAAGATTCTCCAGTTGTCCAGACCAAGAGCTCTGACATCCGCGATACCTTGATCTTTAAAAGTAGGGTTTGGTCTTCCTTGTCGTCTCGAACCTGGGGGCTGTGATTCGAAGATCCTCTTTTCTGGAGCATTATTGTCCATTCGCTCGATGTGGCCGAGCCAGTGTAGTCGACGTATTTTGTCTTTTTGGACTACATCCACATCTTGGTACAACTCCTAGAGTTCGCTATTGTATCTTCTCCATCATTCGTCCTCCTCGTCGCATACTTTAGGTGTCGCTGCAGCCCGGGGTAGAGCTGGGCCCTCTTCGCATACGGGGCCTAAAATTCGACGGAGAAAATGCTCAAAATCTGCTCTGCTCTTCTGCTTATCGTCCAGCATTCGGTTTCATATAGCTGAACTGGGAGCATAAATTTTTTCAGAGCATGCATTTTGTCTTTTTTCTAGTAGATGTACCTACTTGTACTTGTATTACAAGGACGTCTCCGCGTTTAACTCACCTATTCCTAGTCTCATAAGTGTTTCGTTGACAACAAGTTGCCGTAGCAGGGGAGAGATTAACCCTCTCTATGGTGTAAGGGAGCATGAATACGGAGCAGACTTTGCCGATGACTTTACCTTTGGTGTAAGCATGCTGTCCTGGCGATAGATCTCGAGGCAAAAGCATCCCACGAATGTAGATGTCTATAACTTTCGACGTAAAACTGCTTGCTCTAGAACCCAAAGTTATTCCAATCTGTGGTAGCATTGGGGCCCAGCATTAACCAACTTTCATGGTTCTTTACGCATATTCCAAAGTTCATTGGTCCATCGAACAGGTGCCTTTTGAATCCTTATAGTCCTAAAGAGGCAAGCGCTACCATATGTTTTATTGAGAAATTTGGATGTATTGGCGTACAGATAGAGGCTATGAATAGTTTGAAAAGGTAGTGTCTACTACCTCTTCTCTACTTGGGATAATCCCCATTGACTACCATATTAGAGTGTGATCCATAATAGTTTGAATGTAAGCAGTTACTCATCTCATGGATTGATGTCCTTACTTCCCCACATAGATTGATGAAAGTTGTTAATCTAGTTTCATTGGAAGATCCCATTTATTTTGTGTGGCTTGTCGAACAAGTAAGCCTGCCAATTCTGATGGAGGAAATCATCAACAGAGTCTTATCAGTATTGCTATAGTTAGGAAGTAAAAGAAAGAGACTTCAATTCTCTCTCATTATAAGCGAATCATCTATTGTAAGTAGGAGCCTTTCTTTCTGTCCCTCCCTTCGTAGGTATCCAATGACCATGACAATTCCTTCACTTGGCACTGAATTACAAGCGATTCTGATAGTGACTATCTCTGAAAAGGTTTCAAAACCCATTATTGGACCTTCTAGTCACTGAAAACAGGACTGAGGACCTTTGACTTAGAATTGAAGGACATAAGAACCTAACTGATGATTGCGATAGATGGATACTTGCAATATCGCTCTTGGAACAACAAATTTGGAGGAATCGAAACTTTTTTGGTTGATCCTCGTCAAATCAAACATTAATGAGGGTTTCCAGGATCATAGACTGAAATCTCCATTATGGAATTTTTCTTCTCCACATGCTCACAGCTCTTTTTACCTCCATGATCCTTAAGGTCATCAATGTGATGCAGAAGTCACTTACATATGTGTCAACCAACGCATTCCTTTAAAAAAAGTAATTTTTTTGCATATACCCTAGGGTAGGTGCAGAAAAAAAAAACACTTTAAACGAGATGAAATGTTCATAATAATATCGCATCTGTGAGTGTCCTTGAGCGAGCACACTCAACAATCATCCCACACATCACACTAACCTTTTCCACACTTCAAGCTGTCTAATGGCTGCGAACAAATCTATTCTCAGAACTCAAAACCCATTAAAAAAGGACACTTCCCTCTCCCTCTCTCACAAGGATTTGACTGACAACTATAATTAGAATTCAAATCAATTCAACCTGTCCCAGGATCATCTAATGCATTAATGCAGTTTTGACGTCAAACTGTGAGCATTGTTATGGTATCCTTTTAACAGCCTAAAATACGAAACAAAAGGACAATTTGGAAACTGAAAAAAGAAGGAAAACACCCAGCGTCGCCGCCTCCTTTCCATCAGACTGTCAGAACCAAAATGAAATCCTTCCAAACACAACGAGTTTAGTTTACCACAGTTTTCCATGAAGAATTACATACATGGATCTGTCTCAAGTGTTTGGTGGATTGATGGTGTGCCATGCAAGACTAGGTGCAGGCAAGTCCCTTCTTCTAACAAAAAAAAAATCTAGAAACATCCCTTCATTGAAGCATTCCTCCTGGAATGGTGTTCTCTAAGTGCAGCGAGCTAAAATTGCGAATCGCCAACACAAAAACGAGTTCAGAACTGAGTGCCAGGATGGATGTGGATCTGGCAAAAAGTGGAAACTCCCTGCGGTGCTCATCATTGCTTTTCCCATGAGGATTCCCAGTTTTAGGATAGGATACACAGGGAACTCCGATCCCGACCCAACGAAACACATTAGAAACATGGAAGAGCAGAGAGTAGCAACCCACAGAGGAAACACAATGTTGTTTTCATTTTCGTTTCATTTATTTTGACATATTTCGCCTCTTCCTTGTGCGCTCTGTTTTCAAATACAAAAGCAAAACAATAGAGATAGCGAAAGAGGGAATGAAAACAGAGAGGAAATTGTGCTCTTATACTGGTAGAGAGCGGGAGAGAGTGCATGTCTTCGTAGCGATTTGGGCGACGCTACGCGGTGAGAAATGGCGATAATTGAACAACACCCAATTTGTTAAGAGAGCCGTGGATCTCTTATATGAATTCTCTTAGTTGGAGCTCGATTATGTTTTGGATTTTTGTTTTGACAACGAAGATGTGGTGAAAGGATAAGTGATGGTTGTGGGTACTCTCCAGCACTTGGTTGTATTCATTCTGCAGGTGATTTTGGCAGGGAAACGACTGGTGTGCTTGACACCAGTGCGAGAGTCGTTGTATTTGATTGTGTTTACGAATTTGTTTGGAGAATTGTCCTTCGAAAAGGACAAGAAGCGACATGTACTGTGCTGTTGATAGCTTGCGATATTACTTACTTACTTTAGCGCCACAGTCCGAGGTGGGATGGGTTTGATCTTTAGCCAGCTGCCTCCAGTTTCGTACGACAAGTTTGCACTTGAGTGCGCCACATTAGGCGAGGTCTTCCTCTATTGCCCCGTCGCTACGGTGTTGATTTGAAGACTCCCTGGCCCGGAGCTCAACATGACCCAGCCATCTAAGTAGTTGTATTCAAACTGTTTTCGTGGTTGCATCTTCTTCTCCACTCTGCACACGGAACCAAAATGCTTAGTGCCTTCAGAAATACAGGGATCCCTGCCAAAATTCTCATTTCCCTTCGAAATGTGTTTCTGTTCTATGGAAGCCCAGGTAAAGTGGGGGATTGAGGACATGCCCATTGCCTAGACCCATGACAAACTAATCCTTAGAAGAATATCCTTAGAACCAGCATGAATGTAGTATAATGCGCTGGTGGCTATGGATGCTGGGATCGACCACCAGTAGGTACCAAAGTACAATCTTATAGTTTGATTCCTACATAAGAAGGTGCTTATGATTGCAATGAGCTTCTGGTTCAGCTTGGGGTAGATCTGCCTAAGGGACGTAGTAGTGCCTCCTGGCTATCTACGATTGCTTAAATTCACGTTGATGGTTGTACCCTGTTTGGTAAGTTCTTTAAATTCTTTGCAATGACTCTGCAACCCGGCACCCAAATGCATTGTACTTCAGCTACGACAAGGTTTCCTTGATTTCTATGATATTCGCCTGCAAGACTCTACAGTGATGAGATTGTTGAAGAAGACTTCATAGTCCTCATTCTGTCCTAAATCCTTCCTTTGTAGCCACAGATATTCCTTCCAATAAACTCTTGACGGGATAGGTGATTCAAAGTCCTATCAAACAGAAGTAGAAGAAGTACGTAGTCGGTGTCTTGCAGAAGGAACGCAAATAAGGTGCTCAGTACTTTGACTAGACCACTGAGATACATATAGCCTTCGAACTGGTACTTTGCACTAGTTGCATACTCTTGGATAAAAGATGCTCGATTGTCGAAATATAAAGTCCGACAAACTTAGTTTCATTGGAATTTCTTATTCTTATTCTTACACTTGTTCCATCCTCACAAAATCTAGACTAAAACCCAACAAGGGGGCCTCACTGGTGAGTAGAGGGTTTAGAGTACCTAAGGAGAACTGTACCCTAGGATAGTACCATAATAGCGCCACCTACACGGATAGTATCTTTCCGGCTTTCGAAGCATTTTATAAATTCCGGAGTTCCTTCGTCAGAATATAACGAATGATATATAGACTCATAGTCCATACAACCTCCCTTAAATGAACATGAATCCATGGAGTGTCTCTTAAGTTTTTGGAACTACCTACAGTTTCAATGATCCGAACAAAACAAGGTCGGACACAAGTAATTACTTCATCCCATCCTTTCTCGTAATATACCCGAAAAAAGTCCTACTTAGACGTGTCTACCGATGATGCAAGTCAAGTTATTTTCTTCTTATAATTCAAAGGAATAAATTACACCCACTTTGCATAGCTTCAGTGTCGATAGATAGTTCCAGTTAGTGCTTTGTTGTCTCGAATCGTCTAAGTCCAAAACAAACAAATGTCGTCTGAGTGGATTCACTTAGGATCCTAATTAATTTGGAGCTTATAGTGGATGCGTTCAGTTCTTTAAAGGACTTCTATGCAAATTTGAAAGCCAAAGGACATATTGCTGTAGAAAGTTCATGGAGATGAAAGCAAATGCTTGGTTTCATAGTCGGATTCACTTCGAAATTCCAAGAGTTCTTACATTAGTTCCATCGGAATCGACTTGATATTCAATCTAAACAATTGTCTGGAATGTTGTTACAAATGGGTTCATTTAAATCTCCAAATCTGGTCTAAATTCTACGTTGCAGTAAAAATACGGAGAAGGTATATGTTTTTCTTTGGAATGAACTGCTTCTTCCCATTATTCCAATCCATCAGTGTCTGTACCTACATGACATTTTGTCAGCAGAAAAAGACCGCTTTTTTATTATTTAAAAACATTTTACGGAGGCTTTACAGCTGGCATCTAGGAGGGGAGAAAACCCACTTACCAATGACCGAGAATACAGAAAAACTCATGTCCTTGCAAGTCGAATCCATGAGCTATTCTGTTAATTGGTTGAACACGATTTCATACTCAACGTAGAACTTCAACATGGGGGCCTCTTTTTTATATTAAGTCCATTGTGTTCCCTCATGATCACCGTGGTCAATTCTATTACTTTTAAGACTCAATGATTTGCAGACAATTGTACCGGTCTAGCCTAGAAGTTCCATAAGGAAGCATCCATCTGATTTTTGACTTAAGGCGATGGTGGGCTATCACTGAAATATACAGTCCCATTTCCAAAGTACACTATGATCTCTCCCTAAGCAGGACTACATTAAGGATAGTCAAGAACACAGGTTAATGTATCAAATATCGAAATGTGCAGAGCTTTGAGTGATATTCTAATCGACAATCACGCATACATAGGTACGATCTCTGCATTCATAAGCATTGGCCTCTGTCAAGAGATCTCGCTAATCATTCAGACCCTACTCGATTGCAATGGTGTCCCGCAGGGATGTCACTTAGACCCCATTTTCTTAAGATTTACTTCCGATGGTGACACTAATACCATATTCTCATCGAAACTGAGGTTATGAAAATAATTGTAGTGATCATGCTTGAACTGAACTGATCTTCAGTAGAATCCGATTGTTCCATTGACTTAGTCCAGCATGAATCTTTAGTTTGCCAAGAACTTTCGTTCTCTACCTTTTCTTTACCAGCAATCTCTCAACAGTGGGAACAATCTCGTGTTACTTTTTATTTGAAAAAGTATTTTACTCACGACTTACATTGTATGTCAGAGGCTCGCAGGAGGTGTGCCAGTAAAAGAAGTTCTGGAGTCATATGTCTAGCCTCTGAATTGCAGCGACTTTATTTCACGAATCTAGGACCCAATAAGCGAATATGCTTTGCTATATGTGGTCTGTCGAACTAAACGCTTGTACCAACTGGACTCTGTAAGCGACATTTAAAATGAAACCTCTTGTTGGATGACCACTTTACCTTACATTTCATTCAAGCTGTCTTCCCCTTTCCAGATTTATTGGATTACAACTGGAATAATGCCAGTTGGATTAATGGATATTTCAGTTCTTAACACTCAGATTGAATAGCTTCCCTATCCTCTTCCGTCTTGACTGTTAAAATTTCAAATTTCCTCAGCTCCAACGATGCAAGTTCGTTCCTCTGTACTTCTTCAAGTACAAGTTCAAGTACTTCACATACAAAAATACCTCATCCATCCAATTGCATCACTCAGCTCAATTACGTGAAACAACAGCTCTCGAATGCCCATAAACATCTACAACCGCCAGATGTAGAAGCCAAAAAACATGGCTGCAAACAAGACGACAACCAACTGAAGATTCTTGTCCGTCCGTTGACAAATAAAATCTGGTTCAATCAGAAAGCCATTTCTCGAAACCCAACACGACGATGCGTAGGCCACTCTTTCAAAAATAAAATAGAACACTCCAGCCCCCATAAACGTCGAAACGAAATTGAGTATTGAGTAACTAAGTAAGTAATCTCCAATCAAAATACTATAAAAAGTCGATCGGCAATTTAGCCCAAAACCCCTGAGCCATAAAATACCACCCATTAGCCCAGGCAGGCAGTCACAATTAACGACAAACACTAATAATCAACTTACAAGCCAATACACCTCGGCACACAGTTTCTAAATTAATTAACTCATTCTTGGCTGTTCTCGCTCTCTCTCTCTCTCGTGGAATATGTAGCATAGGTGGCATTAATTTCCCATAAAACTCCACCGCATAACAGCCCGAAAACGTTTCGAATGTTTCGCGCCCACTTACCAGACACCGCGCACCACTGTGACCCACGCAATAGAACCTAGAAGTCCTATCCTCTGCCCTTTTTTTTTTTTTGACAAACACACGCGTTAATAAATTATACCGATTCTTGGTTTGTCATAAAAGCGTCGCAAACACACAGGAACAGGAAAAACTTCGTCGGCCATAAAATGCGCGACACTAAAACCTCCCGGAAACGAGAGAGGAGAGGAGAGGAGAGAGGAAAAGTAAAAAGAATAATTTTTTTTGTCATAAAAACAAACATCGTCTGACTGTTGGTCGGAATCGGACCGGTGTTTGATTTATTACCGCGGAATGGCATACCTCAGGGGTGGCACATGAGTGGCAGTCTGTTTTGTGCTTTAGAGTTACCTCTATTCTATGCAAATTCCACTACAGCGACGTGCAACTCGAAGCATCTGATACGAGACGCAGAGCAGAAGGCCGCCGACTTATTTGGACCGCGAAAGACGGGCGAATTAATTTCACTGGGTGAATACCAATTTGGGGTTAGCTGACAAATTAGGGTGGACCCGTGTGTCAGCAGGTGGGCCAGAGATCCAGACTTGAGATATTAATAAAATTTTTATTTTTTTTTTGTATTTCTTTGTATGCTCCTCATCCTCGCTCTGATTGTCAAAAACGAAACGAAAAACCCGTGGAATGGAAATGACATTTATTAAAAGCGAAGCGTGCACACAGAAAAACCGGAGAAACGAGATGAGTATCTTATCTAAATGAGTTTAGAATGTTTATTTTGGTTTTGTTTTTTAAATTTAATTTCTTTTCTTTAAAAAGCCGTAAAAGGCAAAGTGATAGACGGAGGAGATGTCCTCGTTTTGGGTGTACCGTGTCGTACATATGGGTGTGTGGGGGCGTTTGGGATGTCTCCATGGAAGCACTTAACCGCTTACAAATTGGGTTAAGGCCATAAATTAAGTGTTTGTATTCGTATTTGGCTTTAATTAGGTCGGATATTGATAGGGTATCTGGGGAATTTGCATGTTTACCTAATTGGCAAACAGTAGGTATTTGGCAGGGTGTCTCGCGCGACGTATCTATTGATTGGGAGGTTGCTTTCTTAATCAAGGAGATTCGTGTCTATTGACAATGATATGCAATATGGAACGGAATGGGTTATGTCATGCGAAAATTAATCTGCTGGTAACAAGCTGGGCACTTATAAGCGCATAAGGCGCTTCAGATAGTCTACACGTGAACTGGTTGAGAAGATAATTGGGTACACAGTGTAGTGTAGGACAGTTTCACTTGTCCTTTGCTAATGGAAGCAGCTTAAGCGTAAACCAAAGTGTGTGCTTAGTGTAATTTAACGCCGAATGTCCATTGATTTGGAGGCGGAGGTGCATGTGGAACGACATGAGTATGATTTCATGAAAGGGTTGGGGTCAATAGCAGCACAGGCTGCTGCAGATTTCCTTTTGCTAATTCGGCTGGGTATATCTAGTACAAGATATTTGGAAGATATTTACTCTCGCAACCTTTTGTCCAGCTAATCATTATGAGCTTGTGAGTTCGATCCCAGAATGCATCTACCCACTTGATCACCTTTTCCACTTGTCTTGACATCCCCTTCCTTCCAAAGCTCTCCCAACAAGTCGGTGCAGTTCGAAATAGCTCCTCGGGTATGGTATCAAGTCCTACTGTCTTGTTGCTTCTCAGTGCTTTGATCGCGGAAAGGATGTCATCCTCACTGTTCTCACCCGCAGTCTGACTTGGGTGTAAATTGCAAACAAAATTATTTCCATTTCTGTTGTTTTATCTTAGCCAAGTAGGCTTCCTTGCGTCGTTAGATTTTCAAACGGCAGCAGTGGGTAGCTCGGCAGTTTCCCTAGTTGGACATGTCCAGTTATCATCTAATTCGGACGTCTCGGAGACAACTGATGGCAAAATGGTCAATTTGATTGCAAACAGGTTTTGTGCTGAAATGTGATTCCACCACAAGGAGATTTGTGTTGCCAAAATCAACGAATCTTTCACTGTCGTTCTCAAAAAAGTCATCAACCGGTGGGTAACAGTGTAAAAAGGTGTACTCTAGTCCGGAATCTGGCCATGAGTTTGCCAGGAAATTCGGGCCTCTGCCTGGTGTGCATGCTAGCAGCAGTTCAACTCCATATCCATGACGGTTTCCGGATGGACTATCTTATCTCGTTCATTTCCAATATCTCCAACCTCATATTCCACTTGTCAGTCAAAGAGGATCCAGAAGCCAATCTTTGTTCCTTATCCGAGGCATTGTGTAGGTTTTAGACTGGACGGACCCATCAGTCCCAGGATAGACTGATGCTGCTTTTGTTGTCCAGCATTTAGGCTAGAAAGATACAGCGATTGACCCTGATAGTGCTAAAGACTCTAGTCAAGAGTGTAAGCCTTATGACTTCACCTTTTGCAAGAGAATATGAAAGGCGAGAAGGACATGGTAAATGATTTCTTCTTCCTCTATGCTTCTCTTGTAAATTCGAGGTAAAGATGGACCGAATACAGTCCTAAGAATGCCTTTCGAACTATGTGTTCCTGAGACTAAACAAGTTGCTTGGCGTTTTCCTCCTCCTGCTCCTCCCATTTCGGGCTGCAGACATCTTGAGACCTTTTTCTCCCAAAAACATGATATTCCAGAGAATAAGTTTGTTCCACTAAACTAATTCTGTTTTCTTTTTCGTTTCAGGTGAGTGAGACTAGAAGGATCTATCATTATAGTACGTATGTATGAGTATTTTGAATTTATCTCAATCTATAGTAGTAGTTACATACCTTCACATTTTTTACTGTCATATGTGTTTCAATTACTAAAAATGTCCTTGCTCCCTGTTGGTCTGTTGGTTGGGTCTTGAATCCTATATTCCGTCGTCTAGTTGTTCTGCATTTTATTGAATAATTTGCATTAACTTAACTAACCCAGAACACGATAAGGCGTAGTAAATACAAATTTCATGGATAAATTCCAAACGTGACTACATTACACTCCCAGAAGGCAGTAAAACAAAACAAAAAATCTCCACTATGTGTCCAACTATGAATTGAAATGACCATCCCCCATGGGAGGGCGGGGGGTGGATACGGTATACAATTAATTACGAAAAGAAATTCTCCGAATGGAATTGTTAATTACATCCACTAAACCAACCCCTAAGCCAGTGGATTTCGCGTTCAAGAAAATGTCCAGACGGAAACTATTATGTTCTCTGTACGGACTACGTACACAAATAAACAGCTTGAAGGCAGTCTCGTCCCCCCACCCAAGCTGGAGTCGCCTCTACGTCCACCCTTTTACGTGCCGCAATTAAGGACAATTAAAACGAATCCAGCAGCATAGTGGCGCCGGTCTCTTTTTCGGTTTTCCCTTTCCCTTTCCCTTTTGCAAAAAAAAAAATAAATTAATAATTTTCTCTGCATGTAATTTCGCAAAGTTTTACTTTACACCCTTCGCCCTCCACCCTCTGTTTTCTTTTTGATTATCTCTATTTTTTTTTTCAAAATTCCAAACAATTGCCAGCACTGTTTAGCATCCTTCCGCCATCGATGCTGGAAGGAGAGAAAGAGAGAGAGAGAGGAGAAAAAAGGAAAACAAAAACACTTCAGACTTTTACCGGATCCCAGACCGTACGTGACTTTGACGCGAAGTCATCCATTAAGACGTGCGCCGCGTTGCATTTACAAATTAGCGCCTGATTTGGTTTCAAGTAGTCCGCACTGTGTGCAGAGTGCTTTGCTTCCAATTTGACTGGCCGGCGGCTGCGGCGGCGGCGACGGCCATTGACCAGCGTTCATGTTCATTAGACTCTCGTTGGAAGGTAGAAAAGCGGATTCTGGTGTTTGGACAAGACAGCCGTTGGGTCATAAGTCACGGTTAAGTGATATTCTCCACTTGTGTGCTAAGTGATAGAAAGTGGTGGTGTAATGCCTTGTTGGTTAAGATTCAGTCTCTGGGAGAGAGAGATCTGCTTCGATACATCGTTTGTCTTTGGTCGTCGTGGGTTGTCGTGAGAATGGTAAATCCCTAGGAGCGTTACTGACGAGATTATTGGTAATTCGTTATGGGAACATGTACTCATGTTGGTAGAAACTAAAAGTTGGCTCATTTAGAGCTTGCCATTGCCATTGCTTATCATAACGAGCGATAGGACTTCCCACTAACTCATCTGTTTCAAGATAGCATGATTGAAACCATGTCACACCACAGACCGGCACGACCTTCTGCTTAAGATGGAAGTCTAGGCATGTAGAACAGGGCTAATACCACCAAATGGTACCTTGTTTTGTCAGACATATGAGTGGAAGGTATCGTATCAGCTGTAGAGTGAACTGCACCTCACTGAGTTGGACTGAGTCTTCGAATTTCTGTCAAGATTTGACATTACCCAGATCTCAATGGGATATGGGTCAGTAGAAGTGGTAGCTACATTGCCCCGCGATAAGACTTAATTAGCACCACAGCTCCATGTTAGCACCATAACTCACATGACCTGATTATCAATTTTTTTGTAAAAACCTGGAAAAAACAAGCGGAATTTCTTTAAGCATTTAATAAACTGTTTTAGGATGAGTGTCACAGAAAGTTTTGACAGGTATGGAATGGTTGATCCTGACTAGAGTCGGACATCCGCAGAGGTAATGAGCTATTCCTTATTTTTCTCTTTGACTGTTGGAGCTGCTACAATGGGCCTTGAATGAGATGCCTAATCTGAATACTTATGCTCATATGGGCCGATTCCTTTTTTGTAGATCTTTTGTACTGGACTCGGTTGTAGTTGGGTCAAATTGGCCACCTAGTGTTGAATTCTGATAGAAATAGCGAGAGCTTTCTTCGATTGACTGTTTCAAGGGAGCGTGGATACATTTCGCGAGGGACCTGTCAAAGAACTGAAGGGTTTCTTGCTTTGTCCTCCACCTTGTTACTATTATTGTGTTCAGGCACTAAAAAGGGACTGATTTTGGAGCGATGACCTAGTAGATGTATTATTCAGTAATGAAGTCTGTTTCGGATAGATCTCAGGTTGTTTTCTGAAACCAACAAGGTTGGAGTACACTGGATGAATGCGGGAAACGTCATGACTCGGATATTTGGACCATTTCGAAGAAAGTTCCACTACCTATATCTTAGTTTTCTTTTTTGTTTAAATTGTTGTTTCACACTTTTGTATTGCCGAACCTCTTTCCCAGTCCACCCTGGATGGGAAGCCTACCATGAAATCTTGCCTGAATCTCAGTCTTATTTAGGCATCGGTTAGAATCGTTGGCAAGTCCTTAAGTAACAGATTCAGAATATTGCTATGACCGTGCGGTTTAGTACACCAACACCCTGCTTCTCGTAGTCTAACCCACGGTATATCCTATTAATTTGAAGAGGGAATGGTGTAAGCTGCAGAAGAACATTCAGACATTCGGTTGGACATGATGAGCCTTGAATGCAGTCAGCTACGTTCCTCTCTGTACCAACCTAGTGATTATTCGGGTCACTAAGAGTGAACTTGTCTTCATTCTGGCTTAATGCTGAGGGAGATATTCAGCCATGGAGAGTTTGATGTCAACCACTACGGCCAGGTAATCAAAGAGTTTGTCCACAGACACTTTAGGCTAAAAAAGCCTACAATGCACCGCACTGATGTAGAGTCTTTGATCTGGCCATTGATCGTTCACCAACTTATGAAAGGCTCTAAGTATTGGAAGGGCTTATGAGCTTCTGTTTGACCTTTTGAGTCTTGCCATGAGCTAAGTCTCATGGATATCAGATGCTATTTAGCCCCATCGCTGCGTGAATGTGCTTCGAAAGATAGTGTGGCTCATGCCGAAATCCATGACATGTTTGATAGATCATTGATAAGGTGGTACACGGTATATTCTCCCTCAGCTTGATAGTAATGGAAATGTCTACCATTAACTGCAGACTAATTTGAAGACAAGAGTTTAGTGTCAAATCTCGTGCATATTGGCTAAACTGTTGCATAAGGTCCAAGATACAAGCCTCTTATAAGCCGAACTAAAATATAGCTTCACATGCCTCCTAAGAAGATTACACTATCGTCAGTGAGGGCTTTACTCTGTTTAAGTCATTAGTCGAAGACGAATAGGTATAGAGAACTGCTCCCGACAGAAGAAACTTTAAACTTTGTACCATTCAAAACGGGGACAGACTCTTGTGGCACACCGTCACGTATGAGGTATGAAACTAAGAACCTCCTGGGCAGCTTGTATCCTAGTAAGTCACGTCCTTAGCTATCCCGATGGTATCCACGGTTCTTCCATCGCTGGCTCTAGACAAGCCTACATAACTTGTTCCAATATCTTGCTCGCACATGAGGCTACTCACCGACAGTCATCCACAATCAGATCAGGGGAACTCCTGTTGGTGATGACTATGACTATGCACTTGGCCAAGATGTTTTTGTTTTCATGTAGGCCTGCGTTCTAGGTCTGTTATCAAGATTTTCTTGCCTTGGTTTACAATCCAGTGGCAACTAGTATGCATTTCTATTCCCTCACTTCCTTAGACTCATTCTGTTGCACACAACTCCGATGTTCAGTACAAGAACCCACTAAGCTATGCACCTTCGATGCCGCATGTCAATGCCCACTTAGGAACGAAACATGTTTAGACCCTCAGCCACAGAAAGCGGAAACAGATGTCGCCCTGTCACCCACTAAAAAACCAAATTTGCAAACAATACAAAAGTCAAACCGCATTATCATACCAATGTACTCACGCGCCATGACACATATTCCTACATACATACATACATATATACATACATACGAATGTAGGTACCCGCCAACCGTTCTAAAATTGATCACGCACATCTTCCGTTTTGCAGCGCTCACCGGAGTATCATATTTCACGGCAATAAATTTCCCTGGCATTTCATCGAACTCAATTTCCCTTCCCTCAAGCCCCGGGTGTGTGATGGGGGCGCCTATTCCTCCTCATCCAACAGGAACCAGAGGAGCAAACAAAAAATCTCATTTTACTTTCAAATGTTCGCCACTAAATCATTCGCGCGCGTCACACAACCGTATCGTGTGGTACGTGTGTGCGTCTCGCGCGCCTCCAAATGACGGATAGCAATTTCGATGTCACACAGGTAACCAACCACAACTCGAGTATCTGTGAAATAAAATTTCATCCAAAGCAGCCCACCACACCAGCACACACACAACATCAGGCGTCAAAGTGCTAAGGACATAAAAACCAAAAAAAAAAAATGCGCGCGGTCCTCATCCAAAATTGTCCCGCAGTTCCTAATTTTATGAGGCTCCCTCCTGTCTCCGGCTCATTTCGTCATCTGTGTATGCTTCTGCGGGACATGCCATCTGTTCAAGAAGTGCCTCTTCCCACAGAAGTAAAACAAATACAAAAAACAGGAGTAAAGGAGTTACAACATACGAGTATCCTATCTCAGTCCCGCTCGAGCAAATAGAAAAGCAAACTCATTTGGAGCACTGCTTCGAGGACAACTTGACTACCACCACCCGGCAGAGACACCAAGTAACCCGACGTCGTTGGCGGCGTCGTAGTCGTCGTCGTCGTCGTCGCTAAATCATGCAGTGCCACTCGCGCGCCCATTTCATCAGAATTGATGTCACTTTTATGCAAATCTTCACTTTTGTTGCTCACTGAGCCGTACGATGTTCAACCACGCGATGAATGTCACGAGAGAGCAAGTGACACAAAAAACAAGTAAAAATGTAGAATAGGAGGGAAAACGGAAAATATACCTACGGGACCGATTCCTTGGGCGATGAAGATTTCAAGGATAAAAAATTATCCAATTTGAAGGGAAATTGAATAGAAGCCCAAGGAGACAGGCTGCTTGTTGTGGTTTCTGTGGTTCGAACAAGTGCTGGCATGAGAGCGACCACAAAACGCTGTGCAACGTAAACATTGACACTTTGTCGGATACGTTGAGGTGATATGTAACTTGGGATTTGTTTTACTTTTAATTACTCTGACCGCAGGGGCTGTCAAGTGACTTGTGAAGTTTTTAAGTGTCCTGGTGCCATTAGAGTGGCGTTAGATACTGTGTATCTGTCAGCATTGTCATTCATCGTTTCAGGATGAGTGTGACGAAATTCT
Source organism: Xylota segnis (assembly GCA_963583995.1). Lineage (NCBI taxonomy): Eukaryota > Metazoa > Arthropoda > Insecta > Diptera > Syrphidae > Xylota > Xylota segnis. The sequence goes on along the minus strand of OY757238.1, from coordinate 10,413,897 downwards.
ATTCGAAAATACTTCTCTGTTATAAGAAGATTCCAAACCTCTCGAAATTTAGGTCCGACTATATTGCGAACGTGATGTTTAAGTTTATGCAATAGGGACCAAGTAGCACCACCATAACGCCTAAGAAGCCAAGCGGTGTTTCGACAAAACAAGATATGAACCCATGGTCGGAAATTAAGCCGTGTTTTCTCTTGGTTTCGGTGATGCTATTTGTGGCCTACATTGCATCCTAGTGTGCATACAATATCTATCATCCACCCATCCCATCGATGTGCCCTTAAGTAAGAATACTTGGTCCACCGTCCTATCCCAACAAACCACATCGCTTCTGTAAACAATTTTAGAAAGACTTCAGTGTCCGGAGTGGCTGTAGTACCTACAATCTCGTTCTGGTCCTGTCACTCTTCGACTCACTGGTAAAATCCAATACAGAAAGTCCAGCAACATTACTTTGCTTCCTTGTTTGAAAGACCTACAGCTCTTACTATCTTGGAACTTCCCAGCCTTTTGTGTCCCAATTCTGCACAAAACATACTACTAATGCCGACTATAAACAGTAGCAGTGAAAGGAAGCAACTCTGAGGTACGTCGCCACTTTGAATTTAAAAACGGCATACAGTCCATTATGATGCCATTCATTGTGCAATTGAAAGCATAGGAGGCTTGCAACAAATCATGCCGCCAGTTCGTCTGGATTGAAAGAAGGTAACTTCTGCTCGCCTTAACAGAACCAACTCGGTATTAGATTTCAGTTCAAGCCTAGCATATCTGCCTATCTGTCTGCAAATGTTGCAAATAGAGAGCGACACCGCCACTCCGACAGGATCCTCTTGCAATGTTCTGTAACACCCGTATCTCTGTGGCCTGGCATCCTCCTCAGACATCTTTAGACGAGACATGGGGGAGACTAGACTGTCTGTGGTAATGGTAGTACTCGAATCCCTAACGTATATTGTATTAACCAGAACAAGGCTTCCTTGATCGCCTAGATTTCCATATGAAAAGAATAGTGACTCTCATGATGGCTAGACGATTGTGAAAAGGATTTGAGCCAGAAAACCGCATTAGCAGTCTGGTCTTCAATACATTGTTCTTTAAGGTCGATTGAGAGTGGTCCAGACATGAAGCTTCCTTTCATGCCACAACCAATTTGCTCGAATTTTAGGATCTGATGAATCAACTCATCAGTATCTCTTGCTATATCACCATTAAGCTGCTGGAATACGACCTCCCATATCATCTGTATGAGCCAACTTAGCAAGAATCTGGCAGGCATGCCATCAATGCCAATCGTTCTATCGGTTTTGTGCTCTCTATCTTATTGGAAGGTGCGCTGCAGACTCAGACTCAGATGAGGCCATCACGATTTCTTCGTTCCAAAATCAGGATGTTATCTGAAGCTTCAGTTCAGTTCAGGCCTTTCTATATTGTACATGGTCCAATCGTCATGTCTAATACATTGAACGACTTCCTTTTTTCTGTGATTTTGTAATTCAAACCAAAGGGTAGAGAAGGCAAGATAGTCTTGATTCCCGAGAATCCTTGGTAGAACAGATACTAAGCCGCAGACCAATGAAACTTTATCCTCTCTTATGGGACTTGCTACCGCTCATCCACAGGAGGCCTCTTGTGAAAGGGCTTGGTGAGGATGAACGAGGCTGGGGCAGTAGCCAATTCTGTACTTCTATTTGAAGAGTATAGGACTTAATACCGATCCCTATGGTATCCCAGGTTTATATGGGATAGAGGCTGATGCCTCATGGAGTACAAGCATGCATTGTAGAGGTCCGCAAACATATCAAATCTATTCTATAAATTGTAAGGTGCTGTGTTGCATACTCCAGGATAGTAACCTCAAAAAAGTTGGTATAGAGAGGAACCTATTATAGAGCACTGGGAATCCATACCTACCCACTGAAATCAGTGCTCACATTGGAACTTCAGTGAATAGCACAACGTTCCTCTCTTGGCAAGAGTTCAGTACCACTTTCCCGAAGTACCTAGCTCTTACTATAGTCTATCTCGTTTGTCACAGCCTTGACTAGCAGGTTAACCAATCCAAATACAAGTACATACCTACAGTCCAACACTCAAGCCATTAACTGAAACAAATTCCGCTCCTTTGCGGAAACGAAGAGGGCGGCAAAAGTTGATTTTATTTTCACACATATGCATCTTTAACGTATTTACAGTTAATTACTTTCAAGTGCATCTCGTAATTTTGTAATTCCCTAACAAAACCCGACAGAATGAGAGAGTTAAGTCCTTTGAAACAAAAACCCAAGTAAAATCCTGATGAGTCCCTTAAAAGGCATACACATCCAACATTAACACAGCAGTACCAAGCAGCATTATCATCGTCATTGTCATTGTCGTTGTCGTCATCATCATCATCATCATCCTTCGCCGAAGTGGGGTAGATAGTCCTTTCACATCAGCATCGTCGTCGTCGTCGTAGTTCATTGTAATGCATGCATTGCATTAAAATATAAAGAATCACTTTTACAACATTTCCGCTTCCTCCTCTCGCCCACTCTTTGAGTCCTGTGCGACAACCCTTCTCTATAGTCTGTGTGTGTATGTGAAACTAAATAATTCCGTATGTGAACGGATTTCCTTTATTCCTTCAGGCTGCCTTGGAAAACAATGACTCATCAGTATTGCATGCGGGGGATAGGACGAAGGGGGTATGCGTGTGTGTCCTTTCTATATGCGTTTGAGATGAAACAATACAAACTGATGTCATCAGTGTATCCTGTAAAAGCTAGAAATCTGCTATATCTCTAATCTTCTTCTTATCCTTCCTTCATTTGTACATAGTAGAGTCAGGCAGGCCCAGGCCCAGGCCCAGGCATCACAACCCGTTATCCTGATGAAATCCTTTCCGCTTCCTTACTCTTAAATAGTATACAAGATTCATTCATTGTTCTATGAGTTGTTCCTTGGCCGGGATTCCTTGTTTGCTACGCCTTGATGATAGACTCTAAGTAGTTATTCTTGTCTCCTGCTCCTCCTCCTCCTGCTGCTGCTGCTTCTTCTTCTTCTGGTAGTAATACTACACTCGTAGAAAACAGAAGGAAGATCCTTAAATTATGAAACAATTTGTTCTTTGTTACCGCCCCGGTCCGCCTCCACCACCTCGTTCAGTCATTTTGTTCACCTAATCGCTTGTGTTGCATTTATTTGCTACCAAGGATGTCCTTTGCGACTAGCAGCAGCAGCTCAACCACTCAACCCAGAAATTAACCCTTTTTAATTTTTTGGGAGTGTGTCTCTCATCCTTGTGTGTACAGATTACAAACTCTGTGTACTTCTGCTTCTGCCTAATCCACTGATGCCAGAGATTTATCCTTTGCATACGACAAATGCATTTGTAGTTTTGTAGGTGTTTTGCTCTTGGTTCCCCACTCCATCTACTCCTGGTTGCTAGCTGCTTGCTGCTTGCTTCTGGCTCGTTACAGTGCGACGACATAATTTATATTTATCCTTGCATTATGGGCTTAACCCAGAACATGACTATCATGCATAAACAGGCAATGAAACAGCAGACACACACACGTGTAGCAGGAGAAGTAAAACAAATAAAATGTGAATCCTAGCACTTTGTGTGACACGATGTTGTGGTTAAGTTAGTTCAGTGTGTCGGAATCGGATCTTGCAACCGAGGAGGGACGACGGGCGGACGGACGGTGTATAGAGAGATAATTTTTGGGTTACCAGGGAGTTGCTTGGTTGCATGAAATGTTTACAATTGTAGGCTCGTTACTCCTTAAGAGGTTGTTTCGATTACATCATCTTACATCGGTCCTGGGATATCGGTTTTGCACGTAGGCAAACTGCTACATACTTTATGGGCGCGCTGTGGGTTGTGCAATAATTGTTTAAAGGATACAGGCTGGCAGGAACTTGCTATTTTGTTATTTTATGAGAATGCATGAGTGGCAATAGATGAAGCATGACTAATGTTGTGCCTCTTCCTCTTTGTTAGCTTAGCAGTTTGTCGTTTCTAAAGGAACAAGGTACTTTGGAAGTTCATCCTTATTGAGTCCGTTCCGGGCGGCGTGGCTCAGATGCATGTGAATGGTTCTGACAGTGCAAATGTGTATGTTCTTAGCTCAGAACCCAGTGGACTAATTTAGGTTATCTTTACCATGATATGGCATACCACCCCTCAATTTGTAAAGGCTTTCATTAGCAGCGCCCCATTTAATTCCTTCAATAAATCCACTTGTGCTTGAGATATCACAAGAAATGGACATTTAAGGTTAGAGAACCAATAAACATGAACCAGGACATCACTTAACTTCCACTTTGCATAGATTGGACGATGTACGGATAATTTAGCAGCTGATCTTGGTCCCGAGATCGCTTAAAGTATCTGATTATCAGGTCTGACTCAGGTCGATCCAAGTCAAAAATGTCAAAAGTCTAAAATCATCACAAACCCTTAACACTTTCGAGTTTTCCAGTTTCAATAACCGGATTCGCTCTTTCGATACCCAAATTCACTGTTTCAATACCCGAATTTAGGAAAAATTGTATAGCTTTATGCCGATTCTTGAGTTTTGCACATATGTAACTGCCATTCAGTTCAGGCGTGATAGTGTGCACTCTACTTAAGACTAGTTGTCAGATAAACCACAGAGTAACTTCATACATAGCCGAGAAACCCTTTAGAGTCATTCACAAACTCCACGTCCTAACCTAACTTATTCTTCACTTTCTTAGAAAAACCAATTCAGAATAAAATTCAAGGGTATCATCATCTTCTAGGCAGATTCCATAGTCTCAGGTTACCCTGATCTAGAGTGCATAGCATCAGCTTCTTCATGTAAGCACATCCTTCTCACTTAAAGCAGGAGCCGCCAACATTTCTCAACGAGAAAAGTGGCGTTGATGCTCCAAACAGTTGTAACTACTCTGGTCAGCACCTGTCCCAATTTCAACTGTGTGTCAAGCAAGGAATATCAGGGATCAGGAAGGAGATTCTGGTATACAGTTCTTCTATGATTCTAATGACATCAGGAATTCGAAGGGAGTTCAAAGACACTAGCTCCGAAAGTAGAATCATATCGATCCACACAAGCCAGATATGATTTATGCAGTCAAAGTGACTTGTGGGAAAAATCAGGAGAAGTACCATCTGTATTCGCCCTTAAGGGAGAAAGCCACCTGTTGCTCCTTTGGCCAGATTGATCAGTCCACAATTAATTTAAAGAAACGATGGTCTGCGAATAATACTCTTCGCAATCATTCCTGTCAAGGAATATGATCGGTAACAAGGTCGATATCTAAGACCAAAGGTTGGTTAGGTAAAGGGTATAGTTTTCATACACATACATATGCAGGTCTTGTATTTACTAGTCGATTACCATGAGAACAGAATGACTTAAAGGACGTAGAACCTGTAAGCAATTGTTTGGGAGTTCAGCAACTATTTTGACTTAAAAAACGTGGCAGTCACCCATTAATATAATGTACCTAAGGACCAATGGGTACTCACAGTCTATACCAACTTTAGTACTAGCCATTATCCCAATCCCATTCGTTTTTGGTACAATTTCTGATAGAAAATCCTAGCCTGCTTCGTTATGCGTTACGAGATCCCCTATCGAGCGAAACTTGTTCAAAGCAAAGCTGAATATTACTTTCAGAACTCGAATTGTGTTGATCCATCGATCCAGCCATCTCCAATCTCCTGCTAGGTATACCATCATAACATTCGCTAGAGAGGATTACCGAACTCGATGTCACATGTCTGTATGAGTAGAGTACAGCCAGAGCGCGATCTTGGCGAAGAGCTTCCAGACTCTGGGTAACGAAGGGGAAACTACATTTTTTGTTATTTAGCTCATCAGTCTTTCCCATTACAATGCAGTAAGTTTGTCTCAAAGATTGACTGGGATCTGAGGACTGCCGCAAAGGCAAGAAATTTCTCTTGCGAGGCTCTTACTCGCAGGCTCCTTGGGCCATCTGCGTTTCATTGAGTGTATTCCTATACCAGTTGGTCGTTTCCTTGATCGTCATACATCTTGTTAAAGAGTGCAACTCCAACTGCTCGCCAGGATGTTAACATACCTGGGCAGCAATGAAGATTTTGTTTAGACTCTGCAGGAACTCTCTGAGACTTTTTATTGTCTGTAGCTTCACTGCAACGTACTTACTTATTTATTACATATATACTCTTAGGGCAAATCCCATGTAATTTCTATGAATTTGCATTAGAAATCGACAATCCTTTCATCGAATCAATAACTGACGACTAATGCTTTCCTACAAAGAGATTAAGTATGAGATTTGGCAGATATTTTCTCATTAGATTTGACCATCATGTTGCTCCTTTCGAATTGAGTATACAAAACCAATCCTTTCGAACCAATTTGCGTGATCTCTCAAATAAAAAAGAAATTGACTCCTCTTTACCTACTCTAAGGCTATTCTCCATTACTATTTCCATTCGCCCCCACTTAATTCCTAAACTAGGTCATCGAGCCTACTTACTTTCAAAGAATCCCAAAGGTACCCCTTCACAACAACAACAACAAAAAAAACAATAACAATCAGCATCCCATTCAACCATAAGTACTCACGGTATAGCCCCCAACTTCTCTACCGGTGACAAATCAAAGCCATCAAACAAGTCAACCACTAACCAATTCCACCTTCCATTTGATTCACAGCGCCAGATGCCAATCTGGATCCCATTTGCCCCAAGTTCAAATCCATTTGTAGACTCATTTCAATACCGCTCTCCCGCATACCAGATCTCCGATATCCGATACTAAATTCGATTGCGATTCCAATTTGAAAACAAAAAAATAAAATAACGGCCTGATTGCACCAAAAAAAACCAACCGACCAACTCGATACTAATATGGATTTTACATTTAATTAATCGCTTTTTGATAGTCACCCAATCGGTGGGGGGGAGGGGGAGGCCGAGGGACCACACTACATCGAAATGGGTAGCAAATTTCAAAAATGAGTTTTATTTAAATTCCAATTGCAGTCTCTTTAGTCGGAAACGAGGGGGGGAGGGGAAAAAAAAGAAGAAGAATACCCGCACATTCAACAAAATCCTTTAGATGTTATCAACATCAATTTCGAAACCGAAAAAAGGAGTACATTATACGAAGACTGCTCGTATTCAATGCCACTGCCAGTGTGTGCTATTAGTATGCAAAATGGCAATCAAAGAACGCATTGGAACTATCCCCAGCGATCTGCGGTCTGGGCGAAGACGGAGGAGGAGAATGTTGTAATACCCTTTCGCTTCAATGGATTCATTGAAATTGTAAAAGAGGTTGTGGCAACAGCAACAGTGGGTCGAACAGGAAGGGAACGGGAAGGCTTTATTTGTTACTAAGAAAACAAGTCTAAGAAGCTCCTTCGATCCTCAGGAAGGGAGTCGGAAAAATGTCTTGCAACACCATGGGGTGATATCAGTTTCAGTACTGGAGTCTGGGTAATTCCATGTGTTTGGCACTGCCACCTGAAAAGATCTGTGCTGCCAATAGGGTATGCTTAGTCTAAGAAGCATACCACCTGCCTAGCCACGGAACTTTCTATTTTTTTTGAGTACCATATTTCCATATGGAAAATATGCCTCCTTACCCAATGTGAAGTTGGGTATTCTGAGCAGAACCTACATTTCGTATCCGAGTACAGATTACGTTTGCTAAGGTGATACCTTAAACCATAGTGGACCGCAGGAACGCTCTCCAGCTTCCTAATAAAATTCTTGTCTAAATTAAGGACATCCTTGAAGGGGATGGTTAATCGTGGGGGAGATGAAGTTAGTGTTTCCAATCATTAATCAGCGCTGTGAGGACAGCCCAGTTGACACCACAGTAGGATTTCAGGTTTTAGGGAAGCAGATTCTGATCCAGCCTTAGCTAGTTCATCTGCGGATTCGCAACTACTTGATGACTAGGGACCTCTCAGTTTTTGTACCCTGAAATGACTGCTAAGAGATTATAGTGGATTGCAGCAGCATTTATCTGATGTAGAGTCCATTAAGTTGGACACAGTGCTCTAATGCTGCCTGGGTATCTGAAAATAAAAAAATGCACGTCTCCTCTACTAAAATTAATCCTAGCGCAGGTCCCATAGGCATGAACATAAGCATAGAAGACAGTGGGACACATTTTTATTGGTAACGAAGCTTTAACTTTGGGTTCAAACGCACCAGCTCCAATTCCAGAATCCATCTGTGAACCAGACCACATCACTAGAGTCCAGGGTCGAAGCATCATTAGACCCGTTTTCACGGATCAATATTTCTACCTCAAATATTCTACCGAGACAGTAGGGTCAGGGACAATGCAAAACAGGTCCTTTTTTTAAATTTAAGTCAAGAATTCTCAGATGTTCCACAAGGTCACCTGGTTTATACGTCTACTCTGCAGCTTACAAGCTCATCTAAAGGCCACGTTCCTAATGAAGATTTTTGTGGGGATGTAAGCTGAACGACGACTTCTAATGCTGTCGTAGAACTGGTACTAATGGCTCCTGATATATCGTGACGGGCAATTCTCTGTAGATTCTGAAGGTCAGTTAGCGTTGTCCACTCAAAACTTTGCTATCATTGTACACATCCCACATAGCCCCAGTGCCACGCTCGATGGACGACTTGGTATGAGAATTCCAGTGAAGTCGTTTGTCTTGGATGACGCTGAGATATTGGACCTCACTCGAATAAGCGCAAGTGTTGCCTTTGATGGTAACAGTTCCTGAATTTACCAGCATTCTTCTAGTACAAGCCACTAGAACGGTTGACGGATAGTCTTTCTCTGCTGCACCATTCTAAAATCTGTAGTAAGACACCTCTGCTCATGCTATTTAGACGTATACCTACAGTGTTATCGAAAGCGTCCACAATGTCAAAGAAGGGACACGAGAGCTGTTTCCTTGGAACGAAAGGTTCCTCTTATCTTCTTCACAAGATAGTATGGAAACTGTCTTGAATGTTCAGGCAGCTCACCAGGCCTGGTGCTTGGGTTGGGTACGTCTTCAGGTAATCGGCATATAACCCCTCTAGTATGACTGCTGGGGTGAGATGGATTGTCTTTTGTAAAATCGTTGAAAAATTACCATCACCGCCGGACTTTGTATGGTTTGAAGGAATCTATTACTCTACTAACAACGCAGACCCTACGGTCGGTCAGATGCGTTCAGGTGGGCGAACCTGAAATATGAACTTGAAATAGGGCTCTAAGTGCATTCGTGCTGTTACTGGCGTGTCAGTAATATTTTTGCAGCATTTCCTCCATGTAGGCCGTTGAAATCGCCTGAAATGTAGATTGTACTCTGTACGAGCTAACCTGTATTCGTCGCAACTCTTAATGCGTTTAGCAGAGTTAAAAAGTTTTCCAGCTTTCTTCTTAAGTTTGTCAAGCTTTTCATACCACCAAGGTACCTTAGGTTTACACAGGTCTTAGGGAAGCAGCTGTCGTGATAGGAACTAACGAAGACGTCATTGAGTTGGTATGCTACTTCAACTAAGTTTCCTGTGGACTCTGATGGACCCTGATAACGAGTCCAGTTCTTGGCATTGTATCGAGAAAAAGCATGTGAAAGTCGGAAATATCAAACCTGCCAACGAGTCTTCGCCGGACACATCTCAAATAATCAACAATTTTTCAGACGATTTTCAGATGATTGTCCTAAATATCTGACAATCGTGTAAACTACCAACTTGTGCCTGACAATATTCTAAGAAAAAACATTGTTCGACCAATTTATTGTCAGGAAAAGCTAAGAACAGTGTGAACTGACTTTTTTCGCGTTATCAGCTCATTTGCTCCAACTGGCAGCACATTTGTTGACCTGACAATCGTTTGAACATAGCTTACGCTGCATACTTTGGTGAGCCCTCGAACTAAGTTCGGGCCTGACTGTGCTTCCCAAGGAGGTGCATCCATTTCGAGGCGGTCCCTCAAGTTTCCCAGAGGCACCAGTCCCATTGTTGAAAGCACTATATGAATTGGAGGAGTGGGTTACTGACAAACGGATTGTGGACATATTTTGAAAGCAAGGATTACTCAATATAGCTTATATAGTGAATGTGGTTTCCAAACATCATCTGCGTGGGTTCTCTCCATGAAATGCACTTTGGGTGGCCATTGGGAATGAAGTGGTAATAGCCATTGATTAACCAAAGATGTATGACGATGCCTGATGTCTGTACTATGAAGTCTGTGCTAAAACTTTGGAGAAACCGCTCAAAAGCCATAGAACCGATTGCAAAGTACCTGTTTCTTTTGGGACAAACTGTTCTGTAGTAACACCAACCACACGATATACTAGACATCTAACCGATACCTACGTTCCAACCGTTGTCAGCCAGCAAACATTTACCCTCGAATTGTAATTGCCTTTGACATATGAAGTCTACCCGGGGGGAGGACAAGACCCCAACCCATACACACAACACAAAACACAACAAAAAAAAAAAACAAACCAAAAGAAGTAACAGAACCCACATAACAAAAGATCTTATCGAGGTCATGATTTAGGTATCCTGCGAAGTTTGAGGTTCTCCTGGATACCCGCTTATCTCTATCCATTGCATTCGACGAACAGAAAAAAAAAACCAGAAACTATCTCATTCCACTCGTGAAGTTCGTTCTGATTCATTTCGCTTGTACAGTGGTGAATGGAGAGGCCTCCACATCGATTTCACTTGCCAGTTGCAAAGTACACCATCGATATCTCATCATAGTTACAAACGGCCATCACAATGCACTCGATGGCGAAGAAATGCCAGCACCAGCACCAGGACCAGCACCAGGATCCAGGGAGGAAGTGCACTCTCTGTGTGTGTGTGTGCGCTATGTATGAATAAGAAGCAGGCAAGAGTCTCATGTTCCTCTTTTAACCTGTAATCAATCGATTTCTTGTGATCTTATCACCGGGAAAATTGTGGTAGTCAATTGCAAGTTGGAAGAGTAGCAGGCAGGAGTAGCGCCGCATCGCATTGAAGCAGAGCGCACATCTTGGCTTATGTTTCTGTTTGGGCTTTTGTGTGTGTTTTTTTTTTTTTTCTTTCGCCATTCAGCAACCCTAAGTGAGGAACAATGTGGCATCGTCGTTCGTTATCTCTGCCAGTTGAATTGTGAATTTACAATTTCGATTGTATCTTCTCCCTCAAGAGGGAAACCATCTCTCTGCTGCCGAAAAGATACTTTTGGTGTATCCATGCGTTGGTATTTCAGTAGCTCAATTGAGGATTGCTTCCGAAAATTTGTAGGTTAACCTGGAGAGATATTAGTTTACAGAAGCAACGACCTGAATTGACTTTGTGTACAGATGGAGTTCTATTTGTGCTGCTCTAAGTCGAGTAATGAGGAAAATTTGGGTACAGGTGGATGAGTGGTATCTCTTATGTATGCATGCCCCATTGTGTTGGAAAATATTTAAGAAGCAGCCTTCGTGACAAATGCCATTCGCTGTAGAAACTCCTGTCGGACATTCTTCTTTCCCTTTGGCGTGGTTCCAATAAATCACCATCGAACAACTTAGGTTCCAAACGATCTCCGCACAAACAACTTCCTTTCATCTCCTTACCGAGCTAAGGTCCGCAGCGCGCATGAGTGAATGAGATTCCATTGTACTGCCTCACATTGTAGTGCACCGGGCACAGGCGGCATAGCGATGATCCTCATGGATTTTGGCTCCATAGGTGGTTAATCGCCAATTAAAGGTAACACGATGGAAATTTGTAAATTCCAAGACCCAGGCTCAGCGCTGCCATTTGTCATCGGAGCGGTGTGTACTCGTGATTTAGGAGACACGAACTCTGGGGTTCTATTCTCCTGGGGATTTGGGGTCGGCTGTGTTCGACTCGACGGGGACCTTTGTCTGTTTTACATTCGGCGGATGGTTGTGGGGGTTTTGTCATCTCCTGGATTTGGGTATTTGAAATTGATTCAACCACGCAGCTAATTAATAAGTCAATCAGAGTCCACTTGTCTCGGACTCGGGGGTATTAAAAACTTTCGATTGACCTTAGAAGCTATTAGTTTTCGAGTTCGTCTGTCAACGATGTGGATTAGTCTCGATCAAACGATTGGAAGACTGATGCGTAGTTGTTGACATTTAATTGGGTCTCTTGTGTTAATAGTTTATTAATTTGCAGCGATTTGTCAACTAATTGTTTGAGAAATGTCGGCTCACGACGCGGGAACAGGTCTATTTCTTTGGCGATTTAATAATTTGCATATCAATGAGCAAGTGGTTATGACAAATATGCGCCAGGTATGTTGCGTAACTCGTTGCAGACTAGTGTGGAGAGCTGAGGCGAATACTATGAGTCATGTGGCTTGAATGTCTGATGGAAATTTGTATAGAAACTTGGAAGCCCTGGTGTCCTACGCATTTGAAATTGAAATACGTTCGCAATGCCCACATTTGTTTTTGAAGATATTTGAGTCGAAAGAAGCCTCATATGGAGCACGGCAAGTCTTTCGGGTTCAGGGATGCAAGTACCATTCATGGACAATGGTTGATGGACTTGGTATCGCTTGATAGACAGGAGACGGCATTGGGTCTTGGAAGCATTACATTCCACTCTATTGCTGGAACCCCATTTGAGTATGCAGTCCAGGTCGGAATTTAATGTGTTTAACATAGGCCGCCGTTCCTCATCTACGGCCGAAGAGCTCAATCCTCTAAACCTTGTTTCCTCTCCAATTATACAGCGCTAAGTCTAATTAGGTTAGTGGATACCAATGCATGACCTATTTTCTGACCTTTTTCTGTATGTGACCTGTCTCCTGCCACCTCCTTTGTCTTATTGTGATCTCGATGGGTTTGAACACACTTAAGACGGTCCATAAATCTATGCATAAAGCTTAGTTGTTATGTTCTTAAGGAACCCAGCTTTCCCTATGCTACGCTACGGCCTTTCATTTTAGCTAGTAGCTGCACTGCCAAAACGCTATACACTATTCCGCTTCCGATATGCCTCGAGGTGGCTACATACAATACATGACGCTAGGCTTAACAGAAGGACCAAAGCTTCTCAAGAGGAAAAATAAAATCCACATCTCCTGATAGGCCATCACGCTTCTCTCGCAGATTACTTCACTGGAATGGACAAGAGTTTAGAAGTATAAAGCGTCATCCAACAAGAAAGTGTCATTTAAAAAAAAAGGGAATACGCCAGCGAAAATATTTCTATGTCTGTATAAAGTACGAACGCTGGGGTTAGATCCCGATTGCACTATCAGACTAAAGCCCCCTAGACTATACCGATACGCAATCCATCCCTTGAATGCAATTTTTTCGGCTGTGTTTCTCGAATAACCTCTCTAATATTTCCTTTACATGATCTACAGGCTTCAAGTCTTATGCCAGTTAGACCTTAAAAGCATAAGGGTCGAGACTGCAGAGTGGTTGCCCAATTCCTCTGATAGTCTCGAAATGGACTCAACTGAGGTTTTAGTTACACTCTCAGCGATATTTTTAGCTGATTTTGTCGAAAGGACACGAGTTGGACTCTTCCTATTCCTAATATGTCCAAAACGTTCAAATATGTTAATAAAATTCACTGCAGCTGTGCGAGAAGGCGCTTAGTAGCACCTTAGTAGCTTAGTCGTCCAAAGTTGCCAAAAGATCTGTGCGGTATTGTCCTTGTTTTTGTGGTGTATTTGGAATACTTGAACACATTGTGTGGGTATATATCAAAGGACATCTAGTAGCCTCCTAGTTGAGTCATCAGAATGATAGTGGAATGTTGACAATTCAACAACTACGAGCCTCTTTTTGGGTCACCCTTTATGTTCACGATATAACCATGCTGGTCTGAAAGATATTCGACTAGTTTCAGGACTTAACCACACTTTGCCTTGATTAGGATAACCGCTGTATATTACCCCAGGATGCATGCAATTACTTGTGACTGATTCTATGCTATGTTACCATTCTTCGGATAGACAGACCCTGTTTTGGCTTTCCAGCAATATTTGAAGTTAGATTCTTTTAAAAATCATTAAAAAATTACAAAAGTTACTTGATAGTCTTCCTCTACAAATGGTGCTGGTTTTAGGGACCTCTCCTTGCACATAGTCGCAGTCTACCCTCGAAAGTACCTTAAATAGAAACTTGTCTCTCATTTTTTAGTTTAAATACCTCAAACCCTATCCTGATCTCTCATTCCAACAATTTTCTGAATTTAGAATTGGCTTACTACTACATACTTCCCCTCGAACAGAGTACCAGAGTAACCCACCAACTACGTTAAACTTTGCTTCCACAGTCGAATCAAATCGAATTAATAAAACTGCTCTGCGTAAACAGAATCCTAAAAGAGGCGACTAATTGATCCCTAATCTGAGATAATCCAATAAACAGTCGCAAATTAACTCCATTAGCAATTCTAAATTTTTAATCTCTTTCATGTTTTGAAAAAAAAAAAACAAAAAAAAACCAACAAGGACCTGTCCCCGCTATAGTGGAAAAGTTAAAAATTTGATCATCCGCTTAACTGCACACAACTTCAATTCCAATTAACGCATCGATTACTAAGTCAATTGCTAATTCCATTGCACTAAGCCCGCACCAAAATCCATTTTCAATCCACGGCTTCGGAGGACCTTTTACTGCCGAAACAACACACAGCAGGCGGAACCATTTCGATTAGCGAATACCATTCATGTTCTACGTACATACATAAGTACGTATACCGATGATCCTTGTGCACATAATCATTTGGAATGTCCTGTAGTTTGCCGAATTGTCAAACAAAAAAAAAACTTTTCCCCCAAAACATGACAGGATTACCAAATGTCTAGCCGGGAGTTTTTTTTTTGTTTCGTTTGGGTGTAGCTTGCAGACGGGAAGTTGTAAAAAAAAAAAAGAATCGAACTCTATCGATAGATTTAAATACACTTCGTGGATACATAGATATGTAAATTCTTTCAGTCGCGGTTGTCTGGTGGTCGTCCCTGTTTTAAAGGACAAAAAAATAAGAGGAAATTATCTCACAGACGTGGGTATCCTTAGATACTTGCGGACCACTTCCGATAGTGATTCGAGTTGACGGTGCTAGCACATGGTGCCCTTACGAGAAAATGGAAAGTGTTGGCAAAGAAGCTACAAAAAGAAAACGTGATATCCCTCCTTGAGTTCTTCGTAATTTATTATCTTTAAGAGGAGAATGGGTGGCTTAAAGTATCCAACTTTATTGTGAGTGGTTCAGGAGCAATTTTAACTTAATTTTCCTTTGAATGTTCGTAAGCTTAGCTAGCAGACTGACTAATAAAGATGACCCGTTGGTCTTCAGTACAATACTCGTACCTCCATTGGTGATAAACTTGACTAACTTCTTCAGTTGGCTTGTACCAACCAACATACATCAATCAAGCAGGGTACCGTGAAGGGTACCTTGGCAAAGTAAAGGTTTAAGTCCAGGCTTCCGTCCTAGTTTCTTTTTCTATGGACTGTAAGAAGTCTTAGCATTCTAACACGATATAGGCGAAGTTGGACATGGTATACACCAAGGAAAGGAATTTCGTTAAATGAAGGAAGAACTGCCTGACAGAAATGAAAAGCTTCTGGCAAAAGTGCCCCTTCCATGTTGAACTCGAAACTATGTGGACGATGGTGTTGATCATGACTGAGACTTTGTCCAGCAGTGAACCGGAGTAGTAGGACAAACTACAGGTCTTTTTGTAGATTTGACTAAGGAGATGAATATGGAGCTCTATGTCCCACTAAAATGATGATCTAATCCGTGCACCCTACCACAGCTTAGGAGCTTGTTGATCGTTGTGTAGATTGAATGAAGGTGGGTTCTCTTAGTCTCTATAGTTGGCGCCGATTTAGGGAAGTCCTTTCTTCGAACCGAGCAATAAATGGTGAGGTTCCATTTATCGCGCTTAGATTGGTGGGTAGGCGACTAGACAGACATAGGGGAAAAGTCTCTCGCCCATTGGTAAGCCCTAGTCTTAGTTTGATTCCTGTGGATCAGAAGATTTGATGAAGTTAAAAATTTCACTATATGGTCCATTTGATAATTCCTCAAGATCACAGAAGCTGTGTCGCCCTAGAAATTTAAATGTGAGGTGGATAAGCCCAGGGCAGTGATAGATAAAGTGGGTTGTATTAGGTTCCTCGTCTTAGTTTTCTCATGTGCTACTGAAGAGAGTTATGCCCCATGATAATTCGATCGATCCCGTTCTTGTTAATGACCATAGGCTTCTAGTAATCACACAGGTATCTAGGGAGGACCATCTACTATTGGCCTCTCTGCTGGCCCTAATCCATGAATCTTGCTTCTTTGCGCAAGGCTAGATTAACACCGAGGTGTCTACCTGTTGTAATGTAGATTCAGAGTCCCTTCTTGCCCATTCGTCTGCCTTCTCATTTCCTGGTATTCCTTCATGTCCAGGGACCCAGCAGAGGGCAACCTTGTGTTTCATCGGGCTTACTTCTTACCAAATCACTCCCGCTGATTTGAATGGCTTGGCGTAAGGTCATTAGCTGCAGATTATTCATTGAATTTTGGCCAAAATTTCAATGCTAACCTCTTTCAAGTCGGGTGGACGGAAATTTTGATTAACATCGTCCGAATGGAACGATACGTTTCCATGTTTATCCCTGCATGCTTGGCTTCTGACGCACTCTCAAATGAGGGGCCTGTTACGTGAAGAAGTCTTTTTCAGACAGAACTGGCCACGTGCATAGCAGGTGGAGAATGATTTCTTCTTCAACCCTGCAGCTTATGCAGAAGGTAAGGGAAAAGAGTTGACCTGTCAGGCAGTGTCCGGTAAGAACACCGAAGACTTGGGTTATCTGTAATCGCTTTAACAGAACCAACTAGGGAATACGTTCCAAATCAAACTTAGGATAGATTTGTCTTCCAGGTACAAAGATTTTTCCATTTAGAGTTGGGTTTGTTAAAGGCGTCCAGCTTTAGTAAGAGTTTACATCTAGTAGGGGGCCAATCCAGGTTCCGCCATTTCAGCAGGATCCAATGAACCGTACACTGTTTGGCAATGCAATGTCTCTGTGGCATGGAATAGGTGAATGTTGAACTGCTCAGTCATCTGCAGAAGAGACAACTGCAGTCGGTTGGCGGTTCCAATCTGGGGGTGCCTGGAGAAAACACCACAGCCTATCTCTTCATCGGTCTAGGAGAAGTCTATGTTGAAGTGGACTGAACTATCCTCACAATATTTCGTTGGAGATGCTTGTATGGAAATTCTGGTCGAGGATATTGAGTTTCTTGCTGAAAAATAGTATTTGGGGTTCGAGTAGAGGTTGAGTATGAGTTCAGGTGTCCTTTCATTTTTAAAGGGTCATCTCATCTGGTTGCTTATACCACCCTGTATCAATGCAATAGTCTTAGAAATTATATCGAAAAAACCATGAGACATGTTCAATTTTAGGTGACATTCACTCCAATTGAGTTCAATTGCCACCTCACGCCTTGCACAACAATAAATCAAATTCCCTGTCAATTGGACACACGCAGTGGCGGTGGCGGTGTCGGCTTCCACTCTCCCCTTCCCGAATAGACTCATTTAAACACCAATCAACGTCAGCACAAAGCACAAACAAATCATCGGCCCGTTTTTAATGAGAAATAATTCGATGGAAACAATCAATTTGTTTCAGTAATCAGAAAAACTTCCCCCTCCCCCCATCGGAATTGGGCCAATTCAAACTAAAATTGCAATTAATCAAAGTTTTTGATTCCTTTGTTTTGCAATGCGCCAAAGTTTTGCGCAAATAAAACGCGCCCCCTGCCTCGGAAGATCCCCCTAAAATCGCTATCCAGCACTCAATCCCGAGCACATAGACCACAAATATCCCCGGAAACACCTCTCGGAATCAATTAAACTTTCCGCCGGAAAACTAATAATTTTCAAGTGCAAGGCAAACGAAAGCATCTCATTTTGCCTGCAATAAAACCGGGTGCTCCCGCTGCATGAGATTTTGGCACAGTGGCGGCGGCGGCGGCGGCAGCAACGAGTGAAAGTACGAACAGAGCCGTTGTTGCCAAAAAAGTAAAAGATACTCGTACACTTGGAAAGGGAAAACTTCCACTTCCAATGGAATGGAGTTGGAAAACTTTTCAATTTCACAAATTGAATGAAAAATTATTCTGATTATTGTTTACACGAAATGAGGCGCTTACGCAAGCAGAGTAAGGGCTAAAGGGCCTTGGGCCAACTACGAGTAACTCTCTTTCTCTCATTGAAAAGTAGATTTTCGAGAAAACTATTTACGGAGAAGCAAACAGCACGAGTAGGGTAATATTAAAATTCTTTTGGCAACAGAGAATGAGCGAGTTTTAATATATTATTTGTTTTTTGAGTGAAAGGGTGCTTCCCTTTCCCTTTGCTTTGCTTTTTTTGAATATGCACCTCGCATAGTGGATCCTTGGAAGGATTTCAAATATAAGCAAAACAATTGGGCTTCTGCAAACATTGTGTAATTAGTCTCGAGTGGAGACGAACATTTCGAAATAAATAAGTGACTGTTACGCCTGAAAGGGAATCGTAATGAATTTGTCTTTGACAGTAACACGTTGGTTGGGGAACTGTTCGCAGTTATAGTCTAGGGAGAGGAGTTCTTAGAAGGTTTCACCATCGGGACTCTTTCGAGTCTGTTTATCTGAAAATATTGACGATGGAGAGAGTCCGAATTGTTGGAGAATATAAGTGGTTGAAGCCATCAGAGTGGCAAACAGTATCACTTGTCACTTCACTGAGCAAAACCAGTACGCTTACTTGCTTCAATTGGAAAGCGTTAGGCAGACGTGCCAGAAGATTTAGGTAGATACGTGGGTATATGCAGAGGATGTATCAAAGCAAGCTCTTGGATCACTGATGGATCCATTGTGAACCCCTGTTGTGGAGTAATCTTAAACGACGTAAAAGTTTGGTTGTAGCTTTGGTATTACTAAGTGGCTTGCCTGAGCCTGAGTCAAACCAAAATTGTCATGAATTTTAGGATGGTTAATGGTGGCTTTCCTGGCAGGTCTCCTCTGACGTGTTTCGCACCTACAGTCAATTGCTTAGATCTGCACAGGCTTGTAGATTCGCAAAGAAAGTAGGATGTGTTCCTACTGTCCATTGTCGCATTCGTCTGCGGTGGGCAGCCAAGAGATTAAAGTCGGTGATAGCCCCCTGAAGAACTGCTGCTAGTTCGTCCGTCTGTTAGTTCCCTATGACACCGGAGTTTTCTGGAACCCAAAGGAGTGCAGTGTCGTGATTCGATGTGAGTGCTGTGAGTGCAACAATTTGAATTTGATGACTGTCTGTCTGATGAGACTGCCTTATGGCGGGTACCGAAGTATCCATATGTCGATCATTCCCTGGGGTGCAGTTCGTGCCCCTTCTGCAATTCCTAAACACTGCGATGGTTTGGTATCCGTTCCTCTACCATATAATTTGGTTTATTTCAAGCGTAATCATGGCACTGATAGTCGCTGTACATGCTAACCGTGATTCCTGGTCCGTGCTTTAAGGTTCGTAACTAAGGACCCATAGAATGGGCCTGACAATAGCTATTGACTTGGTCTTCCTCGTCCAATTCCTATACATCGTCGTTAAGGCAATATCAGAAGCAAAACTGATAAACTTCCATAATATGTAGTGCTACCATACATTTAAAAGTAGAGGACCTGATACTGAGCCTTGTGGAACTTCACTTTTAATTAATTTTTCCTCCCATAGAAGAGAATGAGTTTGAGTTCGATACTTGCTTAAGTGTGCTTGTTTAGTTCGATACGCTGTTGATCCTGAGTAGTGCTACTGTGTAGCAAATACATACTTACGCACTTATGTAGGCTTTAAGGTCGACATATGTATGTAGATATGGCGAAGGGGAAGTTATTTTTCTCTGAAAGTTTACCATGCAGTGCCAAGCAGACCCAAAGCTATGCCAGGTAGTGTTAAACAGTGCCAAGCCAACCCTAAGACGCATGAAATTTTTCAACAATTTTGGGAGTTTTTTAAGCTCAATATTCCATAGGTTCGCTAGCCCTGCAATATACTATGTTTATCTTTCTCAACGTATTCCACATCCAATTCGCTATATACATACATAGATATGTACTTTAGCTACCCTCGAATAGAATTTGTGAGTAATTCGTTGTAGACCCTCTCTTTAAAGAGAACCCCCTGCGCGACTTCCTTCTGTTCACAACATCTGCCTGATTGACACAGATCCCGACTTGGTCCAGAGCTACCATCAGGATCAAGTGTTTATCCAGCTATAATCACACTTTTTGGTTAAAGACAACTTGTTCTTGAAAGGACTGTTCTCAATCCGTGAATTCCTTTTTTAAGCAAGTCAACGTCCTCCGGGCGTACTAACCATTCTATGGCTTCTTCTGAAGCAGTGTTCCAACCAAACTATGTACACATATCGCAGACAGTACAATTACCAAAGGTAACATACCCCCAGTTCCATACTATGTGCAAATTATTCAAAACAATTTCATCCTTTGTGCGCGTACCTGGGTACCAAACACATTCCACGGACTTTGGAGAACTGTTTGAATCTATGCCAAAAACTTCTGAATGCGAAAACATTTCGAAAACCCATAAAACACAAAGTGTTCATGATCCATTGAATACAAATCATCCAGTGAAAAGTTTCGACCCTTTAACCTCAAAACAAAAGCTAGCTTCCCACATTTGCCAGAGTGAGGTCCACACACAGTGTCTACTACCCTCGTGTCGGATCCTACCCTCGGAAGTTGGGGGTATTTTTTTCCATTCAACCGTTTGATTTGCACCGAAAATTAAAAAAAATAGAAACCGAAAACGAAAACTTCAAACAACAATAGCAAACTGTTACATGAACCTAACAAGACCATTTGTTAGAGCCAAACCCCCCCTCGCACAGGGGAAAGAGTGAACAATTTAAATAACACACACAATCTAACAATCTAACCGACAAAATCGAGCAATAAACGAGCAATAAAATCGACATAGCAACTTCCTAACCTCAATTTCCAGTTTTCATCGGGAGGGTGAAAAACAAGTAAAAAAAAAAAACAGCGAAAGGATATACCCATCGATAGCGTGTCGCTTGCATTGTTGCACCCTCACTACGGGCTGTTAATACAATGTTGCAGGAGGAGTGTAGGGCCAATAACTTTAGCTGGCAGTACATATGTGTGCGCTGGCAGTGCACGGACGATGAAGTATCGATAATGTGCCTGGGAATATAGACCGAACCGATCGAACGGGAATGTGGGATAGGGGGGCGGCGGGATGGGGGGGGCTTTTGCAATTCATCCAGAAAAGTGCATACACAACTTTTTGACGGCTTGCACAAAATGCTGCCAGCCTGGCTATGGCCGAGGGAGCATACTTTATAGGTTTCCAATACACTCGTACAATTATCCTGGCGCTAGGGTTTTCAATAGAACACACAGTGGAGGTTAGAAGTTTTGAAACGACTGTCCACTTGTTCCTTGCCCATAACCCTAGCGAGTTGGAAACTCAATTAGCGCCTTCTCTCGGCGTGGTTTAGACTCAATTTACATTACTGAACGTTACCTTATAAGATAGTCAGTGTCTTGCACGCATTTGCATACATTTCCAGATGCACTAGGGCGTTTCAAAAGGATCTCAGAAATTTTTATTGAAATCGACCATCTCAAGCCTATACTTGACGTATTTACTTACTAATTTATTTGACTAAATATATAAAAATTGATTCAATACTTATATTTCTTTTTTCGTTTCAGGTATGTGGACATCACAACGCTCTCTTATATTGTAAATGCCTTCATAAATACTAAAGGTTTGCTATTATTTACTACACAATTGCTCAATACCATTGAAACAGTTCATAAAATTTACAAAATATTGAAAAGATTTCTAATTTTCATTGAAAATGTAGAAGTTCCTGCTTCTAACTAGACCAGCTGATACAAACATTATTCCTTGCACCGAAAACGTTGGTTGATCTTAGACCCTCTTTCAAAAATTTGGATCTTTGCGTAATGGCGTAGAGTTTCTGGTTGAGCTAGAGCTCCTAAAGTGCAAACTTGGATGATACTTTCGGCTTCTATGGAAAAAAATCATATTCTGTCCTCTTAGTCTGTCATTCCTTAAACAGTCATGTATGTCCTTAGTGAACTGCCGGCACTATGACGAATGGGTTCTTAAAGGCTAGAAAGTTGGAAAACACTAAAAAACGATTGATCAACATTTGGGAGCATTACTCCAGCATTACTTGATTGTAGAAATAGGTAACCAAAAATTGAAAATTGAGTCTGATAAGATTACCGAAGCCTACACAAGGGCAAGTGCTTTTGGCATAATAATACAGAGCCGGGCATTCACAGATCATGTGCTCATCAGATGATTCGTCTTCTTCCGAGCAGAACCCACATTCTATGTCTGGGCACAGATTAAGTCTAACAGCATTTAACTGCTATGGAGTTCACTAAATTGGACGACAACGCTCTAAGAGCAGCCTGACTATCTGAAAAAAAAATATAGATCCTAGCGCTCTTGATACGCTTACTAAGGTTTAACCCAGCGCAAATGTCACTGGCATGGAGTTCAGCCTGGAGAACTGTGAATTTCAATCCATACTTTTCAATCTAATATCCAGGATTGAATCAATGGCAATAATCTTATTCAATTCATTATGTCTTTGATTGTAAACTTTAACAATGGAGTATCGTGTCGGTTAAAACGACCGCAACTCATGTGCACCATTCCTTTCCTAGAGGTTGATACGTCTTCTACTGTACCATAGGGCGTTCCACTATTCTACTTGCCTTTCGCAATTGATTGTCCTTCCAGCTTGTATGCAATCCATTGCTACTTCTTCCTTCGTATGGTTATGTCTTGAGGTACTCTGAAAAAGTTGTTGTTTATTGAAAACTCGATTGGGGTCTTCCTTAAGATGGTTCTATGTCATCTTGCTCGTAGTATTGACCTTCCAAATACTGCACTCTATAAGCAAAACCTACTGCTTTCTCGACTTCCTATTCTGTTTTAAGTTGAACTCTGATGCTTTGGCGTCAGCTTCTACTTATATTTTGGGTCCATCAGATCAAGGTACATTTACTAAAGTAAACATCTTCATTATAGTTGAAATGTTTGAGACAAGAAGTTCCATATGTCGCTGATGATCACCAACAATTACAGCGGTGCCAGTGTGCAGAGTCGCAGTATTCCACTTTGGACTCCTAAACTTTCGATACCTTTACACTCTGTGAGACGTCACACTTTCTAGTTGCCTTGATTATAGCTCATGAGGTTTTCTGGGATGCATCTGCTGTCATAGACCCATTAGAGGTAATCTTAATTTAGATTGTAGATTCAGCGGACATCCTTTATTCGAGTCGATTCTCTGCTATGATCCATGAGTAGGATCCGACGCAGGAAACTGCTTATTCGATGTCGAGAGCTGAATCGAAATGTGTTATTCTACATTTATGTATGTATCAAGGAGCTTAGGACCTGATCATGATCCAAATTTAGAGGAGTTATCCAAGAAACATTTTTAACAATCTTTTATTCCATGGTTGGGCCACATTAGCCTTGGAGAGATTTGTTCCCTCATTATAGCTCCCTTGCATTACTATTCTTCCAAGAATTACGTTTAAAGGATTGCTCACTTTAGTTACTCGTAGTCCTTCACCTTGGGAAATTCCTTGTGGGTTGGTTTTTTTTTTGTCTAAGAAAACTGAAGTTGAACTAAAATATTTGTTTCGTTATCCTTTGTTTGCGAAGGTGAATTACGTTCTCATATTTTATTAAGTTTGTGAGTAGGACCGGTGCACCTACATGTTCATAGCTTCCGAGTGTATCCTCATTTTATAAAAATGAATTTTTCTACTGATTTACAATGACAGCTCTTGCTGTTTAGGTCCACTTAGGTCTTGAACAATGTATCATGCAATTATTAGGTCTAGTGTTGAGTTTTAAAAGACAACTCTTTTCAAAGTTGAAAGTCTGTGAAAAGTACACAAGGAGTTTCGATTCATCACATCCGTTTCTTGAAACTACTCCCTCTAAAGGCAATGTACAACCATTTCAGGAACCTCAGACTACATTCCGAAAAGACTTAAGTATCTCCTAAGCTCTTCCACATCATGAAAGCGCGGATAGTCTTTTTGAACATTTGGGTATATTTTCTAGAAAAGTTGATTGTTTAGACGCGTTCTGTGATGCTTTTTTTCTGACCGAATTTATCCATTTAAAGTTCAGCTAGGCAGGCATGCCAGCAGGCTCGGCGCTCCCTCCAATTATTTCTGTAGAAGTTGTAGGAACGAGTAAGAAGAGGAAACCATGACACATCTCGTGCCATGACATTTCCGTCCAGCCCTATTGGTTTTGAGAAGGAAGAACTTAGGCGAGCACTTCTTCACAGATCTCAACCATCTAGCTAGACTAGACTTAAGAAGACTAAAGAGCTTCATCACCCGGTCAAGCTGCCTTAATGCTTAAACAGCGAAACATACATACTTCTTTGGCATGGGACTATACCGAAACCGGATACCCTGTCCTTTTACCCCAAGTGGAGGCTCTTTATTTCGGTCCCTGGACTAAGTGCTTCCCTGACAAGCGGGGAGAACCACCCAAACCATTTCGAATGTCATCGATTGTCAAATAGTGTCTAGAAGTTGAGAAGTTGATAGAACTTACCCAAATTCCTCGTCAAGACATTCTAAAGCAAGTAGATACCATCATGCAGAGCACTTTTACTTTTATAAATGCAGCACTGATTGTCCTGAGATTGAACCTCTTTCATTCTTTGCTTACTACTGGTTTCTAGAATTGAAGGTACTTAAGGAACATACCTAAGGGAGTTCCATCGCTTGCACTGATTTTCCTGAACAGTGGCTGACTGGATAGTCATATTCCTAAAACATAAGGCCTTGAGTGCCTTGAGTGCCTTAAGTGCAGCACTGAAGGGCTCATAAATCGAGACCTTAATTTAATATTCAGGAAAGTGTTCTATCTGTGGTTTTGAAGCTGTACTCAGCATACTGAAGTCCTTCATTTTATAGTGAGAGTCTGGAAGATCCTTCATAAAATTGTGAGATATACTACTGTCTTTGCATCCATAATGTAAAGAAAAAAGTATTACCAATGTATCTATGCCTGTCAACATTGACTGTGAACCAATTCTCACAAACTATTCTAATAGATGAATATATCCTACGCAAGATAGAATGACATCCTTTACGGTATCGAAAGGTATCCAAAAAAAAAGGACAATTTGAACACTCAATGTTCCAATATGTACGGGCCTATCTATCTGTAGAGTTAGGCACAATCAACCATAAAGTAGATTCCGGGTCTGAGCACCAATGTGTTTCTAGGATATTTCCCAAATCCCTAACCTTCTCGTTACCCAGTTTTACCAAAAATATGGTCCACCAACTTCCTGCCCCAACTGTTCGTTTGGCACAATTTGAAACCAACTTACTCCAGCCTGACTGTTGCATTTTCCACTTTGTTGTTCACTTTATCCTGGGAATTGTTTTTTTTTTTTTTGTCGATGCAAAACGGCGCGCCGTTCTTTTCCTTTAGATTCGCATTTTTCCTTATAGTCCTTGCGATGATAGATTTTGTATTATTAAACAAGGATAACAAACTACCACTATGTGTCGTTGCGAATACAGGATAACCAAGCAGCAGTGTGTCACCCATTGCCCGACTGAGAGAAAGGATAGGACGGAGGATTCAATTCGCCGCGTTCGTACGTTAAATAGGATAGAGAATAGTAAATTTATTGTTTACCATTCAATTTATCCTTCGATGAATATTTATTGATGGCTGTTGTGCATGAGGTTTGATAGCTGCTGCTATTGTCCTATGTGCAAGGACTTTACATTTTAATGGCTGTTAGGATTTTATTGCACATTGAAGGAGAGGGGGATTTTTATTTCTTTTTTTCCATCGTGTCATGTCAGCGACAATGTATGTTTGTGTCAATCACAATGAAATTGTGTCGAGATTTGTGTGGGAAGGACTGCAAAGGGTTCTCATCTCTAATTTCCGTCCTTTGACGAAGTAATTGAGTTCCAATGTTTATCTGTAACCTAGATTTGCATCCTCTTAGGGGGGAGAGTCAGCTTAAATTACTTAAAACCACACCTGCTAGTGCAGCCAAGAACGTGCATCCGAGAGCAACTGCTTTTGACAGCAAACCCTAAAAGACAAACTAATGAATAGGTGGCCCACCCCGGCGCCACCTTAAACAAGTTGAGAACAATAAAATATCCTTACTGAGAAATGAACGATGCCACTGCTCGTTTTCCAGGACATACTCACACATAGACATAGAATAACCAAAGACCACAACAACTTTGCCACGTTGCACACCGAGAAGTCATTGGCTTGCAGCGCAACCGAACTCATATGCACCCGTTCCAGTGGGCGGTAGCAGATGGGGTTGGGGTGCTTTAGAATTGTGGATTCCCATTTTCCAATTTCATATACATATCTTCGTTCGTTCGTTGCCCGTTTCTGCCGTCTATGTTCTGATTTCTAGAAACGTTGGTTAGGGCGTCGTCGTCGTTGCCTCAGCTTCTTGTGTTGGTGTGGAGCAGCGTATGTATGCACTTAACCATATCATCATCAGGCAACAACATCTGTTGAATGCATAAATCTTAAGTTGTTCTCCTGCATTCAAGGATGACAAATTTCACCGAGCTACCCACCAAACAAGCCTCACTTACATATGTGTGTGCATATACTACGAGTATGTATGAAGTTTATCGTGCCGCCTTGGTATAAGTATCAGACTCTCTGGCGGAAGGATACCCCGGATGGCATGTTCAAATGTCCCAATTTTTGATAGAATAAAAATTGGGTACACACACTTGCTTGGAGGATTCTTTAAGGATACACCAGCTGAGGATTGCAAACCGAATGCATTTCCTGGGAGGAAAGGAGGCAAATTAGGTTTTTTTTTTGTTGTTTTTGTGAGCAGGACTTTTTTTTGCGAAGGAAACGGGTGTGTCAACAGTGTTTTACGTTTCACAGATCGGAATTTCATGGCAGGTGACACCACCTGTGATTTTCACTACGAAACTGTGTACTTTCTGCATAATCATGGGCGAAAAGTTTTCAAATTACATCCGGATGTCGATGATGATGATGATGATGATGATGATGATGAATCGTGTTGGCAAAGGGAAATGAGTTTGTCACGTTTGTGGTGTTGATTGGTAGGTGATAGTATGTTTAAATAGAAAGGAGAGTCGTTTGGCTGGGAATATGATCTTCCTGGTGGAAGGAAACTGCCTCAAAAAAGGTGTTGGTTTTCTAGCACATCTACTGACAGTCATCTAGAAGAGAGGAGCTCACAGAAACCGACATTGAATTCAATTTTGAGTCTCATTATTATTGAATTACTACCTAATTGCAAGTACAGTAATCATATCATCGACAAAGTCTCCTTGTTTCCAGGACCTTAAGAATCTCGCTTGAAATCAGCACTTTACGTTTGATTCAAGAGTGGTGGGCAGAGTAGGAACCCTTGTGGAACGCCGCCTGTAGCATTTTACTATTTATTTTCGTTACATAGTAATATTTCCAGAAAATTCTGTGGAATGTGTTGTTTCTTCACAGTTTTTGACGTCCAATGCGCCTTCCTATTAATCATTTTTTCATAGCAGCGTCAGATAGGTATTTTTCACTTGGTCCAGGACACATAGAACTTCCTCTTCCATTTTCATTCCTTGGTACTGTGAGGGTGTTTGAATTTAAAGACTTACATAGGACGCTGTCTACTCCTAAGGACTCGAGGGCTCGTTGAAATGTGGTATAGTTCTGTGCAGAAAATATTGATATAAAGGATGATCCAGTTTGATCCGTTGGTACATCCTTAGGTACATAAGACGGTGGGTGAGTGGATTGACGCGGATATATCACGCGTATGTAGGTCCTTCTGCATCAATTGAGATGGCCAAGGGTTTTACTAGTTGCTTTCTTACTGCTCGTTGGTACTCACCATCGTAATGTCGTCAGAAAACTAAAAAAAATTGTAAATTGGGACATCACACAGTTCTTGTAGGTCGCGGAAGTAAGTAGTATCTTTCCAGTGATTTTTTCCTCAATCGACATGGGCCGGGCCAGTAATCCGTTTCGTTCCGAATCTTCGGAATAACCCTCTTGTTCAAATAGAGGCATAACCATAAGGTGTAGATGTCCATTGAACAACAGACCTTAATCATCAGCCTACCAGGAGCCATTGGCGTGGAGATAGGTGTCTTCGAAGAGTGTCACCACCTAAAGTGGAGTCTTTTCATTCAATTAATCGTTCCAGCATCGTCTGTAGAAGGTAGACTTATGACGTCAGATAACTTGGCGTATGGTTTATTTTTTCCCAATTTGGGTATGAAAACTGCCAGGATTCAGGACATAGTTTAAGAGATGTCCCAATTTCGCCCCTAAAGTCTTCCCCAATAGATGTCATCTGATCGTATCTTGTGCATCTCAAAACAAACACGTGTGATGGCAACTCCCTATCCTCATGATCATTTGAGATACAAAAATTAGATGTACATATCGAAAACACAAACCAAAAAGTCTCCAAAAACATTCGCATTCTATACACCAACCGAAATATCACTTCAAAACGTTGCCTGCTTATAGGCGCACAAATAAATACCAATCAATGGGCCACTACTGTATAAATTGGCTGATCGCTGTGAATTCTCATCGAAATGGCCCGATGGGTTTATTTATTTTCTGCTACAAATCAGCTGTATGCATCCGTCCAGCAAAATCGGTCAACCACATCCGGTACATCGCAGCATTCACTTCACGTAGGCGCATCAATTTGCAATTACAAACACGCACTGTACAGTGTACAGTGTACACACTCCATCGACTCAACAGTTTTGTCAATTCCGTTGCAATCGATTAACTGCGGGCGGCTATATATCCCACAGATACGTGTACACACACAAATATTTGTACAGAAATTCGGTTAACAAAATTTTCTGTTTGTTTACTCAACAAACGTCAACTTTTTGATTTGTATCTCTCGTTTCGCATGTACCGTGCGGTGGAACCTTTACACTTTACCGGTAATTTGCAAACAAATTCGCGGTTGAATCCTAGCCAGTGTATATTATATGTGTGTGTGTGTGTGTGTGTAGGTCCTAGTAAAGTGGACGAAATAGTTTTGCTCCACCTCCCAACGACACCCACAATTGTCGAAACTGACAATTTGACACACACTGTGTGAAATATTACTCCCACTCCCCGGCAAGGAAAAAGGACACACGACACACCGAGCCGAGAGTGTTTCATAAACAAATTTGTATGCGTGATTTACACGTGTACAGTTTAATATCACTGCAGATGTGTGTAGGTATTGAAAACTTGGTCGGACGACGAAAAGTGTCGGGGAGGAGGAGGGCGCTTACCCAGGTCGAGGAGTGTGGGAAAACAAATTGTTGAACAATTTATTGTTCCAGTTGTTGTGTCGTGTCGTGTTTTGTTGACAGTTTTGCATGAATATTTTTCCGACACTCCTCTCCAGTGTGCTTGAGTGTGGTTAGGTGTTAGTTTGTTTTGCAAAAACACAAGTCATTTAAACTACACCTGTGGCGTGTGTAAACAGAGGTGTGACGGAGGTTTTGTGGTAATTGCAATGTTGTCCTGAATGATTTAACATATGATTTTGGTTGGAATATTTAAATCAAGGGTTCCACACTGGAGTGGTTTACCAATGGAAGTCCTTGCTCCTTCACTGACTGGTGAACTTCATTTAGGAACGTGTGGTGTGGCATGGTTTTCTGTTGTGGGATCTGTCAAAAAATTCATTGGGGGCTGCCTTCGTGAGTCCTTAATTATCATTTTATTCTCAGGTTACATTTTATTCTTTGAAGTAGCTCCTACCATTTGGGAATACGTTGTCTAAATGCTTTAAAATTCAATCGATCAGGTATCGCAGAACGTATCCTAATGAGGATTTGGACATTTAAGGACAAAGGGTATCCAAAAGTGTCACGGTGACGTTGACAGTTCCAATAGAGTTAGAAATACGTGGTCTATTGTTGTTTAGTTCAGTTTTGAACTATATTTCCTGACAGTAATCGCTGAAGTACCCTTAAAAAAGATAAAATGCGCTTAAATGATGGTCACTTGATAAATACTGATGATTGTACTATACTGTGCACCTCCGCCCTTTCATTATCTCCTTTCCATGACTTTTTTGCGATAATCACGACTTGGTCGATGGCGTCGATCTTAGACCTCCAAGGGGACATCCAATGGTCAAAAGTTTGTTACCATTTCCCGCTGACTATCCTCCACCAAAACACAAGTGGAATGCACTCATTTTTCCACACATCGCCGATCCTTTTTTCCTGAGTTTCTTGGGCAATATCTCCTGATAGTCATGTTAAAATTGACCTACCTATATTCCTCACTGTATCTTTCAGTTGTATGCGTATCTTTTATAGCCAAACCCCTTTGAAAAAAAGCCAATCTCCCTAAATAAACAGTATACCTTCCTTAAAGTCTCAAGAACACATTTCAAAAAGGAGCTCTCTCCCACCTCGAGTACCACTCAAATTTCAAAATATTAACATTCTCAACGACATGATGACTAGACGTTCATTCATTGTGAACTCCTATTCCCTGTTCAATCCCCAACTGCATGCATATCCTCACAAAACCAGATGTCGAAGGTAGGATCCTTCTCGCTTCTTGCACTTTATTGAATCCTAAAGCACGTCATTCGGGGTGAACCCTAAGAAGAGAATATCGACGCGCATACATTATCCTTTCGCCAAAATGCTAGCATACCCGCATAATTTATAGCTCCCTCTGGATGGAGACCAGCACACATACATATTCCAGTCACTGCAGGAACAAAAGGATTGCTACACTTTTCATCCGCGGAAGCGATTGAAATCGATACCAACTTCTGGATGAAGTAACCGTCTCTCTCTCCATATGGTGGCTATGGCTATGCACTTTGTGCGCCACCATGACTGCCTCTGTTCAGCTTCCGATACGCTGCTCGTTTCGTGTATGTGATTCGATTCATGGCGACAACGGAGAGAGAAAGCAGAAAGCACAACTTCAATAATAAATTACAATTTCGACAGATTTTCCTAAGATCCAGATGAAAGGCATAGAACGTGCATGGATCTTCTCCTGTTACACGTCCTTTGAAACATTGAACTGATGCAAGAAGTTATGACTATGGCCATTCAGCAAGGATACAGTATGGGAGGCATAAATTAGCCAAGAACTTGGTGGTACAACTTTGCTGAATGTGTAATTTACATACGTACATGGGTATGAAATTAATTTTCCTTGGAACACCAAGTAACTAATTGGATAGAGACAGGAGGGGTCTCAGGCTCAGTCAATCAATATTAAAAAAAAAAAAAAAAAAATCCAACTCAACACATTTACGCCACAAATCAGACTGAAAGCCACGAATGAGAAGAAACCGCTTAATCGGATTATGTTCCAACAATGAGTCGCGTTGCCAGTTTCTGCTAAATAAACGTTCAATATTCAATCAAATCCTCGTTGTGTCCGTTTCGCGAAACCATCAACACCATCGCCGACCATGGCCGACCATGGCCGACCACAGCCGTCATCATGATCATACTATGCAGGACCAAATGACCATAACACGATTGGACCACATCATCAGCATAACCTGAATTTAATAATCACCACATTGAGTTCCCTGTCCAATCCACCGCATCCCGTTGGATTTACCCCTTGTTTGTGTATAGTTCTTCCATCCCATCCCTCCGCTAGTATCAATGCGAGTGCGGTGGATGCCATAAACGAGAGATACTTTTCGCCCGAAAATATTTTCTGCAGTTGGAGCTGCTCCTCCCGATGTACATGCATGCAGAGAGGATGTACTGGTACTACTGTAGTCGAACGCACAAAGTGTGCGTAATTTCAGGATTTCATTGAAATCGAATTTGTGGCAACGCAGGAGCAGCAGCGTCAGCGTCAGGTGAATCCGTTTTCGGGTCCCGATATTGAACTACACTTTGACGCGCTGTTCGTTCGGGCTGATGGGGAAATACAGACGGAATGCAATGATTAGTCGTGGTAATGCTAGATTGTAGCATTTGTGTTCTGGGAACTCCTAGTGGAGTCAGGAAGTGAGCAAATGGCATAGACGGTGAATTAATGCAAATGGAAATAGAATCGCATTTGGCATGGTGATGGCTGTACGTCGTCCCTATTACCAGAGACGTAATTACTATTTCGTAATAGGATTCGATTGGGATTTGCATTAGTGGAGGTATTATTTAGTGAAATGGTTTTGTATTTTATGCAGCGTTGATTGGAAGAGGAACGACGGCGTTATACATTTTATTTTAATATGAATCCGTATCCGTGGTATCTGCCAACAGGATAAGGTCGTTTGAACGGAATTTCAGCGACCTGAAGTGAACTCCATTTGCATACCTAGTTGGAGATGGGTTCTATTAGTGGATCGTGCTACCTTTTCTTTCTAATATTACTGACTGAACTGTAACTGTTTCCTCGAATTTGTCTCTTCCAGTGAAAACCAAGTCGCGAGCATACCCTTGAGACCTTACTCTGGCATCTGTCAAGCCATGCAGTACACTCTTGGCCACTAGCTACCGCATAACTTGTGAAAGAACTCCTCATAAGGACAGCCTTTTGTTGCGTATATTGTGATGGTCTCTTAGATTCTGTCTCCAGTGTATGGTGCAATTTATTCCTGTTTTTTTCTCGATCAAGCTTGTTGAATGGTAAAGGGTAGTCTGTATGGGTCTAACTGGAGAGGTATTCTTTCTATCACTGTCGCTTTTTAGTAGCCACCATCTCTTAACAAACCTGAGGTCTGGTATTAGAACTTTCTGTTTTCTTTGCATCCGAATGATTCCTTAAATCAATCTGTTCATTGGTCTGTTCAGATGGTTATTGCGACTGTTCAGTCCCAGCTGTTGGGTTTTTTCTACCAATCGATACTTCTGTCCTGCTATACGTTGAGCTACCTAGCAGTGTTTTCTGAAGACGTATCCACGATATATACAACTGCTTCCCGCCCTGTTTATATATTCTGAAGTTTAGTCGTTACAGGAGTAGATACCACATTCTCAGAAAATGCTTAATGCCCTCCAACAAGAGGCGTTATTTTGAGTTAATGGAAAAATACAATATCAGCCTTATACCCATACTGATTCTGCCTATAAATAGCCATTCTTTCGATGAAATGTTCGATCATGTTTTCCCCTAATTGCGACTGTTACAGTTCCAGCCACTAATCAGCGAAAGAACGGCGTTGCATGTTGTCTTATTGCTACAATCCTTATGCCAACTGGATCTTATAAGCATGTAAGCCAAGACCTTTACGTAAAATGCGATCCAAAAAGGTTCCCGAGATCGAAATGGACACATCCGAGTTCGTAGTCATACTTTCACTTGCGGTGCCGATATTTTCGACTGCCAAGCATGACTTGGAGTCTTCTCATCACTAACTTGTTCAAGACGTCCGTCCATATTTATCGATAAAATTCAATATACCTGTTCATGAAGGCACTTGCTGATGTCCAAAAGCAGTTCGAAGCTTACGAAATGTTTTTGCGATATATTCACCGTGAATTTTCACTCTTTTACCAGGCTCTCGGAGTATCTTGATCTTTCCTTAATAATCTCCTTATTTTCACTGACAAAAAGTCATCACAATTATAGTTAAATGCTAACAGTTAAGTAATGACGCGATACTCTCTATTAAACCTCTTGTTGGACGGCTCTTTATCCCACTAGTTAGACAGTGTACGTTCCCCAGCCTCCATGTGCCAAGGACAGTCACACGAGAGAACAGCATCCGTAACACAATAGATTTTCTAGAGATCAGTATCATTCGGAGTTCAACTCTAGCTTTCGAAGCAACTTAAGAAACGCATTTAGTTTTTGAATCTCTTACATGCTCATGGAAATGCAAGTGGTTCTCTTGGAACTGAGAAAATGGTTAGAATCAGATATTCTCTAGCACAAGTGGAATGCCTAAAAATCCTCTATGAAAACCAGGCATCTTACAATTCTATAAAACAAAACAACCCACCACCTATTCGCCAAACAAAAAAAGCGAAAAAATCCTTCCAGCGAAATGTTTTGAATAGCAATGCACAGTCGACGAAATGCGAAAAAAAAACCAAAACATCCTCCAGGATCCCAAGAATGTGAAAATATCTGTATGCAACAGTTCCACCCGCCTGGTGTTTATCTGCTGTTCATTGGCATCGTCATCATCGAAAGGATATTCAAGGAGAAATTTTTGTCTTGCCTCGAGGTGTTGACTCGCTGTCTACGACAAACCGACACGTCGTCGTGGGACGTACCTACTCTTATATGTTTATCCTACCTTCGGAGTTTTGCACATTTGAATTGCAAATTGTTTAGAATATTTTTTTTTTCTTTTCTTTTTTTTTCAATTTTTTGAAAATCGTGCTTAGGAAATCGGATGACATTTGGTGCTATTTTGCAAATTTGATTTGCGTAAGGATATTTGCAAATTCAATTGGTAGGAATACCTGTGTGCAGGTATCTACTTTGCTATTGCAGTGGCCTCTGGCGTGAACGGGTTATAGTTGAGGCAAATCGAATAAAAGAGTTTTGAATGTTTTAGAAAAAGTAATGCATACTAAATATTTTGCAAT
The DNA here is from genome assembly GCA_963583995.1 of Xylota segnis. Classification (NCBI taxonomy): domain Eukaryota; kingdom Metazoa; phylum Arthropoda; class Insecta; order Diptera; family Syrphidae; genus Xylota; species Xylota segnis. Next base: position 10,379,267 of record OY757238.1, on the reverse strand, counting down.
GGTTGGAGGAAGAGTCATGCGTCGGTGGGTATAACGCCAACTGTACAGAGGGAACTATAGTGGGTTCCCTAAAGCTTCCTTCTGCACAAATCTTCCGGTCTGCATACTTTCGTACTAGTAGAGCTATAACTCTAGTTTCGTGTTATAATGACCCTGATGCTTTATTTCCTTTGGATCCGAGATGCTAGAGAGAGCCAAAGTTGTCTTCATATCGAATGGCAATCGACCTATACTGCATTCTTATTCCTTAGAAAGACTTGACCCTACATAGGAACCCTTTTTCGTATCCTAGCATACACATCCGTATTTATATTTCCCGTCCTTCTTCATCCGCAACTCGTATGTTGGACTGTAACACTCAAATCAGATTAATCTGGGAGAAGGTTGCCAAGAAATTAAGTTTTTCTCTCCATTACTGCACCAAGTTCAAGTTGGTTCTTGGGTCTACGTGTGTTCTTACCACTGCCTGACTGCCCGAGCAAATGTAGTTGCCCTGAGCTCAGATAATAAGTAATAGTTCCGCGCCCTTCAGTACTGCAAACATTCCTCCTTGAAAAACAGTCATGCTTTACCAGAGACGGTTTGCACTCCTATCCAGATGGCCATGTGCCTTGTTGTGGCCTGTTCATTGAAATGTCATAAACTCTTGAGTTTAAGAGCAGGTAGTCTAGTAGGTCTTTTCACCTCTAGTCTCATAGGGAATAGGTTCAAGTACGAACACAATGCAAGCACTTCATGGAGTAAGATAGTCATAGACGAGACATAAGATTGATCTGCTGTACTTTGCTGTCTTTGCTATTGGATAGAGTAAATGGTTAAAAGCAGCCATATCCAAGCTGAACTGGACAGTCTTAATTAAAGAAGGATTCCTGATTATCTCCTATGGGTCTGATATGAGGAAAACTCCTTCTTAGATGCTTGCCATCATCATTATTCCCTTTGCTTAGGGGACCTTAGTGATAAGAAAAACACTCTGGACCTTGGCAGGAACGACTTGATTTCTCCTTATTCTTATAGACCCCTCATCATTGTATTGGCCATTGGATACCTATCGTCATATGCAGAGAATTAGTTTACTCAATAGCACTGGACAAGAAAAGCACGATGTCTTAACTTAGGGAGACTCTTCCTTGACAGAGAGGATATACATATGTATGTACGATTGCAGGAATTCAAGTGGAGGAAATCCCAAGAACTCCATCTGTCCCCACAGTCATAAGGTGACGCGATCTCACATGCATCCTCAATCTACAAAGGATTGCTACTGAAATTGACAACCCTTTCCTCTTATCCCTGGTATTGGCTACTTATTTCTTTCCTTTGCAGTACCACGACGCACCAGTGACTCTGACTTACCCCAGCCCAACCTAAACCGCCCGCACGATCGTACGACAGCCGTTTGCTCTCGTATAAACTATCATCTTTGCTTTGCTAATTCGGTTATCGCCATAACCATAGCATTTAGATGACTCCGTCCCTGTATTGGTGTCCATTCCTTGAGCTAGGTACATATGTCATTATAAGTCTAACTATGCGCAAGTACAACTCTTGGGTTCAGTCCTTTCATTTTCCATGCTCCTCCAAGTTCGTTCCTGATATATTCAATTTTCAAGACACCTTCGATCTGGTTACTCCTGTTTCTAATAACCATGATCTCACAACCGAATTGTTCATCCTAGTTTCAAGCATTTTGCATAGCCAGTTCATTAAGCCTGCCGTAACCTCTGCATTTACATTGCTTGTTAGTAGCCCTACCATATATTAAAGAAAGCCACTCTATACAACTGCATCGTGTATAGCTGGTTCTATTGATTCGACTATGACCTACTAACCAATCCATTTCTGCATGTGTACGTGTAGTAGCCTGGAGTCATTAACCGTGTTTCGACCTTGGTTTTTTCATGTTAAATTCTCTCTAGGCCAACGGCGATACCAGAATCCAAGACATTGATTGACAAACCACCAAATGGTCTATAGAATCTGTTTCTAGCTAACAAGGATCTATATTCGCTCGTCGTATAGTCTCCTTCCACCAATTACTTAATTGTCATAGATCCGGAAAGTGAGGTTTCACCAGAGTTGCTCCTCTCAGCCCAGGTATCGTGGATTATATTCGTAATGCAAAAGGATTAGTACTTGAGTCTCATTCCGATGAATTTCTTTCAGACTATCTGCCAGTTGAGGAAAAGGACCCTATAAGTTCTAACAGGATGTCAGCCCTTCACATGAAATAGGTCTTTTCAAACAAACCATTTGCCTACTACTTGACAATGTAGAGCAGTATCTGGAGTTACTCTTTCTAGTTAAAAAAAAAGTTGTTTTATCTGATAGCAGGACCACCCGACTACTGCCTATTTATTCACGGGTTCATGGTCCGAATTCAATGGTTTAGGAGACTTTTGATTCATTTTAGTCATGAACGCATACAAGTGGGCGCTTTGTGTTTACGAGAAACCATTTGGCTTACCAAACGGAAACAGCAGGCACTTTTTCGCATGACATCCACTCCTATTAACGAATTCCCTGCACTCCATATGGCTCGTAACAATGTCGGATTTTTTTTCTTCTGTCTCCCAACAGCATATGGTGAACCTAATCCCAACTGCCCCGTCATCCAGCCCGGTCATACATCTCCACCCGCTGTAAGTGCTATGTAATTACATTCCTGAGTTCTTCCCTTACAAAGCCTTTTCATTACTCTCCTAAAAAACGAAAAGGATATCCCAAAAATCCCTGTTCGTACACAACTCCATGGTCTCTCTAATCCAATCAGCTACATCAATTATTCACGGGACACATCAATAGCTCTTGGCTCTGTGAAAGCGTCCTCATCATCATGGCTTCGTGAAATTTTAAAATTTTACAATTCCCAACAGGACAATTGATTAGAGAACAACCAGTTTTTTTCATTTCATTTCTTCACAATTTATTTAACAGCCTTGAATAGTCCCTCAACAAAAACAAAAAAAAGAAAAGCCCTGACCAGCCCAGCCCCCTGACTTGTTTCATTTTCATCTCTCAGTATATTTACCATGCGGATTAGTTCTCATTTCACATATGTATGTATATGTATGCAGAGTATGTATTTGTTCAATATCTAGATACTTCAAAGCCTTAATACGATACGGTTGGGGTGGTGGTTTTTTGGTCCTCCCCACATGTGCCCGACTGTTGCTGCATCATCACACTTCCTGTCCCATGCTCGTTAAAAATGCAAATCGAACCAAAAAGCCAGAAGAATATTTGATTTCTGCACTCTCTCGGTGTGTGTAGGATGCCAATAACATCAGCACCAACGACACCATCCACATCAGCAATATCAGTCCGGGGAACAAGAGGATATGACAACATTTTCAAGTTTATTCATTAGAAAAGCCATGTGCACCGACTCCCGCCTGCCATCACATCAGAAGTGTGGTACTACGGACCCGTTCACTCATGAAGCCATAAAATGATGCATGACAATGTTGGTGTTGGTGGTGATTTTCTGGTCCACCATGCACCATTGTCAACACAAGCAAGCACGAAAATATTTTCAAATCACAAACCCCATTGCACACTCTAAGCCGACACAATAAATAATTTCACAATACACCCTCCGGGGGGTAGGGGTTGGTTTGTGCACCAAAACCCGTAGTCGGTTGCAGTAAAAATCAATCCCAACACCGCAGTGGCGGTGTGGTGGAGATGGTGTAGGGCTTCGCCCCATATCGGGGGTAATGATGATTCTGAGGTTTTTCCCGAAAACTTCCCAATCGAAAATTACCAATTTGAATCCCGTTCTACATACTACTGTCCAACTGAGAGGGTGGAATCGAAAATTTTAGAATTTCTCTTTCTGTTTTTTTTTTGTTTCTGGAAAACATAATCCGGTGGGTGAAGTTGAAAGTGAATAATACGATTTGCGATGATAGTGGTTGGTGTAATCTTTCCTAAATCGGATTACTGGCGATTGCTTTGTTTTAACTGACAGAATTACATGAAATAGATGATGTACTTATCTTGGTTAGATGGATGCTGATAGTATCTGATGGATGTGTATGGTGTGCGGTGTTTCATGACGCGAATGGTGGGCATAGTTTCACTCAAATAAAAGATGTTCCAATGGCAGTGATAGAGTTACTGATGGCGATTGTGGCGTGGTTTCAAAACATCTTACCCTTATTTAGTAACAGTTTTGTTTGCTAAGAGACGGCATTTATACTGTCATAGTGTGTAGAGAACTTGTTGAAGATACTCATCGAAATTTGCTTTGCTTTCATACACCATTTCGCGCTTCATACGAAGCCATGCAAAACAATATCGGTGATCCTTTGGATGAATGTAATAAATATGTCCTCGTTTCAAGACTTAATTCGTCCTATTTCCTTTAAAATTATGTTAATATTTCCCGTGTACCCTAACTCTTGCACTTCCGCTCGTCAGAGAAGCTCCTTGCCCAGAGGTACTCATTTTTGCCGATAGAACATGAACAGGATATATTTTACAGCTTCCTATACTTACATAGGATTATAGGACGGGATGGACCTGAGCCATAACTAACAAGCCCGTCCGGATGATCGGTGATCGTTAGGCAACATACCAATTTGTTTGAGGTAATTTCCTATTAAGCGCACCATCATCAGCTACTGTACGTGCGGCTTGTTCCTCTAAGATGGATTAAAAAATCCTCGAACCCAGAGTAGTGTCCATTGCTCTACATGATCCTGTCATCTTAGTCGTGGCATCAGAACTCTCCTGACTAGTTCGACGTTCCCATAAAGCTCACACAGCTTACGAAGGTATCTTCTTCTCCACTTGCTGTCTATCCAGAAGGGAGCAAAGACCTCTCTTAATAAATCAGAGATAAAGTGACAGGGTCTCTAGGACGTAGAGAAAGACTGGGATGATCAGAGTTTTGTACTTTAATTCTTGGGCTTTTCTACTGGGTTACCCTCTTTATCCCAAAGAATCAGCTGATGGCAACGATAGTCTCATTGTTTGAATTTAAAGGCAAAGAAAGTCCTTAGCCACCTAAAAGTTATAAATAATGAGGACGACGTTCTGACGGAGACACTTTGTCCCATAATTGTAGCTGTATTTCGTGAATAACATCTCAAGCGGCCACTCAGCAAAAGTGCGTCGTTGTGCGTGATTAGCTGAGTAGTTCTCAAACCACCTGGACTTTATAAGCCTGTAGGTCAAGATATTAATGCAAAATGCAATGTAAAGCGGTTGGGGATACGCCCCATTCCTGCGATCGTCTCGAAATTTGTACTGAATCGTCAAGGGAACATTATATAGCAAAAAAAGTAGGAAGGATCTTCGTACTACTGTACGAAATCCGCTACATATTTGGTATCTCTCGGTGGAAAAAAATTAAATACATCCAAATGAACCAGTGGACTGTTTCCGACAAAAAATTATTCAGGATAATAACTCAGGTGAATCGAGTAAGCCAAACAGACAATGGTGATGAAAAGTATTCACCCCCTGACGTGAACCAAAATGTCCCTTAAATCCGAAAACCACTTTTGCATTCAATCGAGGCCATCACCTCGATAAAAACCACAAAATCCCTGCAACCATACATGCATATGTGTGGATTTGTTCAAGTAATTAGCTTACATTACCTGCAATTCCCCAGTTTGCTGCAATTACAGCAAAGTGCCATTGTAATGCGATTGTCAATATTGTATTATGTTTTATTAAAATTTAATTTCATTCAATCAACAAATGCGAGCGCATAATAATGCAAAAATTATAAAAATCAATTTGCCAATGAATTACGAACGAACGCCTGTGTCGTTCGAATCCTTTATCAACACACCCACGTCGGTAGTGCACCGCAAGCACGCACAATCCCTGCATCCAGGTGCTGGGGCCGATGTTAAGTGCATCGCCCATAAAACCAAATCATTTCCACTTCACGCCTCTGCAAAAGCGTGATCCGCACGAATTAATAATCAATCAAATCCTATATCGAGAGTTTAAATTGATTTTCATTAACCGTTTAAACTGCATATACTTATACAGGATATTCGAATGTGCTAATGGAAACGTGTTGGTCTGTTGGTCTGTTGGTTGGTTGGGCCGGCAACGCGCCAGTTCGTTATGACCTAATGAAATTGTTATTAACAAAGTCCGAGGATAAACCCGGGCGCAGTACATGAAAGTATGGAATATTGAAATCCGGAAATGGATTTGCAGGTGTGCATGCATCCGATTAAAATCATATTCAAGCGCAATTGTCCTCGGTGAGGGGGAGAAGAGGGAGATAAAATATAAAATTTAACGATGAATTTTGCAACGTCATTAATGAGGACATTGTTAATGGGAAAATTGTTTATTTTCAAAGCCAGCCGCCATTTAAATATGTGTACACACTATTAATTGTTTAAGTTGATCATTATACTGACCAGATAGATAGATATGCATCTACGAACCGTATAACATGTACGGATGCCCCGTAGATACAAATGTTCTCTCAGTGGGCTTATATGGTGCCACTTTGAGTCATAATCATTCATTTGTTTGAGTGAAGTTATTGATTTACGCATTTCACCACTTAGTTCGGACATCATCCTAGAAGTGGTGAAATATAAGAATATCTTAGTTTCAAACCACTTGTCATGGCTGACAATGGCCATTTTGGATGTGACACTAACATCACTCGGTTGAAGTGCATTGCGATAGGCAAGAAAAAGGTTTCTGTCTTTTAATAGTGGAGTCTCGAAACCATGTTCAATACCCACAGATGGTATTCGACTCAAATAGGAAGACTAGGAGGGTCTGCACTCATGTCAGAAATGCCCTGTAGTCAGCGAACTATCAAGAGTAGATAACTCCACTTTGACGATGACAATCACACAAAAATATAAAACTGCAGAGGGTCAGTCTTGGGTAGTGTACTCCCGCAGAGCCTTTATGTACTTAGGTACTCCAAACGCCTTAGTAGTTGGAGTCGTCAAAATCGCCAACTGATAGCTCGTTACAGACTCATGGACACAACGTACCTACTACTGACGACAGTTGATCCCTCGAACTTCTCGTTCAATAAGCATTTCATTGATACATTTTTTTTGGTACATCCGACCACGCCCCCAATCTTAATCACCCAACAAATCCTCATACAGTCTCACTTCGCACACAATTCACATACAAGCAGCAACTACTGCAAGGAGTTTTTTGTCAAAACAATTTGTTTCGTCGCACAATATCCTGTCAGATACTTTTGGCAATCCCTTGACTATGAACAACTGTGGGGATGTTGATAAATTTAAAGATAAATTCAGGTTTAAATTATTAAATGATCTTGCAGCGAATTATGCTCAAGTGGACCGCTGTTACTGTGCGCACAAGGACCGTATTCAAAGCGTTCAAGAAAATTTAAAGTAGTAAGTTCCTTCAGCACTGATCCTTGTTGCCTTTCTATCGTGTAACCTTTTGTTTTTTTTGGGGGGTTTTGTAGCAACAAGCGAATGGTTTACTTGCGGACGATACTGATAATCTTAGTTAGTTTGATCCTGCTGACGCTGGCATTCTTAACCGGACTTGGAATAGGGGTTGGCTTCTCGAACTCCCATTACGGCCGGACACCTTGCATTCACACAGGACCGTTCTGGTACAATGACGATTGTGAAGTATCTTATTAGACGTTGATTGTACACATGTAGTGAATATATTTTGATGGAATTTTCTTACTGACAGTCTTGTGAGTCTTGATCTAGCATGATCTTGAACAGATCGCAGAAAAACCAAAAGAGAAAGACCGCAACAACTTCGCCGAACAAAGTGAAATGAAGTTCATTGAACGTCGTCAAGCCGGTATACTCGGCGGTGTTATGTATGCGGTTAATGGAGGCTTGTTTGCGCTGTCGATTGACATGTACCGGTACAGGGGGGCTGCTAATTCGCTTTAGATACACTTTGTATCTATAGCTGTGCAAATGGCAATGAAGAGTGACATCGAGAAACCGTTAGTCCCGGGCAATTAGTAACATTAATCACTTCCATTTGTTACTCCGGCACACACCTCGTTTCTTGGTTCAAAGTCAAGTTTATGGCTTAAGCCGGTTGCTGTGTCTGTTGTGAGTAGTAATGCAGATTAGCCGGCAGAAAGATTTATTTCTTTTTTTTTTTCTTCAACCAAAGTGGGCCAAACAAAGTTTATTCACATCTGGCCGACAGGGTTAGGTAATTTTTATTGCAAAACGTGACTCGTTTGTTGGATTGTGGATGACGTACAACAGAGTTGTTCATCGAACTTGACACGAAGATGATTTGGCATAATGAGAAGGTGGTAAGTTTTAGTCTATTGGACGAAGAGTGGAGGGGTGTATGTCTGTAGATGATTATCACTATGACTTGGCTGAATCTCTTCCAACGCTAAAGCTGTAAGGTACTGTCGTACTAGATAAGTGAAACTTGTGCCGCAGGTTAAACTTAAATATCTGATCTCTCAGACTTCTATAGACTTAAGTATACCTGGGGATGGTCCAAGAAAAACTGGTCATTTGACAGTTCCAATAGTAAGATGCCTCTGGCCAAAAGTTCAAGTTTAGAGATGCAAACTGGAGTAATCAACGTATATATCTGGTCCTAAGGTGAAACGGAGTCATAATCTACCAAGTTTTTGAAAGGATAGACAGCAGAACTTGAAAAGTAACTGATATCAGGAGATTCACAAGCCTTCAAGATTGCTGCAATGACCTCTCACACATTCTTGCTTACCTACGGGCCTTTAAGATTAGGTTTTCGAGTCCAAAGCACTTATTAGATCTTCTTTGTCCCATGGAGATTCTAGTTGTCTTCTAGCTGTCTGCCTTCTCCATAGTGGTTCTAACTTCTGGCCCCTAACTGGCTGTAGATTCCCTGACATCGATACACTGCGCTGGATTTTGAATTGAGTCTGTCAACGAATCTCCCATTCCATAACTTTTTCCTTACTATTTCGGGTTATCATGGTTGCAGTGTATATTGAATTACTTCTCTTCTCTCTTCGAAAAAATTCCCAAATGATCACATGGTGTAGAAGAGAAAAGAGATTTTCGAGTCTAGCACCTTGCCATACAATAGATTCCAGGAGGTCGTTACAAATGACCTTTACCTCTTAACAATTTCCGTATATGGTGAGGGTCTCCAAAGTCGCCTGAATGCTTATCCTAAAGACCAGCTTCACACTGCCTGATAGGTTTATATGCGAAAAGGCTTGACTTCTTCTGTAATGACTTGCACAGGAGGTGTAGGGATGAAAAATATGAAGAAATGCTTCGAAATGTAACTTTGTAGAGAACATAATAACAAAAGGAACTGAGATGAGGGGCTTTGCTGACGATTGTGCTCAGTATAATGTCACTGTTAGCTGATTGTGCGTATAAGGTGAACCCGAAGCTCGACTCTGCTCTGTTTTCGCTGCACTAGAAGCCTTGCCCTAAGTATGAAGTCACTTTGAGACTTCAACGATACAGATGAGGGCACTCTGGACATCTATGATGACTTACCAGGATAGTACATTACAGTGTTTTTTTGTGGGGAGTAGTATTTCCCAACATAGAACCATCATATCTCACTTATCATGAACCTACTCTCTAGTTGGTCAAATCTGGCATCTTGCGGCATGGTATTGACGTTCTAGAAACCAATCCTTACTACTGTGTGCCAGTTCCGAGCAAGAAAGGGTTTTTAAGTCGGCTGGACCACAGGCTAATCGACCACAGATTTGTAACATATAAGGCACGCCGTTCGTCCTCTTCCATTCGCAAAAGGCGGACAAGTTCCTAGATGGGACTACGAAGAGATGAAAGTAGGATCTACTTGATGTTGGGTTGGAGTAACTTTTTCATTAGTAAGCTAACTCCTATCGAGAAATCCTGCTCTCGTTCTTGAGTTATCGGGGCACTACTATCTTTAGCTAAGGGAATATTAAATGAGTTTATCCTGTAGAACTACCCTCAGATTATCAACAACTGATACTTCTAGATCCACCTTGAAAGAGCCATATATGCATATATAGTCAAGGATATTACTCTACCAATAGCATTGCCACTTGCGTTTTTCTTAAACTCTAAGTAGATATAAGCAGATAGTTAAACAAGGTACTAGGTCTACTAAGCAAACCTGATGTCATACGACGAATCCAGTGCAACTTCTACTAACGTCACTTCTCACAGTTCAATCGAAAAAGGGTGCTGTCAAAAGTATGGCTTGACAGTACAGAAGATATCCACAAACAAATTAACCAGAATCATATAATTTATTTCCCAAAATACCAGGACAATTTATTTATTCAGAATCCTTTTTCTCCTCATGACGCGAGTGCAAATGGTGCAAGAAAGACTTGTGCAAGTACGAGGTATCACCCTTGGCCAATCGTTCCCTGATCTTCTTACACTTTCCACTGTCTATCTGCGATTCAGCTGGACAGCCCTGAACGAATTCCCTCCAGAGACAGTGAGTGAACTGCAACGGACACTGATTGCATCCCTTCTTCGAGTCATCGTCATCCTTCTCCTCCTTTTTCTTCTCCTTGGACTCCTTCAGTTCGGCCAAGCACGTGTCAACGTATCCCTCCACAACATCCATCTTCCACTTGTTGTCACTGTACTTGGCACGTAAGTGAGTCAACAGCGCATCACGCTTCAGAGTACCACTGTCGTCCAACAGATCAAACTTCTTGGTCATGCATTCAGCTGTGCAGACCATTTGCTCCTTCAACACCTTCATGCGCTCACAGTCGAATGGATCGAAGCTGCTTTCATCAGCTGCTGCAGGAATAAACATTGAAAGCATTGAAGTCTTCATGAGACTCTCTCAAGAACTTACCATTATCCCCGCGAACCTCAGCGATACACTCCTTCTTGACCTTCATCAGAGCCTCAAAGTGCTTCGGATCAGTGTTCTCGCCGCTGCAACAGTGGATATCCCGTTCCCACTTGCCCTTCTGACGGTGGCAGTCCTTCTGTCCAGCGACTACCTCAGTGTCACGTTTGAATCTCAGCGAATCATCGAACTCCTCATCGAAATCCAGGCGCAGATCATCGAACAATAGTTCATCTAAAGGCAGAGAGGTTAGCTCCCACCGATTCAAGTGAATCCCCAAACTGTATCTTACTGAAATCTGAATCCTTAAAGTCGTAGTCAGCACTGATGGCCGCCACTAGAACCGAAACACAAACAAACAGTTTAAACATGATTGATACACCACACCGCAGAGGTTGCCAATTGGAACTGATGTTACCAAAGATCTGGCTGGGTGCTTTTATATGATTCCCTCAGAACGTAGTTGCCGCACAAATGTATCCGAATGGTGTTGTACGAACCGCGACAAGGTAAAGTCACGGCGGCAATTAGAGGCTCTTTGGTAGCACATTTGATGCTAATTGGACCCGGCGTGGGTCATTACTGGTCGTTCTAATGGGTGGGTTATTAAACTTCGGATGAGAAACGTAAATAGAGCTATTTGGGGTGACACAGTTGATTATCTGGCTGTTGGTGGCTTAAAAAAATCGGGATTAATGGCCAAATTAATCAATTAAACTGCTTTTGTTTTCAATAAATTACATATGGGGATTCCCGTAATCTGTTTATGTATGAATTTAAATGGCCACCGGAGAGCGGGGCCGATTTGACGGGGCTTAAGTGATAAATTACTATTTTACGCGCTTCCCTTGTTCGGCCTGTTTTAATCACCTCTCTGGTGGTAGATTACACTCATTTGGGTTAACAATAGTAATACATATAACCATCGGCCTAATCAGACCTACCTGTATCTGTTGGACGACTTTAGGGAATTGTTCCAATGAAATTGTTCGATAGTCGTAGACTAGTTGCCTTTAAAGTTACGGGTTTCATGTTCTAATAAGATCGTAGCCTCCTCAAACCACAGGTTCAACACAGATATCTTGAGAACTAGTAATGAAACCATCAAGAGCTGAAATAGCCCAGATACAATCACTGCTCTAAGATAGTTTTTAAAAGTGATATCTACACTGGTTCCATCTTTAAATGCAGCAGAAGCTAGAATAAAGAGGCTCGTGCTATATGCAAGCTGAAGCCAGAAATAGTGGTGGCCAAGGCGCGTACCCCTGAGGTACTTCTATTAGAACTGCTTATATGCCAATATATCGGGGATTTAGGGCACTCATTGTTCCTTCACCAATACTCTGTATGATTCTGAGATAGATTCGAGTAGGCTAAGTTGCCTAGAATGCCGCTAGCGCGCACTAGTATCAATACTAAGTTCGAATGCAAATCTCAGCTTAGCTTTATGTTCCCTACTAAACCGGTTGGTAGGAAAGAATTGATCTATAAATCCATGGAAGCCAGGTTTTCACACTTAAAGCATCTTAAGTTTACGGGTTGTACATTCATATGTATGTAGAATGGCTGCCCGAAGCTAGTTCTAGGACTCATTTACTGATCGGATCCACTGGAACTGGAACTAGTGATCTTAGTAGGACAACCCTATAGGCCACCATCGGATTGCGCGAGGCCCGCTATTATCATGGAAAACTAAAGTAATCAGCTTTGAAACTTCTCCATCCTCACAAGGCCTCCGGCAGACTCTTTTCAATGCTCAGTATTGTCTCGACAGACAACCGATCGAATAAGCAACGGTAAATCTGCATTTGATTCTAAATATGGAGCTATGGCTGGTCCAATCCAATTCTGATATGGAACCTGGAAGGTCTCTACGATTATCAGAAAAAAGCAGCAAACGTTCTTGATTCAGTGACATATTGTAGTACTCCATGGGAGAACAGGTCAAGATGCTGTAGACTATACACTTCATAAGCAGAGATGGCAGCGGATTGGACGACTTCTCCTTGTCATGCGATGTAAGAAGAACGGGTCAACCAAGATACGCATAGTGCAGTACATTCCAAGAAGAGTCGTAGCTAGGAAAAACTTGGGACGCGGCACGTTATTTCTCTTCCAAGACTAACTCACAAGATGCTCAGAACCTAGGACAGTTCGTACTGCACAGCCACAGAAGTGTAGCACTTGCTGGCTCACTTTATCAGTGACTCGGGTGATGTCGCAAAGAAATGTCTCACACCGCATGGAGTCCGCAAAATTTCTCAGCATTCCTTATTCGCTATCTAAGTTGACTTCTTTTACCACAATGCCCGATTGGTACTTTGCTCTATCAACTGCTAACCTTTACCGTACCTCAGTCCCAGTTCCTATAGCAAATTCTGTGGATTCCCAGAGAGAGAAGTCATTGGCAAACCCTCGACTTCTAAGTCATCGATACATGGATAGATTAGTAGGATTCATCTAAAATCGAGGCCAATTTTTATGCAACGTCAAGGACACCCAGATTAGGGTTGAAGACCTAGCTATAGGTACCTTTGTGAGGAGTAAGGAGTCAGTATAAGGTTGATGAGAAGAACTCTGCCTACAAATTCAAATATTTGACGCGACAGGCTCTTACGGAACTCAATTCCCAGCTTGTCCCAAACATTCGCGTTGTGTGTCTTATTTTGTTCACATGGTTAGAAGGGGTCTAAAGTCCATCTAAGGCTAGAAAAGCTCTCCACTCAATAGCGACAAAGCCATGTGCCACACCACTTAAAATAGATCCACAATCGGATTTGAGCCAGTTTATAGCCAAAGTACACTAAAACATCCGAAGCATTTTTTGTGAGTGTCTTCAGCTTTTGCTTGCCCTAAGCTTCCCAAAAGGACTTCCGATGTTACCTCTCCCTCAATACAAACAATTCCATGCTTCATTCATGAACTTCATTTCAGCTAGTAGGCAAGACCACGTAAAATCTTTAGGATCTCTATGAGGTTGTGCAGCTTCTTGAGGCTATTTCCAGGACTTTCGCTTATTGCCAGACTTCCAGACCAAGATCCTCCTACAATCGCCATCGCTTTATAGATTTACTTAGTGCGTCAAGCAATCAAAGAAATTAGCTCAAATCCTTGCCCATGTAGGTACTTGTCGCAATGAGCCAATGCTTTCGTCACTATAAGTAGCATTTGTTGGCTCATAACATACTTACCGGTTCACAAACATGGAATGACTGAGTCTTTTATTCGAGAAATCATGCTAACCAGATGTTTGGGCCTTTAGTCAGACGTAACTTCATACTCCGACTAGCTCTCACTCCTTATTGTAGTCCCTTAAGCCAGCATCATGAGTCTGTGATGAAGTCTTGTAAATCGTTTCATTTGTTCAAATTGAAGCTGTCTCTTCGGTACCAAAGGTTGAAAAGAATAGGCCCTCTTGCTGACGTAGATATATGTATGGATGTGAAATGGACCATTAGGTCTAGTTGTTTGGCTAGCTTCTTGTTAAATACAAAATTTCTGATGAAATTGAGTCTTTATTCTGTACATTTCCAGCTTTTGGAGATTTCCCCCAGTTGACGGTCTAAGGAGTCATAAGACTCTGATACATCGACTACCAAATCAAGAAACGCATATACGGCATATAAATCCCCATCAAACCGATTCCTTAAGTAAGTCAACGACTTCAACTTGCATTTGGCCTATATTATCCTCTGACCGCACGTCACTCGGTCTCAACCTCATATCAGTGTGTATGTAAATTTCCGATGATTTCCAGCAACCTTTCAAATTCGACCTAATTACCACCGTGTATCTGCTTTCAGTTTTAAACTCACTACCAATCAATCAAATCTCGTGTTCTGCCCTTTCTAACTTTCACCATCCCATCTCGGAGCACCACACATATCCCCGAAGCTGTGTTCTATGTCAGACTCAGGTAGTCAGACTCTGGCTCACATTGGGAACACTCTGTCTGTGTTCTTTAAAGCCAAAACTAATCTCACAGAACATTATCCGCAGATAGAACGGCCATAAATTTTCCTGCCAACAGTGTTAATCGATTTATTTTGACTGAATGACACAAGATGTCCATTTGGCGTGGTTACACCTACTTAACTACCTTCGATAATTAAATACCCCAACCGCAGGGCAATTACATCAATTGGTTGATCTTGAAGATACACCAAACCGCGCAGGGAAGTTGCGGATAGATAGTGGTTTGACTGGTAGAGTGGGCATGATGTACGAGATGTTGTTGTTTGGTTACATAACGGTCGACTTACAGACGATTTATTGGCTCAGAAATATAATAGCAATGGTTTGGAGGTTTCTCGTGAAGTGGATAAGTTTTGTTCCAAAGACCCTGACTTTTTGACTATAGTTCATGTGGTCCTCTGCAAAACCCCATTTCCATTCGAACTAGCGGTGCTATGAATTTAAAAAAAATCGGTAGGTGTGAATTTTTCAAAAAAATATTTAAAATTTTCCAAATTAGATGGAGTGTGAGAAACAATATTCGCCTCGAGAAAGTGCACACATGAACGTACCATAGGGGATCCACCACCCCACCGTCCCAGTCCCACCAAGAGTGAAACTTATTCGATGGAACCTATTCGAAATCAGCGGTGCGAGATGCATGTTAATTTGAATTTTATTATTTCAAGTGAGTCATAGAATGGTATGCTATTGTTGTTTTTGTTTACATTATTTGTATACAAGTTTGTTTTGTTTCGAGACAAATAACACTGTGTGGAAAAAAGTTTCAAACCAGTTCATAGTTTATGCATGTATCGGTATCGATCGATCGAAAACGACGTCAATCAGTAGCTGGAGAAGAGCTAAAACTAATGGGATGAGCTTGGCTGATACAAAGAAGGTAGTACTTGTCTCTCATGACCAAACTGATTGAGGTACTTCTTCATTGTGATTGCGTCTTCTAACTGACGCATAGTAGCCGGCTTTTGTACATGGTTTTCAGAAGAACATTCAAAGACATATTGTAAAGCCCAGCAAAGACATCATAGACACTGAACTGAAACCAACAATTTATCTATCGACTTTAAATCCAAGAAGGACTTACATACTCGTATCTTCTACATATCCTTATGTAATATAGTACCTTTGTACGATAGGGCTTTACTACCACCTTTGTGCCATTTTAAGTCCAAAATGCAATTCTCCATGCATTATAAAAAGAAACTCGGACCAAACATCATTTACAACCATCCCACCGCCTACTTTTTGGGGGCGTTCTCATCATAAAATCGATTTTAATGAAATTTTGCATTCAAAGATATCGTTGCAATTTGACAAAAAAAAATGCCTAAGAAAGAGGATAGTGTATTCGACGATCCGCTTAGATGGATCTCTGAGATTTTGTTAAAGTTTTCAAGGAAGATTTTGCGCAGTATGTGATGTCTGGTCCTGCCTACAAATAAAACACTGTTTTCTCTCATTATTGCTGTGTATGTCCTGTTTTGTAGATCTCGTGCTGAAGATCATGTATAACCCAGTCGACAGGTTCTCAAAAGCACAAATATGATATTTCACTCTCCTACCACGATTGACATGGCTTGATCGTCTTCGTAATTAATATAGACTGAGATGATCAGCCTTTTATGCAGAATTCCCTAAGTTGTTCGAAGATAGAGTACTACTACTCAATTGCCCTCTCATCCCAGAGGAACAGCAATTGGCTGGAGTTCTTTTAGTTTCTGCTGAGATGCCATTGTCAGAGCTTACTGCCGAGACGATGTAGACAAAGTACCCTTTCTTGTTGGCAGCACATACTTTGTTTTGCCCTCATTTATCACTAAACCCATTTTAGCAGCCAACGCAGCAGTGATAGCCCGCTGGTTTTGCCAATAATCTCAATATTGTCGGCATAGGCTAGTAGTTGGACGTTGGACAGACTTTTGAAAGATTGTACCTCCGGTGTTGACTTGTGAGTTTCGTACAATCCTTTCAAATACGACATTGAAACAATCGCATGACCGCACGTCTCCGTGTTTTAGTTTTTTTTTGACATAAAGGGTCGTTGAGTTGGTTACCGATCCTAAGGAAGCAGCGAGCATTGTCCATCGTCATCCTGCCAAAGTTAGCCATGGCTCTGTATAGCTCGTCTCTATAAATACTGTCATATGCTGCTTTGAAATCGATGAAGTGTCAGTGGGTATCGATTTGGACTTCTTGGGTTTTTTCTGGGTTCTGGCGAAGTTTGAAAATTTGGTCGAGGAGGATTTTCCTGGCCTGAAACCGCACTGATAGGGCCCGATCAGAGTGTGGACGACAGTGTTTCAGGCGTCCTCTTATATGCTTTGTTTAAGAGACTAATACCTCTGTAATAGGCGCAGTTCAGAGAGTCTCATTTATTTTTAACTCAAAACATTTCTGAAAAGGATTCTGTACATTCTTTACATATAAGTTTGACTTTTATCATTTCTAATAGCAAGTTTGACTAACTTATTTTTTCTTTCTTTTCGTTTCAGGTGAGTGGTCATAACAACTTCATTATACTGCACATCTACATACATATGTAAGTTCTTGTTAAAAATATTAAAGGTTGGTACCAATGTTGTCAAAATCATTTTTTTTAAATTTCTTATCCACATGGTTGTATATCGCTCAAGCTAGTAGCTATGATAACTTAAAGCAAACAGATGCCTACAAGGCCTAGGGTTCAAGAATCCTAAAATACAAATGACTGTTTCTTTGTGTTGGCTATCAGCTATGTTTCATACCTCCAGGTAATACCTCACTCATAACGTCGACTTTGTTTCGACAAAGCATTTACATAGACACTCTATATGGTCTGCTGTTTCTTGGTTCCCTGTACACATGTCTTATCCCATGCCATACCCAATAAACGTCTATTAACAGGGCATTACGAATTCTACGAGGAGGATAATTTAGCTCCTAGACGGAGTTCTTCTTTCGTGTAGACCGGGGCAGATGCGTTAGAGGTGAAAGTTAGTTTCTTCTACCTCTTCGTCTCTGTACCTCTTCTAAAAGTAATTTGAAAAGGGACGCTGTTTCGTAGCTCTTATGACCACCTGATAACAGATACGAAAAGCAAGTCCTACTGTTATACCAATATCCTAGCCTAGAAATATTTTAATGGTAAACACTTTAGTTCACATCCATACTTTAAACTAAGAAAGAATTAAGAAGCAGGAATGATACCCCCATATCCTTGGCAGTTGAAGTCGTTGAAGGTACCCGTGACCCAGTGGATCTCACCTGTAGTAACTATTGTCAGGGAGTTGTTGCTCAGGTGGGTACCAAAAAATTGATTATCGTAAAGAGTACAAAACCAGTCCTTACTAGAGATGATAAAGTGGCGATCTGGATGCATCAGGTAGCTTGGGTGATTATGGGTAATTTGGGTGTATGTTGGGTGATTTTCGGAGAAGACTCTTCGCTGATTTCAAGAACGATAAATTGTTTGGAACCTCTACTTATCGTGACCTAAAGTGTAACCATTATTTCATTTGTTTACTACTGACTAAGGGTGCATCTAGTTCATTTTTATTCAAATCCTGTTCGACAGATTGCAACCAAATTTTTACTGCAACTACAGCTTCACCTATGCATTTCGCAAGCACTCTTACATCGTCCTACTATCTAGCAATATCAGATTCACTGAAAATTTGAAATCTAAAAACGTCTCTCCATATTGTATGCAACAGATGTGGTCCTAGCATAGACCCTTGTGGCACTCTCTTTTAAAATGGTTGTTCACAATGTTACTTCATATTTTCCTGAGCGACTTTATAGTCACTATGTTTGGCAGCTACTTAATACGTTTCTCCCTCGATGGGTTCTGCACTATGTCTGATGTCATTCTGAAAAGATTCACAGCTGATCCCGCCTTTAGGAACGCATACAGAAACTCAAATATATCTCATATGATGCGTTGTAGATGATTTGGATTTTATCTTCGAATCTACATCTAGAAACTTATTTTTTTTCCATACTCTCCTGCGGTTCGCCCAGTACCACATTAATCAACCAACCTGCAGAGAGTTCTTAGAATAAGTATCCTGCAGTACCAACACTAACCACATAATGTAACCTCTCCAATTAAGACGGGCTCCACTTGAGGTAACAAACTCATAAGATATCATTTCATGAAGTTTGCCCTCATTCCCCCAAAGTAGATTCCCGGTGATTTTGTAAACGACATCAAACTCCTTTTACTTCACAGTACCACCATCATGGTAATCACTTCCTTAAGCTCCATTGCGTGTACTCTTCCTACCTACCTTAGCACACACAACACACATGATGTATCATAGTTTCTTCTTCGAAAGAGAATTTACTTTATGCAAATTGATTTAGCTTCAGGATCAATTGTAATTGATTCATGATGGTGATAGCCTGGAAAATGTTCCACAAAGACTTATAGAGATACTCGTACAAAACGAAGTTGTACACATAGTTTTCCCAAAGAAGTAGACAATAGCCTCCTGGTACCAGGTATAAATATCCTGTCCATAGAAGAACACACACCCTATAATGGATTGATTGGACTAATCGGATACGAAGTGATTTTTCTTTGTTTCTTTGTCAAGAGGACCAGTTTTAACACATTCGCTTTGATACCCCAAATATTGAGGGATAAAGATGCATAACGCATGTGTGTGTGCTTTCCTATGCGTCCTGGCAAAGAGCTTGAGCTGGGATAAGGATTAAACAATGAAGGGTACAATCTCTGATGGGGAATTTATTACTTTCGATTGAATGAACTTTGAGAATTAGGCCATGTACCCATTACCCATGGGTGTGTGACTCCTTTAGGGGAAATAATTTATATCAGTCGTGTAGAGGTGGAAATTTTGAAACTTAAGGGATTATCTGAATGTACTGGCTAAAAGGTATTATCTACTCACACATCATGTTACACATCGCCTACTTAATGCGCTTCGAACCTGTGTAGGGTTCCTTTGCAAGGACAGAGCTGCTTTCCATTCGAAGCTGTTCTGAAGCTCGTGGGTCTTTCTAGGGAAGTTGCCTAGATTCTAAAATGTGGCTTGAACAGATTCCCTAATGATGGTCAAGCCAACTTACATAAACCAACGTCATTTGTTTTACCAACCTCTACAAGAGTGCGATATGAGTGTCCACGTATTTCACCAGATGTATGAGTTTGCCAAAGGGAGTCCTTTCTATCTTGACAACAGTTTCACATACACTATCTATCTAAGTACTAGATTGTATCGCATTTTTCGTATTCTCTCCAACCTTGGTATAATTGCTACACTAGCACATGTCAATCCGCATCTTGGCTGTGTCCGCTAGCTCAAACCTGTAATAAGCACTACATACTCCTTCCTTTGGAAGTTGTAAGCCCATGTATGTATCTTCTACGCAATCCTTTCCACTTTTAGCTGAAAAATCAAAGGTATCTCAAAGCCAGCTGTCTCTGATAGCCTTGGGGTTCTTAAACGAATGAATTCGCTGTGCGTCTATAGTGGCGGACCTAGTAGACAACCTTGTGGAACACCGACTGTAACATTGTTCACATCATCGCTTCCATTCTGCAGTATCTTCTTGTGGCAATATTTCTGAAATAGTTCCATCATACTCTTCCGCGTGTAGTCTGGAACTCGTGCAATGAATCCTCGCATAATGTGTTGGTCTTGAATCGATTTTTGACGCCCAGATGGCGCAATCTCCCCCTTCATTGTCTTTTTTGAAAGGCTTCTGCTTAGATGTGAGCGAAACAGGAATGAGAAGTTATTTTTAAATGAGCCATCACATGCGCTCATATGAACGTAGTCTTGCATCACCCTTAACCCACCCACATGGAGGCAACCATTTTAATTGGCATTTCCATATTACTTCCATAAAACAGCACACATGTGGATCCCCTTCCATATCCAAACTGAAAAATCCCCTTTCTCTGCAATAAAACCAAAAAAAAACCTCATTTCGAGATTCTTCAAAGCGTCTCTCTGACTGCTAATGATTCCCGCTGCACTGTCACCAAACCTCGTAATTAAAAGCCGTCCAAACTCATTTGCCAGGGCCCTCATGAATAATGGGCGCGTGCACTCTTTCAAACCCAAAACGATTCTGCAAATGATCCACCAACTGTCATTAGCATAACAAAGCAGATACTTTGTCTCGAACAGTGGGTGTATCCCAAGCCGAGAAATGCATCCCCAAATGAATCCGTTGGGGGCACTTTCAAGGTGCACACACTGTCAAAGGCTCTGACTTAATTGAAATTTTCGATTGAAAGTGATCCACTTGCTGTCATTGGAGAGAGAGTGCAAGTAATTACAAGTGCGAATGTATCTGCTGCTCATGAGGTTCGACTCCATTGGGAGTGCTCCGTTTAGTTTCAACTTAGGACTTCAATTTAAAAGTCTACCAGGAATCCAATTGCCTCTCCAGGATATGCCTTCGACACACACAAAAATATGCAGTGTGTCTCAATATTGCTGTTGAAATGGAATAACTATGCGTTAAGTGTTGCTGCTCCTGTGGAAAATGAGATTTTCCATCAAAGTTAAATAACGGTGGCATGGAACTTTCGTTGCAAAATATCCTCATACTGCGCACTGCGTTTGCCATCAGATACGAAGGATACGAAGGATGAATTTCCATTTTGCAATACGGAACCAAAGTGCTCTTCACTGCTAAACGCGGTAAGTAAAGTATTTTCCAGGAATGGAAATTATGCGCGCATACAAGGATAACGAGGACGAATGAATTTTATTAATTACATTCGAGGGATTACTGTATACACACTGTACCAGTGTACAGTGTACAGTGTACCAGCCTATGAGTAAGTGAGTAAGTGAGTGAGTGAGTGCAGAATGCGCGTGTTTGTACTTGATAACCGCGGGAAAATGAGGTTATGTTGGCGGTAACACAGATGGTGGCTTTTAATGTAATGCTAATTGCGTTCCTATGTTGTTGACGGTAATGTTTCACTACACAGTGTGTTCGTATGTCTCTGTTCACTTAAAATTAAATATATATTTTGTTGAGGAAGAATTCTGTGAAAAGGCTCTTTGCGAAATTTCATGTCCTTAATGCACAAGGATAAAGAGTAACGATGTTTTAGGCCGTCGCGCCTCGCCACCGTGTGTATGAGTTGCTGGAGTGAACTTTTGGCTGAATGAGAGTTTATGATGGCGTGTGTGTGTGTGTGCTGTTGCTGTTGTGTTGTAATGGGATTATGTCTTCTAAATTACATCTCAATGGAGTGTGAGTGGAAATTATGTTGTTTACACAAAATTTTGACGCGAAAAAGGGATTTTCTTACAGGATGTGACATTTGGCTTTTAAGTGGGGTCTCTCCCTACTACATATCGGCGTGTACATCTGCCCTCAAGGGTCCAGTTGGATGGTTTCTTTGGCGATGGGGGCTACGTATTCGTAGAATAGGAATTTCCTGATGGAACAACCTGTGGGTGATACATTTCTCTATACAACTAGGTTGGTAATGAGAAGATAGGGTAGACAAGGTTCTGCGGTGTAGTGCTTTGAAGTTCAGTTGTCATTAGGTTTTGGAGCGTACTTTGTGGGAGGGGTCCGCACTGAGTAAAAAGAATTTTTGCTCATGGTTCATTGTGTGTCCAAAGATTAGGTCCCAAATCCAGGTCATCATTGATTAGATTAGAAAATGTAGACCTCCCGTCGTAAGTAGCAAAAGGAGAAACCAGTGCGGCTGTCATCCAATGAAGACAATGAATGTCTGCTAGAAGCAGTAGACTTCTTCAGCAGAGTGCCTTCTAGAGCGATATATCCAACTAAAACTTGAGAGAAAACAGTGAAAAGTAACCAAGAAACGGGAAACCTCGTCAAGGTGTACAGCAATCCGAAAACCCTTGTCCAAATTTTCAAGGATATATTAATGAGAGCAAGATGGGAAACACCGAACTAAGTCATATAGTCACAGTAGAGGATGTGCTTCATGTTTGAAAAAGAAAAGGCAACTGACATCGACCACCGCCTCCAACAAAGGCTTGCTGGATTAAGGCAACGCAGATTAGAAGCTGGAATCAAATGGGTTGATGGACACTGAACTTGTGTCTCGGAACCCTCCGCCACTTATGTATGCCATCTTCTTTTAGTCAGTCTAGACTAGACTGTGGTCGAAACTGCCCAGAAGGGTCCAAAACTAGTCAAGCACCGAGTACTGGTGACTTCGTGGAGACCGATTGCACTAGACTTTACTATTTGTTAGACAAGCACTTCTCTGTTTTTCAAGCTCAAACCTGTGCTTTTCTAGCGGCTGTCAGGTTTCTTAACCTTGTAAGACGTTCCCAAATAGTTTGACAATGCAAGAACTTGTTGAATTCGGTCACAAGGCTGAACTCTTTGAGTCTTGTCTGGGTTTCAAGTTACAGTGTGTCAAGGCTCGCTAGGTAGGATGCAAGCAAGCAAAATCTTAGCAGAAAGACTGGCATTCATGCAGGACACATTCCTTATGCTAAACATCTTAGTATGCTAGGCTTAAGAGACAGCACTGTGGAGGGGATAATGATACTTTGATTCAATTTCATTGTCATTGACCTACTTTTGCTGGGACCAGTAGCAGAAATTGGGTTTGAATATTGGGCCTTTTCTCAAGTGTTTTCGAATTCAACGAAAAAATCAACAACAAGTAGCCGTACATAGTTACATAGGCACACAGACGAGAGGATCGGCAATCTGACGCTACACTGAAAAATGCCATGAAACCAGTCTGCATCAGCCTTGATTTACCAGACTTTTCTCGAAGGATTTTGAAAGGAGACTTTCTGCTCCGGTGCGATCCTATTTTCTTCAGCCCTTGCTATTCCATGGTTCATTGTATGCAGCAAAAGTAGCACAGTTGCCAATGGAGGGTCCTTTTCAGACTCGATAGCTGCTCTGCTAACTTGCAGTATTTACCTGACAAGTCAATGGTTGTTCTGCTAAGGACCTTCAGTATGATTTCTTCGATTTGAGACGAATTTGCACTCTCTCTCTTGGCCACTGTAGGATTTTAGACCAATCCTTCGCTATGCATTTTCCTCCTGACTAAGTAGGTGAGGTTTATGTATGGAAGAGTATAGGTATGATGGAATGCCTTTATTCTGTGTGGCAAGACTCTAAAAAAGAGGAAGAGAAACTAATGCTGGTGGAATAGATTCGATGTCTGATATCCTCTTACGTCTGCGGTGCTTCCCATTATCTCTTCCAAAGCGGATTCGTAGCATACCACTTGTTGGACTGACTCCATTTCTTCCTCTTTTCTGCTGCTTCTATAGAAATCGTTAGACTCTACCCAAGACCAAGTGGACCAAGAATCCGACGGCACAATGATGTCCATTGATTATCCCTATTAGGATGCAGATAGAAGATTGGCTCAGTGCCAGAAGGTTCTCTCTTTTCTTGTCTGTCGAAGTAGAGGTCGCACAGGTTTCCTTAGGGAATCAGGTCGAGTTAGTCTCATTTTCATTAGGTGTCCGCTTTACTGATGTTCATTTCTAACCCCATTCTTGCCAAAGCAACCGCCTTGTCTACCTTCAATATTTCTATGTCCGGAAGTTTCGAGTTTCTACAGTACGTGGATCACTTGCCAGCACTTTTATACGTGATTTTAGGGCTGAAGTTAAAAAAAATGGAACCAACCCTTTAGTTTCGAAATCTTCCACCTTTCAACCGAAAAACCTCCCTCCATTCTCCCTTACAAGACCATAACTCAGCCTGAATTATAAGCTTTCTGCTTATTCGTCGTACTTCAGTCCGTAAATCGTGCTTCAAAGCTCATAACCTGACGTCAAATTGGACTACCACTTCATTGCAAAGGTAGATACAGCTATCCCACACCCTGCTCCTACCTTGGATAAATTATCGTCACCATCTCGAATAAAGATAAGAAACCCCCCTCCGTCCAAACTTTAACTCTGTTCATTGCAGTAAAACGTTCCAAATTTGCTCCTTAAATCCTTAGCACTCCCATTCACAATGAAAAACGCGCCGAACTCGATCATCGCCATGCATTTGCATGAAATTACCCAGCCACCTACAGCTACCTTCCAAACTTCTGCGGAACAACCTCGAGAACACGCAAAAAAGTCGTTAAAAAAATATAAAACATCCCAAAAAAAAAAAGGAGAAGCAGAAATCTAATTCCACCCGTGTGCTGTAAAAGTTATCATAAAGCCATAAAGCAGGCACTCGTCCTGAGGATTTTATTGAAGTAAACCACCCCGCACGTAACGAATCGTAAAGAGAGTCCCATAATCGTTGCACTCTGCAGGAGGTTTACAACATGGCCATCCAGCCTTCCAGCGTTTCCCTGGTAATAATCGTGTAATCGCACACAAAAGTTCAAGTACTCTGGCCTGGCAGTGCGAAATTAAATTCCAATTAAATGCACCATGCAGGAGCTAAATCATCCCAGCTGAGCCCCGGTTCCTCACCGACAAACACACACTCGAGAGCCCGCAACCGATTAACTTGGGTACCAATGGGTATCCTCTTCCGCCCCCTTCCTGCCAGAGTAGCCAAAACGGCAAACTTTAAGCCGGAAATCAATAAGAAGATAATCCAATTTCCTTCTCTAGGAATGGGGCCTGCTTCCACCGACTCACGAACCCACCTTCTTCAACACTTACACAATTCCCATTTCAATTGGCTTGACCTTAGCTAAATGGCAGAGAAGCAATAAAATTTTTGGGGACACCGAACGAAAGTGTATATCTGTGCACACACACGAACAGGACCATTGGCCGTTGGTGGATAGAGCTGTAAGCTCGTGCTGGTATCCTTTCTATGGCTCCCGGGGAATGAAGGAGTAAATTATGTTCTTACCGGCTGCTGGTGTGCTCTCCCCTGGTGGTTGGGTTATTCTCAAATCCAATTTTCCATGGACACTTGGAGAAGTGGGAATTCTTCGGAGAACTCTGCGACAACGACAACGATGACAATTCCCTTGGCCAAGTTGCTGAAGTGCCCTGTGCAGTTTCTTTTGCCCGAGAATGCGGGCAATGGAGGGAGATAATCGACTTCGGTGTTTGGTGTTAAATGTGGGTCAATTGGGTAAGAAACAGACGACACGTTAGTACGCACGTTGGTATGTTTCGCATTTGCACTTAGGTTGTGCTCCCCACACCCACTCCTACCTTTGCAGTGGCGATGTCGTGCCAACAACGTGGGAATTGCTGGGTGTACTCTCGTACATATTGAATTCTGCACAACTGATGAAATTAAATGATATCGAGTTCGATAACGATAATAGGCCAAGTGCTAGACGGAGACAATTGTTTAGAGGCAATTGTCATTACGAGCTCCGGAGGCGATTCGAGAATCTCATAGAGATTCGGAGACCAGATGGGATTGGAAATTGTCGATATGGTGCTCACAAACCTGATTCTTAATGTCCAACAGAGAAGCTGTACAAGCTCATTATAAATGTCGTGTTTGTTGGTCGAATTTATGGCACTTTGCTTACCTCTATCGTTTCCACTTGGTTCGTGCGTAACCTTCAGTTCGATATCCAGTTATTTAGGCCACGTACAGAACACCACCTCTGACAGTACGGATAGGGATATGGATAGGGATAGGTCATTCTACAAAACTGCAGTGGTATGTCTGCCAAGCAGATAATGTCCTGTGAGGGTTCTAACTGAGTACATGTCTTAAATTGTTCCTAACGATGGAAATCTTTAAACCCAGATTTGGTTGGGTCTACTTCGAGACGTGTACTGATGTTATTCCACATAGCGTTCCCCATTCTAATAGAGGCACAGTCTAGATGGAACTTCATCAATTTCATAGAGGCTTGCGACCCCTCTCTATTAAGAACGAGGCTACAGCTTAACCCCTTCTTAGCCAGCACGTCCACTTTGCATTGGTTGGCATTGGTGCCATTGGTTAGCCAACTTTAAACGTAATATTGGCGACTTCAGAAATTTCATAGATGTTTGACTGTCATAACCAACTTCCATTAGATTGTCATTGAAATTTGTTTCAAGGTGGTTTATCCTACTCTGGGCTATGTGTTCACATTCATCAGGAAATCTCGGGGCCACTTCCAGGTTTATAGCTCTGGAGTATCCTACCTGAGTCCGTACCTTCACAGGTTTGGAACCCATCTATAACCTCCCTTCTTAGAAAGACCCTTTTCCTTTGCCAATACTCCTTCTCCGGTTTCAATATTATACAAAGTGTATCGAAGAGTTGCTGGTACTAAGGATATCATCCGATTATTAGGTGTAGGGGAAAGTGACTCCCTAGGAACTTTATATTTTGATGAATCCCATGCTAGTGATCTGATCCTAAGTTCTGTTTGTATCTTGAGTGCAGGGTTTCTTCGTGGCTTGATCAACGTATCTCGTGCATTCACTTTATCGTGGTTTTGCACATAGGAAAGTCCGGATCATATCGAGTTTCAGATTGAGAAGAGAGCATTATAAGCCTTGTTCCGTCTTTCCTCTATATTAAGTTTCCAGTCTAGCTCCTAGATGCGAAAGAAACAAATCCATCTCATGCAGTTTTTTGTATCTTGTGTCTTCTGTTGAAGAGTGCCACAACTGTCTAGCCCGGGTTGATTTAAGGACACAATATACAGACCAGTTCCCAAGATTTTCCAGAACTGACCAGAATGTTATTTCATCCACAAACGCAGAGATATCTTCCCCTGTGTTAATTAGTTCCCAGCATCAGTGTGCTATCAATCACAAGAACCCAGTGAATGTGGGATATAACGCCTCCCTAAGGGGCGTCTCTAGCTTTTCTAATTGAACTACATCCGAAAGTGGAATTAATGTTGACTAGTGGATCTAGTCGTTCGCTTGGATGTGATTTGGTTTACCTTAGGTATGAGGGTGACCCTCACTTTCCTCCACGGAATGTTGGAAGATTTTCTAAGCATGTTCCCAAATAAGTAACTGACGAACTATAGACCTCCAATTCTTTGGAATTGTGCTAGGCATGGCCTCTATGACTGAAGCTGAACAGACCAACAAGCCAGGTATGACAGTCGTCTTTGGATACGTACTTTGATGTTTTGGCCTGTTCTATGATCTCTGTCATGACAATAATGCACGGGCAATTCGGAAACATGGTACTTCAGTGCTGCGTGCATCAACATCAATTCCTAGGTCAAAAATTTGTTCAAGGTTCTCCCCTTTTTAAAGACACAATTGTATGAGAGGCCAATCGTTTCATATTGTTCAACAGTATGCCATCAAACCAAACCTCCACTCATCATCAATAAAACGAAAAAAAAACAGGAGAAACAAATTTAATCATACAGCCGCTTAATCAAAACCTTATAAGTAAACAATTTTTTAATTATCCCCCCATCGCGCCTCTTTTTTACCCAAAGTGTGATACAAAAACGTGAAAATTGCATATTAATGCAGCCAATTGAAAATCCAATTAAAAGGAATATTAATAGCAAAAAATTGTCGCATAAAGTGAGGTTATGATTGGCTGCGGAAACGCCTTTTTTTCCAATAACCCAAAAAAAAAACAAAAACAAATTTATTGGCAGCCCGCGAACGCATACCAAATACGAAAAGTGGCAGATCTATGCCACACTATCGGCGAGCAATATTTATCTGTTTCGTATTTTTAACATAATTGCAATTAAAATAACAAAGATACATTGATGATGTGCAGGCGGCGGGGGGCGTGAACAGAAAGGCAAAAGCAACAACACAAAAAAAAAAAGGACAAGCTAAAGATAAACATGGTAATTGCCTTTCAAGTCCAATGGATTGTTATAACACGGTTCGGTTGACATTGCAAATTGAAGTTTTCAACTGAAATTGTTCACCGTCTGGATGTACGAGTACCATTATGCGAAAGGACTTTGTGATGTGTATCGCTTTTGCATTGCAATCAATTTTTTTTTTTTAAAACCCATTTTTATCCGAGTTCAAAAGATACATACATACATACAAACCTTTGGCAACCATTGATCGTTCGTTGAAATATACCATCTTGCGCTCTCACACTTTCTTTCTATTCAGCAGTATATGATATATGATCAGTAAGGGCGAGTAAAACAGACATCGAACCAAGGAATGTGCAAGGACTTAACTCTTCATTTTTAAATATCGTCAGGCTATCCACATGTATCCAGGATGTAGCCTGATCTCTGGAAAATTGCCAATAACTGGTGGCCACAGACGAGGAGAAAGGACTTCTCCTTTAGACACAGACACTGTAATCATTTGACTTTTATCCAATTGATCGAATCCTCTATAGCGCCCTAACTATCAAGGAAATGTCCTGCCTTTCTTCTTTCTATAATAGAACGGGCTTGCAGGTAGGCGAACACGGTCTTGAGAGCATTGAACTATATTATACCAACAAGATAGACTTCTATCAAACTATCATCTCAATTGAAGTATGACATGACTGAACTCCACTTCGGATCCCAGTAGACTGTATGAAATGCTCCATAATATGGGTCTTAGTATAGAACCCTTTGGGACTCTATCTGTCATTCGATGTTAGTTCGTTCTGCTACATTGCAAGGCCCAATCATTAAATTTTTTTTTTTAGTAAATAGACCGACACCAGCATTTGGCTTAAATACTCTGGAATATGGCTTATGTGCTTACTTTCTACGTTACCTCCTGAACAGTGCTTACCCTATAATCAAAGATTGCTTCCAATCCTCAATGAATTCTACAATTGCGGTCATCGCATCGAGGTCAGTGGCCACAGCTTCTCTCCTCCCTTTCACGACATATTCTCTCCCTGTGCACAATCATTTGTGCCTCTTGGTCCCTCTTCCTCAAACCACCTAACGTCCCTAAAGCACACAACAATCTCAGCATAAATAACGAATGAACCGTGTTTGCAAAAAAAAGGAACCATGTCCAACCAAATGGACATCCTTTCCAATAGCCAAGGACCTCTTTTGCAGTTTGACAATAAACGGAAATCCCTATTTTAATATTTATATTCACATACCTACAAATTTATCCTTTGATTGGAATGAATGTCATTCCAAGGAAAAGAAAAATCGCTCTCAAAACAAAAGCCAAAAGGATATCTAATGACAGGAACAACAAGCAAACACATACAGTAAACATTAATAGTCAATAGGGCAGTACTAAGTCAATAGACGGGATGTTGTTCCCCATAAATAAATGGAAATCGATTTCCGGCTTCTGACACATCCTTAATGAGATGTTTCATTGGACACAGAGACTATGGGTACAACTATAGGTCTCCATTGTGACATATCGAAAAGGACATAAGAAATGCAAACAAAAAAATGAACGAAGAAGAGAGAATATCAAAAATGTATTAAGGAATAATTTATCGAGGACCTTCCGCTTGTTTGTTAGCTTCTTTTGCATTTATCGGTTCAATAGATTGCAAAGGAGAGCGCACCCTAATTAAAGTACATAAATATATAATTTAAGGGAATCCGGGATAGTTTGGAATTTTTGAAGGAATAATGGACTAAAAAGTTTAAGTATATGCAGCTTGGGGGTATGGATTGGATCCCTACAGGAGCTAAATCAAACACTTTTCTATTGGAATATCCTTTTCATCGACTTTCTTAACCTTCCTATACCTTAATCTGGGTATAAGCATCGGAACTGACCCTTTATCTTGAGTTCTACTCTAGTTTAGTGGTAGCCTCTATGAGAAGATAGACTAATTGCCCATTACATGGCTTGGATGCCCTTCGTCACCTCATAAACATCATCACTGGCATTAAATAAAAGAAGATGTGAAGGCAGGCAACCTTGTGGTACTCCACTTTTATTTTCAAAGCCTTTTTAGCTTACACTTGCTTACACTTATTATTGCATTGAGAGATCTTCTTGTCTGGATCGTCTAGGTTCTTCTGATACCCCTTGTAGATGAGATCGGCCTGATCGTCGTTTGACTGCATATACATATGTATGTACGTATGTTTAGGTGATGGTGAATGGTGGGAAGCGGACTTGGTAGTTCAGTGCCTGATTCTACAAAGCGTCCGGACGTGCAACATATCTAGACCATTTGTTGAGCTCAGTAAGTGGAAGAGTAGATCCCTGTGGCATGCCAGTGTTAAAAGGTGCTAGTTCTGGTGAACAGTTATTGGGGATTCCGTAAAATTCAATAGCCATTCTGCGGTTCAGATTGCTGAGAATGCATTGATCAAGGAAAGCTTATTAGGATAACATTCACTTGTGACTCGAAGCGGTGTCTGTGAGTGTTGTTTAATTTTGCAGATACTATGTTTTCATGGCGATCAGTGGAGAGCCTTTCCGTGAAGGAGCATCTACGACATGGAGTGCTTAACGGACATACCTACCGATACATATGGATATGGAGTAAGCGAGCACCTTCCACCCGAATCCATACATCAAGCGAATGCTCGCCAATTATTCGAACAAAAATACACATACCAACTCTTTTACAAAAACACAACATTTTTATTTCTCGAAAACTCCCATTCAATCCCTATCCCTGCCGCCCTTGTGATGAGGACGTAAATGCCGCTTGAACGACTTATCCGCATACGAAGTGTCCCCCTTAGCCAAGCGCTCTCTGATCTTTCTGCACTTCTTACTGTCGATCTGCGCATCAGCCGGGCATCCCTGGACAAATTCCTTCCAAATGCAGTGATGGAACTCCAACGGATTTGGATTACATTCGGCTTTCCCCGAGCCGTCGCTCCTCTGCACTTCCTTCGATGACTTCATTTCGCCCAAACACTTGTCAACATATCCCTCTATGTCCGCCGACTTCCCCTTGCTTTCTCCAGCAACTCTTCGTGTATGATTCAACAACTCATCGCGTTTGAAGTCACCATTCTCCGCCAGCAAGTCCAACTTCTTAGCCATACACTCGGCAGCACACACCATTTGCTGCCTCATCGTCTGCACGCCTTCACAGTTGAGTGGATCATAACCGTCCGTGTCGGCTAAAACGAACGTAAACACATTACTCCAGGTTCATTGACTCCACAAGCCGTTCACACTCTTACCTGCCTCGCCGCGAACTTCAGCGATACAATTTTTCTTGACCTCTTTCACTGCTTCCAATTCCTGGGGATTTGCTTTCACGCCGTTACAGCAGTGCGATTCCTTTTCCTTTTTGCCTTTCTTGCGATGGCATTCCTTTGGTTCGGTGTCATTACCAGCAGCACGTTTGAGCCTCAATGGTTCCACGATCTCGTCATCAACACTCGCTTGCAGATCGTCGAACAGCAGCTGATCTGGAATTGAAAGTTAACACACGCACTGTATCGCACAGATTCAATGGTCTTACTGAAGTCGGAATCTTGAAAATCATAGTCCGCCCCGACGAACGCAATCAAAAGCGAAGCACACACGAAAAGCTTAATCATAATTGGTAGCTACACAGCGACAGATACAAAGTGGAACTGGTGTTGCCGAAGATCGGTAGTTGGCTTTTATACGGCCACGATCGCACCTCGCCGTTGCGATGTTTGTGGTATTATTAGCGAAAGTAGGGGAAGCACAGATTTTGGCCGAAGATTTGTTTTGTCTTAATCGGATTTCTCATTAGGAGCTGAGAACTCGCGGAAGTGTTTGTTTTGATAACAAAAAAAAAACCGAGCTCCGCTGGAAAGTACCAGCGTCAGCAATTAGCAGCCGATTTGGTGTCGATGTTGAATGAAAAGTATCTTAATAGTGTTACATAAGACGTAATTGTAATATCTCCTATAAATACCATGTCTAATGCGCAACAAATAGTATCTACGCAAGCACATGAGTCGAAGTTCTTGAAGGTACGGTGCGAAAGGGGTAGAAAATACGGCTTTGAGGGATACCTAGGTTCCACCTCGTCCCAATGGCATAAGTGAAATCTATCAAACTAAGTTATCGATGGAGAATTTCTGAACTCCCATCATTCGTCCCAGTAGACGCATATTCTCTATAAACTTCACTGCCAGTTCGGAGCTTCCAACCGTCGTGTTATGAAATACTCAACAGTAGGGGTCTTAGTATGGAACCCTTTGGGACTCTATTCATCATTCGACGTTAGCTCGTACACTCCAGAATAAGGCTTACGTGTGTTGAGTAGGTACGTACTTTCCATTCCTATTTTTTTTTTTACTGCTTTTGTCTTTACCTACTGAGCCTCTTTACGTCTTTGAAAATGTACACTCAAATCTCATATACTTGCGAGACGGTCCTATGCTCACTTGCTTACTTAGGTGACGCTACAGTTCGGAGTGAACCAAGGTCTCCATTCACAACCTTCTCTAATTAGCCTGTTCCTTAGCTAACTGCCTCCAGTTGCACACTCCAAGTCGAGTGACGTTCTCTTATATACTTGTGGCCGGTCTCCCTCTAATGTGTGTTTTCTCCGTGGTGGATTCGGAAGACTCTGCAAGCCGGTGGATATGTATCCATATGCTCTACATCCTCTAGCAATCTTGTATAGTTCGCCGTTGAATCTCCTCCTTCTGTGCTACTTTTCGGGATTGAAGCTAGCTATCAGTTCTTTGACTTCCCTGAAACTAACATCCGAATGTTGTTGCCGGAGTCTTCGATATCGTTGAGCTGATGGACCTGTTTTTTCTATAGAGGACCTTCCATTCCACCCTTTCTCTGATTCGATGTTCTTCCTTGCTTCCTATGTTTTATGCATTTGAAGGTTTCTTGTCACCCGTCATCATACCAAGAGATCCTTTTGGGTTGTGACTGATGACCCATGATGGTCTGGGGTACCTTTTTAATGATGTCTGGTGCCATAAACTGTTGGCGTTTAACATGCGATCGTATGCTATCATAGCTTCTTCTTGTTAGATATCTTAGCTTTGCCACAGTAAAGTGGTCAGAGACCGTTGCCCGTTGCATATTCCGAATGTAAAATCCAATCCCTTGAATCTGTTAGCCGTGTACCATGAAAGACGGTTCAACCATTTGGAGAGTGCCAGACGACTGTATAGGTTCGTAGTCCTGAAGACCTAGTCTTAGTTGTCACGAGAGACTGCAAAATCGTTTTGCTAGAAGCCATTGTCTGCTGTCATATCGTGGTGACTGGGTCGACTATGACTACGATTCTGACATCGCTCTTCGGACAGACTCCTATTGGAAGAAGGTTCAGTTTTTACCTCCTGGTACTGCGACATGTTATTCATTTTGGTTTGACGCTATAACGTCCTATAATACTGACTTTCCTAAGAGCTGGGCTAGAGGTCGCTCAGCAGCTAAACCTATGTATTTTACGAATGAATGCTATTAGAAATCGACATGCCAAGAACAACCATCGTTCAATCGGCAATAAGGTCCTAGTCGATGCAGATCTTGAATTTATAAATCCGAAATCATCAGTACGAGAGTCTATACCCATGTTTTGGCAATCTACCGTCCTGCTATACACATAGACTTTGGCTCAAAGGAAAAGGGTATGCTAAAGTCGGTAGAGGAACTCTCATCGATCTAACCAACATCATCAACTTGAACTGCTGCCCACGATTTTTCAAGAGCTGGCTATACTACATCATTATAGCCAAATGTTGTAAGGACTCTATGAGTTCGACGATTGCATGAAAATGTCAGAAATCGTTGCCATAACATCGTTCACCTAAGGCACCTTCACTACATCAACAAGGAACCACCGCTGATTGCCTCCTGATGGTGACCATTAGCGTGCTGTGTGGAAGAAACAGGTCACTAGATCACTGGGACAACTTAACTGATGCTAAGCTCTAATTGCATTTACCCCACATCGGTCGAAAGGACCAAGTAAAGCCATTAATGTCATTTACTGCCACGAAGACTGAAAAACCCCATAACAACCTCAAATTGCCTTCGGCAACCCACCACCCTCCTGACCTAACAATAGATTGCATGCTACCAAGAAAAAATAAATAACCGCTAGTTAGCAATTCGTCAAAATATCAGAGGTTATTATCCTTACACATCGCAGATACCCTACATCCTCCCGAAGACAAATTACATTCACTTTCCCCACACACTACAAGTATGTATATGTAGTTGCCGTCATAATAACCCACAGACTACAACAAGGACCTCTCGTTTCATACTATACTCCTCTTTGTAAACAAATTTTTGCGAAGAACATAAATAATCCCGTGGAAGCTAGAAAATATCGTCCCGCCTCTGGTGTTAATGATGAGTATCGACCCAGAAAATTAGCAAAGTCCTGTTTATTTATTTATCTCCCACAAGTAAGGATAGTCAACCTAACACCTACCGTACACACAAGCAACCGCACATACGAGTAGGTACTGTTGCTACTAGCTATACTGAACCACTCCACCGACATTATAGGGAAGCACACTTTGATTATGCGCTCCTTTCGACAGGGAATATTATTTATCTAGTAGTGGGTCCGGTTCCGGTCCCATTCCCTGACGCATACATAATGTGGGGTTTGTTGCTTTATCTTTTTTATTTTTTTTTTTTTTTGAGGACTTGGCAAATTTATGATGGGTGATGGTTTAGGGTCAGTTTGGCCGTAGAGGCACTGGCAAATGGACGTGTTTAGGTTCTATTACTTCCATTATCCTTGAGATGAATACATCAGGAAGATGGATCTTTAAGGTTTTGCTTTAAATATTATGCTTTGGTGCTTTTGTGACGTTAGAGTGTGGGATGGACTTGGCCCCTAACAATCAAACCTTCCGTGTTGCCTCTAGGTAGATACTACTAGTTGACTCC
The DNA here is from genome assembly GCA_963583995.1 of Xylota segnis. Classification (NCBI taxonomy): domain Eukaryota; kingdom Metazoa; phylum Arthropoda; class Insecta; order Diptera; family Syrphidae; genus Xylota; species Xylota segnis. The sequence goes on along the minus strand of OY757238.1, from coordinate 10,343,880 downwards.
CAATGGTTGGTCTGGCTTGTAAGTTTCATTCAAATTTGATGTCAATGCAGCTGTACGATGGCCATCACCTTGTCATCGTGTCTTAGTCCTTTTTGATGTCAAATGCATAGAGTGGCTCTACCGGTAGGAAGGTACCGGGTAGGTGAACTGTGATACCTGAAAGCGAGAGAGGTCCCTTGTCTATTGAGTTAGCTTCCTCTATCGTGTTGATTTGATGTAGTTCGACATGTCCTTCACTGATCTAGTGGACATTTCTGCTAGGTGGTAGCCGTTATTGCCGAATTTGCACGAGGAATCGAAGAAAGCCTTTTGCGAGGCACGAACTAAGTTGTTGCCATCGCTGAGGAAGGGACCCTCTACAGCACCGAAAATTCCGAAAGTCCATCATGATTCACCAACTGATTGATCTTTGACAAGTAGAAGTTCCTATGCTCTTTGATGACTCTTATGGGGGAGAAAGGTATTACCTACCCTTTTACTTAAACTTGTCGGTCATTGTATTGTCAAAGTTTCTGAGAAGGACTACAGGTTGTTTGCTTTCTACAGAGCCTTAGCCCTTCATTCAAACTTCAATGTGTAGAACGGGATGTTCACTAAGAATTCGACTCTTTTGGATTATTTTCCGGAACTCTTCTTGCCAATTCGTCAACCATTTCAATACCAGGTATATCTTCATGTCCAAGACCTAACAGAAGATAAGCTTTTGGTGTACTCTACCGTTTCGATAGCACTTCACAAGCTTGTTTTGTAGGTTAGGAGCAGTAATCGTATTTATTGCAACCTTTCCATGGTATTGCCTTGTACGCAATCTTAAAGGCGGCTAGTGTCACAGCTATGAACATTGATGTTGTTCGAGAACTGATTTGAATTTGGTTCAGGGAATGTACCTAATACGTTTATGCCCATCGTTGATCCATCTGTAGTGTAACATTGCCAATATTGGACAAAAAGATGGACTCTATCGAATCGGTCTTATTGTTCTTTTTCCAGGATCTGTAGGATTTTCAAAGGTTGAAGAATTTGCAAACCAACAAATTTGGGTGGATCCAACACGATGATGGACGGCTTGAGATGTTCATCAAAGATAAGTCCCCAGAATAGGTGTTTGCGATTGGGGTGATGTGTCCTCTATCATGATCAACTTGATCAGGAATCTTATAGTTTTACTAGATGTTGCTATCCTCGTCTCCTTTGAGTCAAGTTGGACAGAAGTTTTTGGCTTCCATCGTTCGGTTCGTTCTTTCCATCACTTTTGCTCACATACCTTCCAAACAGTCATCTGTCTTGAGAGCAGTGATTGTCGACATTTTAAGAGATCCAGTTCACCAAAGACGAGGTCAGCGTCATTCGTTATGTGATCCATTTGATCTTTGGTGGCATAGTCCATCTCTTCTGTCATAAAACATTCGCTCATGTGTCGGAGCCCTAAATCGTCCTGCCTTTGACTAACTCAGATCCAACTAGTGGACGTCAAATGTAGTTCATGTCCTTCTAAGCCCACCTATCATCTAAATATCCTTGACTATCTTATAGCCATGTTCGGCCTCTGGTATTTGATTGACTGTTGGCAGTCTATTAGGTCTTTTAACATTCTACATTCTTGGACATATTATGGACGTTATCCTTGTTTCGCTTGGCATAGCTTGGCTCATAGTTAAGAGGCTTGAGGATACAAAGGATTCCTCTTTACCGTCTCTACGAAGACTTCGCTTTGAGATCATCTCAAACGTCTGAAACCGAGTATGACCAAGTAGTCTATGTATGGTATTCACCTCACAGTTCAGTCTGAATGGAACAGTAAAGGTTCCCTGTCATCTGGATTAAAAGTATAATACCTACCTACGTTCCACAGTAATTGGAGCCCTCTTCAATTCAAGGACTAGCACCCCGAGGTATATTTCGTGGAGGTAAGAGTATGCGCCTAGTAGAACTTCACTGGATCAGTCTATGGCCAACTATGTCTTGCAAATTTCATTGTATGCCCTACTTCCGGGAATAACCCCTCCACATCGAACCTTTCACAAATCCTATTCAACATGAGATTTATGTATTCTTAAGAAGGTGCTTCCCACCAGAGTCACCCATTGACTGTTCCCAATGTAAAATGTCAACTAATGCATATTCTATTCCCTCCTCAACCTCATGTTCCAAGAAATCCATCAGCCAGAGCGAAGAGTGTCCCGAAATCAATTCGAAACTAGAGCACGCGCACGTGTTAAGAATTTCCAATAACCGTTCAGCAGTGTGTTGTATTCCTATAGAGTGTGTGTGTGTGCGTGATTCTGTCCCCATTAAACGAACCATAAAACGACCTCCGGTGGTAGGCCCAGTGTCCCCAAACCCCCACACACAACTATCAACTCAGTTCCTCCGCATCTATCTATTTCTCTCAAAAACCAAATCGGAAGAAGGACAATTGAAGGATCGTCGGGTGACGAAAGAGCGAACGAGAGAAAGAGAGAGGGAAGGAAGAACGTTCAAGAAAATTAAAGGACCAAAGATTACGCACCGAGATTAGCATAAATCCACAAAAGTCAATGATTGATTGCCAAGGAGCCATTTGGATGGGAATCCACATGGCTACGTATAGCGTGTGTAAGGATATGTGTATATGATATTCAATTCCCGGATGAAATTAATCAAATCGTGTGGAGGCGACCCTGGGACACAACATCCTTACACCATTTTGGTGCCCGGAAAGGACGATGGAAATTGTCGTCATCTCTTGTCGGAGATATTTTTTTTTTCTTTTTTGTTTCCGGTGCACACATAACTTCGTTTTTTCTGTATTTTCCAGGATTAAGGACATTTTTTTACTTCTTCTGCACCAACTGAAGGCGCTCTATGTTGATGAAAGTTTCATCAAAGGATACCAGCAGTAGCAGTAGCAGAAAACAAACTTAGATGCCACGCAGGGTGGAAGGAATAATAAAAAAAAAAAAAAACAGAAAAAAACAAGGAATTGTGAAATTATAGAAAGTATCCTGGTGCACACATTTTGATTAATGAATTTTTTTGCTCCATCTGACAACTATAAAACTGTTTAACACTTTTGACACAGCTGCTGTTCGTCCCGGGTGGATCCTTGCACTGTGTGGGTGTGTGTGTTGGGGTTGTGCGCCGCACGTAGGATAATCTGATTAGGTACTGGAAAGGGGGATTGGTTGTGGGAGATCCTTGGCAGTTTTTCACTTTTGTAAACAAAGCTGAAAGCAAATGACTTGGACGTGACGCGCTGAATGCGTTGTTGTTCACGATGTGAGATCAGAGGAATGAGATGGCAGGACTAAGGAGAGGAGGGATTATCAAATTCTTTATGGATCTCTGAGTTACTAAGACAAACTGCCTCTGTGTTGGAGAGAATGTGCATGGAGCTGTCACTGAAAGGTATAACATGAGTTGGAGTGGCCATCAAGATTAAACTAGCAAAGCCTGGTGCTCTAGCAGACAGATCTATTTCTGGATCTGATACTGGATATGAAGATGGTAGAGATTCACCTAAGATGAGTACTACTTCTCGTGCCTCTAGCTTCAATAAAAATCACTGGACTCCATGCCCAATCCATTGGCATATTGAAAGAAGGCTCGTTGTAGTTACCAAACCAAACCAAACCAGCTCTGACTACATTTGACTTAAGGTGCATCACTAACCAATTCTCGTTAGAGTCGTTAAGGAAACTGCTTTGGAGAGTGTGCTTTGGACCTCTAGAGACAGAACACTTCTCTGCAAGGCATTACTGAAAGGCATAATAGACCTTTCAATACGAATATGTAACTGTTAACAAAGGCCTGGAATACAGTCACTTTTCTGAGAGAGCAACGGCCCCTTAGCATGCCTTATAGAATATACAATCCCTTCTTGAATCGAGTATATCCTTGATTTGTCGTCGCTAGGGAATGCCATCAATTTATTCGGCTCAGGTAGCCGCCCCAATCTCAATCCAAGCTTACAGTTCATTGATTCGCTTATTCTAGCAGAAGTACTCCTCCCAGATGAATTCTCTGTTTCTCAAGCTGAGATCTATACTATCCTAAGGGCTACCGACTAGGTTCAATGTCAGAGTATCTACGTCTGTGGCGATTCCGGATCTACTTAAGTCCCTGGTCAACACTGTAACTCGTTCAAGAATACAGAAACTTTTTGAATTCGGTTACTAGTCCTAACTTGTTGAACCTTCACACTGAGATTGCGGAAATCCCCAATGGGACGATGATTTCTCAGGACTTCCTCGTTCTCGGATTGGGCTTCCATTGACGATTCGGTTTCCAATGAACAGAATTATCTGTGAAGAACCGTTCCTCCATTTACTCCGAATTTCTGTAAGAAATCAGTGGCATTCTTGCTGTCTCTCAGTACGAGACACTTTCCTTATGGCAAGACATGCCAAACCATTTCCTTTGCGATTGTCGTGCCTATGCTCAGATCGAGACCGCATATTCGTTCCCACATTTCTCCAAAAGTCGAAGAAATTCCAGAAATTCCATGGGTAATACCGAGCCTTGCCTCATGTTCCCAAGTGCTGCAGTGAAGTGCTATAAATACATAAATACTCCTCGTCTTGTAGCCATCTGCCAACTGGGCTTTGAAGTTGAACCTATGGTCTCTGTACCACCACCAAAGGCGTTTTGTTCAAAATGGCTTCAGACAATTACATACGAAAAAGCAAAATTTTTTCAAATTTTTATTCTTCAGTTATCCACTGAATTAGCAAAACTAGTCAACCGCTCTCTGATTTGTGTGCATCGCTTATTGTCAATCTGCAACTCAGCTGGACATCCCTCCACAAATTGCCTCCAGATACAGTTGTGAAACGCCAATGGATACGGATTGCATGTTGCATTCTCGTCCTTCAGTGGACTCAATTCACTTAGACACTTGTCAAGGTATTCCTCCAAAACTTCATTCTTCCAGTCGCTGTCGCCAATTATCTTCCGACTGTGTTCCAACAGTGCATCACGTACCAGATCACCATTCTCTGAGAGAAAACCGAACTTCTTTCCGATGCACTCACCAACGCATACGACTAGCTGCCTCCTCGATGATACACCGTCACAATTGAACGGATCTGGGTTGACCACAACGCCTAGAGAGAAGTTAAACGATGTAAACTGTGCAGTTCATTGACTTTGACTAGGCTTACCAGTCGCACGAACTTCTGAGATACATTCCCTCTTCACCTCCTTTATTGCCTCCAATTTCTCCACGTTAGGCTTCTCTCCACTGCAGCAATGGTAGTTCCAGTCTTTGTCTCTCTTGTGATGGCATTCACTTGGCTTGGTGTTATTATTATCAGCATCGCGCTTGGAACGTTGTGCTTCAGGTACATCGTAATCGATGGCGTTAAAGAGTATTTCATCTGAAAACAAAGGTTAATCTCGAACCAAATGTATCTGCGGATACAAGCTTACTGAAATCTGGATCTTTGAAGTCATAGTCGGCTCCAACAAGGGCAACTAACATTGAAGTACACACAACGAACTTGTACATGATTACGGCAAGAGTTACAAACTGGAACTAGTATTGTCCGAGAGGAACCTGTTGGCTTTTATAGCTACAGACACATCTCTGCACCGGCTATGCGTCCATGGGATGTACAAGTGTTATTAATTCTTACGGATTTGTTTTGTTTTTCTCAATTGATTAGCACGGCCGTGTGACGTCGTACGGTGTTTTGTTGTGGAAACAAATAACACTTTATTGTCCTATTAGCTATGAGTTACGTCTTACAATTATAGCGCTAATTCGTAATGACTTTCTATAATGAGCGACGCCCATACAACTAGACAGTTTCATTTCATCTAATATCAACTTCATCACTCGAGTTGAGAGTTGTGAACCCAATTATTTTACTAGTTTCACGTCAGAGGTGTTAGCTGCTTTGGAGAGAGTCTGTAACTCACGGAATACGTATTTTTACGGATACATTTCATAAAGTTCATGCATTTTTCTATAAAGAATTTTTCTCGCAGCTATTATGAACTCTATCAACCGCCAAGATCGTGAGGTTTAACGTCACTAGATTTCTTTCTTTGGGGATACTTTGAAGATACATAGGCTAGGTAAGGCTATGATTTGATCACAGCACTATTGTAGGCCCATATTGTCTAGGAAACCTTCACGGGTAGGTCTGACCAACTTTTCACTTACTGTCGTCTTACAAATGAAGACAGTATTTTGAGTCTTACGGACTATCTCCTATACGTTGAGTTTCCAGGTTTGGTATCTTTCCTGATTTGTGAGGGATAGAAGAGCGCAGCACTCCCCCAAACTAAGTAAATTTTTTTTCTGTGTTTCCTGTTTAAAAGTCCACAGTCTTCAGTCCATTTACTGACTTTTTCACTTAGTATCCTGAGCTACATAATGTCATCCATATAGACAATGTGTAGCGTCTATGAAAAGTAACTGAAGAAGAGGAGAGGTGTGTCCCTGGTGACAGATTTCCTTATAGAGCTGTATCTGCTGAGATTGGAATTAATATTCCTTGTAACGAGGAAAACAAATGGGTAATGCTATTCTCTATACTTATCGTTTCGAAGATACATTTGACATCCTACTTTCTAAAGAGGCTAGCTGGTGCAAATTCCTCATAGTGAAGGTTCCTTTACATTTTACGTATTATTTCCTATATTTATAGGTAGAGCCGTTCCCACTGACTTACCTATTAAACATGAATGCATGCCATTGTCTCAAAGTGTTCCACTGTGTTAAAGAAAACTGACGAAAGATTAATGGATCTATTGCCTGTATTTAGCTGAAATGTACCTTCTTTAAATCTAAATCCTAATCTCATTCCCTTCCATGGTATCCATACGTAGTCTAGTCTCAGAAAATGTATAAAAAATTCCTTGATTCTGTTAGTAACATCAACTGGAGCTGAGAGAATGCCGTGAGGAACACATGTTCCTCTATCGAACCTAATGTTATTAGAATACCATAGGTATGGTACTTGCTGGAAAGTGAGATTTGACTAAGGTTTCCGGAATTACTTCAGTACTGTCAGGTCACAATCCGACAGGTTTTCTAATAACGCTGGAAATTACGTCTTTCGCAGACACTTTCCAAACTCTAGAAGCGTTATTTGTATCTCGACTCCAGGGTTTCCCTTAGCTTCCCTTTTACTATCATTTCCTACTGATCCTGTCTGATCTGTTTCCTTTTCGAGTGTACCTTTTTGTTTCACCAAGGAGGTAGACCTCTTGTGACCGTCTTCCAAAGTAGACAGACTTTTTCATAGGCAGTATTTAGTAGTTTCCCTAGGTCAGTTGCTTTGCCAAGGAACTTCTGGATTCAAAGAAGGATTGTATATTCTATGAGACATGCTAAGGGGCTGTTCTCTCGCAGAAAACTGAGAATAAAAGACTGTAGATACTGCAAGGATCCTGCAGAACATTAGTGAGGGGCACTAATGGGTGACTATTAGTCAGGCTCATTAAAGTTTTTGAACTGAAGGAGGTTCCACATCATATCTGGTTTCATTAATAAAAAATACTACGATCGGACTCTGCCTGTGTCCTATCCTTTAGATGTTCCCTAACTTTGTACCTACCTCAGTTTGCTTCCTTATAGTTTCTGTAGGTCTTATTATATCTGATCTGCCTGTAATCCAATAGGAATATCACTTCAAGAAACCTCTATTGAGTAAGAGTATCTCTGGGCACAAGATCTACAAATTCTGCTGCTTTATCTGACCATTTCAGTCCACCAGTTTACAATAGACGCGATTTATTAGACTTCACTGACTTAGACACTGACTTCTTCTACTACCTCCACACACCAAACCACTTTCATAAACTTTGTTGAACTTTGTGAAACTCTTTATCTTGAGATCCTAAGCGATTTTTTTCACTTCATTATGTAAAGCACAAATCCAACTACCAATCTCCAAGGATATGATCTAAAACCTCCTCCTAAAATAGCCACAAATTTACTACCACGTGATCGAAGATGATCTCCATTACTTTTCCCGTAAAAGAAAACTAGCTGTAGATTTAACTGAACTCACCTGATAGTTCAGGTTTAAGAAAAGTTAGAAAAAAATATAATTGTGAGTACACTGCTGGTCCTAAAGGTTTTCTGAACAATTGTGTGAGTCCTCACATCTCTATTTCAATTCTCTATCTCCCAAAAAATCTTTGTTATGCTCTGGAAGACTTTGTACATAATCTCCTTCCACAGATTCTTAGAATGAAGATTTCAACTACCGGGCAATGGTAGAACTCTCCTGTATACCAAAGTTATTTGAGTGTTCACCAAAGTCTTCAACAAAATGTTGTCCTCTTTCCAAACTTGATTCTCTTCACATTCAGCCAGGCTTAATTTAAGCGACAAATCTTACTACAGAGGACCATGGTACAAAGACTTCCTTGGATCTTCTATGTCTCATTACAGCCACTGTCGGAATCGGTCAAGTTAGGCATCTGGTGTCTCTAATTGTCTTCTTGTCTATTAGTGACTGACGAAATGGTGGTAAAAAATGTCCTTTAGCTTAAGCTCAGCAAATGTCAAGCTCCTACTTTTTCCCGTAAACCTCTTCACCTAGATCCTATCTTATGTGAGACCAGCCTGTCCCCTCCATGTAGCCACTGCTGGTCTAAAGAATCTCTTATATCACAAGAAGTCTCTTTTTTCACATTTGTTAGGCCAATTTTCGAATATGCTAGCCATGTCTGGTAGCCCTATCACAGTATCCATTCGTTTCACATCGAGGCTGTTTAACTTCCTTAAGAATCTTTTAAAGTTAACTAACGTGCAGCTCCTTGCAAAACGCCCTGAAGTCCTTTTTTACACCAGGAAACATAGATGGCCCTGCGAAACAGTTCCTCAATCCAATCCATAAGCCAATCTTAGTTCGGTTTACCAATTAGTACCTACACAACCAAGACGTACGAAGAAGAACTTTTGCCAAAAGGACTATAAACACAACCTCATTTAAAAGAGTTTCCCAAAGTTCCCCTAAAGATGCAAACTCGCCGCCGGGGTTAAGAAGGTACTTCTCTAGGAAGCACCACAACAATATCGCCCAGATTTAATTGCAACAATCGATGACCCCATTATAGGTTAGGTTTGTTATTTACCTTCGCCAATGGCCATTTAATCCCTAAATCCGAAATCGTTTTTGGCTAAAGTCAGGCAAAGAAATAAAAAAAAAAGAAGGAAATGAACTCCACTGGTCCTATCTGATTCTGGCCACAGCCATCATCATCCAGAGTAGCACAATGTCCCAATAACACCAGGCGTAGGGAGGAGAGGATGGAATCTCCAATTTTGTTGGCCACAATCGACCTGTTTTGTAATTCTCACTCTAAGGGTGGTTTTTATTTCTTTTTTTTTCCACAGAAGTCCTGCTCAAGTCGGAATGAGACAGGCAACAGAACGTTAGTGGCTTTTTTTTTGGACACACAATCGAAATGATTCTTGGAAGCGATTCAATTTTAGATTTTCTTCTTTAGCTGTGTGTGTGCGAGTGTGAGATACACCGATAACATCAAAATAAAATCAAAAAAAATAAAGGCAAACAGACAATTTTACAAGATTAATGAGAGTCTTGCAAAGTTTTGACTATATTCGACTGCTGGTTCAGGGATGGGGTGGCAGTGCCTTGGCAACATAATTGTGTCTGCCATTGTCGGAGCGAGTGGGTGGCCAGGCCAGGCCAACAAAGGGAAGCCAACTGATTCATGTTTGTTATTTGTTGCGCGTTTCCATTGGATTGAGCTCCTCAATGTGGATGTGTAGGTGGGCACTGCTTTTGTTTAGAGAGAGGGGGGACGACTTATCGCCACGGAGGCTACTGTTTAGTTAAAGATAACAAGTTTTCCCGAAAGGGGAGAGTACCGAGTACATTAATTGAAATAATTGCGTTTAGATAAGATTGGTCAGGTAATTAATTGTTGATTGGGGACGGAGAGGGGGGGCCGAACTTGGTTCATTAATTAGTTGATCTCTTTTGTTGTGCGAGTAGGTACTGCAATCTACTTAAAAGTTGGCGAGTTATTGAGTCTTCAATTAGGGACTGTGAATAGGTTATACAGCGAATTATCGAGTTCATAAAATTTTAAAGTTTTAAACTGAACGATAAGGAAGTCTTGTTTTGTGTAAGGAGTTTGGGTGATATACTGTTTTGGATAAAGTGGGCAAGATAAAGAGCTAGTTTAGTATGCACATGTATCTTTACCAAGAAGATAAGCATATCTGACTGCTTAGAGGTTGAAAGTGGCATTAAGTAGCTCATAATTATGTGGAACTGAGGGAACATTAGATCGGAGATACCACAGATACTCCTTAGAAGAGGGTTTTCATTGCTTAAAGATTACATGTCAACTCTATTCTTCTCCAGAAAATACACAATTCCCTTAGTAGATGTCCCCTCTCTCAGTGGCATTAGCTTAACTTTCTCTCACAAAATAGCAATCTAAGCTGGAAAGCTGACATTCAATAAAGAGTCAAAAAAACCACACTGGGAGTTTCTCTTTCGAAAACCTATTAAGAATAGCTGGGATCTTCAAAATTCAAATAACCTACTGCCCTACACTTTCAGTCATAAGACCGATACTCACCTAGACAACCTTAGAAAAAGCTATAATTGCGATTATCTAAGTAAGGTGCAGCATGTCTGTTCATAAGCGGAGCTCTGCCAACAACCTCCTCTGGGGCTCTGGATATTTTCCTGAATGTGATAGACATATTTAGCAAGCAAATAGCAGCAAGTGCAAACGTTTGTGTCAAAGCTTCCCTACAGTGATCAAAAGACAACTTTGGGCGCAGACTACACCACTCCACGTCTAAATTTTTGTTGTCACCACGCCTTACCAGATCACTCTCGAATGAGTCCATTTAAAGGACCTAGGTCGAAGTTGGTGCAGGTATTTTCCCCAACAGTGTTTATCTAAGTCCTCCTCTCAAATTATTATAGTGTGGTCCATGCGATTACAGAACTCTTGTTGAAAATCCAAGTAACAATTAAGTCCTTGGAATCGAACTCTCTGGCACGGCGATGACTGAGTAGCTCAATATACCCTCTGTTGGGTATCGAGTCAGTTCAAGAAATTCTAAGCCCGATGAACTTGACGCCACTTAGACCAATTCCGTGAAAGAGGTAATTCAATTATTCATAGCTTCCAACTTTTCTGGCTCTAACTATGCAATATAGAGAAAGCACTGGACTTTCTTTTAGTCATTGTGCAACCGCTGGATATTGAGCGATGGCAGCATGCTTCTCAAAAAGGCAAGTTTTCCTAGATGGCATTGCTGGAGTTATATATTCATAGTGCCGAACGGCTACAGCTAAAGAGCTAGATGCACTCCGTCTTCATTGAAAGATGATCATACCTTCTGCAGAGGATTGAGAATCATATACACATAGAATACCCAAGTCGATGTCTTGTTACTAGTTATAGCTTTTTAAACGAGAACCTTGAACCCATTGTTCGGTCGGACACATGTGAGTCCAGCCTTGAGGCGGAAAAGACTTCTATTTATCATCCATTACAAGAATAATGAGAACACAGTCTTGCCTCAAAGCATTTCATTACGAGATGTGGTCGCTTGTTCCATGTGGTACGTCTTTGCAGCTTCCTGCGCTGAGTTTTATTAGCATTTCTGTTGGCAGTGTTTTCCCATGGTGGGATGCATAGTCTCTCAACTTAGCTCTGTGCTCATCTGCTTGGTTATACTGTTTCCTCAGTTATTTTCTATAGCTAACCAGGTTCTCACTCCCATTAGACCCATCATATTCCACCATAGAGGACCTAACACGCAGTCCTGGGGAACACCGGCTGTGACGTTGTCTTATCTCATTTCATAGCCTGAGTTGTACCCCATATTCGAGAGTTCTTCATAATGTTCTGCAAGTAGTTCACTAATTTTCGGTGTTGCAAGCCTTTTTGCCGTCCAGCACCCCATATCTAGTTTAGATGGTCTCGTGGCTGTATTTCGAACTTACTTGCTGTCCATGACTTCATCCCAGACAGAAGTAGGTGATGAATATAAAGAGGAATCCTAAGTTGAATGACCTTCACACCTTTCGTATCTTTAGGTTGAGAATCAGTTCTTACCATATTCCATGATCGATCCTCAATTTCACTGTCCCTTGGGAGGTAACTATATCTGAGCTATCGCTGGTGTCATTCTAAGCGATTTGCTGTTTTTCGATAGAAATGCTGCCTGCCAAGCTTACTACCTATTCCTGGGTACAGGCAGAGGCCCTCTCCCGTAGACTGGTGTTTGCGTGTGTCACCCTATATGCTCTTTCTAATTTAACCTTCTCCGATGAACACTCTCTCTCTCCAAATCATCTAAGTCAAGAGTTTCATTATTAATGATATCCAGTCTGATGCTGAGATTACTGAATCTTTGAAGTCATTAGCAAGTCATTCGTGGAGATGTAACAAAATTCGGTTGAGGTAACGAAATTGGATAGAAGTTTGAACCCTTCGTACGACAGGAAGCTATTGATGGATTTCGATCATTTAGATACCAATGTGTAGAACATATCACCTACTATGTGACTAGGTACACTAGTTGAATGAGTCGTCCCTCGCAAGGTGGATAGCTGGGGTGAATTTCAAATAAGCACTCAACTTTGAGAATGCGACAGTATGGGGTCATCAAACAAGAGGTATAATTTCAAGTTAATAGACTTGTCCAACATTTTTATGAAAAGTGGTAGTAATTGTATATCAGTCTAAAGTACAAACTCTGAGGTTACCAATAGAATACTAAATTTGTCAATTGTCCATCTGGAACCTGCGTACAAATACTCATGCTTTTGATGAATTTTTTCATCGAGTTTTCCCAAAGGCACTATTCAGACACCTATTGTCTGCATTAGTTGTTTTTTCAGTCAAATCACGACACTTTATCAGAAGTCTAGTGGCTTTGTATGTCTGTCCTGTAAGATTGTATCCAAATTTAAGCTTAAAGTAGAAAAACTCTTCCAAAAAATTGGTCCCTCCATCAAAGCCTTGCCCAATATCAAAATTATTCCCCAACGCAGGAGAGTGTTCCCGCAATAACAGACCTCCTGTGGCGGGGCTCGAAAGGTAATTTAACTGACAAACAGCAAACACAGCGATACGTTTTTGATATTTCATGCCCGTTTAACCTGGTCCTCTAACTAATATCTCGATATTTCTTCGCATTCAGTTACGCTATCTGTTCGCGTACATGCAACACCATCTATTGGCAATTTCCATATAAATTGAAAAATTTTCCCATCGAGTTTTTTTGTTTTTTTTGTTCGTTTTCTGCGATTTTTGTACATCATTTTTATTTGTTTTCTTCCTTCGTCATATCGGTGTGTTTGTGTGTGTGCCACCCACAATAGGCACGCAAACAATTTAACATCATAAAGGATGCATTGTGCGGCCGTTTGTGTATCCTTTTTTAGCTTGAGGTTTCGTACGAAATAATTATTGTGATAACCCTTTTTCGTTGGTCCTTTTTGCATTGTTCTTGTATCCGTGTCCCTGTGTGTGTGTGTGTTAATAATTTTCCATCTCCATATGCATGAGAGTGTCCTTTGGCTCTATTGCAATGTTTTACACAATTATCTCGATAAAAAGTAATTTCTCCTCTTTTTTTTGTTCGATAAACGTCGCCCAGTCCATATGGCAATAAAAATTTTTACAATGAAATATGCTTTACGAGGATACTCGTCCTTTTGGAGAGCCGGCACTGGTGGTGGACACCCCTTGTTTGCACAATATCATTTCATTAAATATGATAATGAACCAATTTGCGGAATAACTGAGCTTCAGGATGGATAATCTGAAAAAAAAAATGTTTTTTTTTTCACTTCTTTGTCGAAATTTCGTCCTTGTGCCATCGCATCGTCATCGTCGCCATCATCATCATTATCGTCGTCAAGTGGTGTCCTTTCATATGGAAATTTTATTTTTTAACTCGTCACATCGTGTACAGGGTGTCTAAAGCACACTGTCGAATGTAATTCAATTTGATGCACAGTCGTGTCCGGGCAAATGGATGGTCCTACTTGGATGTTAAATGGTAACATACACATTTATAGGTGGGGGAGGCCTTTTGTATCACCACCAAGAGCTAGGTGTGTCTAGTGTGAGACGGTAAAAGCTTTTTTGTGAACTGTTTCGTTTTATTTGTGTTAAGTGATGCAGCGGAGTAAAATTTATGAAAAATAAAAGGATACATGTGTACTAGACGGAAGTTTACATTGCTAATGGGCACAGATGTGTTATGTTTGGTTTGGCATTCTCGATCCTTTGGCATGGTATCGCCGGCCAATTTACATATTAATTTATTCAAATGTAAAAGCAGATTGGTAAGGCATTGGATTGTGCCTATTCGGTGTTGTTAACCCTTGTATCTTGTGTATTCAGTTTGAGATTTAAGAATACTCGTACATGGACTATGAAAAGAGATATTCAATATTGAATCACAGCATCCAACAAGAGATGCTATTTTAAATCAATTGAAAATCTTTAAATCTTTAAGGAAAGTGATGATAGTTTTATGTCAATCTAATGTACAGACTATGAGGTTGGAAATGGTACACAACATCCTTCAGATATTCGTCTCAGCTGCCATTCTTGAACTTTACGAAACTTTTCAGCGACAATTTCAATCTTTTTGAAGTGAATTGTCACCCTTTCAACACATTGTTAGGGTGTATATCGATAAATTATGACTACCTCCCAGTTTTAACTTAAAAATGAGGATTATAGAGGTCGTTGAATATTGACAGTTCAGTCATGGGGTGAAAAATGGGTTAAAATGACACCTCTTTTTGTATGACCCTTGAAATGACTCCCAATTCGGATGAACGTGACAGAACCACGCCTACTTTTGAAGCTTTTTTTTTTACAAAAATCAGAAGTTGTACCTAAAAACTTTTAAATTCTATGTTTGTCCTTTAAACAATTTATGTTTTTTAGTTTAATTTGTTTTTGTGTCATAAGGCAATACAAATTTTTCTTTTTGTTTTCGTTTCAGGTGAGTGGACCTATCCTTATCATTGGTTCATGGCTAAGGTTTGCATTGTTAAATATATTTTTTTCTTATTGAATATAAACACAAATGTTTAATTCCTTAGCTCGTAAGCTCTTCCTCTCTCTTTAAATAGTGCATTAGTCCAAGGTTGTAGCTTGTAGGAACCATTCATGAACTCACTATGCAAATACCCTTCAGTGGTGGTACTGCAAACCTTGTCTAGACTATGCTTCTTACCATCAGTCCCAAGGATGTAATGCTCTCCTGTAAGCGCTCTCCTGTCGATAGATTTGGTTAAGGTATAGTTGTCTACGTTTTACTGGGTCTTTTGGTCTTTTGACGGACTAATCGAAACCTCATTGGTCAACTGAGTGAGGGATTTATGGATCATTTCAGTATGACCATTATAGCGAGCTACATACCTTAATTTCTAAGAGTTTAGCTAGTGTTGGTTTTCATTACTTCACGGATCTTTGAATAGTCGACACCACTTCGTGGAGAGCCTTTTGTGGACGCTTCTCTTTCGTAAAGTGTTTCGAGATTTGGAATACTTTTACAAAAGAACGAGGTTAGGCCAGAAATCCTTTATTGGCAATAAAACGTTCCCGCATGTTTCTCTAAGTATAGTTCAACTAACCAAGAGATTAGATGAGAAGTACTGAAAGCACGATAAGCTTCTGCTGTCAACTTCGTATTCCGAAAAATTATTATTTGAAATCCCTTACGAGTTTCCTTGAACTTAAGTGCTCTTTGGATTGGAAAAAACGTTAATCTATGAACTAGGTATGAGATTTTGTTTACAACTTTCGAAGCCTGCTTTAGTTCTTCAGTTAATTCTATATATTTTCAGAACAGATAACTTAAGTAAGCTTGGAGTTGGATCACATTACCTGATTTCAACTAGCGTGGGGTTTCTAAAAAGTTTAAGAAAATGCGTTTTTGATTCGAACGACTTGGGACTGAATATTTTCAAGCTAAGACCATTATTGTTCGTTTTTTAAGTGATGTCTGAAACTCCCCCTTTTCCCATACTAATAGGTTAAACGTCTATAAATCCCTTCGTTCATTGATATCCGACCTGACCCATTATGTGCTCCAATAGAAGGTTTTCTTGTTTTCATCGATCCTTTTCGATATTCCTGTCCTTCAACCACATGTTGGATTCATCGACGTCACCTACTTATATCAAATTAGAGACTTCAAGTCGGGTGTCTTCCTTGACGCAAAGCAAAGAAGATGTACACTACTTTTGAGGTTCTTCTGGCATAATGACACAATCAACTTTTAGAACCACCGACTCATGTAGTTTCAGTCATTGAAGGGGCTTCTCTCCACTGATCTTCACATTGACCAGACGAATAGGGCTTAGGTGTCCTTCATTTAAAAAGAGTTTCCTGAATCTTAATAACAAATATCCCCTATTTAAGAACAAAGGCATTGCACGTATTTTGTCAGGTGGTAAACAGGAATTGACCATTTCGATTAAATTGGCACTAAATTATCCCATCTGGCACTTTTTTTAAGGATTTGTGGTCTCCTTTTTTATATGTTTGCTTTCGTTGACTGTATGATGGACCTAGGTGTACTAGTCCGTCCGCCAAATCCCTCCTTTCCACTCATCATAGGATGAATCCCGAGCCAATCTCAGACTTTTCTATTTCTTTCAACTTTAGGTGGATTTCTTCCATCTGACAGGATTATGAAACTAGTCTTCCGCTCTCGATTGGCTACTTAGTGGGGTCTTCCGTGACAGTTCTGCACAGGATTGGCTAAGTGAGATGTTCTCTGCTCCGTGCTTGTGTTGCTACGGCCTCTGCACAGGTCATCTGCGTTGCCAGACTCAGGAATTAGAGGTTCGGCAAGATGGGAGGACGCTCTATCTCTCATTTGTAAGACTACGGAGACATACCTATCCTATAAGAGTGTCGCTATGTCCTGGAACAGAAAGGACTGTAATATTGTGGTTTGCTAATTGATTGCGGCATCTGTTAACGAGTTTGAATTTATTGGTTGTGGATGAAATGGCTCTCATGACGGCTTGACTGTCAATGTATATGACGAACTTCTTCCTGGCTTTCGTGGTCTTCGCCGGGAAGGCACTGCCGTAGTTCCGAAGTCTGAGTGAGCGAGTCATGTCGTATTGAGGTGAGTACATGGCAGGGCGTACTCTTTTATGAGTTTTTAACCGGAAAGATCTGCCTACCGATTGAGCTCTCCCTAGAGGAGATGATTTGCTTTAATGTTTAATAGGCGCTGATCGGCGTGACCCTGTCGCCATTAAGACAACATCGTCCGCATAAGCGGCAGCTCTGACCCCATTTCGTTTTGATTTTTATCAAATTTTGTTCGTGACCGTACCTATTGATAGTAGAGGATACTATCTAATATGTTCGAATTTCACACTGTTAAAGACTCCTTCTACATCCAGGAAGGCCGCTAGCATGAATTCCTTGTGGTATAGTAAACTTTCGATCCTTATTACCACCTCATACCTTGGCACCACCTCATATAGACTGAATTGATCAAAGAAGTCTCTTTTTTAAGGCTCAGGGCCACCATTTGATGATGGCTTCATTCCTAAGTACATCAATTTCACATTTCACTTCCACATAAATTATTAAGGCAATCCACCTTCTGAAACATTAAAGCCAAAACCTTCAAAGGACAACCATACAACCCCCAGCCTTCACCCACCATTTTACTGCTGTCCCGCTCTGCATAGTCCTTCCCTCTAGCTAACCCTAGCTCAGTATGTGCATGCCTGGCGTATGTCTTTTATTTACACAACGGAAAGCATTAAGCGAAATCAAATTAAGTTGCTGGCATTCATTAGCCAAGCAAGTGCAGGAAGTATGCTAAAAAAAAGGACACAGTCTAGTGAAAAATTTTTGCAAAACATTGCGAATATGCGCAGAGTAATAATAAAAAAAAGAGAACCCAAAGCCGACTGTCAGCCTTACACTGGTGTTCAGCTTGACGCTGAAATAGGTGTGGATGTGGATGACGCCAAAGTTGCTGTTCATAGAGAAACGCCGAACGCTGGGAGGCAAACTTTGAATTTTCACTGCATCAGGGGAAAAAGTATTTTTTTTTTTTCGTTTTTATCCAACCCTGTGAACAATTGTCTTCCTGTTTTTCTTTTTTTATAAAGATACACATATCCTGTTGTGGATAGATGAGGAATTTTTTGCTAGTGTGGTTGAAGGTATGAAATATTTTCGAGTTTATCACTACTTTATCTGAACTGTGCTGAAGGACCTTTAGTCGAATGGAGGGAGTTGCTAATGGTAACGCGTTAAAGTTTTGCCAGTGGGGGGCTTTCATGCTGTATGGCAAAGTGTAAGGTACTCAGAGTCCTTAAAAAGAGGAACTATTGGAGTTAATAGAGATTTCTAATCCCTGCTGCTTACAGGCTGCGAAAGTTCGGGCGAAACCCCTTTAAGGAAATAAGAAGTCACGTTCATCCTGTGAACTCGTAAAGATAAACCGCTTTCAGCTCAAATTTTTTACAAACATTTACGACTTAATAAAAAAACACCCTTTAATGGTTCCCATTCTTCTGTCATCAGTTAATGGTTTTATGTACTGTCACTAAGCTGGATAGAGATATGAGCGTCAGAAGGTCCTTTAGCTTCAGTTTCCATAGGTTCTGCAACTATATGAAGAAGTAACTTCCGAAAGTCCTTATTTTCTTCCTGACAAGTGCGGGCACTTCAATATTAGATGACGGACAGATTTCCTATCTTTATTATCGCTTATCGTTGTAGTTCCTGTATTAATCCCTCTGAGGTATCATCATGTTCTCGTGACAGAATGTTCAATAGCTAGTCAAAGACTCATAGCTGTTGCGAAAGTCCAAAAGGGGTCCCAATCGTCTTGTCGTCCATATAATGAGAGAAACAATTCACTAAGAGAAGAATTTTTGAAGTATATAACGACATGCCTTTCCTTGGGACGACTTCTCCTTTCTACATTGGATATACATATGAAGCCTGCAGGCCTTAGTACTCAACTTAAGGCCACTGTATTAGCTCTAAATATTTCACCAATATAACGTCTGCTGTATTATAAATCGACCTGAATGTCGGTATCGGTTTCATGAATCTCAGGATCCCGATGTAGGCCATTCGCTAGATTTCCGTGAGACCTAAGGGAATCGTCTCAAGTACGTTCGACTACACCCAAACGTTTGAGTGGCCCTTATGACCGCTGTTTAAAGCCTGGAGAAACCACTATTGGGAGAATGTCTCGCCGTGGCATCCATCAATATCCAAGTTTGACTAGACAGAACCTAGTCCTGGCTTGGCGTAGCTTAGGCAATCACAGATCAGTTACGTAACCGGTGTTCTGAAGGGATACTGTCTGGTAAAAGGTTTTGCTTCTTAAATTTCTTTTGGACGAGCTACAGAGACGAAAGAAATAAAAACCGGGGCTTTGTTCTTCAATGTTCTCTAGTATCCGCAAATATCATGAACATCCTTCGCTTCATAAGATCCTCGGTGCTTTCATTAGTTTCTGCGTAGTCAAAGGTATCTCAGGACCTTCAATGGTCTAAATGTGGCAGGATCTTGGTACAGAGATACTTAGAAAGGCTTGTCGACTTTGTATCCTTTTTTTGTTTCAGTGATGTTCTCATGGGAAGGTTGCTGCTTCTGTTTGCCTTCAACAGGGTGATGATCATTCCGATTCATAGGAATATCTACCAGTTTTTTTCGGTGCATAGATTTGATGCTCTTTACTTTTGCTTAATCTACGTTGTCGGTGATTGGTCTGGCATATTTGAGGCTTGAAGTAGAGTTTTACTCTTGGTAGTTCTTGATACATAGTAACTCGAGACCAGGTCATAGAAACGACATCTTAAAGTGTCTGCTTCACCTTTTGCTGATCATTTCTCTTCATATTTCCATAAATCAAGACCAACAGATCGTTTTTGAAGACTCGAATAGTTTCATTACGCTTTTGCTGAGTATAAGCTCTAAGTCCTATCACGGATGGCTGTTTAATGCTCCTTTGGTATTGCCTAGTCCCAAGTCCGACGAATTAACTACTGATCCACTGCATTTACCCACTTCCACATACTTCATGTCTTCGACTGGCCTATTCAAAATGCTTCTGTAAAGTTGCGGACCTAGAAGGCAACACTGAGGCACTGCACGGATCATCTGATATTCCTGTACTGAGTTGTCTGTCCTTTCCTTGACTTGTTATGCAAAAGTTGTGATGGATTTCATTGGCATCCACATCCAATGTTCTACAGGGCTTCTGCTTCCACATGCTGTAGAATAAGACCAACCAAGGTAGTCCTTGTCTCCTATATACGCCTACAGCACCCCGAACCTTGTGAATCAAAGAGCACCCCAGTCTATAGGCCACTGCCACACGTTAAATATTCCGTATTGACCGCAAATTAATTTCAAAGAGATTAAAATACATTTTTGGTTACCAAAAATCAGATTAAAATATTTTAAAACTCTGTGTACCCATGCACCCGAGCCTTGGACATCCATCCACCATATCGGCGAGGCCGCCCGTTTAAACATTTAAAATTTCATTAAAACCCCCATGCAAGCATCCGCCTTGCGTTTAATGAAAATTTCAGCACCACCACCCCCACCACCTGGTTCTGTCAAAGCCAACGAAGCCACCCTCCGCCGCCGCATTTGTATAAACTTAATAATTTAAATGCATTTAATCGATACACATGCACATAGCTCGCGTCCCGGCCGGCCTCCGTGTCGGACACAAAAGTCCTCCACACGAATTGGATGATTAAAATTCCTTTTATGTATATCGCCAGCCAGGTGCAGCGGCTAGAGTGTGTTTGTGCAATTTATTTGCATTTAATTAAAACAAATATTAGCTTAACCTGTAAAATAATTGAAGAGTTGATATTGTTGAAATTTTGGTCACAGTTGCAATCGATTTGAGGTTGCACCGCACGCTTGTCATGATGATGATGATGATGATGCGGAGAAAGGATATATTATGCGCTGATGATTATGAACGGCCATGTGGTCACTTTGGGCAAGCAATTGACGGATCGTCGGACAAATGATTAAATTGCTAGCATTCCATTTAATCGGGTGATGATCTAAATACTTTTATGCATTTGTACATACATATAGCACTGCTAAAGCGGTCTAGGCTTTTTAATTAAAATGTTTGCAGTGGGAATGCGCGGGTAATTTTCAAACTCATCCTTCGAAGCGATTTGGCGTGTGATGAGCCTTTTTAGACGTGGAAAGGTGGCGGAATGAAAAACGGCTTTCTCTATGAAATAATTGCAGTTCTCACCGACTGAATATTGGAGGTTCAGTTTGGAATGATTTGAAGGATATGTATGTCCTGTTGTCATGGTAAAAAACGATTAGAAAGGTTTTTAGTTTAGATTTTCAAGTCTAAGGTCTTTAAACCAGTTTCTTGGCAACCAAAATGTGCCAAAAATAAGTTCTTCAACGCTTAGCCCTTCCATTTAAAGCATGGAATAGTTAAACTGCAGCCCAAGGCCACGATCTCTAACAACGGATCTTTTTTTCTTTCCCAAACGGTAGTCTTCTTTGTTACTCTACTCTTCTCTCTTCGGTTGCTCTACTCTTCTACAGTTCCTCTCATACTATAATCCTCGAGAACGTGTTTTTAGAGTCTTGTCTTCAAAAACGTGTCCTAGAGCAACTCCTTTACACCAATAGTGTAGTCAATGGTGTGTCTCCTAAGTACTCACCAGAACTGAGCAGTTTCTAACCAGGGAAAGAGATAGCAAACTTTAGGTTTCGGATTTCTATTTGCATTTGCTAAAGATTGTCACAACTGGCCTTAGACTGTGAAGATTTGGCTTTAAGCAGATTACTTTCTAAAGTGTATGATCTGCTCGATCTATCAAAGCATTTCAAAGAGAATCTCCTTCCATTAGATGGGCTTCCCCACAGAAGCCAATCAAAGCTCCTAGTAGTGACAAAGTTGTGATCCGTTCTGCACTCATACACTATAGAATGAACTCTCTCATGGAATCCCAAGAGCCTACCTTCAGACCCAGCCATGAACTTAACTAAATCTCAATACCTTGGATGGAAGTGAGTGTTGTGTTCATTCCTAAATCTGAGAGTAGGTCTTTCTCAGATCCAAAGGTTTTCAGGCCTGTCAGTATCACCTCAGTGTTCCCTAAAGGTAATGAAAAAAAATTATTGATTTCAAGATGTGAACACTCCTTAAATGGCCACCTATTCGCATACATATCAGAAAAATTGGTAACAACCTCGCATCAGTTTGATGACACGTCTGGACATATCTAGAGTTAGTGCTAGTTACCAGCAACCTAGTTGGACATATCCAAATCCTGGAACGAATTTCGCTGCTAATATATGTATATTATCTAGAACTCCATGCCGAAGAGAATCAACATCTTTTGCCCCCTTAAAGTTGTCATATCGAATCCCAATCGATTTCTGTGGCAGAGAGTGTATCAGACGAAGCCTCCGTAGATCATTAGAAATCTCATGTCCTTTCACTTTGAGTCCAAACTGCTTTGGAACCGTTTTCAAACCCTCCTACAACTAGCTCCACTCTATAAAATCACACTAACATGGTTGCCGATGAGGCTGCTGACGAACTTGACAAATCTGGTGTCCCATCTTCTGTCAGATCAGCCAGATAAAGATAGAGCTGATTCAGTATGACCTTATGACATGACAATGCCGGCGATTTTTTAAGAACACCGTAACTAACAAACACTTTAACTCTTGAACTGGACATTCATAAATTGGACTTCAACTAGAAGGCAAAACTGAAAAGATCCTTTAAGGGAATGATACACAAGAACTCTCTGAGGTCGTGATGCTTCTTAAGGTATTTCAAACCCCATCATTGCAATTATCCCTTGAAAAGTAAATTTCTTCTCAGAATGATTGAAAGTTTTTGTATCGTCTCACGTCTCTGGAATGCCGGCAGAGGAGGTATCATGATACTATCAGCATGTTTACCTATGGTACAGTCCCAGAAAATGGTCTTCGTATGTCGATCAGAGTCTCCAATGTTCCACTTCATAATATCATATTTAAGTTCGGGAAATATGGCATTTTAAAGGGCCTACTTTCTTAAGCCAGACCTAGTGGTCAAGTTCTATAACCTAACCCCTTTTCTGGTCGTGTAATGTGTCTTCAAAATGCGAGCCTTTCATTATAACCATTTCCACAAGCCATGGTGTCAGGATGCTCAGTAATGCTCAGAATTTGATAAGCAGGATATGAAGTCTAGGGTAGACTGACTGCAGTCCTTCACGCACAAATCTTCCAATCGATACTCGAGGGCATATTCATTTTAGGAAAAAGTTAATGCTAACTTCAAATAGTCAAGCTGCCGCAGAGACTGTGAATAATCTATAACACTCCTCTGGGTTTCCAGACCAGAAAATTGAATACAGTATGTCCATATCTTAGTAATCCGAGGACTAACTAGTACCTTCACGCTTGGACCCATGAAGGTATAATGAGAGACTTTTGTGTTCCACTAAATAATGGGTTTGTCTATAGTCTAATTTATTGGGACATGTTGCTAGGTATGACTACACATTCATTCATTTTCTTGGTTCAGATCAGTGAACCGAAGTGGATTATCGACATCAGTACTCTGACTAATGGCAGAGGGCCAGTATGTCTTGATCCTTTAATGTTATGTATACTGCATACGAGCTACATATTTGTCACTTCTGTCCAACTTTACACCTAGATATCTGGTGTAATCAGACGTCTCTACTTTCCTTCTATTATCATAACCACCTTAGTCACTGCTGAACAAATTTATTTCGACATCTTGATGGTCGTTTCAATCTCTTACTCATGTTCAATAGGAATGGACCTAGTAGGGAATCCTATGGAACGCCAGCGATTCAGTATTGTTAAATTTTGGACAATACATTTTTTCTTTCTTTCTTTCTTCCGACAAATGTTGCATAAATCTCCAAACGTTTTCATCTTGTCTGCTCGGTTATGGCCTGTCATTTATAATCCTTTCGGCTATAGCGAAGCCAAAGCAAAAGGGTATCCTGCACCATTCATTATACCGATGTGCTCCTCCAAGAACAACATCAACTGAATTTTCCCACCGCATACCTGCACCCTTTTTCAAAGAACTTAACCCATTTCATCACACACATCCTGAAGCACTGGAAATCTCCTCCTGTCAAAGAAATGCTCCCACCAAAAAAAAAAACAAATCCTTTCAAACTTACGTAAAGGAAGTCAAAGCTGTTGGCATTTCTTTATCCATCGCCCCTTTTACACTATAAAAATCGGAACACACCCTCAAGGACCGTCCATCAATTCCCTTATCCTTTAAGAAAACATAAATCGACAATCACAAAATCCTGGATGAAATACACCGGTCCATAGGTCCAGTAATGTCCGCAATATCCCACCTCACCAGGTTGACACAAGCAATCGCAGTAAAAGCCAGGACAAGTTAGAAAAAAAAAACAAGAACAAGGACAAAAACCATGATGCGGTAGGATCAAGTCTCTTATATCCCCCATAAGGATGCCAGGACATTGATTTATCTGTTAACTTCTTCCTTCCTCAAAGGTTCAAATGTCATCTTTAGAGTCTGTCACCAGTTGGGAACGAAAAACAAGGAATTAATAGATGATCCTCGCTGAAGGAGCGGCGCTGATGGTTCCCACCAAAACAAAATCTAAACAATATTCATTTCTCATCGTGGGAACACATTTCCTCTGTTGTACCGCGGTAAACCTCCTCCACAATCGTGTCCCTTAATTGGACTTCAAACGATAAAAAGGACCAACAACTCCATGCGGGTGGTGGTGGGCGGTGGGTGGTTCAAAATTAAATATAAAAGAAATGCATTTCCAACTTTATCCGCCCCCTGCCAGCCAATGCTCTTTCCTGTCACAATCCTGGTACATAGTGGTCCCGCTGGTATCCTGATGTGCATGGCAGTGTATTTGAAAGTAATATTGCTTCTTCTCTGACGATGACGATGCCAACGAGGACGACAAGCTCACCTACATATGTACGTACACATCTGGGGCGGCAAAGAAAACGGAAAAAAAAAAATAAGAAAAAACCTTTTAACGTCTTCTGTTGGAGGTTGATGCCATGACAGGATGTCTTATCCAAGTTTCCCCAGAATCGCAGTTCCAGAGCAGAATTCATTGAAATCGAGAAAAGTAAAAATGCATTCCATACCGTTCAGCACTGCGGTAAGGTGGCGGCGGCTCATGGAGTGGGCTAAGGACGGTGGTTCCCATCTCGTGGTCGACTTAAAGTGAAAAGGAACAGAGAATGAAATTCTTGAGTTGTTCGACTTTCGTTGTAATAAAATGAAAAAAAAAAAAACAACAGCGATACGGAGCTAAGGACTTAAGTGAAGACAGGTACAATATGTAGGGGTGGTGTGGGTTTGGAAGTGGGTGGCTCGGGCTCAATTGTGTTTACAAGGGATTGAGGTAAACTGCACTTTGGGATGAAGCGATTTTCATAGATGGAACATTGAGTCACACAAGCACCTACACCCAAGAACACGAGGAGAGAGAGCGAGAGTAAAAGGCAGAAGCAAAGAGCAATGCAGTGGTAGTTAGGCAAACAATGTTCAAAATTGCTCCTGTGGACCAGGTTAGAACGACGTTGACGCAGTATGGGACGACTGTGGGTGGCTGGTGAGGATTGCAAAGATTTGCTATTTGTACGCTAAGGTTAATGTGGATTTACAGGATTACTCAGAGTTTGTTCTAGTCCTTTAAGAGCACAAAATGTCGACTGGCAACAGAGTGATAAGAGGGATGGAGGACGTCGGGGACGGAGCAGATCCATGTTTGCATTGCACGGAGGGAAGAAATAGTCTTGACCTGGTTTTCTTTTCTTTCATCCTTCATCAAAAAACCAAAAGAAGGATAAGAACGAGTGCGCACAAGAGAACAGCACAGAAAAAAAAAAGTCATAAAATCGGTTTTTGAGATTTTTCACATTTTCACAAATATACCATCACTCGTATCCTTCGAGGAATAAGAAGGATTCGCTGGCTGCTGGGTATTGAGTAAAGAAACAATGACTGCAGGTGAGCTGGAGGATATTTACCACTGTAATTCGAGTCCTCGAGTGCATTTAATGCTAAGGGAAGGATCTGTTGGAAATAAAAGTATATTAGAGCTGAGCAATCCTAATGAAATTGGGAATCGCTTGTGGGTGGACCCAAATAATTGATTTACAGTTTCTTCCTGTTGTTGGCTTCATCTTTGATCGGTCGAGGTTACCATGAAGGTTGATGTAAAGATTTGATGCATGCTCAAAGGGATTATAAATGGTTTCGCTGGGAAATCCTTTGTACACCTGACCTTGACGAGGTACCCAATCCTTTTGAATTTTACTCCAAAACTGACAAAGTGAAGGTGGACAACAATCCGCCTATCAAATAGAGGCTGATTGTAGATTTTAGGGTGTTTTCTTAGGCTTAGCTCGGGTAGATCTACCTTTGTTGCAGACATATTCAACCTATCTTTGGACACGTCCTAGCTCATACGATCAATCGTTACTATTCATTCTGAGAAAGCAGATTTATTTAGCCAAAGAATGCTGATTATGTGAACATAGAATATCTTCTCAAAGTTACACTATGAAACCAGAGGTTACTCCTGCTACCCACACTGCCCTCACCACGTGGAAAGCCTGCATCTCTATCAAGAAACCAAATTCTTGTGTCAGAAGAGACAGGACCATGCTTTGGATCAAGAACTTTGTATAGTTAATAATATTCGCTCAGGGATTGAGCCATAAAACAGCCAACTAAGGGATTAGATCAGTGAAGTGGTCTAAGGCTTCCTTTTGCCACAGTCTGTGCAGAAAGACTAATGATAGGCTGGTACTAGTTTGCATTGATTGTTGGATAGGATGTAACAAAACGATTTCAAGAAGTGGACAGTTTTCTGATTTCCTCTTCTGTATGTGTGGGTTTGAGCCCGTCTCTGATCTTGGTCTCCAAAATCCAAAAATAGATGCATCGCTCTGGCATACTCTATAACTTGGTTCTTAAGACGAATAATCGGTCTTCCTTGTCATTTTGCATCTAGGGACTGTCATTAGAAAATCAACTTTTAATCTGAAGCACTATAGCCCTTATTCCAGATCTAGCCGAGCCAGTCTAGGCATGTTACTTTATGGGAAGAGATTGAATCAACATCCAATTGAGCTGCACAGATCACACCGTCACTCAGTGAGATCATGGCAAACGTTGGAGGCTCAACCACGAGTAAACCACGACTTTTCATGTGAATCAAGGAAACCATGGACAGATCAGCATAAACAAGAGCAATACAGGAAACAAATGGCGGTAATACAAAGGCGTAGAGCCTTGCAAATTCCAAGATTTTAGCAGACTAAGTAGAAACCCGCCTTTAAGTGCAGTAGGTGGAGTACGGAAAGACGACTACTGGAAGCGAAGGTAGAAGATATCGATCCTAAGCTCAATGTGACGAAGACTGCCGGAATCGGGTATTGTCTTGTATCGAAAAACCAAAAAGAGAGAAGAGAAGCAGAAGACACTGCCATGGAGAAATAGGAAGCCTTATCAGGTGGAAGACAAATAGCTCCTAGAACTAATAGAAATAGAGGTTCTAAGGGCTGTTGACGAGACCCTAAAGTGAGAAGCAAATTTAGTTAGTTTGGGTCTGCCACACCAAAAGACTGAAAACGTATTGCCCATACATGATGACTTGTACGTGTTTCCTTAAGGAAAAGTGGACTTCTGGTGTTCAAATTCTCGGCTTGTCGCCTACTTAAGTGACTTTCATTGAGTGGAATGTGGTCACCTTCGGTTGGATTCAATTGGAGACATAACTCTTCAGCAGGACGATGTCCCTAGACATCACTTACTATAGATACCAACTGGATAAAGTGGACAACAGATCGAAAGAAGAAATTTACCTCGAAAAATACCATAACCACGTTTTTCATTTCGCCAGAGTTCAAGATCCTGAACACTATGCCGCAGGACGGCCATGATTCAGGATTCTACAAAGTTTTTCGGCACAAAGCCTTACTATTCAGTTTTCGAGTGGTATGCTCCTTTCTTCATTTCACTTTTGTCCATTTACCACCATAGCCTTGGTAGGCGGAATACTTTCCCGTGGTTACATTGAACTCGCTGCTTCCTTGCAAACCAAAATTACTTACAATTTTTGGAAAAATCCTTCCATCTATTGAATACCGTTTCGGCGAAACTTTCACAAAAATAACCACCTAAGCTAAATATAAATTTTTGCCGTAAGCACTCCCTTGATAATCCTTTGGACAAACATTTTAACCACCACCACGAAAGCCAGCTCATAACCGCAGCGTAAAAATTATTTCGTTCTAAACTCATAAAGCTTTGAAAAAACACGTTCAAAAGTATAAAAGTAAACGACAAACACACACATGTATGTGCATACTGGAAACGTAGAAATTAATCACCTTAATGGAGCCCACTGCTGCCTGCAATCCTGCATCCCATTCAACTGTAGTCCCCCCATTCATTTGGCTCTTACCACTCAGACAACATGCAAACATCTGAAAGGACCCAAAACCCCAAACGCGAAATCCCTACAGCAAACACACACACACACACACACTCGCTCATGCGGGCGTGCAATGCACCGCTCCTCAACCTCATTACCAGGATATGTTGACTAACTAGCGAATGGCAGCAGCAGCCGCCGCCGCCGCCGCTACTGGCCCAACACCTGCAATTTTCCAAGTAACTTGACGAAATGAAATGAAAACATCATCCGGCATCCTTAATAAGTTTTCTAAATAAAAGAAAAAAAAAAACACTTTTTCCACAAAAAGGATTTCTCACACAAAACCCATACACACAGGCATATACACACACGCATGTCCTTTCGAAAAGGAACTGTGGTTTCCTCAGCGCGCACTGTTGGTTCCTAAATCAACACTCAAATGAAAGGACGACGACGTACAGACTCATTTCTGTTTTCAACGCAAAAAGTTATGAACATTGACCGTGTGCGCGCAATCATAACACACCGGATATCCTTACACAATGACGATGACGTTAACTGAAAAGCCAGCAGCAGCGCCTTATTCACGACCTCGCCACCCATCGCCTTCGTCTCTAATGAAGACATTGGGTGTTGTGTATGAATGGCATGATATCCGAGGGATTATCCTTTCCACTGGCAACCAAACCAGCGCAAAAAAGGACTCCTTTTGTATACGAGTGGGTTTTGTTTTTTTTTTTCATCTCATCTTCTCGGCTTAGACGGGCGGAGGATGGCCTAGAAGGTGGTTGGTGGCTTTAATTTTTTTATCGCTTCCCCCGTTAACCACGGTTTGTTTATCTTTTCGCCTTCCGTTTGGTTTTTTTTTTGCATCGTCCTCCTCCTAATGGTGGTGGTGGTGGTGTAGGTGGTGTAGGTGGTGTATTTCATTCCTAATGATGTTAGTGTTTCGGCAAACAAAAGGATTAATATTTGAATTTTAAGCCCATTCATTGGATGTGGCATCCGATAAGGCGTACAAAACAAAAAAAAGTCTCGCGCGCGTCAAGGATCATCATTCACTAATATTAATTAGTTCTGTCCGGATGGAGGAGTCAAAGGCAGTGCGGTACCTGTGTTGAACAGGTCACAGGACGAGGGTAGGGATTGGGGCACCTAGAATAATAATAAAGAAGCGAAAAACCGGCGAAATGAAAAGGAGAACGTTTTGATAAAGGATAATTTATTAAGGCAGGACGCGCGATTAGCTGAAAGGCAATACAATGTGCGGTGGGGACCTTTTCGCAGGACCTTTCTCTTTGTTTTGTGGTTTTTGCTGATTTTATGGTTTTTTTTTCTCTCTGGTTCGTCCTGGTGTTGGTGGCCGAAAGTGATGGGCCGATTTAATTTCGTGGTAATAAAAATTGCAAATTACCCGGGAAATGGAGCCTTCATGGTTCAGGTTGGTGGGGATTATTATAGTTTATGTGTGGGGAACGTCTTTTGTTTGAAGGCGGACGGGATTATGCCATTCAAGGGAATTCAATTATGAGATCTAAATATTGTATTGAGTCTTTGTTGGGCAAAGACTAGAAGGAACCGAAGGACATGCCTTCATATGGTTGAATTGTTTACCGAAATTCTTTATGACTTGAGGAAGGAATCGATTGGTATTACCTTGTGAATGGGGGCCTACGATGTTTGCCCCTTCTCCAAAGCGTCCAGTGGGCATATGCCGAAGTATCACCCAATCTCAGGGAGGCGTTCTGAAAATTACAAATGCACAAAGCTAGTGCAGGAGGACTACGACAGTATAGGAACAACCAAACCATCCACTAGTGACCCGTGTGTTGGCTGCACACGTAGCCACCCGTTCTACCAACCTACCTAAGGTGGCAAGAAACTCGAGACGAGCTAACTGCTCTCCTAAAGAGTGTTTCAAAAGGCCTGAAGTTTCGCACATCAAGTTGGTTTAGCTCTTGTTCGACTTGGGTGCGAAGTGTTCCTCTACTTATTGCGTTGTCCGGTTTGGAATCTAAGACTCTTCGGATCAGAGCGTGGAGTTTTAATCGCTCCTTATGTCCTGCTCATCTGATAAGGCTGATGGGTACTTTTCTGATCAGATCGACGTCGCTATACACCTCATAGACTTTGCTGTTGTTAACCTTAATTCTGGGACAGGATTGGGATGATAAAGGTCTTTTATAGAGTCTTCTTGGTGTTTCAGGATATAGTCTAGCCTAGTTTGTAAAACTGAAGCTGTCCACCCGATTCTTCGATCTTGTGTCTTGTGTGTTCCATGGTCTTGTGTCCCACACTTGGTTGTGCCCTCATTCACAGCTAAGTCCATGTTAACCGCTTCTGTTGCCAAATTTATAAAAAGGCAGATCGCTGTATTCTCACGATGATGTTGCGAGTACTTACTTACCTACCGGCCTCCCGACCCGTGAAGAGTTTTTGCATTCCACTCTCGTCGATCCCGGCACGCTGCATCTAGTTGTCCAGACACAGTGCTCTGCCATCTCCGATTGGTTTATCCATTAAACGGGGGTTCGGTCTTCCTTGTCGTCTCAAACCTGAGGATTGTGATTTGAAGGTTCTCTTTGCTGGAGCATTATTGTCCATTCGATGTGTTTTGGCTTTTTGGTTTGCATCCACATCTTGGTGCAGCTTAGAGAGTTCGCTGTTATATCTTCTCCCCTATTCGCCCTACTCGCATACGGTATCGAAGATTCGAAGAAGAATTTTTCTCTCGAAAGTGCCCAAAATTGCTCTTCTTGCTCCCCTTGCTCATCGTCCAGCATTCGGCTCCATGTATCAGAGCTGGCAGGATCAATGTCTTCTAGACCATGCATGTAGAGCTGAAAGCTATGAATACTGTCATAAGTCGCTTTAAAGTTGATGAAGAGGTGGTGAGTTTCGACTTGAAATTCGTTGGCATTTTCGATCTGCCGTGCCAGAAGCCATACTGGTACCGATTAGTGTGTTGCAGAAAGGTTTTAGACTTTCACGTTATGAAAAAAGGCTTGCGAGTATGAAGTTTAAAAAGTCACATGCCAGCGCATCATCATGTCTGAATCCTGCTTGACGTTAGAGGTCTCGGTCTCGGTGAGATTGTGTCGGAGCTTTATGGAAGAACTGCTCAATCTGAGTAGTTTGGAAGGGAAGCTAAAACCAGACATGGCTTTGCATAGCTCTTCTCCATAAAGACAATCATATGGGGCCTTAAATTCCACAAAAAGATAATGAGTATCGAGACCTGGACTTCTTGCGTTTCTCCAGGATCTCCCGTAGTGTGAATATTTTTTGAGCGGTTGTAGACTTTGTTTCTGTAAATATGGAAGCCATCGTGCGATAAATTCAATATCCTTGATCCAAACATTACTCTTGACTTCCCTTTCTGATGTAAAAAAACAAACTTTCGTCCTGTTAACACACTCATGGCCACTCTGTCGTATGAGTAATATTTTTTGTTTGTTTTTTTTTTCCGTTGAACACTTTTCAAAGAAATTTGCATTTTCGAAAACTTTGCTCTACTCATGTATTTTAAGTTAAGAACAACGCCTCGCTGTACGCACATTGCAAACTGCAAAGAAGCCACACAAAGCGTACTTAACATTCACACCTTGAAGAGTACGCCGTGTGCTAGCACCTTTCTTGTAATCAAAATAATAGTTTTAAGGATATTTACAGCAGCAACAGCCGTTCCCTCTGTTCAGTGTCTTCGTGTTTGTCGCCTCGTGTGGTGTAAGAAAATTTGCATTTTACAATAATTGCCGAAAACCCGCAAGTATAGCTCCAAGGACAACTCCTATGTGTTCTCTAATTAGTTTATGTTTGTCTTTGCATTGCTACTCTCTTGTTGTTTTGCAGTAGTTTCACTCGCGTGTCCTTGTATTGTTCACGACTGCTTCAAAGGATTTTACTTCTTCTTCGTCGACAAGAGAGTGAAACATCCTTTTTGAAAAATGGGGAAATTTCCGCGCCATGAGACACAATACGACTGCATAGAAGTGCGCCTTACCCCCTAAAGGACCTAAACACATACATGCAGACGCGTTCAGAATGCAATAGGTGACAGGGAGGTTGGTTTTCGTATGTGCGACCTCTAGACAGCATAATGAACGCACTCCACATCGCACACATAAAATTGCACTCGCAAGCAATTGTCCTCCGTCCTTGTCACAGGGTGAATTAATTAAATTTTCAACGAAAATACCACGTACAGGATATTTTATTTTATTTTTTGTTGTTGTTATTTTCCTTTATATGCGTCTGTGGGTGTGTGTGAGTGTGTGGGTGTGTGTGTTTCGGGGAAGCGTGTTTATTCAAAGGAATAGTGCGCGAGCTTAGTCGCCTTTGTGCTGAATTCATTCGGTAATTAGTGGAAATTAATTATCCTTGTGAATAAATGAATATGCATGAAACATAACGAACACATTCTTTCTCTAATTTTGTCGTGTGTCGGTTGACGTGTATAGAAGTTTTCCTTTTTGGCAAATTCGAAATTGCAGACACACACACACAGAGAGAGAGAGAGAGAAAGGAAAGCGTTTTGCCACAAATACATACAATATTTGATTATACCGTGAATAATTATTTGATTACACATTTGCCAATGAATGGGGGAAGCATAAATAAAAGCTGTTACAATCTCAGCGTGCCTGCGTAATTAGCGCGTAATAGTGCGGGAGTGCAATGCGAGTGTGTGCGTGGGAGGATAATGCCATTAATTATATTGAACGTAAACTGGGATCAGGTGGTACATATGTACACGTATGCATATCCTTTAATATTTCAGAATGTTTTCTATTAATCAAATAATTACGTTACAGACAGGTGGATCCTTTCTCCTTGACGGATGAATATGTTTCATTAACGAATGAATAATTACCGCAGTAGGGGTTGTGGCATGTTGGGGTGTTTCTCGAATAATTGCCAGTGATTAGTCAGGGCATAAACCCATGCACGGTGTTTCCTGATCGGTTGGGTTCGGTACAAGGAAGTGGGGTCAAGCTTTTCACATTAATCTGTCTACGATATGTTCTTAGAATGGTTCGCAGGTTAACCTAACTTATTGGGTTGTCCTACATGTCAAACCAAATCAACCATTCCAAATATGGTAAAGTCCTTGAAACGTATGAAAGAGGAATACGATTCAATATGCAACGACTTAGAGGGAGCCTTTCGAGTCGGATCCTCCTGCATCGACCACATAAACACTTTACAGATCATAACAGGGAAATTGATTGAGTGCAGATCCAACGCTGATTATCGACTTTGAGAAGGATTTCGACAGTTTGATTCGGAATGGTATTTAGTTGGCCTTGGGCAAGACAGTCATTCCAGAAAACTCATACTTAATATCAAGTATCTCGTTTACCTTAATCATACAATATCTGAAGATTTTGAAGTTCAAAGTGGAGTACGTCAGGGGTGCATACTGACACCACTATTTTTCTTGATAGTTACATGGTTATTCGTGCAGCTTTGATGAAAAGTAACAAGGAAATCATGACATCTCATCTGAAACATCATCACTTCACTGAGGATGTGTGTCTATGATAAGTCAAATCGTGGATCTTCATGCGGGCTCTTGGTCTATTAGGTCTTTCATTGAAACCTTATTGATGATGCCATCTGGCCTTAGATGGAACTCAAATTTTGGTGAAACGAGCCACAAGTTCTCTGTCGCTAGACTGAATCCGTAGTCTGCCATTCAGATATGCACTCGTTTTATGCCTTGGCTGAGTGATCAACGCATCGTTCCCTCTGCGTAACTTGCCATCGTAGGAGGCATTCCACAAGACAGGTCCCAATATTGAACAGTGCACTACTCCTGCTGTCATTTCCTATCTGTGAGGTTCATATGTGGTGCCATACTCCATTGCCCGATCTCTAAGATAGTCTATTACTTTTAGAAAATATTTGGAAATCTTGAATAGGTTCTAGACGGTACTCACTTCTACGGCTCGCAGTACTATAACCATCCTCAAGTGATGATTGCCCGGTTAAACAATTCAGACTGTCTTGGCAACTTTATCTATTGAAGTGGACTTTCCTGAATCCGTCTTGGACAGATCGCATGTACTCTGAATTACGGTTGGAAACCGTGGCCTTAACATCTTTTCCACGAGTTTCTCTCCTGTATCCAACGTGTACAATGATCCTTTCCCTTTGCTGATCAAAACCAAGAGTTCAGTCTTTCAGTACTTTGAGAAAATCTCTTCCTTTAGACAGCTATTGTATATCTTCACCAGTTCCTGAGGACATGTTCGAGTGATGAGTTCTACGACTTTCGCTGGTATCCTATCCAATCTTGTCCTCCTCCTTTTTTTCAACTTATTTGGCAAGAAATGCTAAGAATTCCATGAGTTCTAAGTGTTGACTTGGACAGACACACTGACAACTGGGCCATCAGTCAGGGAGTCCAGAAGCTCCAAAGAAGAGTTTGCTTTAATCGGAGTGATACCCTGTCAGTCCAGTGTAAATTAAGAACTCAGAACCTAAAATTAAGAACCTAAGCATATTAAAGACCAATGATGACACCTATGTACCTAATTTATCCGATGTAGACCTTATGGTCTGGTAGGCGATTAGAGCCTCTAGTTCTCTGCTGAGGATGTTGACGATTTGGTTGTTGTTCTTGTCATACTCCAGTCTGGTTTTACTACAACTAACCCATGCAAACCATTTCGCGAACGCCTTCGAATCGTGTGCTTAAAGTCGTCGTTCAAACAGTAGCGGCCCTATGGCAGAATCTTGAGGAATTCCATCAGTTATCTTACGTATGTGGCTGTGTTTCGACATCTGTTTCGTGAAGCAATACTCTATCAAGTAGAACTTCAATATGTATCTGTTCCTTGTATCCCTATAGATGATGCCTGGTTCAAGAGGCAATAGCAGTGCATACGGTATCCTTATTCAAAGGACAACCAGTGGAACTTTCTTTCCAGTTTCTTGGAGCGACAATGTTAGACATTTCGTTATAATAACATTCTGCATGCAGCTAAAGCGCGTGAGAGACATGAAAGGCTGACAACAATCCATAAAGATTCACTGAACCCATCCTAATTGAGATCTCCTTCAAGAACAACATTATCGTTTCCAACTCTCTGTCTAGCCAATATTGCATTAGATCCAATCACATCAAAGGAAAGTGGTCTACTCACTTCCACAAACAAAGAAAAGGAAAACAACTGCCATTAGCGTACGCGAGCGTAAAAATTAAATCGATGA
Organism: Xylota segnis; assembly: GCA_963583995.1. Classification (NCBI taxonomy): domain Eukaryota; kingdom Metazoa; phylum Arthropoda; class Insecta; order Diptera; family Syrphidae; genus Xylota; species Xylota segnis. The sequence goes on along the minus strand of OY757238.1, from coordinate 10,308,196 downwards.
CCTTCATTCCCAGCCCATTGCGAGTGAAATTCTCATTTCAATAAGCCCCTCTAAGTCAATAGGTCTGTGACCTAAGCCTCATTGCCACTCAAACCCACGGTTAAGCATCTAAAACCATTAAATTCGAATTTGAATACATCTCCTTCCGGGTAGCGTCCGCCTGTTTATGCGCTCCGATTCGTTTGAGAAAATTCCTCCATCATCTACAGGTTAAAACTTTAAAGAAACAACCGAAAGCAACTTACTTCCGCTTCGAACTTTTCCACTCGAAACCCTCAACCTTCGTCGATAATCATCATAGCACCGGATCATTGCTTTCAAAAAAGGACGAGACGAAACGAGCGGGCATCGTCCTTTACTTTTTTGCATACAAATTTTTCCCAATGAGCAATGAAGGTGTGTTTGTTTTTTTTTTTCTTTAGTCTTTCGTCGTCGAAAAAACGTCTAAAATTCGCCAACCTGGGCGGGGATTTTGCCACTTATTCGTCGCCGATGACTAACGTTATTCGTCCTTATCATTGGCATCGCTAGCTTGCTTGCTCATCGTCACTCATTGATGTGTAAAGACGAGAAGAGAAAGAAGAAATCATGTGCCACGAAGGATAATATCACCCAGACGACGTATTCGCACGGAGATCTCTTGACTCTCCAAAGGACATGGTTTGCTTTGGGCCACTTAAGTTGTTCACAAGAAATTCTATTTTTTTTTTTCTTAAGTTCCTTTCCATCAATTTAAAAACCAAAAAAAAAAGATCAACAAACAAACGAAGAAACTGCGAGAGACTTTTTGTCCTTCGCGGAGGGTCCTTCTTCTTTCGCCATATTTCATTGTTAAATAAATGAATGGTTAGGTCCAGAGACAGTCGGGGAAAAAGACCAGCGTAGCACAAAGTTCGCCCGGGTCCTTGCTGGTGGTAACATCAGTTTAGACCGTTGTCAGCCTCTGCGCTCTCTAGACTCTAAATGTGATGTGAACTAAGAGACGGAAGACACGCAGTTAGAAAAAAAAAGAAGAGAGAATGACGGCATTAAAAAAGTTTACATTACAACAGGAATGCAATTGCAAAACAAGGATAAGGATTATTCTATTCTTTTAGCTTTCCTTTTTTGTGTGTGAGTGCCTGTTTGTGGGGAATAGTTTCGACTTTGAATGCAATAAACGCACATTTCACAAGATGCACTTAGAGGCTCACAGTAGGGAGTGCAGGAGACTGGACTGTATATGGTGTTTTCTGAGAATCAGACTCTGAATCACAGTTTAATATTTCAAGAGATGGTTACAATGTCGTAAAGAAGTAAACATATACATACTGGACTGAACCAGATTCAGGCCTTATATGGACCTTCGTATCCAACCTTGAGAATGGCTCCGAGGTTTCAAGAGAAAATTCTAAAAGGATTGTCCAGGTACACAACCATTTCAGTATTATCTCAAGTTTGTACTAAATCTCGACCTTATGTACTCCTTTATGAGCTTCTTATATCCTAATTAGGCAATTCTAAGTTCTATACTTAACTTGAGTCAAACCTCTATCCAATAGGGTCAAGTAGTGGATAAAAGATATCCAACAAGTAAGTAGGATAACCATTTTAAGCAGTCTAGTGATGAGTATAGTATGTCCAGAGTCTAGAGCCTAGAAGTCTCATAAGTTGGAAGATTAGTTTAAAGGAGAAGGCACAGAATTAGAAGGTTTGAAGGACTACTAAGAACCTTAGTCGATCTTACTTAAATTTCTGATTTTAGAGTCTTCTTCTTAGATGAGTTTTGCAGACTCCTGGCGATATAAGCTGGATATATCCTGTTTTGGGCAACAGCACACTTAGAACCTCTTGAGGTTCCACTGAGACTGAGAACTTGCATTTAAAATCTTTACTAGGTACTGTGAACACTGTATTCCTGAGAACGTCTCAGAGCAGCTGAGTCCTTCAGACTTCTGGCGATATAAGCTGCAAATATTCTGTTTTGGGTAACAGCACTCTGAGAACCTCTTTACTAGGTACTGTGCCCCTTGTATTCCTGAGAACGTCCCAGAGTAGATAATTTCTTCGGACTCCTGGCGATATATGCTGGAAATGTCCTGTTTTGGGTAACAGCACACTGAGAATCTCTTGATAATACTTATTGTGTTGGAGGACTCATAAGAAGGATTTGTCATATCTTCAGAGTAACTCAGCACTTTTTTATGGGAAGAATGGTCTGACTTAGTCAGTTCTAAAGGGCACTGTTCTAATGAAATTATATATTTGGGTTGTATCAGGGAATGATCATTAATCCCGGAAAACATATTCAGTTGTAGACATCCAAAGCTGACTTAGTCGTTTACTATCATGCTTATCACCAAGAGAAGTCATTTGAATCTACAAGGCGGTGTCACGAAACTTGACAGAATACATTTAGCGGTGGTCCTTGCATTGAACTTACAGATGACATTGACCGACAATTGTCCTTTAAAAACCAGACAGGCTTACCCCAGAGTCTGAGCAGGAATGGTGCTGGTATCTTCCGAATAGAGGAGTCAAAGTATCCAATAGCTGGAAAGATTTAATCATGTATTTCCAGAAACCCATTTCGATCCTTCAATGGGTTTAGCAGCAAGCGAATGAAAGTTATTTACAGTGCCACACTTGGATCGACACAGATCCATTGTGATACCCATAGGCGAGAGATGTCCCTTGTCCAACACAAGTTATGTTTCCTTAATCTTAGCTTTTTAACATAATCCCGCTGATTCTATTCCTATCAAAACAAGGCCATAAGGCCTTGTGATCGCACAAATGTCTAGGGAAGGGGCACCTGATGTTTTCCTCCCTTTATGGCCACCGAGGTATCGACTTGTTTTGATGTCGATTTCGCTCCTTTCCTGGCCAATTCGTAGGCCTTCTCACTAGGACCCAACAGAGTACAACCTTATGCTGTGTTCGAAGAACCTACAAAAATGGCTTTGATCACTCTCTGTCTGTCGATGAAAAAGTTAATCACATGCTGCTACTGTCACTGACTGAAGGCATGACATCCAGCAGAACCAGATTAAAGACATCCTCCAGTCTTGAACAACGTATGGTTCTCATGGCGCTCGTGGTGCCAGTACAAGCCAGTCTCTGTATCTTCATTATAATGTGTCTTTCCTCAAACAGATCCACAATCCAATTGGTCAGGGTACTGATCTCTTCTAGGTATAGCAAGTGGTGGATTTGCATGCAATGGCAGATGTAGTGGAGGCCAACTTCCAGATTTTTAAATGAACTCAGTAGTGAGTCCCTGTTCATAAGATGTGATTTGGTCAAGATATGGATGGAGAGTGGTCAGTATTTGGTCCAAGTTTTTCTTCAAATCAACAACCTATTCAGAGCTGAGGGTATGTAGTCTTAGTGACTACCTCTCATGCTTGTATTCTTCCTCGGCAGATGAGGAAAGCAAGCTGCAAAGGCAATCGAAATTTCTCTCGCTCTAGGCATTCAAAACCATTCATTTAGTAATGTAGTTCCAGTTGTATCCTTGACTACAATCCATACATCCTTCCATGGTAGCAATGTTTCTCCATGGGTTTTGGGTTCTTGCATTTTTGCATCTTGTACTGCTTCCTCTAGCTTTCACCATTGGTATTCCAAACTTTTTGGAGTTTTCGTAAGAAACGTGTCCATTGCATTGTCCAGGGCCATTGCTTAGTCCGATATATGCATTGTAACGACGGGGAGCTTTAAAAGGTGCATGTCCTTCACGATAAACTATCCACATTCTCCGAAGGTAAATACAATTCTCGTTCAATTCTTTTGGGCTCTAAAGGCGCAATAGTCGCTTTCTTGTTCCCCACACTGTTGATTGTTTAAAAGAATGTGTTTTTCTGTTTTTTTTTTCTTTTGTTGTTTTGTACATTTCAGTTGTTCGCTGACTGTGAGTGATGCTCTTACTTGTTCCGCATTTATGAATTTTTAGTAGCTTCCCTCTGTTTACCACTGCTGTTGCTTGGCATTGCCACCGGCGGCTATTGTTTGTGTCGAGATGGAAAACTTTGTGTTCTTTGAAAGGATAATGTACACATTCGCCATATCCTTATGGAAAAGGGAAAAGTGAATCTTTCTTTTCTTGTTTTTTTTTTTTTGTTCGTTTGATCGTCTGTTCCTTCTTTTTATACTTATACGCGTCCCTGTGTGTGTGGAGTGAAGAAAACACAAAGTTTCTTGTGTTATGTTGCAGTTTAGGGGCGCAACGTTGTTTGGTGTCTTCGGGTGCGCTGCCTGGTGTTTCGCGTTCGAAATTCCTTTTTAAGGACTTTTTGAAGAATGTTCCGTTGTTTGATGTGCTTTTTTATGCAAATAAAACTTTGCAATTTTATTTAACACTGAGTATGTGTATGTGTGTGGGGGGGAAGTGCGAGGGAAGCGTCAGTTGAAGTATTGTTCAAATTTAAATTTTAGATTGTTGGCTGCGGTTTGTGGAATTCATTTTTGATGGCACGAAGCCCTTGGCAGCCATTTGGATGGCAGAAGGTTTAGTATTTCTTGACCATCACATGATGGTGGTTGGGTCAATTAGACGTAACCTTTAGTCGGTTGAAGAGTAAGACAAACGCTGGCAAGCTCAAAGTTGCATGCACTCAAGGTCTTGTGCTGCACTTTGGAGCTAGCAAGGGCCTACTTGAAACTAGTGCTCTTGTCTCAAGGGGAGTCAGAAAAAGAACAACATATCCTCGAGTAGTTGACCTCAGTGGCTCTTCTTTCAAGATTCACTCATAAAATACACCATTCTCACGTTGCAACTCACGAGGATCAATTTTATCTACTCTGCACGACTTGATTGCACCAACTTGTTTAGGTTCGTAGTCTGTGACCCCAACATTCTTGAGTATTTCAAGTCAAGACGAGAAGAGTAACGGGTGAAGGTTTTGTTAAAAGATTCCCTGAACAAACTCATGGGCTTAGGTTAGGTGGGGACACTGTTTACAGACTCATAGCATAGTCTGGTTCTCTCAGTTTCAAATGAGCTACCCATTCTTTTGAGCTGTTGACTATTTTCAGAATTCTTTACCTCCAACCATGTCGTAAGGGTACCCAGTGAAGACATCCTTTGGCTGAGCCTTCTCAGAAATAACTTATTTATACTGCAGAGCTAGGAGACTTCCAGGTTTCTAATAATGCCACTGGTAGCTAAGGCAGTTCCTTCTAGTCAAGGACCTTGCTGAACCATACCGAGCTCGTATTGAATTTTAGAATATTTTTTACGGGTTTTATGCCTTAGTTCTTCATGAGGACCGCACCAACATAGATCCTTGAACTAACACCTACTGCACTTCTCCAGAAGTTTGACATTCCTTAACACCATCACCATCTCGAGTACAAGAGAATAAAACTATCAACAAGTTTATTCGTAGGAGCTTGAGTTTGAGGTCCGATTGGCATACAGAGCATGGGTCTAGGTCTAGGATGAAGTGGTTGCTAGCTTAGAAACGGCAATCGAGTTAAACGATTAATAGGTCAGGTCCACTGTGATACCACAAGATGTACGCATATAGCCATTTTGAACACCTAAAGAAGTCCACATCCATGTTTATCAGATCCCCTACGTGTATCCTTGTAACAGAAGGTTTCACCGGACTACATTAAATTGGAATCAAACCTCAATTATGTCCTCTGAAAAAGAACTGAGAAAAGACGAGTCCTCCATGTTAAAATCACTGGTTTATCTGCTACCATCTTTTCAAACATTATATTGGTCCTGGAGCACGGAACTCCACATTGAAGGAATTCAATCAAAGTGTCGAGTATCACTCCACAAATGAATAGAAAAACTATTTCCGACAATCTCCAGCCGTTTAAAGCATCCCCTAAACATTTTCGGGGAATATCCTCGTTAATCACTGGTTCATTTGCAAATAACACTTTGGGCTCTTTTCAGTTCAAAACTGAAAAAAAAACCAAACCACCCCTTTACGTGGAGCCACATATTCCAAACCAGCCAACCTTCCAAATCAGTCCTGCCTTTCCCAACCGATGACGACGTTCCATTAGTGAAAATCGCCCTCCGGCAAGGATTTGCCATCACGATATACGAATACGTTCGTTCGTTCGGTTGGTTTGCGTCCTTTTCTGTTCGACGTTGCTCGTGAAAAAGGCGGAAAGACGGATATAAATTACGATGAATCGACATTTTAATTAACTGATAAAACTTTTAATCATTGTACATATTTTCAAGGATATTTAACCGCAAATTCTTGAGTTCAAAATCATTGTGCTACAGCAGAAGTTTGGCACAACCAACCTACACCACAAGCGGTGGAACAAAAATAAAAATAAAAAAAAAAACAAGGACGACGAGGACTGTTGCAGACGTTTTGCTCTACAGTAGAGTGTAACATCGTACTTGGTAGTAAGTTTTTTAACTTCCAGTCTCATGTGCCTAGGTGGGTAGGGCGGGGCCGGGTGTAAACGGATATTAAGGACGAAATTCAATTTTCCTATTTGGCGTTGTTTAAAATTCGCTGGGTGTGTGCTTTTGTGATTGGATTTGGCACACACAACTTTGGCTCAAAACTTTCGCTTCGATTTCGAAAGGGAGAAAGTATTTTTGATTTCGGAAACGGAGGACTCCACACAGGCCTGGTAGAGGTGGGATTATGTCTAGTATTGATGGAGAGTAAGTGGATTGAAGGACGAAAATTGGATGATAAATATTGGAAAATATTTTTGAATGATCTTTTCGTGGATTATATTTTTAGAAATCAAGCTGAGGGGGGAAGGCTAATTGAATTTTGTTTTATTTGGGACAAAAATGCGATTTGTGGCTCTGACTTACCATGTCTGCCTTCGGTTTGATTAGAGTTATCAGAAGCACTGACATGACCTTGAATTAATGTCCCATGCATCCAGGGAAGTAAATGATGCAAATGCCTTCAAGACTGCTCTGACCATGAACAAACTTCTGTCAATAGGTATCGAAAGATCGGCCAAGAGCTTCAGTTTCTATTCTAAAATTGATGGCAATCTGCTAAGATGACTGGTAAACAGAAGCAGGATTTCAGAGACTGATGGCAATTAACCTAGCCACCGACAGTGAAATCCCTGTCTCAACGTCATATCTGCATTTGCTGCTCAAGTAGATTATGACAACCTAACCAAACTAGCATTCTGAAAGGATCTGCAGGCGGTATTCACCTAGGTCTCCCCTTCCTCTTAATCCCTACAGCTTCTGCCGAACTCTTTGTAGGTAATGTCTTCCTGAAGCACAGTGGCCAGTTAGGGTGTTAACTATATTGGAGAGAGTTCCTCGTTTGTGTTTAAGGAGTCCGATGGACCTGGTTTCGTTTAGGTCCCACCGGAGTAGTCTAGTGTTGGCCAACCTTGCCGCTTCCGCATTGCTAAGGTACTTAGCATAAGACGTTGGTGCCCCGATCGCTATAACCAGCCCCATTTATGCTATCTAAACCAGAGGAGCCTCTTCTAGCCAAGGCGTCAGCTTCACAATTTCCCTGTATGTCATAGTGACCTAGCAAAGGATAAGGTTGTACTGACCGGCTATTTTGTTAAGGGATACGTGGCAGCCTCTCACAGCCTTAGATCTCGTAATGCTTGATGCGAGAGATTTGATCCCTGTTTGAATGTAGATGAAAATATCCGATGCTGATAGTGCACTAACTGTAGCAATCCTTGTCGAAATTAGGAACATCAGAGGCAGCACCAAATTCACATTAATCGGTGTAAGCCTCCAAGGAAACGACCTCGGATGGTATGGGCATGTCATGCAGAGGAGACTGGAAAACCATGCGGTAATACAAGCGATGGATCTGGTAGAGATTAGAAGAGACTATTCACCACCTGGAGCAACACCACTAACAAGGACATGCCAGGCAGGAATGTGGCCACGAAGAGTCGACACTAAATGTAGAAAAAGTTTCGTTAGTTTTGAGTGTTTTCCATGTAAACACTCATATTTCTAAATTTCCATATCAAAGGCATATTAATTAAAGACGGTCGCCATACTCCACTCCATTCTACCTCGAACCGTATGCCCCTTGGCCTACTGCAAAAAGCCAATCTATCCCGCGACACAAAATCTATGTCAAGCACTTACGCACAACAGCACTGCTTCCACTCTATTGCTCACATGCACTTCATTAGTACAACAATTCCTGAAGTATCCTTCGAAATGGAGCCACGACTATGTAGTTTCCATTCCATACACACACTACCCGCAGCAAATGAGCAGCCCATTTGGTTGAAGTACCATCACCATCACCATCACCATCAGCATTACTATCTCCGAAGGAGCATCTTGCCAGTGTTTGCATATTCTCTTATCAAAGGAGAACATGTTCTGCTCCAGTCATGTTATGTCTCCGGTCATAAGGACCTTTATGCCAAGTCAATGCACTAAAAATTGCATACAAATTGCACGCGCCCATTGTACCGGCGCATCCACAAGTGGCTTCACTAGCACCATCGTGCTATTAGGGCACTCTTCTTTCGCCAGTCAGGTGCATGTGTATCAGCTACCCCGTATCCTTATGGTTGCTAATGCAAGCAAATAAAAAAAAACTATTCAAACGGGGAATTCTATTATTATAGCGTTTTTTTTTCTTTGCCTCAGCGTATCCTTGTGAATCTTAATGATGATGGTGGCGGCGGCGTCACATCACCTCTAGAACTCAAGCGCACTAGAACTCCTGCTCCTCATCGGTCGGTCGGTCGTCATCATCATCATCAGCAGCAACATCAGCCAAAATGAAGTCGTCTTCATTTCGTGTACATTGGGTGTATGTACATCTCATTAACGGTGGCTCTGGGGTGCATGGCAAGTCTATTCTATCAGAGTGGAATATGTCCTTAGGGAACTCTACTCATTCGACACACATAGAATTCCACCCGCTAGCAGTCCTCGCAGCAAGCGTATCCTTGCATAGTGCCTCTGCCTGTGCCTCTGCCTGTGCCTCTCTTTGAGCTTTTGAGTATCAACGGACAAGTATCAAGGATTAATTATGTCTCTGTGGTATTTTAGAGGCCATTGCGGTTAAAAGATAAACGAATCCCGAATGGAGTACACATATAGTATATACTTATACCGTTTTATTTTTTTGTGTGGCGTTAAAAGTCAATGTCCTGGTCTGGATGTGTTCATACTCCAGTCCATAGGGTATGTTAATTTTGACAGACAGCTGGTACCATAGAGAAATAAGGCAGAAATGAGTCCTTCTCAGAGCTAAGTGCTTCACGTTTCCAAGAACTTCATAGTCAAAGTCTCCCTACTACCCTCTACTTCCAGTAATAAGGCACTTCCATACCAGAAGCTACCGAAGTTCAAGACAACTTGACTACTGTTGTTTAGATCTTCAGACTTGCACAACTCATTCGAGAGTATTAAAGGAGAATCCGAAGAACTTAATGTCAATTCTCAAAAACCAGAACTTGTCCTCTTCACAAGGGAATGCAAAATTCTGGATTTTAACACCTCACCAGATCTAGCTTGACAGTTCCCGATAAAGCATAGCATACACGAGTCTTGTACTCGGTAAAGAAAGCAATTGGAATCACAATTATCACAGTTATCAGCCCTATACTAACGTATAGAATGATCGTCTAGTGAAAAATCTGTAACCTAGCCTACCTTACTCGAGTACAAAGGTTGGATTGCCTATGCATCAGTCGAGCACTAAACACCACAGCTAAAGCAGCTCTGGATATTTGGTTCGACTTGGCACCTTTAAACACCGATAGTTGGCAAGTGACGTCTTTAACAGCAATTCACTGGAAGGTCATATCTCTGTGGTCTAGTTTAAGTACTGAACACTCCTCTGTTCTTAATGATTTTGAATCACTTCCGAAAGACATCGACTACGTACTTCCGCAACTTCTATTCGAAGCACAGGATCTATATGTTTCTTCATAGATGAATCAAAAACAGAATTGACAGAAGGAGGAGGTATTTCTCGAATGATCCGACCACTATAGCATCTTCCATGCGGAAGTCTCTGTGATAAAGGAAGTCTAGTCATGGATAAGGTGCAACCTTCACCATCAATTTAAAACTGGTCTGCTGAAGAATTTAGCATTCAATCCGAGCACCAGGGACCCATTGATATTCCATAGAATTCCGCAGACAAACTACCACCTTATCGATTTGGTTGGATTAAGCATGCCTCTCGCAACATTTAACCAATCGACAATGTGCCTCGTTACCTGGCCCAAGCTAGATCCAAAACCCTTCAACTATCTGATCAAACAAGAAAGTTCAAAAGGCAGATTCTGCAATAAGTAATCCTTATGAGGTGCCTCGATACTTGTCCAGTAATGACCCCACAGACACTCCGTCTGTCACTGCAACTAAGCTTAACTTCCTGTTATAGGTGAGACCTATATTTGTATCCTTTTCGCATACTAAGTATCCTAAAAGCGTTACACAATTAGTGTTGGTTGTTGGCGATGAAGTTGTTGTTAATTGGCCTTTTCAAAGGACTTGGAGAAAGTTCAACAAGTGGAACTCTGTCTGTAAGCCTTTCGTTAACTTAGATATCCATACCACTTACTGACTTACATTTGGTCATCATATTGGCTGTAGACATCTAATCCTCCAGAGTTCAGCGCCTAAACGGTAACTTGATTCCTAACGTTTATAACAATTACATTCCTTCCAGTTAGGTTTACAATACGTAGAGGGCTGTAGAGCTTGTAGGATGACTGTAAGGCACTACAATCGTCATATATCCTAGAAGAGTGCACAAATCCTAGCTTTTCGTAGTAAAACTTTCTTTAATTTCATATATGACAGTTACTTAAGTTTGATGAATAAGTTTTTGTTTTACTTATAACAATTGAATTGTTTTTAAATTTATATTCCTCTTCTCTCGTTTCAGGTGAGTCCTCATGATCATCCTTTTCTAATCTGTTATACGATATAAATTACGAGGTATGCCACTATTAAATAATTCATTAATTTCCTTACAACTGATATACTATACTCTCTCTCTAGTTAGTAGGTCCCTTATATAATGTTTTGTAAATCTATGTACCTAGTTTTAAATAGTTAGGCTTTGGATTCTACCTACTTATCCTGTTTCGCGAAATATTTGTTTTTTTTTTTTTGTGATTTAGCCGACCTTGCTTTGCCCCTGAGATACCAGAAGATGAGTCAATGGTTTGAGATCAGAACCTTCTGATAGTAATTCTGGAGTTTTCTCATAGTATAGCAAGAAAAATGTCTTTAGGGAGTCAGTTGACAGTGCCTTTCTTATGGACGTCCGTCGATGAGAAGGATCTCCTTATTCAACAAAACTTGAGACTATAAAGCGAAGAAATAAAGTAGATGTACGAATTGATTCCTAAGGTACGCCATTGCTACCAGAAAATGTTTCGCAAGTCACTCCATCTAGCTCAGCTGAAATTGAAATGTATTATCAACTGCAGATATACTACTACTAATCGGTACAACCCATCATATCTAGAAGAGCTAAATACTAAGCAGCACGTTTCCTATTCATTTGTCGGGTCCTTCACATTAAAACCATGTGACTAAACCAAAAATCCACATCCCTCAAGGAATAGGGTATGCCTCTATCCTTCCAAGACACACTGCAACTTTTCCGTATTTTCTTGCTTCAATTTAAGATTTATTTACGTTGGGGTTATGAACTTGGTGCGACGAGAAAGGACCACTTATTTGTGGCTTCTGTTTTTTAAGTATAAAACTTAACATGACTGCTGGTGGTAAAACGGTCAAACCAATTTTGAATGTTTCCTCAGAGATTTTCGTTTTCCGTGTGTGGTTTTGCATTAAGCAATTGCTTTTAAAATGCTGTTTTTGGCGCTATAAGCCCTTGTGAGGAGAGTTGTTTTGATTTCGATGTTTTTAATGTGAGATTTTTGGCAGAAGTTGTTTCAAAAACCGCCAGTTAATTAAGGATAACACCAAATGTATCCTTGTGTGGGTAGGGGACAGACAGTGGAGTTACTGCAGACAGAAAAAAAAGAAAAACATTTCTCCAATTTGACAAATATTTGTCACTTGACTTAGTAGTGGCAGCACTACAAGTACTAGACAGCCAACTTTTTCCCCCTATAATCTGTCAAACTCCTTCAATGCATTACTAGGAGAAATATGGAAGCAAAGGTTGCAAAAAAGAGCCAAAAAATTTCAGCTTTCTCTTTCGACATAATTGTCGAAGCAAAAATGTCTGAGGTGGCTTGCAACTCAAGCGACTATTGTCTCAAATGATAGCAAATCCATAGAGAACAAAGACCTTAACTACCTTAAAGTTGTATCTGCCGAGAGTGACATTTAATTCCTGACATCTGTGTCGTGTGTCCTTTTTCGTTGACATGCTGTACTTAGGTAGTTTAACCCTTACTAACCATTGAACCCATGTTATCCGTTTTCCACTCAACGCTGGCTAAATTACTATTGACATTATGTTCCTCTTATTATGTCAAAGTCATTGCCGCATATACCTCTGAAGTTCAAGAAGGATGTTGAAAAAATCGCATAGCATCTACACTTCTTCAAAGATCTTGAGAGTATGTCTTTCCTGGCCTTGATAGAGCAGCATTTCCATGAATGTCGGGCACCAGCTTGTATTTCGGTCCTGTATTCAAGGTCTTTCTATCGATTTCTGCCAACTTTTTTACAGTGGCTATTCATGGTAGGATAGGCGTATTATTATGCAGTGCTGATAAATATAATTCCACTTCCTGAGACCTGGCAGGACTTTGACACTTCATACGTGTGTAGTAAAATCCTGCTTAATTTTCATTACAGCTGCTAATGTTTGTTTCATGTATATTCCGATCCCAATGATGGCACTGTAATCAGGATTATACGAAGGCATATCTTGCATCTATCACACCACCTGTTAAAATAGGTCCTAAGTCCTTTTTGAGCGCCCTTTGCAAGTCCTGAAAGGTATACTTTTTTTCCTGGTAAATATCGAACTATTTCGAAACATTTAGTTCAACTCTTTCGATTCTTTGGGATTCAACTACAAAACTTGACACTTGCTCTCCCTGTTTTCTGTCTTCAAAGACTGATATCTAGTCGTTGGCTACAGATCCTATTACGAAATATCAGAATGTTAACATTGCCAGCATAAGTCATATTGAAGCTATTTTCTTGTTAATCTTTCAATAACTCATCCTCTACAAAAAAACGAATGTAAAGAGTGCTGTCTTAAGGACTTGCTGACATTCTGGTTGCAGTTAGTTCTATCAGGAAAGAGGAGGAGGACACGGTTTTAGCTTTCTTTAAATAACTGCAGTGGATACCATTTACACCCATACTCAAATTCTGTACCTAGTGAGGATGAAATAAAATCCTTAATGCCTTTAAACATCCTTCCTTCAAACCCTTCTCTCTCTCCCTTATGCGTACGAGTACCAGTGATTACCTTGTGTAACACTAAGTAGTCATGTAACTCCATACATAAGCCGAAGTAACAAATCCTTCGGTAAACCTTAGAACCTTACCTTAGAACTTTGATAAAAATTTTCCAAAATATTATACATGACCACGCCCCCTTTTTGGGTTCTTTTCTCTTTTCAAAAATTTGTTTCTAAAGAGCGTTGATTTTTGTTCAAATTTAGTGACGGAAGGTCGATCGTATTATTTCAGAAAATGTCGCTTATTTTCAACAAAATAGTTGAGAGCCACGCCCACTTACTTAATTATAAAAGGTCTCTTAGCCATGATTCCCATTAAAAACAAAGCAAATGTCGTCTGAGTACCCTGGTTTCCTTTTACTTGCAATAAAGATGCCAACAGTCCCAAGCCTTCTTTATTAGAAACCATTTAAGGGACTGTGGGACAGAACTGTCATTCGAACCTCGGATAGTAAGGTTTCATATACTCACCTTCCTTGAAGGAGTTTAAGATAACTTTAAGAAGATGAGTGGTCTATCCGTGGTTTCTTGAACTAAATGGGTATAACACCCTTCACACGTATCTGAAAGGATACCAGTTCTAAATCAAGCTCCAGTAGATTCCGACAGGCTTTTCGCCCAAGCACCGAGCCAAAGTAAAGACCTTTAGGCAATACTTTTCGCGTGTTTGATGAAACAGGACATTAAATGCAAGAATACATGAGGTATCTTCAAGACCTAAGCCCTGCAATCCAATCGCAGTCGTCAATCGAAAGATATGTCACTTTTCCAATTCCCCCCACGTGTGAGAAAAAAAAAACAAAATTACCAACATAACTCTAAGGATAAGAGTTAAGAACACCGACTGCGGCAATCATAAGCTTACGCCATAAACCTCCTTGAAATCCGCTCATTGGCAGTCGCCCAAGGCAATTCTAAGCCCCCAATGCAAATATTGTCAACGTAACCACAAATCGATGAGAATCGAAGGACCTCCTCCGTACAGATTTAAGCCCACACACCCGCAGAGTGTGCCTTGCGAACGGAAGTAACAGCGCATTAAATCACGAGTTCAACTGGTAAGTTGAAATCTCTTCGATTTCATGTACCTACCTACCTACCGTCAACCTCCTTTTGCAAGGATCTTCCGGAAGTCATATATAATTTTGTGCTCCACCACCAGGCAAAGGGAAAGTGTTTCCTGTGCGAAATTATTGCCAAATAAATAAGCAAATCCTTTTCGAACTATAAATTCTGCGTTTGCAAGCTTAGTATCTCTCTCAGCGCGCGGTGAACGGAAAGGATATGGTGTGCTGTGGCGGGTGGGTATCATTTCGATTTGTTTTTCGTTTTCTTTTTCTGTGAGGATTTGTGCCTTTGTGGGTCTACAACCCATAAAGTGATACCTTTCGTTTCTTTTGCGGTGGCAAATGCTTTGAATACACCTCCTTGGTGAAGTTTACTGCCACGCCTTCGCTGCTATCCTTCAGGAACTCATTTTGTTTGTGAAGGCAGCCGGGAACAGGCGAAAGACTTTATTTATTATGCAGATAAATTTCAAAGGATATGCGCTTGTAAATGTAGACATTACGAGTGGAATCCTTAAATAAACTACACACTTCGTAAATTTTTCTTTCACTTTTCCTGCTGCTCGCTCCATTACAGCGTGGAGGATGGGGGAGTCCTCTCTCGCAGGAATGTGTTGTATTTTGCATTTTCTAAAAGCGAAGATTGATGTGACTTGTAGTCGAGATCCTTGGCTGTGGGTGGTTTTCACCTTTTTGTGTGGATTTGGAGGCGATTATCAATTTCAGAATGAATTTACTCCTGGGAAGTGTATGTCTGTTTGTAGCTTGGGCATGGTGGGGTAATTGATGTCCTTTCCGCGTCGTGGAATGCGTTTCACTTTCAATCGCAAGTGAGCTGTAAAATTAGGCAATTTGCGGTAAAGGATAACATTTGTCTATGGTGGATTATTTTGCGGCAGCCTCAGAGGAGCAGACTCAAGGACCTCAGTCGTGATGATTGTCTTTTGAATTACTAAGTTGTCTAAGCTGTCGTGTTCGAAAAAGTGAGTGAGGACGATTAATTCGTTTGAGTTTTGTAATTTAATTCAATTGTGTGGTTTCAAGAGTCCTTTTTACACATTTTGCTACATTTCTCATCAAATAAGGGACACTTACAAACTGGCTAAGGCAGACATGATCCTGATTTTCAGAAATAAATAGAACTAGCCAAGAGTTGGTGCTACTGTAGATGTTCAAGGAAGAGTCCATATACAGTCTCACAGGGAAGACGAAATGTCCTGCTCCCTTGCCACGATGCATATGATTTTCCAGTAGGATCTCTCCGTTATTTGTCAAGTTTGACGCTTTAACTTCTGTGTCCTTGCTCTTAATTCATGGATTACCTGCCAAATGAGCAGTTATATGGAAGGTTCTAGGTAGTTAGGTAGTAGGTACGTAGGTACGTAGTAAAAAATAGAAAGAAGATTCCTATGGACAATATTCTAATTAGGGCTAGATCCCTCGCTATAGCTGGACATCTTCTAAGAAAATGATGTAGAGATTCCTATTCGTGCAGTTTCTGCAGAAGCTATTGTGAGGTATTGTAAGCTTCTCCGCATAGTTCCCAATTCGCCAGTGTCTTCTGATTGTGGCTCTGATCTGGGAGAAGTGTTTACATTGCCTACCCTCACATGGGCAGCTCGTCCGCACGCTCATTAGCTTATCATTACTCACTCATGCGTCTCTGATGAAAGCAATTATTGATTGGACACCTGGATCAGTTTTAAGGATCTAATGACTACATCAAGGTTTTACATGGCAACTTAGTTGTATCTTGGTATGACCAAGTGTAGGCAGGTCGTTTCAATATTGCACGAAGCTCCGAATAGAAAAACTAGCACAATTTGGGTAACGACAAGACTGCTAAGTCAGTCAGAGAAGATTCCTACCTAAAATTGAAAATCGGTGTCCTGTAGTCAGTTGAAGAGGAAAGAAATTATCTTGGAACGTTTCCAAAATACTAAAGTGTCCATATAACTTAATGGTCCAAATCCCCTGAGCTGGATAGCACTACATCCAGCCGAGGGGAATCAGATGCAGGTTAGAACTTCTATTGGTCAAAATCTCCAAGCTTCACACGCTGATTTCTTTAAGAATCGAACGTACAACAAGTGTGTCCATCCATCTTTGGTTGGAGTCCCCATTTATTAGCATATGTTGCGTTGTAAACTTCTCTATATTGAGCTTCACAGTAAGTGAACGAAGTCGGATCTAGTCCAGGAGAGTTACAGACTATGTAGGTTGGGAAGAGTAATCTCATGAGCGTATCATATCTCCATCACTCTCCATGAGTTGCCCTATCATGAAGAGAAACTTTCCTGACAGCATTAAACCACCCACCATGACCCCGTCTTTATCTAGTGACCTTCCTGAGGAGTACCTCCACTAAATCCACATCATTTAGGTGCAATGATGTTGCCTACTGTTTCCCGCATAATTCTAGTTCTTAGCGTGACTACACTTAGCTCGTTAAAAGCCTCTTGAATAGCTTCAGTATAAATGTTGTTAGAGGCTCCTTTTATGTCTAGAAACCATACAGACAGACCTTTAAGGTAACCATACTTTTGGCTAGGTCATGTGGATTGGCAACGAAATACTGGACTAATTGCATTCACAAGAAGTTGCACTGATGCACAGGCAAACTCATTGTCCTTCTATGGGCAAAGACAACCAACACTTGGACATGATACGAAGAGAAACGACCCGTTACTGGTTTCCCTCTCCGTAGGCATTTTGGGAAGAAAAAATGGTTACGATCTCAGCTTTTACACTAAAAACTGGCAACCATACAAGTACGTGTCTAAGAACGGAAGAAAGTGCCGTCGAAGTCCTTCTAGACAAACTCGATTTTCATCAGCCGAAGTCTCCTCTATTGGTAAAGTTAGTGAAAGGACCAGGAATTCGACTCTGAATTCCAAGTTATTTAATGATCTTATAGTGGGAATTTTAAGATCAAGTTTTTTTCGAAATGCAAATCAAACACTGACACAGTTTGGTCAGCCACCCAGAGCGACAATACTGTCCAACTTAAGACCAATGTCTGGAACCTCTCGTGTCCAATAGCAAACTTAAAATCGACACCTTCCGACCTGCTATCAAGGACGCAGAGAATCTGCTTATGTTCTGCATCACCATCGCCTGGATTGTGTACTCTCATTAGAAGTTGCTATGATTCCAGTTTCTGTCCGTTTTTTTCAAACGGAAAAATTGTTGTGTCCTTTGAACAGAATTTTGCTTAGACTAGTCGATTTCTTAAGAGATTCGGATTCCGCAGTAACCCATCCAGTCCAATCTGTTGGCCATTGTGATCCATTCTTGTGTTTGAGAATCACAGGACTGCAGACAATGAAGATCACTATAGTAACCTTCCTGAGTCTCGATAGATCCCCATTCCACCAGTTTTCACTTTGTTTTGTAACTAACTGGTTTCTCCAAGTATTGAACCTCCTAATCCAGTTCCGAGGTTGAGTCCATTCTGTGATTTGGTATACTACCCAGCTCCGCCTTCACTGTACACTGAAACTTTGTCCAATCTATTCGCTTTCGGTTTAGGAATCTGTATCGCAAGACTATCATTGAAAAATATTCACCTATGGTCCGAATACGTTGGATGCTGTCCACTGGTTCATTAGCTTGGAGAGTTGGATAAGATCCTATTCCTGCGACCGTTGGAAGCATATAAATCCTTCTATCATTCTCCTCATTTCTCAGAAGAATGACGACTTTCCAATGTCTCTGCACAATGTCCAGGTACAGCAGAGCTCAGAGGCTACCACTGTTGTTACCAAATGCTTAAGGATTCACGGAGAATCCCAAGGATATTGTTATCCCCACCCACGTAACGTACTGAAAATCCCCATACATACAGGTATCCTTGTGTGGATATCCTGACACGATCTCACCCAGTAGCTATCCTCAATACGTCAATCTAACCATTGAATGAATGACAAATCTGTTTGCCAAGCAATCCGCGCGGTTTCTAAAAATACATCTTCTCATCCTCCGCACGGCCAATCATCCCACAACTGGCCCCAGGAGGTCGTAATCCCAAAGCTCTCTGACAGAGGTAACGATCAACATCGATACAAAGTACGACAGCCAGAGCAATTCAAGTCAAGGAAACCGAAACAGAAATTATTTTTTCATCAAGCAACGTTTGCATCCACCATACCGCGCCAAGGACCTGAACTTGCCCGTGAGAGTTAAGTCTCATATTAAAAGAAAATTGCCAGGATAACAGATATACCAACGCACACACATCGTTCAACATCAAACGTCCTGAGAATGTCGCCAAACAATTTACAAAGCAATCTGAGATTTTTGTTTTTTTTTTTATTGAAACATTCTTATCCTACTTGGAACGACGACGACGACGATGTTCGTCCTGGCTTACTCCTGAGGAGGAATGAAAGAACGGCACACAGTCGTGTGGAGCCATGTACTTATGTGGCGTTTAAGCTCTCAGTGATACGAGAGACATGGAGACGTACCAACGTCTCTGTGGATTATTATAGCTGTCACGGTAGACCACAGGACCAATTTTGAAAATCATAATATTCCTGTGAAGCGGTGAAAATTGCCCAGGATGAGTGATAATATGAACGTTTGTCAGGATATTCCGAGAAAAGGGATGGGCCGGGATGGTCTTTTGCATGTGAAAGGGAAGGTCGTCATCCGTTGTCGTGTGTGCGTATGATATTGAATCCGTTTTGTTATGAGAATTCTTTGTTGAAGTCCTTGCCACAGGAATGGGAAGCAATTTCAATTGCATGGCTTGTCCCAGATCGCTATATTTGTCCTGATTTTTATTTCTTCTTCTTTTTTCATTTTCCACGCATGGATTGAATGACAGATTTCCAAGAATGTGCGACAGGAGTGTGGGGGCTGCGGCAACAGGACGACGGGAAAGATGAAGTGATGAATTATTATTCCCCCTTCCACTGCGACGTGGTGGGTGCGTGGGTGATGGGAATCCGATTTGCATGCCATTCTAGATATTTGCGTTGCCATTTTGAATTGTCTGGCGTCGCGCGTTTTCTGAATTGAATTGACTCTTTGACGGGGTGTGGTTCGTCCTGACAGACACTTGAATGTACACACTGCAGTGGGGCGGTGTCAGTGGCAGTCAGATGTGTGTGCGTGAATAATCTATTTGTGTCTTGTTTTTCTTTACCGAAGGCGGGGGAGGAGAGGTAATTTATGCCTGAGTGACGGTCTTGAGACGTTTCAATCGATTGGCTGCCGAGTGTTTTTCTTAGGCAAATTCCACGAAATCTGGCTAAGAGGTGTGTAAGCCTTCTAATGCAAATAGAACGGAGGTTGCGGGAATTTCACAAGTCGTGGGCTTAGTTGAAAAGGGTATAAAAGGATTGTTGATGCGTACATTTGGCAGAGTTCTGCCACAGGGGAGGATCACATTCATAAGTTCAGAGTGTAACTGCGGCAATAATCGGCTGAAGAGATTGCCAGTGCATTGATTTGTAAGGATTTTTGAATGGAGAGTGGCTTTGGCGCGTGATGTCCGTTTTATTTTGGGTGGCATTACACGGGAAGATGTCTATTGAACCTTGTAAACTACCCTCAGCGTCTGCACTACTCCATGGACAGTATTTCTCTAGTCGGTCACGTTTCCCCAGCTCTTGCCTATAATAGGAGGCCTGTGGTAGCCTCTATGATGACTTAAATGACCCGCTAAAGCCTGGTCTGATCAAATAAATGCTTTGATCTCTAGAAGGACAAGTCGACTACACTCAGAGACTACTTAATGGCTGCTTTTCGGATGCTTCACCTATCGAGAGCCAATTCTAATCCATCAATCAACCAATGATGGAATAACAACCGTCTGACAGCTTCTGTGGATAATGCTCTTGGGGTTATATTCCATTCTAAGCATTTGAAGCCAAAACTTAGTGACTTACACATTGTGGCTGCTGTTCGGATACATTTGTACGAGGAAATATACCGACTGTGGTATTTCCCAAGAGTATACAAAGAGGCTGAGTATACGAACTTCGTGATTCCAGCCCAACCATGAATGTCAGTTCTAGCAGAAGGCATATACATAAGTAGGTTAGGAAGCACGCAAGGATACTGTTCATGCTAAACATGACTGAAGACTTACAGTGATAGTCAGGTTAAAAGACTTGAAGTCTGCTAAATAGTTTTAGTTTTTGATTTGTTAGTTTTCGAGGTAATTGGGGTGATAGGTTTTGAAATAGTCTAAAGAGGCGCTACGACTTTTGTGATTCTCTTGGAGATGCTGTGTGATTTTGGTTAATAGCTGAAATCAAGTTCATATTGAGGTGAAGTAAGTAAGATGAGGAAATGCATTGGCATGACATTCACATAAAATATGTACAGGAGTTTCAGTGTCTTTAAGCATGTCGGCAAGTCAGCAAAGTGTCCGATTAACTAATACCAATTTTCTTGAGGTGTGTGTCCCTACCTAGAGTCCCTTTTCTTTTGAGAAATTAATGAATGTCTTTGCATTTTGTTTTGGTTCCACTTATCTAGCTATACCTTTACCTGACTGAAGAATACATCATATAAGGGTTCAGGTACAATATATGGTGATTGGCGACTGGATCTGGCAAGTCGTTAGCAGTCTCATTGACAGTGTGTCATGAAACCCATGTTAGTACGATTTTATTGTGTAAATGTAGCTATAGGAGGTCGAAGCCAAAAAACATGAGAACTTTGAGAGGTGCTTGGCCATTCGATAAAATTGAATCTAACATAGAGCTCGGTAGAGGTAGAGGGTCCAAACGACCCCGTCCATACAAACGGCCTATACTTTGTCTTTCATCAACATTTCCAGTCTTAGAATGTTTTGATCAGGTTTTGTTTTTTTTTTTTTTTAAATTATGATCGCTAAGTTTTTTTTAGGTAGCAACCATGCCCATTCTCCAAAAACAAAACATTCGCCGCTCCCGAAAAGCTAAGAGAGGAAAGCTTTCACAAACCTTGACTTGACATGAATGTTCGCAAGTCAAGCGATCAGTTTTGTCAAAAGCACAGTGTAATCCCAGCTTGCAAATGGGGTAGAAGTGCGGTACTTTAATTTTTTTACTTTTTTCGTTTTCTAAAACTTTACCGGCTGTGTCTTTACAGTGTTTTCTTTTAAAAAGAAATATTTTGATAAAGTTTTTTTGTCCATTCTCTATAAATTCCTTAAAATATGGTTTTTTTGATTTATTTGTCTGTCGTTTTCTCCTTTGTATTTGCTCTTTGATAAAAGTGTTTCCAGTTCTGTGCGAGTGTGTGGTTTTTTTTTCAAATCGCCTTTGTGTTGATTCCTGTGAAAGTGTGCTAAAGCAGGAAAAGAAAATTCTGTGCATATTGTCTGGCCTACAATTTTTGGTTACCCTGCTTGCAGTTGCTGTTTATATTCCAAAATTCACGTCAATACTGTATCTTAGCTGCAAGAGTGGACAACTCTGTATTAGAGAAAAAGGGGTGAGTGTTATTTACATTTTTTTCCATACCTTGATCTCATTTAATATGCTTGTTACTAAGTCCGCCAAAACGTAGTTTTAAGCTATTCAAATGTGGCCTGCTTGCTCGTCGGTTAGAAGTCTGTACTCTGACTTCCTACCATGTGTTCAAGAGAAAATGGTTGACTGACAGTCATTTTGCATAAAGGGTAAAATTTTCTACCTTCTGGAATTCCATACTCCGGAACACTTGTACTCTCATGCGAAAGGATGACTGCTTGGCCCTAATTCTCACTCTTGAGACTTACTTACTTACTTACATAGGTAGCGCTATAGTTCGGGGTGAATCTGGTCCTCAACCAAGAAGCCTCTCCAGTTAGCCTGGTTCTTAGCTAACAGCCGCCAGTTAAGCACTCCAATTCGGTTCAGGTTCGCTTCTACTTATGCGCGCCACCTAAAGCGAGGTCTTCGTCTACTGCTTTGTCCTTCTGGATTTAATTCGAAGACTCTGCGGTTCGGAGCACTCTTGAGACGCCCTTGAATAATTGGTTGTGCTCGAGAGTAGCTAACATTTTACTGAATAAAGAAAGTTAAAGACATAAAATTAAGCTAGTGATGATAAAGTCTTGTACAAGACTTGTCGTTCAAGTCGATGTTGATATTCCAAGAAGCTGGCTATATCCCGACAGTTATAAGATTTGGCTGGGGTTTTATTTAGCAGAATTTCTCTTTCCCAATACTTGTCATCTTCTACTGTTTGCGGTCAGCTCTGAAGCATGTTTTTTGAAGGTTTCTCTGTTAGGCCTTCCTGTAAGTAGTAATTACCTTCGATTTTGGTTTTTGTCCAAAGTGCAATGCGAGTTGGACGATGAAAGATAGTGTATCTGCCTCTCATTGACTTACAAAACTTGTTCTGTGTAGTTCACATT
Organism: Xylota segnis; assembly: GCA_963583995.1. Lineage (NCBI taxonomy): Eukaryota > Metazoa > Arthropoda > Insecta > Diptera > Syrphidae > Xylota > Xylota segnis. Next base: position 10,285,432 of record OY757238.1, on the reverse strand, counting down.
AAGAGCTGTACTTCCGTTTCAAGTCCCTTCTCCATTTGTTTCCTCCTTGCAATATCCTTCTACCACTTCTCCAAGTATCCCCTGGAAACCCACTCAAGCCATTTGCAATGCATTTTCCTTAAAATCTACAAAATAAAACTCTAATCGATCATCGAATGATTCGTTTTTCCCTAAAACCGGATGCATACCCCATTTGTATCTCGAACTTCAATTATTGGAAATTTAATTGCATTATCAATCATCGCAGACACGAATCCGGCAAGAGGACTGCTGCAAAACATTGACATAGAGAGTGCCGACATCAGGACCCTTGAACGATGTTCTATCAACGATGAACCACCATCACAACCACCACCACCACCACCTGCAGTGTGGATTCGATATTATTTTAAACAGGAAGGACTGCTGCTACTGCTGCTACTGCTGCTGCTGGTGGTAGTCGTGGTGGGGGAGCTGCTACAGACACAGCACAGATAGAAACGGATTATGAATGCAAAATGAACGTCGTCGTAGTATACTCTCTCGATGGGTTTTGAATTTCAAATCGTGAAAATTGTGGTTGTTAACGGTGAAACAAGGAACATCAGGATAGTCACTAGGATAGTGGATATTATCGATTTCCTCCTCACTCTCTCTATCGTTCGGTAGTTGATGATGAAATTTTATTAATTCTCTTGACAAGGTAACAAGGTTATCCACTCGTTGGGCGGATGAATAAATTAGAAAGGAAGCGCGAGTCCTTTAATTCATTTTCAAAGTCATTCATTCCGCACTCTCTGCCAAATATCTAGCCCGTCTCACTCTTGCAGTTGATTAAATTCATCTACTAAACTGTGTAGCTTTTATTTTGATTAAAAAAACAAGAAAAAGAAAAAAAAGGAATATACGCCAGGATATAACACTTAACTAGAGTAACAGGATCCAATTGCTCTGAAGAGCAAGGCACACTGATGAGAAGAACCACTTCAACGTTAACAATCCCAAGGAGTTACGGATTACATCTACTCTCGACTAGAGCATGTAGCCACTTTGTGAGAATATCCTTCCAATTTTATACTCTCAGACTCGGGGAACGACAACAGCAGACCAAATGAAACCAAGAGCTATCCAGCTATACCTCCAACATCTGTGGCATTCTCATTTTAAAATTACTTCACGTACTGAATTGCACACGAATGCCAGATCACATGGAAGAGATACCGAAGATGACTAGAGGAGGTGATTTCCACCAAAGTACTGCATCTAGAGGGTCCTTTTTTTACCCCTCTTTTCGATGGGATGGCATGGAGAGGGCGAGAGAGAATGGAAACGCATTTAACTTGAATGCAACTGCAACACACATCTCAGCTCGTTTACTTTAAGAAACACAAACAATCAGCCCATCATGCCATCATCCTGTCGTCATCCACTAAGGGTGGGCAGAGGGGGCTGGTGCTAGAACGTTCAACATAGACAATTGCACGTATGTGTTACAACTTCATTACACTGGATCACATCCATATGTATATGCGGCGAGGGAAGCAACGGAAGCGGGTGTCCTTGATGATATAAATCCTCCTTACCTGGAATCTAAAATGAACCTCTGTGTCTACGTCGAGACGTGTCGTACTAAATTCACCTCATTTCGGCTGAGTGGTGTGCGACATCAGTTATATAATCGTTTAATCCCATCCTGTGGAGTGGAGTTGAGAAGGATAAAGGTATCCCTCCCACAACCATGGCCCGTATGCCATCACACCCGCATCCAGCACAAGAAATGTCTTTTAATTTGTCGCAATGAGTGTCGATATGGAAGCCGGGTGCATTGCATGCACTCCTGACAAAAAAAAAGGATAGCACCACTCGATGTGGGTGTATATGTGTGGCGTCTGACGATGATAATGATGGCAATCCTGTATAGTGCGGGGGGGGCTTTGTCACCCCTTTTTTTCTCTCGAAAATCGATTAAATTAACAAAAGTTTGAAAGTTCGGGTGGGGTGGGGTGGGTACACACCCGCTTTGACAGGTATTCTCCTCTCCTTTGTGGGTGTGTGTGTATGTGGAGCCCATTAGGTGCAAATTTAATTAGGTAATCATGTTTCGCTTTTGTGCTAGTTAGTCTGACGGGTTAATGGAGAAACGAATGAGAACGAGGTCACTTTGTTTTTTTTTTCCTTTTTTTGTGTTCTTTCTGTCTTCCTTGGAGTGTCATGCTCCGAAAATGAATTTAATTTGGTGTGCCATTAAAATTGTCAGCGACATGGTTCAGGCCTCCTCATTTAAATGAAGTGCTGAGTGGCTTCGCAAGGCCGTGTGTAGGCCTCATTCAGGCCAGAGGAGATCGTGAAATACACAATGCTTTTGCCATTAAAGATATCCTTAAAGGATACCAATTTTTATGGGCAATAAGAGTCAGTTTGGATACGGATTTGTTGTAATGTGGGTATCGCTCAACCTTTCCAAGGACTTCAAGAGAAGGGAGGATAGGATGATCCAACGAAAGTCTTTAGGGGATCCTCGTTGTAGTTGACCACTTCGTAGATAGTCTAGCAACTCCTTCGATTTCTGCTCTCGCTCTCTCTCTATAACTGGCATATCTACCCCTCTCCAAGGGACTTGTGAAAGTCTCTTACCCCAAATTGAATTTGATAAATGAAACAAAAGTAAATAGGTGATGATATACGGGTATTTACTCATACCCACTCCTGTTTTACCCTCAAAATCGAGACCAACCGCAAGGACCATTAATCGTCACTCACTGTCACACATTATGCTCGGCATTTCAACACAGTTTTCCTCCTCCCCCACCAAAAAAGGGGATGAAAACAAAAATCCATATCGCTGTAATTGCTTTCCAACACAAACACACACAGTCAGTCGAAAAAAGGAAAACAAAAACAAATATAAAATTGAAAAATGGCAGAAAACGAACACAAGGAACAGACGAAGAAGAAAACTACCCGCTTACCAGAATGAAAAATTGTATATTACACCTGTCAGACGGTATTAACACGTTTTCCATTCATCTTCTTCCCAAAAGTATACCAAAACGAAAACAACAACAAAAAACAAAAAAAAACCCATTGAATCAACCCTCGTCCTTCCAGTCTAACTCCATTGGGGTATCAAGACAGAGAATGGCCAAGCGCCGCCGCCACCATTAGAAACAAATCTCCCGAAAACAAAACAAACAAAATCCTGAACGAACGCAGACAGCTTTAACAAATGGTCCACGAACTGACCAGGGAATCCATTACGTGGAAGCGCCGGCCGCCGCGAGTAAAAAAACAATCCTACCCACCCCGCGTGTCCTGAAAACGCCGAACAATGGACATCGGCACGAAAGTCATAAAGTTGCGTCGAATCTAAACCTAAACCGAGGGGGGTGCTGCCGCCGCCGCTCAGTTGACCCAACACACACGCGACAAACATGCATTCAAGTGATATTGATAAGGACATTAGTGTCACCCCCACCCCAGCGATAGTGGATTCGAAATAAAATGATAAATGGGAGTTATGGAGAATTAATAAGAAGCTTCAAAGTGATTGAAAGGACACGATCGAGGGGCAATAAGATGTGGCGGCGGCGTGCCATGTCACCCCTAATCCCCGAGCCAATGCAACATGAGATTATTATCTTCGGGGAATTACGCGATATGCGATAGGTATAGCATATCCTTGCACCCAGCTCCAGAGAGCGCACAAAGAAAGGACTTAACATATTTGACAGCCAGCCCTGTGTGTGTGCGCGCACTTTTTGCATATACCATTAGGCAATGATGCTCCTTTTGTTTGTTTGGCCCGGATGAATGTGCCTGGAATGATGGGTGACAGGCAGCGAGGGTCGCTCGGGTGCGCGGATGTCCTTTGTGTGTGCGCGCTCCTGGAAATATATGGCAATTCACGAAATTACTCGGCAGCTACATATGCTATTGCCATCGTCAACGTATCTGATGATGTTTTTATGGTTGTGGTTATGATAAATGATTCCGATGGTGTGGGGGAGGATGTTCCCTGTTCCCTCCCGCATATATCTGGATGTGTGTGTGTATCTCTTTAATAAGTGTGTTTCCTTTTTTTTCTTTCGAGGGTGGGAGGGTTAAATTCATCGTGTGGGGAACATTAGAGTCGTCTTCATCGTTGTGTTGTCTGCCCAGGAGCAAGTGAATTTTGCACAGCTGCTGCGGAGACGGTTAAATAAAGAAACTGCGCTTCGGGGAAGCACCCGCATGAATATACTTATATATAAATGATTCGAAAAGAAATATGGATAAGAAAATTAAGGAGCAGATTAGACGATGATGGAGGATAAGGTGATGTGTTTTATGAAATTGCAAAGTTATGAGGTGTTTATTGTGAATGCGAGAGAGGAAGGATGCGCAGATGATGATAGTAAACAGTGCTGGGGGAGTATTTAAATTTTAGATAAAGTGAAAGGGAATCCTTTGTTCTTTATTAAAGAGTTTGATCCTTGTCTGTAGGGGAATGTAGAACGTTCTCTTCTAAATATTTAAAGCAAAATTGGTAGTGCAGGGGCGTATGGTTGTTTACCTGTTCTTGGAAATATATTGCAACATGAGCTCAGTGGTATAGAGGACGAGGGAGTTCCAGTCTCATTAGGATCGAATAGGTCTCGAATAGGGAACAGAATCCATAGAGATACACAAGAACAAACTAATAGTAATCAACCCGGGCCAAGGACACGTTGAACGAACGGTCTATCTGATTTCCTTAAAGTAGCAGTAGCTCAATCTTTCCAGCCTCCTCTCGACCTTTTTCATAAGTTGATGAAGGAAAGAAATATGGATGCAGTTTTTATATAAACGTTCGTCCTAGCGCGGTTTTCAACTAGCTGTTCTAATGTTTTCAGACAGAAGTAAGGCTATATCTCGACCCAAATCGTGCAAATACTTCGAGAGGAGGGACCATACACAACTTTCTTGACGAAAGTCGGTTGCAAGACATGAACTTTACTGTCTGAAGGTGTAAATCACCATCATGTAATGGTAATGGGTTCATTTCCCAGTTCTACAGATTCAATTATATTAACTCCCGCGTAGCTCCATCTAGAGTAAGGAAATTAACTAAGAGTGGAGATTCAAACCACTACAGACAAAGTTTGTGCGCTATTGAACCGTCTCTCCCAAATGTACAAAATGGAGGGAGAACAAAGTCCCCTGACATAGAATGTTTTGCCTGCCAAAACTTCAGGGTTATATCTCTTCACTGGGACATCCTGTATAGACAGTTCTCCATCGCTACTGACAAGAAGATAACATATAGAAGAATGAAATTGACCACTGTGGAACCCTTCTTGAATCCACTGATACTTCACAGTATTCAGCAAAGCATGGCAGACAGCTTGACACATTTTAGTCCAATCTTACTTAGATGACGCTGCAGCCCGAAGCTGACCTGGGCCCCAAGCAATTATCCCAATTTTTGGCTAACTGCCTCCAGTTGCGAAGTCTACGTTTCGTTGAGGTCCCCTGCTACTTGTACCATCTAAGGCCAGGACGTTGGTCTTCATTCGCATCACATCTTAGACGACTGATGCGTACTTTTCTAAGCCAGTCGGTGCTGCTATTCAGTTCATACAGTTGCCTATTAAATATTCTCCTTCAAACCCCGTCAACGCAAGCTGTGTATCCCTTCTTTTTGATATCATATACTTAGCCTTATCCTCATTTACAGATACGAATTACAGTCCTTTGGTACCTAAACTTTCTATTAACGAACTAGTTTACGTATATCCTTCCTACAAACATCCAATTCATCGATTTCGTCCTTGCATTGCTTTAGTTGCTGTACTGATTCGCGACTGTGTCCTGGACGCTATATCGGAGTATTTTTAATCAGAACTTTTAGTCTGACAATCCTTCTTGGTATTAGCCTCCTAAATCCTGGACACGAGTTCTATCAATGGCGGATCTATTGCAGTTTCGAATAAAAAATGCTCATAAAATATTTCGTCAACTTTGGAATGGGAGGTTCAAGGACGAACAAAAGGAAGTGGACTCAACAGGTCAATGGAACCCAGGGCCTATCTTCTTACAACCAGACGTTCGCGAGAGGTGAGACCGTAAAAAACGTTTAGGTGTTCGGACTGGGATTCTAACCTTGAACCCCTTGCTTCATAGTCCAACGCACTAACCACTGAGCCACGGCGCCCACTATCCGACAAACATCTACACCAAAACTCTGGCCTGCAGATCTTTCGAATCAGACCCTTTATGCACAGCAATCACAAACACAAATGGACCCTTCTACCATTTGGAAGTGTGCCTTTGCTTAAGGGTCCTTGTGCTTTTGCTTAAGACCTTCGTTACTGTAGCACTGCTCTGTAGGAATCCCCATATGCTAGTCCTTTTGAAAGGAAACAAAACAGCATTCAACTGCATCAAAACGTTACGATTTACATAAGTGAACCCATTATCCTTTCTCAGCAGTTTCCAATCAAAAATCCCATCTTCCATTTGCGGCTGGGCAGGGAAGTTCATTACTCCATCAGTATTCACACAAGAGCCCTGCATTTCAATTATTCAATACGGAGAAGCCGACAGCGAAGCCAACGCCAACACTCGACCCGACACAAGGACTTCAAAGGGAGAATCATTAACTCCAGCACCGGAGCACACTCATCGTGCGTATCCATTACCAAGTTGGACTGCAAACATCCCAGACGAAGCGTCTATTCCTAATTGGTATTCGAAGGATGGTACGGCCTACACTTACAAAACTTTCCATCTCCGATTAGGGGTTGACCGAAAGTCCTAATGATTGCAGCAGGCATCGTCGCAATGAGTGGGTGAATGCGGAATCGGTGCCTGCATTGTTGTCTGCGGTTTTTTTGATGGCAAGATCTGGGTACAAAAGTTTCACCAGGAATTGTCCATCAGAATCTTCACAAAAGGGATACAACAGTTATCTGCTCTTGAAGTCTATCAAATTACCCAAAGGAGGACAACAGGCGACAGGCGACGACAAGAGGACCAACCAAGGACCCCCCATTTATCAAATCACAAATCCATGTGTCAGTCATTTTCAGCTCACCGACACTTACATAAATCCCGCACAAGTGTGGGAGTCCTGACGGCTGGCATACGATGGCCGCAAGAGAAATAAAAAGGAAAATTCCTTATTAATTCCTGGGGAGGACGAGGGCTATGTGTGTGCGGCTAGGATTCTCCCCCACCCTAGGCTAGTTATTGTTGGCCATAAAGCTCGTGTTCGATTGATTGATTTGGTTAGTGTGGATGTGGGAGGGTGGTGGCATTGATGCGAATCCGAAAGGCTTTCATCAGCTTAAGGAGCCGCCATTAAATGCCACCATCCTCCTCGGCGGGACTCCTCGTATTAGCTGGCCTAGGCCGGCGGGAGTTATTAGTGAGTGATAATTAGTCTTCCAAGCTACATGCGTGTATGTATGTGTAGATGATCTCGATGATGAGGAGATATTAATTTTTATATGTTATCCATTTGGATAAATGATTTTCGATTGATTCTATGCGTGTTGGTCCTTTGATCCTTGGTACACATGGCCGTGGGGTCTGTGGGAAAGTTTCATTGTGTAGGGAAGATGGTGTTAAGTGGTATTAGATGATGGAATGTGTTGTTTTGCCGTTGAAGGAGTCTCGATTCGTTAGGCAATTTGTTAAGGGAATTTGTCTGCCACTTCGTGACAGTAATGGCAATAAAGGGAAACTGCCATAAGGACTTAGTTCGTCATGGTTATGTATAAAAATAGCCGTAAGTGTAATTTACTATGACATATCTGGGTCTTCTGGGAAGTGGGTCAACATGCTTGGGGTATTCGAAGGATGTGTGCTTCCTCTTGTGAACATTCTCTTGATTGGAGTGCATTGAGGATTAGAGTTCAATTCATGGTTTCGGAATGAATAATTTTTGAACTGAATTTATAACCAAGGACATGCAGGGTAGTAGCCAAATGCCAACGATAATCCAAAGATATAGGCGGGACAGTAGAATATCGGCTCTTCCTCTATTAGAACGGTTATGTGATCCTTGAAGGAGTATGGTTTGTCTTGCTTCATTTCCTGTCAGTTGACGTAAATTATTGCTCTGGTCCAGACCATTGTGCCTTGTTATGAGTCTCACCATCAATTATAGGTTTTGGAGCATTGGCGGGCACCTTTCATGGGTCTTACCTAAGAATAAGAGAACTCACATCAGAACCGAAGATACTACTCCTTCATTCTACTTGTGATTACATCCCTTTTGATCTCCATTGAGGTTTATTCCAGTAGTCTTGCCCTAGGACTACATTCGAGCTACACTTGTTAATACCACTTAAGTGCTTTTAACCAGTTGCGCCTTCTAGAATCTGTAAAGCTTAGAGGAATTGAAGCAATGTCCTTAAGGCAGTATGATCGACATTGATCAACATGCCGTTGCAAAGTACTTCCCTATCGAGTCTGCTCAACAGCTCAGTTATAACAAATCTTCAGGATGTCTACCCTTGTTATGAAGAGATGTTCTTCTATCCTGGCTAAGCCTTTGCGTTAGCTCTCCCAATTGTAACTTTGCAGGCATCAATTCGTTTCGTAAAAAGTCGTTTTCTACACGACGGTCAGTGCCACGTGGAACCTTATGTTGTGCCTAATGGATAAGTGAAAGGCCGAGAAGACGCTCCTCGTCCTTAGCAAAATCCAAACCTACGACATTGGTAGCATTTTCTTATCCTAGATTGCAAAATGTCTTAGGATCTACCATATTCTCAAGCAATGCTGGCATACCCCAAGCTCTTGTCTTCTGTTCCGCTTGCGGATGACAGTCCTCTTGACTTTGCTTATTCCTGCAGGACTTGAAGACCGAGACACCAAAATCTGGATGCAGTCATTGTGAGCAACTTAGTATTTTGATTTTTGTCTTCTGGCTGCTAGTGTAGCTTAACTAGGAATAAGTGGAGCTGAGGAATCCAATGGCTTGTCAATGCTTGGGATGCAAGCTCCTCCAGTCATGAAGTGGCGGATTCCTTAAGAAGTTTAATCGTTTCTTCAGTCCTGCAGGCTCTAATATCTAAAACGTTCACATATATTCGTCCTGTGCTCGAATACAACTTAAATATTTGGGCGTGTGCCCCTGCAACTTATTTCAGTCTCGTGTCCAGCGTCAAGCTATAGATGAATCGTTCAAATGTTCGATACCTATTAGTCCTGTGCCGATATTTCCACTGTCTGTCCGTCCATCAGAATCTGGAAAATTTATTTATTTCTGGTCGTAGTGTAAAAGTTATAAACTTGTCCTTTAGCCACTCAGGGCGCATGTGGAAAACCCTGTCAAAGTCAAGGACCGTCTCTAGTTACATAGCTCTCTTCCACCTCCTTTCTAACTTCAAATCTTCTCTATGCTCTTCCTGTTATTCCATCACTCAGCCCCAGCTCAGCCCCATATGCAGCTAGCACTCGAATCAACAGATCCATTGTGAACCTAGAACGACCATTGTCAAGTCCTTTTCAGATGCCTTTCTTCCTACATCCTCCGCCAGTTTATTCTCTTGCGCTAGATTGGGCTAGATTGGGCTAGATTTGGTTAGATTCAAGCGCTAGATTTGGGATTATCTTTTACAGAATTTTCCGGAGACACTGGGAGTGCACTCAATCTCCTATTCACCATCTTTTGAGGCACTATTCAGGCAGAGAAGACTATTCTAGCTTGGGACCTTCTTCTATCATGCGACCTGGTCCAAAACTGTTTCAGTGTTTCAAGTCCTTCTTTAATTTGGAAGAAGAGAATCCGTTTATTATTTCTAGTTTAGTAAATATATTTGGAATGTGATGGATCTAGGATGGGTCTAGGTAACATCGTCTCTATTCAGCATGACCCCACCTTCGTCGTCTACAGCTCAGTACCTTTGACCCATTTCACCACATTATAGTTCGGTAATTGGTATCATCGTGGCGCAGTCTGTGCATGTCTCCCAGTCATAGATGATTTCTAATAACAGGAATTGGTATGCATCAGGTTTTAGTGCTTAGACCACTTCTTTTCATCACTCTACTGAATCTTGCTCCATAATGCTGCTTTGGCTGGCTGCAGGTGGAAGAAACTAACAGCTAAGGATATTCCCAAAAAAAAAATACAGATTTCCACTCTATATGATGGTGTATTAGCCACCAGGATTGATTTAAGGCACATATGCTGCAAGACCATCGCCTTTGATGTGTAACATTTGTGTGACACGTCCATGGACCGCTCCTCAAAACGCAAACGAGAAGCTGGATGTCAAGTCTCATTATAATTTAGATATCTCTCCACGACACAGGACACAGATTATCTCATTAAATGTGTATTTGTTGTGACTCCTGTTGAGGATAATTCACTGGGGCACGTGATGGATGTACCAAGTCAAAATCACTTCAATTAGTCACTGCACACCCTGTACAGCGTGTGGCACGCCATTAACAATCTAACGCCAATTACATATATACACTCTCGACTACAACGCGCGCAATGGGTATCCCCATGATATCCTTGTTATACAACATACTGAGCGCGAGTGTGTGCGGTATGCCCCAGGGGCATTGTATACACTCGATGTCATTATTTGACAGTTTTAACTGATTATTGTCATCCTTTCTGGGTAATCCATTACAATGTATGCGCTTGGGAGGGAAGTACCCAGGCGCATCTTGCGCGCCATTAAAACCAGACATGGGTCAAGTCCCTCGGGGGCGGCTGACCTCTTGTATGTAGTATCATACAATCCGTCAGAAACACACACGCGAAAGAAGAAAAGAAAGAAATCCTAATCCTGACAGCTAGCCAGAGGGGGGCCATGCACCAGAAGAATGACCCTCACCCTCGTCCACTTTAGTAAATAATTATTTTTCGCCTGTGAACCATTTAAATTTTTTTTTAATTATTTACTGATTGCAAGCTAATTGTAAACTACACCCTGCGCTGAGGCGGCGACGGTGGCGGTGGCGGCGGCATCTTATCGATTTATGGACTCGTTCAGGTTTTTATTCAGTTCATTTGCCATTAAACCCGTAGCCGTGTTATTAATTCCGTGCGTTTAATTTATGCCACTCATAATATTGTTTTTCCAATCAGAAATGCAATCTCTTTTGCCGATTCTGATTCCGATTCGGGTTCAGGACTCTCGCTCTCCACTTGCCAGTGGGAGGGGGCTGAGTGTTATCCTTCCTTTATTCCTTTTCATTTGTGCAATTACAAACATGTATGCACACGAGAGTGTGTGTCAGGCAGTTATGAAATTCGAAAAATTTTATTCATTTTTAATTTGAATCCGAAAAATAATGCAGATATTAAAAGTGATAATGAAAATCGAGGACAATACACAGCCATACAATGCGTGGCGGGGTGTGTGTGTAAGGGTGGAATTTTTAAGTGGAATAATTGCGATTGCAATTAAAAAATGTTAATAGTCCTTGCGAACGCTATCCGATGCTTATACCCACTACATGTGCTATGAAGTGGGGACGAATTGAAGGTATAGTGTGGAGAACAGATCAAGGACATTGCGAGTAAATGGTTCAATGAAGCTAACGACAGCTGGAACTGGTTTAATATTCAGCTCAAGAACAGGGGACAGTATTATTGACTTACATAGGCATTTGTGCATGACATTCGGACAGCGACATCGATCACTGGTCCTTGCCATGAATTCCTTTACTCAGTCCTTCATCTGTGTAAATCAATTTAAATGCAAATGGTTCCAAAAATAAAAGTCACCAACTGTTCTCTATCTAATGTGGATCCTACGAGTCTATAGCGCCTTGAATTGTCTTCAAACTCGTTTGATCCTTCCACAACAGTGGAGCGTAGTGGTCTATAGCGTCTAAGTTGGTGATGCAACCATTCTTTCTGATTTTCTACGAAATTAATTTTAGCCGCTTTTGTATCAATATTTACATCCACATTCTTCTATGGTCGGAAGGACACAGAGACATTGTAGACCATTACAAGGCTGAAGAGCTCGTCGGACAAGGTAGAATCCACGCGATCCTGTCTAAAGGGTGGAGCCAGGGTATAGTACTTGTTACTGCTTATAGTAAAGCCAAGTATAGAGGAAAATCTTTCTACTTATAACATTTCTGGACAGATCTGGCATAGACTTGATTTGAAACGTAGTGAAGATTTGGATCTGTTGTTAGGGCTTCACAATCTATGTGTAGGTATGCATTGGTAACTCGAGTTTTAGCTGCATATACGTATAACCACCCCTTCTTACCAGCCTTCTTAGCGCAGGACTATTTCATAGAAGGTCGATTATTGTCTCCTTCTTTCCCTCGTCTCTTAATTAGAGAACACTTCGAGCCTTCTATCTCATCAGAGAATACCCCATGAGGGCTCTGGTTTTGATCCTTTGAAACTAATCTATATCCCTGATCTGTATTTAAGTGAGGCCAGTTATGAGAGACAAGTGTTGTCGCTTCATGTGGAGTTTTAGCACTAGCTCCTTAGGGCTGATTCTATTAAACCACTTTAAGTTGGCCTCATATGGCTGTTGCTTAGCCATTCACAATAGTCTCAAGGTAGTATCCTTTCCTTTCAAAACTTATTTAAGATTAATTTTAAAATTAAATTCTTGTAGTAAATCAATTTTATTAATATTTGTTTCTGTTTTTTTTTTCAGGTGAGTGCTCATGATTATGCCTTAGTGTTGTAGAAAAATTAAAGGTTCGTACTCGTAAAATTGTTAAAAATATATATTTTTTTTAAAAATTCTCAAATTTTGAATAATCTCATGCTTACATATGAAAATATGTTATAAACAAAATATGTCTTTGAATAAAATAAATCAGTCTACGTCTGAATATTTTGGCCCACTTATCCGATTGACCTAACACATATTTCTTAAGTTCAGAGACCTGTTTTGACCCACATATTCGAGAATAACATCCTCCTTATCCCACTCACTTTTAGAAAAAACAGAGTTTTTCAGTGATTTTTTCTTAAAACTCGATAAACTCGATTAGCTGAAGCTAAATTGTAGGCTCAAAATGTAGCTCAAATGTATGACAACGCCCACTTTTTGTGGGAGTTTTTCTTTGAAAATCTTTTTTTTTAAATTTTGTTTGAAGGATTTGAGTTTTTGTTTGACAGGATTATATGATTACTCCATGACTAGGGTTGACAATGGATCAAAGTCATATTTACCTAGGTATTCATACTAAGTATTTACGAAACACACGAGCGCTGTCGCGAGGGTCAGCAAATAAATGATCGAATTTGTCCCTTAATGGTCGAAAGGATGACAAAGTACATCGTACCTTTTGGACTGTCGTACTTATCCATTTAATGACTCCTCGTGCTTTGGTACGCAGTGTATTGCTGTTACGATATCCTTTCCTTGAAATACATTTGATACGTGGCTTGCCTGACCTTTACGAGTTCCATGCAGGAGCTGTCAATGGCCCATACTTCTTCTCTAATAATTCTGGCAACACAGTCGCAGTTAAAAAAGTCCCTTACTGGGTCATACTTAATGACTATCTTGGGAATCGATTGAAATCGAATGACTTGGAGGATATGTGGATTCAACAACTCGCTGCCACATGTCACACAATCGGCCAAACAATTGAGTTACTTAAACCGAAGTTCATTGAATGTGCCAACAAGTTCTCCGCCTAGTTTGTGCGATTTGAGGGTTTGAGACTATTTTTTGGTTCAACTCCATGATGTATGGACAAATACTCCAGATGACCCTTTATATCCGCTCACCAAGTAGAGAGGACTTCAGTTTCTGGACCCTGTCCCTGAAGAAGCCTACGAACGCTAAATGCAGTCGAACTTTTAGTGCCCACTTTTCGATTACTAAATGTTCAATCCTGTATGTCTGTATGTCTGCCTGCAAACCCCACTGTTTGGCTGAAAAATCAGATGACAATGCATTGAGTGTTAGCTCCCGAATTTAATACAAATTTGCCATCAGCTCTTATGCATATCGCAATTGCAACAAGGCGTCATAAAGTCCGATGCAGTCACTTGCGAGTTGTACGACTTTTCAATTTGTATTCGCTTTTAACCCCGCAAACGTCAAGGCCATTGCGAAATGCAAAATAAATTGAAGTCGCATCGATATCCGGTCGTCTAGTGTGTGGTGCTGGTTGTTCTATTTGTTTTTGACTTTTCTCATCAATTGTTGGTCGGAAGTTGTTTCGCGCGCGGGTCACATTCGCACAAAACAAAAACCACGAGAACTATACAAAAAATTTCCAAAGCTTGACAAAAAAAAAAACGAATCCTTGAACATTTCGAATTGACATATCACGATATGAGATCAAACGAGCAGTCTGCTGTGAGCGATGGCCAAAAAAGATATTCCGGAAGCGCACCCTCGCCTCCAAGCGGAAGCTCCATCAATACGGCGGGCTTGACATTTGTGGTGGCACAAACCGTTCGACTGCGATTGAAATGATATTGTTTCGGTGGCAGCTCCCCAATTGCAGCGGTCATATATCAATTCCAATTTATCCATCGGGTTTTATATCCAACTTTGTTTATTTATTCTTTGACGTATCTATCGAGTTTTTTTTTTATTATTATTCGATTCTGACGGCAGGAAACAGGAGTTTTTTGTTTTCTGTTTAAGTGAAAGGATAACATCGGGGGATGACAATTAATGGTAACTGTTTCGGATTTTTATTGCAACGATCGGTGAAATAGGTGCACCGAGTTGATAGACAGTTTGTTTAATGAAGTCAATTGGTTTTGATTGTTGGTAGTTGCACGTTTTGGAGACACTTGACGTCTGACAGGTTCTCGTAACTGGAGCGGGTAGGTTTACAAGTACAGCGGTCGATCGGGATTTCAGAGCTCGAAATAGACTCATTTCAAGAAAGACTCTAACCCACCGGATATCCTTACACAAATTTGCTGATGCTCAAGGCGTAATGTGTTGAATTGGAATCCGAATTGGTTCGGTGTCTTGATGGAAACATAAATCCGAACTTCTGACGGAATCTCAGAATAGAAATCCTTGAGAAACCTAAATGGAGAAAAAGGACACACGTTGTGAGAGGGCTGTTCAGACTCTCTGAATCATCCCGGGATTGTTGCACACTTGTGGATGGTTAATGGTGGCTTTCCTGATAGATCGCTGAGGTGCGTTGTCTTGCCTCTGCTTAGAGTCAGGTATTCACAAGGAAAGTTAGCCTTGGTTCCTTCAACATCTTTGTATTTAGTAGAATTCTTCTTGGGTGGGCATCCCAATGTTTTAACATTAAGGCCAAAGTCAAGGGATGGTGTTATACAATCGGAGTTATTTCCCAATAAAACGGCGGGCGATGTCTCTTTTCTTCCAAAAGTTGGATTGGTTCAAACGTAGAAAATTCTTCGCAGGCATATCTGAGATTTGGAGCGGTGAATGGCGTGCACCTGGCTACCAATTAACTCGAAGCCCCGGCTTGGGTTTAAATCAATTCGATAGAGTATGGTCCTATTGTTTATTTATGAATAGCTAAGGAGCGATAAAAGTGTTGGATTCGGTCAATAGTACTATCCAAGTTGGAAAAGTAATCCTGCAAATTTCCTAATGAGACGTAAAACTGTGTAGGATTCACATCCGCGGGGATATTCCATGCAATTGCACAGTGAACGAGCTGACTAAAGAGAAGAATCAATTGGTCTCCTCCTGCATGCCCCCACCACAGTGTCCTGGTTTCATTTAAATCTCTGTTCCGATCGTTATTCATAGAGTAGTAATGGGATGCTTCCTTGTATGGTGCATCTAATGGTCTTAACTTTGTTGGTTGAAAGACCCTTCCCTGGCAAGGAAGACTGCTGAATTCTCTGTGATAGGTTGATCTTTGGATTATGTCTATCCTTCCATGTGAGGTGTCTGAAGAGTTCGACCTTTTGTGTAGGGATGTTGAACTGCAGACATCTCTCGAACATAGTTTGAAGCGAAGGTGCAAATTCATAAGCTCGAGTCTTATACTTATACGTTCTTATACGTTCTTAAGAAAAGTTCTAGGGTCTCATTGAGGAATCATTAAGTTTTTTGTTGAGCTGTAGGCACTTTAGATAGGAGTGTTCCTTTGTTTTACTTGTTTTCAGTCAAGAGGATGGTTTGTACGTACTATGTCCCAGACGTTACTGGATAAGGACGTCGAGTTATCTTAAAGCACGTAACTTACTCGACGGGCATTTAACTTCTGAAGAGCTTCTCCCTGCGGCACGACAACCTTCCACTCCCTTCAATCTGGGGCATGCTACTCCCAGTTGTCCAGATCAAGAACTCAGGGATCTGTGAAAGCTTGATCCTTAAAACCGAGAATCAGTCTTCCTTTTCATCTCGAGCCTGGGAGCTGGAATTCCTTTTTACTGAAGCATGCGGCAGGAGAAAAGGTCGATGTGATCGAGCTAGTTTAGTCGACATGTTTTGACTTTTTGAACTACATTTACATCTTGGTACACCTCATACAGTTCGCGGTTGTATCTTCTCCTCTTCGTACTCTCCTTGCATACGAGACCGAAAATATGATGAAAAATTTTTCTCTGGAAAATGTTCGAAATCTCCTCTGCTTTCCTGCTTATCGTCCAGAACTCGAACTGGCAGGATTAATGTTTTATACCAGCGTGGTTATGACTGAGTGCAGATATTCACACCTCCTGGCTTTTCATAGACAAAGGATACTGTCGAATTCTGTCACATTTATGGCACTTTGCAGTGTTTAGAGAAAACCCTTTCAAGTCTCTATATGCTAATGTTTCCAAGGAAAATCTCCATTTCCAAGAGATTTCCTGTTCCTGTCAGTGGATTTCAAAACTTTCCACCCACACACAGTCCCATTAAGTCCTACACAGCACTCCTAGAGACATAAGGACTCATCTTCTAAGGAAACCCAACAAAAAAATAAGGAAACCTCAATTCCAAGACTCGCGTGCAGACGAAAACAATTTATTTAACATTCATGTCGGGCGTAATAAACATCCTGCACATTTGGCGCGCGAACTGGAAGCGATAACACTGATAAATTTCAACACATTTACTTCACCTCTCAGCTTTCGGCTTTCGAATTGCGAGCGGCTCCTATCCTCACCATAAAAACCAAATTAAAACCCATTCTTGGCTCCCGGAGTGCTTCCTAGTAGGTGAGTGAGTGGGTGGGTGTCTGGGTGGCTGTATGAGGCTCATCCTTGTACACCAGACCGTGTGAGGTAAAAATAGACGCGCCATCGTAAAGATAAGAAATTCTTTAATCACTTCTCGTCTGTTCCTGTCTAGGGATATTTTTTTGCTGCCACCCGCCCCGAAAAGAAACGAAAGCGCTTTTAAAGTGTCCTTTACGTCGTGTTAATTAAATTGAAGGCGCAAATTAATTGTATCAGCCTGTCTGCATTTTTGTTTCTTTGTATCTTTGTATCTTTGTATCTTATGCTCCATCGCTCAATTGAATCCATTCAATTTGAATAATGGAACCAGACACACTAAAATGAGATTCACAACTAGCACACTGGCAGAGGACGAAATCAAATCAAAGTCTTTTCCGAAGCGCGCCAGCTCTGAGGCATTCAAGTGTCACTCCATCTATTTTGCAGCGAAACTGTCACGCCGCCTCGTTCAGCTCATTCGTCTTTTGCACCTTCGCTCGGAGTCTTTCGCAAAAGTCGAGATTTTCTTTCTTCTCTTTCCTTCATTTACTTTTCCCATCGAGAACTTTGACATGCCGGAGAGTGGGCAACACCAAAGCGAAAGAAAAATGAATGACAGCAACTTTTTGGCATGCAACGTGACTGCGCGATGGAAGCCAAGCCAACACCTTTTTGCGCTTTTGATTGATGGATGAACGACATGATCTTCCAGCAAGCAATCATCGATGTCCATTGGGTCCAATGGCTGTTGAATGACAGCTGGAGATGGATGAATGGACAGTGGAATTTGCAGACGCAACAAATCGTGTCAGCAAATCTCAAGTCACTCGGGTCAGGTGGAACTTTTTCAAGAGAACACTTGGAACTTTGCGAAGAGCGTTTTTGCCCGTTAAGTGGTAGTGTTCAACATGAATTCAGAATATTATATTCGATAAAAGTTGATGGTGTCCTGTTGAATGCGGGACTGATGGTGACAAATGGTTTTGGTTTGATGGTTCTTGGATGTGTGCTGTGGTGAGGCGAATCTAGAGCCATCCAGTGGAGTTTAGGAAGAGGATTAGTTCACTCACTTCTGGTCCTGGCTAGTACTGTAAAAGTGCACATATAGTGGAGGATTATTTCTTTGTTGATAGCGTTATTGGAACAACTCCTGTACCGGCCAGTGTCCCATGTTTATGGCGGGAATATTGGCAATATCTAGGCCCGTTCTGTTTTAGTATTGCTATAGCTTGGCCACATCTTTCTGGATATCACGCAGTTCGTTAGCATAAACCGTGTAAAGTTCGCCTTTCGAAGAAAGATTGAGCAGATGTTTGCCTTAACTGGTTCGAGAAGGGTATGAACAAGTTCCCCAAGTGTGCAATAGACGGCTGGAACTGATCCTAGACTGACAAGTCCATCAGGAACCTCGTTCATATCACCGTTGGTGCAAAATAAAACCCTACGGGGATCATGTAGTCTGTTGGCGTTGATACGAGTTCTCCAGAATATTACTATGTCCATAGGGTTTCACAGTCCAGTATATGAACTCTCTGTGTCCGTCCTGTGCGGTAAAATGTTTGTAATATGTAGGTCTAGGGGTAAGAGGTATAACTGGTCTGGTTTGATCATGTTATAGGCTTTTTAAGGCCCGGCCACGATTCTATTAATTCAGTATTGAGCCTACTACAGCTGTGTAGTTCCCTCTGCTTGAGGGGCCCATCTTCTGGCAAAGGTTCTGTTTCTAGTTAAGTCTAGGACCTAGGTTGACTCCTAGGCACAGATGCTGGCACAAAAAGATGGGAAAAGTATTTGGTCGAGTTATGGTGGTGCTAAGCGTCAATTCAGTTTTATTCGGGTTAACTCTTAGGTTCAAATATTTTGGCCTAGTCCCAAGCATAGACCAACTTTGACTTAGCTCTATTACGGACTCCAGAATTCCTTCAGTGTGTACATACATTGTTAGAATGTTCATCTATGTCAAGCTTTACCTTATGGTGACCTCTTTCCCTAGATCTTCCTTTTGAGGTATGCGTGGTGAGATTTAAAGAGAGATGACTCGATTGTATTTCTGGAACTAACTTGAGGATCTTTATTACGCAGGAGGTCAGACTCTCCAAGTCCATTTTATGCCCGCTCCTTCCACCCGAGGAATAAAGACGACTCTTGTTCGTCTCCATGAATGGGGTATGTAATTTATTGCTACCTTTTTTAAATTTTTGTAGCTTAATGGACGGTTTCCTCTAGGGCTGGCAATTTAAAAGGAGTGAAACTTATTTTCTTACTTCAGGTGGCGTTACGGTCCGCGGTGGACCTGGGGCTTAACCATCAAGCCTTTCCAATCAGCTCAGTCGTTATCCAGCTTCCTCCATTTTGCTCACCAAGTTGGTTGACGTCTCTTTCCACTTGAGCGCGTCATCTTAGGCGAGATCTTCACCTATTGCACCTTACGTCTCGTGTGGACTTGAATACTCTCCAGGCCGGAGCATTGTTGTCCATCCATTTGAACTTATCTGACTAAGTCGATGTACAATCATACAGCTGGGGGCCAAAAACCACCAGCAGTGGTCTCTCTTGTTAGTTTTTTTAGCTTCATCCACCCATAAAGGTTGATGATTATGTACCTGTACCCTACCAGAACCTCACCAACATTTTGAAAAATCTCCACTGGTAGGCCATCACAACCGCCGGCTTTGTTGCTCTTCAATTCTTTAATAGCTGAGCCAACCTCTTCAAAACAGAAGGGGGGATGGCATCTTGATTGACTGGATGCGGGTTCTCTTCTTAACTCTCTCTACTTGATGCCGAATAAGTAGATCCTGGAAATGCTCCTTAAATACATCTACTTTTCCCTGGGCTTCGGTGACAAAATTTCATGTTTCAAAGACAATACGTTTCGGGCTTGGGTTGCTTGGCTTTTCCAAAATACATCCGGGGGTTGTTTCTATCGCGGGTTTGCTTGAGCTGGCTCGATACTCTTCCTTTGATACACTGTGTCATTTAATTAATGAGCCGCTGTATGCTGCTTCCATTGCGAGGTGGTTTCTTCGGTCTCTGGGTTCCAATTTCACTTCTGTCTCCAGCTACGAAATTGACTAGATCTTCCTCCCAGGAACCGAGGACACACAGCCCTGTTATTGTAGAAATCTATTCCACATCCTCCTGAGATTATCCTTAAACACAAAACCCATAAGGAACTGCAATTAATTTCATCAATTTATCAGAGCGCTCCGACCAGGGACTGCCATTGTCCTTCCTGCGATGTGTCGTACCCACCAAATGAAACGAAGGAGTTATTAAACGACACCATAAAGGACTTTGCTCGTATTATTGTTATCTCCTCCTGTGCTGCGTACATTAAAACTAATGTCACAATTGTGAATTTAAGAACGGAATGGCCCCGGTATATGCGGGGTATGTGTGCCAGTTGCCCGCCTAATCATACAGAGCTTGGCGGGAAAAGTTTTTTCTGTTATCCTGACAAAACGATGAGAACTTCAGCGCGCGACTACAATGACTATAACGACGACACGGAGACAGAGACGACTACGACGACGACGACGAACGATGGTGTGTGGCAGATTGTTGAACGCGGATGCAAGGTTGTCGAGTGTCGGAAGGAAGCTAATTGAAAATTATATCTCTCAGGAAATTTTACACAAAAGTAATTCTGTTGTGTCCTGGAAGTTTACTCTATATCTGTCTCTCTGTGTGTGCCTGTGTGTGTGTGTGTATGTGTGACAGAAGGAGTACGAGTGAGGTAACAAATGATGTAATTAAATTCATAAAATTGTCAAACACGTTAAGTGAATGCGTAATTCTTGGCTGCTTTCCTCGTTTTTTTTTTTTTTTTTTGACAACATGTGGTGTGGGCTCCTGGGATGTGTCAACCACAGCCACCACCTCATAAGGTGACAATCTATAAAAACAATCTTGTTGTGGGTGAGATTGTGTAATAAATCGAAATGTTTGACGCTATAACAGGAAACTTTTTAATTGGCCACAATTTGACAATTATTCTTGCTGTCACGATGGCAACATTAAACTGTAACTGAGTAGTCTGCGAGCACACATATGTACATTTGTATGTATTGTCAAAGGGGGGGTTGGGGCGGTGTTTTTTGGGATCTTATTGTGTTCAACTGTGAAATGGTAAATGAGTCTGAGATTTATGGCTTTGTCTACGAAGTGCTTCCTTGAGGTTATAAGACGCCATAAAGATGAGACAACGATAGGAGCTATTTTTAGCATTCGGATGCTTAATTTACATGAGAAGTACTTTGGAATATTAGCGTACTTATTAAAGGGGATAAAACTTAATGATTTCCATTACAATCACCGTGGGGTTACAAACGGTGATTTATGTTTTTGCAGAACTGTAGGGTAGGCATGAAGTCATAGAGGTGTAGGGCTGTCGTACCGATCACAAGCTCACTACTACTACTTACTTACTACTGCTTACTAACTATTAGTCCAAGAGGATGCTACCTGTACATCACCTCCTGTGAGATATAATATTTTAGAACATATTCTGTTCTGAATTCCAGGATTAGGGTGATATAAGATGTTGATCTGTCCCATTATAGTAATTCAACCCTAAACTGGTTCCTTTAAAAGTTTCTGTGCCCCTTTAGCTTTGGTTATTGCAGAGGGTAATATCCGTCTTTCTTAAGGAGATGATAATCTTCCTGTCAGTACTTGTACTATCAGTCCTGAAGGTTACTTAATGCTTGGATTATCAACTCTAAGCTAGGGAAGACATCCACTAGAAGATCTGCCGGTATAGGGAGTCCACAAGGCGGTGTTTTATCTTCTCTTCTTTGGAATTGGGTAGTTAACAAACTATTGATGGTCATAAAGGGCAAGCAATTGCCTATGCAGATGAGATTCCTTTAGTTTTTAGTTGGGTAAACCTAAATTCTCTAAAAGAGCTTCTACTTAACCCTTTAAACAAAATAGCTAGTTAACGGGGTTTGAGTAAAACCCTACAAATCTTCTTCAGAAACTTCCATTAGTCGACCCTTCCTCTCACAATGGTATCAAATAAACTTTCTCTGATAAACCAGATTATTTGGGTCTTGTTCTGGATAAGAAACTAAGTTAAGGCTGGTAGGTGCAGGTTACTACAAGACATCTATTGCTCTCTACCTCGGGCTTTAGACTGATAGTCACATACTGGGTGGATGTCTTCTGCTCTGCAAGGTCCGATTTACAGTTTGTCTGTGCATATGATGAGCTATACATACGAATACAACTCTCTCGGGGGCCCTGGACATTTTTTTTTTATCAAGCTATTGGCAACGAGTACCGCCTTGAAGCAACTACACCACCCTACGTCTAAATATTGACATGAACTACCTTGTCGTCATCCCCTCGAGATTAGGAAAGCATTGTACTGTGTCCCAGAGGGGACCTCTACATAGGCTCCTAGGAATATACCTGATAATATCTAATAACCTAAAGCATATTTTGTTGAGGATATAATAAAATGAGTTCAATAATCCAAGCACTGCAAGTTGTCAGTAAATCGTGTGAGGAATCCTAGAAGGATTGTACTGTCAGAGATACTACCTGGGAAATGGGTGTCCTGCGTTTGGGAACTTTTTAGTTCTTTCACAGTGAATCCTCCAAGTGTTTCCTTTTCACTTTCTTAGTTTAGATATTCCCTAGGGGATATCTTTGCTATCCTCATTTTGCTTTAAACCTTAGCCCCTTGAGATAGATAATAGTTATGAAGTTCAAGGGCTTGTTAAGACCTATCTTGAGCATAAATCGGTAGATTTCCAAACTGATGTACTTAGGGTCCCTAAGGAGTGTCTTTACCCATTCTCCTAGTCAATGGTTGCTGGTGGCTCCATGAGATTTGTTTTCTTTCACTTTTCACAGCTTTTCACCTATCAGCCTCTTGTAC
Organism: Xylota segnis; assembly: GCA_963583995.1. Lineage (NCBI taxonomy): Eukaryota > Metazoa > Arthropoda > Insecta > Diptera > Syrphidae > Xylota > Xylota segnis. The sequence continues at coordinate 10,262,477 of OY757238.1, read as the reverse complement.
CACTTCTCCAATTGCACTGGAGTGGTCGCTAGTGCGCTTGTCCCCGAACCACAAAAACTCTTTATGGTGATGTTTCAGGTTAAGATTTTGTTGATTTTACCCTGATTTCCTTGATGTTTCTTGAAGCCTGTCTTGAGGTCAAGGGCTAGGTATGTATAGCACTATGATGGCAGTTAGTTAAACTCTGCTGAACGTTCTCCAGTTCAATACATCCATGGTTCATCATTCTGGCCTTAAATGAGTCCATGACTTAGCTGGTTTTGGCCCAGGCTAGTTCTGATGAATATGTGTCTCTTAATTGATATGTAGATACATAGGTGGGTAGAAGTTGATACATCACTATTCTATGATGATGTGTTTTAGTAGCACTTTAGCACTAAAGCTTTGTGCTAAAAGATGAGAACGGAAATCATATACAATCATCCATTGGCGCTAAGCTTTTTCTTACGAATTTCGTTAAGGTTGTTAAATAAGATTTTCCCCAATATGCGATGTCTGATCCTGCCTAGAGCTGGACCTCCGCAAAGGGATTTTTTCATCCTCACAATGTGAATGTACATATGGACCAGTGACCCCCTTTAATCGCTACGATACTGGCAATGTCTGGCCGAGCCATGTTTTCTATATCTTGTGTGCTGGATTGGTTGTAGTGGAACCATATTTGTATTAACATGACACAATTCTGCAACCCAACTCACCTGGTGTTGGACTCTGACAGAAAGTATAAGAGAGTTCTTCCTTTCTTTCTAAACACACTTCGCTTTCGAAACCTCTATGTTACTGTACACTAGTACCCATAAGAAACTATAATTCTATACTAAGCAGCCTGGCTGTAATTAAGATTAGATATGTAGATGCTACGGATAGCTACTCAATTTTCTTCCAAAAAGCGTTAAAGTTTGAGTACTGTCAGTTTTTCAGCCTGGAATAAGCTAGATAAAGTTAGGGTGATTCTGATATTTTCGAGAAAAACCAAGCATCTACTCCACACCCCGTTTTTGACTCATTTATTTCCTGTCCACCCTGGAAAGACTACCATGAAATCTTTTCTAAAATTCAGTTTGAGGATGGTGCAGTTGGTTAGAGTCGTGGCCAAATCTCTCACAAGTCCAGAATGTTGCTATCACCGTCCATTTAGCATACCAAGAACATCCTTCTCTTAATCGGACATGATTCGTTCAAGTGGTATGAGTTGCAGGATAACATTAAGGACTTCAGTCAGACATGGTCTCATGGCACCAGTAGTGACCGCATTCTGATGTTGTAGCCATTTCTTAAAGCAGGCCACTGTATAAGTGAGCTGCATGGTACACATCGACGGTACAGTCGAAGTTCCAACTTATTACCAAACGGTTTCCTTCAGATGAAAAGGCCTACACAGGCTTCTTTAACTCTCTGCTCTACATTCAGCTTCCAACTCAGTCAACTGAGTCTTGAATCGAGTACAACGTCTTAGTACTTGAAAAGTAGTTTGTCTGTATTTTGGTTTTCGTGGCAAGAAGCTTCAGTCAAGTTTTTCTTGAAGCAGAGTCTATTAGTAGCACGCGTTCCATGATTTTACTAAGAAATGAAGGAATTGATCTCTGTACCCAACACTTAATGCATATCTGTACCAACATTCTCCAGAAGTATGAAAGTCTGACCGATTCTGTTTACCTTATTCTAGTGCAGTAGTACTCTCCTCACCTTTTCCAGAAAATAAAGTACATCCCTGCTATACCTTCTAAATTAACCCACGTGTGATTAACATTTAACCGTCGTCACGTACACACCCAGTTCTCTCCGGACTCACTCTCGTAAAAGCAAAAGTTTGCCCCTCGCACACGTAAACCTAAACCGATATCAATTTGTCGAATTGTCTCCTGGAGAAAAATATCTCCTCTTCTCATTTGTAATGAAAACCAAAACCTCCCACAGTCACTTCCAAACTGGGGACCAAGAAAAAAAAAATATTATTAACTTTTCCCCAAAAGCGATGAGCACCAGTAGCAAAACTTTCCTTACAAGAAAAACTTACAAAAAAAAAAAACGTAAAAAGGATACTCGGACTTGGGCAAAAGTTCTCCCAGTGCGCTCCTCCGTCGTCGCATTTGGACAAAGTACACAAACATTTATTTAAGTGTAAAATTCAGTTATTAACTTTTCAATAAACTTCTTCATCTACTTTTGCAATACTTTTGCTACGTCTCCCTTGCGTGTCGTCGCGCGCTAGCAGCGCCTCGTCACCCTTCGCCCGGAGCCGATTCTGTGCGAAACGTCACACCATAACGTATCCGATTTCATTGCACGGCAAATAGAATACTCTTTCGGTGAGTCGAACTCACCGACAACGGGCAGCAATGTAAGGCAAAGGCGCGAGAGAACATCGAGCGAAGTTATTGAGTAAATTACGAAAAACAGATGTCCTTGCGATGGCTATAACCCGAACAGTGGTACAGATAGAGAGAGAGAGAAAGAGGGTAAGGATAAAGTTTTTCTCCCAGCAATAAGGAAAGGAAAACTTCCAATGCGACTAATTAGTCATTTCGGTCCTGTTGCGAGTTCATTGTTTGTTTGTAAGAAAACTGTGCCATCATCGTCCTTGTATTGAATAAGGCGAAGGGGTTGGTAATGATGCCTACTACTCGAGGCAATCATAGTGAAGTTTAGGGTGAACTCTGGTATATGTGAGTCGCTAATAAGAGTGTCCTTCGTAGGGATTACTATTAAACACTAGGTTTCGAGGGTGTATGGGTTGAAATAGGCATATTTATAGGGGTTAGTAAGGATGGAGATTAGAACCTCATATCCTGCCATGAAAACTTTCTTCGTGACCAGATATGTCTATCTAGTTTCGAAACTTGCAACTAAGAGTGAGGCTTATAGAAGAATAGTTTGCACATCCTATATTTTTCTTAGTGGAGGTCGTATACTCGACTGAAATCTGAATCCTCCTAGGACTGAATCTGAATCCTTGTAGGACTGTGTTGACTTTGCTTTTTGTTTGCTGGTACCCATCACCTCCAGACCCGTTTGTTGCCCTGTTATTCAGTATCCTGTCATGCATTAAGCTCAACAATATAGGTCCTATCACAGAACCTTGTGGAACTCCATCATAAATGAGGGATTTCATGTGCTCCAGCTTCATTTATGTGCCACAGCAACCTCTCAAAGGAGTTGGTTCTAAGTTTCGTTCGATACCATGTCTCTTTTCTTGATTTAAGAGAAATCTCAGAATGGGCGTTACAATGGCCTTAGCGTGGACTACGAGACTCTATTTCTATATCGGGATGCACCATCATCCTTGCTAGAGCAAAACTTGCCTTGTCGCCTGAGTGCAGTGGATGTGGGTTAAAGTTAAGCCCTCCATCCATTACTGTACGGAGGTACTTGAATTCTGGGTTAGAAGGCCCTACATGGTCATCGACATTTACCCCGACATCTCCAAGACGTTTCTGTTGTTCTTCCGAAGGGAATCCCTAGACATTATAACCGCCTAGCAAAATTGTGTGATGAAAGCTACAAGCTGATACCATGGAGGGACTGCCATTTTATCCAAAAGGCCACCCAAGTGAATCCGAGTACCAACTGTGAAACTCTTTCTACCCCGAGTAGGTAGATCCTTGGAAATCCCGATATAAACTCCTTGTTAATCTCCATACCCTATATCTGGGTAGACTTTAACGTCATCATCAAACACCCTTACACAGGGGGTAAGCTCCGAATGAAAATTTATGATCTCAAAACTAACTTAAACAACTCTTGCCCTCGTGAACTACATTACACCTTTCAAAACCATACCCACTGCTTTCGGTGTACATAGGTACATCAAAAACCGAACCGATTTTGAGTTCATAGTTTCAAGAAGAAGAAGAAAAAGAAGAATCTACACTAACCAAAAACCCTGGCGATAAAGTTCTTCATCCTTTTTACGAAGTTAACCCATAAATTTCCCATTTACAATCGCTGAAAACCTCAAAGTAATTGCACTTACAACGAACACATTCTGTTGGAAACTTGTTCGTCCTTTCGAGCTACCACTCTCTCTCACTCTCTCTTTCTGTCTGTCTGGCTGTGTGTGTGTGTGTGAAAATTTACCGCCTGGCAATAGAACTTTAAGCATCTTTCACTAATTTTAACTTGTTCCATAGATAAAATCCTGTAGAATGCGTTTTGGCGATAAGCAGCGCCAGCAGCGCCAAAATTAATGCGAACGACAGGAGTGTGCAACAATAAACCTGGTCCAGTACACCATAAACGATTATGTATGGGAGAGAATATCTACTTAGGGAGCTTATTACGCCTCTAAGGATAATCGAAATGAACCACCACCACGTTCTTTAGGAACTGCATGCACGCCATGTACACCATAGATACAGAGTTTTGAGTTAACTGCAGTGTACAAGGAGAAAAGAAAGAAGAAACTTTCTTCTTCTTCTTTTCAAAAACGGAAGGACGAAAAGTTTTTCTTTTTTTTTCACTATCTGGTGTGCAGAGTCCTTGCTGTTTTGTGTGAGTGTGTTGTTTTTTTTTTTTTTGTTCTTGTTTGGACGCATAAAGCGCGCTCACCGAAGAGTGTGGAATTATTTATGGTACAAAGGATGGTACTTGCGATTCTTCTTGATATTTCGAAAAGGATACTTAAAGAGAAGTTTGCACATGAAGCACCGGCTTTTTTTTTTTTTTTTGTTTAAGGAGACTTTTTCTTCTTCAAACGAAATTAACTCTTCGGCTCTGAAGGGCTTTCTGGGGTGATGGTGGTGATGGTTATATTCTGTGCCTGGTGGCGATTCGTCCTTGTGATGATCTTTTTTTTTACAGCGACAGCAACGGCTGCCGCTACATCATCAACTTTGTCAGAAAAGGTTGCAGTATGATGGTAATGTCTTGCTTTTAAAATTCAGTGTCCTGCGCCCTGCTCCTCCTTCAGGGAGTGTAAGTAGTTGTTTTGAGAAAGTTTTACACAAAGTTGGCCTAAAAATTGAAAACATAGTTAAGAAGTTTTTCGCTGGTCCTCCCGTTGGGAGCGAAATGCATTGCAGAGTTGTAACGAGGCAGTGTTACAGGAGAATCTGAAGAGTTTCCTTCAACACTTAATCAATGCACTGAGTCGATGATAACAGGCTGTCACAAGTGCTGTCCTTAGTGCTGTCAAGCCTGAAGGGAAGTGTAAACAATTGAAAGGAGAAATGCAGCCTGGAGGAACGTCCTGGGTGTACTGAAAATATACAAAAGAGTATGGACTATACTTTTGCTTTATAAAACTTAGTCTTGACAATAGATTACGTAACACTGCGTATGCCGTCCTGATCAAAGATTACCCGACGTTTAACCCCCTAAAGTGACTGAAAACACCCCAATCATTCTTAATGCCATGTCTTGCCGTCATACAACAGGGCTAGGATTATAGGGACTGACTTAAAGTCATCAAAAGCAGGCATACTTCACTAGGATGTCTCTGGCTATACGAATGCTTACAGAGGTTCTTGTGGCTTCTCTCATTGATCTTTCTTTTGCGATCGTAAGTTGCGAGAAGCTAGCACCTCTTTTTATTTCTAGAGTAAGGTCATAGTTGGGTGCAATAGTTCAATTAAGTCAGGGATTGAGAGATAGGCTAAGTGTGATACCGTTCCTTAGAAATATATCTGGAGATAGTATGCAGCCTTGTGGGATACCACTTTCAACTCAGAGTTCTTTAGACCTTTTCTGTTAAAGTGGCGACTGCACTGAGACTGACATTTCACTATAACCTCTAAAGTGGGATCACCTATGAAAGTCCATTCTTTAACTACAGCTATCAGCATAAATCAATATTTTTAAGACTTAACCACAAGCACTGGATGCCACTAAACTTTTTGCTAGCCATTTCGCCAATATTATCAAAGAAGCTCCCAAATGCAGACGGAAAGAGCTCTGCGACATGAGTGGTTTAAAAATGTTTCCCCTTTTAATCTGCGCATGATATGCCTGCCAACCTACCTACTATATTAATACTCTTTTCAGTTCAGTTAAGACTTAGAAACGGAACGTCTTTTGCTAAGTTAATTACGTTACAGCTGCCGTATAGTAAAAAGTAGTTGATGTGTGCCTTGTCGAGTACTCCTAATCATGTCCTAAGTATTAAATAACTCTGTCCCGCGACTATGACTACAGGGATGCTATTGGAAAGTCCTATAATACTTTCCTTTTTCTGTACGTATGTAGGTACTACCTCAGTTTCCTTGAGTAGGTCCTTAATTTGATTACAACTACGGTGATGTGATACACCAAATCAGTCATTCGTGCCATGTTTGCAAATACTTTGATAGCATCACCGTCAAGCGTAACTTTCGAAAATCTTGTTGACATTAAACCCTTCAATGACGTCTCGTCTGTTGGAAATGATGCTGGCTACAATCTTACCAACATTGGCGGATAGCTCATTCTGATTCCCCTCCATCTGAAGACTTACCAAACACCGTCTTATAGGCTTCATCAACTTAATAAATATGAGGCTTGAATTGGCCTTATTTTCTAAAAAAATCTTCAGTCACGTCTCGAAGTAGATCACGTTATTCGTAGACTTACGGAGTTTTTTTCTTATATTGCAGATTTTCTTTCACATTTTTGAACGACAATAGGTCTTATCCGCCTATGATTGGCTACATTTTTGATGTTACCCTTATTTTTACAAAATGAGATTGGACGAGTTTTGCAAGTCTATCGGAATGCCTTCCTCAATGATTTTATAGAATTATATGGCTTGCAAGCCACTTACTCCTCACCGTACATTGTCATTGTCAGAATCAGCAAAGTCCTGCATCCATCAGCTCCTCATGCCTTCGCAGTTCTAAGCTTCTAAAATATAACCAGAAGCGCTCTGGCATCCGCGATAGCTTGGTCTATAAAACGGAGGTTCGGTCTTCCTTGTCGTCTCGAGCCTGAGAATTGTGATTTGAAGATTCTCTTTGCTAGAGCCTTATTGTCCATTCGCTCGATGTGGTCGAGTCAGTAGTGTAGTCGACATATTTTGGCTTTTTGATTACATACACATCTTGGTACAGCTTATATAGTACGCGGTTATATCTTCTCCTCCATTCCCCTCCTTCGCATATGGGACCGAAAATTCAAGGAAGAATTTTTTCTTTCTTTTTCTTTTGAAAGTGCCCAAAATGTACTCTGCTTTCCTGCTTATCGTCCAGCACTTGGCTCCATATAGCAGAACTGGCAGGATCAAAGTTTTGTAGACCATACATTTCGTCTTCCGAGATAGGAGTTAAGTCCACTTACTGCTCCCTAAACTTCGGCCAGCTTACCCTACCTAGGACCCTAATTAAAATCGCCTTCCATTCGCAAGTTCTTACTCACATTTCAGGACGATTACTGGCCCTTCTTCCAGGAAGTCGGGTTCTATTCCGCAAACGTTTTCGTTCCAAAATTAAAGAAAAAAAATTACATTCAAGTACTTATAACAATTTTTTTTCGAAAATTGAATCAATATCCCATTTAAGCATCCCAACGCGATCCAGTTATAAAGTACCCCATCTGAACTAGAAATGCTATCATCAGAACACCGTTTCTCATTATCCTCAATTTTTTTTCAAAAAATGATTCCCATTATTGAAGGAAATTTCATTTTCATCAAAAGAACTCATATTACCCATCAGTACAAGTGCTGTGTGATCCTTCGCAATTCCAAGTTCTAAGAATTTTCCTCATCAAACACAAAAAGAGGAAAAAAGAAACTTGCACATGTGTGTTTGCTTTGAATGGTATCCACTCACTGAAAGGATAAGAAAGGAAGCGAAATTAATTATATTAATTATCGAAACTTTCATCAAAAGCTGACTGTGAATTAATTTCACTGAATAATTCAAAAAGAAAAATTACCTCACCAAATGCGTTTCGCTCTATCGCTACATGTGTTTTTCCCACACACATGTACGAGGACGTAGAATATCCTTTTCTGTATCTTCCCTGCATTCTCGCACTGTCGCTCTTCATAAATCATTGAGCTGAAGTCTCCTTGCCCACATGTGTGTGCTCAGCAAAACCGGAGAACGGCAATCAGACGAAATAGTTCATCGAAATCATTGACCTAAATGTCCATCAGTGCTATACCATCGTACTCGTAGCAGTTGTTGCAAGGATGTAGCATGTTATCCTGCAAAGTTCGTAGAACCCAGAGGCTTATCGCTTCTCTAATATCTAAGAGAATTAAAAGCTTTCTTCGCTTATTCTGATTATCAATTATACCAGCGGAATTATTGCAGAGAGAAACAAAAACACTAACCCGGTAGTACATGTGCGTGGTATACCTATGTACGTACATAAGTATGTATGTATGCCAGCTCTTTTGACCATCGGATCTACGGATTAACATTCTATTCGTTCTTGAGTAGGCAGGAGCGTATTTGAAGTGAAAAAGACCAAAGGGCGACGAAGGGTGAAAATTACCTCAGGCGATGTGATTGAGGTTTGTTTACTTCTTCCAGATTAAACGTGATCCTTCCTTCACCATACTGTGGCCTATGTTGTGCTCCGGGCATTCTGCAGCCATTTTATTGTCGAATTACCATTCAAAATCCGGTTTGGCGAACAAAACATCGTGGACTGTCACACGTGTATGTACGTTCCCTGGTCTTGACAGAGGTTCATGTGTCTGTGAGGAAATAGGCATGGAAGGTGTTAAATGTACTGCGTACCGAGTGCAATACTGGAAAACGGATTCAAACTTGCCTAGCTCCACCATAGGACCCGTAGCCCTCTATTCCTTATATTCCTTGAGCAACATTGACAGATGTTTTCCTTTCATTTGGTGGTTTGTTGGTTCTGGATCTTGAATACATTGTTCTTGAATACATTGGATCTTAATCCATTAGAGAGCGCGGTTTGGTGTATTATTCCAGACCTTTTTCTGTGAACTATTTCATTGATTGTATCCTTGTGCGGAGGGAGAAATATTGTGTTGGCTAAAGTTCTTCGGAGCATCTCTGATTTGGACTGGAATTCACTGATAATATGCTTCAAATAGACCTTTTATTCAGTCCACCATGGTGGCTGGAATGACTCTTTGTCATTCGTGATTTGACATTTTTCTCTGGTAAAGTCCAGGATTTCTTTTTTTCCAACAGCACACTGTTCAGCATGTGACCATGTTGGAACGGTTGTGGCTATGGATTTGTTCAGTCATTCAAATCTTTAAAATTACCTATTGAAGACAGTCAGCTGTTTGAAGAGTGAAATTGCTTTCATTGCATTTAGAATAGTATCACTTACGTCGTCAGTGATACGCAGCTCCAATAGTTTCCATTAGTCATCAGTTAATCCTTCGTTCTAGAATACCACTCAAGAGTTAGTGAGAATTCGTTCCTGTCCTAACACGAGGCAAGTGGCAAAAGTCTGTCTTTAGCAAAAGTGAAGCGCTATTGGTGAGGGACCACTGGTTCTCTTTGTGGTCAGTCTGTAGACTTTGTTCAATGTCAAGAGTTGCCAAGAATTGCCATCTCCCAGAAGACAATGGAAATATAAAAGTGGGTGAATGGCCACCCGATCCCATGAATACCCAGTTAGTAGGCTTTAGAGGAGAGATGAAGATAGCTGCTGCTGTCTTAGAATCATTTATTTCTGTCTATCCAGAGAGGTCTTTTGCTAAACTCAATAAGTCCCCTTTTAGTTGGTTGGAGCTTGGTTAGGATTAGCACTATTTTAATGCCCTTACTGACAAGGGATTTTATAAATATTGTTTGACGAGATTTTCCACAAAAGAGGTATTAGAATATTTCCCTGTGGCTCCCCTGAGCAATAGTTGATGAATCTGCCACTGAGTATGGTCTTTACCTAGCTAAACAAATTGTCAACTAACACATTGGTCCTAAAATAAATTGAAAAGGGTTTTGAAGGGTTTTTCTGTATCAAGGTACATCAAGGATTTAGAATTTACTCGACCATGCTTGTTACTTGATCCAGTGCAATACCCACTGTTTTTCTCTTCAGTGTAAGCACCTTTTCTTATAATCTTTCTAGTAGCGAGTTGAAAGGATGAGAAGCTAATTGAAGGCTTATTATAGAGACTTCACTGAAGTCATTCGCTGTAGGTATGGCCCGTTTCTCTATTAAAAGGAAAGTATTATCCCGTAAAGACGGTTTTGAGTCAGGATCCTTTTAAACCGATATGTTCTAGATTAGTTTAGTTCGACTTATTGTGGAAATCAACCAGTCCAGCTGTACATTTTTCTGTATGCAGTTTTAGTGCCTTCTTTCCCACAAAGGTTGAAAATTTAATTGAATACTATTGGTACTAGCACCGAACCTTGAGGAACACTATTAAGTAGGACTATCACATTTGGATTTACATACCTAGATTGGTGAATTTTGTCTCTCAATCTCTGCCTTGCGATTGCCCTACATGCTGGATGTACTATGCAGAGAAAACATTTTTGAAATCTGAAACAACCTTGTAGAAGAGCTACAGCCCTGATAGGACTATTACTTACAACTTCCTCTGCTCTGCGTTGATGAGTTGATAATTCCTGAATCCTTCTTCACACAACTAAATTTGGGCACAGGCTCGTTGACACCTTCTTCCTGCGCCCCAATAGGTCGCCTTTTCGAATCCCTCCCTGAGAGTAAAGGCACCTCCTTCTCTTAAGAGAATTTATTATCCCTTATTAATTGACCCAGCTTCTACCTCGAATTCTTTCGTCCTATCTCTTTTTTGGTGAAACACATCACGTCCTTAGAATAATACACACAAGGATAATATACGTAGGCAATAACGGTTGGCCACTTTTCGCTCCTAATTGAAAATTAGACCATTCCACAACGTGCCCCCCTCAAATGCCAACCGCATGCTTTTAGTTCTGCTGTCTCAGCCCAAAATGGATCCTTTTGATCGCCTTTACCTAAGGAAAATCATAAATAAATACGAGAAAGGGAGCAACAACAAAGACAAAAAAAAAAAAAAACTCTAAGCAGGATATCTAACAAGGAAAACGTTATGCCTTGTGCCGGGGCTACCCAATTAGCCGCGTGTGTGTACATTAGTTTTATTCCTTCCTACTACGTTGCTTGATTACATACACGACTACTCATTCGCAGGAGCAAAATTTCGTATCCAGGTTGATATCCTTAAATGAGCAAATGGCGGTCACTGTGCGCTCTGATACGGATACACTATACGAAGTGCAACGATGCTGAAAACGAACATTTTCCAGACACTAGCTCCGATGAAGATATGACAGACACGTACTTCGATACACATGTCAACGTCAAGGGAGCCGAGTCCTTTTTCTTAAGTTCGTTGACACAGCAAGGATTCAAGGGAATTTAAAAAAATTCCTCGCTTTAAACGCGAACAGAGAGAGAGAGAGAGAGGGGAAAAAATTGAATTCTGATGTTATTGCCTATTTATCCATATTTATGGGCACTTAAGGTAAAAAAACGAAAGGAGTTGGTTGTGCGCCGCAGGAAAATAGATTGATATCGAAGGGAATTTAAATGGCAAACCCGCGCATTTCACTTCGGAGGAATTGCCTTCAGGATTGTATTTAATTTTTGAGTGAATGAGGAACGTGCCGAGGGCGTAAGAAATTGCAGAGGTTTTTCTTACTTAATGGCATTCGGGTGGGATATTTATTTACTTTTTTTTTGTTGAGTAAATTAAATGGAGATTTATCGGGACATTAAGATGGGATGTAGAATATAAACCGCGAATACGTCATCTACTGCTTTGATGAAGGTCCTTGCATGACCTTAACTTGAATCGTGTTTATAAACATTTGTTTACCCTTTTTCGTATACGTACTCCACTGTGTAGATGGCCCTACAGCCCGTAGTGTACTTGGGCCTTATGGATTAAGCTTTTCCAACCAGTGGGTCAGGCTTAATTCGTCTACTGCACCAACTGTCTATTTAGGGAGACTTTTGTCTCATGGCTCATCCTTGTCTCAGCTCTCAATAGAGTTTCTTCATTTCTTTCAGTTCGGGGTAAGACAGAGTCTCGATTTACAAGCTTCCCAAGCCAGTTGCAAACGCCAAATTGGATGAGGTGACCCTTCACAGCCGCACGCTATCGAATAGGTGGAGGTCCTCCTTTGCGTTTTGCCTGAGGTTTCGGATGATAGAAAGTTCGGTCTGAGGTATCGATATTCATCTGCTTTACATGGTCCAACCACCATAGACACCAGATCCCATTTTGTTGACCAGGTCGATGTCGCAGTATAACTGGTATAGGTTGTCGTCAAATCTTGTCCTCTATGTATCATGAACTTAGCATAAGGTGTACCTGGTCCATGGTTGACGTACAGTGCCGAAAGCCACTGATCGTTGACGATTGTGGCAAATAGTGACATATGAGATGACAGCATCTGCAGTGGTGCAGACTCACTCGGATCTCTACGGATCCATTATGTTACCCTGTTTGTGGTTCCTGAAACAATGCAACGATACAATTGGCTTAGTGTACGATGAAAGCGGACCTCCTGAGACTATCTGTGGCTTTATGAATTTGGGGTCGCTTAGGGGTTTGGTCGAATTTTTCCTCTGATTCTATATCATCATAGCGTTTCCGTAGGTCTGTGGTGCTGATTCGCCGCCAAAGAGTTGTGGTCTACCAGGATGCTTTAGAGAAGAGTTCTGGTTTATTTAGCGACAGAAATTTCCTAGACCTTTATATCAGAATACTGGTAGTCGTTAAGACCAAGTAATCCACTTGTAGTTCGTTTGTTCTTGAGCGTGTAGGGCGAAGGAGTTGTAGGGCGTGTTATTTTTTTCGAGGATCTCGCGCAAATATCAATTTCCTTTTTTTGCCATCTCATCAGCGATTTCATTACCGTTGAAGCCCGTATGTCCCAGAATCCAACAGAGTGTGATACTGTGCTTCGCGCTTAGAGATTTGAATTCCTCCTTGCATATCTGGACCAGTTCTGATTTGGTGCAGTGTCCGATTGGGTTAAGTTTGTCATAAGCTTTTTTTTGGCGGAGATGTCAAGTAGCCACAGCCTGAGCATGACTAATTCTAAAAGTCAAGCCTTATCTTCGATCAAGGGTGTTCACATTTGTAGCTCATTCTGTACTAGATCACCAAACTAGTCACCTACTTATGTATAGCTGAGAATGGATCTTGCGATGAGAGCTAAAAGTGACTGGTCTTGCCCTCCGCATGGTTAAAGGAAGACGTCGCCTTAGGTGGAAACTGAAGGCAGTTAGCCAAAGACGGCGCTTGTTGGTTGAGTCCCAGCTCCACACGCACTGTAGTGCCACTTAAGTAAGTTAGTAAGTATTTGATGCATGCGAAGGCATTTTTTTGTTTTTTCGGTTGTTTAGTCGGTTGAGATCACTTTCTGCTCATACGCACCACCTTAGACGTGGGCTTCCTCTGCTGCTCTGTCCCTCTAAGTTAGATTCGAGGACATTATGTCCCAGATCACTGGTATCCATTTGCTCTACATGTCCTAGCCATCTCAGGCGATTATTATTCAGTTTTCGTACAAGATCACTGTACACCTCGTATAGTCTGTCGTTGAATGCCCTACTCCAGAATCCGTCAGCACAAATTGGGCCAAATACCTATAAAGAGTGTGCCTCTCTTAAAGAGTTACATATCTACAATCTTTTTCGATTGCCAAAGAACCAAATTTCGTCCTTTGTCAGTACTTTTTGATATCCTGACTGAGTGCGGTGAAATTTGTCTTACTCCTTAAATGCAGTCGATTTGGGCAAGTGCCTTCTATCCTTTATGACTTGAGAGACTGAAATGAGCTGATTTTCGAATGAGAACAGTTCCATTTCTGGGTCTAATTGAGTCGTCAAATGTCCTCGGACATGGCTATTGGCTTAAAACTATGGCTAAGGATTAGGATCGCATTAAAGCATATACTCCTGCCCTTCCCCTTAAAGTGTATTAACCACCTAATTCCAGAGTCAGTGCCCTAAAGGTGAAGATTCTTCTGGCATGCTTACAATTACTGTAAACTGTACGCACATCTTAAACTTGAAACTTCCAAAGTCTCCCATGCCTAATTTGTGAAAACCAATCTATCCAGCCAACCAAATCGAATTCCTTTTCGATTTGCCATTAAATTAAATGTTTTCACAAAACCTTTCCTGTCCTCTTGCTGTGTTGGCCATAATTCATCCCCATGTCCTTTGGTCTTCCAGAAAAAACAACAACAAGTTGAACCAAAAATTAAACCAACATTCACACTCATCCATCCACACTGCAGGATCACACCTACATGCGATTAATAACTTTTCTTTGTTGAAGGCAAACTCTCCTAACCTCGCCTAACTACGTATTTACCTCAAAAACCCGAGAAAATCCTTTCTGTGGCCATCCTGCCGGGCATAATCAATGATAAATGTCCAACATTTCAGGTCATCATTCCGAAGCAGTTTTGTTATTTATGTCCGGACACAACAAATACTCACACATCACAGGAGATGGGTTCGAAATGACTAATCAGAGAGGACCCGAAGCACCACCGAGATGAATCTTCAACAGGAAAACCCTAATTTCATTATCCGAGTCCACTATCTCTTTACTCTTTTCCCTCTCTCTCTCTCTCTCGGGCTCGTTTGGTGGAAGTCCATCGAAATTGTACTAACTTTGGAATAATTTCTCTGGCAAATGTGATTAATTATGTGTGTCCTTCCGGCCTGGTGTACGGTGTTGGTTTTACGGATGAGGATAAAGTTTCCCTCTGCTCACTAACTCACGCACAGTCACATATTGGTCCAAAGGAATTTAATTAAACGCTTATAACCAGAATAAAACAAAACAAAAAAAATAAAAATCCTGATGCTGATGGTGTGGTGATGGTAATCCTTTTTAGCTTTTAACTTGCATTGTGTCTCCTCGCCCCATTATTGTGGTGTGTAATGGTGGCAAGCAAAATTACATCTTTTACAACAATTTCCATCACGTTTCGCGCTTAGTCATGTCCTTGTTGCTTTTAGTTCATCCTTTAGCTTAGTTGCCATTGATTGTACGTAAGTAGACGTTGAGTTGTCTGAGGAACCATTTCCTTGATCACAACAGGATGGTAGTGCAGCACAGCACACAGCAGCTCTCGTCTTCAGTCGGACAAGGATAATCAGATTTACTTGCTCCTGCTTATTACTGTGTGCTAGTGTGGAAGTTGGCTATGCGCCATAGAAAATGAGGGAAACTAACTTAAGGGAAAATTCTGAGATCCTGGGTACATGTACGCTCGCACAGGATATCCAGTAAAGTAAACAGACTTTATGGCTCGCCGATGCGGTTACAAGGCGTGAATGGATCTGATTCACAGTGGGTGTAAAAAATAAGCGGACAGATTTGAATGCCACTAGTTACAGATATGTCTAACTTGGCTTGACGCCTTGGATCATGATGGACTGACAACTCAAAATTAAAAACTGGAGACAAAGACGAGAAACTCAGGATACTCAGGGAGGTCTATTCAAATCATTTCACTGTCGTTTCCTGCTATAAAAGCATTCTTACACCCCAGCCGACTGAGAGCACCTTGGATACCTTTGACATGACGTGTTCTGGCCAGGTGTCCTGGTGACTAGTCGTGACCCTTCTACTCGAAACAACCTATGCTTTGTTTCAATGGTTATGTGGGTCCTTGGATTCACGGTCGCCCACTGTGTTCTTTTCCGTTTTATATTTGCTGTAAGGTGACCACATTTTCCTGGTTGTGACCCAGTTTATTTGTACTATCCTCATCACAGTTTATAGTCGTTAAGCCTGGCTCTTTTGATCTACGTGGAATCGCTCAAAAATGGTTGAATGTCTGCTATTATCCTTATTATCGAAGCCGCAGAATCTTTGTCAGAGTACCTCTTTTCCTTAGGAGCTCCTTAAATCTACAATGAAATTGTTAAGAAACCCTTGACTTACTTTACTTATGTTCTGCATACCCTTGTGGGTCCTAGGGCCTCGACAATGCCTACGCGACATCGTGTGCGATTTCTGGAAATGTGCTCTCCCCAACTCTTTCCCAGTTGCCGTGCTTCCTTCTCAACTGTCAAATCAACTGTGCCACGTACTCCTAGAACCGCCGTCCTGAGTAACCGGGTTCCATTGCATCGCGTGGTTAGCTATGAATCTGTCACCCTCTAGGTTACGAAGGCTATTCTGGCTTACGCTGATGTATGCTTTTAATAATTCGCTGTTATGTAGCCTTTAAAGCTTCTTGGCCTACCTCATGCTCTGAGTTTTATTCCAGATTATTGTCCCTAATTGTTTTTCGTCTCTAGTTTCCTAAGCTCGTCGTTGAGGGTGTGATCCCCCTTTCCCCAGAATAGTTCAAGACCTTTGAAGGTTACTGATGGTTACTTTGCTATGAAGTTGATCTATGCCCTGCCCACTTCATGAAGTTTCCTTCCGTTTTTGCCACACAACTTTAGACTTAATGACATAGAAGACAAGAGTCATGATAGCTTTTGATTTGGACACATCTATCCATAACATGGACCTTAGCCTAAAAGGTCCCGATATTTTTACCCATTGATTGAGAGCATCTGGTTCTAGGTCCAAATATCCATCTGCTCCACCGGGTAAATGTTGCGATATAGTGTGATCAAGGACATTTGTTATCCACTATTCGAATCGTTCTTTATCAGTGGTTAAACAAGAAAGGTCCTGCTCCTGATTCTCGTAAAAAATTGAGAACTTTTGTCGAAAATCCATACTCCATCCCCAACTCCTTGAGAGTCGGTTGGATTCCATGACATAGTACCCTGCCGCACATAGTACCTCCTGTTCCAATCATATTGTCCCAATCGACGGGATATCTATCTCCGGGACTTTGAAATCTAAAGAATCATGGTTTGAAGGATACACCACTATCAAGTCGATAATGATTTACGGATTTTAATCTCGTTCACTTTTATATGAGCCAGGATGTCTGAAGCAAACTTTTTCCCAGTATGCCAATTCAAGGACCCCAACCTTACTCTATCGATTTATTGTTAGCCCTACTGTACGTCCTCCCATTCAATGGAAGCCTCATTGAATTACCATGCACCGACAACGTGGCTGTTATCGGGGCGGCAGTGGCAGCGGCGGCGGCGGTGGCTATGATAAGTTATTATTAATATCCCTTCCAGCCAAAGGACACGAAAGAACGAGTTAAATTGATTTTAAAAAGATTTATCCTGTCATGCGACAGCGACATAATGTTGATGCTTGCATAATTATAAATGGAACAAAGGTGTTGACTGCAGGGCGTACGAAGGCGATAAAGAAGTTTGCGCGCGCCATCACTGCCAAGCATCCTTTAGAAATAGTTCCTGACAGGCTCTTCGGTAAAAGTTGATCGCCCGCCGCATCCAAAGTAAGACCATTATCGTCCGCGAAAGTGATTGAAACTATTTCCTCTCTCACATAATGAACGTTCAGCACAAAAAAAAAAGTCAAAAGGACGAAAAAAACGAAAAGAATTCCCATAAAGTTAACAATAACGATGGCTACCTAAATTGTTCACAGGATTATGTTCGGAAACTTTCTCAAAACATGAGAAAGCGATAACGGGCGCTGGCAGCGCACCATCGCACCAGTTTCGATGAGCAGCAGGAGCAGCGCAGGAGAGAAAAAAAAAAGTTTAATTGAGAAAGTTGAGGAATTTCAATTAACCCCGGACAATTTCAATTTTGTTTTCCAGTTATCCTCGTCTTCGTTTTGGCCTTCCTTTCATTCTTCGTCTACTGTGTCTACTTTTCGGTTTTCTCAAGAACTGTTTCTTTTAGTATTCCGGTATTGTGTTAGCTAGGGACGGCACGAAACGCAGAGGAGACCATTGAGAGAGCTCTAGTCTAGGGCTTAGAACAAATTGCAAGGATATACGGGAGGGGGTTTTCCTTCTTTTTCTTTTTTTTTTTTGTTCCCTTTGGTTCTCTTAACACACTGCCAGAGGGATGACTTTCTTCCTGAAGATCATAGCTTTGGGTGGAGGTTATGAGGGAGTTGGAGGTGTTGCTTTCTCTACAAAGTTGAATTGGTTCTTTGAAAAATTTTTTTTGGGAACATTTTCAATCGGGATGAACAGTTTTCTTCCCTTTTATCATTAAACGATTTTCTCTTTGTTTTGGTGAGCGGTTTTTATTGGCCTTTTATCTGGGGATTGGGTGTAAGTTGATGATACAGTGTTATCTGCTTGGAAACAGGATGGTAATTATCCAACAAATTAAAAGATTAGAAACGAAAAAAGAAAAGGCGTGTGGCGCTCCTTGATGGCCTGTATTGGACTCAGTGAACCGTGAACCGTGAAATCTAAAAGCAATTGCTATTCCATTCAATAGGGTGCTGTTATTCTTATGACTTTCCAAAGCTAATTACCGGAAAGGAAAGCAGTAAGAGCGGTTGAGAAGGTGGGTGACAAGGAGACCACAGTAGTCCTGCAAAATAGGGTGGGGCAAAAGTCATTACAGCTCTGAGATAAAATATTTCGAGGTTAAGCCTCCTAGCCCTGCTCTCCATTAATGTAAACCCCTAGTCCAAAGATCTTTCTAGTTTGGAGAACAGTACAAAAATTGGATTTGACTTCTTCTTAGGTGGCGCTACAGTTCGGGGTGAACCTGGGACTTAACCAACAAGCCTCTCCAATTAGCCCGGGCCTTACCTAACTGCCTCCAGCTGCGCACTCCAAGTCGGTTGCGTTGTCCCTTCGGACTCTACGGGGTGGAGCATTGGTGTCCATTCGCTCTACATGACTAGGTCGATGTCGCTGTACAGCTCGTATAGTTCGTCGTTGAATCTTCTCCTCCAAAGCCCGTCAACGCAAACGGGACCGAAAATTAGACGAAGAATCTTTCTCTCGAAGCGACTGAGGACCTCTTCATTCGCTTTAGACAGAGTCCATGCTTCAGCGCCATAATGATCGGATGAGTCGGAATAGGGATTTGCTACTCAATTGCCTTCTTAGCTCAAAGAAACAGCGATTGGCAAGAGTTATTCTTCGTCTTATTTCTGCTGAGGTGTTATTTTCAGAGGTTATAGCAGAGCCGAGGTAGACGAAGTCCCTTACTACCTCAAAGTTGTAGCTGTCGATTGTGACGTTCTAATGCTGTATGTCCCTTCTCGTTGTGTGTCCCTTCGGATCTTCCTATAAATATTCGTTCTTTTGACGAAATCTTATTTTGGAAATAACAGCTTTAACATCCAATCAGCGAAAGTACAACGTCGTCCGTGGTGTCCTGGCTTCAATTCTAGTGCCAACTGAAGTTTTTAAGCATTTAAGCCAAAATCTTTGATCAAAGTGACTCCAAATAGGTATAGTCCTAGTGATCGTCCCTGAATACATCTGTGTACTCCCATCTACGATGGCAACATTTTCAGTTAACCTTGCCGATCGAACACGAGTGAGTTGATATGTTCAAATCACTAACTGGCCCAAGACATTCAAGTTTACTGATCAGATTCACTACAGTTGTGCAAAAAGCTCTTGTCGATGAACTTTATTAAATACTTCCGCTATATTTTGACCGCGTACGACGTTGTACGAGTGTGTATGGATTCTCATTTAACAAGGAAGTAGGATTTACTAATCAAAACTAAATGCCTTGAGACTTAAAAAGACACATTTTGTTGGATGACCCTTTATTGTACTTTCGCATGGCTTGCCTTCAAGTCGTGTCCTCTAAATCTGTCAGTTGGAGAAAAAAAGAAAAAGAGGTCGAATTTTCGATCCTAGAGATGAAGACTGCATTACCACACAGAAAATTTGAAGCCTTTTCTTCCGCCTTAAGCCAGTTAAAATCAGTTCGATGGTTCCTAGTCCTAGCCTCTTTTCCAATCTCTAAGTTCATATCAATGTACGTAGGATTTGTAAATCCAGCCTAAACGTTGCCTACATCTGTGTCTGTGAGCCAACAGACTCTGCTAGTCTTGCAGAGCTGGAGGCAGTACGGGCCAGAAAGACGACAATAATTGAACCGCCTATGTACCTATGTATGGATTCAGTATTCAGGATAAAATTAAGCCAAGGTTGCTCTATAAGCTGATTTAACCACTCGGGTTTCAAGTGCCCTAATTCGATTTCCCTGTGTGTTTGAATCACTTCATCAAAATCTTCATCTGTTCGTTGTTGGTCTTCCTGGATCTTTCGAGTAAATTCAGCAATTTACTTCCTCTTCTTGGTCCTTCAGAACCTTACTAATAAACTACAGGGTCTTTGAATGGTCTGCTGGCTTGCAGCTTTTGAATTCCAATTTGTCTGCTTGGAATCCATTGTTCATGTTGGTTGTCATCCCCGTTTACTAGTCAGCTCCATCTGAAAGGAATTTCACTAGTATGCCAGGGTCCACATGGATTATTTTCATTAAAATCTAAGTTCTATGAAATCGTTTTAGACGTTCGACTTTTGAGAAGCATTTGTCATCTGGAACGTAGAGTGTCATCATCTGTTTGGAATGATTCACAGCCTTCAAGATCTCTTCCACTTATTGCCTGCTTTGTGATCAATCGTTCTACGTCATGTTTGCTTCGTGTAACCTACTACTCTATCAGCTTGAGTAAGTGGATACAATAGGTAGTGGGCAAGGTCCTTTCAACTCAACTAGAACCATATTTCCCTGCCTGTAGACCTCAGCATTAGCTCTAAGGTGTCTGACCTGTGACACTGTCATACAACAAAACAATCGACGACCGACAGAACTTTATTGAACTTCGTCCAAAGCTGATCTCTCTCTCCCCCTCTCTTTTTCTCTCCATCTGCAGCCGAACTAACTTATCTCTGTCCATTTCCGAAAACCATATACCTCCGGCAGCCATTACCCCCAGTTTACTGTGACATTTCTGTTATCCTGTTAAACGCCCTCGCCTATGTCCATTCGTCAAATTCAAATGAATTGAAATGCATTTTTCACTCTGTGCCACTTTAACCGCCAACTGTTATTCCCCGGCGATTTGTCGCTGGTCTGGGACCGGCTCTTACCACGTTGGCCATATGTCCACTTTGTCTCATGGCTTTTTGTAACATGTTCCTTTCCTTGCGGCGTTGTTTTCCTCTCTCCCTCTATCTCTGTCTATCTCTAGCTATTCTCCATCACTCTATGATTCCTTTGTTGCACGGGAATCGAGAAAAAAAAATTGAAACCCTGACTCTGTGGATAAGGACATAAAAAAAAAGAACCAGCGATTCCAGTCACATATCGAGTTCATCGATTTCCGGTCCATCCATATCGTGGCAGTCCAGTTCGGTCGTCGTCTGCTAAGCATGAAAAATTTTACACTCAACTTCGATTCGAGTGGGTGTGTTCCTCCGTAGTCCTTTTTTTTTTTCTGCTCTCTCATTCACCTCTGCCTCTGCCCATAATGCAATTGAAATTCCTGGTGGACCTTCATAGCACGGCGACGACCGACGACGACGTGCAGGAGAGTTTACGGGCACACATGTAGCAACACAATTGAATGGGACATATCAAGCGAAGGATATTCTCAATTTTCGAAGTAATTTGATTTCTTCTTTTCGGAAGGACTTTGACCGCCACTGAGCTGGTTGTATACCTATAGTGGTATACAAGTTCAAATGCATCGTGTATTGGGACTAGCTACTGTTCAAGAGAACTTGAGAATTGCTTTCATCTGGTTTTCGGAACGTTGTCCTTGGAGATTTTTTACAGATTGACCCAGAAGTAGTGTTGACAGCCTTCAAGTGTTAAAGTCATCTCCACCACCGGTGTGATATCGGACAACTAGAGGCGTTAGATGGCTTTTTTAAGAGTTTTTAGGACCTTTGAAGGATTGTACTTCCTTTCAACTTGTCTGTTCCTTAGGATTGGGCCAAATTTGTGTTGTTCTTCCAACATGTCCACTTCCGTCGGAGATTTAAATAATCTTGACGACTAGCTAGTAACCACCACCCCCTTGGCATGTGGTATCCTTTTCTGTGCGAAGTGAGTGTCTACTTCAGAGAGTTAATGACCTGCTATTACCTGAAGCTCTCCCATAGTGTCCCTAGCTTCTTAAGAGTTCCTTTCAACTGAAGCACCATTCAATGGCTTCAAGTGAATCCGGTTAACCGTCACATTTTTTTTAAATCAAACCACACGCACACACATGAAGTATCATAATTCGACGCTCAATCAACTATGACAGACAGGGCGACATCACCAGTCAGACATTACAGATGAGAAATCCAATCGACTTGTGCATTGAAATTCCTTACACCACGTTATGCAATTTTTTATTGCTTCACTGGATTGCATGTCGAGGACGAAGACGAAGACGACGACGAAGAAGACTATGTCTGGGACAACGTCTGTTAAGATGATGACGCTGACGTTAGAGATGGACTGGAGATGGGGGTGGATACGACTTCAATTTCTTCCCGGATATAGATAGACTCTCAACGACGACATTGACTGAATGCAATTGCCATCTTCTTCTGCGAAAAAGAACAAACCTCTCCACCACCATCAGCAGCAGCATCATCATCACTACCCTCCAGCATCATCTTTCGTCACTGTCAAGGACATGCAATGGATGATGGGTGATCCATTGAATAGAAAAACCAAAATACCAGCGAGACGATGATTTCCCGAAACGATGGAATGCATAAAATACAAAATCG
Organism: Xylota segnis; assembly: GCA_963583995.1. NCBI lineage: Eukaryota > Metazoa > Arthropoda > Insecta > Diptera > Syrphidae > Xylota > Xylota segnis. The sequence continues at coordinate 10,239,957 of OY757238.1, read as the reverse complement.
AAGACACCAACCACCTAGAACCACCCACTTTAGCGGAATCATTCACAATTCGATGTCGATTGGCGAAAGGGACTCCAAGGACGACGAAGACCGGGTGTGTAATTGAAATTCATTTTGGCATCTGCAATGAATACAACAACTTCAAATGGTAATAAGTTGGTGAATAGGTGGATAAGTGCAATCAGAGTGAAGTGCACAACAAAGGATGCAGTCAGGAATGATGATGATGATTGGTGAATCGGCGCAATGGTGAAAGATAAATCCTTGGATTGAATGACGTTCTGTGTTCTTTTTTTTCTTGGCAGGACGAATAACCAAAGGATAATAATATTGATTTTGTGTTGGATAAGATTGGGAACATCTTTCCGTGCAAATATTTGAAGTGTACTTCGGAAAAGGAGGATGACGACCGCCAGGGCAGGGTTAAATTGTGTTGAAATCATTGGAACAGTCGAATGGCGGACAAGTCTACAAGGTTTTCAACCACCTTGGCAATGAAATCTGTTAATAAGGAGCTAAAATTCTTGGTTATTAGTTGGGATTCGAGTATTTATTTCTGCTACGTGAGGGCTAGTCAGGGGCTATCTACTGTGAAACTTCTTCGAGTCCAGACCTTACCAATTCTAATGTAAAGCATGACAAGCAAGGGAGATGTTGCGTTTTTGAAATGTCTTCGATGACGTTTGTCTCCCCTCACATGTCAGCTGTCAGTTGAAGGACCTGTGTGATACCATCAACATCTATGAAAGGATACGTTCCCGTTGCACGTGTCTTCAGTTTTCGAGATACTCAGACAGCTCCTCTTCCAGCGTTTTTTATTTATAACTCAAAAACTGTTATACACCCGCTACACCCACTTGCTAATTATAGTTCCTATAACATTACACAAGAACGAATCCATTTGACACTTTCTCCTGACATGCAACAACAAGCTAATTTCAAACAAAACTACACTAATTGCTAATTACACTCTCCTGGATTTCGTGTTCGTCAGCAGTCCTTCCTATATTACGCTTATTAAGTAAAATGTCCTTTGTGCACTTAAACACGAAATTTCGTTTGCAGTTAAAAGGAGGTCAAGTACTCGCCAGTGCCGCTTTTCTTGAAGCCAATACAGTTTGGTTCCTTTGATTGGATTTTGTTTAATAAATATTTAGTAGTAGTAGCTACTCAAATATATAGTTTCAAATTATTTCTTTGATATAAAACGGAAATGTGAAACCTCAGTCACAACTTAACATACATCCCTGAGTTTAAGTTGATACTTTAGAAGTAAAGTCACTTGTCAAACGCGCGAGTTCGTTCAGTTCAAATGTGGAGGTGAAGTGGTGTCCGAAGTGGCGAAAAAAGTATACCTCAAACCCACCAAGAAGTCGAACCTATGTCTGGTAGTCGCTACCATGAGGTGGTCTATCCGCTTTGGAAACAACTCTTCTATAAGGAAACAACACAAGGAGATCCAGTTCTTCCATGAAGTGAGCAAGTGATGGAGAAAGGATTAACTTAGCAAATGTTATCCTCGTTGACAGTAGTTCGATATCGGATCCCATGAGCCCAGGGAGCGAGTGAATGAAAAGAATTTTAAGTCTGCGAAGCTGGAGCTGATTTAGGTTAGGCAAGTTAGCCATAAGGCTATGCGAAGTGGGTATATTCGACAACACCACATTAAGATCAAAGCAGTACCAATGTATCCAATGTATCCAATGTAATACCTCAAGAAGTCTTGCTTGATTTGCTGTATTTCAAGATGTCATCCACAGGTCTCCGGGACAGTACTTCTAGTTCCTGAAGAAAGTGTTGCAGGATGGGTGAGAAAAAGAATGTGAATTGTTTCATTGTGAACTTCGTCATCTCTACACCCTCGACATCGTAGGTCTCTGTCCAGAAGGATTTCCTAAGCACAAACCTGTCGGTCCTAGTTGGGTCGAAGTAGAGCCGTATTGTTCGTGTTTGTGAAACATTGGTTTGGCCAGTGGTTCGAAAAAGATAGTCAAGCCAACCCCTTCGCCAACCCCTATATCCAATCGTGTGTTGGTTAGCTTTCTAGCTTCCTTGCACGGGTTGTTCCTTACGATATAGAGCTATAGTGTGATTCAGTCTATCATAGGTACATTGGCTCGATCATTTATCAGGGTCGCTGTATTTCGTTTCCAACTGTCTGATTGGCATATTCTTAGGATGCTGATTGCCGATGCTTGTACAGAGATTATCTACCCGAACCAGGTATAGAGGATAGCCTCCAGTCCCTCATTTCACTGGCGTCAATGCATGACAGTTCCTGTATTTTCATTAGGATCATTAAGTGGGTTCTCTTGGCGGTGGCCTGCGAATAAGGAGGGGAGGCTTATTGACCTGAAGTCCTTACCGGTGAAGTAGAAATACATATGTATATACCTTCGAACTCGACTGCTTGGATATAGTTCCTTGAGCTCCGGAATAATCAGATAATACCTAGTCCTGGCGAATTGTAAGGAGAGATTAGCCTCATTGGCTACTTGATTCTACTTGATTCCGTGTTATGCTACCGACAGATCTTTTCCTGGGAAGAGGGTGCTAGGCAATAGGTTTTAAGCATCCGACTAGCTTCGAGTCGTCCTAGAGCCGTGGTTGTTCTGCAGAGTCTTCTGATTAATCTTGCGAATTCCATTGCACCTTTAACGTCATTCCTTTGCATTCAAAGAATTTATGAAATAATAGGAAAGAGTACATATTCCGAAAGGACTTGGTCGTGTTGCTACCGACAGGCGGCAAAATTACTTAACTCGCACACTTAACCACCCACCATATGTTATATTCTATTTCTCTCAAATTTGAAACACAAACGCATCCTGTTCGAAAGGAAACAAGTTCGCCATGTCCTCAAATTCATCCCCTGCTTTCGAATGTGGTAAAGTACTGTACTTGCTTTTCCTGGAACCAACAATTTTTCACCCAATTTCAAAGGCAGATGGCACTAAGTTCTATCCAATACAAGAATCTAACTGTACAGCAAGGATATCCACCGAATCAGCTGACCTTGATGAGGATTTTCTTCGGATAAATAAAATAGAATAGATGGCGCTGTTTCAAGTTTATCATGGCTAAATTTTTGCGTCCTGCAAAACTAAGGGCAATTTTTCTTGAAACATTTCTGGTAGAAGGACAGAGTTTAGTTTCTTAAATTAGGACAAGTGACACTACCACAAGCCAATCGCTATTTCTTTGGGCTAAAAAGAATGGAAAGTAGTAATTATCCCTGAAAAGGGTAGTTGAACGTCTGTTGTCTACTCTTAATCGTTCAGACATACATAGATGCTGTACTTTTTGTCTTAAAGGCTAATAGCCTTAGATATGATCTCTAAAAGTAATCTTTCGCTGATTCAAGTTATTTTCTTTATCTGAAGGAAAATCGTTACCGGGCTAACCCAGCCACTCCTAAAGAAGTCTCACTTTTTAGATTTCCGGTTTTAAGTATGAACCTGGATAAGGACTTACCTGGCCAAAGGACGTTAAGTTGAAAACATGCAAGATAATCTCAAGTGTCGGGCTGTATAATGGTGCTTTTTGCTTGAAAACTCCACGCAAATAGCACTCTTCACTTCTCGCTATATGAAGTCTGATCTTAGGACGACACAATTTTATTCCAACACCTATCCTAAAACCACTGTCTTTGAAAATACACTCAGTCGACACACCCGCACTATATACAAACAAAGTTCCACATCGCAGTGTGCTTGGAGAAACTCTCTGTCACATTTGTAATTTTCTAAATTTGCATCAGGTTTGAATCTTCCGTACAAGATGTCTATAATTTTTCGAAGATTCCTAGCCCAAAAGGCAAAAGCTGCTGTGCCGAAGCCTTCCAAGGCGCCTCAAAAAGCAGCCGCACAGCCGGCGAAGCCCCAGTCACGTGAACGAAATGAACCCCTATTGGAGTACAAGAAAGGTTCAAAGGAACGCAAAGAACTTCAAGCAATGCTTGCCAAGATGTCCAACGAATGTCCTGAGATTCCGATTTTCTTAGGAAAGGGAAAAGTAACAACAAATGACAAAGGAAGCCAATTCATGCCTCACAATCACGAAAGAGCCATATCTGTATTCAGTCACGCTTCGAAGACTCACATCAACCAGGCCATCAAGGAGGCAGTCAACGCACAGATAAAATGGCGTAAGGTCAGTCTTCAAGAGAAAAACAAAATCTGGCACACCGCTGCCGACTTAATGGCCGGTAAGTACCGTCAAGAGCTCAATGCCTCGATTATGCTGGGCCAGGGAAAGACTGTCATTCAAGCGGAGATCGATACAGCGGAACTGATTGATTTTCTTCGATTTAATGCGGAATATGTCATGCATCTTGCCAAGTATCCCCTAATTAGCATCGATAGGAAAATCACTTTGAATACGTACCACTTGAGGCCTTTGGACGGCTTCGTCGCCGCTATATCGCCATTCAACTTCACCGCTATTGGTGGCAATCTGGCCTTTACCCCGGCGCTCCTGGGCAACTGCATTCTATGGAAACCCTCATGCACTGCCGTTCTGTCAAACTGGACTGTGTTCAAAATTATGCAAGAAGCTGGGGTACCACCAGGCGTTGTTAGCTTTCTACCAGCAAAACCAGAAGACTTCGGGGAAGTCGTCACGAATAGTCCGCACTTTGCGGGGCTCAACTTTACTGGATCGGTAGCTACATTCCGAAAGCTCTGGGGCTTGGTGTCGGATAATCTGAATAAGTACACCTGCTTCCCTCGGCTAGTGGGAGAATGCGGCGGCAAGAACTACCATTTTGTGCATCCCTCGGCGGGCGAGGTGACTGTGGTCAGTGGAACGATACGTGCCGCTTTCGAGTACTCGGGACAAAAGTGTTCTGCTTGTTCGCGACTCTACGTCCCAGAATCGCTTTGGGAGTCCATCAAGGAGCGCTTGCTAAAAGTTTTGTCCGAACTTAAGGTCGGCAACGTATGCGACTTTTCGGTATTCACATCAGCAGTAATTGATGCGAGATCATTCGAACGAATTGTTGAGTACATAAAGTGTGCTAAGAAGAATCCTGATTTGGAAATCATTGCCGGTGGGGAATACGACAGCTCTGAAGGTTATTACATTCAACCAACCATCATCAGGACAAAGGATCCCTGCGACACAATGATGACAGAGGAGATTTTTGGTCCAGTATTGATGGTGTATGTGTACAAGAACAGCGAAATGTTGCAGACCTTAAAAATGATGAGTATTTCTACCGACTACGCCTTGACAGGTTCCATCTACGCGAAGGACAAGAAATTCATTTTAGAGGCTACTGATCTTCTCAAAATGTCTGCCGGTAATTTTTACATTAATGACAAGTGTACGGGTTCGGTGGTGGCACAACAGCCCTTCGGTGGAGGTAGACTATCTGGAACGAATGACAAGGCTGGATCGTTGCATTACTTGCTGCGCTGGACATCGCCTCAGGTTATTAAGGAGACTTTTGTACCGAATTGCGAAATTGGTTATCCCTACATGCTCTAGAGAAGCCACAGTGTTTTGCTATACATAAATTATAATCTAATAAAAATTTTTGTTAAAAATTAATGTTTGGTTTTGATCATCAATGTGGACGAACTAAGCTGTGTAAGCTGTTACCTTATGGAACATGGGACCGCCTGAGTTTTCCAAGTGAATCAACTTTGAACCAGATCAGACCAACAAATCCCTGGAATCGTTTGCTTGTCTTTCAGGGAGTAGGTGGAGCAATGCCACAGAACCAAAAAAAAAAACAAATATCTAGCGCGAAAGGTCTATGGGATCAAGGGCCTAGCTTCTCACAACCATTCGTGTTGTGCGTATTCTATTCTTTATACGAATGGAAGGGGGCTGTTTAGTGTCGTATCCGAATGAGAAGCTTTCTTATGACAGTAGCTTGTAGAGAATGACGATGGAAAAACCTCGCTATTCCATCAAGGTCGGTAACGAGCTCACAGAGAACTATGATAGCAAAAAGGATTCGGACAAGGTTCTGCTCGGTCGTGTGACTTTATAAACTCGGTACTAGAAGTAATTAAGAAGATAATTAAGAAGACTCTGATAAGATCTTGATCGTCTCAGTCGCATTCGGTTTGGAGGAGAAGATTTATTAACGTACAATATGAGCTGAATAGCGTCGTCGACCTAGTCAATAGAACGTTCCGATTCGTAGAGGTATTAATGAGTTTAATGTGGAAAGACAACGTCATGATGCCCTTAGATGGCCTTAGATGCACAAGTAGAAGGAGACCTCAGTCGACTTAGTGAGCTGAACTGGACCGGGATGGCGGAAGAAGTTCGTAAGTTAAAGGTCAGATTCACCCTAAACTGCAGATGCACTCACTGCGTAGAATCTTGTCACCGACAAGTCTACGTCAATACTTACCTACAACAACATCAAAACTAAGATTTTCAGATAAGGACAACCCTGTACCATCTTAAACTGTGCCCAACGTCTTATAACATTATTAAAACTCACTTAACCTAAAAACATCGATAATAAAAAATGATCCATCCTTCAATTGCATGATTTTTTCTCACGTAACTCAATGCAAACGTCTCCTTAGTTCAGTTACACTCGATTCCATGCCATTGTCCGAGTCTCGTATTCGATAATCAATGAAACACTAACATCATCTCCCTCGCACTCACCTATGAACCCACCTCATGGTATGTACTACTTTCCCCCTTATCTCGTCGACTTGCTCTGCTCTGTAGAGAAGAAATTCAAGAAGCCGGCGGTTGGCCTTTTTCGCTTGTCTACGGAAATAACTTTTTCCATTCCATCATATAATCATTTAATTTGTGTTAAATAAAGTTCTGTGAATATCACCAATCAGCTCCTGCACCCTTGGATAACTCCAATCAAGGTAATTACCCGTACATTTCCTCCTTTTTAGTTGCAAATTCTGTGCCTTTTTTCCCCGGCCGCAACGACGCCATCTTTTTTCATATCTGCGTGGTAAAATGGTTGAATAAAATTTTTTTCACAAATATTCGCGTCAAAAAAATGTGTAAAAATATTTTTCACTTTCGAATTTTCACTGTAAAAAGCAAAACAAAAAATTTATAACAAAATTCAATTCCATTCAAACAATGAAAGTTCGAATAATTCTGTTTTTCTCTCTAGCAAAAAAAAAAAGTTTCAATTAATTTATTCCTTGTCGCTCACACGAACAACTTTTATTGATTTTATTTAATTTACTAGAGCTACGGAAAACGGAACACGTAAGGTCGTCCTATCGTCGTATGTTATAGTGCGTAAAGTATAATCCTTCGGGCTAAAAGAAAAACAAAACAAAACAAAAAATCTCCCTCTAGAACCGCGCGGCGTTCGCGTGAATAATATACATATATATATTTCTCAACAAATTTTCATAAAAATCATTTAAAATTGCGCCGATCACCCATCCGCCAGAGTCTGATTCAGACGAAAAAATGCCAGGCGCTGGCACGTTTAAGCTATTCATCGGTAATCTCGATGAGAAAACCCAAGCTGGTGAGTTGCGTCCGCTGTTCGAGAAATACGGTACCGTCGTCGAATGCGATGTCGTTAAGAATTATGGGTTCGTACATATGGAAACGGAGCAGCAGGGTCGCGACGCTATACAGAATTTGAACGGTTACGTGCTACATGATAATCCCATCAAAGTGGAAGCGGCCAAGAGTCGTCGTGCACCGAATACACCGACAACGAAAATCTTTGTTGGCAATTTGACGGATAAGACGAGGGCCCCGGAGGTGCGTGAATTGTTTCAGAAGTATGGTACGGTCGTCGAGTGTGACATTGTGCGGAACTATGGTTTTGTCCATTTGGATTGTGTCGGCGATGTACAAGATGTTATTAAAGAATTGAATGGACGTGTAGTCGATGGACAACCGTTGAAGGTGCAAGTGTCGACAAGTCGGGTACGGCCAAAACCGGGTATGGGTGATCCGGAGCAATGTTATCGTTGCGGACGATCCGGTCATTGGTCGAAAGAGTGTCCACGTTTGTTCGGAGGCGGCGGCGGCGGAGGCGGAGACCGCGGCGGTTATCGAGATCGGATGTACGGACGTGATCCATACCCACCACCGCCACCACCACCACCATTCCTACGCGACAGGATTATGGATGGCTTTAGGGTAACATTTAATTTATATTTTTTTTTTTCTCTCTTTTTTTCTTTACTTTTCGTTATAAACATCTGAAATTATTTATTTAGCGTCTTTCTAAGTAAGTTAGTGTACATACGTAGTCCGTATATCGGGTTGAAGTGAAAATAGTCTAATCTTGGTTCGTGTAGCAGGAGTGTTTCCAACAATCAGAATGTGATCGTGCAAGAAGTACACCCGTAGTCTTGTGAGAAGTACAGTGCCGTGACAGTGTAATAAAGTAATGGCAGTGAATATAGATTTACATACAGTAGGTACACCACTTCTAGGGCAGATCATAGACCACAAATCATGTCAAAATTCCTGGCTTTGTAGCATGACAGTGATTGTTCAAAACTCAATATTTAGATATTTACAAAGTTCATTACTAGCTGACACACATTTACTAGTAGCAAGTATGTATATTTGTTTTGGTTGTTGGCGATCTGAGCTATGCCATCTCCCATGATCAGATCATAATTCTTTTGGATGTTTTCCTCTATAGTTGAGATTGACGATCTGCCACAGTGTGGATCTTGATGTCGTTACAAAGCGTGGATGAGTTTTCACAGCGTCGATCTTGATGATCTTCGACAGAGTGGATTTCGATGATCCTTCACAGCGTAGATCTTGATGATCTTCCGCAGGGTGGATTGTCTTCAGCGTTTTCCCCATCCACATACTGACTTTTTAGCCGTCCGACGCTCGCCAGGGATAAGATTTCAGTTTTACTGTTTTAGCCACTATATGTATAGCTAGTTGTACCATTACAAACCGTAGCTTCAAGTAAAGATCATATGAAGTTGGACCGTTCAAGCAAAAACATAGTTACGTTGTTAGCCTAAAGGAAAATCTAGATCAGAAAGCATTTTATTGTAGAGTCGAGAATAGTGTAAATAGTGTTCGGAATACCTTCGACCATGTAGACTTATCTCAGAGGAACACCAATAGATGTAGAATAACCATTACACTTCAAAACGTCACCATAAATACGGCAGGACTTAAATATTTTTAAACCATCAACAACTTAAGTTTTATAATTTTGTCACACTTAACAAACGCAACATTCTAATTACCCCTCCTCGTGAACAGAGCGCCGATTCATTGAAATCGAAATTGTTGTTTGAACAGGATTATGATTACTACGAGAGACGTTTCGATGACAGCCGTGATCTTTTCGAGAGACGCTACCAGAGCTCAAGAATGCGTGATTTTCCACCACCACCACTATCCAGACGGGAGCCAATGCCATTGCCACCACCGCTGAGTGGCAGCTTAAGAGGAAGCAGTATATCTCGCGGTTATGATTCAATGTTTAGTCGTAGATCACCGCCACCGCCAACCAGAAGCAGCAACGGTCTAGGTCGTTATGGGTAAGTTATTCTGAGTTTATAACATCAGAGCTTAAATAACATTTTTGTTTTCTTTTTGTGGAATTTTTTAGAAGTTACGAGGACTTCAGCCGAGATTCCTTTGATGATCGCATGTTGTCGCGTGGAATAAGGGGGCCGTCGCCACCAGGACGCCGCTATGCACCGTACTGAGACGAATTTTATTCAGAGATGGCCTGTACACCAAGTGGTGAGTTTCGAAGTAGCAGACTATTGTACGGTGCCAACAAGAATACTTACTCGCACTCAAAAACTTCGAAATACGGCACTGGATATATTTAGGGAGAAACACTTATATAAGAAGATACATCCGAATAATCTTATATTTAACAAAAAAAAAAAAAAGAAAGAAAAATATATATATATAAATAGACTATACTAATTGTATACAAAAAGAAGAAGAAGAAAAACAAAACATGCTTCGCACACAATCACTTTACATACTTTCATTTATTCAAATTTATCTTCGAAAATTTTGTTCGAGGGTGTATAATGGTAGACTCTCGGGCCAGCGATTGTTTCAATCACAAGAATGTTTCCTGCCATTGATTTTCATAGAACTTTTTTTTTCTTTTTCTTAATAATATTATTTTATTTAAAACATGTTTCGGGGTTACATTGAAACAAAATAATAGAATGTAATCGTACTTGTACTGTTTACACGATATATTTATAGTACACAGAGATTATTGTGTGTGTATTTTCAAGATTATTATTGTAAAACAAAACAGTTTAGTGTATTAATAAAGGGAGTAAGATCATTTAATGATTTCGTGTGAAAGATTTATTTTTACTTTCGAGTTTTCGTTTGTTGGGATGATGGGCGGTCAATGGTTTTCGAATAATCTAGTCGTGTGTTTTGGTAACGCAAACGGTTGTGTACTGTTTATGTGATATGTGATAAGAGCAATGCTCATCTTATGATTATGGTGTTATTATCAATACGAACAACACGGGACTGTACCCAGGGGCAGTATAGCATCTGTGGTGGATGAACATTTGCATTCTCGCGATGGAAATTCTACAACATTTGACGAATAAGGATCACGGCCTGGACAACAATCAAATAACGATTACAAATTTGTGGAAGAATACCTCTGGCAAAAAATGAACTCGAAACATTGAACGAATTACTTTAGTTATTTGCCACAGCACGCACTGAAAAGTACAAAGTTAGAACAAATTCAACTCTGCGAATTAGAACGACTTATGCATCCAACTAGTTCAGTATATCCTGAAAATGATAAAGAGTTCCGCAAGATCCGATCGAGGGGAAGACGCGAAATGCAGACCATAGAACAATTATAGTTATTGCAAAATTCTTAGATTAATTTAAGTAGCTCGACTAGTCAAACATAGGTAAAGATAAGTAAGTGTGGATGTAACCGCAATCAAGAAGCAAGTATATCGCGATATCACCTCACAACCAGCCATAAAATTTGTAGGAATGTTGTTCGATATGAGGATGACCTACGTAACATCTGAGCATGTGAAAAAGTCGTGGGATAGTGCAGCTGCTTTCTCGAATAGTCACCAAAAGTTGAAAAATAACGAAGAACTCTCACGAAACACTTATCAAATTTAACTCGACATGAGTGCTGAAGTGATAGTGATTATTGACGATCATAAGCTGACCATCATTTTGCCCGATTTAAGGTGACCATCAGCGTGATCATCTCATTTTCTCGATTGTTTTTGTCCGACAGCTATTTAGGTGTCACTTTCATTTTACGGATAGTCAACAGAGTCTGATCATCAAGTTTGAGTATCAAAAGTATGACTATCAACTATCCAGATGGAGTGGTTCACTTAGAATCTTCTAAGTTCATAGAGTGACTCGTTTGATGGTCACACATTGTTAGTTCTCCGTTAAATGATCGCGCTGTCAAACGAAAACGATAGCGTGATCAACGCTGATGATCTGAGAGAGCAAACGTTATCATTGTGATTGTCAACAATCCTAATGGACTCCCTTCCTGGGTTTACTGTTGAGATTCTTAATCGCTCGCTACACTGAAACTCTTCGGAATGTAAAATGAATGTGATACAAATTTTTTTTTAAATTGGAAGCCCAAGTTTATTTATTCGAGTTTCAGCAATAAATAATCAAATTAAACAAAATATAAAAAGATTACTAAATTACATTATATTTTCCTTAAAGTAGCTACTTTTAAAAACAATAAAATCAAGCTGCAAACCAGTACAAAAGGAAAATACCACAATTTTACAGTGCAAAGATTAGTTAATGAATTCTAAGTTAGCTTGAAACTATGCTACCATCTGCTGCAACTCTCCAGATTCGTACAATTGCTTGATATCCGTACCACCACCAACGAATCGTCCATTGATAAAACAACGTGGGACCTAGTTAGACAAGAATAAATCACCACGTCATATAGAAATTCCAAAAATCATTGGTAACATTGAGTCATCGAGTGACCACAATGCATTAGACAAAGTGAAAAACACATAATACATAACCAATTAGATATTGTTTAAGACACAAGTGATTCACAAAACAAACGCACTCGTGACAAATCAATAGGATTGCACTTACACTTCGTGCTCCAGTCATTTCTCCGAGGACATTCTGAATCTCATCGCAGTCAGTGCGTGCTTCTATTTCTATCACGTGTATGGGTACTTTCAGTTTATTGAATTGCTGTGAATTCCAAAGGATTTTGTTAATTTTTTAGCAAAAAAAAACCACTTAGTATGAACTCACCTCCTTGGCCATTTTGCAAAACGGGCAAAAGGACTTGGAGAATATCACAATCTTATGCGATTGGATTTGGCTGCTAACGTACTGCGCTGTTGGACTAGACATATCGACAACTGACCTTCTCGTCAGCGAACCAACGACTGAACCCATCTTATCTCTTAAGAGATGCTCTTTGGACGGTGTTAGGAAGGAGTGGGTGGCTTTAGGAGGGTGGGTGTTTACCAGACGGGATACACCAATGCAGTTACCACTGTTCTCTCTTTTTAAATACCTCTCAGCTCTTGTGTATTGTTTGTGGAGAGAGGCTGTTTGCGTTGGTGCTTTCGTTTTTGCACTTTTTTTGAGCAAAAATCTGGAGAAATCCCAAACTAAAAATTTTTAAGTGAGAGATTACGAAAGGCAAATGTCAAAAGTACAAGAACGTAGACAGATGACTCTGACGTAAGATTAGAAAACAAAAATTAAGGGTGCGTGCAAAGTATTTGAAACATCAGAAATGGGTGGAGTTATAAATTTTCAATATCCATATGTACCTTGTACGCACATACATATACGCGGTTTTATCACTCAAGTTCAAGTTCTTCTTTTAAAAAGTATACTCTCCCTGTCCTATTTTTGAACAAATACTATGCTTCCTCTGGAAAACACTCGGTCCTCTAATATTTCCCTGTCCGTAGGCCGAGAAGGGCAGTGATTGTTGTATCTGCTGTTCTGAAGAACTCCAACTATAAGGAGTTTTTAGGGAGAATAAACTCTGGCTGAAGTAACAAATCTGTTTTTTATTGTCGCAACATACAAATTAAGTTCTAATAGCCTCGACTGATGCATTGAAATAGCGTTGTTTAACGCTAGCTATAGCCATGCAATCGCTGGTGAATGCCTTTGTAGGATGGAACCAATAACAAGCTTGAGACTATTTTTTTAGACAGAACATACAGGTGAACCTCTAAGGTGATAATTGACTGTTGACAATTACTATGATCCCTTTTCCTCTCTCTAAGGTGATCACATGTTTCCTATCGTTAGCAAAGTGTGATCATCAACTTAGACTATCAACTATCATCTTAGAGGATTTCACTCCTGGTCATCCTTCTGACCACTTCACTTTCAAATTTCATCACCTACCTTTGTTATAGTTCATGTCTCTGCCTATTGGTACAGGTAGGATCTTCTACAGGCCATTATAGTCGTTCATGAGAGGCCTTCACAACTTAATTACCTTCTTAGTAAAAGAATAAGCGTTTGGTTACTTATTTTTCATTCGATTTCCTCGCTGAGTCAAGAAAGTCTAGCTTAGCTCTTTCTCCTTGGGTTGAGGCTTTCTGAATATGCCATCGCGTTATTTAACCGACAAACACAACTCTCGGAGGACTTACCTTTCACACGTATGTATCTAATTACTTTCCTCTATAAACTTTCAAAACAAGAAACGATTATTTACATGCAATTCCCTCATTAAAACGAACAATTGTCGACCTGCAACACAATCCACATCGCAGACGACACGAGTCGATCTACAATGCGATAAAAGTCGCTCAGTATTGTGTTCGAATTTTCCAGTTCATTTCCTAAATGATAAGAAAAAAAAACAACAATTTATGGATTTTTTGCTTTTTTTTCAAAAATTAATTTCTTTTTTATTTCTGTTTCACCGATTTCCTGTAAACACGCATGTGGCGACTGATCTGGATGACATAATGCATTTAGTATTTATTTTTCTCCATGATGAATGTTGATTGAATGTTTTCTTGTTTTCTGTTTATTGTACAATCATGAATTTACAATCTAATGGCGGGCAAAGAAGAGGGAGAGAGGTGTTTAAAATTCCAATGGTTGGTTAGAGAATACATACACAAATGAAATTTCATATTTAATATAAAAGAACACCTAAAGTAGAGCATGAATCCAGTTTACAAAAAAACAATATGATTATTGGTATCTTAAAATTTCAAACTAAATCCCGGCCCCATGGCTAATTGACGTTGATCAATGCCAGCGTTAAGTACAAAGCCCGTACTGCTGGACGTCGCTTTCTTATTGCCGGATATAATGCCTGAAGCCACGCCCGATGACTTTGTTGTGATGATTTCGTCCTGGCCGAGCTGTTTGAATTGCGATCCACCGGAAGGTGGTTTCGGTGAGGAGGCCAACGCTTTGCGGGCGCCCAACTCACTTTTCGCCGGCCATGTTGGAAACATTGAGGGATCAATGGGCAGTGGCAACTCTTTGAAGTAGGGATGTTTGAGAGCCTGTTCGGCGGTCAGTCTTTGCTTTGGATCGTAGGTAAGCAGGCCTTGCAGGAGTGAGATCCCAACCTCTGTGGTCCGTCGCATGAAACGTTTGCGAAGATTTGACACGGGGTACTCTGTGAATTGAGAATTCTGACTGAGCAGATTTTTCACGGCGGGTAGGTCCTTGTAGCAGGGCCAGATCTTTTCATTGGGAGTTCCGAGTTCCTGCAAAGTAAACAAAAAGAAAATTTAATTAGTAATTGTAAGTCTGCGTCGTTCTTTCTAAGAACTTACTTTGAAGATCCTGTTTAGTTGGTCGATCTCCGACTTGCCCGGGAACAATGGCTGCATTTGTAGAAACTCAGCAAATATGCACCCCACCGACCAGATATCAATCGGGGTTGAGTACTCCGGCGAGCAGAGCAACAATTCCGGTGCTCTGTACCACAGTGTGACCACAAGCGATGTGTACTTCTTCAGCGGGCTACCATATTCACGAGCTAAACCAAAATCGCCCACTTTCAGAATCCCCTTGTGTGATAGTAACAAATTCGATGTCTTCAAATCACGATGCAGAATCCAGTTGTCATGTAAATGGCCCACGGCACACAGTAGCTGCTGAATGAGGCATTTGATTTCACCGGGAAAGAACGACTGTTCCTTGTGTTTCATCGTTTCCATCAGCGACTTCAGGTCGTGCTCTACGTAGTCCATTACAATAAAAATTCGATCCATATTGCTGCCGACAACAATCTCCCTTACTGTGACAATATTCGGATGCTGACCCTTTAGTAGAGTGTTGATCTCGCGCAGTGAGGTAATGGGAAAGCCCTCTTTCTCCTTTTCCATTTTTAGTCGCTTCAGAGCGACAATTTCGTTGGTCCTTTTGTCCTTAGCTCTATACACCACGCCATAGGTGCCCTCCTCAATGCGATTTAGGCACTGAAACTCTTCTACAGAACGACAGCCCTGTATTCCAGGGAAGTAGTTCGGCAACTTCTCGCCCTTTTCATTACGCGGGACATCATCTTCTTCCAGAACCACCTCAGGTTCACCCTTTAGGGCTTCTTCCTCGGCGCTTTTCTTCATATTTCTCTCCTCAGAGCGTGATCTTGATCGAGATCTCGATATTGACTTCGATCGTGAATTCGAGTGCGATCTAGACCTGGATCTGGAAGTTCTTGAACCTGATTGTGACCTAGACTGTGAGTGCGATCGTGATCTTGATCGTGTATGTGACCGTGAATGTGATCTGGATCGCCTTTCATCATCGTCGTCGTCATCCATATCACTTCCACTTTTACTATGTGACTTGGAACGACTTGACGCAGCCGATCCTGTACGTGATCTGGAATTATTGGGCTTCTGTTTGTGCGGCGATTTAGAGAGATCTCCAATCGAAAGAGGACTCTCCTCCGGGAGGACCCCATCCTCCTCAGATACAAGGCGTTTTTTCTTCTTTTTCTTTTTCTCCACTCCGCCGTTGTAGCTTTTGTGACTTCTTACATCGGAATTGTCCGAGGAACCTGTATCGCTGTCGTCATCCTCATTGTGACTGTAAACATCGGAATTCTCAGGATCTTCCTTTCGCTTTCGATGCCCTTTTCGTTTCTTTTCCGATTTATCTGATGACACATCGCTATCGTCGTCTTCATCATCCTCATCATCATCGTCTTCATCATCTTGGCTGTAGTCATCAGAATTTATTGAATTGGCGTCGCCTTCCTTGTTTCCTTCTGCTTTTCTTCTTTTTCTTTTCAACGCCTTCTCTTCTGCGGTGTGGTATCGTTTGAGGGTACTTTTGTGTGGTTTCTCTAGAACTGGCTCTTCTATTTCTCCCCGTTCGCGACGTAACTCTCGCCGGGCTTCCAATTCTTCTCTAGCTGCTTCTTTTCGTTTTGCCATCTCGCGATCGGCTTCCATGAGTTTTGCTTTTCTTGCCGCCAATTCGGGATCACCAGGCGATCGCCGCTTTTCCTTCTTTTTGTGCTGCTTGCTACTGTAATACTCTTGCTGCTCAGGACTGTCCATCACCTCGATGACCGTTTCTTTCCTCCTCTCGGCAACATTCTCTCGTTCGCGGTAGTATTCGTGATTTATTCTCTTCTCATGATGATTGTGAGAGCCTGGGTATTCTTTCACGTATTTGTGCCGTTTGCTCAAGAGCCTTGTTCGCAGATCTTGCTCCAGCATTTCTGCATCAGGACGTGCGTCATAAGCCGGTGGTTCCATGTACTTTCTCTGTGCATGATATTCATATCGCGGTGCACCCTGCTGGTACTGTTGATGATGGTGATACATTTCTCGGTGTTTATGCCGATTGTGATACTCATATTCATCGCCAACCATTCCTCTGTCGTAGTGATGGTCCCTGCGTTGCTGTCCATGTGACATAGGCCTTCCACGTTCGTAGTGTTTTACATACCTGCGATCTTCCATCATCATTTCACGTTCTCGATCTCTGTACTTTGGAACGCCACCGCCACCGCCACCGCCAACTCCTCCTACTCCAATACTAGCGCTTCCATCACTTCGCTCACCTCGTTCTCGTCTCTCCTCTCTCTCTCTGTGATCGCTTTTGTGCTTCCGCTCTTTGGAATGTTTCTTCTCTTTACCCGATCGCCGTTTACTCGATGAGTCGCGGCGTATTGTCGCTTGCGGTGGTTTAATATCTAAGGAATCTGTGTCGTCGTCAACCAAATCGTCGTCTGCTTTCCCGGTACTCTTTTGAGCTCCACTGGAATCATAAAAAGAAAGAAAAAAAGAAAAACTATGGAAAATCATCTGTTGAGAGTGTTAAATTAAATGTTTTTTTCTCCACGTCGTCACATCGTTGAGATCCCAGTTATATATATATTTTTTTATTATTTTTTTGGCGATGAAAGATTTGGACGTAACCTTGGATGTACCCGTTTGTTTGGTCCCCAGGCTTGAACCGTGTGTACTGGTGCGCGCAGAGTCCAATGGCGATCCGACACAACGCAATGGGTGTTGAGAATATAATTTTTATTTTAAATTAAAAATATTTAATAAGTTATTATGGAATGGATTGTAGCACTCCTTCTGGAATGTTAATTTACTTTAAAACAACAGCTGTCTGGATATTGCTCCGTATGGATGGAGGGTGAGTCTCTACAAAGAAATCTTGATCAAAGTGTGTAAAGAAAATTCTCAACTCAAAAACGTGTACTAGTGAGATATATAAACAAGCAATGCAATTCATTCATACAAAAGTGCAGGACATAGTGTTAAAAATAGATTTAATAGACATAAGTAACAAATAAAAATTAAGAAAAAGACTCCTCTAGTTGCAAGAAGAAACTAGTTTTGGACAAGAAATACAGTGAGTGAGTGCTCTGTTGAACTAATGGTGAAATCTGGAAATCTACTACACTGGACAATTTTTCTTCAGCTCCAACTTGAGGAAGTGGGAAACGAATTAGAAGCATTGACCATAAAAATAATCGTCAGCGAGAAACACCCCTCAGAGAGAATCCTCGATCAGTCAGGCAGTCAAGTGAACTAAAAGACGTTGGGAAACGTGAATTAAAATCGGAAAAATGCCTATCGAAAGTGGAATAGATTAAAAGTTTGCTTGTTCACATTGAGTTGCATCAACGACATAACGGTGATGTCCTTAACAAAGGTATTGCTAAAGGCGAGGATATTTTAAAAAATGGTACGAGAACAAAGACTATACAATTACTATAGTAACTGGGAAAACAATCACTTATTGGTAAATCTTTCTTTAAAAATAGGAGTTCTTGCAATATTACAGCTTTTACCACTGTTTGTTTGTCCATACATAGTAGGGGAACAGCTTGCATTGTATTCTATAGTTAGGAGCTCCACGAGTGCTTTCGAAATCAATTTTGACGCAAAGATTTTAGAAACAACGTTCCAGTTAGAAATCAAATCGTCTATTTACATTCATACTAATACTCAGGCGCTTGGACATAGTTAATTAAAATTCCTATTGAACATTAAGCTATGACTGTTTTACTAAAGTCAACAATAAGCAATGCAACAGCCTTATAAATTCAAACCGGCGATCAGCGATGCATTAATTAGTTGACTACAAAACGTTTTTGCAAAAATTGGCTCGTAGATTTTATTTATAACACAAACATGCAGTACTGAGCCCTTGGGAAATTTCATTTAACATTCCACGTCTCTACATTTAAAATATAATTGCTTACTGACAGCACTCTAGAATATTAAACAACATTTTATAGAACAATAACAGTCTGACAATGTTACGACTTTTAGCACGGGATATCCACGACAGAGGTAATTAGTTTTGAATAAACTAGTTGTAATGCTAATGAGATGTGATAATTGTTCCTGAGTGTATTAGTACTCAATAAAATCTTCATAAAAGCCAAGCCCTGTTCGTCATTTAATGAGACTCAATTAATGAAACGACAGTTCATAGAATAGTCTGTATGGTGCTTAGTTTACAACTATATCATTTTATCTTCATCATACTACGCATTCACAGACAAAGTAAAGTACTTTTAACTCAAACTGTGCACCAACATGATATAAGAAAGGGTGCGTTATAAAAATACATTCTACTCAGACCCGTATTTACCCCATTATACTGCCAAGCAGACTCACTTTTGTCTGGTCAAGTACTTGGGGAATCGTAGATTTTATCTATCAGACCATTACACTTTACCATTGTCATCAAAATTTAATGCAGAAGAGTTTTAGTGGTAAAAATAAAAATATCACTGTCGTTTATTAGCTGGGTACTATAAATCCTTTAGTATCAGGAAGATATATCCATGGTATTATTTTCACCCTAATTATGGCTCGAACTATATAGGAGACTATGATGTTATGGATTGAACCAATCCCATCTAAAGTGTGAATAATATTTTTCTCTTGATCTTAGGCGCTTTAAATATCTATAGCATGTGTGACCAAGTTGCATCTTACTTTCTTAGTTTACTTTCGTTGTGAATCGCTATAAATTTTGATTAATTGTCAAATGTTAATGCTGGATAGTCAGCAGGAAGCAGGAAGGATGAATATTTTCTTCGTCTTTAACTTTCGCAGACGTTTTGCAAATATTCCAGAATAGAAATCGTAAACCTCTTACGAAAAGTAGTATATGTGCGACACAAGTTGTTTCTTTGTTGGTTTAACATATAACACGCACAATGCGAAATGCTGTAAGAAGCTAGATCCATGGTCCCGTGGACCGCGTCAAATATTATTGTTTTGCATATAATTTCGTACTTTACTGCAGTCTCAAGAAGTAATTATGTTTAAAACTTCAAGATTCTGTTCAAAGATTTAACTCCATTCAATAATTTGCTAAGAAATCACATGAAATTACGAATATTCAATACTTAGACACTATAGACACATGTTTTCATATCTAGTCAATTGCTCAATTGTTCATAGTCGTTGACTAGATATCATGTAACACGTGGAACATACCCCTTTTCCCCCATAAAAGTCCCTCAAAGTGTTTAAAATCAAATAATGAAAGAACTGATTAGGATTTTAAAAAGCTGATTGTTTTCAAAATGTAAAAAACAAAATAGAATAGTTATTCCCTTTCTTACACATTTCCAAAAAAAATCTCTACCCTTTCAAAGTGTGTAAAACAAGCTATTCACGTTAATTACTTCCTTTTCTTCTTTTCAAAACTATTATCTAACTGATTGTATGTATAGTAATATATTCAATTCATAACGAAATACATTTTCCAATCTGAATATAAACCATTTGACATTGAACCCACTTGTTTATCCGGTTTTTTGTTTATTTGTCTTTATTTAAATTTATGCTACATATTTAAAGAACATTTTTCTTTTCCTCTGTATGAGAAATTTTTGTTTAATGTGAAAAATATTTGCATGTCAGAGTCGTTGGTCCGCTGCCAAATAAGCGCTCAATAAAAGAATAATTATTTAAAATGAAAAAGCATAATTTGTCACATTTTTTATTCTTGCTGGATAGGGTAACTATGTGTATGACGTGTATCTAGATCTACGGTAAATAAGTTTATGTAATCAAACAGCAACTATTTTAAAATCAATCAGTAAGTTTGTCCCTAAATAGTTATTGGCAAGAGATAAACAAACATAAACAAAGTAAACGCTATTGCGTTGGCTTGGACTAACTTTATTCATGATCCTCAATCTATTTCTTGTGCCATATCTCAGCTAACATGTATGTAAACAACATTCGCTTCTAAATGAAAAACCTACTTTCCTAGAATTATCCCCGACCATGTGGTGGTATCATTAAATACCTTTCATTTCATTACCGGAAGCTCAGAGATATTTACCCATCCAAGTAGCATAGATCTGCTGCACTCATATAATTGGCAAGATATGGTAGAAGTAAATGATTTAAAACGATTTCTAAATTTGGCATACATACGTTTCTATTCCTTCGACCGAAAGAATAAATTAAATAAATCCTAGTGAACCTTGTGCGGGTACAGATACCGATCATACTGAATATGATCTTTGAATGAGAAGAATATTTTAAATGGTTGGGAAGACAGAAACCCAATCAGTCCATTGGGAAGACAAATTTCTCTATTCTCTGATTGTTCGTGATTTTAAAAACGTTTATAAACGTTTTCTTTACGAATCCATTTTGTTTCGACTTTTCGTACGTTAAAAGACGTTTTAAAACGTTTACAACAATAGGCGATATTCTTTTTTAGTTTATAGCAGATTCGCTTTCTCTTTTAGCACATCAGACCCTTGGATTTGTGTTTCTTCTTACTTTGTGCAAACCAGATCATGCAAAACGACTGATATTTAGGGTTTGATAGAGACAAAAGCAATATAAACCTAAAGATGACAAGGCTTTAATTGTGATTACCCATTAGCAGTTAAAAATTTAATAAGTATTCGAAATGTGCTTAACCATTACTTAATTCAATTATCATGAATCCTCTTTCAATTAGTCAGTTAGATTTAGTGGTTATTCGTGTTTTATAAACAAATGACATTTTCGAACTGTTCATGGCTCTGATATTCAATTTGCTTACATAAAATATTTTTCAATAATCTTTGCATGCAGAGAAAGTTAATAAAGCATTCTGTTTGTACAATAACTTCGTTCTGACCCTTTCCCCATTACAATTTTCTGCACCTATTCCTGAGATGGAACACATGTTAAAGTCAGCTGTTTTGCTTGTCTACTTATATTTATTTAATCAGTTTTGTGTAACAATAATACTAGCAATCCTAAACGACAGCTGATAACTAAAATAAATTAAAACTAATTCATTACATGCTAGGCTATACCTTGGTGCTCTAAGCGAGTCAGCTGACAGTGTTCACTAACTTGTGCTGCTCTACTCAATTCGATTCTACTTTATCTGTACATACGCTGAAGAAGAGAAGTCTTGGTTGAGGATGAATACAAAATACTTTTGTTCAACTAAGTGGTACATGCAGAAGTTTGTTGCGATTCACAGAATCAATTAAAGAATATCTGTTCAAGTACAACATAAGAGAGTAGTTCTGAGAAGTGTTCTTTTCAATTCATAAGGAAAAAAGGTAGTATCAACTCCCTACTCCTACTGGATTCTAAAGAATCGAAGGATACTACTTCCATCTCTACAAAAGGTTTTTGGTGGGCAAGAATCTCATTCCACAAAAAGGATATTTTGTCTTGGAAGAACCTGTGTGCAGACGATAGACTTGTAACCATTTCTAGTAACATTCAGTCGAATGGAAAGTAAATTCAAAAATTAGGACGCGATATTGAAGAGTTTTCGTAGTAAAGAAAACATTCATGAAAACACGGAATTCTGTGCATATTCTCATAACTATCACTTCTTTCTATGACTTCGAACCAAGTTTAGTGCAAAATAAATAAGAGTTCTAAAAAAAAAAAAAATATTTTAAGGGAACATATGTATCAACTATGTAATGATGTGCGCTTATGAAAAAATTTAGAGTATGTAACAAAAGAAAGAACTACAAACTGCAAAATAAATTTCGCGAATCGTTCAAAACATTAGATAAGAATAAACTTGATACTCGTACAAGTACTATGACGTTGCTGTTCGTTTTTATGTAACTAAGATGATAATCATTTCACAATTAATGAAATATTGACGTTACCGCTCTAATTAATCTAACGATTTGCACATAGCACACGTCTAGTAAAATTGATTATTTTTTTTTCATTACTGTCAGCCTCTAAATCACAAGCTCGCTCTCGTAAGCCTCATTATCATAACCCAACAACATATAATCGCGATCCCACATTACAAAGAACAAATAACAATAATAATATGTATAACGAAAACGAAAAAAAAAATACAAACAGAAATACCAGTTGATTCAGTACGTACACACGACATAAAATCGATGAGACAAAGCGGGGTTATACCCACCCAAATTACTCGACATACACACACGTTTCTGTGATAAGTTGTTCAAAACCCCCCAACCCAACCCAACCCATCCCACAAACCGACAGGCAACACATACGAGTACATACTATGTAGTATTGAATCAATTTACTATGAATTTTCTTAAATTAAAGACACTCACCCAAGATAATCCATATGGAGAATACGAGTAGCTTAGTTTCCAGGGCAACAGCCGTTGTTTTATTATATTTTGTATTTTGGTTTTTTTTTTTTCGGTTTGCAATAATTTAAAGTAAATCAACATTCCAAGCGTGCGTGTTCCTACATCGATGAGGAGGAGGAAATAGTACACAAAGTTGTCTGTGCAGCAGCACTACAATCTCATTCTCTTTGGCAGAAGAAATATTAGTTTTTATGTTTTAATAGACAACAAATTTCAATTTACCACCGTGCGTCGATTGTTAAGGCGGAGGCGGGCACTAAGGGAAGAGTTGGGAAGAGTGTTCACCACCACTACCACCACCGCCACCATCCATTTTGCAGTCACATCGTCGTCGGCGGTGGGTTTAACACCGATAGTAGAATACATTTTCTTTGTTAAACTTTGCTTTTGCTCTAAAATCGATTTTAGGTACACAAATATTTTTTTTTTTTTTATTTGGAAATAGTACTCGTCAACGAGTATTTATTTCCCATTTAGAATGAACTTTTTTTTTTTTAGAGAGATCGTGTGGCCATCGCGCGCATCGGTCATTGGACATGTACACACTTTCTGGCCTATTTGCAATGAAAAAACTCAAGTAAATTAAATATGTTTATGCTAATGGATAAAATATTTATATATTTTCGATAAATATAACATTTTTTTATTCTATTTTGGGTGGCATATCATATTATAGCCAAAAGCCAGGAACAAGAGGAGAAAAAACAAATTTTTTTTTTGCGTTGATGCTTCCGCGACCATGAAAAGCGATTTTGTATGGAAAAAAATGTGTTTATTTTGCAAAAATTTTCTGTTTCTATTTTTATTCGTTGGGACAAAAATAGGGAGAGACTAGGACTAATTTCGCTTTTCATGGGATTTCATGGAGCATGAATACCCACCTGAGAAAATGTGTATCGCCAGGGCTTCGTAGTTGGCCATCTTCGCTGCCTGAGTTGTCGTAGTGAGTCATTTTTTTTTTCTTGCTTTCTGGAGAATTTTTCCTTTTCTTTTTTGCGAGACTGGGTGTTGTGTGGCACTTGCACTTTTTGTGTGTAAAAAAAAATTATAATAATTATGACATCCGCGTGTGTAAATCAATTTAAAATTGGAAATGAAAAGAAAAGAAAAGAGTCCACCCAAAGGAACGCAGACGAAAAATAATTTAGCCTGCGATTAGGTAAACGTTTGACAATTGAATGGGGGAGAGTTCCAAAATGGTTGACAGCAGACAAAAGCGGAACGGCTGGTAGTTGGGATGTAATTCAGAAGCAGGTGTGCCAACGTTAAAATGAGACAACTGTTGCGGTTTTAATGATGTTATCGATTAGAATGACAGGTATGTTAGCTTGACAGAAGAGGTGGAGTTGTGTATAAAATTTATATTGAAGGAAGTTGGAATTTTTTTTATGTTTTCGAGAGGTTCTTAAACTGATAGCCTAGTACACTGTCACTAGCAATGTTCTGTCTGTCAGCTAATCAAATGGGTTCAAAATGCGGCCTGGAGGTTATGCAAGAAACCACAAGTTGTGCTCTGAGAACCAAATCTTAGCATTTGTGCTCATTCTACAATCAAGGGCAATCAAGGGCACGTGAAACTGACTTTAATATCTCTCTGAGATGTTGGAGCAGTTCTTTATTGACCAATGCGAGGGCCCGTGCTCTGAGATGTACTTCTTTGGCAAGACCAACCATAGATAGGGCTCCATAATGGGAATACCTCTGCCTTGGTTGAAATTCCCATTCCGGGGTAATACAGTAACATTAGGATAGTTAAAAGGCTCAACAAAAATTTGTCTCTTACCCACAGCTCTTACAAACCATTCATGAGTGAGTCTAAAAATAAATTGGTTTTTATAAGTTTTTACAAGTATTTTATAAGTTCTCTACCACGCACTGTTATCGAATTTGTCTGAACCTGGCACTACTGGTAATGAAAACAACCCGTGACAGTTCATGAATTTCATGATATGCATACACGATTTTTATATAACTACAAATAATCAAAAGTTTATTCATATTCGAAATGCCTCGCAATCCCAATCAGGAACGAGATAATCCCTGTTTAAAGGTAAATAAATAAATTCTTTCAATTCACTTTCACTTTTCCTGTTTCATTCCCATTCTCCGTAGGAACAAGAATTGACATACAAATGCCTAAACACATACAACTTCGACCGTGAAAAGTGTGAAGTTTATTTCGCAAATTACAATAATTGCAAAGAATTCTGGGTAAAGTTGTTCATTTTATAAAAGAAGTAATGTTTTGAATGAATCCTTTAAATGCAGAATAAAATACGATCAGATCGGAGGACGAAGGGAATAGTTCCCTACCTGCCGGATGTGGAAGACCGGGCGGCAATCAAAGAAGAGTACATGAAATCAAAGCCAAATAAAGTGTCTTAAAATATTTATTGCACTAGAAATTTCCTACATTATGGACTATTTGCCTCTCCATGGATGTCGGCGGCTGCAAAAATTTTCAGTTTGGGGATGGCTTCCTCCAACAGGGCACACGCCAATTCATACTCCAATGATGCTTTGGGATTATCTACGATAAGTAGGGTCAACGTTGGTATTCTATACAAGCACTGAAGTCCATTTGATGTCACGTCTGTGCCTGAGATATCGAGAATTTCCAGTTTTGGAAACTCAGATCCCGATACTCGATCCAAACACCAGTCATCGAATGTCTTTACATTGTGGAAGGATAGAAACTTGAGCGATTGCAGGCAACGAATGTTCTCCAGCCCCTCGTAGTACAGTGTCATGTTGTCACAACGAATGGCTTCGACTTTCCACGCAGCATGGAACTTTGTCGGTAGATTGTAGTCGCCTTCCTCGTCGACTTTCTTCCACTCCTTCTCATGATGAAACTTCACTGATCCACCGCGGAAGATGACGAAATGTGCTGCTGCCAGTTCGTTGCCAAGTACTTCGTGTCGCTCTGAAACATACTGTTGCAAAAATCTCTCGGTGCGTTCCTTTTTCTTTCTCCACCAAGTCCTGATGGACGACGGCGTTAGGCTAATGGGTTTCTGCATCATGGTTATATAGTCTGAGGTTTGATCCATGTTGGCAAATGATTTAAGTTTGCTGTTCCAGTCATTGGGTCGATCGCCGATAGGTGTTCTCCATTGAAGGGTCTTCTTGGATTCTTCGATTTCACGTTTTATTCGGTCAGGAAGACGGGCTTCATTGGGATCGAACTCTTCGTGTGTTGTGTATGCAACTATACACTGTCGTAAACTCCGGACTGGACGAATAAGTGGCACAGTGTTGCGTAACATAATTTAATTTATGAAAAAGGGAGTTTTATTTGTTTATCATACGGAAAACCAAAAATTAAGTAACGAGGATACGAGAAATATGTATTTTGTTGAGGTTGTTTTGAAACTTCAAAGTGACGTTCAAGTGAGCAGTTGAAGGCAACCGCAGGGTGTGTCTGATGTTTTTAGAAAAATGAGATCCGAAGGCAGTCCTCTTATTTATTGAGCCGGTTCGCGTATTTTCTACACCAGAAAACGAAAATTGTGAAATTTTAAGGAGTGGAGACAAAATTCTCTCAGAGGTAAAAATCATGAAAAATAAAAGAATAACTACGCAACTTTTGGTACTCGAACAGGGTTTCGTAAATTTTCGTGTAAATAAGTTGTTTTGGGATAGTACGCGAACAGACATATTATGTCCTGTGTCTCGTGGAAGCCAATTTCTTTTATATTGAAAAACAGAAAATCCTTTTTGGTGAAACGTTTTCAAGTGGAACGCGTTCATTCAGTTTTTTCCATCCGTTGAAACGAACCTTGCGAACAAAACAAAAACCGAAATGACAACTCTAATGTCAACTGTCATGTCAACAACTTTGACAGAAAATAAGTGTATTAAAATCAATTTTCGATTCTTCTCCAAAAATGAGTGCAATTTCCTTCGATATAAAGCTAAAGCGCGAAAATAAAATCTACTATGAAGGGGTGAGTCTTGATAACTCCACCAGGGCGATTCCTCATTAAGGTCTTATTTTCCAGGAAATGCTCATGGGGGTTGTCCAATTCAACTGCCCTGCTGAGGCAAAACACGACGGAATCACTCTATCCATGGAAGGAATCGTAAATCTCCAGTTAAGCACAAAAAATGTTGGCATCTTCGAAGCCTTTTACAACTCAGTCAAGCCAATTCAACTGCTCAATACGAGTTTAGAGTTAAGTGCACCTGGTAAACTGGCACAGGGACTGTCTGAATTCCATTTCGAATTGCCACTGGTCTGTACAAAGGAACCACGAATCCTTTATGAAACATATCATGGTGTCTTCGTTAACATCAACTATCAGCTAAAGTGTGATGTGAAAAGAAGTTTTCTGGCGAAAAGTCTCCAAAAGACACAACAGTTTTGTATTCAATACAAACCGAACGTTGTGGATGCCAAGAAAGCTCCATCGACTGAAGTAGCATTCAGTATTAGTCCAGAGTCTTTGCAGAAATCTGCGAAGGAGAGGATATCGATTCCAAGATTCCTTATTACAGGCAAATTAGACGAAACAGAGTGTTGTGTTACAAAGCCAATTACTGGACATGTACGTGTAAACAGAGGCTTCGGTGGACATTTCTCATACTTTCCTTGTTTCTAGGTTTCAGTTCAGCATACAGAAGTTGCCATAAAGTCCATAGAACTGCAACTAGTTCGTGTGGAAACATGTGGATGCGATGAGGGTTATTCTAGAGATGCCACAGAAGTCCAAACGATACAAATTGCCGATGGCAATGTGTGTCCGCAATTGGAGATTCCAATTTTTATGATATTACCGAGACTGTTTACTTGTCCAACATTGATTACGAAAAATTTCAAAATAGGTAATGACTAGAATAGGTTCTCTATCTTAACTTGAATTCAATTGGTGTATGCTTTCAGAGTTTGAAGCCAATTTGGTGTTCATATTCAAAGATGACTACGCTGTAACGGAGAACTTTCACATTGTCTTGAAGAGAGTTGCTCCGCCTGGAGAGTCGAAATTCAGCCGAGATGGCTGAAATATGCACTGATGCAGCATGTGTGATGTCTTTTATCTAGTTCTTGTTAGGCATATAGTAATTGTATCCATTTTTATTTAGCTGTTAAATGTATAATCAGGTGATAAACTAAAGTCGGGAATTTTTGTAAAACATATCCGCCCCCTATTTTTTCAGATATACATACATACATATAGTATATGTTTGACGGCTTTCAGTAGTGAGTATTCTTCCACTGTCGTTTAAATAACTCACATTGAGTTGTAGGGTAGACACTCCTTGTTGATTATTTCTTTAAATGCTTGGAACGACTTTTGAATGGGGGTGCAATCAGTCTCTGTTTGTTGTACTAAGTATATTCCTGTAAATAGCTCTTCGATCTGCTTATGAAGTATGTACATATAAAGGGGTCATGGTCGACGGCCTTGATTTGAAACAGAGGTGGTATTAAAGTCATGTAGGCTGAAACTAAGCTAATACTCTAATCCACAGCTTATCCATTTTCCATTATCGAATTATTCCGGAGATGGTAGTCACTGAGGAGCCTACTTAATGCTCACAATCAGTATACCGCTTCAAGCACGGGGTTTGGCAGATGCACTGTTGTGGTGTTCTAAATGTTAAGGAGATGACACCAGGAAAAGGAGCCAGCATCGTGTCAGAGGTCACCCTGAAGAAAGCAGGATGAGTTATGAAGTAATCCATAGGTAGCGCTAAGGAAAGAAGACCCTCTACTAGATTATAAACACTGAATTTTGTCTAGAAGAGAAAGCCTGGAAGAAGGATTCACATCCTGGGTAAAAGTAATTAACTCGATACGAGGGGACTCCAAAGTAAGCAGGAGAAGGTCATCTAATAAAAGGTTTGTCAAACATGAAGAGTTAAACCGATATAATCGTCCTTCTACTAGAGCCTTAGCATTTGATCTTGCACAGAATAGTAAAAAATCCCTGCAGATTTTAAAACTATTAGAAAGTGAAGGCTATTACTGAAATTACAAATAGTTGTCGAAATAGGATTCAAACACTATTTTCCCCATAGCCGTTCGTATTGTGCGTCTTAAATTCTTCGAACGTTCAGAAAGGGCCTACGACGAAAGAACGTTTCACATTCAAAGTGTTTGCTTCCCCTCTCATATGTACACATCAGTACTAAGTAATGGAAACTATTTATATTTTAGATTACTGCACAGATTGTGGGTGGGACCCGGCAGGAGTCATACTATAGGTGGCGAATTTAATCAGAATTCAATCCACCCCTAGGGGTAGGGGCTAAGGAAGTTCTTTGTCTTATAAGTCACAACTAACTACTGATAAGTCACCAAAACTGAGTGTGACAGGGGTACTTGTTTGGCTAGTTCTAAAAAAAGGTGTCACTCGGTCTCTCATTAGGAAGAATCTCAAGATCACCGGGTATACAAAGATATGTACATATGTTCCTGATGGAATAAGAAGTTTGCTTAACTCTGTGAGAAAGCTTTTCAAGTCTTTGAATATACTGATCTCACCTACTTGAATGGTCTTAAGTAATGCAAGCTGAGCCTGTTCTTGAAGAGATGTCTTAAACTTACGAAGCTGGTATGATTCTTTATTCTTTATAAGAACCACAGTGATACTTTATTTGAAAGAGCAGAAAAGTCTCAGGTATAAGTATTCTTTATAAAGGTCCTTCACAAAGGACGGAGGGGGTGTTATGTTAAATATCGAAGCCGATACAACGGTATCTGTGCAACAAAATCGATGCATGTACAGAGTTGGGCTATACGATTCCTCGCAGACACCCAGCCTGTATTTATCCCCACAAAATTATCTTTACCTAATCACACCTCCATAAGTATTATTCTAAAGCAATAATAATTTTAAATGTGCTGACAAAATTTCACAGCACGTCTTCGAATTTCCTTTATTTTCGAAATGTCATTTCTACTATCATCATTTCCATTCGAAATCTAAATCTGACAAGACAAAATTGTCCGCCATAAAATATGCAAAGCTTAAAACGATAAAACCACTTATCAAGCCGCCTGTCTACCCATCCCCCCATTATAGCAACAGCAAATAAATGGCCCTATAATAATATTGATACAATCGATGTGGTAACAAAATGGCCTCATGTGTAGGGATTGTCATCTCGATTGCTCTGGCTTTTTTTTTTTTTTTGCGTTCCTGAGAGATATGCACATACAAATGAGTTAAATTAGATTTTGCCATCCCTTGTCGTAGTCTTCGGGTAAGTTGGTATGAGTGCCTTAAACCAAACCTTATCCTTCTCGGTCTATGAAGAGGGTGGCTGGCTGGCTGGCTGGCTAGCAGCACAACGCGTGTACACCACACAAATTACGTACACATCTCTATGGAGATTGTTGATACGAGTCACTCGGAGAGCAACAGAGTCGTTTGTTTTTATGTCTCGTGTAAATGTTTTGCGAATATTATATCGTTTTCTACCTTTACGATTATTATCCGACACCAGGTAGGTAGACATACGTACACAGTTAGCGGTGTGCTGGAGCGTATTACGAATTCAGCTGTCATAAAATGTTATTCGAATTTTCGAAAAGTCAATAAATTGGTTGTGGAAGCCAACTGTGTACGGTATGTGAGAGGACACAGGGCTTTGAAATATGAATTACCTTTAGGTAGAGGTAATAAATGTCATTTGAATTAATGTGACAGACGTGCGTATGGTTTTGCCAAAATTTCAAGATAAATAGTGTGAATGCAGCCTAATGGCTAGACTTGTGGAGTTCTAATTCTTAATTGAGATAAACGTACAACGATTGTGCGTTGGAAGGGTTGAGGGGCTTTCCAAACAGTCCTTATCTGTACTTAATACTATTGAAACATGGTACGTGACTAACTCTCTATCCAAAAACCATGAAATCGAAAGCTATTACAGAGTAATTCTCACCATTACCCCTTTAGGGACCCTGTACTTAAGTTAAGATCCAGAATCCACTGGTGCCACCCCTGTTCACCAATTCAAATTGTGTTAAGAACTCTCCACACTTAGATGGAGATGGAGGCGATAGTTTGAAACGAAATTAGATTTTCGTCCGAAAGTGTCAGCATTACACAGGGGACCACATTCTGATATACTTTTACCAGATGTGTTTTTGTGTGTGTGCCAATATGCTAACATAATCAGAAAATTTTGCCTCCTTGCATGGAGAAATCTCG
The DNA here is from genome assembly GCA_963583995.1 of Xylota segnis. Taxonomy (NCBI): domain Eukaryota; kingdom Metazoa; phylum Arthropoda; class Insecta; order Diptera; family Syrphidae; genus Xylota; species Xylota segnis. The sequence continues at coordinate 10,208,748 of OY757238.1, read as the reverse complement.
GTTCTAACTGCTCCCAGAGGGCCTATTATGCCATAGAGTGTGGCAACCATAATTTTGTATCCTTTTTCCAAAAAAGAAAAAAAAACGAACTCAATTTCTCTGAAACTAATAGAACACCCAACTGACCAGAAAAAAGGACAAAGGATTAAACTCTCTGTTGCATTGGTCTGGTTCACGATTAAAACTCATTTACGCCGAAAATTGATTATTAGATTGTGAGCCTGGGTCAGGTCAGGAGGAGGTGGTACAGTAGAAATAACATTGGTCACCATGTGGCTCCTGGGCACATAAAGTTCACACTCTCTGTGAATTTTCGGAGAATTTAATTAAAAATTTCCTGATTAATTACCCAATGGGGACGACGACAACGACAACCCAACGCCGACGACTACGACAAACTAGTGTCGTGTTTTAGAAACAAGAATTTAGCACGTTTTATGGTTCCCCTAGTATTTTAGTTTTAATCGAAATTTAGTTTGGAATTTGTGCGATGAAAAGTTTTGCTTGTGCATTTGTGGGTGCGTTGTGCATACTTCCCCTTCGAAGGATACGTAGACCCCTTAACTACAATAGTTGGAAGAGCACTAGTCTGCGCAGCATATGAAACAGACCCCACTTATATTGAGTTTTCCCATCGCTGCCCATGCTCGCAAGTCGTTAACGATCTCATTGAGAGCTTTAATCCCAAATAAAGGACTTAGACGCGATGTTGTCAGACGAATTCTGCAACATTGTACTTGAATGGATTTTTCGAAATTGAGAAGCTTACACCGAAGGCACAAGTTTTAGAAAGTCTGTGCAACCCTTAGTACTCTGATGAATAGGTTGTCATGTTTAGTGCTGGTAAAATAGGTTAAGGAACACATAACAGCAAGACACTGGACAGATAAGTAGAGGTGAACAGCGACTTAGCGATTGGATTAAGCTTAGCTTTGCCATAAAAAAAGAATGGCAAACATATTTGAACCTGCCCAGTCATAGCCCTTCCGGAAAATCACGTTCACGGTACTTCCGGCTTCGTTTATCTTAAATGATAGTTAGGTTCATAAGGCATCGTCGGGACAAAATGAGGTCCAAATGGATGTGAACCGCAATTGTTATCCTCATACACGGCTTTCTGGTCTGGTGGCTGCCGCAAAAGCCACAACCCTGAACACCCTATCGCCGCCCTTGGAGCTATACTCGGGCTCTGCCCATTGGATCTCTTTACGTAATAAGTAGCGGAAAAACTGTCCTTCCCCTCGCCAAACTTGAATGTGGAAAAGCATCCCAATCGAACACAGTACCAAGTAGTCAAACGCTATTGGGCTTTCTAATTAGCTTAACTCTTAGCTCGACTTAAAACTCTAAAATCGAATCTAGAGAGAGCTAGATAAATGATGAGGTCACTTACCCCTCCAGATCTGACTCAGAAATATTCTCAAAGGAATCATCATTTACCCGGTCTATAAAAATCTCCAACCACGCAAATGTGTTTGAAGTGAAAATGTATCGAATCAGCGAGTCCTGCAGGGACAATCATATAGACAGCCACATAGACAGTCAAACACCCAACAAAGCCATCTTTCTTCACAACCAATTCAAAGCAGGTCAGGAGATGAAGAAAGAAATTCATATTTCTTAGTTTCAGGGACAGTATGACGCTCTGCTAGATTCCGAGACATATTGACTTCAAAAGGGATGTAATGGTGGAAAAAGCTCAAAATCAAGCGACCCAACAACAGATCACTCGTTTCGAATGCCCATCTGGTTTCTAATGTGAAATATTACTTCGGACGTTAAAAACATGGCCAACGCAAGGTGGAGTACATTTATCTCATACCACGTTTCGAGAAGCCTCTGGAGGATCATAAAACCAGGTTGGTTCAGGAAGGCTGCTCTCTCCATAGACTAATTGTCTTATTCTTCCATTTTAGGTACCCCTAACGGGGAATACAATGGATCCATTAAGATCCTGCACTCCTGCAGGTACAGTCACTCCCCTTAAATGTTGTTTTAAGTAGATCCTCGACCCATCGTTCTGGCGATCATTCTTTGACCTCGTTTCATTACTTAAAATGCAACGAACTCTAAGATCTCTTCTGGTGACCCATATATGTTGCGTAGTTGGTATAGCTCTCCGCACTTCCTTTTCTTTGCAACTGTCGATAAATTTAGTCCTTCACCAATGACTGGGTGCACCAGAATAAAAAGAATAAAAGGACAAGAGCAGCACGTAGAACGGATAACCCTTTAAAAAAGTCAAAAATAAAACCTACACCACCAACCACTCATTTCCTTTAATGCAAATGATTTAATAATAATTTTAATTATACACACATTTAAATATGTATAAAATTAAATTAAAAAATAAAACCTCTTCACATGAATACCTGAAATAAAAGAACAAAAAAAGGTTTTTAAAATTAAAAATTTCCACTTCACGTTCTTCAGTCTCAAATTATATCATAAAAGCATCCAAATCCGACTTACCTCCTGCAGTCTGCCCGTTCCTGTGCCTTATGGTAAAATTTCATTAAAAATGATTTTGAGAGCATTTAACTGCAGACATTTTACCAGCAGACACACACACCATATGGTTTTAAAAACTCCCCCTTGTCCTGGGGCCACCAAGGACGATTTCTTTCAGTTCCGTAGCCTTTTGGTCTTGTTCAACGCTCTTCATGTGCATCACACACACGCCCAACGGAAGATACATATATTAAAAAACAAGGAGATAATAAAAATATGGAAAATAACCATACAATACTTTATATGTATGCGAGGGCACATTAAAATGCACAGACGAAGCAAATTAAAATGGGAAAAGGCACCGAACGGGACTGATTTAATATTAACAAAAAAAAAAAGTAGAGTGAAACGTCCAGGAAGACGGAAAATGTGGGAAATTCAGGGATTTTCCACATACTGAGCAGACATACTGGTGTACGTGTGTGTGTGAACCATAGCAACGGATGGAAAATATTTCGCTAATTTCCTTCCGTAAAGAGCTGAATTCAAAAATATGGCGCAAAGCCGGGTGCCTTTCAATCAGGTCTGCATTTGAGCGTTAGCCCGGTGCCCTTAGGAGTGGCTGTTATAAAATGGGGTTTCAGTTTATTATTTTATTAATTGAAAAGGGAAAAAGCGATAGAAAAACGCAGGTTTGCTTTGGACTACTTTGCACGAAAAGTTTCGGTGTTGACACTATGAAAACTGTGTGATATCGTTACCGGTCATGTCAATGTATAAAATAGACGACAGCCCACTAGAAATATTTATTCTTCTCTATATTTAGTTCGAAATAAATCCAGGCGATGTTTCACCAAGATGACAGATGAGAGGTAGGAAACAACGACAATCGAATCAAGAGTGGAATCCTCTAAGATGATAGTTGCCAGTCACACTCTTGACTCAAAGTCAATGAAAGTGACACCTAAATATGTAGTTGTCATACAAAAATGTGATGATCATGTTGATCGTCACCTTAGAGAGGGTAAAAGGAATGATTGTGATCATCAACAATCAATAGTCACTTTAGAGGATTCCACTCTAGGTTTTCAAGCATTTGAACCCAACTATTAGATATTGTATTCCCAAGTGTGTTGAAACATTAAATTTCATTTCTTGGTTACAGCACGAGAATGATCCGAATAAACTCAACCGAATGTCTGCTCATGAATATGGTTTCAAAAACATATTTTTCAGTTGTTTATGATGAAAATTTTAATATGAAATGCACTACCGATGGAATTTGTTGTTTTATAGTTTTGCTCGCTTATTTTGATATATTTTAGTCTTTTTAGCCTTTCTTCTAGAACATTCATCTCCAAATAATTTCTAAATTATTTTCATACCTATTCATCATAAAATCTGTGTGTATGCACATACATATCTGAAAACATGTGCAACATCAACTTTACAAAAAACTTACAATTAGAAGCTTTCACCCAAATTAATTAGAATTCGAATTTGGCAGCACTTTTTCGATCCATAGATCCCGCTCGATGAGAAAAAAAAACAAATTCGAACTAAAGCTTAAGCTCAGTCGAAAAAGAGATGGCGATTGTCATGCAGTTGTGCTCCTTTGCTGTTCGGGAAAAAATATGTTTCTGCGTGCTCCGAACAAATTTTGGAAAAAAGTTCAAAATTTTGACAAATATTATGCAGTGCGGAGGTTGATAAGTAGCTCGCTTCGTTATAGGGTTAAGGTTGTTATGGATTCTTGTACTTTTTTGTACCTTTTCCATGATTTTTTCAGTTTTCGAATGTCAGTATGTGAATCAGTCTGAGTAGGGCAGTCATTTTCGATGGATTTCGTGAATTTTTTTTATCAATGGCTTGATGTAGTCCTTCGATTAGATTTGTGTGTGCTCGTGAATTTCTTTGAGAACTGCAGTGCGGTTGCAAGTGGTGTTCAGTGAGTGTGTGAGTGTTTCATCAGTCAGGAGCTAAGAAGAAAAGATTCAAGAAAGAATTAAAGGTTCTGTAGCTGCTATAAGCTCTTATAAGCGGTAAGCGAAATGCGTGAATCTCCTTTTTTATCAAAACCTTAATTTATTTTGACGTATTTCTTGAGATTAAATGTTTACTTTCTATATAACTGTCCCTGTGTCGTATACTTGCTAAATTTCATTGAACCCTCTGGCTACAAAATTCGGTTAAACGAGTCTTGAATGAATGTAAATAACATGAAATTGTATTCTCCGCAACAGCGAAAGAAAGAAAGAGCAAATAAGATAGACAAATGTATAGGAATTTCCCATACAAACGTAAACAAGTCAGAGCCTGCTTTGTCCATAACCATTGGGTAGGTCGGTGGCAGTTCACTTAACTGTTGGATAAATCCCTTTAAAATTTGAGTCTGCTACTGTCATTGCTATACAAAATCGTGCTACTCGTCCATTGTCTGAATAACTGCTGTGTTAAAGGCAGACATATCCTTGGTCAGCAAGCCAGAACTTACTGACTTGGGTTCGTTTACTCAAAAACCTTTTTAATAACCTATCCAAGCATGTCTTCCACGTCTTTCTTACTTTCATGACTCTCCTGGTGCTGCCAGTTTGGGACTATTCTGCTGGATTCGTCATGCTTTAAGTCCTTTAGCAGTGCGGTTGCTCCAATGAATGATATACCATTAGCAAAGCCATATATGTTTGATGACTGCGGGGGATTCTTTATGTGGGTCTAGATTTAGGAGGTACCAGAAGAGGATGTTTCTGATTTTATGGATCTTTCCTCTTTGAGTATCCATTGAGTTTTTAAACAAATTGGAGCTTCTTGTGAAGTAAATGATGCTCATGGGAGCAGTTTTCTTTGAGATAGGACCGGCAAACTGCGTAGGAGGTGAAGGATGTTTTCCTTTTCCTCACCGTCGCAGCTATGCCTTCAAAAACCATTTTAAAGTTGCATTTTAGAATGTTGACATAGCAGACAGGGTTCCGTGAGGACATCGGTCATCTATCTGATCTGTGTTAGCTTTAGCATAACGTTTTCCATTTCATTTTCAGACCTATTAGTCTCGATACTTACATACATATATGTATGACAAGGCAAGTGATTTCCCATCTGTGGTTGGTCCTACTGAAACGTGTTCACTTGTCGCGAGGAGTATACCCACCATTTAGACAGTGTCCCTACAATTGTACCCTTTCTGGAGAGTTTTTTTGTCTTTCAGTTTCCCGAAAGGTCTTCTTGAACTGACACTCAACTGCTCCGTCATCTCCTCGAGAGACAAATAGTATCTGATAGTGGATGTGAAAACTACACGGCTATAGCTTGTCTCTATAAACACTATTAGACGCAGTCTTCAAAAACTTGGCATTAATTTGAATTTGGTCCAAGATTTTCCAAAGTGTGATTCAATTGTGAACTTTCCAGATTGGTATCAATGAATCCAGTTGTGATAAAGCGTTTTCGACATTATTTCCTGTGTATGGGACAAGCGATGCTAAGGGTCTATTCATCAGCCGTACACTCGTCTGACCAAACCTTAGAAAGAGTTTGGTTATGCTCTCTACCAGGTCAGAATGGTTTATTCTACATATCTTGGTTGAATGGCTTATTCTACCTTAGAGCAGACTTTTGCTCTTCTTCGTTGTTATATTGTCTGAAAAGAAGGTCTTCCATATTTCCACTAACAGGCTTTTATAGGGGTCTTGGTGCTTTAATATGCCTTTTCTCAATTCTGATACATAGTTCCTGAAGTATAGACTTGTCACTTCTGTTGTAATGTTGACAAGTATTGAACTATGAAACTAAAAAGGCCATGACCATGGTCTATCTACATCGGAATTTTTCATCCTAGCTCAACTTAGCCCTTACCCAAGTCTAGATTCTCTGGTGATCAATCAGTTCCACGAAAGTCGTTGTCCTTGTTTCATTTCCCAGCGTCATCAGCGATAGGGTCGCCCGTATCCAAGGCTTGTTGTTGCTTCGTAATTACGCCAAATTTCCATGGTATGGAAGTTTAAAATACATATGTATGTAAGTACTTAGGACAAGGCGATCCGAGTTCTAATGTTGGCCACCTTTGTAGGGCTCCTTCGCAAGAACTTCTTTTCCAGGATCCTCAGTCTTGAAAAATCCTTATTGGTCTGAGTATCGAATACCTCGAAGTTGATTAATAAATTCCATGGCTGTATGCCTTCCTTCTAAATACCTCTTGTTAGACATCTGAGGCTCATACTATAACAATCAGATGAATAAGAAATATCTTGTGCAGGTCCGAGTATGCAGCTCCTCGTATACAGACCGAGCCCGCACTGCGAGCAGGTCATGACAATCCAATTTCGCCCACCAGTTTATTATCTTCCCATTATGCCTTCAGAGTATGTTGAATATTATCCTACAACTGCAGCTGAATCCATAACAGTTCGAATTCGGTGAATGCCTTAAGCCACGAACACAACCATGAATCCGAACAATATCCGACAAGTTTTTGAACAAATAATTAATTCCACAAAAGACATCTTCATTCCAAAGCAAATAATTTCCATATTCAACGCAAACACCGAGATCCATTGTCAAAACTAAAACAAAGTACGGTACGTGACTCCACAGCCTCCCTCTAACCACAGACCGGCGGCGGTGGTAGGGTAATCCAATCACTTCCAATACAATTCATTTCGAAAATATCCGCAAAATTAATTATTATTATTCAAATGCTGCTTCACAGTCGGTCTACTCAATTAAACAATAACAATAACGGTCGTTGATGAGGTTCCACCATTGACGCGCATACATATGCTGGCTGCCAAGTCCTTCGGTGGAAATGTTGAGGAATAAATGTTGCGTATACGCCCACCCTGTGGATAGTTGTAGTCGTTGTATGATAATTAATTTCCCGCTGTTTTGTGGTTTTTGAAAATAATTCTACGGAAGGGGGTTATTCGGGATTCGAAATTGTCAAAATTGTTTGTGTGGTAGTTCATCAGTTAAGGGTTTCCCTTGAAAAGCAACCTTCAAAGCCAGGTTTAGTCAACGAGCCTAACCCCTTTGACTACATATATTCCAAGCCGCAGTCAGGCGAAAGCTTAACCAGCATTCAACCTAAACGATCCCCCATTTGAATGCAAAAATGATTTCCACTTCGTTGGGTGGCGGTGTCAAAGTAGAAGCAAAAACTTTTAAATCCTTTTCGGCACAAAAGCTGGATTAACTTTTACACCTATTATGTGTGTATCTTTGGCTTCTCATTTGAATACACCCAACCCTCTTACATCTGACATGTATTTGTAGACATAAAGTCAAGGTAGACAAGTTCCACCAAAAGGGGAAGATAAGGATAAACTTGAATGAAAATCCGGAAATCTTTGATGGAAATTTCGTCCTTATTGCTCTGAACTTGTCTTCGTTGATGTTGATGTTGAGATTTGTGCACAAGTTGTGCAAATATGTGCGGGCGTCTGCATGTGTGTACGTACATACATTATATTGAGGAAAAAGTTTAACATTTACCAAAAAAAGGAAGGAGATGGGGGTTGGATTGGTGTTAAGGTGTCGCATGTACAAGTACGCATGGGATGTTAGTCCTTATCCTTATCCTCGAGCACATTCTGCCAGTTGTGTGTGTGTGTCTGTTTGTCGTTTGCTGACTCCACACATCAGCAGACAAATATCCTTTGCATTTTGATAAATGTATTCGCATACCCGCACATGTATGTACATAGTTTATATGTTTGTATGTAGGTTTGACTTTGAGCCAGTGAATATAGATGTGTCGGAGGATTACTGCTGAAGGATGGTGGTATATCAATTCAAGAGACTTAAAGTCATCTGTCATATCGACAAGCGTAGATGTAAATTGAGATGTTGCTGGTAGAACACAGTAGAAGGATGTTTAAGGGAGTTTATGGTTTTGAAAAGGAGGTTTTTTTTTCTTCTTCTTGTTCTCCTCTGTTTGTTAAGGAGCCCTAAGGGTAAGATGTCAACTTTGGGAAAGCTCATTTGCAATACTTGAGTGACAATTTATCATCGGAGGTTGTGGTTGCAAGGTGATACGGAAAGGAGTTGTGTTTTTTATTTTCTGTTTTGTATTTTTGTCAGGAAAAGTTGAGTGCCCTCGAGGGGGTTCTGTACATGAATCAGTGTTACTGTCATGTGCTGCAAAGTTAGGAAAGGTTGTGTTGGTTGAACTTCTGGAATCCAACGAGGGACACTCTTTAAAAACCAATAGCTACCTAGAGTCAGTCTTTATCTTGTCCCACATTATGATCACATAGAATCATTCTCACTTCGATGTTCAAGGCATTATGGCCTTGATCTGTGGAGGGTACACCGTAGTATTTCTCAAGGCTATCACAGATACACTATCGCCACCCAGTGTTTCTACGAATAGTTTACACTTCGAGGTTAATCAACTGTTGCTAGTTGCTTGTGAAGCCTCTTCCCTGAAGTTGTCTGGTGGTATTTTCTTGTCCAGTTGACTTTATGGACAATGGAACATGATGTGTACAGCATTCTCTGCTGCTTCTGTGCTCGTTGGATAATAGGGGTTGTGGTTGCATCCAAAATATGGCAGCAATAGCCAGTAGCCGGTATCAGTCTCTAAAATCATCTCTCCTGTCATTCCTCCGAACTTGTCCTTGCTAGTATATCAGTCTCAATTCCTGCTGGCATGACATTCCTTTTGGGCTTCTTTAGCAAGAAGGTCTCGAATGCTGCATACTGTTATCGTTTAAGATCTGTAAGCAATTTCAGTCTTCGACTTGGTTTCCATGGCGTCAGCTTATATTTGGACAACTCTTGATAAGAGTAACCTCTTCTTGTGTTTCGGTTTTCCGGTCTTTGTGTGAATCCTTTTAACGGCAGCTGTTGCCTTCTCAGCTGCATGTTGCAGGTGCTGCTTATGAGTAGCCCTGCGTATATGGTAATGCTAACGTACTCCAAGATTGGAGTTTGGAAGCTACAACGTTATCGCCTGCGGTTTCTCTTATAGTCTCCATGCATCGCCTGCTATAGTAGGTTCATGAGTACTAGTTCTGGACCATCTCCATAACTCCATTGCCGTCATGGTCAAACGATTATTGACGAAGCTTATATTCAAAGACCACGGCGTTTTATATCTCAGATAATCAACATATATTGGATTTCACAGTAAAGGACCTAGTATGGAGCTTTGTCGGTGTCATTTCCAAAACAGTTCATCATTATCTTCCGCAGGTTGTCTGGTACTCCCTTGGCGGTAAGTGCTTGCGAGGCGAAAAATCGTATTTTTCGCAGGATACTTGATTGATACTAACGAAGATATTTTAACTACTTAGACAGTCAGTTGGGATGACTAAGTCACTATCCTTGGCAGTGGTGAAAAGTTACTCTGCAGCTAATCAAGGATGATTTTATGGCTTCTACTAAACGTAAGTAGTATAGTTTGTCACATCCCGTCAAGTCTTTCAAAGAAGTTGTTCATCAGTGAGATTTACTATTTAGAGTGGCATACCAGAAGAGTGTATACTGTTTTTCATAATTATAAAACGAGTGGAGAGCAAGGTCCTGGTTCGGACTGGACAATTAGGCCAAGCGTAGTGTCTCGTAACAATGGCTCAAGGGGAAGGATTTTCTTCTTTTTAAATTAAGGGTTTCCAGTCGTAACTAATATTCCTATTTTTCTTAAATTAAAATTAGTATTTAGAATTATAAAAATTGATTATTTTAACCAAAAATTTAACTCTAAATAATGTTGTCTTCTCTTTTGCAGGTAAGTCGTCATGATAGCTTCCCACTTGTACTGTACTGTAAGTAAATATTTAAAGTTTATATATCAACAAATATGGCCTAAACATGCTCAGTATTGTACTTTCATGATTGTCACATTGTCTCTTGTCATTGTCCCTTGTTTGGTTCATCTACTTTGTAATGTCTGGGTTTGAGTCCCAATTCTTTGCCCAGCAATTGGAATGGTCTTTATCGTACGATAGGGGTAAGAGAATACAACATGGTTTGAATCTCGATTGATTGTATATAATATAAGGATTTTTTTACTGGATAGACTCTAAAACAGCCGCCTATGTGCGACATGGATAGAGGTTCATACGGTGAGAAATCCTGCGATAGTTTATTGGCTTTTGGTCGGAATACCTTGTTTCTTTCACAGGTCGGGGAATAATTTTTCTTTGAGGGACGAGTTGTATATATTTTGGAAGATGTATGGACGCATGTGATTATTGCTTTTAAGATAATGTTGGTTCTCACACACCTCCGCAGAAGACAGTAGAGGTACTGGTGGGAGCCCGCCTCGCTGAGATCCCCTCGCAAAGGGCCATTCTTGCCACCGGGTTTGCTTTCCATTTTAACACGCATAATTCGAGCAGCTGAAGGGTGAAGTACTACCATACGAGAACACTGCAATATGCTTAGCAGCAGTGATAAGGTTGGCTTGGATCTCTCTTCTTGCATAGTTCCTGGTCGATTCTGCGAATTCACAGAGAACTTTGCTCTATGCCACGTGCCGTCTATCTGCTTTCCGAGATGGTCCGGGTTCAAAGAGGCTCTGCTCGAAAACAGACGCTCTATTGATACAGGTTAAGGATTTGACATAAGTTTGAAGGCCTTAACTTAGAGAATCTAGGAGAGACATGCTGTTAAGGCTTTGTTTTAGAGATGTTTTTATGATGGGTTGGTCGGAAGCAGATGCAGCTTGGGTCTTGAAACCAAGAGAGATCATGTCTTGAGGTCAAAAAGAGAAATATCTTAGATTCTGGTTGCATTGGCAGTAGGAAGTCATGGTGATTTGTCTGAAGAGTTTCAAAACTTGAAGGCCCTTAAATCAGTTAGACAACCAAAACTGCTAGAAGGAACCAAACCCTCATTTGACATTCTAAATTTGTTTAAGGTGCAATACTCGTCCACTTCTGTCCCTACACCATGATTCGCCATAAGACTTCCTTTAACACCCATTAGTTTAGAATTCTTTTATTTATTTTTTTTGTAAGGAGCAACCCCAAGCCACTAAGATATGAATGACTTCCCTCATCCATAATCAAGTAATCCACATACATTGTGTTTTGATTCAATTTTTGTCTTGGGATACACACATCCTTACGCCTGCAAACATTTACTTCTACAACAACCGCAATTCCACTTAATCTTACCTCCGGCCTACCTGTTCACTGTTCATTTATGGGCACAAACACCCCACGTGTCATTAAACTCTGTTCCAACTAACCCATCACAAATATTTACACAAAGTCCCACCTCACCTTTCTATTTACCCCCTCAAGGCTTCACATACGATCCCAAGCAAATGTGCACACTATCAGATACCCATATAGCCCGGATGGCCCATTCCCATCGATTAGAGACCAAACATGGCACCTACCCTCTGTCAAATTTGTTGGCACAGGACTCAAAATTCCTTGAGAAAACGAACGGCTATCTACTGACAGCTAAATGACACCATTACACAGTTTACACGATTCACTTTAAAAGGCGGAAATCTTTCTTAGCGTTCGCCTTAATTTGGGTCCCCTCTCTCAGGACAAATCCATACCTTAGGGCTGGGGATTACAAAAAGCTGAAAATGGTGCGCAAAAGAATATTTTAAAGGCACGTACATAAGGCATAAGTCGTCACTGTTAAGCCCTGTCTCTAGTGTTAACCCAATTGGTGCCATAAAATTGCTCCGTATTTCTGAAGGCGCGAAGGAAATGGTTTTTGGCTCGAATGAATTACCGAGGGTAGAAGTTCCCCGCCAGGCAGTTTTGTAGGTGCTGAATACACACACACACAGACACCGAGGACAGAGAGTTTTCGAAAATCCACTGTCATGAAGGCGAAGAGGATAACATGATATCTCATTATGTCCGGAGGAGGAGTATACTTGGGGTTCCGTTTCAACGGAGGACCTTCCACTGCACGTACAACTGATTAAAGGATTTTCGAATGGAAATTTATTTGAAATGAGGTAGGCACGAGGCTACGATGGGCTTCTGTCTATGGTAGCACAAATCGAAGCCTTCGGGTGCTGCCGGAGAGATGCAAAGTTATTTTCCAATTTTGTTTCTCTTTAGCTAATCGATAGCGTTGGCAATTTGTTTTGGGACTGTTAATGCCATGAGGCGGCTCTATTTGCGTAGAGTTATCTGTTTTATATGAAATTTCAAAAAAAAAAAACCCGCTAAGGCTGGGATGGAACACAATTTCTGGTGGGGGAACGAGATTTGTGTGGGAGTATGTGGGATGGAGATACATTTTAATTGAATTGAGAACTGGTCTTCTCCTTACTTCATTCCAGCTCTCGGACAGACCCTATTGACCATGTACTCAGAAAGAAAGTGTCTTTGGTTGCACTTACTATTTGAACATACCCCTTCTCTTCTGTCAAATGGGAACACTGTCATCTGTCTAATCCGGTTGAGAAATCACCTCTAATTCGTTACATCCAGTACAGAGATACCCAAATTGTTTACATTCTATTCATTGCGACTGACACTTGACACATTCAGCATGAGTTTGACACTAAATGCGATTTTCCAATCAGTGCCGACATCTTTGCCCCTTTTCCCATCGCGTTTCCAATCAGGAAACGGTATTTTCTTGATAGAAAATCCAATCTTCTTCTATCTAGTTACTTTTTTTCGCATCCTTTCCGTCAAAGCAGAGTCACACAGACACACACGGGAGTTGTGTATTCAATCAGAGTGCGAGAAAAGAGAAAAATGTCACCCACACGTACCGATACCAAGGAAGACTGACAGTTCTACGCAAGTGTTCCCGTTTACATTCACCCCGAATGCAGGCTTGCTGTGCAATAAATTTGCAAATGTCGGTCTGTCTGTATGTCACACCACACAGCAGCACGGGCATATCTGTCAATAAGACAGCAAGAGTCTTTCATGTTTTTTCGAGTTTTTTTTTTTTTGAAAATTGACAGGAGAGCGCGCTGGTCCTTTCAGCAGGCCAGTGGAATGGATGTGTGTAGCTAACTGAATAGAAAAGCCTTGGCACGGGAAGTCCTTGTATGGTATTCCGTACAAATTGTGTATATTTACACGGCACCGATGACATAAGGTGTACATACGTACGTGCGTGGCATGAATTGTTGTGTTGGGATAGGGTTTGTTTGATTCTACCGTGAGTGGGGCTTGTCAGCAAACGATATGCAAATATTTTTTCAGATGGATCATCTGGTAGACAATAATAAAGCAAATCCTTTCACACCGCGTAGTAGTATTTAGGAGATGAGATTTGGCAACTTGTGACATAATGGAATGTTTGTGAGTTGAAGGAGGTCGGGATGGTATTGTTTCATTAGGGGAGATTCAGTACGCAAATTCGGAATCAGCATGCTTTACAAAAATCATATTGATGCTCTGGTAGGCCTCCAACATAGCTGCCTCTGGGCTTTCGTCCACGGTAAGACACGGTATAGCCTTCACTCTCCAAATGACTGACACTGCGACCTGAAATGATCTATTGTATAATTAGGGAGTGTTTAGTGAAAATAGTCGTTCCTTCTCTCTAATGGAAGAAAGTGCTTCCTAAGACGAGCATAGTTTTGACTTTCAAGCAATGACCCTTATCCATTTATTTGTCGAGTCCTCGATACCTCTGCTACCAATTTGCCTTGCTGTTGAATCTTTTTTGCCGATGATATCGAATCTGTCCTCAATATCAAGGAATTCTATTTCCATAGACCAGAGAGTGAGGAGTAGAGTACACATTAAATCTTAAAGACGTCTGATCACAAGACTCAAAAACTTCTATATTTGGTCATTGTGTTGTCCAGTTCATCCTGTCATTCTATAGTACTACCGTAAGTCGTTATTTGCCTTTGTTTCTTCGTAGCACTAGTGTGGTGCTCACTTACATATGTTGCACCCAAGAGTCCATTCTCTCTATTTCTGTTGAAGAGAAACAAGCTCAGAGTTTCTTCCTTAGAATGCATAGAATTAGCCACCTATTGCTAACAGACTGCCACCTTAGGAATCCTAAACGATATTCTCCAACTTTTTGATTGATTATGCTGTTGCACCTAAAAGTATGCAAATCTTTTCAATCATCGAAGAACAAGGCCATTTCTCTATTGTTCGATACCTACTTATTGATCCATTTGGATACTTAAATCAGACAATAGCAATCTGCTTCGACTATGCTTAAAACTAAAGGTATCCAACGCAAGAGACCTGTTTTTGTTCCTTAAGGTGCGAATTATAATTGCATACTTTTTGGTGGATCCATGCAGGGATGCTTAATCGACCTTGTATCGTTTGTATCTGTTCACGTGCTGGCTTATACCCATATTCTTCTCTCTAGATCCACTAAGGATTCTATTTTTCTAAAGACGAAGCCAATACTAGATCGCCAGCAAAATCTATTTTGACTGCGAAAAGGATCTTGAAAGGCACTCAGTCTTTAAGGGTCTCTTCGAATATTTTACCATTGATTTGCTGCTAGCAGAGAATTAATTATTCAAGATGCAAATGCAAGGAGACCGGCGCCAGAGATCCTTCCAATCCGTCCGTCAGTCTCTATAAATACCCCACCATCATTACTTTGCCATTCATCAACTCGTGCACACAGTGTTGTAAAGCAATTCATTTAAGGAACCTTCAAGTGGAATGCCCTGCAAATAATTCCACCATAAAATATCCATCAATGTTAAATTACAAGGATAACACTAAAATTATTTACAAATTAGGTCAGCATTAAACGAGTTATAGGAGCGCGCGCGCGTTCCATCTCCGACCAGTAGTCAGTCCTTTGAATTTCCATTTCCCCGCCAGCATTCCTTCCATTCAATTGGACAGGTAATGAAGTGTTTCATCAGTAACGCGAACTTTACAACCACTTTCGTGCTTCATGGACGCGCGCTCTCTAGCTCCCCTGCAAAAAGGATTATACGTATGTATACGACTTGATTTTGAACAGAATGTCCGTTCGTAGACAAGTTCCTTGCGGATAATCTCCTTCCTTGGCACACCATCATCCCACTGAATGTACATAAAAATGCACACAATATGGTAGATTCCTATATACAGATACACACCAGCAACAAGGACGATGTTGCTCGTAAAGGAAGAAAAAAAAAATCGCTTCCAGCGTTGTTTGTTCCATTCATGGCTGATTAAAAGGATAAATTTGCATCCTTGTTACGAAATTACACAATGGAATGCCTTCTAGTCCGTCCAAGAGTCAATTGTTTGCTTGTTACGAATCGATTTAGGACTGGGGAGGACACTCTCGCGAGATAATAAAAATTATTGTTCAAAGGATACACCAGCGCTCATATATAGAGATTTCCTGTTTGCCTTCGAATAATGACATGAAAAGCTGTTTTGATGATGCCTTCATGGCAGGATAAGTCTCTGCAAAAAGGGCGTAAACAGGCATATCCTGTTTCCATGGTGCCATAAAAAGGATTACGTCATAAAAATAAAGAAGAAATACATTCAACGAATGGCGTATTTATTTTTTCATTTCTTAACGCCATAAATCATTTAATTTCCCGCAATAAAAAGTTAATAATGCTATTTGTAGGGATCTATCTCTACACAACGAATATGGATAAGGACGAACGTTTTTTCCACATGAATCATGTCTCAATTGAAATAGGATGGAGAGGTTAAACAAAAAAAAAACAAAGAAAGAAAGAAAGAAAGAAATAAAGCCAAGAAACAGAAGAATAAGGAGCAAACTTTTATCCTTATTGCTTGTGCAATAAATTCTGACAGGATCCCCACAAAACAAAAAAAAAAAAAACCCAAAAAGAAGTCATAATGACTGCAGTTGAGAGCGCCAAAGAACACGAATCTAGTAGACTTTGGAGAAATATTATTTGCAATAAAACTTTGGCTCCTCCTCGCTTCAGACTTGAGACCATGAATCTCCAGCGATGATGAAGGTTTCTCACGAATCTAGAATAGAGGTTATTCTGTTTCTTTTTTTTTTTTTTTAGAAAGTTGCTAACTTTGATGAAAACTTCAACGGTAAAGGATAGTTAATTAGTATTATTAATAAAATTTGAACTTTCACTAGGTGAACCACGCACAATGGCTTGCAAAATGTTTCGTTTTCCAAAAATATCCCCCTTGATTGATATTGGAGGAACTTTGATCAAAGGATAGGGGCTACTGGAGCTGTCTTGGCCAGCTACTGTATTATTCAGAGAAAGTGTGTAGGGATTTGGTGCGAAGCATGCTCTACGGAGTCTTTTGTAGAACACGGTTGGAGTGTGAAAGAAAACGTTTGCATAATATTGTGCTGAAGGTTGAGTCTTAAATTTTAGAAAAGTCCATGGTTTCATATGGCTTTGTTATATTTCAAGTTATCTCCTTTGTCTTGTTTAGTTTTCCTCGTAGGTTTGAGCATGGAGCTTCAATAATGAGGAGCTTGTAACAATCTTCCTTCCTTCTTCTCAACTATTCTACACTAAGATCGGCTAGCTTTGTGAATTTCATTGCACCGAAGGGAGCACCGAAGTATCCTCCCTCTATTTGGACTTTAACGTCAAGAACCAAACAGGATTCTTACCAGAAGTGCTTGAGGAATGTGTACCAAATCTAGGACATAGATCTGCACAAAAGGATTCAAGGCAGAGTCTGGAACAGGTGCGACAACCAAGCAGCGTTAAAAGTCCTGGAATCACTAAAATTGTGATCAAAGTTGGATCTCTGGATCCAATAAACTTCTAGAGAGTTGGGGTCGTCAAGAGCATTGCTTGGCAGGTAGACATCCCGGATGACTTTGTGCTCCCTCCAACGAGACGAGGAAAAGGAGAAAATCCTGACATCAGCTTTTACATGGGAAATCCCTATGTAGGTTTCACAATGGACATTTATTTGCCCTAAGTTTATCCCTAAGCACCTAAAGCAGTCCACCCAACCCAACGCCTTGATACTTTCTTTGAGTTTTTCTGAGTTCGTTGGGCTTCTCATTAAAATCTGGTTCATTCGGCTAGAATATCCTAAAGATGGTCAGCAGATATCTCTTTACAAAGGTCTGCTGGTTTTACCGGACCCCTAAAGCAGTACTGAGCAAACGAACTTTCTTAACGTAGTCTAGATATTTTAATTTTGATTGGTGCCTTCACTCAATAGTGCGTTTATTGCCATCACAAATAGCAAAGGTCATAGTATGCAGCCTTGTGGCACTTCTAGGATGATGTGAAAGTAGAACAGGTATTGGATTGTGTTGAAAAGTGTTGGATCGTAACTGGCTCAGATGTTGATGTAATGGTTTTTAGTCATGCCCTCTCCAGAGTTTCCTAGCTCTGAGAGCTGGAGGTTTTTTTTATGGCAACATTCTCCAATTTTTGTAAGGGGATGATTCAAAGCGTTCCTGATTTGTATTTTTTGGGTTGCTGAGTCTACTACTATGATTCTATCATCAGATGTAAATAATTTCGAGTTCCTAACAAGTTTAGTCAACTTATGGCTGCTGAGTGTAGGGTCTAGTACGTCCTGGCTAACAAAAGAACATCTCTGGTATGGTGTCGGTACTGGATGATATTGTCTAGAAGCATCTGTTAAGATTGCTACTGTGCTTATCAAGGTTTTGTTGGTTTAGGTCTTTGTTTTGGTCTATTCCCGTAGTCTGTGCTACGAGTTGCATATGTCCTTCTCTATAGTAAGGCATATTTACGAGGCTGAAACACTCCCTCCTTACCCAGTCGGAGCAGGTTGTGACACCATGTTTCTCTTTTCTTATGATCAGATTTATGTTAACGAAGCCTTTAAGGTTTTTGTGGAGATATTGGAATGTTACGTCAGTGTATCCAATTGTGTCTGCTCCTCTTGACTTCCATATGCATAGCTCTCCATTCTATATCGTTCTCCAGACCAAAACTGATTCCTGTGGGAGTTCTCCAGCATCTGCTGGTACTCACTTGGTGGGGCGTTCTATGTTGTCATTGAAGTCGGTACCATGGTCCAATATGTGTGCAGAGAAGGTTCTTGCATGCTCGACATTCTGAAAGTGACAAAAGTTTCAATTTCTTCTGGCTCCTAGTATAAGAACTAGCACCTAAGTGTCTCACATTCAAATTCTTGTCAGAACCTTGGACAACCTGTCAAATTATAGACCAGATTCTAGAGTGTACCTCCTCTGATTGCATTGGTCTTGAGCTGACCATTTCGATATGCAACATTAATTACCTAGATCTGTTGACTCCAGCGGTTCTAGATATCAAGGTGTACACAAAGTCGATAAGGGACTCGTGATATGTCAAAGTATGTACGGTCACTCCATACGACTACTACAACACCTTCCAAACGGAAAACCAACTAATCCCTGCCAACCCTTTTAACCACTCAAATCCGTGCTTTATTGCCTGACTTAATGATGTTCCGCCCAAATTAGATTTGTCAAATGAAACCCACATGTCCATCCCACCAAAAAAAAAAGGACAGAAACCCACCTCCTTCAACCCCAACACAGAAGGCAATCACTTAAGTCAGTCTCACTTAATTACGTATCACATCGTTGAACAAACCTTCCACTTATCCCCACGCTATCCGTGTTCCTATACCATTATCGAAAAAAACACCCCACGACCCAAAGGAGCTCTTCATGTATCCTTCAGTGACCCGAAGCCAGTTAAACAAGAAGATGTTACACACTAAAGGCATTCATTTCGAATAGCAACCACACCCCGCATTCCACCGACGACGCCGAAATGAAATCAAAGTCCTTTCACAGAAACAAAGGAATTCCGCCACCCCGCCCCCTGACACGAAATGAAAATGACCACACATCTATAAATAACAATCATCATTCGTTTTCATTTGTTAAAGAATGGAGGCATCCAAGCAGAAACCCAGTCTTGAATGGTCATCACCAAAAAAGGACACCTTGAAAGTTAATTCACTGTACACGCACACAGATACGTCCAGAACTGACTAGTGTCCATAAAATTTCTTCCCTCTGATGGAGTGGAATTGTCGTAAAACGAAGTATCCCTCCTTTCGCAGGACGTAACAAGGATAACAAAAAGAAATCCATACAAATCAGACAAGATGTAAAGTGGAAACTTATGTTTCGACATAAGGCAGCATCACCACACCCCCTTTCCATGACAAAATCATCATCATCATCATCATCAAGGACACAATGATGGTGTGTAGTAGTTTGTTTGAATTAAGTATTATAAGAAACTATTATCCTTTGACACATTACATTACGAAAATTGCGAGAGTGTTTCTTGCCAAGCCATCATCAGAGGAAGGACATCTTCTTTTTCTATTGTCAATAGGACAATACTTAACGTAATTGGATATCCTGGCTGAAATTTATACAACCAACCGCAGATGGACAGTATAGTAACAGACACACACATACAGACATAAGAAGGATATCTTTCATTCACCCGAGTGTCCTGGTTATGATTATTGTTCTCCTGGAATTTATACCAAAGGTAAATGTGGGTTGGGCACCTAACCAATAAAATGAATGTTTTGCCAATTCCAGCCAAGTGTATCCGTGCGCCATTTGATCAGGATCCATTGTATGAGTTTAGTATAAAGAAAGGATTTTCTCCTTCCTCTCTATAATCCTTTAAAAATGAAATAGATTTTGTTTGTGGTTTCCTGTTGTGTTGGGTTAGGGGATATGCACGAATGCAGCATGTGTACGTTATCCTTTCCCCCAAACAAGCCAGAGCCGGAGCCAGAGCCAGAACATGTGGTTGCTGAGAAAAGACGATTTGTCGGGATATGAGATCCCATAAGGGAGGTATAAGTTACTGTAGAGATTGGAATTATTGTCGAAAAGTGTTGTCAGGATGAGTTGTTGTTGACGCAGTAAGGATAATCCAATGTTTTGTAAACATTTCAGTGGAATTGTTGTGGTAAATGGGAGAGGGCAGGACTTCCTGCCAGATTGGTGGTTTCCTGCAGATGGTTTTTTGGCAAATGGTAGTTGTGGTTTTCGGGAGATGAAAAAGGATCATGAATTAAGCCAAGGCGAGTCGTTTTGGGGAGTTTTAAGCTCGTCTTGGGGATATCCATCCTAGCCATGGTATCCAGCGGGGTCTAAATGCCATGTTGTTTCATCTAATTGCTTCAGATTCCAAAAGGTTAAAGGATACCTGGCTGTCGATAAATGTACTCCCAGCATGTGGAGCTAGGAGCCGCAACTTCTGTACCAATCTGGTAGTGAACGTCCTATGGTTCAGGGTCATATGCATACTCGTAGTCGGTTTCTATCTTGTTGGCTATAGTCTGCACATTAACATCAGAGGGAGGTATGACAGTATGATTTTGACCAACATAATCCCACTACAATCAATCATCACTTGCTGTAGAGAATGTGAAATGAGCATGTCTCCATGGCCTCTGTAAGTGTTGATCTCATAGACCCACCAGGAGGAGATGTCCTTTGCTTCACCTGACTATAGAGGACGTAGCTTTCCGAAGAACGAATCATAAGTTTTGTATGTAAGGACTGACAAACTGATTGTGGTTAAGCGTCTTAAGTTTTTGGCTTAGAACTAGGAGCAATCCAGTTGGCACTTATGACAACTAAGTACACAATGGCTATGACGTTGAAGCCAATCATGTCTAGGAGTTTCAAACAATTTGTCGAAGCCACGCAAGTGATGAGTGACTTGAGCTCAGTATGGGCAGGTGACTGGAAGTGATTCACAACTCTGCACTCATTGGTTAATCCTTATTCCGCAGAGTAGGAATCATACTCTTAGACGCATAGGCTAGCAAATCTTCTGAGATTCTATGTGTCATCAATTTTTCTGTTGGATATACATATGTATAGATGTCTATACCTGTAGATCAGGGAAGAAAAGTCGCGCAAAATAAATTGAAATCTAGATCCACCCTAGACTTAAACAGTTATAGAGAAAGAGAGTAGGATCCTCGTTGACTTCCTCATCTTCACATTCACGCTGTAGATCCTACCTTTGCCATACGGTCTCGTAGAGTATTATACCTGAAAATGACTTCCATTAGGGTGGAAAGGGATTTCCTGTTCTTTTGCATAATTTTGTCTGTCCAACTCCTGTCAAAACAAGATTATACACTTTTTGGAATCACCAAGGAGAACCATCTGATGTCTGCCTCTCAGAGGGCCTTTATCCTTGTGGAATGAACACCGAGGTGTCGATTTCTTCGTATGTGGTTTCCGAACCTTTCCTCGCCAATTCGTTGGTCATTATCTGGAATATAGTTGTGTCCAAGCACCTCAGTTTAAATATTATTTGGATAGCAGAAATCGCTTTTGTTGAAAAGCTGACAACTTCCTGAGGTATTGGCTTATACGCTGTTTCATGGAGGACTATTGTTACTGCTAGGTTCGGAGGGCGAACTGACTGGCTACGTCTGTATTCATCTGTAAATATGGAAATAGCTTGTGAACGGTGCCCTAAAATCTAGGTACAGAATCAGGATCATAGAATGATCCATTGTGGTTTGTGGTTTGACTATTTGAGTGACTTTTTCTTGGGGCACTAATAGAGGTTTATGGTTCCATAATGAAATATGTGATTGTTTCCAATCTTGATCTTAAGCTGGGGCATGTCTAATCTATTTCTGAATTCTTTAGGACTCCAATCTATTGCTACTAGGAGAGATCCCCAAACTAGACAAAAGAAAATCGTCTATCTAGTTCAATTCCTCCTAGGAAACCAAGGACAGGAGTTGTCTCCAGGTATGGCATTTCCTCATCTAAAGCTTACATAGTAATTGACAACCTATTTCATTCTTTTCTCATTCAGAACCCTACAATACGTAGATTAGCGAATATCGAGAGACATTTCTGCCGAATTTTCCTAGGTACTCCTGAGGTTTCGAAGATCTTTTAGGAAGCCCTATCTTGACATATATCATACTTTGCGCGTTCCTTCATGTATTTTCTATGTCCGTTTCATTACCCTTTATAACAGATGTGACCAAATGGATGCACAGGATGCATCTATGACATACATTTCAGTCTCTACCTGCTGGTGCTCTTGTACATTGTAAAATACTGGACCCAAGAAGCTCTGCTCCAGTTCCTTCATAAATTCTTAATCAGTCTATCTATTGTGGATTTCTTGTTCCATCTGTTAGAGCCAGCTTTTCCTTCTTTGTCCATTCCGACAATCATTTCTCGACCACATCATGAGAAGGAGCCAGCTCTAGTAGCATCTCCCTCTTCCATCGCAGCAGGTTGGCAAATTCTTATACAGAGGTCTCAACGACGCAAGGATTTGCCTTGCTAGGGAATAGCTCCCAAGAGTGTCTTTTCTTTCTTCCTACAGAAGTTGTTTGTTATGGGGTAGGAATCCTACTAACTCCGACTTCATTGTGGTATCACGTTTCCATCCAGAATCTTAATATATTTCACTGAATGTAGGAAGAACCATATGGTTCAGGTAGCCATTGTCCGGCTTCCCTTAGTTTTAGTCTAAGCGTCGTTTTAGCTGCCAACGAAATAAAGTCTAGAATTTGTCTGAGCTGCTGACTCTTACCAGAACCTTGAGCTACTGGCAAATTGAGTCAGTTTAGACTTGAAAATACGTACCTTCTTCAACTTTAACAAAATCGATCAGCACGCCTTCGCCCAATCAAGTAGACTAACTCTCACCTAATTCGAAGGTGTGTCATCATCATTTACCGCCAACAGATAGCTGTCACATCAAACCCTACATTTCGACACTTTAACTCGTCCAAAAAGATTCGATTTTAATGACACTTGTCACGCAAGGATATTCCCGCCACCAATCAAGTATCTCGGGGTGTGTTCCCCGTAACGTACACTTAAGCTCACAGCTCTTTCAGACCACTTTGGTATGATTCCACTTGCTGCTGCTAGCCGCTCCACTTGTTTCCTTTACCACCTCCCGCCCCACACACACAAAGGGATTGCATGTCGGAATTGCGTTTCCATTGTCAGCAAGTGGAATTCATTTCATCCATCTGACACCCGGAATCCTGCTCCTTTTAGTTTTTTTTTTCGTGAATTCATTAACAGAGATTGTTTTTAAATTATACAGCTCGTTGAAGCACCACTCCGGCGGCGGCGGCGTTCAAAGGATACTAATTATGCACTGCATTCAGTTCACTTCCCAAAAGGGGGAAAAAAAGTAGCAGGACTAAACTATTAGTTTTGTTCTCCCAAAATGCACATATCCGTGCAGTTGCAAGGATTCCTCTCCAGAGAATGTGTCATAGGGGCACTTAAACGGATTAACCGTTGCATTTAATTGCTACCAAGGTGGAATTACATTCTCCACATCCTTGATGATCATCTCATTTATTACCTTTTTCTTGTTGTTGTTTCGTGTACGTGTGTGTCTGTTCATAAAGTGTCAAGGACTCAAAAAACAGAAAGAAAAAACCTTTCATTCACATTGACAGTGAAAAAAAGGATACCGTCTGTGGCAATTAAACTCTTAGTTGCAGCTCGGCGGGGAATGAACGACAGGCAGATGGAGAGGTTACAATTTTAATTAATGTCAACGCTCATCTTTGTGTGCTGCTTTGTGTCTGTCGCCATGGAGAATTGAGAGACACACAAGGACTGTTCGTTTCATCCTCTTAATGAAACAGATCCCCACATGTACGAGTACATATGTACATTGTGAGCCAACAGGGTGTGGTTAAAGTCCTATAAATCACCTTTGTAATCCTTCCTCTAACACGGCTTACTATACCAAACATACATATGTATGTACTCGTACATTTAAAGGTTGGTTAAGCGGTTAAGAGCTGGAACTGCCATATGTGTGTGTCCTTGCTGGAGATGGAGAATTGTTTGGCGAATTGTTATTTACCTTGAAACGGTCGATGCAGTGTCCTTGTTGTATTAGGTGTCATGCGAGGGGAGGTAGTAAATTTAGGGATAAAAATCAGCCATTATGATAGATGTAATTAAGGATAGAGAACCGTTTAATCTTTCTGTCGAATGGAGGATATTTATGGGCCAGGTCTTAACGGGTCTTAATGTTTTTTTTTGTTTAAGGATTCTTCTACCGGCTTATGGCTATGCGATGTAATTCCTATTGCATCTCGTTAGTCCTTCGTAATAGGTTGCAGCGGATTAGTGTTTGTTTAGTCCTCCTTTTGTGTGTTTTGGAGGACACGTACATAGCTTGTGCATTATGCGGGTTATTATCTCTGCTCATGTAGGTATGTGCTAGGATTTCCGCATTTCACCAACAGTCGGTCGAGCTGCAAAAGCCTGGTTCTCATTGTTTTCCTTTTAACAAAGAACTATTGTGCAGAACGTCACGTGCTTAATGTTTTGTTTTAAACTACCGCATCGTGATCGTGGGTGTTTGCCTTTTAGTCCAACTTTCTGTGGTGCTGTTGATCATTGAAAGGTCTTCGTGCATTCATCTGGGCTCTTTCAAAACTCTGCTTTCCAACTGTTCGGGAGTTACCATTGTCAGTAGCCTTTTCAGTTTAGAAATGACTCCCCTGGCAGGGTGAATTTTGAGAACATGCCGGGACCGAGTGCTTTCCGTGTGAAGGAAGGTTCGATACAGAAAAAGAATTGTTTTCAGTCCTATTATACAAGTCCAGAGGTAGTACAGACCATAAATGAAGCCCTAAATGAAATGGTTACGGGTCAACAAGCCAAAGGGTTCCTCGAAAGTTAGCTGCAACAGCCATTAAGCATGAACTCCACGTTGATGACTTTCTCTTCTACCAGAGAGCTAGGGTATGGTTCGGCTACTAGCTCCTCTGAGTTTGTGAGAGGTGCATCCTACGTTACTTCGTCCTTTCAGTCTATGTGGAATCAATAGTACGAAAAGGAGCTCATTCTGCCACTGCCTCTCGCCCTGCTACAAATTCAATTATCCTTTCTCATTTGCTTGAAACAATTCTGTGGTTATGACCGCTTATTCCTTCCCTTATCTATCTTCCTATCCCTCCATCGGAAGTCTATAAGTTCAGTCATTTAAATTAAGCAAGAAGACTCCTCCAAATTCACTGTCTCACCACTAAAAAAGGACAATTTCCTTGCACACCGTTCGCGCATAGAAAATTAACCAAGTTCTGTTCGTTAAGGAAGCGACCCGCCACGTTCACTGAATTCGTTCATTCGCCCGCAAATGTTCTTTACGAATCGGTACGTGCACACCTTCAAGGATACGCAGGGTCGTCTTTTGTTTCGCCGAACGCCCGCCCAGCTCCTGTAGGAATAGTCGCACGTAACGGTCATTGTTGCTCTTTTACAAAAGCCATCGCATTCATTTAGCACAATAGCTGAATAGCTGAATAGAGCCGAATGACTGACTCGGTGTCTGTGTGGGCGACTTCCCCATAAACAATAGTCGGAGGAGGGGAAGGATTCCAAACCCTTACCACAACTCAGCCACCGCGCCATATACGTACGTGAATATGAACCCAAGAATTAACACTTTACCAGGGCGTAGTACGTGGGTTAGCACTGCGGCAAGGATTAGGTAATTAGACGTGCTGAAAAGATTAATGAGCGGAAGACCGGAAGACGGGTGGATGTAACACAAGCAATAGGTATGGCACTCCATCCGAACCCAAACCCACCTCCGTCTTGTGTCTTCTGTTTTCTGTGTAAGTGTTGAAATTTCAATTAACTACTGTGGATTAAATTTGCTTGTCATGTTTACAAATACAACGCAAGGATACGAAGAGCCCCTCGAACAGTCGAAAGCCGAAGACGAACCAAAAGTGTAATATTTGCTGAAGTAACCAGCACTTTGTGTTTGCGAGTTTGGTTTGGTTTGGTTAAGAGGACGAAAGTGTGGGAGAACGTAAGGGCTTTTCGATTATGTTGCCATGATTTATCACCTCCACATCCTTCCTGGAATCAATCGTATTTGATCCAGCAGAAGATGAATGAAGGGTTTCCGACGTAAGGAGCTTTAAGCACAAACACTTTGGGGCACTCTAGACTAATGGAATTTACCTATAGTCTTGCTTGTATATTTCAAGGAAATTCGATTGATTTTTTCGGGGTAGGAGCACAAGGATATTTGAATGGGGTAAATATTTAAGTGTAGACATATGAAGTGGTCACTCTTTGAGAAGGTATGGACTAGTTAATGGAAACGGTTTTCTCTGACAGGGTTTCTGACAGTGTTTTTTCCTTTTCTGTCTGTTTGACGAAAAACGTTCTAAACGTTAAGGATCTTTCCATTGAAAGTTCTTCCTATTACTCCTTTCAATTGGCAAGTTGGTTAGAAAAGTCCTCCACTTACAAATGCCAAGTTTGTGGTACGTAGGACCTTATTCCTTATCTTAACTTGTCATTAAAATTTCATGTTGACAACATTATTTGGTCTACTTTTATTTTCTCTTCTGCCAGGCTAGAACAAACTTAGTACATTTCAAACGAATAGTTTGACGGGCTATTGGTATAGCTTTGGGCCTTCTCTGTCCCTTGGTAGAGCTGTTTTCTATAAGATCACCCGAAAGCCGGTAGACTGTAGGACACTTCAATTCGTCGGACTTATGATAGCATTCACTCAAGTAAAGTGTTCGTAAGGAGGCATGGATTCAGGGACTTTGTCTTGTACATGACGTCTCTGTCACGATTTTGGTTGATATTCAAAGTTGGTTCGAATATTGCCTTCGCACTTATTATCATGCCAAGGCGTCTTATTGTTAGGACAGTGCAACCTATAGACTGTGTTTCAGAAATCCAAGAAAATTTGACGAACGTATGGTAACAAAATAATGGAGGTTTCAGTCTGACAACCTAGAACGATAGACTTTTTGCTTTTTACTTGCACCTATACCTATATGGCAAGTATTGTATTCGTGCAAAATTTGGAACTCGAGATTTTAATCAAACTTGACATTACTATAATAGAGAAGTCCAAAAAAGTAGGTCCGCCAATGCCGTCTGTCTGTCTGTCTGTCTGTCTGTCTGTCGGTCTGTCTGTCTGTCAGTCTGTCAGTCTGTCAGTCTGTCTGTCTGTCTGTATATTCGACTACAGCCTAAACGGCTGAACGGATTTACTTCAAACTTCATATATAGGGTCTGTGGGATATTCCCTAGAGGCGAAATTTGAATTTTCATTCTAACCTCAAAATTAAGGGTAGTTTACTTAAGGCCGATTTCAGTTAAAATGGATTTTCTCAAAAACGGCTCTAACGATTTCGATAAAATTTGATGTGTGGGTTAGTTTGGGCATATGCTATGAGGTGGCATACCACGTTTTTCACGAAAAATTCGAATAACGGTAACATTGAAAATCAGCTGTTTCTCTGGTATTTGTTCGGCGATTGGGCTAAAAATTATTATTTGTAGGTTATAAGACAAGTGCAAAATAATGGCATACCAAATTTTGGAATGCCACGCCCACTTTTATAAAACTTATTTTTTTAAAAATTTTTACTAGAAATTGAGAAAAAATTATTTAAGCAAAGTAATAGACCTTCAAATTCTCTATAATTCACTCAAACACCCTATCTGGCCACGCCCACTTTTTATGGGCATTTTTATAAAAACAAAACTCCTACAATGTTATGACTATTATTCCATTGAAACGCGGAATACCACGCCTACTTTACTGGGAAGAGCAAGACTTGGACTTTAATCCTGAGAAAATTATACACTTATAGCATTACGGTGCAAGTACGTACGACCCAGTCGTGCACTTTATTTTTTAATAATTGGGTTGACGGGCTTTGAAATAGCCTGAAGGAGCACCAGGATCTCATAGAAATATTTTTTGCCATTCCCTTAAAGATGCAGTATGGTTTGGCTTACTAGCTGAAATCAAGTTCATGAATGAAGCTTAGTATTGCTTTACCTGGGAAGAAGGTGACATCAGAAGGCGAGGCAAATCCATTATGGAAATATTTGTATCTTGTTCGAGGAATGGTGGGACATGGACACAAGGCATGTTCGGCTTCAGCGTCTTCAAGGCCATTGACTAATATCAATTTTCTTGAGGTCATATTTAAAAGTGCAATGCCTTTGCTAAAATCTCTTTTGTTCTGCTTTTCTAAAAAGTAATGAATTTCTTGGCGTGTTTTGGCCAGTTTGTGAATTCCAGTAAGAGAGCTTTTTGTTTTCTCTCCACTGATTTAGATCTCTCTTTATCTGACTGAAAGATTGAGCACAGAAGGGTTCAGAGCCAATATATGGTGATTCAGTACTGAAACTGCCAAGTTCATTAGCAGGGAGATCTATATGTCCTGTGACTCATACTCATATTATATGTAGTGTAGCTACATAGTTGTTAGAAGTGTTGAAGACAGTGTCAACCAGTTGAGAGTTTTTAGAGCTGTTTGGCTATTTGACCAAATATTTACATGTGGTCTTGGGAGGTTTCTTCAGATACACTAAGCGGCATAGAACTCAATAGCACAAGCTTCTGTGTGGAAGATAAAAATAGAGATAGAGTTAGTAGTTCAATCCAGGGCCTAGATTTTCACAGCCATTCTTATTTTTTTCTCATTGGGAAGGGGTGAGTCAAGTTAATGCCTTGTTCGACAGTGAATTCACTCAGTGAGGTGAGTCGTGAAAATTCGAACTTTGAACATCCAATCACAGCTCTCACGACAGACTTGTCTGAAATTTAAAATAATTGAAACTGAAAATAATTTTCTTTTAACAAATACAAATTATTTTGCTTAACGTATTTTTCTTTTCTTATTTCAGGTAAGTGGACGTAATCACTCTTTTCTATATATTGTGCCTGACAGTAGAAGAACTGAAGGTAATTTAGGTGTAAGACATTCATTGAGGCTTAAAGGCGTGATGATCGCTCCAATGCCTTTACATTTTGAATATGATTTTTGAATTTTTATATTTCTCATGACATACGGGAATATCGGTGTATTAATGACAATTTTGTATACGATTCCCTAAAGCAGATTATCAGCTTTGACCCATCAGTCTGAGACTGCCAATTTTCAACGATTCAGTTCAGACTATCATTTCAAAATTCTCAGTTTTTCCAAAAATATTTTTTGTTGGTATACGCAATTCATTTTTCCCACCTGCGGAACAAGGAAACTTCTCTAAACATTTATATCCCTTCAGCATCAATCTCCGCCACTTTCATCAGCCATGGCATCAGACCACTCATCCTCTATCAGTTCTCATATTAATCCAACAAAACTGGTGACCTAAAACTGATTTTGCTCTTTCTTGGATACGTTTTTTTGAATTCTACTCGAAACATGAGATCTTCGCTAAGTCTTGTCCTCGGTGAGCGGTTTCACATTGGCAGTCGACTCGTAAGTTAGCAATTTGGCTTCTTAAGCTTTGTGCAGTGAGACATTTTGGCTTTCTTTGGTTATGTCTCTCAAGATCTAAATTATTCATTTTTGAACCTTAAACCTTTTTTGTTTTCGCTTATTCTTTGTAGGATTGCGATGCTCGAATCGGATTTATTCTTCTGTTTTGGGTACAGGGCGCTCTTGATCAAACGCGTATATGGACTCGAAATATGTGATTTTTCTTTGCAATGGTGCTGCTGGTGAAGGTGGAGCTGTCATTTTTAAACCTTTCTTCAGGAGTACCAGATACAGAGTAGGTACAGCCTCCAATAGTGATTCCACCCATTATTCTCGTGCTCTAGTTCGCATGTTCCCTCTTGTTTCGAACCTAGAGACTCCTTGACTTCTCTTCGCTGGAATATTATTCTGTATTCGCTCATGGATTTTACGACTACAGCTGCTTCTCGACCAAGTTTGGATACCTCGCGGTAAGTGAAGTCCATTATCTGCTCTATTTTCTGTATATCGTTCAAGACTCGGGTCCGTTAAACAAAACTGATTGGATTAGGGTTCAGTAGAACAAACATTTTGTCCTTGCTGATTGGTGAGCTGCAGAGGTTCAAAACTCAATAGCAGAGCACCCAAAACCGAACCTTGGGGACCACCGTCTGTGACTTTGTGTTCTTTCTCCTTCACAGTCTCGCTGAAAAGGACTCTATTTATATTTCTATTTCATAAAATTCTTAAATTTCATGACATACGTAAGCTGCAGGACTATACAGGACCGTGTAGTCTTCACTTTTGCTTTGCTTCAGTCATTGCTTGTCTGTGTTCATTCAACTTGAAGGGACTAAAATCTTCTCTAATGATTACTGCCTCTCCTATGTAAATCGTCAAAGCCTAGAATGACGAGTTTCATAAAGGAATTCTTCGCATCCTTTGATACCGCACCCTTGTTGACTGCAAGTGCTAATGGCAGTTCTACAGAACACAGCCTTGATAACGAACAGAGACATGACATGATTTCACTATAAGTTTGTGTGGGTTTCACTTTCGGATGAATTGCAACCTTTATGGTCACTATACGCTTTGTCACTCTAGACCGTTGAGAGCCAACCAAAGGACCCAACTTCCTTTGAGTCTTTCAGTTTCTGTTACTTTGGTTTCGGATATTTTATTTCAGTTCTCTGAGGAAAGTCCCTAATAGGAAAGTTCACTACGGTACCAATTCCGATTCGATGTGCTTTCATCCCTCGGTAGGGATTTATGGATTTGTTTTCAAATCAAACCGTGGACCCGTTACACCAGCAAACGCATCAACATCAACACACGAGGTAGCATGTGTTGACTTGCAGGAATCGCATCAGAAGTGATGGCCCTACACTCCTTCGGCCTACAAATTGCTTCCAGGAAGCGCGAGAAAAAAAAAAAACAAAATCTCAGCCACTGGAGGACTGTAAACACCTCTATCGTCCTGCACCAGCGGGCTTAAAAATGTTATCCTTTCGTGCTTAACCATTGATTTGCTCTTGGCAACATTTACAATCCTGTCATTCCGTTGTGTTGCTACAAGAATGCAATCACAGCGTGCCATCGAAGTGGGTAACTTTACACAGGACGCCTCCCTCTCTCCCGCAGAAAAGGGCAAAGTCATCCTGTGAGTGTGTGTCTATGGCTTCTCCCTTTCTGTGGAAGTCAGACGGAAAATCCATGAAGGATATTCACTCCCCTCGCTCTTCAGATACACATCCGTTTCTTCGGGCATCCGCTAGTGACAGTAGAGGAAACGACGATGAAGAGAAACAAGCACACAAAAAAAAAACAGAAAAAAGGATTAAAAGTCAGCCTTTTGCAATCTGCTGGATGCCATCCATCCTGCGGAATGGCAATATTTGATTTTCAGCGGAAAAATTGGGCGATTCTTTAGCGCGAAACGAGAAAAGTAATCAATCAGTCGATCGGAAGGATGCTCCACCAATGGACGGAAGAACTTCTGCGCGAGCAAAAGGATTCGCACTTATCCTTTCTGGGAAGTTTTTCTTCCATGTTGCTGTTTTTGTTCGTTGCTAACTAATTTACTGCTGGTATCCGATTTCCTCAATCTCCAAAAATTCAATTAATTAGCCTGGTGTGGGCATTTTATCCGCCAACATCGCTTTGACCCGCTCCCATCCCATGCATTGGTCGAATGGCGATGAACGAAAAAAATAGGGGAAAAAGGACCAAACCAGCTGGAAAGCCCAAAAAAAAATGAATCCCCAACGGAAGATCCGGAAAGAATAAGATGATGAAAGTCAAACCCCACAAAATGACTGGCTGGAGGGGCTAGCGATTGTTAATTTAAATAAAAGGTCCTTGAATGCTGTGTGTTGTGTGCATTCCTGTGGAATGGCTTTCATTGTTTGAATGGCCTTTGATGTGAGGCACGTTTTTTTTTTAATTAATAAATTCCATCTTTTTTTTTGGGGAGGATTCACCGCGGAGCTGGACGTCATTAGAGCGGGCGGTTGGGGGTGAATACTAATTAAATTTGAAGGACTTGAACTTGGGCGACATGTTGCTTGAGGTTTCAGACGACGACATTGACGGAAGAGAGATTAAAACTTTTTTTTGTGGAAAGAAGAAAAGGAAGCTGTTTTACATTTTTCGTTGCATAGTTCTTGGCATTTGGGATTGTATCTCGTTCGTCATGTGTCGAACAAATGTGTATACAAAGGAGGGAGTATTCGTGGAGGCGTACTCAAAAAGTTGTCTTTTTGCTACAATGCTTGGGCAGCCTTCCACTCTTTTCGATCCTTGGCACTCTGCTGGCAGTTGTATGGACCAGTCCATGATAGCTTGATTCTTATAGTGAAGGGCTCTGATACGGAAATCCTCTTTGGTGCAGCATTATGGTTCGTTTGCTTGATGTGTCCATACCAGTGTAGTCGACTTGTTCGACTTTTTGGACTACATGGACGTCACAAAGTTCTGAGTTGTGCCTGGCCCTTCTCTCATATGAGTTCAAATATTTAAAGAATGATTTTTTCTCGAAAAATTTCAATATCTGCTCTGAATTCCTGCTTATTGCCGACAATGCCACTCCATATAAGAGAACACACAGGATCAGAGTGTGCGTATGGAATATATAGCAGTGGGGAAAGTCCTCGCCAAATCTCCACTAGGTTGTCATTCTTGGAGTTGATGTTTACTCTGAAAGAACTCAAGGCGATGAACGCTATCATATGTATGTGCCTTCGTTCTGGCCAGTAGTCATGTTTAAAGTGATGGAGGCTGTAACCGTCGTCGTTTGACAAAAACAACATTCATTGGTTGTTTATATTCACTCCTTACCTATGATTCTAACCTGGGAATTAGTCAGCATTTGAATCTTGCATTGTGTCAGATGCTTTTCAATAACGTATGCCATCTCATTCAAATTTATAGACTCTGTCTAAGCCTAGACGTGTGTGTTAAGCCTAGTGTGCTTAACATTTAGAGCCTCCGATCAGACTAAGGATGCGTAAAGTATTGTTGAACTCATTACTTCAGACCCCATTCACCAACATTCTACAGAGCCCCGACTATGGTTTTGATGCTTTCTTTTATAAGAACTCGTATGTAGTTCAAAGTGTAGTCCTAGTTCTTACGTCATTCGATAGCTTGGTCAGTAACACAATATTCCCAGTAGGATCTATTGTGGATCAGTCTTTATGGAATCCATATTATTGGTCTGACAGTCCTTCTTTCTCAGTCGTTCCTTGGGGCCTTTGATGTGTAGCAGAACTAGGTACTTTGTACTTCGAGCCCTGGAGCTTGTTTTCTTACTTCTTTTTTCTAAGATAAGCCTTAGTGTGATGATTTGGTCTATAGTTGATCAGCCGATACAAAAGCCACATTGGTACATCCCAAACAAATGATTTCAATTCAAACATTGGATAGAATGTTATCTCTCCGGAGATATCCCTGGATATGTATCATAAGATGCAGGATCGTCTTTCCTTAAAAACGAAGACGCATTCAGAGCTGATAGTTCAGTCATCTGGGCATGCTTTCACCATTAATCTTCGCATACGCACATAGCCACTATGCTCTGCGATTGGGTTAATGGATTGCCTTCACTACTTCGCAGAGCCTATCAGCTGCCAGGCACTTGTTTATCCTTGAGCTGGGATTCTGGCTCTATACTCTTCCCACGCTGATCTGTTTTGCGCTGTAGTTTTTGAAGGTGTGTGTTTGCTTTCACCTTTTTCGGGATGGCAAGACTCCTTTTCGATTGACCACCTATGGTGGTCTCGACTATGTCCATCAAGTAGTCTCTAAATGGCTTCCACAGATTGTTGGCGTTAGTTAATGGCAAAGAGAGAGACTTTAACTCTGGGAGTTTCTGCAGGCTCTGGCTGCTCTAGTCATGAATTTCCTTCGATTTTTGGATTAAAGTCCCCGAGTACGATATTGACATCGAATCCAGTAAGCTCCATCCAGGAGGTCTCTAAGGAGACTTGATAGAATCTTAAGTTTCATCCATAGCGGCGTCAACACATATTCTGGTGATGTTTTGAAAGGTTGCCGCATTCTACGAACCTTGCTTATTCTTGGAAATCGTGATTTGCCTATTCATACTTACTGCTACCGCATAAAGCTCTGAAGCCATCGTTGAATCCATCTAAGGAGATCCTTCTATTTGCTTCTATTTGGTTGTTTGTTCAGGACTGGCACTGGATGGACACCAAACAGTATCCGATGGCTAGCTCCTGGACTTTCACAGGTTGACTTCAGTCAGTGTCTACCCTATTCCTACATCAGCCTCTGAAGTTGCTTCTGAATGACGGAACTAACAATTGGGAACGTCACAAACTGATATTTGTAACGTCTGAAAGGTGGTGTCGCTAGAGTCATAAGATATTAAATTCTGCGTCCTTTTAAGTGGACGTAAGATGCCAGGGACATATTTGTATACTGATGGCACAATTGTCCCCCCAACCTGGTCAGCATTAGTCAGCTCTCGCAAATGCTTTCGGGACATCCCCTCCAGCCTAATGTATTCATAAGTACCTCGAAAGCAATCCACCTCCCCTACAGTAAAAACAAGGATCACCACTAACAAACGAGTCATCTTAATAGATCATGACTTGAGGTTATGTTTATTTTTTGTTGTTTTTTTTTTTTTTGTTTAAACCCCTAATCTGTTTAAACATTAGGAGTACACCCCCCAAAGCATTGTGGCTCTCAAATGCGCCTCAATAAATCACAATTCCCTTCATTTCCTCTTCATGGTTCGTTTAGGAAATTAAATGGCGAGAAATAATCTTGCGCGACGCAGTGCTGGCATCCCATAAACTAACACAGTCAGATCAGATAATCTGGTGATTTTCATAAAATGCTCACTGAATTAAGAGATACCCAAAGTCGTCTTGGTAGTGGTCGTTGTCGTCGTTTGTCCATTTGGTACACTTAAACCGGATTAGAATATTCAATCCGCATTCAAATTTTTTTTTTTTTTTTCGAAAAAATAGAAGAAAACAACTGCAAAAGAAAACGAGCGAAAGAATTCCGCGAGGCGTTAATCGACACAAGATTACGACGAATGTCCTTTTTTATGGATTCAGACGTATTCCGCTTACAAATTGTCTTTTGTCTTTTATTTCAGTGCTTGGTTGGTTGGTGTATGTATGTCCTTTTGCTTGGTGAATTACATTTAAAAGTACGAAATGATTTGAGTGATGTCCTTTCGTGACATTAGTCTCAAGAAGGGGGAGAGAAAGAGTCACAAAACGAAATCCCAATCTCAAAGAGGCAAGCACGAAAAACAGAAAGCATTCTGGTTTCCTTCTATCCATTCCTGTGCCCTCATGCATGGCTCATTTGCATAGTTTTGCCGTTTTCCACATATGGATGGTCTCCTTTTTCTAACTATGTACCAAAAACAGAAAAAAATTGTTAACATGACATTTAGCATACGCTTGACATTTCATTGTTGCTAGCCAGCCAGGCAGGCAGTGGTTGGTGTGAGAAAGGACATAATGGGTTTTCTCAAAAAAAAAAAAAGGAAAAAGGAGAAACAGAATGTCAAAGTTTTGAAGTGATTTAATGGGAAGGACATTCAAGTGATGGTAAGTCATAGAGATTTCGTTTAAACACACATCCATAGAAGGGTTTTAAGGATTGAATGATGCAGTTATTGCAGGTGCAGGGAAATAATTCCACAAAAATTTATGCAACATGGGAATTTACTCCACTTCTTTCCCATTTAGGTGGGGCTACAGTGTTGGGTGAACCTGAGTCTTTGACTAAGTGTGTTTAGTTTCATGCTGCGAACAGATAGAGGTCCTTTTCCACTAGTGTGTGCCACTTAATGCGTTGTCTCTTTGAGGTGGAATCGAAAATTCTTCAGGCCGTATAATTGATGTCCATTCGGTTCAGATGTCCTGGCCATTTTAGGCGACTGATGTGTACTTTTCTGGCTCGTAGAGTTCTCTGTTAAATCTCATCCTTCAAACCATGTCAACGCAAATTTGACCAAAAATCGTTCGAAAAATATTGCGCACAAAACAACCGAGGATCTGTCTTTGTCAACGTCTATGCTTCTGCCTTACAAAGTGGAACTGGGATGATGAGAGTCATACATAGAGTTTTCTTGGTATTTCTCGAGGCAGAATTCCTTTATTCTTCACAAAATTTTGGCACATATTTCCATCTAACACAGGCTCTAAGTCCCTAGACACACAATGTCCTCCTGGGTTGTACCACTATAGGTCGTCCATAGTGATGATCCTATCGAGTATCCTCTTAACTAGGCAGATTGGTAGATCGCTTTGTAGAAGTTTTGATCCTCTCTTGGCCAGTTATCTGGCGCCTTAGGTCCAGACTGATTTTTTATTGAATTCATCTCTTGAAATTCCATAGCGTCGACTACAGCAGAACCTTTGTTTGGAAAACACTGAATAGTAGCTCCGACTTCCAGTCGTCTCTTAAAGCGATGTTTGAGCAGTTCCACATTGACATTTGTTGGTTGCGGGGTGACATTTTAAACAAGACCGATGAACTTTGCTGGCCAAGGCACCTTAGATATACTAATGGCTATAAGCAAGCTAAAATCTAAGCTAGAGAGTACAAATCTTAGGTGCACCAATTTGTCCAGCGACAAAACAAATTTGGAACAAGCTGTATTTGCTGGTACGACAATAGGTGTCATCATGGGAATCTGTCTAATAGGGAAGCATGGCATAAGGCTGAACGATTTTCCGTAAGCCTTTTGTAGAAATTGCAATCACTTTCTGTGTTTTAACCAGGTCTCTCCCGAAGAAGAAAGCTTCACGTTGTAGTCTAGAAGGCTTATGTCCCTGGAGAATTTCGTACCCTTGCTGGTTTTGGACGCATTTGTGTATATAGGAATCTCATTTAAAGAAACCACGTTCCTCTACGAATTACGGGCGGATTATGCTGATAGACACCTACATACATCATTGCTGCTTTCAGACCTCACTTTTTGCCCGCTGTTGACAACATTCTCTTTGCAGAGTCCTCTGGAGCCGCGTTTGCTTAAACACTGTCTGTGGAGCCAAAGGTTTGTACTTCTGTGGCTGTTTCAGATGTCAGCTCCGTTTCTAGAGTATCTATTGAACCTGACACGTCATGGTTGTTTAAATAGAGGAATGGATGGAAAGTCCGCACTTTCCCTTTAATGCTCTCGTATATTTTCGCAGCACATTAAGGCGCCTATGCTACCCGGTTGCCCTCACCTCTGTGAACCAAATTTTTACGATCATCTCTCGCCTCGCATAAACAGGCCAAAACGCATTTGGCTAAACAAGAGTTGTAACGACGTTGAACAATGGCCAAAGCACTTGCCTTTGTGCGGATTTTTTTTTTAATTTATTCACCAAAACGTACGACCCGAATTCTGTCGGCATTCCGTGTCCGTGTCAATGCACTGAGTTGCGTTGTCATATTGCATTACTTCATCTTCCAAGAAATATTCATCCGTGTGGTGGTGGTGGCAGCTCCTATTTAGGGCAAGTGCATCACTCAGTTTTCCGCCAGGCAAACACACACCTGACCCTCGTAAAAGCCGTCAAGTTTAAGTTTCACTTCATCAAAAAAAAACCAAAAAAACACTCCACAAACAGCAGAGAACAATTCCCAGCGCCAGCTGTCACGCCGCACCATCCCCATCTGCTGCGCTCGGGTGTCATTTACGACGTCGTAACAAGTGTTTCTCTCACACCTTCTGACAGTTTGCACTCGTACGTCCGTACATATGCGAATGTCTTCCACACGTCACCTTCCCGTCCTGCTTCCTGCCGCCAGTAACCAACCAGTAACCAGGCACCAGGCGACGTGACCTACTTTCTTAGAGGAGAGTTCATTACATCAGCATCTCTGTACGCGCGCGTCAGGCGGCAAAGGAATAATTCCATCGTCGTCGTCGTCGTCGTCGCCTCAAAAAAACCCTCAACGGTCATTTAATTAAATGTCCTTGGGGCATGTGCTCCGCCAAAAATGCGCGCGCGGTAGACAATTTCATTTAATTTTCTGGAAACTTAATTCGGCGTAACAATGGCAACTTAATGTCGCCACCAATAAATGTTCGCGTCGAGCAGTCGACCGACCAATTCATTCGTTCATTTACATCTTGGAAATTATGCAAGTGGAAAACGTTTTTGAAAAAAAAGGAGAACTTTAATTGCACTGGGACTCGTCGTCCTCGGCGTGCTGATGCTTCTCCAGATTTTCTCGAGATGAAGGAGTGCAACAGCCAAGTCACTGGGGAAATTTATGACCAAAAACTTTACGTTACCGAAATTTGCAAATGCAAATGAGACTAAGTTCGCTTTGCTTTGTCGGAGTTAGGAACACGGACGATGATGGGAAACAATAAGCTGCTCTTGAATGCAGTCTCCTTTGAAAGTGTTACGTTCTCTGAGTAAAGACTTTTGGTTTCATTACTTAAGTCTGTCGAGGAGGAGAGGAGTTGCCACTGTCTGCTGGAAGGAAGTCCTGTTCTTCTGTTTTAGTTTTACAGTCAGTCTTACAGACAAAAAGGGTTTAGAATGAACTCGAAGGTTTGACGGTTTTACTGAACATTCACTACAATGTCTACAATGCATAAGGTTTTCAGCTGGATGATGACTTTCCTGACAGATCGCTAGGTTTTTAAAGTGGTATTCTCCGAAAACCATTTTCCTAGATTTGCACAGGTTTTGACAATTGCAAGAAGTGAGATATGCTCTCTTCTGCGTCTGTAGCATCAGTGCTGTTTAATTAGACCAACAGGATTGGGTCCATTGCGTCCATTTCTTTGACCCAGGAGACTGTCCCTTGGTTTCCATTATGTTCTGTTTTGTCCAGAGATCTCTTTCCTTGACTTTTCTTACGAAGCCTTGGTCTAGGCTAAGTTTAACAAGTGCTAAGGGTGGTACAACAGAGGTATCAGCCATTGTCCCATGTGTGTGTCTTGGACCTTCGTGGCTTGCTGTGAGTTCTTAATGGAAAACAGTGTCAGGGCTTGGAAGACTAAGTAGGGTTCAGATGAGTATAAGCTAGAGCTCATTCCTAATGTTTATCCAGTCCTCCTTTGAGGGGGAGTTGGTTTTAACGCTAAGTTCTGGTTTGAAGTGGGATGGTGTTATATATTCTGTCTCGGTATTGATAGCAGTAGGGTTTCAAGGGCTACACCCGCCTTGGCTCCGATGGCAACCTAATATGCTAGCCTTTGTATCGTAGGCATTGCCCTGAGGTATGTAATGTTATCTGCTGCGGGCCATCAGACTAAGCATGAGATAGAATGGGGCTGACAATGGCTCTGTACTTCCAGTGGATTGTAGGGGTCTTGGGCTCCTAGTTTTTACCAACAATTTAAATGCTTACGCAGAATGCTTATATGCCTTCCTTATCATTTTTGATACGTTTTCTTTTCAGGGCAGTTTATGGTTGCGTATACGTCCCATGTAACCAGCCTTATCTGAAAAGTGGAGAGTTGTACCTTTGAGTCTTAAGGATCTGATCTGTGGGAGTTTTCTTTCAGTGAAATTAATGAAGATGCCTACCTCTGTTTGTGTAGGGTATACAGGGCGGTCCCCATTTCGTTCTAACTTCATTAAGATTTCGTTTGCAACCAGTTTCCATAGAAGAAGAAATAGGATCTCTAATAGAGGTGTGCCTCTAGAAATCAGTGCATATACTTGGCAGTCTGAGTTTTTGTGCATAGATTTCAGCACGCATTCAACTAAGTCTGAGATTTAAGGCTATAAATGCGGTTTACCCAAAGATCTTTAGTGATTTCTTTCGAAGAAAAAGGCTCAAGTTGCCTTTACAAGGACACAACTGTCTCTGTTCCCTTGTATGGATTATTTCTAAACACTGTCATGCCTACACTTATCTGATTTCTGTTTTTCCTCAACAAACCTTCGTTTATCAGTCTGCATTGACCTGCACGGTGACCTTTTAGAAACCGTGGAATATTTTTGAACATTTCCTGACTCAGCCACTGATTACCCTTATAACACCTAAGAATGCATTATGTTCTCCTCTACACACTGTCCTGAGGCAAATGGTCAATAACGTTGTCGTTAAAAAGACAGGTAGAATAATGGACCCCTGAGGTACCCCAACATTTACAACAAACAAATAGAAGGACACTTGACTTGATGTGTCTGTGTGATGCGTCTTTACATTCTACATCGCTTGAAGCCTACTTGGATCATCCTATAAGGTGTGTTGTCGGAGGTATTTTTGTCTTAGACCTCTTGCTTACAGTGCTTACAAAGAGTTAAAGAGTTTTTTAAAAAGCTGTTCACTAATCACTACCATCACTGCCACACAAGTCCTTTCTGTCCTCAGTCTTTGCTGAATAGTTTCTCTTTTTCATTGATGCAGTGAATCAGCGAATGCTTCAATCAAATGGGAGACAAGGTTTTTTGTCATATCGTCACTAAGTACTTAAGTCATCCACCAATCGTCCTTAATTGCCAATGAAGCAGTTGCACTCAAAGTAAAAAACTTTCGTTCAAGTTTCCTCAATCAGTCCCCAAGAATGCCTTAATTACCACTATCTACAGCAAATAACAAATAACAGAGAACAACTTGACCAACATTTCAGTTCCTGCTACAATAAGTTTGCTCCGAACTATATTTCGGAAAATGTAGTACCACTTCCCATCCAGATAAGGATACTACCACCTCCTCGACCAATACAAACCCAATTCAATGAAAACCAAAAAAAGGAAACCTATCCGTCCACAAACAAGCTTATCAGCAACGTTGTACTACTACACAAAGCACATGCAGGATGATACAAAAAAATAAACCAACTACATCGTCCTTTCCGCAGGAAGACCGTACATTCTTATGTCCCACCACCAACAAGAAAAAAAATACAAAAAACTGTACTCAGTTATTGTTCATTTAAAAGATATTAAAAAAAAAAGCCTTGCTTTGGTTGTTTGCTTTTACAGGATCCTTGCTGCGCTCATATATATCTCCTGTGCTGTGTAACAAACTTCCAAGATTACTTTCTATTTCCGTTCCTCTTTCCCCAAGTAAACAGAAAATAAACACAAGACGAACATGAAAACAGAGAGAGAGAAAAAAAATACCCACTCCCGTCCTGTGATTACTCTTTGGGCAGGTCCTGCCGAGTTCAAGGTTCTTCTTCTTTTCTTTACCTCGACTGTCCTCGTGTTACAGCGCACTAATGACTTTTTCAATCCTTTTCTCTTTCATACGTCATTTGCGTACTTATCCTTCCCGGTATACAAGTATCCATGTAAGGATGTGTATTTTACTTTGTTCCTCTTTTGTAGAAAGATAAACGTAATAAGGAAAGTTTTTCGCTATCAAATGATGTGTCATCGTGAGTGTGTGCATGAGTGATGGAGATCCTTCACTCGAGGAACACTCAACTTTATAACTTTATCGAAAAAAGGTAAAAGAGTCACTTTTTTTGAAGGACGAGTAATAAGCAGGATATGTCGATGTGTACACCATAAACGATCTGGAAGGACGGTTTTTTTTAAGTGGTGAACCAAGGAAAAGACAATAAGAATGTGGGAAAGAAGAGATAGAGACTAGAAGGACATACAAAGGGCGCGTTTTGGAGGTCGTAATGACACAGGACGTCAAAATTGAACTCTTAAACTTGGGAACTCCATTAATCCAATTATGGAACGAGGACTACTTACAATAGGACTGACCTATTCCTAGAAAAGATTCGCAATCTTAGATACCGATTGCGTAGGGCGTTACCACATATCTGGTGGAATTCCTCAAAGATCGGTGTTAGGACCTATTCCTTTAAACTCCTGAAGGACGTGATGTCACTGAGTCATTAGCTAGATTGTTACACCCTTTCCAGTTGGGTTGGGTTGGGTGGCTGTCCTTACTCGGCAGGGACGCACTTAGACCAGAGGAAGGTCCATTGTGATACCTCTGTTGGAAAAATCGGATTACCAGCACCAGAGACCTACATAAAGACTCTCCATGTGAGATAAAAGGGCAGGGTGATCTGTGAAGAAGTACTCGCCTAGAGTTTTCCTTCTTAGAACTGATAGGGCAAGACAGTTGTCATGGTTTCCTCCTTTTTCTCATCTCTACAGCTTCTATAGATATTAGGGTTGTCGTATTGACAGAGATAAGTCAACTAGTTTTCCTGAAACTAAGCTCTGGCCAAAATTGTTGTAAGGGCTGATGTATCTAGTTGGATCTTCATGGATTTTATAGGTGCTGATGGGTCCCCCTATTATCCGATCTGGATCTTCTTTAGCAAGCTCGTCCACTTTGCAATCGCCTTGAATATCCCTGCATTGCTCTACCAACTTGGATCGGATTTTTGGCGATTCCAAGGATTTTATCGCAGCTTGACTGTCCATACAGAACTGTCCATGCGAGTTAATCAAAAGCTAGGTCGTGAATTCACGTACTGTTGTGACATCTGCTTGAAGAACGCTACAGTGGCCTGGCAGTCGTGTGGTGATACACAAATCTAGTGCCCTGGAGTAAGCCCGTGCACCTATTCCAGACGCTGTGTAGATTCCTCTCGCAGATAATAGTATATCTTTGGCCATTTCTACCGAGACAGTTTCATTCAGGTCCTCTGTCTTATGATGAGATGGAACCCCGGTCAATCCTGCGATTATTTTATGATTAAAGTTTCCCAACTATGCTTCCTTTAAATTGGAACTCTAGACAGGCAGTGTCCCCACTTGCCTGGGGCACCTCATTATCCCGCGTATGTCATTCGGCCTTGCCGGCTTCGGCTTTTGTGCCTCACCCTTAGACCACAGGTCTGTGCCAGCCCCCTAGAGGAGAGATAGAGTCAACTTAAACATTTCAAAAGAATACCCTCGCCCGTCCTAGTTCCATTCATTCCTTTGTAGGTCACACTTGCGTGTATCTCATTAATTATTTGAAGGACTTTTCAAATCCTTTTCAAATCGATACACTTGAAGTTTCTTTCATTCCTTGATAATACCCACTACGTCTAATGAAGTGAACTGCACCACGCCCCTCGATGTAACCTACATTCTGTGAAAGTAGAAAGTCTTACGCAGTGTTCATGACAACCCTCTATCACCTGCGTTAATTGGGACCTTTTGAGAAGTAAGCACGTCTGCTAGAGGGGAAGAAAAAAACCCCTCCCTTCTAACCTTTTCTTTGAATCGTCGTTGTCGGTTTGGGGAAAAAAATTGCAAAGGATGGAATCCTTTCTAAATCGAACAGACCGACGCATTTGGTAAATATTGTAAAATTGAATCCAACTTGAGAGTCATATCCCTTCCCCCGACGGGAGGAGGAGGGGGCGATATAAAAGCGAAAAGTTTGAACGATTTCTCGAAATGAAAGAGGCATCACAACCCGCCCACATGCATACATACAAAGCAAATTGTTTCCTGCCACAGACAGGAGGAGAATGAAAAACTTCAACCAAAGACCTAAACACTGAAGGACATCAAGGAAAACTTTTCGTTTTCGTAATATTCCCTGACTGTGGCTTGCAGATATCTCTCACAGCAGCCGTCATTGTCGTTATTTGAGTCAACTTTGGCGACAGATATGCAGGATGACCCCCACATTGCACTCTCATCTTTGTCCCATGATCTCAGTAGTATATGGTGTCTGTACATATGTACATGTGTCTCGGGGCAGTTGGTGGGTGTCCTTTTTGCATACAGAGCCGGACGAAGATGTGTTGATAAAACTTTGCATAGAACTCTACTCGTACTCTGTAGATAGAATCAAAAGCAAACAAAGTTTGAATGACACTGAAGGGGGATGTCAAACGACTTAGAAAAGGAACGACGACAGACGACTGTTCCTGTATGCAGGACATTTCATTTCGTTTATTTTCTGCTTTTGTGTCTCTTTATGTGTTCACTTTCTTGTGGTTCTTATTGAAAACTTTGGCTTTTGCCAAGTCTTTCGGTGGAGATAGTCCAGCTTTGGAGAAGTTTTCGGAAATACTTTCGGGGAATAAGGGTATTTAGGGAATAAAGGTG
Organism: Xylota segnis; assembly: GCA_963583995.1. Lineage (NCBI taxonomy): Eukaryota > Metazoa > Arthropoda > Insecta > Diptera > Syrphidae > Xylota > Xylota segnis. The sequence continues at coordinate 10,164,701 of OY757238.1, read as the reverse complement.
TTATGAGTACTGCAACCAAGCAACAGGAAGTACTTTGAACCTTTATAGGAAAGACGAAGAAAAGAACTCTGCGTGGTGTCTTTGGAAACAAACTCTGGAAGTAAGGTGAGATTTAGACTAGTTTATCAGGCTATATAGTGTCTAAAGGGACACGATTAAGTTTCTTCTTACAACAATGTGCCATTCAATCCTGTTTGATCTTATGTAAGTTTTGCTCACAAATTCTACTGAAATCCCCAGTTGCAAGCACTTGGAAACACATACCTCCGTGCGGTATTCCTGCTCTTAATCCATGACTTGGAATACCATCGGGTCTACCAACGTGGTACATGGCCTTACAGCTCATCGGCTCCGAAAATCCATTCTTTCATTCATTCGTCATCTTGACACTGAAGACAGAAGATCCAGTAAAGAGTTTTTTATTCGAAAACGTTCAAAAAAAGGTATCCATAGCTTGTTAGACAGTGTTCTGCATTCCGTAATCAGGCATTCGTTTGCCGTTCCATGTTTTTGGTTGGAGCTGGCACTACCAAAATACCATCTTCCTTGGAAGTTGACGATTAGAAGGATTACTGGAGACTCGATATACAACCTAACCCACTTCTTAGGATTGTCCCTAAGGATTGTCCAAGTATCCTTAAGGCAGCGCTTGATGAGGCGTCACAGCTGAAATTTAAACTCAAACTCCTTCAAATGTTCGCACAACCGACGAACTAATGACTTGCACAGCATCGCATAGTTGTTTGTTGCTATGGTCCTCTGGTGACTACCAGCCTGTATGAATCCTAGACTTTCGATACAATGGTTGCCCCCTGTTTCGATACAGAGGCTTTGTTTTCGATTAACTCTAACAAAGCTGGTGTCAGTAACCTTCTAACGAGAGTTACAAGACCTCCGAAGGCTCATTAAAAGTCCATCACTCTCCATCTCCTCCACACAGCCTTGCAAATCCTTACTGACATGAGCTACGAAAATGATTGCCCATTAGGGTTTAAGTACGCCATTAAATCTGTCACCTTAATGGGTCGCTTTTGGGACTTTATTATAATTAACCCTATTCAGGGTGTCACCTCTAAGGAGACATACTTTACACACATCCTCTCCACCTCAGTCGCGTTGCCATGTCGTGTTCGTTGAATTCCACTGTCCCATCACGAAATGAATGCTAGACATGGAAAATCGTTCTCTCTCTCTCACGGGAAGGAACACTGTCCACCGGCAGTTATCCTTGTTCTGAATCAAATTAATTTCTTTTGCACATTTAGTTCGCAGTCAGCGTAATGAGTGGACAACAAAGGATAAAGCTTGGAGAAATCAAAATTTTCCACTTCTTTCGTTTCTCAACGAAACGCCAAGAGAGCGACTAAAGTTTACTCACTTTCGCCAGGATTCTGTGTGACTTTTCGTGTGTTCACTGCAGGATAATTGAAATGCAGATGCGGTTCTTAGAACAATTTTTCCAGAGTCACCAGACGGAGTTTCTTTTGAAAGTTTTTTCTTGTTTTTTTTTTTGATTTTTAAACTTAAAAAGTGGAAAAAGGCAGAGAAAATAAAAATCTTCAAAGGATTTTGTACACAAAAAGGGGTAAAAGGAGTCCTTTGGCAGTTGGAAGTTGGTAGTGCATTGTTTGTACGCTTTGGTTGAAGTGCAGTAATGCGATGCTTAGCTGTTGTTGTGTTTATTACAAGAGAGTTTGAAGAAGGCCAAGAGTCCTTTTAGTTTCAACAAATAATGAAGTATGTACTGGTAAACACTTGGTCTGAAAGAACACTGTAAAATGGGTGAATTATCCACTTGAAATAGTTGGTGTTTCTCAAAAGGATGCATTGTCAACTGTTGTGAATTGTTTTGCGCCATAGTGTCACGGAGTTCTGCTGTATGAGGATGCCTTAATGCTGTAGGATGCCCGAATCCTTAAAAACTCTCAAATCAAAGAGTTTTAAGGATCTATTTACGAATGTCCACCTTGTATCCACCTTCCCAGGACTGTATCCATACAGCAGTAGGTACATACTACTTTGATCAAGTATAGTCCCAGCTTGAGGATTGTGCTGAAAACATTGCTTCTTCAAACTATGGGACTCCGTACGGGTCCTCCCGATTTTGCTTCATGCATCCAGGTTGGTGCCTATGCGAATAGTAGAGACCAGGTTTCCTAGACATGCTTGTAGAGAGTTGTCTATTTTCTTAACCTCCTGTCTGACACTACTGACTTGAGTGCTTGCTGAGAGCTTGTCCTTTGGCTATGTTTCTTCAAGCCTGGCCTCGTATTTCAGCTCCTAGACAGTGTGCATTCCTGAAGTACTCCATTTAGATCTACAAAACCCTCAGACAGCCTTTAAACAGTCTGGTCGACTGTTCGAGTTCGAGATACGTGTCGCTTATTAGTGGAAACTTAATGCTTCTTTCCCTACCAAGCTGCTTCACCTAAAGACTAAAACCCAAACAACAAGATAGCCACTAATCACAGAGCGGCTTTATTCTAAATAGCTCAATCGATCGCACAACAACGATCGATCGATCGCATTTGCATTCTTCTTCGCTCTCTAACCTTGAACCACTAAATCATTGCCCGCCAACCTATTTATTATCTTGATCATGACCATCATGTGAATACATAATCTGTCCCCTTGATCATAACAATTTCCTTTCGATTCACGATCGTCCGATCAATAAAACTCCATCGATGCGAAACGGTTCGTTGGTTGGATGGCGGATGGGCTCTTAACCGTCGCACGTCCCAATCATCAGAAGAACCGATCTTCCCCCAGCCGGTCACTTCATTAACATGTTATGTATCTGAGCAAAGCGTTCGGTACTATCGATCACCAGTCGAACGCGATCATCTCCAGCAGCGCCTCCGGATTCCGCGGACAACTGCACGGGGCGGTATGGTTACTTCTGTGTGTAGTTGTGTGGCATTCGGAAGCCAACCGATCCGTTGGAGGAGTTTTTAATTCTTCGAAACCCATCAAGAGCAGGGCACCGCAAAAAAAATATTAATTTGGTTCCAAGTAAAAAATTCCAACGATCGGTGATCGTTAATCGCGACTTGACTGCTGCCTATTGGCGCCATAAAAACGTTGAAGGAGATGATTCGCGAACCCGCAACCAGCAAGGCATAATATTTCTCCAGAAAGGGTTGAGGGTCAAGACATGGGGAACCGTTTTTACCTTCCTTCGATCATTTTGCATATAAATCTGCCTGTCGACCTGACACGATCACTGTGCTGTGCGCAGGTGTGCACTGGCGTTCCCATGGTCTGGAGTTGGTCTCGGTGCTCTCTGTGTGTTTCCGATGTTGTACAACACTGTGCGGTGCAAGTCTGTTTGTCTATAACACTGCCGGCCGGCCGGCTGGCCGACCGACGACGACGACGACTATCTGTGTATCTACCGCGTGAATTATTGAATTGCAGCCACCTTGGCAGGTGATACTTAATGGAAATTGCCAGGCGGAGAGTGTGGAACTGATCCATGGTTAGCTTGTCTGCACTCTGCCATGGGCAGTAATCAATTACGGCTTGGCGAAGGCGAACAGATAGGCCACCACTTGTGCTGTGCGCTCAAGGAGTGTTTTGTCTTTTTTGTTTTTTTTTTGCCAATTGCAACCTGGATTCCAATTTCAGTTATTTGCTGGCTTCGGCTCAGACTGAGGGAATGCTAAGATGAAGGTCAAGTTCAAAAGGTGATTGCCATGGGATGGTTGCATACATACGGACATACCTCCATGAGTGAGGTTTAATTGTGAGGAAGTTTGTAGTGTTCTCCTACAAGGGCAAAGTTTAACTACGACTTTGATTGCGCTTCTGAGGTTGGCCGGTCCCTGAGCTGCCGGTAAGTGCTGGAAATTTACACTTTGCCTTGTTTGCTGTGTTTCCTTATCGTTGGATCGCGGAAGGCAGATGGTACGAGTAGTGTGCCTGGGAATTAATTAGGCAAAATGAATACAGTACGTGCTGGAAATTAGTGTACAGGATTCAATGTGAGGATGGCTGGGGTTAGGTCTATACATACATATGAGAGGAAGGTAATTGCCAACTGCTGATGTCTAACAGTGAAGTCTGAGAGATTTGCTATAATAGCTTCTGGATTAGGTTGGGTTGAGTTGGGTGGTTGTGTCGCTCAGCAGAGACATACTTAGACCAGAAGAAGGTCCATTGTAAGATCACTATGGGAATATAACCGGATTTCCAGCACCGGATACCTACATGAAGACTGTGTGACGGTGTGAACCCAAGCCGAAGACATATGTTATCCAATTTATCCGGTCACGAAGCACTTTATTTTGCTTAAGTCTAGTCTGGCCAGATCGTTGTACAAGGTACTCTACTGGCAACTACTATATCTATTGCAACCATTTGTATCTTTTTCAAAATTTTGTTGCTGATGTACCACATTCAGTTGATAGACTTGCGATCAGCGTGGAAATCTTTGAAATTAGTTCAAAAATAGGCTCTCTAGAGGAGTCACGAGCTCGTGCGCTAGATGCATGAGATATACTGTCACTTCAGACCCAAAAACTCGGCTTCTATTCGTCCAAATGTCATGAAATTTTGACAGTACGTCTGGGAAGGATATACCTTTCCGATGCCAATAGATGCCCTATTTATCTTGGAACGTACCTTGTTTAGATACTCTAAGCCCTTCGTTGTGTAACTTTTTAAAAATAACTCCCAAGGGTATTCATAGATCAGTCATCGGTCAGACAAATCCCACTGGGACATCAATCAAACCCACCATTAACGATGACAAAAAGTCAACCAACGGATGACTGACCTAAAAATATATTTTCGTCCTTTTTTGTTTCCTTTCTTTGCTTCAACACTAGAAGGAGTAATCTAAATACAATTTTGTTTCGACATCAAATGCGTGCAAATAGATGTCTTTGGTTTGTTTTGAAAGTTTTTCTTTTCTGTTTTTTTTTCTGTTTTTGGTATTTGTCTTCCATTTTGGTTGTAGACAATAAATGGCCAAGAATATTTCTGGGTTAGGGAACACACATAAAAAGGATTGTCAGAATGAATGATGTTGGGAAATTTGCATAAGAATGGAAGGATGTCCTTCTTCGTATACAGTACACTTACGGGTTGACAAAAGTTTTGTTTGGGTTTATTCGTAACGTAAATTGGAAAATGAGATATTCTGTTGGTCAGAGAAATTGGATTGAAAGGGGAGATTTGTTTGGTGATTTATTTGAATGAATGTCAAATGGGATTTTGAATGGTGTATGGGGGAATGGGAAGGCGCCTAGGATACACACATATGTGTGTGGACTTAGGTCTGGTCCTTTGGATTTAGAGAAGGCAATAGTTGTACAAGTGAATCGATTTCTTAATGGTTGACTAATTTATATGTCTGGGCAATTGTTGGTGACCAAATGTTTTCTTTAGATTGATAGGTGTGTACTTTGTCCTTTAACGGAGGAAAGGAGCTAGTGGGAGCTTGTATAATGGATCTATGTGAGTTTAAAGTGGATGGGGGAACAAGTACGATATGGGATTTCATCGCTGTAGATACTCTCTCTATTGGTAGAGTATTAGCATTGAAACACCTTAAGTGCCGAAAAGTTGATGCCACTCTTTGAAGCTGTATTTTGGTTTAGCGTGGTATTTTGGGTCACTCTTTGATCGACTTTGAAAATGCATCTGATTTCAATAGAATTTGTTATGTTCCAGCCATCTTAGTTGGATTATGGTTGACTCTGAGTCTCTAAATACTTTTGTCCCCTATTTTCTTGTCGAGAAAAGTATACCAAGTCAAGGCCTATTTCTTAAAAAGAAGAAGGAAATACCTACCTGTGCCATTATGGTGCCACATTGAAGGAGGGATATCGATTTACTCCTGAAACCATTTGTCCAGGTTGGGACTAGATCCTTGGAGAGTGGAGTCTTAGTACAAGGCAAACCCATCTAATGGTCTCTAGGGCTTCTGATGAATTAATTTCCTACATTAGTCCCAACATTTAGTCTTCAATGGGCTGGGCGTAGAGTGTGTTTCTAAGTACACGTACTCCTTTTTGATTCTCAGATTTGTAGGAGACATGGATCATGCACCTTATTTCCGGCTGCTTGTATTGAATGAGACCATTAGCTTACACCCTTCCCAGGAATATTGCAATGATGAGGTTTAGTTAGGAGATGATTGGCAAGGGATTTTACTGACTATCGCTGTACGAGTAGAGTGTAATTTTAGTTTAAAATGTTGAATGTACTAGCAACCACGCACTACAATGGTGTGGGAGGTAGAATCATAGGTGATAGACTTTGGTTTACTGAAAGGATACGCCTTTCTGCTATAATATGCTTAAAAGCGAGAAAATGATCTATTACATTGTAATTTCAAGGAATTCTGAGTATCTTGACTCATTCCTCATGCATTGACTTGGTTTGATAAAGGAGCCAAGACTGTCTTCAACTTCTTCGATCTCTTCTGAGACAAGCAGAGCTACACTTTATGATTTTTGAGTGGCAAACAATTTTCTAAAAAGTATAGTAATATCTGTGAACCTTGAGGACTTTTTATCTGAGCTGAGCTCTATATACCTTTTAATGACCAATTAGCCTGAATTGGAGTCTGTGGGCTTTGTTATGCTTGCTTTCAGTCTATTGGAATGGATTTGTAAAGCTGGATACCAGTGCGTATCTGAGGGTATTCGTTGACGAAATCGTTGGCCATAAGTAGTTATCGTTTCTCCAAAATTTTCTAGAGAAAGGAGGAGCTTATTGCAATGAAAACAGAACACTTCCCTGTGGTGTACCAAGATGAGTTTTCTTTCTATCGGAGCTGGCTTCAAAGGTATTTATTGCTCTAATTTTAGGTAAGCGACTCTTAGTCCGGGATGTGATTGAATTGTGACGTTATCTGTGATACAAATTCCATGGCGTTATGTCCTCCTAAGTCATTTTAGGACAGCCTTATTGGCACACCTCTTAGTCAACCAGTACGTCGGCTTTTTCGATGCCCCCTATATCAACGTATCCAGGTCCATAATCTAACATAGTTCAGCATAAACATACCATTGTGGTACTTTGACCATTGTGGGGTAATTTGTTCAATACTGAATGCAAGTAGAACCTCTATTTCCAACATACATACATATGTACATGGGTCCTTAAGTCCCAGGTTCTAATTTACCCCCGCATGTATGTTGAGAATGGTATAAACCTCTCGAGAGTCTTCAAAAGGAATGACGAGAGGCTAATGGGTCCTTTCATGCTACTGATATGTAGGCTAATTGTGAACATTTTTTTAAAATTTTTCTATGGCTATTTCTGACTATTGGTGGTATAATTGGCAGAATGCTGTCAGGGCCTGGTGCTTTGAATGGTACGAGTGCGAGTGGTGCATATGACGGGATTCACTACTTCGTCCTCTATTAACAAACTAGTACCCATTTGTCATCGAAATCACTGGTGTAGTATTGCCTGTGAAATAAGTTTTGACTAGCGTTTCCAAAGCCTGGTAGTTGGTTTCCAGCCACGAACCATTACATTTTGTTTGGAAACTGTCGCGTTTTTGGCTAGCATCTTGCGGAGTCTCACTAGTATTTGCGATCGACCCGTAGAATTGTTTGCAGAGTTTCCTTTTAAATTGCCTGATTAGATGTTTTCGTACTCTAATCCCCGAATAGTGTTGTCAGACGCTACTTGTTGGCCGCGATATTTTCGACGATATGCACTTTGAGTTAACACAGCTGAACAACTATTTTAAATGTACAGCGTCACTACGTCATAATTGCTTCAGTGTAAACAGCATTGTACTGAACTGATGTTTCAAAAACATGTCCATCCAAGTTAATCGGTTAATGAATATTAAAGTTTTTCAATATTTACAAACCGACATAAAATATGGCGCACCCTCTAGGTGTTATTGTTTTGAGTCCATGGGCTAGTGTTCTTTGCTTTGTCCTTTGTTGTGTTTCATTTGTCAGAATTGTTTGTTAAATCGATTTTCATTATCAGATTTTGAGAGAAGTTTGGCCAACATATACATATCTACTTCCATAGGTTAGGAGGAGGTATGAACTTACTTACCTCGCTCTTCTGATAGTTATACGAGAGTATTTCGCTTGGGATCTGTACTAGGAATTCTTTCAAAGTCATACATATACTCAGGTTTGAAGAGAAAGTCAAGGAAATTCTTTGAGTTTTAGTCCAATTTGGTTCCACCATGGCTAGTAAATGTAACCTTCCGTTTCCTGTTCGGTTGGAGATCGGAATTCTTCGAAAGACATTCAATTAGACCAACAGTACGTTTTACTGAATAAAATCCTTTCTCGCTCATTTGTGTCAGTACAGTTGCTTACTTACGTAGTTCAAGGTAAATCCATGCTTTCTAGCTAACCCGGTTTTTAGATAACTGACTCCTTTGCATGTGATATTATCTTTGATGTCATTATTATGGACTTGTTACTCATGGTGCAAAAAACACCGACTTTTGAGATTGTGCGGATGCTCTAGGGTTCAGGTAGGTCATCTATACTTTCGCTCTTCAATATGAATACCAGCCATGGGGCTGTACTTCTTCACGAATTCATTTGTGAAAGTCCTTCTGAACACCATAAGGTAGTCAGGAACGATTTAAATGAATATCCATCTGCCTCTGTCCTTATTAGGCTCCTAAGTTTAAATTAATTTTAATTTGAACCACTTAAGGCCTTGGTGTACTGTAAAAAGAAGAAAAAAAAAAAACTTTGTCTCTACAACAATCTTAATCATGTTCCCTTCCGTCGCCGCCAACTTCGTGTTGTGTAGTATTTTTTTCAATCGCTGCCATTTCCGGCCCGATTTCTGCTCTGACTTTTCCTGTTTATTACTGATTGCACTTTCGAAAAACTTTTAATTGCATTTCTGAAAAGAAATGAATGAAAAAAACACAAAAAAAACCTCCTTAACGCTTCGCTGAAGTATTTTCATGTACGGCAAAGTACTAAACTCCAAAAACTTTAGGAGTAGTCGCCTTTATCCTCTCCAGTTCCCCAAACTACCTACCCGGCGGTAACATCATCTTCTGCGAAACTAAACGAAAGTATAAGCCGTTCAACATGAACACAAACTCCCATTTGGAATAGAGTCACAGGACACACTTCTCCGACCAAACTACTACTCTACTCCACACCGAGAGAGAGAGAGAAGGGGAGGAGAAAAAAAAAACAAAACTACTTTCATAAAATCATAAACCTGGTAAAGTTTAGAACCCGGACCAGGACTAATGAAGAAAATCCCTCAAGGATTATGATGCCAGCAAAGGAGTACGAAAGAATGTGCTGCGCTACTACTATTTATGACGACGATAATAATATTAACAATGGGTTCCAACCTCATTTAGTCCTTGTTTTCTGGTTTCCTTGTTTCCTGGGGTAAACGGGCAAACTACAGGACACTACCTAGAGATGAAGAAAGAAAAATTAAAACAACCATTGTGTGTGTGTGGGTGTGCATAGATAAAGGATCCTCGTTGAGTTGAAAGAAGAAAATGAGCCTTGGACATGTGCCACATGCTAGGATGACTGACTGACGTGCCACCTTGGAACTAACCACTAAAACCGTGTGGTTGATTATGAAATTCCTGCGGCTAATGCTCCTCAACAAGCTGGGGTGCCATGTCCCGTCCACAGTTGGAGGTTACTGGCACACACCGATGGCAACCATTGTTGGTTTGAGATTGTTTCCTTTTTCTGTTCGTTCTCATGTGCTTGGTGAAGCTTAGCGGTCATGCATGCATTTTGATGATGGTGATGACGATGTTGGTGGTAATAGTGGTGGTGGTGGTGGTGCTGGCTAGTGCTTAAGTGGTTCTTGTGGCATTTAGAAGGGCTTTTGTGGTCATAACTTGGAAGCTAATAAAATTGGTGGTAATTAACAAGCAACTATGACTGGGTTACGGCTCGGAATTACTATATAATTTCGGCGAAGCGGACGTAAGGTGAACACGGTTCGTGGAAATGACAAGTGACAGCAACAATGTGGTCTTGTAGTACCATTTCCGGGGAACATGAAGAGGTGGAAACAGAAAATTTCTTGTGGAAATGTGGAAAACATTTCCTTTTCGTGGTTTTTGTGTTCTGAACACTGTATTACTGTATCATGGTGGTAGAAAAAATCATGATCCTTTAAAGAGGGAGTCCCTAAATTTCTATTCCTTGTTTTGTAATCCATTCTCACAACCCCTGACAGCTTACTATGGGCATAGCTGTCATTATTAGAAGAGAAGGTTCAAACAAGGCTGAACAGCAAAAGCGGTGTCTTGTGTCATTTTAGAAAAAAGTTCCCAAAAGTAGGCGTGGTTGCAGACCAATAGCTTCATTGGCATTTGGCAACCGCTAAGGACTACAGAGTTCCAAGGAAGATTACGCAATCATTTCCAGATTTCTAGGCTCTCTTCGTTCTTCCTTACCATTTTGATTGTAGGTTTTGTTGTTAACTTGGAACACCCTGTATGAGATATTTTTGGCATTTCTTTGTAAGGTCTGACCGAACCGCTACTACTTTTCTGATCGTATCCCCCCTGAACTAGAAAATTGTGAGGCTAGAAGAAGCTCTTCTGGTTTAGTTAGTATACATGTCACATGCTCTCAATAGTTCAAACGTCTACACTTAGGTATAAGAGTCATACTTAACGTCAGGCTACGCCTATAGACTGTTCAATCCGGATCTCTGAGCTAAGCATGCCAAGATATCTAACAACTGATTTGGGAAAAACATGTGACTTATGACCGAAAAGGTCCTCAGTGTCTATACGACTATGAAGAGTCGATTGTCTGGTAAAGTGGTTTTTACGTAAGAGTACGCCGAGCTCTGATCTAACAGGCTGTAGTATAGAAGCTACCTACCGTCTTAGACGAGGTAACTTTTGGTACAGTTCGGAGTGAAAATTCGATGACCTACTACTACTTCCGTGAATGTGCCCTCTGATGCAATGACACCAATGCTTCGGCTGCTGTGAGACTTCGGATATAGTCTGTGTCCGGACAGGACGGCAATCAAATTTTCACGGACGACTCCAAAAAAAACAAGTCAAGGGTCTCGTGCATTCGTAGAGACCGACAAGACTAGACTTAACCACTCGTAAGGCAAGCATATCTATTTTTTCGCGAGGAGAGCTGTGGTGACTGTACCGACAGACAAGCTGTGATTAGTGGCTTGCTCAACCCTGCAACTCGTTTCCAAATCGCTTGAGAATGCAAGATCTCCTTGAATTCGGTCGCAAGGCTGAACCCTATGACTCTTGTTAGGGTCCTAAGTCACATTAGGTTTGGGTGAAAGAGATCTCCAGCTTGAACTTGCATGGGGTCTTCTCACGGCCTTGGTAAGACCCTATATTTCGTACGAACACAACTGTCTATGTCACTTCTCTCCAGGATGCAGTCAAGCTAAACGTATGCTATCAAACGTCTGTAAGAAATTCGCGGCATCCTTGTTGTTTATCAGCAGACGAGACTATAGACAAGGCGATCGCTTTGGACTCTTCTCTTTTTCCAAGCTTACTGGTGTGCTAGGTTGAATACAAACACCAGTTCCAGCGACGTTTATGAAGAGAACGACGATGCTTCGTATCATTTCCTCTGACATTGTCCTACCTTTGGTTGGATCAGGTGACAGATTTTGGGTGTTCATTTGGTGAGGCAAGATATTGTCAGGAAGTGCATTCTTAACTTTCTCCAATAGTCGAAGAAATTCCTTAAAATGGGTTAAACTGAGTCTTGTGCTTCCTGATAGTAGAATGGACTCGTTGCGTCTGAGTTCATGGTCAGACAGATTTATTGATACCCAATCTCTTTATTTCATTCTCTCTTGTTTAACTGTCATTAAGTTAACTCCTAAACTCTCAAAACGTTGCAAGACAGACCCTGACAGATCACCTTTGTTAATTTCCAAAAAAGAAAACCATTCCCAAGCTGACAATGAAATATTCCAATCCTTCCCATCATCGCTCACGCCCAATTAACCACTTACTCCTCACACCATGCGAAAGCCCTTGTTCAGCACCGCCATCATGCGCCATTTGACATCTGTCAAAAAGTCCTATTTAGCAATGTCAACCGTGGACGGTTAAAGAAAAACGAAAGAAATGCTTGCTATCCCATTCGGTGCGCTTTCGAAATTCTTGTGTGAACGTCTTCGCTGACAGCTACCATGAAATAGGTGCAGGCTACGCATTTGACAGAAGATTAAAATCACCAGAAAATGCTCTCCGAACCACTGGCTCCTTTATCCGACGTCCCACAGGCAATGGGTGTAATTTTTTCAGACAACCACGCATAAAAGGCCCAAATTAAGAATCAGAATCAGAATCGGAATCGGAATCAATTCTCTCCAGACGGTTTAGTTTTAGGGTTTTGGTTTTGTTTTTTTTTTTTTCGTTTTCGCTTCCTTTGCGTTTGGTTGTTCGCATTCCTTTTGTAAGGAGGAGCGCGTCCTTTCTTCTTTCGTCGTACATACAACTAATCTGTCTGGATCTGTGCTCGTATGTGTGTTGTTCCAAACTTTTGATTTATGGCCAAACGCATATGTGTGTACATGTGGCGTCTATGGTAAAAAGGGTCCAATGGCATGTGCTTCGTTCGATTTAACGACATCGTAAAGGATGCATGCAGTCCTGTCGCCTCCTCCACCAGCGTCAATGAACAGCAAGGCTGTTAAATATTTTTCAATACCGCCCAAGGTTATTACCCTGGTCGGTAGGTAGGTAGGTAGGTAGGTAGGTAGGAGTTGAATGACGGACGTGATATGCTTTGTGTTTTCTTAATGCCATTCATGGTGTCCTCTCCTCCTTGGGGATTGAAGGCGCTCTTAAAGTCTCAGTTTATGACGGGCGTATTGCTTGAAGCTGGAATTCACTTAGGTCGTAACATGAGTGGGATTTATTAAGACATTGACTGGGGAATGTTCAAAGCATTTCAAGTACGACTTAAGGATGTTTTACGCAAAGCAGTCAATCTTCTCTAACGTCTAATGTAATAGCCAAGACACTTTACATTATAGTTCCCCTGAGTTAGTAACCCGGTGTATCAGCGAAGGGTATCCTTCCGAAAGGACCCATGTAAATTTAATTTCAAACAACGTGCGTAGTACTCTATCTAGGCAGGTCCTTGAATGCGTATGTAAATTTTCTCTACTTCAGTCTTAAGTTATTGCTTATGACCTACTCAACAAGCATGTGAAGTACTAACACACACACACACAGGAAAGAAGGAGCAGCAGCAGGAACAGCCTCGAGGATGTCTATTTTATCTGACAAGCAGACGTCATCGATTTATGTAAAGCAGTCTTGAAAAGCAGAGGCATGCAGCCATCCAAAGGCATCCATATTTATGCTGCAGGATATGAATAAAAATATAACCATCGATTCGCTTATGTATATGGAAATGCGTTTGCCGTAAGGATGAGACGTTACAGGAAATTCCACTTCACATTCGAAACATTATCTCTGTGTGTGTGTGTGGGTATGATGGAGTTTACTTGACAGGGATGACACTATGTTGACACTGTGCATGCGATGCATGTTTTTAATCGAATTTTTGACAGGAAAACGTGTTTCGAAGATGCTCTTGCAGGCTTAAGTGCTTTCGAGGATGTTGTTACCCTTGATAAGGGTTAAAGTGGTGTCCTGCAGAATTTATTCGTCCTTTTTACTTAATCAATTGATAAATCTTCGTCTTTATGTATTTTATTTTGCTTTCGTGTGTAAAATTTTATTTAATTTTTCGAATTTATTATTTATTAACAATTTTTCTTTTCTTTTCTTTTCATGTACGAATTTTTCTTATATGGAAAACAGGGTGAGTGATTTTTTAAATTCATTTTTGACAGAAGTATTTTGTAAGACAATTATTTAAACCAAATTTGATTTATGCGAAACCTTATTTTAAGACAGAAATTTTAGGACTTAGTATGGTATTTCATGCTGTCCACCGGGTTCTAAATCCTTTCCTAGCTTTGGTTAATGAGTTTCTGGTAGGCGCTTAGTTGAATTCATTTTCTGGGTCAGATAGGCCTCGATGTTATTATTCCAAGATTAAGCAACTGTTTCATTTATACCACCATAGGCCTGCAGTCTTAAAAAGCTAGTCTGACTTGTTTGTGATTAAGGGTCCTACAGTCGTAGTGTACAATGAGTGTTGATGAACGTTCAATCGTACAGATGCTGACAGCCTCATAGACCTTAAGACTATGATTAAGGGGGGATTTGGCTTTGGGTCATGAAAGTGGACGCTGATCCTTTTTCTGACTATTAAGTTTGTCGTTTCGTTGCCTAGATGTCCGCTGTGTCCTGGCAACCAGAAGAGATGAACTCCAACTCTGGAGTAGAACTAGCAAAAGCTAGTCTTAGTTTCTTGAGCTCATCTTGTGTAGACGTTTCCTCATTTTTTGGAACCATACTGGTGCTGCACATGTGACAATTGGTCTGGTTATGTAGGTGTTAACCTGAGATCCTGGCTTTGTCTATTGTTTGAGAGTTTCAATTGAGCTTTTCGTCTAGAGCTATGCTCAGGTATTTGACTTAGTTTAAAAACTCTATTGCTCCGCTGAGTAGAGTGTATTTTGTTCCCGTGTATCTCATAAGGTTAAAGTGGAATCCACTACTGCTAACTTTGTACAAAAAATTCTGTCGAATCAGTCTTATAGACACTTGTAAAAGCTACTGACATTTAACCGAGATTGGAGAAAGTTTCTTCTTTATTACATCATTCTCAATGCTAGAATGCCTTTTCTATGGACTCTTAACCAGTATTAAGGGCAACTTTGATTAGGTTAGGTAGTGAGTAGATTCAGCGGGTGTCAGATGTTCCTTGATCATTTGTTGACTCTAGTTCTATAGAAATGGTTGCCATTCTTTGTGAACTAGGAAACCATTCAGTTAATTTGATGAAGTTTAAGATATGTATCATTGACTGGTTTGAGGGATACTTTTTCTAGCTCACGCAAGAAGCCTCGCTCGGGGAATTTGAATTTAAGGTGGATGAGACCTGAACAGTAACAGAAAACTGATTTCCTTGCCTCCACATCCATGACAGTGTCAAAAGACACTGTTTGTCTACCTTAAGAAATACTCAGTATTCAAAGTTATCGGCCTGTTCTGTTGTATGGAAGGCAATCTTGATGTCTAGTAAGGCACAGGTGTCATTTTCCTTGCACCAGTATCCTTTTTTTTTTGCCTGATGATATGAAGAGCATATTCTGGTTTCCCATCGTTCACGGAACCAACAATCTTAGGTTGGGGATGAAGATCACATCATAGCCAATCAAGAGTTCAGAATTTTGAAAATTCTAGTTTTCATTTGGGAAAGAGAAGGGATTCGATATGTTGTTGAGATTAACTTTTGAATTAAATATTGCTTTCCGAGTCTTGAGTTTAACTGCTCTGTGTAGAAGAATTGTTGTTTAAATGACGGTATTCCATTCCAGGGATTTTATCATACTTGGACAATGCCCACATTTTGAAATATAAGTCAGTTTATTCTATGCAGCACATATTCTCATGTTGGGGACCGACAGAAAAGTTACCAGAGTAAACAAATTTAAAGGATATGGAACTAAGGCTGAACCCTGTGGTAGTCTGTTTACCAATTCAGTTAAACTTGCATATCGACGCGACGACAGTTTTCAAAGGCAATAGACTGAACCTTGATAGCCACTCCTTAAACTCTATGTCGCTAAATTATCGAAACAGTCCTGAGAAATTCTGCCAGGAGTCAGCCTTTCTAACTTCACTATCTGATTTTAATCTTATAGACTGGAGTAAGTAAACTTTAATTATCCATAATGTTTCGATCAAAGTAAACAAAATTCGATTTTGAAGGCGAACATCTCAGAACTAACGCCTTATTCGTTGAGAGAATGATTCTTTTAAAGGTAGAACTGGCATTGTCTCAAAAGGGTTTTTTTCAACTTTTATTTTTCCTGTTAATTTCAAAAACTATAGATTTTTGCTAACTGTGAGCAACGTTTCTGGCTAATATGAAGAAGCCTCGAATCTTAGGCCTGATGTAAAAAGTGCAACCATCTTTGACGTCGCGTCGTCAAAAACGACGTACAGTCCAGTTGAAAAATTTTGAGTCATTTGGGTCTGTTGTTGGAAAGCTTCAGGAGTAAGGATTTTTATTGGAAATGCCGCTGTATATCTCAGGGTTGTTGAATAGTTATGAATCATGTTCTGGCCATGATTTGCTTAGAAATTTAAAAACATTAAACCCACAGGTATAAATAATAGCCTTAAGGTCTAATAGTAATGAACTTAGTATAGAGATTGAGTCTGTCATAGTTTTCTGCAGAGTCATTTCAGAAATTGTTTTTATATTTTTTTTAGTTCACGGTATTTTATGAAGATATGTATTCGTTGCCCAGTATCATGAGGATGCTTCTTGCTTCCTTTATATTCTAAAATTTTTGTTTAACTCCTTTTTTGCCATACTATCGACCAGGGAGTAAACCATGTATAATCGATCGTGTTCCGTTTTCTAGGTCAAGCACCAGTCTTTCTTTCTTCAAGGAAATAGTACTCGTACAAGGTGTCCATACGACCCCTGCGTAGTCAGGAAAAAGGTGCGCACATTATTTGATCACTATTTCCAAACAAGGGCTCGCCTCCACTATCCTAGGCAAATGTTGTAGTGATGAAAGGATTTTAAATTACCTTCCAGTCTTTCTTTTTGTTCCGCCAATCCTTGCTGCTGCTTCATGAGTCCTAGCAAAGTTCTTTGCATTCAAGAACTGCAGCGCGTCTGAATCCTCGAGTCTTAAAGCCCAAAGGTCACGAGATGTAAGTCTGGAGTACGGGGACTTAAGTACCATGATCTCATAGTATGATCGTGTGACATGTACGGATTTGTATTCATTGGAACTCGGATGGATCTCTGAGTCAGAAATGGTTCACAATAAACAATCTTTATTCTAGAGGAACGCATCTACCAATAAGGTTAGAAGTAACAAGTGTACAGTCCACAAACTTAAGGAAAGCTCCCAAGTTTAATGTTTACAAAGAAAACATTCCCAAACCTACCCTAAACAGAAGTGATTACATGTTTACGATCTCCCAAAAATTCGCCCGAATGATCCGCCTAAAAACGATGAACAGACTTCGTTGAATTAAAATTCTATTCAGGTGCATTCGGGTTCAATACATTTTATTTTCTCGATTAACGATGCATTCAGCCGAGAGCCATTGACACTCCCCCTGCTCGTATGGCAAGGATAATAAACCAAACACGGTACATTTTGAATTTACACCGAAAACGGTATTACGCGGCTTTAAGCGATGTTCGATTTCAATTTGTTTATTCGTTTAAATTAAATTATACAAAAAAATTAAGAAAAAAAAAAAATTTACCGCTCGATTGAGAATTTATTACAAGTTGATCATTCATTTTGATCGAAGCTCGTTTCGTTTTCTTCCAGGGAACGGGAACGGGCCTGCAAATCGGTTGGTTAATGAGGCATGCGACTCGCGAATCGGTGCTAAGTATTCAATTTGTTGGTCATTCCTGGAGTCAATGGATCGTGAAGTCGGTTTTTTGGAGACTTTTTTATAGGTATTGCTGAATTAAAATAGGTGGCGGTTGTAGGATGGTCTCTATGGTCAGGACGGTAAATGTAAACATTCCTCAATAAATGGTTGAGTTTGGTGAACTCTTACGGAGGGAATAGGGGACACCATATTGAAGCGGCTCCCTTTTAGTGCGGTGAACGAGGACTCTAAGTGAGGCTTCTCTACTACTGAGTCGTCTGCCATTTTTCATGGACGTACATACTTACTTTCCGTCGCTAAGAGGTTGACGGGAGTAACTCAGGCAACTACCATCGTTTTGACTCTAATCCTCATGATCTGAGCTACGGCCAATTGCTTCTCTATTCCACTCTTTTAAGTGCATCGCTCCAGATGATGTAGCCGTACAAGGGAACGTGTACAACAGACATGAGAGGTCGTTGCTGATCCTCCTGTATTTGCCTTGAGTTTCCTGAGATACGAAGTTTCGAATCTAAAACTACTTAGATACCTTCTGGCCGCTTTACTGTATATCACTTCTTGTGGCCTACTCCGAACTCGAGGATGGTCGAGGTCTGTTTCCTAGTTAGTTTCTATCTCGGTTTTTTTCATTGGCACACCTAGGCAGTGGACTTCTGAACATGTTAAGTGTCCTTTGCTACAATTATTGTGGCGACGTCATCTGTTTATCCCTTCGAAAAAATTTCTTCCGGCATCTCTATCCAGAGAATTTCATAGTATGTCCTGTAGTGAGTCCTATACTGGTAGGAGTCGTCTAGCTGCTACTCCTCAGGTAGTCCTAGAGATTATTGGCAGGAGATGTTGCCATAATCTGAATGAATTTTCGAGAACTTGAGCATACCTTCCCACCAGACTGTACTTGTAGGCATTCGTCTTACGTCTAAAGGTATGAACACGACAACTTTTCTTGTGTGTAGTTGCTTCCTTGTCGAGCCCCGTTGACGGTTTGGACCACTTCCTTGATTGCTCGTATTCTAGAATGACTTTTCTGAATTCATGTTGGCAATCCAGCTCTTTGGATGGTTGTAGCATCGCTTCGAGGAGTTTCCCTGCCATGTCCAGCATGTGGAGAAGTACATACTCGTATCCGTATCCCTTCTTGGTGATAACTAATAATCGTTATTTTTCTATTTTCAGTAGAAGATCCCTTCCATCAAGTAGCTATTGCACATGCCCAGCAGTAGATGATGGGTGTTTGCAATGCGCTCGCTGGCATTTCTTCAGGTTCAGGGCCTTATTGTTCTCCAGAGAATTAGTGGCTCACCTGCGTCTTGGTTCTGCAAGTCCTGACCGATCTCTTCTTTTACTACCCGAACTACTTAGGTTAATGGCTTTCTTTTTACCATCATCCAGGATACAATTGACTCAAATCTTTCTGTACAGGTTGTGTGTAGAACAGTCTTTTCTGGAGAAGCAGACGTTTTTTTTTTATTGGAGAGGACTCATTGGCTAGTATCGAGCCGGTTGTTCTTCTGCAAAAAATAAATATTTTGTTGCTGGATTGTAGTAGAAAAGAGGGGCTCCTTTGCTACTAATGTAGAGTTCGCTGAACTGATCACCGGGTTTGCTTTCCTTGGTTGCAGAATACATTCAGTTGAAATGAGAAGTCTCCAAAGTATTCCGAATGACCGGCCTAAATAGTTAAAGTGAGTTTTTCGAAACTAACCACACTTCTAAGCCATCTTCTGTGCTCACTGTAGGGTTAAGCTCTCAACCTGATTGCTTCATCATCAAGAGTCGAACAGTAAAACATGGCTTAGTGTTGCTAGGGCTGACACCCTGTGCGTTTTTATTTGGCATGTTGACAGAGAGTTCGTATCCCTGTTTGCATTTTTTTTAAAGCTCTCTGGATGATACTTCTAGCTGACATCATGTTAGGATCATATAAAGCCCGGTTTATCCCTCAGCTGCCTAACAACTTCTGCTGCTAAAAGCACACTGTAGAATTATAGATGGCCAAAAGCCTCGTCGTTTCAGTGATTCTTCAACTCTCTGAGTAGTTTGGATGCCTTATCGTTTTTAGTCTGGTCAGTCAGGTCATTATCGTTAACGACTTCCGATTCCTCAAAGGACATTGCCTTCATCGGAGTACACAATAGTGGATTCCGAGCCTTCAGGGACATTGCAATGAATATCGCACAGTATGTAGTTCTGGCACTAGTTTCACGGTGAGTTCTCTCGGGACATGTTCCCTGTCCTAAGTAGTCCCACTTCTGTTTCAAGTCAAAGAACGCCCTGAAACCAAAGACACAAAGCAAATTGAAATTATCTCGAAGCTCACATCCCCCAGAGCTCATTTAAATATTCAACTCACCATCGAAAAACAAAAACTGATCCGTCAATGATTGACAGATGTTATCGGCAACCACACTCTGCCTGTCAATCATGCCGCCTTGGCCGGCGGTTAATACAGCCCATGTACAGCCTGGTACACGCTTCTCCTCCAATAACTCTGGATATGAGCCCCGAATTTCATGCATCACACAATGCACACTGTGACGAACCACCCTAAGGATGAAACGTGATCTGGAAAAGGAAGCGCAATGACTGACCAACCGAACGTTCACTTGACATCATTCCTACATCCACCATTTCGTTCTTCTCCTTTCGTTGTTCTTCTCGTTTTTCCTTTTTGATTTCGTTGGCTCTGCGAGCACTGCACACTTAAGTCCATAAATCAAAGTATTTGACAATTCGGTTCGCACTTTGTGGCGAAGTCGCCCCTGGCCCGGGCTATCGAATCGACGACTGACCATCCAAATGGATTGTCCCCCACACAGCAGTTCGGGCCCGGGGTGTCCACATGATGTCAGCTTGAAATAATTCTTCTTTCGTATGCATCACGCGTGTTCCATTTTAAACAATAAATTAGTTTACGGCTATAAATCGGCTTTTTTTTTGTTGGCAGGACGAACGGGTAGGTGGATCCTCCTCAGGATAAATCTGATGATGAAATGCTATTGGGATTAGTCAGTCAGTCAAACCCCGGCTGTTTGTACTGTGATGGTGGCGGTGGCGGTGACGGTGGCGATGGAGATGCAAGGAGAAAAGTGCAACCAAATTTGCATAATAATACCGTTTCAGGATAATGCCGGCCGTAATTTTTAATTTAAAATTTATTTGCGGCTACGTATCCTTAATGTCATCATTAAAATGCGATTTAGCCGTTTACGGCTATGCGGACATCAGTCATGTTTTTTTTTTTGTTGTTTTTGTTATTTTCTGTATATTTTGTTTTGGCGTTTTGGCTGAGAGCCCTTTTGTCTTGTAACCGCTGGGCTGTTGGTAGGAGGTGGAGATTAATGAGACTGAATTGAGCCGGGGGTTGGTCTGTTTAAGGCTAAAAAAAAGAATTGTTGGCACAGCCAGAACTGGAGGACGAACACAATTTATTGCGGCGACCATGAAGTTCTTGAGAACTTGTAATCTAATTTGGTATGCATTTAAGGAAATATCCCGATTTGGTTAGGAGATTAATTGGATTGTTTGGGCACTTTTTAAATACTTTGGACAGTTAACAGGATTTACTTCGGAGGGCGGTTTGTGCCAAGTCCATAATTCGGGGTGCTTCTGACAGAATAAGGAAATAATTTACTCTTAAGTATTTATCCCATGTTGGAGGCTTTGTAAGCGACGGGAATTTGTCACAGGATATTGTGGTTTTAGGCGAAGTTTTATCCACCAGGGAGTGTAGTATGAGTGTGTGTGGAGGAACATGTTAAGCTGGATATAAGAGTGATGGCTTAGGGGCTGGTGCATTCAACTGGTAAGGGGGTTGAATAAGTTAGCGTTTGCCCTCTCGGGCAAAATATGGGTTGGATCCCAAGGGAAAGGCGTCTAGCTGACACTGTGGACTGTAGAGGATGACTAAGGAGCTTAAGAATGATTTTTTACGCGATAGAGTGGTTCGATCTCAGATACTACCACACACAATACTGTAAGAATATTATGACCTCGAAAGGTGAGCTCGAATCTCTCTAGAGTCCTATGTGGGTTTCTGTGAACACAGATGGTCTTGCTATTGTGATGTTCATTAACAAACAGTATCCCCTTCAAATCGCTAACAATAGGATCCAAGCTGCTTCTGGAATGCCGTGGTCCTCTTAAAGAGATTGCTGACAGACTTGAACTTCTCTCTGCTGGGTTCCAGGTAGATTCTAACTTACTGGAAAGCTGGCAAGCTGCCGAGAGTGAATCTAGTCGAAATAGCATAGATCCCTCTGCTTTGTAGGTTAGGTTAGGTGTAATGGGTACTCGAACTGATTGCCAAGAAGCAGCAGCGGCTCACTTAGAGAATCCATTGTGCCAGGCCGACCACTAACTTAACCACTCGAAGTGATATATGAACCTCATTAGTCTGTTTGACTCAATATTTTGTAGTTCATTTGTCTCCGAAAGTAAATAACTGCCAAGAGTTTCTTTTATGGGGCAGGGTAGGACAAGCCCGTTTGTTCCGACAGCTTTTGGGATAAACCTAGCCGGGATGCATCAGACAGTGCCCGGCCGGGTGTAGCTATACCTTTTTGACTTTTTCGAGAGTCTCCATGTCGTTTCCCTGTGTCATGTACAAAGTGTTGTATGGCCCTCAACCAGAGCCTGTGAGTGTTGCATATCTGACCCTTTCCTAGCTAGTTCGTCTGTTTTTTTCGTTTCCAAAGAGGTTCCCTTGTTCTGGTACCCACATTTTCAGTAGACACCACCTCGGATCATTTTAGATCCGGTGATTTGGATAACTAGTTCACCTTCGGCACAGACTCTGCGTTGTAGTCCATCACAGATTTAATTTTGTCAATTATGCATACGCTGTCATGTGTACCTATCCTATTCTAGACTTACCTGCATACATGGGCCTTCGACCTCGTAGAAATGCTGTGTGCTCTTACCTACCATATGTCAAGTTCATGAATCACGTTTAGGATAGTTTAAGCTGTGAACAAGATGAGATTAGAAAGGTTGGGAGATATTTTGTGGAAAAGTTAGAGCCTAGTTCAAGCAATGGCAGGACATTACCATAAAATATGTTCAGTAGTTTCGGTGTTCCCAAGACACAGTGCACAAGTGTATTTGACAGAGCACTGACCAGAGAGGAAGATCTTAGCTAGAATCTCGTTCTTTTTTTTTTTTTTTTTTTGAGAAATAAATTAGTATGAAGATAGAAGTGCTGTTCTGACAACACATGTCCTACTTCATTTGATATTTTTAAACCTTCTTAGTGTACCATTCCGATTGAGGTATCAATTGAAGATTATCCCTATAAATGTGATTCGGAATAACTGCGATTGGCATAAAGTCTGAGATGGACTTTTCAACTAGGTTGACGGTTTTGATATCACTTAAGACGCGCAGATAGAGTTCCCTTGCAGCCGTAGAGGTGTAAGATGTAGAAGGACTTCCAGCATATCAGTCGGGCATGTGCGCATTCCACCCGTAATACCTTCACCAGCCAGTCATTGTACCTTTTATAGGGCAGAGCAGGGGAATCCATGAATAGGCTCTTCCTACCTTGATGATGGTGGGGTAACCCGAGTTAGGTTTTAATCCCCATTTTATCTAGAGTAGGTGCACAATGCTTTCTGGCTTTTCCGTGGTTCTATTCAGATGAGATTTTCATTTAAGTTTGTGATCTAGAGTTATCCCTAGATATGCAGTTTCTTTAGAACAGTCCTAATCATTTGGTTTAGGCCATTTTGCATGAACTCCTCTTTCTTTCTTACTATGATGACTAAGATATTTGGACACAGTTGAGCTGGACATTCGGATCGTACCTACTACGATGGACCATAGTACCTTGTACAAGAACTTCACCTTGAGGACGACCCTTAGCAGTCTCAATGAAAATTGACCAAGCTTGGCAGAAATAATTTCACTGTTTGGCTGTCTGTGAGTCAACATTTTAGGCATCAACAGCATTTCCAAAGGATTGAAAACTTGTTCTATCCTAGGCGGCGGAGATACCCAGGAGGACTCATAGGGTGATAGACACTTTCCAATGGTGCCAACAAGATGGCGCAAGGTAGTTTAAGCCGTGTTCATTCAAGACATAATTTCTGATGTGAAAATCGACAGTTTTTTCCATTACCATTAGGAACACTAAAGTCTGACTGATATGTCTGAACAAGTCAATGTGGCCAATTTTCTCTGAATTGGCTTTTTCTTCTTCATTCAGCACTCTAGCACGTTGTGTGACGTTATGAATTTCTGGAGATTATTCTGTGGCCAGGACTGGGAAGATGCTACTACCGCGATTCGAGATTTTCCATCGAAAAGTAGAGGAAGTATCAATATCCTTTCCTGTCAGCTGAATACTTGAATCTCTAGCAAGGTGGTACTTCTTTTCCCAATCTGACCAGTAAGTCTGACCAAGTGGCTCGATGTGTAGATGATTGCCTTCAAGTGTACGTCACTGAAGATGAGGTTGTCCAAAGACTCTTTGAACCACCAAACGTTTCCGATTTGGCCAAGGATTCCATCTCATTTTGAGTTGTTTCAAGTTGACACACATCCTCTGCCTCGTTGGTTTGACACAACCTTACACTTTGAGATAATATTCAGACTTCTAGGCATCATGGCACAATTAGAAACTTCGAGGCTCAAGTCCCTGACCACAGCTAATTTTGTCCTTACAATGCCAATGGCTGATAAACATCGGAGAGTATAAAGGGCATGCTCCTTCAATTCGCCTGTACACACCATTCACGCCGAACACTTGTACTTATTGAGAGTACCTCCCAGCTTCCTATTCAGTAGGTTCGGCGTTTAGGTGATGATGTGACATCACCCACCAAAACCATCACCAACTGAATATTTATTAAATGAATAATTCAAACGCGCAATAAACCCCTAAACAAGGATCCTTCTGAGTCCACAAAATTTCAGGGAAAAGCCTCACTCCAGCAGCGCCGTCATCCGCCCGTACAGCCCATTCGGCTGACATGATATAACACGCCTTAACTTTGCAACGCGCGCATTATTCAATGCAACGCAGGCGAGACCACCATAAATCAGTACGGCTTGGTGACACTGTCATCGTGTACTACCAGTGCCACCACCGCCGCCGCCGCTGGTTCCATGGAAAGGGGAAACGGTGGACAAGTGTGCACTGGTATATTTGGGGCTCCAAAAAATACCCCCGAGATCATTTGGACGAGTAAGCCCGCAGAAAACATACATATTACCGTCAGGTGTGTGTGCTCGCCATGCCAAACAATGACCATTCATGGCATCGTCAACAGTCGTCGTCGTCGTCGTCGTCGTCGTCACCGAATCGCGAAATCTGCATACAAACGCTTATAGCCGTCGCTTACATAATTTGGTGCTCCGTGCCCCCCTTTCTCGCTTTCGTTCTGGTATCCGTGCGTTCTGCTTTCGACGGGCTCTTTGGATGAGGTGCCATCAGCGGCGATGATGATTCAATGCGCTTGGTGTCAGGCCACGCGATATGATGACTCAGTTTCGATAGTTTCTGACTGATTATCATCTGAACGGTTTATCGGGGAGTTATCTATTGTTTTGGACAAGTTTTTCGATGGGTGCGCGCTCCCCACGGATGTGGAATACCAATAGCACCATGCGGCTAGGTGGGTGAATGGGTGACCTTATTAAAACCACGTCTACATCGATCTATTGTGTGTTTTTTTTTATATTTTTCGTTTGCTTTCTGCACTCGGAGTCGTGTTCGGCTTGGACTTTGGACGGAACGTTGGGATTTGGACCGTCCGCTGTCAGGCTGTCAAACGGCTGGAGATCAGCGGCTATTTCGTGTCTATTTTTATACAGTGGAGGCAGTTGCAATTATATAAACTGTAACAAGTTTAAGAGGCTTTGCTCAGGTGTACGCATTGGTTGGTTGTGCAATTTGGCGTGCGCGGTTGCGAGCTTACAATTAGAGTGTCATTCTGGCGAACAAAAACACTTGAGTGGGCTTGAAAGAAAGGAGAGGACGGAAAGAAAAAAAAATCATGGCCTCAGGGGGCTTATAGATACTTTTTTTTTTCTCTTCTTTTAATGAATTGCGAAAAGAAAGCTTAGAGGAAGAGAGAGAGAGAGAGAGAGAGGTTTGGGATCTAGGGCTTAGTACCCTTGACCTGGTTTAGGTTTCACTTGGTTAAATGGTTACCACAAGCTGGCTTTGGTACTTAAGGGGTTATATGTGCCTGACTTACTATATTCCGCAACTGAGTCTATGCTGTATCTGTGGATCTTCCTTCTGCTTTAAGACTTTTTGAGTTCGAAGCTGCTCTGTTACTCAAAATCTTCAATTTCTTGACGCTCATGGGAATGTAGGAGTATCTAACGTACTAGTGAACTTGTTTAGCGCTGTCGAAGGAGCGATGCTTTGTTGGTATCTTGATTTTTGACATAGAAAAGGTCACGATGAATCCCTTAGTGAGTATTATATGGGATACCTGGTTTGGCTGGGTGATGTCCTATCGGCCAGTGTCCCGTAGTCATCGCGGTAATTCCGGGACTGTTTTTGCGCATTCTGTTTAACAAATCTGTTGGTTTTAACCTCCTTTAGATAGGCCACATCTTTCTAGATACATATGACATAAATCGACAACCCAAACCAATTAAGGTTGGCGTCTCTAAGAAAGATTGAGGAAATGTGTGCCTTTATTGATCCGAGCAGGGTCTGAAGTGCTGGACTAAAACTCGCATGATCAGTTGTTCAGCGCGTTCCTTGCCCTTAACGTTGCTGGAATCTGGAACCCAGATCAGGTGATACAGTCTATTGGCATCGACTCTCTGTTAGACTCTCTCAGTCTGATTGGACTGTGCCGTGAAATGTTTACAATATGTAGATCTAGAGGTAGAGGGTAAAGCCGGACTGTGAGGGCATATGATGGACTTGATCCTAGAGCGATTGTGGTGTACATGCATCTGCGTTTGTGTATACTTTACTTAAATTGGTTGAGGGTCAATTTTGGGTCCAGGCCCTGTATTTTTCCGGAATAGTAGGTAATGGATGCTTTCTTTATTCGTTTCTCTATGGTTGGCTTACAGTGAAGTTTGGGGTCTAGAATGACTTCTAGGTACTAAGCATTGATCGATTTGTTGTAGTGGAAGTTAAGGAAGTGAAAAACATCAGTTTAGCTTAATTTTTCCGTCAGAAGGAGACTTTACTCAGAGCACTTGCCACGATCTCACTTATCATGGAGGCAAACAACCTCGATCTGCAAACCCGACTATTCTTTCTCTGTCTAAACATGGCTGTGAGCCATAGTACGGATACCGTCTTGGGGTATTCTTCTACAGAATAATTCTAGTACTCATTCTCTCCTTGATTTAGCGTGAAAGCCTTCAGTGTCTAGAAAAGTAGCTCAAATGTAGTCCTTGGTGTGTTCGCACTTTATTCGCAAAGAACTGCCACCGCAGATCCTTCGTTGAGTTATGCATTCTGGGATTTGAAATGAGAAGGCTCTATTGTATCTCGCAAGTGACAATACAATGATCCTTGAAGGAGTCTAAAGAAAGTTGTTACGAGTTACCAAGAATGTTTTATTACTCCTTTTCCACACTAAGGTCTTGGATGGACTGACTCTCAGTCTTGAGTTTTTTGTGACCAACGAAGGTCCATTGTACTATCGACGCACGTGTAAAATGGGTGGCACACTTTAGGAATCATTTGTTCTTTTGTATAAGAGAGCTGATCTTAGCCGTGCAAGCGGTTCTGAGATCGTTAAGATCATTGAATAGGTATTCACCTAGTGTAGCCTTCCTGATGTTGGTCAGTGCAGGGCATGTACATTGAAGGTGACTAATGGTCTTCTCTTCCTCATCGTCCATAAAACTTCTGCAGAAGTCGTTGTACCGAATGTCTAGTCTTTGAGGATGTTTTTCAGTTACCGACTAGGGTGTTACCTATCCTGGAGAGGGTTTCTCTCTAAATTATAAGTCCAGCCCCTCACTGGTTTGCCGCCTCGATGTTGAGGAGCCTTATCTAGCCAATACGTCAGTCTCACAATTCCCTGCTATGTTACAGTGATGCTGGTCACTTTACATCAAATTTTCCCGCAACTAATCAATTAGTTCTCACTCAGTCTGACAGATGATGTCATGTTTGTGTAACCGAAGTCGAACCGGATTGTCAGTGACACTTTCATTTACTTTTTCATTGAAAGTACAGGTTGTGTAAGCGACTAAGCTTTTGTTTCTTAATTCCAAAAATTAATCTCTTCGACCAGAAATGGAACAGTTGTACGACTTTCTGCAAAACTAAGGTCCTGCTTTGCTCAAGTGCTGCCAACCTCTATGTGCTTTTAATTTTAACTGGCAGATCTCTTTCAGATAACATTTGAATGTGTAGAGTTACGACAGAATCGTGCTCCTCGATATAAGATTTATTATTTTATTGACACAAGATACATGAATTGACCTTAATTCCAACTCCCCCAAGCCCAAACAACACCCTGTAGCCAACTGTCAGACGGAGAAACCCAAACAATGTGTCAAGCCCAAACAACACCCTGTAGCCAACTGTCAGACGGAGAAACCCAAACAATGTGTCATGTGCAATGACAAATTCTTAACTGTCACATTTGTGGCAATTATGGTGTTGGGATGTGTTAATTAAAATGAAATAAAACATCCATTCCGGACACATGTGCGATCCACTCCCCATAATCCAATTAAGGAATCAAGGAACGACGTTAAACCAACACTGCATCTGTCAAGAAAAAAAGGCTCGAAGTCGGGTGTCTTCACAGATACATCTCCTTTATTGATTTATGCAAATATAATGCGCCACCACAGGTAACATTGGACTTCCTTTGTTTTTTTTTGTTTCTTGCCACTCCATCCGGGACTGGGTCACACAGCTCTATGTGTGGTTTTGGCCAAATGCAATTTAATTAATTCTAATACGACACACGATTAGATGAGCTCAGATTCACTTTGATTAATGTCCTCCTCCGCGTCGGGGTTGCCAAAAATAGCCAAGCGTCGATGATTGTCTTTCACACAAGTTTTATTCATTCATTTGGAAATTTTTTTCTGTTTTGTTCTTGGGAATGGCAGGGAGCAACAAATAGATTTTTGCGCGTCTTTTCGGCGCTTTAATAGTTAATGTGGCGCTGCATAGCGAGCAACAGAAAAAAAACAAAAAAACAAAGAAATAAACAATCCATCGAAAGTTTAATTTATGATTTTCCTCGTCGTTGCGCATGAAGCTGTGGTGTTGTGTTTGTTTGTTTATTTGTTTATTTGCTTTGTTGATTATAATTCGGGAAAAAAATAAAAAAATATAAATTAAATTCAAATTTTGGGCTCAGCAGCTAGGCCGGGGGGTGTTCGCGAAGTCGAATTTGATTTCAATCAATGGAATTCAATCAACGAAATTAATGCTGTTGTTGGATTGGTGGGGCTGGTGCTGCTGTGTCCATGAGTTATGTCATCGTATGTGAATGTTGGGGGTCTTCGATGGGGTGGACCGCCTATGCATACATAGATGAAGAAGAGAAAAATGTGGAGCTACAACGTGATGTGGATGTAAACATTGTCGCTGCTATTCAAAGTCCAACTGGAGGCGGTGGGGAATGACTTTTCGAATGACATTGAAATTTTTTTTTTTTGCCATTTGGTGGAATGGTGGCGTATTTTGGATATTATTTGATTTCTTGCTTTCTATAGACACTTGGTCTAATTGACTGTGTCTTTTCTACTAAGTTTGCTTAAGACAAGCACTTGGACCTAAAGATTGGTTCATTGCAATGGCAATAGGGGAAGAACATCACATCGAGTAGGCATTTTATAGGGAAGGGTTAACGCCTCACTCACTGATCCATAAATGCTGATCACTTTAATGAATGATACTACCATCGAGGTTTGGTTTAGATAGACCTACAAGAAAGAACTAGTTGTTGGCGTTGCACTTTTCCAAAATAAGATCTGTAATGTATAAAAAATGAGAAGTTTTTGGGCGTCTGAATGTGCTTGATGCGCCTGTAGTAAGGCAGATCTAAACTGCTGCGGGTGCGAAGCTTAAGTTCATGTTTTCTTGTCGTCATCTACCAGTTTTACGTGTACATCTCTATGTAGATCAGTGTTTCTTACATAGACTGACTTTAATTCAATTCGTTTTACTTTGCTGTCTCTTGGTCCATTCAAATATTTTTTACTGTCCTTTAATTTGGTACCTTGCCGGCCTTTAGTATCATACTTGCTTCCTCCACTTTCCATTCAAACGCTGCGTTTGATCTAAATTATCAATTCGTTGATAGCCTGTGGCTTATTGGCATAGGATATAGAGTTACCAAAGTCAAAACAAAAAATCCAGAAGAGTCAAAACACACAAAAGAACAACAACTTGATTGCGTGAAATGTGGCGCTGTTTTATTGAAACCACATATGGTTCAAGTCCACTTCTTTCAATGTATAGCAAAATGGTCAGTCAACGCCTAGGATAGATATCCTCTTCGTTTTACATACAAGGACATGCATGGATCCATTGGGAAGACGGAAAGAGATCTTTATGTTAGATGGTTGGAGACACCTCCTCCTATTCGAAATTCTGTTTTCTTTCATACGTATTTCTGGACAACACTAAAGTCTTATTTTTTACGATTCCACTTCTCGTGAGCGGCTGACAAACATAGTGAAGCATTATCTAACCAATAATAGCAAAAATTTAATGTATTATTTTTGGATCTCGTATATGTAGATGTCGCTTTGTCAGACAGTTCTTTCTTATTTTGGAAGGATTGTCTTCTCAAGAATTTGTTTCTTAACTTACAGAGGCTTGGACTTGGACTTCCTCATCACCATAGCATCTATAAAAGTCTTCATTAGTCAAAAGCAGTTTCGCATGCGATACTGTTGTACTTCGTTATGAATCCTATGAGGGTAGATAGGGATCTCCTTTCCTTTTGTATCAGTCTGTCGGTTCTTCCTTTATCGAAGAAAGGCCACATTTTTCTTTTCGTAGAATATAATTTGCTTTCATTACAACTTTACTTCTCATTTCGTGCCAAAGTCTACAAGTTGGGAAGATGACTGGCCAGTCGGCTTGATCCAAGTCAAGTGCAGAAGCTCTCTTAACCAGTTCATCTGCCTTTTCATTGCCTTGTATACATTCAGGATCAGAGATCCAGCAGAGTCTTACATTGTGCTGTGTTCCAAGAGTCTTAAGCTATTCTCCGCAATAGAACAAGCAATTATTTAATTTGTGAAAATATGGCTTTTATCGCTTCCTAGCTGCCGATACAAAAGATGATATCCTTACATGGTAATGCCTTCATTGCTATGTCACGAGCAGGTATTGTCACTGCTAGGACATTTGCTAGGAAAATAGTACTGTGGTGCGGGAGTCTGACTGATATAGATGTGTCCAGCGCATCAGAAAATATACACATGCTCTGACACCAATGTCCATTTTGAACCTACAAATGTTGTGGATTTGTTTTTTCACCGTTTTTTTCATTCCTCTCATTCCTCATCTGTCCAAGTAAGAAGCTTATAAAAGGTCTAATAAAGCCTAGATAGGTTGTCATATAGTCTGTTCACATACTTGTGAAAGTTTTAGTGGGGCCAGTCTGGTCTAGCTGGCGGTTTTTGTACAAAGTATTCTAGTGGGAGTAGGTTGAGGAAAACCTTGAGTCCTAACCTATGGTTTTGTCTACATTACACTGGTAGTATCAATGTTCATTATAGGCTTTAGTTGCCCTTGCTGGCATCTTGCCACCATACAAGATTCCCATAGATAAGTTTAGCTTAATTTAGTTTGGGACTTGGCCACCACGTTTTTCCGAAATTTCTTTGATACTCAGTTTCCAATATAGATTTTTGTCAAGCACTAGTACCAGGTGTTCGACAGAGAGAAGACTATCCTTCGAACCAGCAGACGTTTAATATACAGTACTGGAAGCTATCGATTCTGGCTTTGACCAGTTTTCGTAAATTGTCAAAGAATCCTTTGCGGATGGAGACAGCTTTAGACAGATGTGGATCTCGTGTCATAGATTTTCCTCTCAACCAACTCTAAAGGGTAGGGAGGAGGTGTTTCAAAGTCCTGTACGGAGTTGGTGTTTTACGAAAGGAATTCAAGTACACAGTATAGAGACTAGACCATTGAGATGTAGCCTTCAATTGAGTGAGTCCTTCAAAGGAAGTCATTTGAAAGTTTCGACAGTTCATATACAACTATAAGTTCCTCATAGGGGTTCCATGATAATTTATTTGATTGTTGATCATTAGATTGTTGGTACAAATGAATTCTGTTTATACTCTATTCGGGGCCGAAAAATTGTATATTTTTATAAAAGTACGCAGAAGGTACATCTGTGTAGTTTTCTTTAAAATGAAGTGATTCCCCTATTCTAATAGGGTAGCCACGCCATGATAGTCTATCATGTACTAGTAGGGATCCTGCACAATACCTACATGGCATTAGGCCACCTTATGACCCAAAGGAAAGCCGCATTAGTGTTCATTGATAAATCCAATAGGTACATATGTATATCAGTCTATTGTGGTGCTTGTCTCTGGAGAAATAGTAGAAATATAGGCCCCTAGGCATATACATACATAGTGTATTTACATCCTGGAGAAGAAATCGTATTTGTAATGATCGAGAATGCCGAAAGATTTATGTCCTTTTAAGCCGATTCCATGAAGTACACGTGCTCCATTTCAGGGCTTCAGTTTATAGAAAAATGTCCAGACACAGTTTATAGCAAAAATCGTTGGTGCCTTACACAAATAACCGTTGTTTCTGACGAAATGATTGAATCCACTAGTACACACCTTGTTAGCCAAGCTAATAGTTCAATGAAAAACATTTGATTAAATGTTGTTTAATGTAGTTTTTATTTAAGAGTCGAGTTTTGTTTTTTTTTTTCCTTACAACCTATTCTCGAAAACAATTCTCGTATGTATGTAGTTTTTAATACTATTCAAAAGTTTTGTTTTTTTTTTTCTCTAGCTTCTCCATATCCGTATATCTTTTGAGGATTTTTCACATATATGTATCACTATTCTAATCATTTAAACAAATTCCTTTTATTCATTTATAAGTGTTTAACATTAATAATACAAAAATAAAGTTTATAGTTATATAATCATTTATTTTATTATAAAGTGTTATAATCAAATATTCTTACAATCAAATATCACAAATCTAGTTAATACAGTCGTGGACAAAACCATTAGGCACTTTTTTATTTCGTAGGAATTGCAAAATTTTTAATGAATCCAATACTTGAGCTTGTCAAGGCAGGTAGGGTAAAGTTTTTTTTTAAGGCTTTTAAGGGACAAACGTTTAAGTATTAATTTTAGTGTGTGTTTTATTTAGTTTAAAAAAAAAAAAGTAAGTGTGCCTAATACATTTGCCGGTGGCTGTAAATAATGATTAATTTTCTTTTTGTTTTGTTTCTCAATGTAACTCATTCTTCTTATTTCTTTTTTCTCCCATTCGTAATATATAATTATGTATAGAGTGTGTATGTGTGTTTTTTTTGTATTATTAACAAAAACAAATGAAATAAATATAAAATAAAAAAAAAATCTTATAACAAAAACAGTATAAATGTTTTTTTTTTGAATTTGTTTTTGGGTGGGATGAGACAAAATTGAGAAAAACACTTAAATTTGGAAATTAACTTAAAAGTTAAAAAAAAAAAATGTTTTTTTGTTATGAGATCTTCCAACTCAAACTGAAAATGAAAAAAATTTAATTTAAAACAAAAAAAATGTAATTTTAGTGAAAATAAAAAAAAAGAGTTTGTTAGGCGCAAAACAATACTTGTTGCTGTTGGTAAGAAACGCATTTTTTGTTTTTTTTTTTTTTGTGTTGTAGTTTTAGGTTAGGTTAAGTTAGCAGCGCCACCTGGGGGCATATATTTTTGTTGTCTAATTTTTATATGTTTTTTTATATTTTTATATGTCTAATTATTCATTTTATCGATTTTGAGAGAAGTTTTTTGGCAATTGTTGAAGTTATCGTCGAAATTGGAAACTGTGTTGTAGGAATGTTTCCTGGCACGCATGCGCCAGATGATGTAGCCCATAATGAAGATGACTGTCGTTTCGACGCCAATTAAGAGATAGAAGAAGCATTCATTGCAGTTGGGATGTACGACCTCGACAACTTCGGGATAGAGGGCATAGGTGGCCGATGTTTCTTCGCTGACCACACATGGAGGTGGTTGTGGAGCTTGCGTTGTTGTAGATGTGCTGGTGGTGGTTGTAGATGTGGTTGTGGTACTAGTGGTTGTTGGTCGAGGAACAATAATTGGTGGCGCCAGTGGAGCTAGTGCCGATTGTTCAGCCTCAAAGTAGTCATCGTCCTCGTGACGAGGTGCAAAATCAGTACCGGGCCAGCAGATGGGACAGCAATCGCCTTTAATGGTGACCTGCTTCTCGTGGGGACAGTTGATACTCTTGCAGAATGGCATGACGCATTTTTCTTCGCCATTTTGGCACTCACACTCGTAGCAGCCATCCTTCCAGGTCTCGCCGTGGGAGAAGAATCGATTGAGGCTCTTTGACTTGCAGTAGGCCGCATTGAGATTGGGCATGATTTCGTCACAGGATCTGTGGCAGATGCGCTGACCGTAGACACATTTGCATCGTTGGCAATCAGTTAGCCAGTAGCCAATGGTGTCGCGGACCTCGGTGCAATTGGGCTCAATGCTGCATTCGTATTCTCCGCAACATTGGCCGGGAATTTGGGTTTCTGGGATGATTTCATAGATGACCAAGGTGTTGTTGTGACACGATGGAATGTTGCAGAGCTTACACGCACACTTGCGGGCCACACAGCATTCGTGAAAGAGTTCTTCGACCAGTTCGGTCTTGTCGGTGGTGATTTCGGCCGATGACAGGTCGTATTCGCGCAGTTGACTGTCCTCGGGGCAAGTGATTTCCGACATCGGTGGGCATTTGATGCCTTCACACTTTAGACGGTCAGCTGCAAAGAGAAAGAAGGCCACAATTAGAATCCAGCTGCCAGTATATTAGGTTTAAGACTATTTCAAAGTACAACTATTCTCTACAGTCGGCACGGGAAATACGCCCTTTCAACCAGAACCCTTTCCGTCTGTCTGGCCTTAACACAAAAAAGTTATAAAATGCATTTCCATTCTCTCCCGCAGGGAATCAAGTTAAATATTCATCACCCCAGGACGAGAGAGAGGGGGACTACAATGAATTCATTGTCTTGCCACTTCAGATGTCTGTACTCTGCAGACATTATATAATTTTTTTGTATCCTTTTTATACACGATACAGACTTAAAGTACTTAAATTGAATTAAATTTCCCTTTGCCCTTTTCCAAAACCAACTGCATTTCGCGGATTAATTAGTACGATGACTCGAAACCTAAAAATAATAGTCCTTGGCTGCTGCATGCAAGGCCTTGTCTCATTTGCATGCTAAATGCGATGACAGATTGAATAGGAAATTGGAACAAAGTTCTTGTTAGATACATCCAGGGTCGGGATTAAATATTCCAAACGATTTCCTCGTGTCTACATCCGTATGAATCTATTCATAAGATTGTTTTACTGTAGGCTAAAAAGGATATGCTATGTGGGAGTATACTCCTATGTACAGAAGGAGGAAATGTCCCTTTTTTGTAGGTAGATGTGTGGAATATATTTTTTTTCGTTGCCTCACAGCTTTGTGTAATGGAGGATGAGCGCCGGTAGATATGTGTATTTTAAAAAAATTAATAACAAACGAAAGAAAAAATTCAATTTAGTCCTGTGAGATTTAGGTATACCGTTCGGAAATTTAAATAAGGCTGTCGGAAGTTGGAATGGGTCCGGAAGAGACTGGACAGGATGAGATATGGTTTTTGGATCGGAATACTAATTTGAATTGTCCAACGATATCCTTAAGTTTATCAGATAGGTCGTCTGTAAGGTCATAGTCCTGGTTAAAGTTGACCAACAATTTTGCTTTATTCTGTCGGGAGAACTGGTATCTTAGGACAGGGCGTGTGTCTATGGTGCAAAATGTTGCTATGAAAGTCTTTTAAGGGAATTCAAGAGTATCCCTTCGCTCTTTTAGTTCTTACATCCTTTTTTGAGTCAATAGAGATATTGTATACAGTGCACCATATTCTGATACTTAAGTTGAGACTGGTTGAACAGCCAGACGTTTTTTGACCCGACCGGGCCAAGATCGTTGACAAACTACTGGTCTTACAAATCCATAAGCTTATACTGTGGAATTGAATTGGACAAAATATTGTATGGCTATGCAAATGCCTCTACTTTAAGTCCTGATTCATGAATGCATCATCCTTCGAAGTTATCGTCATTTACAACTTTCGTCTCTATGGCAACACTAACATGTCTGGTAGTTCACACAAAAATCTACTTGGATTCCTAATGAACTCGGGTATCATGAGAGAACCCTTATTCTTGGAGTAAATCCGAATAAGCCTGTTTGTGGTCGCAGGGATATTCGTCATCCTGTGAACGAGTAAATAACATCTGCGTAGGTAGTTGAGATATTTTTGGTTTTGGTTTGAAGAGGAGCAATAGTACCTTTAACCCTAAAAAAACTTCCGAAAGCTGACTAACGTTGGTTTTCAAGGAATCGCACCTAGTCGTCCAGCAATTTAATTTGTGATTTGTCTTGGCTTGGGTGGCTGTCTGTGCTTAGCAGGGACACGCTCAGACCAAAAGTAGGTGCGATAGACCCATTTAGGTAGGTGGGTAGAACGGGGTGGCCATTTGTCCGGACACTCGGATCACTGGTGGATCCTATGCCCAGGTGTTCGAAGGGCCGTTTTCTAGTTTTTGATAGGTTTGGGCATTCGCAGAGGAAGTGAAAAGTACACTCTACTGCACCTGGCTCGCCACGGAATCTGCAAAGGTCATCAGTTCCTATTCGCATTCGTACGATGGGGCGCCATGTGGTTGTGACCTGTAATGATCTCCGAGAAGAGTGCTAAGTTGGGTCTGTTAAGCGTCAGGTCCAGACTTTTCGGGAGACACAACAGGATGGGAGTACGCTCTATTCTCTCGAAGGTTCTCTCTATTCTCTAACAAGAGCTAGGGGCACTAGATCACATGTGTCGACTATTGGCAGGTCCTGTTCGGACCCCTTTCTTACCTAATTCGTCCACCAGTTCGGTCCCTTGAATACCGCTGTGTTCTGCGGAGTAAGAGGTCATGGTTTGCCGTCTTTCCAGAAATGTATACATTGGAAACTTCAACTCTTTTTGGGGGACCATAATACAAGAAACGCCCTCAATGGTACCAAAAACGTTGTACTATCAATCTCTCGTCGGTATTTAGCCTCAGAATTGCAACTAATATTGATTTTTTTCGTTTTATTCTATCAACGCGTACAGCGCTTGCGTAACACTCTTTCTAAAACTGCTATAGGCTGAGGCTTAGACCCAGTTTAAGGCTGTTTTTCACGAGTCCATCTTTGGAATAAATACTCTTCATGCTCGTCCTCTACTTAAGTAAGTACAGTACAGCTGTTACAAACGTGGGATAGTGGGTCATGGTTCCTTAAAAGGTATCAGTCTACTTGATATTTCTGAAAGGTACCTCAATCCTAAGAGTTTGAATACATATGTAGCTGAATTGTGAATCAAATACGAACCCTAACTCGTGGCCGATTAACTCATAGTCATGGTGCTGAAAACCTCCTTTTGAACAGAGAACCTTTACTAGTTAAACAGCTGTAATCAACTAAATGTTGAATGTCACTGAAACTATTTTGAAATCTCTGATGTTCTTGAAGTCATTGTTAAGTGTTTTTAGTGTCCTTGAAGTGACTTAAGTTTCTGAAGTCATAACAGGCTTGAATGTCACTTCCATAACTCCTTTTGCTTATAATGAAATCTATTCCCAAAAAGTTTACGACATCGTACGACTTGCACTTGCATCTAAAGTGCTACCACACATTTCGTACTTTTGTATGTCATGAGGTCACCAATTTTATGGCAACTTCTCTCTCTCTCGCTCACCCTAAAAAGCACTCCCAAAAAACCGCACCCAACACATGTTCACATTTCCACAGAGGCACTGGAAAAACTATTCCATTTTCGGAAAAGCACCTGCTACCCAATACCAACTAGAAATAAATAACTAACCCGCACCGCCCGAAGAATTATCACCTAAGTCTCTGGCCAGCATTCGCATTGGGACCACTAAAACAAACCCCATAAATCCTGGCTAAAAGCTACAGGATGTGTCACCTATTACCTGCATAAGAGTATGCATTATACACGTTTGAAAATCGCTAAAACGGTCAACAACTCCAGGGGTGGCCAATGAAAAAGCGAGGCAATATTTGTCAATGCCAGGCCGCAGGATACGCTCCGGCAACAATAATCCCGCGTCCCTATTAAACATTCTGTGCCCACCTATGTGCAGACCTGATGAGAGAGTGTGGTTTGGTTCGCTTGTTTTGGCCGAACTGAATTTCGCTGCACTGACATTAGTGTCCTTTTTCATCAATAATGACATTACAGTGCACAGGGGGGGTAAATACTGAAGCCGGCCAGATTGTCATTGCTGTTGAATAATTAGTTAATTGAAAAGTTTGGTCGCATCATGCTTCAGTTTTAGCCAACAGCCATTCTTCCTGAAACTCTAGGTTGGTGGTAATTAATTATTGCACGAATCCTGTGGGTGATTTACGGGAAGTTTGTCCTTGCTGCCGGAGGAGGGTGGGCCTGGCTACGTTTTCAATCGCGCAATGCGCTATGCGGGTAATGAGGTGGAAAGCCTCATTTAGAATGGTTTTTACCGATTAACTAGGATGCAATGTCTGAAATGGTCTATGACGCGCAAAGTGGATGGCAAAAACAATTACGAAACCTCTAAGTAAGAGGACAACAATCAAGGTTTGATTCTGGGCGGTCTTCCGCCAATATCGACAATTAGCCATGGCATTCTACTCGATAGACTTTGTATCTTTTTGAACTACACAAAGTGAGGGAAAAGTTTTTCACTTCAAGGACCGTTCTCCTCTTCGACGCTAAAGTATTGTGGCGAATATACTTAAGAGGTCCTTCTTATGGTACAGCAAATCTGTCCAATTAAAAGTTTCTCTGGAGTTTTGTAGTTTTTTTTTTTTTTTAATCAACTTGAAGATTGGTTGCACCTTTAATCCTTTGGTCTTGGGTCCTCAGCTACCCCCCCATCCTCCCTGTCAGTCTGTCCTCTTTCGCAGAAGTGGATTAAAAAGTTTCGAGATCGATTGTAGTTCGTAGTTGCTGAATTGGGTATGCGTGCTTAGGCCTCATATATTTCGAATGGAATGGAAATAAAGTTTTCAAATTTATTACACACACCTGTATATAGGTAAAGTAGTTTTTTTTTCTCCATTTGTAGGGAGTTGGAGCATTTTTGGGAAGCAATTTGAGTAGGAGGAGCTATCGGTTAAAATTGTGTTAAAGTTGGGATGGACTTTATAATTTTAGTGTGCAGACGTGGTAAGGTCTCATGGAGTAGGGATATGTGCCAGGCTCCAACGCATATCATGGGCTTTCCACATCTGGCAATGTGTTCGGATAGAGAATGACAACATGAAGGAAGGTCTTATATAGAAACAAAAGTGAATGGTTTATCATCTTCCAGTCGAAGACTTTGCATGGACAACGTGTCACTCAAATTTCAAGGATAAGCATGATTGCTGTTTGACATCATTTATAAGGTTACTGATGGAATGCATAACCTACATATGTACTTTACGGCGGTCGATGAAGATAAGAGAGATTAAGAGTGACCTTCACTTAAGTCCATCAGCAGTATAATCCATGCGAAGGAGGTCAAATCATCACCAGAAGTGCAACAAGTTTCCATAGCCACAACTCGATAGAGACTTGAGACATGCAATAAATTATTATCCATCCCAAGAGCAACCGAGAGTACCATATGAATAAGCTGTCATCTAAACTCAGACAATGTTCCCCAGCCATTAGCAGATGGAGTATTTTTATTAGTCCCCAAGTGCAGTAAACAACATGGCAGACGCAGCAGGGAAAG
This sequence comes from Xylota segnis, assembly GCA_963583995.1. Lineage (NCBI taxonomy): Eukaryota > Metazoa > Arthropoda > Insecta > Diptera > Syrphidae > Xylota > Xylota segnis. The sequence goes on along the minus strand of OY757238.1, from coordinate 10,125,238 downwards.
CCTTGGACTTTATGTACAGGAGGTAGAAGGCACTCTGTAAAGAGTCGAAGAATCCATAAAAATTCCATAAAAGCGGATTGAAGGCACAGCAGATTTCTGAAGAAAGATGATGTAGGGAAGGTACACACGTGGACTAGAGAACCAACTATTCCTGACAAAAAAAAAAAAATAGTACGTATACGCCAGAGTGGGAGTCCGCGAGACGGTTGCCACAGAGATCAATATGGAGTCCAATTTTCTAGAATGCTATGCTATAACAACCAAATACTAGGAATGTCGTAGTTGAAGTTCTACTGTATGTAAACGTTGTACTTAGTTGGAGCTAAGCTGCAGGGTTTAGACTTGGGAGCGATGTGGGTAGAAGAGACCTAAACATAGAATCTGCGGGCTGGAGTTGACCTAAATACCATGCGAACTATTTTAAAGGATTTACAAAGAGACGACTGGTTCTTATACACATTACCTCTAAATATTCACTATAACGTTGAGGCTTGCCCAATATGTGAAGCTTGGGACAACAGTTTGGCCAAAATATTGCCATGATCGTATGGCTACAGAAGATTGTCCTTATCATGTAAATGTCGATTGGATTGGCGATTCCCATGGTACTGTTCCTTGAATTTTTCTTAGTAACAACTGAACTTTACCTTTGAAACAGGCTCAAGAAGCACTACGAGCTCTTGCTATTCTACTAAAGACCAAGTTTATGAATTAAGGTTAGGATTGCTTAAGCAAAAAAAGGAGGCGACATCAGTGTCTTCTAGGCATAGGCAACTCGTGTTAGATTGGCTAATACCATCTTTCGTGCTGTTGATATTTGAAAGAGCATTTAGCAGATAGGAAGTCTTTCAGGATCCTGCTTATTACTAGATTTCGACTGGCTAATATGGACCAAGTTTCTTGAGATATGTAGGTATATGATAGAATAATATCTGGTCATTGGATAGTCCATCAGGATATTACGTAGAGTCTCTTTGGTTCTCTTTTTTTGAGAAATTACTCAATTTCTTGGTATGTTCCTGACCAGTTTTGTGAATTCCTGGGAGAGAGCTTGTCGTTTTGTTCCCACTGATTTGGATCCCTTTATCTGCCTGACAGGTAGAGAAATGAAGAATTCAGGGCCAAAATATAAAGATTGGGTACTGGATCTGGCAAGTTCATCAGAAGTCTTATTGCTATTTTTCTAATATCAGTTATTGTAGATACTATGATGACTTATATGTCGCAGGGTATATTACTTCTCTGCTCTGCGAGCGTCAAATCATTTCTTGTAGAAGACTTGGAAGACACATCTTTGTATATTTAAAGGAGGCTGATCCCTTGAACCGTACTGATGCCCTATTCAGGTTGGGTTAGGTGTCTTACTATGAAGTTTCATCGGGATCACGACGGGACCACTATGCCCCCTAGTGTTCTACGACGAACTCATAAACCTACCTAATCGGCAGACCAATGGTGATTATATAGATCTCAAGGTGCTTATGAGTATTACATCGCCCACAATTGTTGAAGTTGTTATCGTTTTGTTGGGTAGGCGGTGTAAATAGGCAAAAGGAGACCTAGTAGACTGTCTTGAGGTACTCTTAGGATTACAGTCTCTGTATTTCTCGTTCGATTTGTAACTTTTTGAAAACACATGACTTCTTTTGAGTCAAACATATCACAACCAGCACAGGTACCTGGTCTCGTTGTAGTACGAAAGCTGCGGAAGTTAAGTTCCTGCCAACCGCATTCCATGAGTTCTGAGTGAAATCTCTGTCTCCTCTCCCCCATAAACCACATGTATTTTGATCTGTATCTGCCCCTGAACTTGTCTCCTTATCATTGGCACAACATAAAAATCTCAATAAATACATTTTACGATCTGAAATTCATAACATACATTAAAAAGTTGTTATGTTTAGCTTATTTTACAAACAAATTCCAATCCGTAATTAAATAAACGTTCAATTAATAAATTCGTTCCTCCTACATCACATGAGCATCTGTATCTTTCACTACCGACTATGTGCCTGTATCTGTGTGTGGGTAGAGAGCATAAAATTCAATCCCATTAGACGACATATAAACATTCGACATGCTACGTTCGTGATAATTAGTCGGGAACTGTATCCAATCGAACTTTAACCGTAACAGCAACCGAACGACATAACTTTTTATGTACAATGTACAGTGTACACCCACCCTAAATGTCAATCATTCCATTCCATTAAGCGTCTGACAGCGCTTCGAACGTCTGTCGATCGGTCGGTCGTCACGTTGGATCAGGGATAATGACGACGATGATGATGATAATTATTCGGCGTAATATAATTTCTAGCAATTTTTCTGCTGTCTCATTTCGTTGTAAACCGATTAATTGTTTATAATTTAGCAGACTCCCCGTTTGGGTGTCCGTGTCTTGTGTGTAGGTACCATTGTAGTTCTTGGAATGCCGCAGGGCTGCAAATTGGGGTTTTTGCTTTTTTCTTTAATTAATTGTTAGATGTTGTGTTGTTTTTTTTTTTTTTTGTTGGTTTGAGTAGACGGGTGGTTTAAGTGGTGTAGACTATGATGGACAGTCTCGACAGTTTCGCGAGTGATCGGTCTACGATACGATCAATCAAAAAAATTGTTGGCTCTACCGACAATCTTAAGAGGTCGGGTCATTCTCACGGATGTAAAATTGGTAAAACAGTGTTTTCTAAGAGTTCATTGTTGGTTTCTGCATTAACTGTGGGAAAAAGTTTGCAGATGACCATAGTAATCACTTAAAGTTGTGTTGTAGTTGTTTTTTGGAATTTCTGTCGAACGAAATGTTCCTATAGAAGGAATTCTTCGGAGCCCTGTGGTCAGCAAGCTTTCAAGTTAAGGGCTTGTATCTGGCTAAAAAGTCGGTTACCGTCAGTCAGAACTTGTTAACTTTTCAACAAGGGCAGTATCCTTTCATCCACCACTTGTTGTTTCCAGTCACAGCAAAGGGAGATTCGTCAGATTCGTCAAATTTCCCACTTGTTGTAAGATTCCGAAACAATCAACCTGTGGATAAACTTTTCAGTTGCTTAACAAGCACTTGTTGTATTGCGTTGTTTAGATTACAGAGTTCATAGAGATTTTCCAGTTAGTGCGACATAAATAGCTGAAAAAGCCAATACTAGCCTGTTCACATGCATTGCAATCATATTTTTGGAAGCTTATTGACCTGTTACTTCCACAACCTTGCAGGTTTTCACAAACCAAGGATTCAAAAGCAAGGAATACTCTAGACAAAGTTGTATTGATATTCCAGTTTTTTTCTGCTTCTCACCGCTTGGGCCTTAACTTTGAAATAGGCACAACTTCATTGTTTTACATGAAATCGAAAAAAATGATTAAAACCGAATATTTAGAGATTTAAATTGTCTATAATTCACCCATACCCATGATATGTGGCTACGCCCACTTTTTGTAGGTGTTTTCATTAAAAAATTTATTTTTCATGATGTTTTGCAAATACCATCATCATACCATCGATCTTATCATAGTATCTTCATCCAAAATATTGTGCGCCACGCCTACTTTATAAGAGCCGACACAAAGGAGGAATGACAGGATAGTATACCATCCGTTTCAGATGGATTGTAGCTTATTTGTATGTTTTGAATGCTCCTTTCACAATTTTTTTTTTGCCAAAAAGTGTTACGTCGATCGTTAATTGACCAATCATCACTGATCGTAGACACAAATAAACGATAGAAATGTAAGACTTTGGTTTGTTTTTGTTAGTTTCTGATTTAAGTAGTTCCTGGAACTAAGTAGCCTTTCTAAATCCTCAGTTTTAATGGTGATCGTAAGCGATCTTCAAGTATTGTATGTCCCCTATCGTTCGAACATCATACTATGATCTCACCTCGTTGTCGATTGTTACGTAAAAATTCAGTCAATGAGACCTTTCTGTAAAGGTGATCGCAAATGATCGCGAAATTTATTATCCCGCACCTCTGGCAATCGCCATCGATCGCTTCTTCTAGCTGTGTATGCTGAAAGTATTGCTTGTTAGTCGGCATCGAAACATGTTGCCACTATATTCTAACAATTCCCCACATCACCACCAACGAACACGGACAATCAATCATATCTCGCGTTAAACCTTCTCTCGCTATTTTGACAAATGTATCTAACACACCGGTTCGTTGTATACGCATAGATACAGACAGATACCGACTCCGTTGAAAGCTCCCTTAAAACAGAAAAAAACACCATCTATCACGCAAAACAAATTAAATTCTTGTATATCATCAACAACCATGAACGTTTGCATAAATTTGTCCGCGAAACGATTACTTTTTATTGCAATTCCCTGTCCATCTTTCGTCAGCCATTATGTACGATTGCATGATTTACTCTAATCGTGTCTCATCGTCATTTGCCAAATAGCCACAGCAGTAGCTGCAACAATTTGAATGGAATTTTCTGGTTATTTTCCGTTCGAAAGTATCTATCAAATCGCACATTAAATTGACACGACTTGTTATAGATTCGGGATTTATTTTTAAATGCTTACGTTTCAGCTTTTTTTCGGTTTTTTCCTGCGAATATATCTGACATTTGGTGGACTACGATGCATAGTAAGCGAAAACAATAATACTATAGTCTCTACAATAAAAAATGCCATCGACAAAGCTAAAAGTAAAACGAAGAAGAGGGAAAAATTAGATTCAGCAATATAAACAAATAATTATGAGCGGCGAACACACTCGGACTCGGACAGTGTCATGGAATCGAAGTGGAAAAGGCAGACGCGCTACTAGATACTCATACGTTCAGATTCAGATAGTGATAGTGAATGTTCACTGCAAATAGATACTTTGGTTTTCATCGCTCCAGTCGTTAGTGGTAATCAAATATCCGTGTGTAGTCATAGTGAGAATGACTTCTATCTTTTTCGTAAAGTATGTATATTTTTTTACGACCAGATACTTCACAGACACTGTATGGATACATTATCTGATTAAAAGCCATTTCGTTATTTTTCTCCTCCTGTATCGTGCCTAACATACCCAGGCTGTGGTTCAGTCGTGGTTTAAATTTCGCTCTTTTTTTCGAATTTTTATTCTTTTTTTTGGGAATTCGCTCGTATAATGTGAATTTAAGTGGGACAATTATGTTTATTTGATGTGTCGTTGAAATGGATTTATTTCTCTCGTTGTGGAGTTGTTATGGCCGCGAGCGTTTGAAAGAGAATTTGGCTTTGTTCTTGGCAAACGTACAACGTAAGCGGTGAGGTCAACTGGTGTAATTTTAGTCAAGACCCGGATTGGATCGAAATGTAAATAAATCTGGAGAATTCTGTAGATTTTCGTAAAAATTAAATTGAATTCAACAATTGAGTTATCAAGAGTTGTTTTAGAAGAATGGATGTTCAAAACCATTTTGTAAGAGGGACCAACCACATGAGCCAGAGAATTTCTTTAGGTGCTTGGAGATAGGTGTGTTTGTTACTATACCATGTCATCACAGAAATTTGGCAGCACTCGGTGTGGACTGACATTTCAACTCGTCAACTGTATCAAATTAGTCACAACCAAAATAAAGTAACAGCCAATATAATTCTGGGTTATAACTGGAACAAAAATAGGGATAGCTGGTAAAATCAATTAGATATCTACGATCTTTTGTAACAAAAAAATCATTTGAGAGCGAGCAATGAATGCCAGTTTTGACGTTTTCGTACATACATATTTGACATTTCATATACTTCATCAAATTTTCGGCATAATAACGTCTTACACAGTGGTGGAGCTAACACCTTTCGAACGACTGGAAGTTACTCATGAATTTAGGTATCTAATGTGAGAGGTATATCCTCCTCTATATGACTGTGTACGACTAGGCAAGGATTCGTTCGGGAATAGAGGCAAAGCGGCAAAGATATCTGTTAGAAGTCTGTAAACAAATAAGTTAGGATTGAGCCAATGTAATTCAACATATGTGGATTGGACAAGGCAGGGGCATAAAGATAGATTTAGAAATAAGCCCTTTTCGATTCCTGGCAAACAATTAAAAAAGTATGTAAGCCCAGGCAACCTATCTCATCCTCTTCATGGAAACCAAGCTTAGTGGCTAAAAGCCATAGTCTCTTGGCGTGTCTAGAGAGCTTCTATCCACTCAGCCTTTAGATGTCATTATCCATGATGGACTTGGAGTCTCAAGTAATTAAGCAGCTTAGAGGACAGCGTCCGACTACTGAAGAGGTTCAGGGCTCAAGTCCTAGACAACACCAAACATTTTTAACGGACATATGTACGTCTCGTAAGTGTTTAACAAACATTCTAGAGTTAAACTGTCAGAATAAAGGATCTCAGACAAAAGTTTTACTCCGAACATAGCTCACCCAGTCTCACTTCCATTCGGATAGTTGTTTGAAGCTAACCCCGTATTTTTATTTGAAGTCTTAGTGCACTTTTAGCCGTGTCTTATTCTATTCCTGTGATACTCATTTTCTTGAGTTTAGACTGTTTTACACGGCGGTGGCATTTCGAAGTCCAGTACTCAAGAGATTCCTGACCACAAATTTCTTGAAACTAGTTGACTTTAGATCCTCAACCATAGACTCGAACTTTAACACAAGATTCACCAGTCTAGTTTCCATTAAGGACTTTGAGTTCCAAAATATGGACATTAACATGTCGGTGGTTGAATCATAGCAGAATTACTTGACTGAAATGTTGTAACAAGCTCAAGGTCATACGAAAAACCGCACGGTCAGTCTACTATCAATTAGGTACGAAATGTGTACGAAACCACAACTGATAAACTAGTCCTCCAATGAGTAACTTATGGTAAAAGGTATCCAATCTACTTCAAAGATTGGTGACTAAATAATTGTGAGTCATTCTTGATACACTAATTTGTTCATCTATACCTATGTATGTGGATGTCGATTGCAGATGACTCAAATTTGAAGCTAATTTGCATCATTTCTCGAATAGCAGTCTATTTAGTTTCTAGTTTAAGACAGGCATGTGCGATCTCCTTGCAGTTTTATTAATTGGTAAGGTGATCACGATTCATTTAATTTGGTTCAATTGAAATTTATTTATTTTGTTGTGATTGATGCTTTAGAAAGTTGACTTAGGCCATCTTCCTGATTCAACTTAAGTTGGTAACATACAGAAAAGCTGCAATGTGTCTGAAATAGATGATATAATATCCTATCCTTTGTCCTTTGACCTAAGTTTTCTAACGTGGCTGTGGTATCCTCTATAATGCATCGAATTACATTGATAATTTCTAACGTTTTGAGTAAGTCACATACAAAATGTTATGATAATCACTTTTTTTTATGAAAACGCCCCTTAAAAATGGGCGTGACCACGTATGGCTGAATTGTAGAAAACTCGAGTTTCTAAACATTTGTTCTGAATAAAATTTTTCCATTTCATCTAAAATAGTGAAGCTATTAGAAAGTAAACGTGAACTGTCTCTCCTTCTCAAAAGACCAGATAAGAAATTTTTTTCTTTTAGCTCAAAATTTAAGACCCAATAAGTGGTGATATATACCCTCAGGACATGGTATCAAAAATAGTCTTTTCAGGACAGTTTTTCAAATTTGCAATAAAGTATCAAGTAGCTTAGGACCTTAAAATTTAAGACCCAATAAGTCGTGACATATACCCTCAGGACATGATATCAAAAATAGTCTTTTCAGGACAGTTTTTCAAATTTTCAATAAAGTATCAAGTAGCTTAGGACCTTGCAAACCTGGTTAAAAGATGAAGTTGGATAGGAAGGTATTGTTTGACTCTAATGTTCTTCTTTGCTTCCAGCCATCAACTACTTAAGATACTACAAAATGAAATTTCTTTAATTTGAACACCAGGACATATTGTGAAATGACATTTCGGTTTGACTGAAGGATGAATATAAGGGGAGGTGTTCAAGGAACGGCTCTTCTCGGATTCTCTGTGATAGGGTCTTCGGGATACTCATTCTTGTTGGCTGTCTAGATTTATTTACATTTTGGAAACCAAAATTTCAAAATATTATTGCTGAAGGTATCTCCATGAAATAATCTCAAGATAATCACAGCTTTAGGCTCAGTTCAGACACATTTTTACTATTGACTTACGACCAAAATTGAGAAAAGTGTTGACACTTACCTGGAAAGAAAAGAAAATTAAAAATTAAAAATGAATTCAAAGTAATATTAATTGAAAATTAAAAAAAAATATAAATAAAATAATAATCTCTTTAAAACTGATGGTATAAGCCCCATTTTTCTAAAGGATGTCTAGTGGTATACATACATACATATGTTTAAGCGTAAAGTGATGCCATTTTTTTTTTCAAATGCTGAGAAAATTCTTTCCTATACAAAAATTCTGTTAAGGACATTACATAGAAGGATTTCATTTGAATACCAAGTAGTGTCCATATTTAGTCTTAGCGAGTAGAACAAAAGTAATAACCGATGCCAGGCTTTGGTTGGAACTTTGTCTTGCTAAATAGTCCATCAGTTTGTTGGTTCTCTTGATGGTCGTTTTACGAGTGTAGATTGGTGACTGTGGAATGGCCTTGACTGTTGGCATATGTGTATGTCGGTTGTCTTCCTGGAGTGTTAGTTCTTTTGTCATTTCTGCCAACTTCCGTGTGTTCTATCACATGACATGGTTCCAAGTTCTCAGTGATCGACTAATCTCGGGTTCAGTTGAGTATATGCAAGAGCCTATTCCTTCATCAGTTTTTCACCCGTCCATGAAAATCAGTTTAAAATCAGTCCTCCCTTGAGGGGAAAGTGGTTCGTAAGGTGGTGGTATATTATCTGTCTCGGTACCTGAGTATGTCCATTTTGCAATAATTCGACAGTTCGTTCCAAGGATTAGACTGCTTCCAGCGTAGGATACTTTTAGCAGCAATTTCCCTTAGATGAAGGGCTTTACTTGCCGTAGTTCCATTAGCACTGGTAGCCTCTACATATGCTAATCTTTAGACCGTGGCATGAAGTGCATAACCTTGTTTGATGCGGGCCACCAAAGTAGGACCCATATAGAATGGGTCTGACGATTGGTTGTAAACATTTGGTGCATAATGGTGGTCTTGGGTCCCACATTTTTATCAAAGATCCTGGTATATTTATAGAAAGCTACAACCATCATGTTCGGGTATATAAGCACTGATAAAACTTTGCTCTACCAAGTAAAGCTGGGTGGAAAGGAAGCGTATAAAAGGCGCATTAGGCTAGATATTCGTCGCAAAAATACAAGAACACTCGTGTTTTCTATACGTTCTGACTGTTTCAAACGATATTTATAGCTTTGTTAAAATATCCATTTTTTCGACCTATACTTACATAACATTTTTTATCTCTTTTCAGGTAAGTGACCATGATGCTGTAGATACAAGTAGAAATATTTAAGGTATGTTATACGATCTCTGACAAAAAAAAAACACAAGTTCCTTGCATAAACTTAAATCGACAACAAACTCGAGTTTAGGGGTCCCCATGTGTAGAAGATCCATAATCCTTTACCACTTCTGGACATTTATTACTCAACCCCATCCACTAACATCCGGACTTTGTGGTCTGCTCATTCCTTGAACCACTTACTGCAGAACAAAAAAAAGGGGAAGAAGAAGGAACAGAAAATCCCATTTAAATTCGCAACCTTAACCGCATCAGGAGCAATAGACCAACTACCTTGTATATCGTGGCCATTAAGTTATTTTCAGAGTCCTAACCGCTTTTTACGGCCATCAGCTATTTAACACCTTCCTGCAGCCGTGAGAGAGAATTCCAAGAACATCCTAGGGACGACGGGACTCTCAGTCCCGACCACCTTCCAAATGTCATAACCATTAACCTTTTCCCCAGTTGCCACAAAACGATCACCATCGCTCCGCCTGTCAGCGGCGGCGTATGTCGTACTCGTATTGTTATGCAGAAGCCATCGTCGCCCGTTGTCGCAGCGATTTTTATTGACACCCGTATAAATTTCCATACCGACAGAGGTAACGAGGTAAAGAGGTAAAGATACTCCCTCAATAAAAATTCATTGATCCAAATTCAGATTCGGATTTCTTGAGGAATCCGCAAAAAAACAATGTCACTGTGATTCGAATCAGCATCTTCGTTACGATTGCGAGTATGTTTGTATGTGTTCGAGCCATATTATGCTCCGTACGAGTCGAGTATACACGTATTACACCTCAGAGCGTCTTTTTCGGTTTTTTTTTTGTTTTATTGTCAAGCCATTTGTTGATTTTGGTATTCCTGTACACTTGGCGCAAATTGTCATCGAGATTTCGAATTCCGCTGACGTTCTGACGTTGTTGTGTAGCTGTGTAGCCCATTGTTGTTCTGCTCATCGAGACATCAAATTATGTAAGGAAGGATTGTATCTGCTCGTCGTCGTATCCGCTGACGAAAATAAGAAAATAAAACAATTAAAAGTCAGATACACATACAATTTGAAATTCGTTTGCTTCCACACTTTACAATGCCAAATAGCGTAGCAGCCCCGCGAATAGTTTCGCCATTGAAGGTCGAACCGTGCCACTGAGCGAGGCGTACGCGCGAAAATCAGCTGGCTACAGCCTGCCACCGCCAACGCCACGCATTGCTGGTATCGTGTACACGAGTGTATCGTGAATTATTGATGAATTTCAATTATTGTTTTTCATAAATGAAACAGCACACACGGTGCTAACAATTATTGTAGCGGCCCGGTCGGGCCGGTCCGGGTGTACAGAGGGCTAATGGCTAATGGCGTTCTCCTTTTTATGGCTCCCGTAGAACAACGTCCAACAACTGAGAACATAGATTTATGATCTGGATTTTGTGTACGCTATATGGTTATGAGTCGTAAATTAATGCGAATATGACACACCTAATAGATTTTTACGTATACGAGTATGTATATGAGAATAGACGCCTTCCGACTTCGATCGAAAAAGGGGACAAAGAACCTTGATGAACTTGATATTAGTTAGAGGCAGTTAGCGACAGTATATGGCCGAGGTATTGTCTGAAAATTGGATATTTATTACCAAAATTTGATTGCCACGTTTAAACGTTTTTCACACACAGAGAGAGAGAGGGCGGGCCATTAGGAGTCGTTAAAAACCAACTAGCTGTAGAATGTTCTTTCCTTTTATGTGTTTATTGCTACAAAGGGCTTCCTTTATAGTTATGGGGACGTGGGACCGCGAGAATTGAGCTCTGGTGGCGCCGTAATGTTTTATTCATTTATGGGCCAAGCATTGTAAACGGAGAGAAAGACGTTTCGACTAATGGTTTGCGTCAGTCGAAGCCAAAGTTTTAACACTTTTAAATGTACCAAGGTATGAGGAGTGCACAGGTTCAGACATGGTAACGAATTCTGTAAATAATGAGGCTTTCCCAGTCGCAGCTTGTCTTCAAAAGGCTTTTTCTTATGAAACATTCCAGTGTTGACTTAGGAAATTTCTTGAATATAACATACAACTCCACAGAATATTCAATATACTTCATAATAAGCTAGCACAGCTTACACCCGGATCACTGATAGATCAATTGTGAACCCCTTTTATAGACAGGAGTGGTAATATGTACCTTTGGGACAGTAGAACGGTCTCCCTGAACCAGCCCCAAATTGTTACCAATTTTAGGAAATAACGATGACTTTTCTGACAAGTTTTCGAAATGGTTATCATCGATGGCCCATTTCCTAGTTCTACGTTGGCTTGTTCATTGGCTTAGAAGAGAGATATGAACTTTTCTGGATCCATACCGACATGACATCGTTAAAGTTCACCTGTATCTAGTCGCATCCTTCTTACGTACTTCAGTAATAGTGAATACCGCTAAGTCGGGTCTCTTAAAGTGCGAGGTTGTAAAATTGTCGTGCTTTACTCAGAGTTTTTTGGAGACAGGACAAACTGAAAGTGCCAAACATCTTTCCTTAGCTAGTCTCGCGAAGAATTGTTCTACATTGCGTTGAACAAGAGCTAGAAGCCGTAGATCATAGGTAACGACCATTGCCCGGTCCTGTTCGGACTCTTCTGTTACTAAATTGTCCCCCACTTCATTCCCTTGAATACCGCGATGTCCTGCATCCCAGAGGAGTGTGAAATCGTGAATTGTTGTGAGAGTATTGACTTTTTCACGGCATTTTTTGACGAAATTAGGACTCGAAAATCAACACCATTATACTTTTGAAATAGCACATAAGACAATCATGTCCCTGCACTCTTGTTATACTCTTGTTCGTCCATATTCTACTGCAAGTCGTTGCAAAGTACACTTAGACGATCCACATGGTCATCAAGGAACCAGTACTCCAACCAATCCTTTATTATGTAGGCCACATACGGTTCACATCAACTTGTAAGACAGTATAGGTGCATGATGACTTTGATATTCAAAACGGTCAACGGCAATGTTGCTTATTATCTCCCCAGCTGTTTTTGTATGGTAATCAGCTTTCGTACAGATATCATGCAGACAAACGTTATGAAATACAGCCGCTAGTAGATACATTTTACGTGACTAGCCTACCAAGTGGAATGAACTTACCTGAGTAAACAAGCTAGTGTTCAGAATGAAATACGTCGTTCCATATATACAAGTTATGTATACATATGTGGAGTTGATGACTTTCTCTGATCCACTTGGTAGTTTGTTGCACCTTAGCTCATAGATTTTGCGGTTTAGGCAAAGCTTTACATTTGACTTTGATACTCCTGTCGTTTTCCCGTGTAAATCCAGATGCTGTATCATTCCAGACTTCAGACTCTAGGTTTACCTTAGTAAAACTAAGGTAGATCGCCTTTCAACTAATCCAGGTTCCAACCGCACTAAAACTACTCGACTACTACTACTGGATCAACTATATTCGTGTGAGCTATAGTGAACCTAAATATCTATTTACTTTATATAGTATAGCTAATAGTTATTGTGTTCTATCAAATATGATAATAATTTTCAGAAAATCGTCAATAACACCATCTATCTGAATTATAATTCAATTACTTTCGCATTTAGATAATTAATTAACTTATTCATTAAACAATTAAACTCCTTGATCTAAAATTATCTAAAACCGCAAAGCAATATTAATATATTTAACTAAGTTATTTTAATTATCATTTTCTGCATTTAATAGTTCAATTAATTCCTCATGATGCTAGTGCTAGATTCTCTTTCTGGTTGCACATTGAGTACGTGGTTTCGATTGAAACTTGTTTCCATTTAGCAATACTAGCTTTGCTCATGCTTTCAGTATCCAAGTGACCAGACTTTGATTGCTTTTGTTGACACTAAAGTTATATCCCCTGGTGTAGTTGACGTATTTGTAAAATCGTTTCTGGCATTGCACGCGTTTTCTTGTTTTTTCGTATCTTCATAGCTTTTAGCATTATGACATGTATGTATGTACATATATTTCTTCAAACTTTCTTTGTCTAGTTTTCATCATCCCAAGTTAATTCAAAGTCCCACATTCTATTCCAATGTTTCTAATACCAATCGAGTTCCTATTTCACTATTTTCTTTCACAATTTGTGGCATGGAATTCTAATAGCGTGGCGATGTATCGAAAGTGTCATTCATAAAGTAGCCCTGGAGTTCGTCAATTTCCTCTCATCTCTTTTCCTTTATACATCGATTTTTCCTTCACAAGAGGCTTGTCACCTCTTTAGCATAGTCGTAGACTATTGCCTTTATTTTTTTCCTTGTGGACTTAAGCTTAACTGTTGGACTTTCGGTAGGTCCTTTATAATTGAGTTGAATGTACATACGTTGTGCTCACGACAAGGCATATTAACTGTGAACTAGGAGACAGCCAAGTGGACTAATATGCACTGACTTATACACAAACCTCCCAAGAAAGGGTACTATCTCCCCTACTGTACTGGTGTTGTCCTAATGCAGATAAGACTACCATTATCACCGTGCATAGCAACTCGCTTTGGTTTGAGATTCAATGGTACGCCACTCCAACCCTCCAAAGCTGATCGGAAAGCAGAAAGGTTAAAGAGGGCATATACAGCCCTAAATACAAGCAGATACAGATCTTTTGAAAAAAAAAGAGTCTGCTAACATCCACTGGGAGTATATAACCTTTTGTCAAATCCATTCTATCGTATGGTTACCTAGCGGTGTTTAGTACATAAGGTTACACTTAGAAGGAAGCTGATGTTCATTAGAAACGCAATACTTGGACTGATTTTACTAGACTTGACACTAAATAAAAAAGCTCCCAAACGGGCCCTACGTTCAAGAAAATGTAACTTTTTGATAGAGAATCCAGGTTCCGACACGGACTATCCCCACTTCATTTCAAACGTTCAAATAATTTTCCACTTAAGAGAGGATTGGGCACATAAGAGGCCCATTGACCCGAATAGAATCATATCATCCTGGATGAGTTGAGAGAGTGTTTAATGTCTTTTGGAATACACTGTTTCGTATTTTAAGGAACGAACTTAACAGGACTTGACAACTTCAGCATACCACACAACTTCTTGAGACTAGTCGATTGAACGACTCTATTCTTTCATGACTTTTTATTTTTTTAACATTTATACTCATACCTTTATCTAGATCTTCAATTGTACCGAACATTGCAGCATATTGAATGTCAGAAAGAGGGTGAAGTGTGTTTAAATTAATTTTTGATTTCAAACACTATATTATCCCCGACAGTTTGAAAGGACTGTTTGCTTAATTCTTTAGCCAACGGCCACCAATCTTTTGATTTCTTTGACTAGATTATGGTTTGTTTCTAGTAAACTATAGTCTAGATGGATGACGCACATAATCTCTCTTAACTCTTCCTTCTATCTCCTTGGTTTACCACATAAAGTCTTCAGTTCTTCGTTGTGCCTTACGCGGCTAAAAGGATCTCTCTCCAATACTCCTACATTGACTGGCAAACCATTAGCTTTTCAAACTTCATTATTTTCCCTGCTTAGCTTGTGTGAGAGCCGCCTTATTAAGTCTTCTGCTTTGCTATTCAAATAAAGTTGATATCCAAAGTACTTTCATATTGATCCTCAATGGTATGTTTCCTTTTCAGTTTTGGTAGACGATTTCATTATTCTCTGATGATAGATAGACGGTACAACCATATCCTCTCTTCCAGGGCAAAAGTTTTAGTGATTCTTAGTATTTCTTTTGAAGCAGCAGGATTGTTTCCCATAGTTCTGGTGTATTCTTTATGACATATAGATGGTTCAAGTCCGTATGAACTTGTATGGATGTTAAAGGTCATATGGGACTAAAACTTGAACTCTGAATGACCATCTGCTCCGACCATCGATTGATTGACGTTCAGTTCAAGAAACTGATAAAGATCTGGCGAAGGCGAACTTATTAAAATTTATTTAATCGTTTTTGCCAAACTCCGCTGATTACATCACCTAAGCCCGAATGATAAATGAGAGTTCCGAACTCTCCATTAACAAAAAAAAAATTCAATCTTCTTCGCAGCTAACAAATTATCTATCCCAAACCAAACCAAAACAAAACGAAAAAAAAACAAAGTTTTGCCAATTATTATCTCACCTCTTTCACAACAAACGTTCGGTACTCCATTTTTCATTCTCAAAAATTTCTAAAAAAAACCCCCAAATCTACGCACTTACATAATTACCAATTTGTACCTCAGACCTTCATCACTAGACACTTCCAATTTCGAACTCAATTATCCATCCAACGCCGCCGCTACGGATTTCAATTGGTTAATAATTAATTTTTCTTCCTCTCTGCTGCTATCTTCGAGACTATATTTTACCAATTTTAATGAGCCGCTAATGAATTGTTTGTGGTTGACTTGACTTCGCAATGAAATCAAAAACTCATCGAGATCATCATCTGGAGCGTTTTTGAAAAACGCTCCCCTTTCTAAGAGCCAATTCCTGTCAATCAGCCCATTGACAGTACCAAAACAATCTAAGCGTAAACAAATCCATATCCAAACTAACTCAAAACAAAAAAAAAACGAACTAGATACTTCACAATCAAATCGTGTCTGTGTACGTAGGGCCTACACTTCAAAGGGAAGGAAGTCTGTGTAAACGACAGAGAATTTCTTCTCTTAATTATTTGTTTTTCATTAATTATAATTTTTCCCCTAACACCAGCAACACTCACGATGTGGAACTTACAAAACACTTGGCGCTAACAGCGAAGCAGGGGCGCCAGGCCTACAATGAAGACTCCCCCCCTGGTAGTAATGACAGCTTGTGTCAAAATTTGAGATGAGCATAAAGGGTGTGATAATTCATTACAAATCACCATGATGGGTGGCCCAACTTAAGGGAATGAGTACAGTTTTGATTTGTTCCAACATTATGGCGCTTAAGTGGACGGGCGGGGGGCGGGAGCCCATCAAGTGAGGGTGATGTGGTTAATTACTTGATTCTCGCTGTTCATTTGTGAAGACCCCTCGACACTGGGTTGTAGTTGAGTTGAATTCAAAAGACGGTAGTTGTGGTTTCATGCCTATTGCTGGTCCTTTTCGCTGGTAGTTTGTACTTCCAGCAGGAGGTACTTAATTATAGTTAACCAGCAGCGTAGGGGAGGCACAAATTGGTCTCCTGACGGTGTTGAGTGCTACTTTAACTTTTACAAAACGTCGGCGACATGTACTGTCTTGAATAGTTGATGAAATGTAGTACGAGGGGGCAATTCTAAGTACTACACCAAAAACTGTAGTCTCTAAGGACATTTGACACAGATTCTGCAAAACTTTTATTAGTGTTCGATAGGGATGTTAGTGTGCATTTACGGCACATATGGAAAAGGGCATGTTTTTGCTCTGTATCCGATGGCCTGTTTTCTTGACCAAGAGCTAGTCAGGGGCTTGTACCTCACCTCAATAGAGCTCTTTTTGTCCTGAATGCACTTGAAATTCTCTTTTTGACGTCCTATTTGGCTCCTATTATAACTGCCAAGCAAGTGTATCTATGCATCTAATTTCACGTAGGCAGGACAGGAGTGGACTGTAGACCGTCATCTATGACTATCTCGCATGTGTTTCAAAGCCAATATCTCTTGGAAAGTATTTTAGAATTCGGTCGGAAGAGCTAAGCGATGCGCAGATAGAAAAATTACTTTTTCACTATCGGATGGTATTTTAAAATGTACGAAGCATATGGTCATCCAATAAGAAGTGTCATTTTGAATCAATAGGAAAACGAAACATTTTTAAGAAAAGTGGTAAATATTTCATATGAATCTAAAGTACAAACCCTGAAGTTAGTAATGGAATCCAATATCGGCCAAATGTTCGCCTCGGGTTTGTCTACAAAGAGTCATTCTTTTGATGAAGTTTTTCATTACGTTTTCGCATAATTGTGCCTGTATTTCACGAATTGTTGGTCTAAAATTTTGTGTTAGAGCATGAATCGCTCTTCCTGATATGTTCTTTGGACCATATAAGCCAGTAGGCCAAGATTTTCATGCAAAATGTGCTGTAAAGTCGTTGTGGATACGCCCAATTCTTGTCATCGTCTCAAAATGGATATACCTTGGTTTTCAGTCACTCTCTTAGTTACAATAGGAATAAGTTCAGTTGATCTTGCCGGACAATACACAAGTTGCAGTTACAATACTAAAATGTCCAAGATCCTCGAAATTATCCGTTAAATTCACTATATCTGAGGGAGAAGTCACTTGATGAAGACCAAAGGTAGTACAAACTTTCTGAAATGTTTTCCTGATATTTCCACCGTTTTTGTGGTGAATTCCATCCAAATTTTATAATTTCCTAGTTTTTACCTTCTAAAACTCTTCGCAATGTTACTTAAAAGTTAATAGTTCAACAATGACACGAACTGTAAAATGACACCCATTATTGGATGACCCCTCATTCCAGCAAACAATTTCTAAAAAACGTTGGCACTGAAACAAGGTCGTATATACGTTCGATCTCTGCCGACTAAATCCTTTGTGCAGTCCACACCAATCTGAAAGAACAGAAACCCAAAAAAGTCCAATGCACTATAACTTTTCACCTTTTATGAATACCAAGGCTTTCTGCTAATTTGATAGCTCCTGTGAGGGACATTCAACCTCAACCGTAACAAATAAACCAGTTTAAGAGTTAAGCTTTCAAAATATTATGAAACAAGTTGACAATGCAAAGTAAGTCAGCCTTGACATATTTTATATTAGAATGCTACAATATTAGAAGGTTCTAACTGCTAATGACAAGTTTTAAACTTCTTGTGCTGCGGTTTTATTGACGTCCTGTGGTGCAGCTTCTGGTAGCGAAATTAATTAAACCGTTTTATTGGCCATTACCATGTCCAGCGGGGTGTAGTATTTAACACCCCTGAAATAGGATCCCAAAATACTTTTGATTTTTTAAGGATACCTATACAATTTTTCAAAGTTCTTCAAGCATTTGACAATTGCACATTGAGGTAGTTGGCCCTAACTGTTTACCTAAAAAAGCCAAATGAATGTCATATTTCAAGGAACTCCTTAGCATCAATAGAATAGACATAAGTCTATATGTCCACAGCCGTAGGAAGTCAACTATTGAAGATTAGATGTTCGTCCAGGATGTTATATAAAAAGTTCTGTTAAGTAAAAGCATTAAGGCTATTCGCTAAGCCTCTTCCACAGATACTGAGCAATTAAGAGGAAAGGTCAGCAGATAGAGTCCAAAAAGGCGCATGATCCCTTTCCCTAGTAGCGTTTTCTTCATCTTAGCTCGAGAGTACTGCAAATTTGGGTATTGGTCTTCGTTTATGGAGTGAATTCGTTACCATTTCTGAGGTTTCAAAGTGCTAGCATTGAAAGTGAGGCCAAAGTCACCAAGATCATTAAAGCAGTGTAGTATTCTATTGTGAGAAAGAGAGAGCTGGGCAGGTGTAGAGAAGGTGCAGCTTCTGCAAAAATCATTTGAAGACAAACTAAGCCTCGTTACATGGTTTCCTATTAGAAAATGTCTAGTGATGACCTCATATGACCTATAATAGTGTTTAAATAAATCCTGCTACAAGAGATCGCAATCATCGAGCCCAGCTTTGGCGAAAGCTGTTTAGACTTGTCTATCTGAGATTTTATCTCTAGAGGGTGTCCACCTTTAGTGAAAGTCTGCAGATAGCGATTGGAATACCTGAGGAAGCTTTTCTCAGGTAATTAGGTTCCATGTCTGGCAAGTTCTCAAGCTCTGAATTCCGTGGATAATCCCTGTACCCACTTAGAATGTAATACATACAGCAATCTACAGCTTCATTTGGGAAGTCTCATTTTTCCAACAGGATCTGATCTCTTGGGTATACCTGAATTTGGCTATCATTTATTCAACGTTTCAACTAGTCTGTACCTACATATGTATCACTTAGTCATGGAAAGAGGACACGTTTCAATAATGTTTTCGAATTCTTCAATTTTTTGTATCAAAGTTTTCATCTCCAAGCGATGAAGCGCATTAAGCAAAAGCAAGCTTGGGCATGTCAGCAACCCGAATCCGTTCATGGCATGATATTGAATCCAAAAAACTTGACTATTTCCTCAAAGTTAAATGCAAGAGGGCGCACTGTCCTTTACTTCTTCTTCAGTGATCCTGCAAACACAGCCACCGTCAAGGGAGATCCCTGTGAGACAATGATGACTGACTATTTTTGGAATAGATTTGAAGAAAATGACTTGAGGCCAATGTGGTTTCAACAAGATGATGCCACATGTGACCAAAGCTGCTCACACAATCGAGTTAAGTATGTCGAAGTTCGATGTTAGCCTAATCTCTAGAAATGGGCCAATCCATTCATCCTTATGTAGAATGTAGGCCCATGTATGTACTTAGTTAGCTATTAAGGCTCTCAAAATTCAGACTCAAGAGGTTTAGCCAAATTTTTCTTTAGTCTTTCATCTTAAGAAACTTAGCATTCGGGAAGAAGGTACTGTCATTAAACAATCTGTCAGCTGATCCATTTACCAGCCAACTATTGAATATTCGAATTTTGAACTTGTCCCAGAGTATTGGAGGTTAAAGCGAAAATGTCCAAATTCATAAGAATCTTGTTCGACTTATGCTACCGAAAAAGGTGTTGTTTCCCATTCAATCCTGTAGTTACTGTCATCCAGCCAAAGCTGGTGTTTCTTCGTTGACTAGCGCTGTTCCAGTGATTCGAGGACCAGTCCTCCCTCCTTCAAGTCCTTTTCCCAGTTTTATGTGCAAATGAATTATTCATTTATGACTCACAAATGTAGGGACTGTTGAAAAAAAACACCTCAAAGAGGTAAAAGACTGTCGTACACACCTACCGATGACCATCTGCCCTTCATGCAGCGGTGAACGTCATAAAATGAAAAATTATCATATAAAATCCCCAGACCCAGAGTAAAGCCAGCCAAGGACTACGTACGAATGTATGTAGGTACAATCTTTTATTATTCCCTTAGCGAGCAAACATTGGACTTGTCACATGTGTAAGAATGTAAATCAGCGCGCCTTTGCTGCATGTTTTGTTTGCTTAATTAAACAAATCACTGTCAACTTGGCCGCACTCATTAGTGTGGCCGCCGACGACAATCATCTGTCACAACTGTTTGACTGTACGTCTTGTAATGATAATAAAAGTTTGTTTTCCCATTGCGTTGCCATAAGATACTCCGTGCCTGTGCGTGCTGCGTGCATTGAGTGCGATTCGCCGTATGCAGGTGGCTAAGTGATTGCAAATGCAACATGTGTGCAACGCGACAATGCCGCTTCAACATGTAATTGAATCGTTTATGATATTTTGAATTATAATTTAAAGCACTAACCATTCAACTTTATGTTTATTTGATGACAATGGAATGTATATCGATGCATAAATTGGTGGGTGGGTTGTACGGTGTACGCACAGCGCCACAGGTTCTGCTCTTGGAATGACAATCATTAGCTGGAGAACTGCAGAAGGATTGGCACTTCACTTTGGCAGATTGATTCTGATGATATGCTTTGTTCGCAGGCGCATCGGGCATTGGAATGCGGAATACCAAATTAATGGAGGCAATTCTGATGCCATTTATGTTCTACATATAATTGACAGTGGATCTTTTAACTGGCATACGTACATACATACATATGACTGTATGTATGGATAAATCAGAGGGTGGGCCACTTGAAAGGAAGCTGGGGATGGGCCATTAATGCCATTTAATATCTGAAGTTATGCTGATGGGTAAAGTAAGCCATCTGTGGATCTGTAATATGCACATGCACACCCAGTAATAGACAGCAGGTGGCCTATTGCACAGAGCACATGTGCTTCCATATCTCGAGATGAGAACCTTGTTGAATGATACTGACAGTACTAACAGAGGCACGTGAAGTAGTTCAAGCTGAAAGTCTTGGATCAAAAATGTAACATGTCTACGCAGAGTTCTTAGAAATTGAAGAGCAGATACCCTTAGGCATACCTCTCTTGCTTTGTCCTTACATTGTAAGCACTCCTTGAGCTCGCTTTCTAAAAAAAAGTCAAACAGTGGTGTGTCCTCCAAAAATTTGGAACGGAATCGTCTTTATTGAGTGATGCCCTCAACTCATGATAGGTAGAACCAAGCAATGAATAGGTTGGGTTAAGTGGGATCCTTGTCCCATTTGGACAAGGACTCACGTGATACCATTAAGTAAAAATTGGCCTACGATCACCAAAAACCATGGGAACTTCCCATATGGAACAGAAGCCCAGGCACCTAGTTTCGGTGTGATCCGCTGCCGAAGAGGTATGGTAACGAAGTTTTTGTTTTGGTTAAGTCGAGTTTACCAACTTTGGAGAAGTATTAGACTGGGTTTTCCTTCTCAAAGTTTGAGGTTGGTTTCCTCATTTTCTTATTTGACAAGAGAACCAAGCCTTCTGACATATCTGAGCCCGTAAGGACCCACACTACCTTTCCTAGATTTGTCCTCTTGATAGCAATAAGTCTACAGCCTTTCCTACTATCCATCTATTACCAAACTGGCTGTTTGCCATTCAGATGGTTGCAGTATCTAATTCGAATTTCTCTGATTTAAGAGGACCTGTTCCCCCTTACTGTCAGAAAAATTTCAATCAGGGTCGTCTTTAGCTACCTCATCCGCTTGTCTATCTATATAGAAAACAATAGCACATGTCGAGTGAATTGAATGCCAGACTGGAGCTTCTCGGAAACACACTGCAATGTTGCGGCAAGCATGTGTTGATACAAATATCCATTGCAATGGAGTATACTATTGCACTTGCGACACACGCTGTATTCGATTTGTTTGTGTAAATCTCTGTCAAAGATTCATTTAAAATTGCTTCCCATTCCCAAGCACTTATTCTAGGAATCATGGGTCTATATTATGACGTTAAAGTCCAGGAAGGGAATAATATAGTCCGAACTACTAGGGATTGTGTTTCGGGTGTTTAGGATGCTTGCACGGCCCATAATTCTACAAGATGCATGGATGCCCTAAGCTACTATCAATTTTCCAGAAATGGAAAAAGGGTGAAGCATAGTTTCTCGTTTAGCTGCAGGAGTGGTTCAAAAGGCATAAGCTATTCACACTTAGGATAGTGTTTGAACTGCCTTGTTGCAATGTCGCTTGTCCATTGGCATCCGCTGGGTCTAAGCTTTGTTTGGGATATTAAGGTTTTAACTGTAAGAAGGAATTTCCCTAATATCTCTATCGTCATGTCCTCTACATAGGCCATCACATTGAATCACTTTTTTCCTAGGAATAGAATAGTAGCTCACTTTGATGAGTTACAGTAGCGGTGAAAATACTCCGCCTGGGGATACCCCAGCACATCGTCCTTCGGATTTTCAGTAACAGGTTTCTCTTGACTGTTCCTCAACTGTGTCACTCACACCCTGTTACCAACTTTAACATGTAACAGATACTCTGACTGGGTAAACTCATGGTTGACTTGGGTAGTCTCATGAGTGACTAAGGTACTAACAGGGTATATGCACCAGGAGTGATATTTTTTATTCATACCTGAGACGATTATCAGTCTCGTGTGTCTGTTGCTATAAGAGTTTGATGGACTGGAAAAATTAACAAAACTGGACAGGAAACGATAACTCATCTCTACTGCTTCAGTCACTTCAGACTAGAAGTTGTCATCGCCAGCTACACCCGGAGACTATGAAGTACCATACCATCCGCTTACGATACATTTGTTGAAATCTATTTATAGTGTAAAAGGCTGTCGCCCTACTGGCTAGCTAAACAATTTGGGTATATCTTGCAGGCATTTGTGTTTATTTAAGAAAAGCTTATTCTTCCACGATTAAGAACGATTACAGGTCAAGTCCCTTTCCGTACAGCTACTGGACGAGTTGAATTGATGTGAAAGTGTTGGTATCTCCCTATCTAGAGCTCTTTAAACAAAAACTTAAAGCAATTTATTCTGCAACTGGCCCCCATTTTCGGATTTCATCACACTCAATAACACAAGCCAACATTATTCCCCATCACCGACTTAATTACTCTCTCTCTTCGCCCAAGTATGCACAAATATTTGTCCATGTATCAACTGCATCATCCACGACAAACAGCATAAGAGGATTTCAGTTCGTACACACAGATACAATCTGTATATACTCGTATAGTCATAAAAAAAAAAAAGAAAATTAAAATCCTTCATCTCATTTAACTAAAACAATAACTATACATACTTGTACGTTTCGAAACAATATTGACACATTCTTCAAACAATTATTCGAGCACAATAAAGTGCAATTAAGCACAATTACCGAGCGTATGACAACACGAATCGATGCAGCAGACCCTTAACGGTCTGTTTGTGCGAGTATGTATGTACATTTCCGGAAAAACTGTTTACACACATGTGTGTTTACCATTGCAATGGCAAAAGCCGCACTTCAAGGCCTCGCAACATCTTTAGTTTTCATTGTGGCTGCCCCCCTCCCCCTTTGAGGAAAGGCTTAAACCCATTCGGGACGGATTCAAATTTGCTCTAAAAAGCCTATTCTTATCTGAAAGACGACGAGCTAATCTTCTGTTTACACTCTCACTCATCTACGATCGAGATAAGATAAGAAATGCCAGCCACTTTGTATGGAAGTGTATCTGACTGGCTTTGAGTTGTATCTACACCATCTGTTGATTTGAAAATCCATTCCAAATGACTTTGTGGAGATGAATGCAAATATTTTCTGGCTATAAGCACACACTAAGCCGAAAGGAATTTTGTTTTTATATTTTTTTTTTATTTTTTCTTATTTGCTTACAAGTCTGAACATTTCGCATGAGTTTCTGCTTGGTATGCAAATTTGAGGAAACGTTTTCCTGCTTTAATTGGATTTAATTAGTTTTTCGAAATGCTAATGAAATTTTCAAAAATTATTTGCAATCTTGTCAGCCTTACACACAAGTCCTTCGATTCCAAGTTTGAATACAAAGCGCCCTTACAGATTCTTTGAAATAATTCCATGAATTTTCGAATATTAATTTCGATCCACTGTACTGGGGGAGGGGAGGGGGTGAAGAATTTTCACAGATTTTCACACTAACACAGAGTCCCAGTGCTCTTTTGTTTGTCCCAAAATTTGTATGCAAAATCGATTTTGTATTATAAAAGGGATAAACTCCAGATGGTCAGGTGCAAGGATTGTGGCAGACAATGGAGACTCAAACTTGTACCTTGTTGGAAACTTTATACAGCTTTTCATACATACACATTCATAGACAGACGGAGAGGGTTGTAAAGTAACACAATGAATCCTTTTGTAAGGATTACTACAGCTGTTACTCGGTTCTTATCTAGTTTATATCATCAGAAGGGGAGGGGGGTGTGGGTAGTTTTGAATGGAATTAAAATTAAGTTAGTAGTCGCCTTGTGTGTTCATGGTTGTTTGGGTTCACTTTAAGCCATTTAACATGAATTGTTTGCCAACTGTCTTACGTGAGATGTTAGTTTTTGTTTTAATTATTGTCACTCTCTCGTACATGTCCCGATAGTTGGTGTTAAGAGTTATATAGTTAATGCTGCAAGCTGTTACAGTAGAGTGACTCATGTTTTGGATACGATATGCAGTATCCTTCCTCAGTTAGGCATTGACTTGAATGAAGTTTACACAATCTGTGCAAAGAGTCTGGATTTGTACCAACCACCCATCTGTTCTATGTTGATTCGTACCATCGATCCATCTATCTGTCATCAACCATTACTTAATTATTTTTGCAAATCCTATGATGTTGTAAGTCCTTGAGGTTAGGATAGGCTTATAACTTCACATAGAATTACATTCATTCAAGGAAATACACAATTTTTTTGGAGTTCCACAGGGAAGTACAGTAGGGCCTGTGCTTCTTTGTGTTTTTTTTACTAAATGATAATCTAAAGATATGTAATATTAGTTCACTCTTTCTGCTTCTACTTTAGCAGTGTACATCTAGTCCAACATTTGAGAAGTAGGAGGGAGTATCTTAAATAGATACAAATTCATTACGAGCCAAGTTTTGAAGTTTCTGGGTATATTTTACCTGTCCGATTTCTACTTACTTCTGTTGAAGAAACTGGCACAATAGACTGGGCGGACTGTGACTGTTTTCTTCTTGTGACTGTTCACTTCAAGTATGTCCCATTCCGCCCAAGAAGTGACAGTATCCGGCTAATAGCCAGCTAATACTCATCAATATCACTGTGTCACCCATTCATCTGTGTATTTCCCTAAGCAAACAATTAACAAACGCAATATCTATTTATAACATTTTTGTTTATTTAACCTACAGTAATAAAGAGCCAACTACAAAACACGTACACATACTTAATTAACTTAATTTAGTCATTCATGGACAATTAACCGACTATCAATATGGAACATGGAATTCCTAATGTCTACAATATTTATATTTTCGGCTACAAGCGTAATGGGTGTTAATATAAAAGCAAACCCATTTTTGTGAGGAAACGAAAACGGTCAGGTAAATAAACAGAAAAGAAAAAACAAAGTATCTGGCTCTGCACCAAAGACTGTTCTGTCATTCCAAGGTGCATGACTCGAATAGATATTTTTAATTAACCGAAAAATTTTCAGCAAAACACAATTCGGAATGAAATATTTTTGCGCACCCAGACGTTGTTGGTTCGGAAAGCACGGTATCTATACGTGCTAATTCGCATTGATTATCAAGTCCTGCACTGCATTTGTGTGTGTCCTTGAACGGACTATTCTATTTTTCTATCAAAATGTATATAGATATGGTATGAACAAGGTCCTCGTCAAAATACATAATAACAAACTGTCGCCTTATTATCAACGAATAACAACACGAACTTATCCTTAACCTTTTCAAAATTATACATCAAATTACAGGCATCCATTTGAACTCGGTTCACATCTCTCATCTTAACTAACAAACAAGTTATGCTATCTCATATGCTATTCAAATGACAGATGGTAACAGCCGGACATACAATGTGCTGGGCTCCTCTCCTTGGCTTGTCATAATGACCATAGTCATTAGCCAGGCCCAGACACAACTTTAGCTTTATGCTATACACTTAGGTTGCCTGTGTGTGGTTAGGTAATTAAGATACTTTTTTATTTTCTTCTTCCCCTCTCTAAGGAGATGGATATGCAATCATGATAATACCATTTGATTATAGAGCGATATAGAGGACACACATAGAGAGAATACAAAATTACAAGTTCAACGAAAGTAGGATAAAAAGGGTAAATAAGCGAAGGAAACAGGTCAAGAACTTGTGTAGTTTTAATTTATGAATCCTTTCATCGTAATGGGTATTATAGGTTGAGTTAGTGCTCGGCGCAGGGCTTTGGTTTTGGATTTGTGGGTGATTGTATGGGACTTAGAGGAGAAGGTGTATCTACTTGGGGTACTTGGGCTATAAGTCTCATGATTTAAGGACCGGCAAAGGTGCTTTTGTTCAAGGTTCATGTTCTATAAACTAATAGATACGATGAGTGTTTGTATATTTCCTTCGAATTGAGAAGTAAATTTACTGCCATTTGTCAGCTTTTGAGCTTTCATTAAATCTGTCCTTCAACTTGGATAAAGACATTCTAAAATCGGTGCTTAGTCACTTCTAACTATTGGCACTGTATTTGCTGCCATGTAAGGTGTATCTAAGCTACGTGAAACTTTTGAATGACATTTTTAGGCCTCATTTGACCCCACATCGGATATGACTTAGTCTCTCATGATCGAAAGATATTCGAACAATGTTGGGACTAAGCATTCTGCTGTCAGTTGACAGATTCATACGTAAGATGACTAATCCTAAGGCACAATCAGTCTACTAAAGTCCTCTAAGCTACGCTTGAATTCTGGATAAATATTCGGATGCTATTGTTACTTTCTGATACAGACTATCTTCCCAATTTGATATCTTCCTTTAAATAGCGACTACTTAACAAGAACAAGAGATTGAACTGCGGTGGGACTTAACAGAAGAATCATCAATCAAGAATTGGCATCAGTCCTTGGTATTTACCCTATCTTTCCTATTTTCTCACTTTTTCTACTGATAAGCCACACAAGACAAGCATGCCCGCACGAAAATACCTTCATGGTCCTAATCTCGCTCATAACAATGGCGCCCAACGTGGGGCTCTCATAACTCTATCGTAAAAGATATTATTCCGTGAACTATGGCTACTGGATAATCAAAATAGGTCGCAAATGCACTCATTTGCATGAAAGTTTTAAGTTTAATTTAACGTGAAATTAAGAATTTTATGGAAGGCAGATACATGCCAAATAAAAGTAGCCATCGTTAAAACTTTCATCACCATACAAGCTATATGGCTGTGGATGCATAAATTGGTAGACGGATTTTCTTCATCATAATAAAAAGCACATGTTCTCTTATTTTCAAAATAAAACACATTTTTCTGCTGACAAATGTAGTGTAGGTCAAGACAAATTACCATTCCCCTACCATTGGAGAATTGAGGACGTTCGAAATCCAATCTGCTTGCAGGCACAAAACCATATGGCACATCAAAATGTCAGTCAAATTCATCACATAAGCAGAAAAAAACCAAATAAAAATAAATAAATTTCATGCCAACCTACTCGAAAAAGTGAAATTCAAGAGAAAGATACAATAATTGACAGCATGTTTCTGTTCTCTCTACAGATAGACAGCATTACCTAATAATAAAGAGAAAAACAAAAAAAAAAAAAACTGTCCACTCCTTCAAGATTTCACATGTCATACTCAACCTGTTGACCTCATCATCTTTATCGTCAAACATAAAAACAAAAAACTTAGATGCCAGCCACTCGTCAAATTTCCCTGTCATAAAACTAAAAGATAAATAAAAGGAATCCACCATAACCACTTCTATAGTACTTCATGCATGAAATATCAGAGATTCACTGACCATTGGCCTCAAAGAGCGTAGCTTCTGCTCATTAAACATGAAGATGGTACACAGATATTCGAAGAGGAAGCCGTAGATACATCGAGTACCTATAGGTACATATATCTAATGATTTAACGCACCTATATCTCTTGAAAATGTAATCCACCATGACAGATATATTTACGTAGGTACACCATTCTCTATACGAATGATTGATTCCCCAATCTAAAGTAGAAGATGGTACCTACCGGAGGAGATAATGCGGCGTCGTGCCGTGTCGCCATCGGCGATTCGTTGATCATTGATCTCAAATGTGTTCATAATGATGATCACAAAAGCGTAGCAAATTATTATGGCGTTAATTTTGAAGTTCTACATAGAAAGATACAGGCATGATAGAGAGATATAAATTAGAATGAAAAAAAAAAAAAAAAAAAACTGAATTGCGAAAGATAAGAGGTAGAAGATACACACAACGAACGAGCGAGAGATGGATTCAAGTGTAATAGAGTAAAAGCACTCCATGCAGATACATAGATTGTATCAGTTGTACCTCTGTCTTTGGAATTATTTTCGTGATATTTCATCTGTGTTTGGACCAGAAAACCTTGTACGTTTATTGTACATCATTTGGGTTTGTTCCAAAGTCCGAACGTGCCAGTCAGTGACCGCATTGAGTACATCGGACAGTAGTCGCCGCCGCCACAGCCGTCGTAGTCGTCGTCGTCGTCGATGTCGACGTCTCCGGTGTCGTTGCTGATTTTTACAAACTGATTTTCTAGCTCGCGAGCATCTATAGATACGAGTTTTGTATTACGTTCATATGTATGCATGTTTTTTTTTTTTTTAGGTTTTGTTTATTTAGAAGAAAGCCATTCGCAATTAGTTGTAGATTTGCTTTCATTAGGTAGCAGATGAGGAATGGGGTTGAGTGTTGACACTTTTCCTGAATAGTATCTTTAAGTACTATTTCGAGTTCTGACATTAGATGGCAGACTTTTTGCATGACCTGCATGAACGGAATATACTTATATAAGATACTGTCTAGGTAACAAATCACTAACCACTTGTTTCTTTCTTTCTTGCAGGATAAATCAAGAACCCACTGAGCTACAGGTGAGTACTAGAATTAGATTTAGACATACTCGAACTTGTAAAAATATTTCAAATTTATTTTCAAACTGTCCACTCTGAACTGCTGCCTATATTGTTCTTGCTGTTTCGCTCATTCTTCTTAAACTTCCCGAATCTCTGCTGGTTTTGTAAAGATCGACTCGATTTTATTCAGATTAGGAGTCTGGAGTAGGAGTAATCAAAGTAGGAGTCTTTAAATCTTTCAGAAATACTTCAAAGGTACCATCTACAAGAGTATGAATTGCTCAGTTCTGACTTTGTTTCTGATTTTCTCACCAGAAATCCGTATATAAGAGAATAAGATCCGTGAAACCTCAGTTAAGCTATTTGAGTGGATAGTAGTGTGATAGGAGGCGTCTATGTCTTTTGGTTTCCGTTGATAATTAAAATGATCTTCTCTTGGTCTGGAGAGCTTTGGTAGATTACCCTCAATCCTTTAAGCCGGACCCTCAAAGCACTCTTAAGTTTCTCTTGTAAACTGCTGTAACACCCACAAGAAGGTTAAAGGTTAGGGACTGCAATCAATTGCGTTGGCTTCGTGTCGTATACTCGACTATAAAACCATCAGATACATACATATTTTTTTTTAATTTGGTTAGTCTTAGGTTTCGCAAAACGTATTCTCTTGCATTAAAATCGTAAAGAAGATTCAGTGCTGGGGAAGTACGTCTCGACGTGGTACCCTTAGAACTGAGGTCGAATCCTGTTTAGTCTGCTCGTTTCCTTTCATTTTTGCTCACATTCCCGCGTACATTTAATTTGGTTTCCAGCTAGAATCAATTTGATTTATAATTGATAGCTATGATGGTTTGAGGTGAGAAAGATGTGCACAAGTAAAGCCTTTTGAAAGTGATTTTCATACAAATAATGAGTTTAAGTTTCAGTGTCGTCAAGGTATAGTCTGTTTGGATCAATAGTCAGCTAGGAAGCAGGTCAAACTCAACGAAGTCAAAGAACTGAAAGCATTTGAGTATTGGTTGGAGACCTGGTAGAATGCTCATTTCTTCTAAACTATTAAAGCATTATGTCGAGTGTGAAGCTTTGAAGATCTGCAGCCAGTTTAGGCATGAAAACCACATTGAAAACTTCTCTAAACTATAGAGAGCTAGCTTAGATCATGGCTGAATGTGAAGATTAGGACTACAGATTCAATTAATGTATCTATTGCATATGCTTTTGTGTGGAAATGGATGAACTTCAGACAAAAGATTGTCTTTACTCTATCCCTGTGTACATATTGAGGAAGTCGGTCACATCGCGATGGTATCTTCCTAATTTTCA
Organism: Xylota segnis; assembly: GCA_963583995.1. Classification (NCBI taxonomy): domain Eukaryota; kingdom Metazoa; phylum Arthropoda; class Insecta; order Diptera; family Syrphidae; genus Xylota; species Xylota segnis. The sequence continues at coordinate 10,094,550 of OY757238.1, read as the reverse complement.
GTGCTGCCATTTTCCATTTGTTTGTGAACCTTATAGAGAACTGAATCTATCGAGTTGGTAGATAGCATCAATCCACATATATTGCAGTCATTGGACACTTTATCATTGCCTTTATGAGACCCATGTGGGCTAGGCCATTACCCAAGTGAGCTGCACGATCATTGACTATGTCCACCTTCTTCTAACACAAAAATTGGCAGCACTCGTCTCTAAAACAAAAACAAACATACTCACTATCAGCGAAATATTTTGTCAAAAAAACCGAACGAGAGATAGAAAGACTCAAAGAGAGAGATTAAAACATGAAGAGTACCTACCGTAGATAAAGCAAAAATGAAAAAAAAAGAAACATTATCGTCTTTTTTTTTCGTTGTTGTTGTTGTTGTTTTGTTAAACAAATAAAACGCCGCTTAAGTGAAATCATCGCCTAAATAACCGAAACTAACAACAACGATGATGGCGAGACGTGACTCGTTTTGTGGTTTCAGATCAAAGGTCTGTTTACACTTTTCTCTCTGTCTATCTGCGGCTACACTCGTACTCGTACCGGAGAGAAGCCGGTAACCAGTTTTTTTTTTTATATTATTTTTGGTGCTTATACTAAATTACATCTATGTATCTATATCTGTATGGATATAGATACGTTTAAATATTTTACGGTTTTAATTAGGCAGAGAAGTGACGATAAGATTGGCATCTCGGTTAATGGTAGTTTGGTTTATTGTGTGCACAGCCAAAGCCTCTCTCTCTTTCTCTCTCTGTCTCTCTGTCTCTCTGTGTGGCCAAATGGTGAAAGGATATGGTTTTTGGTTTCATTTTGTTGTCATAAACACATCATCTGTTCATGGAGTTCAGCATCCCCCAGCTTTTTCAAAAAATGAACAAAGCTCTGTCGTGAGATTTTGATTTGACGTGTCGCGTCTCATTAAGTCTCTCGGATTATTTATTTATTTTTTGTCGTGTATTACCACACAAGCGGATGCAAACATTGCAAAAGGAAACAGCACCATACACATACTATACATATGTACGTATGTATGTGGATGCTATATACAGATGCAAACATTTATTGAAAAAGTATCTGAGAGGCAATTTGATATGACTCCGGAATTGAGAGAGTTGAACTGAATTGAATTGGTTTCCTCTGGTGTGTTGTGATTGTTCGTGCTGTGTGAGCACAGCAAACACAGAATACCATAGCTGGGCAAATATTGGTTTCAAATTACTTTCAAGTAGTACTCGACACTGGTGCAACAGCAGTGACAACATGTCAAATTTGTTGACAGTTTGACATGATATCGAGAGAAATGGATACGATGGCGACGTTGGTGGTGCTGTGATGATGGTGGATGGCATTCCAACAGAGTGGATGATAGGCAAATGTCGCGCTGCATTATGGGATATTCCATCCATCTATGATACTAACATACATACCTATGGCCGGTTTGAAATGCATACATAGCTGTGCGATGAACCACAGAAGTATTGCCGAGACCATAATATAAATATTCTGTGCTCAGTCAAGGAGGTTGATGCATTAAGCAATCTATCTGCTGGTTAGGTTGTTGGAATGTTGGTATGTACCGCTAATGGGCAGCCGTATATTTCCCCCTCCTTTCTATGCCACATAAGTTTGATACTAACAAGAGAGTACTAGTTTACCTCCATGAGCCTACATAACAGTGTAAGATTCCTACTTAATATTTCTAATCTTGGCTAAATTCGTTCCTGAACTCACGGACCTATTGTAAGGTACTACTTCCATAAGCAGGCACTCTGTTTCAGTGCCCGTCTGAGTCCCTTTCATGAACAGGTTAACAGCTTGCTGAAACTTTCTTCGTGGTTTCAGTTGTCTAGTCCTTGCTTTTTATTTGCGTATGTTCTGCCGGTCAGCACTAAATGCTTTCAGCTCTTGCCACATACACATGGTAGTGGGTATTCTGGTGAATTTTTATGATCCAAAGCAAAGAGGATATAGACGAAGTTCTCCTTGATCTCTGCTTGATGTTCTGAATCTATTTATTGATCCTTTCACGTTTATGCCCAGTAACTCATAATTGTGTCCGGTATAACCTAGTTTTATCTCTAAAAACCAAGTCATATCTCTTTGGGAACCTCTTCATACATACTATGTATTACGCTAAAGTAGGGGACCGAGAATAGAGCCCTGTGGTACGCCAGCAGTTCCTGAGTGCTGGTTCACATTTGCCACTCTTTGGCCCATCTTGATTGTTTGTTAGCAAAATTCCAACTAGAGGAATAGTGTCATAGGACTCTGGTAGGATATGACTTGGAGTTTCTTGTATCCACGGAGAAAGTTGAGTATGATTTAAACTGCTGTTGCAGTTTGGCTTAGAATTTCCTGACAATGGCTTTCCAGTTTGGTTAAATAAACTCTAGAATTCTGTAGGAATGTGCTTGCGTTAATGTAATATTTAGGGTCATCCAACAAGAGGTGTCATTTTAAATAAATAGGGAAACCCAACGTTTCACGAACCCTAGCTCTGATATTTTCTCTTAGTGGATTATTTGACCAAAAAGGTCAACATTTTAACCAAAAAAGGGGAGTCAAGTAGTTGAGAATAGGCCTCATTCTTGTGATCGTCTTAAAGTGAACACTATTAGGTTTTTAGCTAATATTTTCAACCAACTTTTGTGGATGAACACGAACTGAAGATAACACATCATTTACCTGTTCAAAAAGTTCAAATTTGTCGATTAAATTCACTATAGCTGTGGGAAGTGCTTGGTGACCAGAAGCCGTACGAGCTTTTCGTCGTATTTTCACGCACTATTTCAGTTCGTTTTAGCAGTGTGTATGGATAAACATATACTTAATAACCTCCTAGTTTTTACTTATCAAACATCATGAACATGACAGTGAGACGTTGACAAATAGCCCAGAAACTACTCCACCCACTAAAGCTTATAAATGCTTTTGAAGATGTTCTGTACCTACTTCTTCCACTTTTATTTGTAAGAATCCTCTTCATAGTCTTGTTCTTTTCTTACCATATTCGGGTCAAATACACAGCAGTCCTCCACCCAGGTTGAAGTTCTCTGCGTAACAAACCAATTTAAATGATATTTTCAAGTAACCACCTCACAAAGAATTCCACTCACTAAATCATTTGCCCATTTCTCAATACCGTAGCCATAAATTCAACCCCTTCCCCATGATATGATTAAAATTCCACTTGTATCATTCACTAAGATTTATACTCTCGAGCACATTAATATATTCGCTCAGGCAAAACAACAACTGGGTCACAATTAATAACCACAAATCAAGTCAAAACACAAACTAATCACATCGTATAAAGATCCCGCGTACCGTCACAATTTTTTTCTTCATTTCTGGCTCCCAATAAAAAATTAAAAAAAAAAAAAACTACATTGCAAGGCCTTCGAGCCACCAAAATACATACATATATGCGTGTACGTCAGCAAATACGCCAACCCGTTTGATTAGAAAAGAACATAACAAATCTATAAAAATCAATTCACGCCTACAAGACCCCTTGGCCGGCGGAAAAACAAACCCCATAAATGTATCTTGTATCTTTTCGCCCTCAAATCAATTACCCTCCATAAATAAACCCACAATACCATGCTGGCATTGTTACTTCTATAAATAAATACGCATTCACACCTATTTTTGAACGTTTCACAGAAAAAATGAATAAAATCACTTAAAATTAGCAACATTCAATGGGGGAAATGGTGCGTAAATTACCGAACATCAAATTCAAGAAAATGTATCTATTTATTCTAATTCGCCCGCCCGTACGTCAAGTAGCTAGCGGAGGAAAATTTGCCAAATTCAAAAGTTTATTACATCAATTTTTGTAGTGAAAAGTTGTTTGCCAAAAAGAGTGAGAAACTAGTTTACGGATACATCAAATGAAAAACGTACTCAATCTGTATTCTGCTGGTATCTGGAGTGAGAAATAAACATGAGTGCATTCGAACTTGTAGATTGTATGTTAGAATGTTAGATGAATGAAATGCAAATTATTTTTCTCTGTCGATCTGTCCGGTTGTCTATTCTGGCAGATACACACAGTGTTCGTTGCAGCATGTGCCAATATAAATTTTGTAAGTAGAAAATAATTAGCGTGTTATTCAAATTTAGCACGCAGATGGATTTTCACTGTTCACATGTCGGTCCGTTGCAATGAAGAGAAACTGACAGGGTCAGCATTTTTTTTTTCGCATCATAGATACATACATAAAATCTCGAATAGATACAGAAAGTATTAGTTTATCTATGCATGATTGAACCCAGTGGATGTGTGTGACGCGGGTTTGACTTTTGTACCGTGAAATCAATTATTTCGCGAATAAAAAAATGTTTTTGCAGTGAGAACCGCTTTTAATGCATCTTTTGTAATGTTACACGAAAATTTCTCTGTCAAAATGTACAAGTATCTGTCGACATTCAACGTGTTTTTTTTTTTTTTTGTTGCCTCCTTTCAAAGATGATGGACAGCTTCTGTATGGCCCAAATAATTGTAACAGAACCAGTGTTACAAGAAGATACGAAACACAAAAAGTATCTTTTTGTCAAGCGAGGTACATCTATGGCCTACTTACGCATAAATTCACAGGCCACAGATACGCAATCAATTGTTGTTTGTTCGTAATCTTGTACAATGTATCTGTTAGTATTATTTTCTTTCTTTCTGTACATAGTACAAATATCTTTTATGTGTTATTCTGTTGAATGGGGCACAGAATGGGATCAAAGTGAAACCGCCTTACATGACCGTGGAGTTTCGTCATATTTTTTACTGGGTATAGTGAGATGGAGAGACGGAAGATATACACTTTACCCTCACCAGACGCGGTCTTCATTTGTATCTATAATGGAATCGATAAATATGTCGCATTTAGGTTCATTTAAATTGTTGCACAGTTTTACTTAATTGGTTTTTTCTTCATTTATACATACATTGCAGGGGAAAGGAGAGTGAAGCAAAATGATTATCGGCGAATTATGAACAGAAATTGTATCTATTTGCTTGTAAAAGAGAAAATATTGAAATAATTGCAGACCATGTGATTCTTCCGAGCATTTGCTTTCAAAATAACTGCGGGGGATTCAAAAAGGGGCTATTTTTTGAGTGGAAAAAGCATATACAAATTGTTAGAGTGTTGTGGATTTGAATGGAGATACTGCAGGTACATCTGATGTACTCATATGTCGTTTCATAGTCTAGCGTCATTGACCTTAACGTATACAAAAAACCAGCATAGTCTGGCATGGTTCTGCAACAATTCCTAACTTTTTCAGGTTTTGTGATGTTAGCTTCAACTAACTTACATAAGTGCAGTTCGACTACCGATTTATGTAGATGGGGATATTTCTGTCAGATAGTGATGCCATCTCTAGCAACTTCAAACCTTTGATTACAGCTAGAACAGACTGAACATGTTCGGTAAGTCTCAGGATCACTTACATGTTTATATCTCTACATTTAAAACCATCTGCGTATACTACATTCGTAGAGAGACACTTTCCTCTGCCAATCGTTACTCTTCGTGTACATTACCTCGTTGGTACAGAGGATAGCATCCGATTCATATAGGGACGTGATTTATGTATTCCCACTTTGTTTGACTTCAGAAGCCTTACTTTAGTGAGCTAAAGCCCGCTTGTAATTTAATTGTAGCCTAAGTTTGAAGAGATACACAAACTTCTGGTGTTGTACTAACATATCCCGTATATACCACCATAGCTTTGAACCACACAAGAGCCTCATATGTAAGGATAGGTTGGACTATCATTATATATGTATGTACATATACATAGTCCGTCAAGGTTTTGTATTTTGTTTTTAAGAGTACCAGATCTGTTTTGTCTCGCTAAAGGTCCACAATCTGTATCCGATTTCCCAAGGCAGTTTGGAACTAGGTATTATAATTCCTTTAGTTCACTCAGTGTGTCTTGGAATTTTCCCTAAACTAAATCTATCATGTTTCCCGTAAACACAGGGACGCTTTCTACTGAGTTAGGTAGTTCCTATGTAAGCTATCAACGACTATAACTCTGTGAAACTGGGATCCCTTAAGTGTTCTTCAAATGCGAGTCCTTCCAACTATGTATTCTTAAAATATGTGAATTTGAATGAAAAAATTGACTTGTCAAACCCACTCTGTCCGTCCAAACTTCCCAGAAGAGTTTTTGGAAACTTACCTGAAATGAAAAAAAGAGAAATGATGAATTAGTAAAAATTTATTAAAAGGAAGGACGTTTATAAGCTACACCTATCGCACCTATAGAATAGAACAAGTTAGGTTTTTATAGACTACTTGGTAACAGTTTTCGAAAGATAGATGGTCTTAGCTGGAAAATATCTTCAACCATCACTTGCATACAAGTTCAAGTGCTTAGAGAATTTTCAATATTGCAGAAGGACTATCTGCGATCGGAATACCCTTACACTCTAGCATTGAAACCGTGTGGTTTAAAGGATGCCAATATTGGATAGTGAGCTCTTCTATCACAAAAAAGACACAGAATAGTGAAAGAGGAGTGACTATAGTAGGAAAGGAGCTGGTTGTGCAAAAGTTAGTCCGTAGGCACCGAACGATCTGTCCCTGAATTGTGGTTTTAAAATTCATTAGATTGTCAAAAAAAGGATGTATGTATATCTTGGAGATTTTACTTCATAACCAACATCGAATAGTTGAGTTTGTTATGTTGCCTGCTAGTACTTCATTTTGAGATGATGAGAGCGTTAGCTATTAGGATCCTTGGTGCAGCCCCAGAGTTGAAATCGATTCTTGAAATAACTTAAACAAAAGCTTAGTAAATACATTCCATATCCAAAGACTTTATTCGTTAAATATCTCGATATGTAGTATCCGACGTAGTACGGTGACGTAACGTGTTGAAGACACACTATGGGTTCTGTCTGGATCGTTTAAAAAGATTCATTTACCCATCTGGCCGTTCCATCTATAGTAAGAGTTGCACCAAATCTTCTTCTATAAGCCTTCTGGTATTCAAAGGCCACCTGGTTCTTTTACCAAACACTCGGTATTTTTTGACGTAATGACCTCGTCATAGCGTGATGTTTTGAAGATTCTTTTATTAGATCGTTGGCCTGTACCCGCTGCTATTTTCATAAATTAACGACACACCAACCCTTTCTTCATCATTTTTGGTCAGGTGCATCTAATGTTACGAATCGATTTGAATTTTTCAAAAATAGCATAGACCGACAAAATAAAAATTTCCATCACTCTTAAGTAAACAAAATAGAAAAGCCAAAGACTTGTTTATATTCGCAAAATACTATCTACAAGCCGATCCATCCATAGCTGACCACACATCATTGTCGTCATAGTTTCCGCGCAATATTTCGTGATATTTTCGGAATTTGAAAAATTTTCATTGAAACTCTACCACACTTCCAACTCGCTTAGCCAGTTGGATAAACCAGAAGCGCCGAGCACATAAAAAGAAAATAAAAACGAAAAAAACGGAACAGAAAATGGCAAATAAATTTGATTTTGTATTCAAAGGATTTATTTTTTTTTTGGTTTTTATGTTTTACTGATGAGCAGCAGAGGGAGTAAAAATCGGAGGCGGAAAAACGAAAAAAAAAATGAAAATATTTATTTTTAATTTGTTTCAACTCGACACGCCATCCAGTGTGAGCCATAGTACGTAGCCATCACCCCTTTTGTTCCTAATTCCATGGGCAACCCTCGTTTTTTTGGGAGGAAATTGTAAATTCTTTTCGGAAATAAAAACACAAATTCGAATCGAAAAAGTATTCTTTGTAAATTGATTTACATTCGGGTGGGGTTCTTGTGGGCTTCCTCCCTCCATCGCAAGTGGGGGTTGCGCGGAATAATTCGATCCGATCAAATGGAAATGGGAATGGGAGCACCTTGTAATAAATCAAAATTCAAAAGAAATTCACTTGTTAATCAAATAACAATTGAATTTTTGTATCTGCTTACTTTGCTGTTTTTCCCCTGCCGACTGCCCCCTGCCATGCGTTGCACTGTATCTTTCGCAAATAAATTTAATGCTTTGCTGTTTTTTTTTCTGGTTTTGGTTTTATTTCATTAAGTTTTATTTTCTTCCGTTATAGAGTACTTTTTTTTTGTTTTGTGTATCTTCTACCGAAATTGTTTTGGGAGATTTATTGCAGGCTGATTGAATGGAACGCAGATTGAGCAAAGAATGAACGGAGAGTAGAAGAAAAGAAAATTGTTTATACAAAATCGTGAAAGATACAATTTTGTTTGCACAAACTGTTTTGGCGAATCGAGGAATTCCGATTGGATTATGGTTTTGTGAATGGGAAGGTCATTGAATTTTTTTTGAAACTGAGTTAGGATATAGTATGAATCATGGCGGGGGAATTTTGTTTTGTAAACTGGAGGCTTCTGACTAAGGATTGGAGGGGACTAGCAGTAGAGAATTTATTAACCACGGTCCCTGCAATGTGGACGCTATGAAACCTTTTATCAAAAATGTTTGTGGTTGGCGTCCGTGTGGTTTTAGACCAGGAACCCATCATTGACAAAATGTTCATACTGCGATGCATTTTGGAAATTGGATATTAGATATCCACCACTTTTGTCGATACCCACCACCTTTTTAGGATAAATATGACAGGATCTATAGAGTACCTACACAGTATGATAGCAAGTTTTGGTAGACTTCACTCTGCTGGATCAAGGATGGGAAAACATCGCCGAGACCTTTGTTAAGGATTTTGCCTACCTAGGGTCCGCTAGAATTCCAGACAATGACACCAGCATTGCGATCACAAAAAGATAAACTCTTGCTTGCTAAGAAGGAAATTCCATAACATCACAGTACTCCTATACGATGCAGAGGGATAAGCTATGTCAACAATAAAAGAATTCAAATATAATGACTAAGAGGCCATGCAGAACGGATGGACAACAATGGTCGGAGCCGAAGAGTCTTCCACTCTAGATGAACGACGTGATAGAGAAAAACCTAGTTAAAGGTGGAAAACAACCTCAACCACATTGGTGTGTGAAACTGGAGGATACTGGAGAAAGGTCGAGCTGGCTGCAGAGGCTTTCTGGGTGATACCCATGTCCAACGCGGACTGTAGTGCTCCCCAATAAGTAAACCTAAATTATTTTTTGTGGATTCCGCTGAGAGTCATGCCTATTGTTCCAAGTCACTTTAGGAAAACCCAAAAACAAAAATCTATGCCTTACTTCAACAGCTTGTGCTTGTCACGTCGCATCATTTCCATAAATGTTTCCAATAAATTGGGCGATATACGATATGCGATACACATATGTCGCCTAAGCGTGAAGTCGAAATACTCTCAAATAAATGCGTTCACAGGCATCAGCAGGACCTTACTATGAACTTCTCCATATCAGTAGAAAACAATGTCAGAGAACTTCCATTAGGGATAGGGATTTTTATTGACTGTGATGGTGTTGGGTGCATTCTTGAACGTTTTCTTCAAATTCATGAGTCAACAAACACTCTAGGATGACTCCTTCACCAAACAGTCTAGTTTTGGATGTAACACTACAAATAATCGACAGTTTTGCTTAGTAAGGAATCCTTTGAGGCAGAAATGGGTTTTACAGCTGAGAATAAGTTTGTACTCTGTCTGTACTCTTGACATAAATGACAAGTGTAGTCGTCGGGCTTAGACGTCAAAGAAACTGCAACGAACTTTGCCGTACAAAACAAAGCCTCTAGGTCTGTTGTCCTCTTTTCCTTTCATTAACAAATGGTATCGAAGTTACTGACCTTAAGTGGGGCAGTGTGCTACAAACTAACTTTCTGATTGCGTTTACCTCTCTTGGCTCTCCAGCACCTACATATGTCCCATGGAACGGAATGACACTGAAAAACAGGATCTCTCTGGCCAAACTCACTTAGACACAGTCAAGCCACGAAAATGGTGTTTGTCCATGACAACATCTAAGACAAATGAACAAGTCTACCCACAAGTCAGTTGCCGTTGCAATCTCTGGCAGTCTTCACTTCACCCTCACCTCGGAATGACCACGCACTACAAATCGTGATGTCGTCGTCATCGTCGTTGCCGTCGTCGTGTAGTTAGTTCGAAACACTTCTCGTGCATCTGCGACTAGTATCTCAGACAAGCTGCAGACGTTGTAAGAAAGAAATTTGTCAACCAATTAATTTAAATTTAGCATATTTATGCAATTAGCCCCGCTAATCCATTTAAGCCTCGTTGTGCCATTAATCATGACCACAGCAAGTCACGCATTAAAATTGCATCTTTGGCGTTGTGCTCCTCCTCAGCTTCTCCTCAACTCACCAGCACACTGACCCAGAAATCTCCTCCAGTCCGGAGGCCTGTATGCCTCTTTGGCGTCATCTTTGCCACTTTTTTTTAGTTTCCATTTGTGCATCTGTGTGTGTGTGGACAACGTCATATCCAATGAACTTTCCGAGCTAAGTTCAAGGCTGTCATTTTGGAATGGTGTATGTGTGCGAGTGTCTGTCGCTTCTTTAATTAGAAATTCATAACGCAACAAAGGGAATTTGCATTTCTAACATTTTTCGCGCATATAAATGCGTATTCTGGTTTTTGGAATACACAATTTGGTTTTTTGGTTTTTTTTTTCGTGTTTACTCAGTTTTCTTGGAAACTGTTTGTTTGATTTTAAATTGGGCCCTTTGGCAGTTTGTGGCTATTGCTGCGGACGACAGCGTTTGGTGCGGTGTCTCTCATAAAAATTCATGAAGTTTCCGAATTATCGATATGGAGTAGATATCGATGACACATTGACATAATAACAAGATTATTTACGATTCGAAAGGCGTCAACTAATTCGCCAAACAAGTATGCAAAATCGATTTATAAATAACCGGTGTGTTAATAAATGCACACACAATGGGTGGGCTGTATTCATGAACTTGCGGATGTGGGGTTATCGGGTGCAGTATGCGTTTTAACAACTTTCTCTGTCCGGAATTGACTAATACCCATTCTCTCAGTTAAACATTAAAAATAACTTATTACGGGTAATGCAAGGTCTCTATGCGGAAACAAACGCCCAGTGCTTCAGAAACGTAGGCGGCTTGGGCTGAAGTGTTGTGATACCAATTCTGTTCCTGTTGTTGGAAACATTATCCATGTTGTACTGAGAAAAGAGTACTGGCTTAAAGAACCAACGAAATACAAACAAACTTCAAGACTTAAGAGGTTCCTTAGAGAGTCATCCAACTAGAGGTGTCATTTGAAATCAGTATGAGAATGCCATATTCTTATGAAAAGAGGTGATATTCCAATATTAATCTAAAGTACAAGCTGTGGGGTTAGTAATAGAATACAATATTTGCTGAATGTCTTCCTTGGTTCTGCTGACAAATAGTCATTCATTTGGAGAACATTTTTGTCACGTTTTTGCATAATTGCGACTTTATACCCCAAATGACATCCCTGATATTTGCTTTTCTTGGCCTTTTGCTTCAATTCTTGTGTCAACTGGATTATACAAGCATGTAAGCCAAGATGTTTGTGCAAAATTTGTAGCAAAGTGATTGCAGATACAGCCGATTCCTGTAATCGTCTCAAAATGGACTCATCTTAGTCACAGTGTCAGTGTCAGCTTCGGTGGCGATATATTTAGCTAACCTAGCCAGATGAATACCAGTTTGAGTCTTTAAAACTCTAACCAGTCCGAGACGTTCAAATTTTTCGCTTAAATTCACTATAACTGTACGAGAAGATTCATAAGAAGAAGAGAATGAGCAAAAGTAGTACGAAATTGATGAAACATTTACACGATATTTCGTGTGGTTTTCCACTAGCTCAACACGTTTTCTAAATGTATGTATATGGATCCTAATCTAGTAACCTCCTACTATGTACTTATCAAATCAAAAGTCAGTGCAATGTTATTGAAACGTTGACAGTTCAACAAAGGTATGGCATCTAAAGTGACACTTCTTGTTGGATTTTCATTTTCTTGCATCACGCTTAACATTTAGCCTCATGGTCCATGTGAAAGTGAGAAACAAGAGAATGTAAAGAATTGTCTCTTCCTTTTCATGAACTATTCCTTCATTTTCCAATACTCCTTCGACTCCCGATGCATAGTAGAGTAGCCTAGTGAGGCCATACTACGAGTATATCGTGGGACCTGATCTCTCATGATTTTTGCCCTGGAGAAGCTTCTCAAAAATTCTAAGTATTTGAGAGAAACTCATTAGGTCTAGGAACTCAGATCAGGCGAAGTCTGTACACAAATTGGAAATTCTGAGGCTTTTCTTGCAGCCTGACTGGTATGAAAGTTCATCTCTGACAGACTTTTACTTTCGCTTGGATTCGGAGCAATACTTCCTTACTGTCAGTGACTCTGTGCTCTGTTCCACGTATGTCGACTGTAGTCGGTTTAAACGGTTCCATTGCATAGTGTAGTTATTTCAGATACTCTGGCTTTTTTTTTTCAAAACTTAACGTAATTGGATGACTGTCACTAATGCAAATGTTCGATAGATGTACGTTTGTAGTTGTAAAGCGGAACTGTCAAACTAGTTACTCTCTCCCTCGGTCTGTTGTCAAGCAGTGTTTGTTTGAACTGATAAGTTTAATCCGATGTTGTGTACACTACAATGCTGTTTGATTTTCTACTTCATACTTTCAACCACCACTCTAAGCTCAAACGTGCGTACTTATCTTTTGCTGGAAGAGTGGTTTTCGGTGAATCCCCATAAATTGATCGATATTTTTCTAACGATAAGCAGGAAGTACTCACCCAGCCAAGTCGTTACAATACGAAGTTAAACATATGTTATACGAGTGAGACTATCGATGATCAAATATTCAGGACATGGTACCATAAGTACGAATATCCCTCTAGCCACTGGAAAGATGTTGGTCAAAGGATACAGCCTTACTGGACCCCACTTTCAACTTCGAATTCTTCAGACCGACTTCCTCTTTGCGAAAAGTGACATGATATCATATATAGCCACATAGAATCTCTGCTTTGAGTATCTTTGGAAGTTACCGGAATGTCCCAAGTCTTGCTTAGTGGTGCATCTTTCGTAAAGTTTCGCTATTACATGCAGCATATCACGGCCTAATACCGGAATGATAGTCCTTGATCGGACCTACTAGTCTGCTTGCAATAGATTCGCTAAGCGCAAAAGAGATATGCCTTCTGACGAGGAACACTATAAGATTATCAAACATGGATATATCCAGATACTGCAGTCTCAGAGGACACCTACGCTGTAAGTGCCAAGGGTTAGCACGTAGTAGATGGGCCGGGTATGGTATCTAGTGACTTTGAATAAACTCATTACCTAAAGGAGATCTCCTACATCCGAAGAACCCTCAGTCTGATGCCATAATTATTACATCTACGTCTTGAGCTTCGAACTTACCAGCTTTACCATTTCCAATTGAGTAACCTTCCAACATATTAACCATAACCCCTGCTGAGTGAGTACCTACCTTTCACTATCTTTGGATAAACCCCCTCACCATCTGTCTTCCCAGAACGCAAATGCAATTTAATAACACCAAATCTGGCGCTTTCTAAAAATCACTTCATCACAACAGCCCTCCTTATTGGAAAGCGTGTTCGACATCATAAAAGTCCCACTGTCATCGTCCCACAATCATTTGTTATATTCTCCGCCATCAAGTGACATTAATTTGACATGTCAATCTACGCCGAGGGTGAGCAAAACGAATTATCATCTTCATGCGAACCCCTTTGCATGGTTCGCTTCGCGCCGTATCTGTCAGTTGGTAGCTCTTCACGACGAAAAGGTGGGAAGGGACTCACCGCTTAAATGTCAATCCCTCGTCATAAGGCACCTTGCGTCATCTATTCGTGTTTTATTCCGTTGACGAGAACCCTTAAATAGGCAAGTCTATCTGTCTGTGTCGTGTGCTGACGGCGGTATTTTCTAATTAAGTCGAAACGGTTGTGCGGGGCAGTATCTTAAGTGATAGGTGTTTTCCGTTTGTAGTCCGGATGTTATCTGATCCGTTTTTGACGTTTAATTTCCCTTTCTCTCGTTCAGCCCATGGACATTGGGGTCAATTGTTAACGAGTTTTCCTCTCAAAAAAAAAAAAAAGTGAAACCCCCGGAAATGTAGAAATAGACGAAGTGGGTTTGACCTGTCAAACATTCCACCCAAACCTGCTAATTCAATTCAATTTATTGTCAATATTTAATTTCGATTACTGTGGGTTTTCGGTTTTTTTTTTTTTGTATAATCTTTTGTATCTACTAATCTCAGATTCTGTTTACAGTGTGTGCACAAGATTAGTGTGCCGCTGATAATTGTTTATGTACCTGAGCTGGAGCTCTGGGCCGGGGGAGTGCAATTTGGGTAATTGGAGGTATCACGTGTGGGTAGCTGTAGTAGGTATGCGAGATTTTATTTTTTTTAAATTGGGGGTCACAGCAGTTGTTAATTTCTATTCTTTTTATAAACTATGCATGTGATACAGTAAAGAATTTTTGTGTAGGAGGGTGGAGATAAAAAATTAGAGATAGTTCGGTTGTTTGATCTGAATTATGCGGGCATTGTCAAGGCTCTTTGAACTTGTTATAGATTTTTTTTTGTTTTTGTAGAGATGTTCTCAGTGAAGGGCGATTTCTATGCTGGCTTTGGTGAGTTGTCTTCCGTTTTTGTAATTGACTTGTGCCTACAAATGGAGACATTGGTGACACCACTAGAGAGTGAACGATTGTGAATAGGGTGCCACAAGTGTCAGTGTTCGGTTCGACATTGTTAAATGTGAAAAACAACTTGGACTTTGGATTTTGGCAAAAACAACTTGAGGTACACCTTTTGAAGATGGCGGATGAGCTAATAATGATCTAAAATGAAACCATGACCATTGTAAGGAGCCGGCTCAGTTCTATTCGATTGAATGAGGGATTCAATGAAACAGAGTCTATTCCTGCCTGCTGAGTTCAATGTCATATCATGAGTCCATCTCAATCTGTTGTTAAATTCTAAGGGAGTCCCCCTAACTAATAGTGCTAACGACTTTTGTATGAATGAATTCTCAATTCACTCTACTTAAGTGGCTCCCAACCAATGAGAGTCTCACACTGTCACTCTCTTCAATCCTAGGGACGTTGGTTCCAGTTGTCTAAGTTAAGCTATCTGGGACCTGAGGTAGCTTGATCCTTAAACCGGAGGTTCGGTCTTTGTTGTAGTCAGCTGATCTAACCTTTTCATAACTAGAGGGGGGGTAACTTTTCCATTGAAGTTGAATCTCTCTCTACCTGAGAGAGCAGCTTAGTAAATGGCTGCTGGAAATACTCTTCAAAATACATCTACTGTTCCTCGTTTCGAAAAGCCTGTTTTCCCGGCCAGCTTTCAATTCCTTGGCTTCCGGATGTTATTCCTATTGCAGGACTCTTCGATATCCACAAACTGGGAAACTGCGAAAGCCTTTTTCTTTTTGCAGAGATACTTTTCTTTTGCTGTCCATGTTTTGGGCTGCAGCTTGAAGATATTCATATTCTCTCATCTGGCGTACTCTGCCCAGAGACAGTAGCTTCAATGTTAGGTTTTTTTCTCAAATTTAATCGTCTTAGTGTCTCCTCTTAAATCCACGACACTGACGATCGGATCAGTCATGCCATAACACCACTTCAAGTACATATTACAATATCATAGACACTTGACCCGCTTTTAAGCTTCACCTTGAGATACAATCGAAAATGTAAAATTCGCCAAAATAGAGAAGCAGTGCCAGGCTTGATTTCAATCTCAAAAAAAAAAAAAAAAACAGAAAACAAATTGAATCAGATACCATTAGTCCGTTGCAATTAGTGCCCGACTTATAGCCGATCGGTAGGCCTTGTGAAAGTATGAATGTTTTCCTAAATTAGTCCCGTAAATCTTGAACCAACCAATTTATTCCACCATTTGCATGGTGTGCGAGTATTTCTTTTTAAAAGCCATTATCAACTACCTCCCATCGAACCCTCACCATCTCGAGGAGCACTTAAAAGACCAATGAACCCAATCTGCAATTTCCTTAATCTCATCATCCACATTAAATGTGTGTATTCCCCATTCCAGCACAACGAGGAAGCAATTTGCAGACAACATACGGCCATATTGCCGAAAACAAAATTTCTGGTACTAAAGTGCTTGAAAATTAATTTCTCTTCTTGTTGGAAGCACGTCGACAATCTCCTACCTCATACCTCAACGTTCGCTACGTTATGTTTAAATGTTTTCCAAGATACAAGAAGAACACGCATCCCCCGGTTTCTCGGTTTTTCGTTTTTCGTCCATCGAACCATCCATCCATCTTAATGGGAGATTTACGATTATGTATCTTTTTAAATGTTCCAACGAATAAAAAATTTCAACAGATACTCACAATCCGCCACAATCTTGGTGACTTTTAAAAATACCAAATACCGATACACAGTCTTGCACTCTAGAAGAACAGGCTGGCTCTCCGAGACCGCCCACACGCACGACAACGACGCAAAAACATTAATTAATCTGTGCGTTGAGAGTGGCACAGAACTGAATAGGATTTCGGCACATTAATCGCTCGGATTAATGCGGCCATCGAGAGTGAAGAGCGACGGAGCCCGTTCTATGACATTGCACTGCAGAGCTGGCAGCTGATGGATGACACCCATCCAACCCGAATGGTTACTGAATCTGCCAATAATTTAATAGAGGTGATAAATTGCTCTTGTGGCCAGGCCAGCGTAGTGGAACGAAAAATATGTTAACAGCATAAATCTCACAAGTTCATAAATCTATCTATATCTCAGTTGTTGCGGCCAGGAGGGGGTGTTGGGGCATTCTCCTCGAAAAGGGGTCGAGGTGGGTGGGTTGAATCGGTTTTATGAACTCAAACATCTGCTTGGCATTATGGCTGATCGTGTTAACTCGACGGAATATGAATATCAACACGGCTATTATCGGAATGTGGTGTGCTACGTATCTGGGATGAATGTTATGGTCTATTAGGTTAATTAAGATATTAATTCGGATGTGTTAAAGTAAATCGAAAGAGAAGGCGATTATATAAGTTCAAACGCGAGAGATACTTTGATCTGGTGGCAGTTCTTATACATTTTTTTAGTGCGGTACCACAGGGTTCTCGTTAAGTGACGATATTCTTTATAGTTTCTGGTTTATTGAAAAATTAGTGATGTTTTTGCGGAAACTATTTGGAATAGGTCTGGTTATTGAGTATCTCATATGGTGTATGGTGTTACTTTGATTTATAGCACGAACGTTAGGTTCTTAATGTCGAACGATATGGCCATCAAATACATTTACGATGAATTTGATTACTCCCTTCTGGCATTAAAGTGCTTTCGCTTCAGCAATGCTTTGCCCCCTCGAAGCTAGATTGGATCGTAAGATTTTTTTATAGCCTTTGGTAAATAACAATCAAATGTTAATGAGTTTGACTTAAACTTAAGCTGATGCCTTAAAGTTGTTTTACTTTCTGTGAGATAAATTTTTACTCAGTGGATTCACAGACTAAGTAGTGAAAGTTTTTTGGCTAATAGATGACTCAGTTTGAACTCAAAATAAGCAGTTTATGAGGTCCTATACAATGTGCTGCATGCAATCGCCGATCTTACACGAAGTCATGACGGCTTGAATGCGTATCTGTGCAACTTTATTTAGTTATAGGACAGGTGACGACATCTGGAAGGGTTACGGTGGATCGAGTGAGAATTCAGAGTGTCGCAGACCTGTCAAATTCCTTTCAAATTTTAACTAATTCCATATTTATTAGCTAGGAGCCAGCCTCATTCGTAGCATAGAGATCCAAGCGAATATATTAACACCATGGCGCCACAAGGTGAACCAAAAGCTCGCAGCAACAGTGCGTAAATCAATTAACCAAACCAAGGCTATAACCTGTTTTCTTTCCTCTTCTGTCACCTACCAAACTTCTGTCGTTGTCTTACCTTCACCGGTGTAGGAGGCATATTAATGGGTACCTCATTAGAGACCCATTGAAATTCGACCACTTATGGCTACCGATTCATTATCTAGTCAAAAAAATAATACAACGCCATAGCCTTACCTAAAAGATATCCCAAGCATAAAAAAAAAAAAATAAAGAGATGTCATGTAAAAAAAACCCTCCAGCAACCCATATCAACTCCACATCACGAACAGAGTTCGCAAGAATGACATCATTTGCATGCGGAATTCATGCTACTGCCACGACACGGTGGCTAACAAGTTCCGTCTGTCAACAATGACAACCGCAGACCTGGAAGTAAAAAAAAAAACCCGAATGTTGTTTTTTTTGTTAACTTCACAACCAAAACCCAGGTGGTGGTCGAACTTCTTGGCTCACATGGCATATCATCGAAGCAAAACAAGAGTAGAAAATGACACCTGAAAGCTTTGCAAGGGGCTTGACTGACTGACATCGGCCTATCTCTCTCTCTCGCGCGCTCTGTTAATGCAAAACGTCAAAAAAAGCGCCCAAAATTTAGTCAGCATATTTCACACATTATTAACTGACGAGATTCACACTATAATATCGCTTAAAGTAGAATTAATTTCCATAAATTAATTAAAAACAAAAAAAAAGCAAAAGAAAACTTCTCTTTGCCAAAAACTGACTCACTGGCTGCCGGCAAACGAACGGAACGGAAGCCATAATTTGCAAAGAGCGCGCGCCATTACCATTCTGGGAGTTGAAGTTGGCTGAGGTTGTTTACGTCAGATTTGTTTGGCTTTTTCTTTCATTTTGTTTTGTTTCATTCACCCGATTTTACCTCACGACTTTGGCCGTGGCCATGCATATTCACAGATTTACATCTGTCTGTCTGACCTGGAAAGGGTGTCAACTAGTTTGTTGCTGATCATAGTTCTTCCTTTGTGACGTAAGTCTGGTATGGCAATACTGTCATACGGGCTGTCAAGTTTGAGCGATCAGATAGGGGAAATAGTAGGGTTTGTCGCATGTCACACGTCAAATGGCGGCGCCACGGAGAATTTGACACGCGTCTATCCGCTAATGTCTGCTATGCGACTCGTCACGGTCTGACGTCAGGAGTAGAATTTTAAGCGCTTTACGGGGGTGATATTTGCAAAAAAAAAAAAAACAAGAAAAAGTTTTTGTTTTGACTTGCGTCTTAAATTGGGAGTGGTTTCATGCCATATGACCCGGCAGTGGCCAGGCCACTTGAGACACAGACACACCACCCGCGCGCAAAGTCGAAAGGAATTTCATGGATGAGCGGTCCAGTTGGAAGATTGCTTTCTTAGGCTTCTGTGGATTCGGTTTTGTTTTTTTTTTTCTTAGCTTCTCTGTAACGTAAGTGGATGAGTGTACGAATATTTGGGTCAATTGGAGGAGGTCATGTATTTTTAGGGAAGATTTCTCCTAACCAATGGACCAGAGAACGTGCCGTTGTGGGAGTAATTAATGTGACAGTGAATAAACATACAATCGAGGGTTTGTAGGTTTCTAGAGTATGCTAATTAGGTTGAGTGCAATTTGTTTGCTATATGGACTTATTATTCGAGATGGATCGCATTTGATGATGATGCAAATGCAGGCTTTCAAGGGTCAGCAAAAAAGTACTTGGACAACATTTGTGTGTGGCAGGAATCTCCAAAACTGATTTTTGTAAAGGGTTCCTTTCGTCGATACCACCTCCATAAAATAGCAGCTGAAGGCAACTGTTGAAGACACAACATGTCGTGTTACGATCTGCACTACCTACTCTACCGTCTATATGGCTCTTGCCATATGCTAAGGTACCTTTCAAGCCGATGAATCTATGGTTGGTCTTAGCCGATCTGACGGACTGAAAAACTAAGAAACGTCAAAGGTTTGAGACATCCATTCGGCCATTCAGTACATTGGATAGAAACTTCTTTGCGATTTCGAGCTTCAGTAACCTTTTTTTGTAGATGTTTGGTCAGACAGCAAAAATTCGTCACTCATTTGATTGAATCTCTTGAATCATTTGCCGGAATAGTATATTTAACCAACTTTAGTCACTCAGGCTGTAAATGTTGGTTGTGATCCCCATAAGTGCAGATGATCTCACTGACAGTTCCGTTGAATCTTTACAATAACCATCACTTTCCGATTGACATGCTAATTGTCCTTAATCAGTTGAATGATCCAAGATTTTTGGTATAAGTCATCGAATACTGGATGAGTTTCGATTAACCTTAAAAACCACTTAGGGAAGTTTGGCAAGTGACTGCTTCTAAAGGAGTTAATTGTGTTCCTAGGTGTGCGATACCTGAAGCAATGAACTATAAAACTAATCCAACTATTTAGGTGGGTTTGATCGTTGGGAGACCACGGATTGTGTATCTGGTTCTGTCAAGGCTTGGGCAATCGCAAAGGATATATGCTGCCACAGCCTCTGTATGGATCTATGGTGCTGATTCTCATTCTTGGACCGCCTTTGAGTTGTGTCTTGTGAGGATACATTTGGGGAAAGTCAGTTGTGGTCTATTTAGCCACAGAAATGAGGCCAATAGTCGCTTCCGACACGCGGCATGAGATGAGTGTATACCTCTTTTCGTTGACTAGGCTGTGAACGTCAATGATAATTTTGGACATGGGAAGACTTATGGGGTAAGAATCGAGTAGTCTATTTGTAGATCATTCGATTTCGAGTTTTTTCTGGCTAGTTCACCTGCCTTTTCATTACCGTGGAAGCCCATAGGGATATGGGATCCTCTTTGGAACTCTTGATCAGTTTTGGTTTAGTTGTAATGAAACTGATGGCTCTGATTACTCCTGGAGGATCTGTGCCTATGCACATTGCTGCACACCTCGGCGACTCTTCCATTTTTTATCCAAAGCTCATGTCTTGAATATTTTCTTCTTCAAATTTTCAAATATCACAAATCAATCCAATAAAACTAATCTCTTGCAATGACGTGCGCTTTATCTAAATGCGAATAGTTTCAGATACAAACCTGATCAACACCTTTCGTTTATTATTCAAATGCAGTTTTTATTATATTTTTTTTGCCAAAATATCTAAGAATTGTTTTTTAAACGAATTTTAACTTACTAGCGACACGTTCGTAAAAATATATGAGTCTAAAGCCTGTTGTAGTAAATTGACTTGCTAATTGTCCTTAATGGATTGAGTTATTCAAATTTTTCGGCTTAAGTGATCGGATGCTGCATTTGATACAGCCACTGATCTATATATGTATATGCCATAGTGCTGTAAATAACTCTTACCATAATGGCTTGCCTTGCATTTTCCCATATAGAGTCATCCAACAAGAGGTGTCGTTTTAAGTCAATAGGAAATCCCAAATTTATTATGAAAAATTGTGATATTTTTTTCTTGGCTTAAAGTACAAAGTTTGAGATTTATAATGGAGTAAAATCTTTGCCGAATATACATCCGCTTCTACCAACAAATTTGCATTCTTTTGATACAATTTTCCATCACCTTGTGACATATTTGCGACTGTAATTCGCGAATGACAGCTCTGATATTATGTTTAAGTGCACGAGTAGTGTCTTGCCTTCAATTCTTAAACCACCTGAAGCAGACAGACCAAGATTTGTATGCAAAATGGCTGCGGATAGGCCCCATTCATGTGATCCTCTAGAACGAACACACCTAGCTTCTCTGTCACATTCTCAGCTATAGTGGCAATACTTTCAGCTGACTTTGCCGAATGAACACGAGTTGTAATTTTCTCATCTCTAACCTATCCAAGATGTTCAAATTTGTCGATTAAATTCGCTACAGCTGCCGAAAAGATGCTTAATGATGACAAAAAGCAGTACAAACTACGAAAAGTTTCCGCGATATTTGCGTCGCTTTTGTAATGAATTTGCACTATGTCAGCACGATATGGGAGAGCCTATCAATCCATATTTAGAAGCCTTCTAGTTTTCACTTATAAAAGGTTAGCGCAATAGGTAGTAGGACGTTGGCAGTTTAACAATGACGTGAAATTTACAATGACACCTCTTGTTGGATGTATCATGAAGGAATCGACTTCTTTCCGTGCTGCTATATGGATGTGGTACCTGGAGGGTGACCGCCACTATCACGAGGAAGCTGCAAACGTTGGTCAATAGGTGCTTAAGTTATATCTTTACGATTTTCTGGCCAAACCGTATCTCTAACGAACAACTCTATCAGAGAACGGGCCATGAACCTATAGGCACAACAATACGACAACGAAAGTGGCAGTGGATTGGACATACTCTCCGAAAGGATGACAGGCCCATAGCTAACCACGCGATGCAATGGAACCCGCTTACTCAGGATGCCAGAACACGGAAGGAAACACGGTAACTGGGAAAGAGTTGGGGAGAACTAAGACACATTTCCAGAAACCGCACACGATGGCGCGTAGGTATTGTCGAGATTCTAGGACCGACAAGGGGATACAGGACTTAATCAACACTTCTTTTCCTAGATGAAGTGGGTAAGCGAGCGGAAGGGATCCATAATTCAGACTCATTGTGATACCCATAAGGGAGAGATGTCCCCTGCCAATTGGTTGACGCTAGTTCTACTGAAATGGCTCTTACTCCTGTGATGCTAGTTGTATGTAGTTCAAGATGTCATTAATTGGCCTATTGGATAGTTCTCCTAGCACATAAAAGAAGTGTCGCCCGAGACATTTAAATCTCACAAAGAAAGGGGATTGTATCCAACAATCTCTTAACCACGAATGCTATCAAATCCAAACCTGACCAACTGCTATCCTTAATTATTCAAATTGTCTCCGATAATTTATTAGAATTGGATTCTAAACAAATTTTAGCACCTTAATGACGTTCATAAAAATTTACCATATTGAATCATAACGGTGCCACTGCTTGTTATACTATGAGAACCAAAAACAAAAATTTGCAAATTTCATTAGCCACCTTTTATAGAGACTGGTTAACTTTTTCTCCATTTCTACTTTGAATAGTATATGTATTTTATTGGATGTTTTGGTTTTCTTTTTATTTATTTTTTGTATCTTATACCTATAGATATGTGTAAGTGTCGCCTTGCATTGTTAAGAAGTTGATTTTTTTTTTGAAAGAATCTACTATCGTTGCTAATGTTTTTGACAGGTAGAAGTGGATTAGGGGAATTACCAAACGTGATAGTATTATGTTTTTTGTTTTGGTTCTTAAAGTATTACACGCAGCGGAGTCAAGGTCTTTTTTTCGTCTATTGTTGTATAGGAGTGACATAGGCTTACATGTATCTATAACATGCTTCTCATGAGTGGGAACTATATTTCGAGTGTATACCTCATTCTGGTACTACTTCTGGTCAGCTTATAGAATCTTTTCAACCAAAGTACTGTGCCAAGTCTGGGACTGGGAACAGTTGAGTTAGTCTAGTAAATGTAAATGGGTTTCTGTCACACTTACATATCTACAAAGATAAATGCTTATCAAAAGTTCTGAACCGAAAGCTCCTGGTTTGTTTGGTGTAACCCCATATGAGTTTGGTTCTAATCTACGTTATCTTTTGCAAATAAACTCCTATGTCAGTACAGACTTAATTTTTTGGCTACAAATCGTTCTAATTTGAGTACAAAATTTCATCATAATTTCACCGAGTTTAGATGTACCTAATCGCGACGCCGAATGAAAATGTAGTCTCTGTAGTTGTGTCATACACCATGTATCCGGGGATAGTAAACACCACGCTGTAGACTACACTTCGCATCGACCTCGAAGTTCTAAAAATATCTATTGATGTACAAAATAAACTTACGTGTTGCTAAAATGCAATTCCCGAACATTAGCACAGCCAAAGCGACGCAGCATACCGTACCCAGTTGTAGATTTATTTGTTTAGCCATTTTCTATTAGTAGTATCTTTTGTATCTATAACCGACGAATTCCGATCAAATATTTCACTATTCAAGCACTGATAACACTGGTTTTACTATTTTATAGATATTTGTATCCGAAACCAAAAACAAACCGAAAAAAAAACACCACTCTTGGGAGAAGGAAGGGAATCTGCTTTCTTGTGGTTGCCACACTTCACTTCGGATAGACGCACTCCGAACTTCTGACCGACAAATTCTACTCAATGCGTATCTTCACTATTTTATTTTCGATTTTCGATTTTTATATTTTTTTTTCTGTATTCACATTCTCTTCTTTTTGGTGTCGCTCTTATCAGAGACAGCGGCAGAAGAGCGGAAGGGTGGGGGGGGGGGGGGACGCGCACTACATGCACACGACGAACGTGATTAAGTGAATTTTATTTGTTTAATTTATATGTGATTTGAATTTTATTTTTATTTCATTTGTTCGATTGATTGATTGTGGTCTTAGATACACTTGTTGGCGACTTAATTCATTTTTCTTGTGTTTTATTGGTGTTCTTCTTGTTGGGTTCTTTTGGTTACATAATTCACACTCGTTGCTGTACTGAAAGGAAAAAGAATGAAAGTTTGTTAACAGATTAGACAAACTACTTTACTGACAGATTAATTAGTTGTTGAGGAAGATGCAATCGATTTGTTTTTCTTATTTTCGACAGTTTTTGTTGCTGTTGTTGTTTTTGTTTTTGTGTCGAATTGGACTTTTGACCGTAGCCAAGTCAATGGTCGGTCGGTTGGTCGTCTGCGTGATAGGAGACTGACAAGTTGGGGGGCAAACGACACAAGTTTGTTTAATTTGTTTCGGTTTTGGTTTTGGTTTTCAATCAATTGTCAGTCAATAGATACATATACACGCAAAGGATGGGGTAATTTTCAATTCAATCGATCGATTTGTATCTATTTAGATACAAAGTAGTGCTTAATTGAGGAATTTGTTTTCGAACTTTTCTCCTGGCGGGGGTATAGGAAATTTTGAGAAAGCGAATTATGGTATGAAGCCACCCCTGACCTGGGACAATCCTGTTGCACGAACTGGGCCGAAAAATGAGAGACCAAAAGATGTGAGAGTTATTTTTATGGCGCAGTGTGTCGACAAATAATTAATGACACTGATTCGTCTTGCTTTGTGTGTTGTTGGGTTGCGGCGGCGACCGCGAGAGATGGGGAATTTTCTATATTTGGACGAGTGTGCTTCGAAGTCAATCGGAATTTTATGAGCCGCATTTTGTTTTCGGCGCAGTTTTTCAGTTTTTGTTTTTTTTTTTGTTTTTGGGGACAGATTGATTACTGTGTGGAATTAATTTTGAATTTGTCTTCGTTTCGGTTATCAAAGAGAGAAGATCGAGTGTCATGCCATTTTGTTTATGTGGAAGATGACATACTTTCGATTACGGGTGGTCATCAGTTTCGAGGGCGCAGATTCAAGGGAATTT
The DNA here is from genome assembly GCA_963583995.1 of Xylota segnis. Classification (NCBI taxonomy): domain Eukaryota; kingdom Metazoa; phylum Arthropoda; class Insecta; order Diptera; family Syrphidae; genus Xylota; species Xylota segnis. The sequence continues at coordinate 10,069,274 of OY757238.1, read as the reverse complement.
TCGTTCTTAGATATGATGGATGGAGGTTCGATAGCGGGTTTATGGGTATGTGGGTGCAGTCTTTGAATTTTAAGCAGGAAATGAGTTTAGACCTTTCTCTGGTTAGGGCCAGTCTAGTCGTTTCAGAAAGTGGGTGGTTTCTTCATGTTTGACTGATGTGGGAAGGTCGGTGAAAGTGGTACAAAGAGGTCTAACAGGTCTATGGGACTCAGGACCCAGTTTCTCACAGCTATTCGCGTTGTGCATGGGAAATTCTTTACGCAGATGGAAGAGGCCTACTGCTTAATGCAGTATCCAAAGGGCGATTTGTAACTTGAGAAGCTTTTCATGACAGTTGTATTCTCGGATGTTTGTCAGACGCTCGCGAGAAGTGGGGTCGTGAAAGAAGTTTTAGTTAATGCTAAGGGATTGAATCCGAAAACCCTTGCATTTCAACCACAGCGCCAAAAGTTATTTACGAAAGAAATGTGCACATCGTTTGCAAACATTCACTTTTGAACATTTCTGAAAAACAGTTCTGATGTAACTCATTGAAAGTCAACATTCTAGACTCCAGACTGACCTACTAGCTGACGTATCCGTTTCCTCCATAAGGAGAACTCTTTCCTAACCGTTCATGTTTTCAAAGCAACATGTTTAAGTGAATGAAGACAGATGGGTTAAGATTTAAACTTGAAGTGTTTCTAGGTTTCATCATTCCACTTGTCGTGCCACTCTCGCGATCGGTTTCCAGTGTTGTCGTAACTTGAATAATTGAATCGTGACTTCAGTACTCAGTACCCCACACATCACCACTATATCCATTTTACTACAAAAAATGTGTATTTTTGTAAATGTTTACATGTGATCTACAGTATCTCAACGTGTCGTCATCTCCACTTCTCCTAGACATAGCCTCCAAGCTTCATATTTGCGAAGGTCTACTTTTTCCGAATGATATCTAGGAACCTTTTGGACTATCTTTAGTTTACCATGAGTGCCTTCTCCTGTGAAAATAAATGACATTTTCCACTGATTCAAAGATTCACTGAAATAAATGAACAAAAATCGAAGCTTGGTCAAAACAATCTTCAAGGCATTTCCATTGTTTGATGTCACATTGAAGAAAGCTCACAAGGACGCCCTATAAGGACGTCCACATGTTATAAAGTGTTTAGTGTGTGTGACCTTTATTAGGAAAGTTATTGTCCTTGACTATTCAGTGGTTTCTTTCAGTCATTTGTTGTATGTTTGTTATATTCCCCAGGCAGTTTTAGGCACATTCAAAGTGACCTCCTCATGTTGGATGTAATCTCGGGAATAGCTATTCCAACTCAGTAGTCCAACGCAGTATCCACTGAGTGGTATTGCAGTTTGTAGCATACGACCTAGAAGTGCCCATCGTTATACTACATTCTTAGTGCTCTTTAGGACAAATCCTGACCATCAGCTACATATGTATGTATAGAGGTTCAACTACTACCCTACATTTGCATACACCAAGTCTCCCAGTTCCACTGCATGCCCATGCTTTTAAGACAGAAGTGAGAGCTCGACATTCTAAAGGCCATTAATCTGAAAACTAAGCCATTTGCAAGCACCTTTCGAACATATTTTATTCAATGTCATGTCCTTGCTATATGGGACAAGTATCACATGCTGTTCTAGAACTGCTTATAGATATTATAAATCTTATCTGCTGTTGATAATCTAGATATATTTAATTAATACCAGCGCTTATTGTCTTGGTCGACAAAGAACTGACTACACTCGAGTGCATGTGTTGTATTTATTGCTTTCTATAACAACTAAATGTATTTTAAAGTTTACTCGTTCTGCACACATAGAGTATGGCAGGTGAACAGATGGGGAAGTGACCTATTTTATAATACCACCAGGCTTTTTTAACATCTGCTTCCAGGACATTCAAAGGCACAATCGACTGCAAATTCAACTATTTTTGACGGTTATTTCGGCGTCAGGCCTAGTCGTCTATTGTTCGTCCCCCAAACTTGTTTCTTTCATTCTAAAATTCTGTAGAAATTGTGCTCTTATTTGTTCTCGGCAGGGTACTGGACGTCCAGTTTCTCTGAGGGATCTGACTGAAATGTTGCTCAGAAATTTCATGTTCATGTGGGTCACTGTAATCAGGCTAAACTCGTTGGAGATGCCCTCCTTTGATGTAAATTGTCTCAGGTGTTCCTGTTGGGATATCTGTGAGAATGCGTAAGTTATTCTTGTTAAGGTTGTTGAATATTTTGAACCTTTTTTAGTTTTGATTTCTAAGATGATGCTTAGATTGTCCCAAACATTGTGATTTTTCAAGATTCTTTCATTGTCTTACTCTCTTGAGTTCTTTTTCAGTGCATCCTCGCCTATTCCACATAATTGTTAGGACCCTATGGAGGGTTCTGTTGGGCCTTGAATTGCTAAAGCATCTACCTCGTAACCAATAGAAGGTCTTTGTGTTTGTTTAGTTTCTGAAGGGATTCTCGCACTAACATAGACTAAATGCCAAGGACAGTGCAAACATGAGTGTCACAATAATATTCCTATGTAACATTTGGTATATTTCTAAGGAAACATTTATTTGTACACATCTCTTCAGAGCATATATTTTAGCCCGGAATAAGGTAGTACTTTTGCCCATAGATATGAAGGTTGTTGTTCTTGTCCCATTGTTGGGGATATATCAGAAAATTGATTGCAAAATTAGATCTCCTAATGGTGTCATCTATAGGAATTGCTAGAAGTGGGAGTTTCTCCTCAACCACAAGGTGTATAAAAGTTAGCTTTAGAAACACCTCCATGCATATTAATGCTGTCTTTGTGCTTTTTGAGTGCCTTTCTTATAGTAACTGGAATGTTCCATATTCCTCACTCAATAGTTCTCATGAAGGTAAATATGTACAACCATCTCAAAATGGGTAGTCTCCATCCCCAAGACCTGCCCATCAGGCTCCTGGATATCATAAGATCGATCGCGAGTAGTCTTACTGGAGGTCTCATCCTTCTGGTTTTTCCACTGCTTCCATTAGTGTAATCCCAGGTATTTGACCTCAGCACTGGGTTCAGTAACGTGTTGAGATACATGAGTTGTCTTTGCTGTCTATAGGCCTATTTTAGTGTGACCTCAATGTTAGTTTGTTATCTAGAGTCAAGACAGTGAAACTGTTAGTAAACGTTAGGTCTGAAGTTGAAGTTGAATTATCTGCAAGTCGGCTCAAAAAAAGCGAAAATCGTAACCAGTTCAGGCTTAAAGTACAGCTCCAATGATATAAAGTCCCTTTTTTTATTGAAACTTTGAAAGATTGCTTTCCGGTACATAGGCTCATTGGATGATAGACAATTATAGACTTGTTAAGAATCGATGATTTTCTATCTACTGCCCTATTCGACCTGTTTAGCCTTCAAAAGCGAACACCTTGTATCTACAGAGGTTTGCTCTGCATAAATCTACAAAGCTGCTACCATAATTCATCAGTATTCAAGGTATATTCAATTATCAATTAAATGCAAGAAAACAATTAACTAATTGAATGCAGTAATCTGATCATTATCGTTTTCATATCACACTTGCCATTGAACATTCTTTTGCTTTCGTTTAAATGACTCTGTTGTCAATCAGCAGCACAACAGATACATATGACAGATTGGAAAATATGTCCTTGTGCATGAAATAAGGTCGCAAGAATTGTTTTTTTTTATTATGTATCTCGACGTGTTGGTGAATTTGAAATTCTGATTAACTACTTTAGATTGGATTTTCCTCCGCGTGTCCCATAAATATTCAGCAAGTTTTGTGCATACCTATGACATATTGCATTTTGTCACAGTTTTACAATTTAATAATCACCGTGTAATGGATGTTAAATGTCAAGTAGTTAACTGTTTTAACTGAGCACGTACCTATGTACGTATAACTTAAGGTGATGTGTTCATTTTAAAAGACCCATTCTCTCGCTCTCCCTTGATGGAGTGGTTTTATAAATATTAAATTGTTCCAAACCGGACGTGGAATATATTACGGAATAATTTATTGTGCCATCATGGCTGGGGTAAACACTCAAGGGAGTAATTATAGAATTTTCAGTAACTTTTTCCTGGGAAAATTCGCTTTTTTTTGTTTTTAAATGTTAATGGCATAGTGACGGGATTAATGGGTATGCTGTGTGTTCAGCCTTCAAAAGAATTATTTCGTTAAATACTTACAGCCTGACAGGTACTGCGAATGTATCTTAATGAAGCTTTGTGGTAACACAGTTAAGCAATTTACACTTAAAGGTGCTAGGCTCAGCAATCTCAATGTCAATACTTGATACTTTGAATTTTGTTTCCGTTTCGTTTCCACCACGAACAGATAGACAGACTGTAGATGTAGTATCTGCAAGTAGTAACTGACTGAAATGTGAATATTTTCATGTAAGGATAGATCCTGCACACAATAAAGATTAAGTTGCTTCTGAAAAAGTTGCTGGACATTGAACGATCTAGCGTCAGTGACTGCTATTTGCGGTTGGACATATGGTGGTTTCAATAAGTTTCAAAACGAGCGATAGATCTTTGAAATGAAGTAGAAAAAGTTGTATAGGTATGTGATATTGCAGTTATTTTTACAAATATTTGAAACACATATGACGCCAATATGCACGAAGTGCAACAAAGTCCTAGTAGTCTTCCTAAATTCGTAGGGACACGTGCATATGGAATGTTTAATGGATGGGATGGAATTTTCGTATAAATGTGGCTTTATTGACATGAATCATGGTATCTCATGGTGTCCTCCAGCTCTCCCATTAGTGTTAGTTAATTGCTATCATCTTATGAGACCGAGTAACTCCAAAGAATGTATCGAACGGTCTTAATTCGAGTTAGTTTGACGGAGTTACGAATTTTTCTTCATTATTTTACCCAGAGCCAAGTCCATAACCTTGTTTCTATATAAGTCTTAAACTGATGCTATAGACGGTCTACGACAGGATTGGAGCCGTGACAATCTCTCACTTCGCTGAAGATCATTCCAAAATCGGGAATTCTTTGCAAAGGTCGATCTGTGATGAGCTGGCTTTCCAAATAAATGGTTGGTTTGCGTAACTTCCTGTGAGTGTCAGGCTGTTTACAGATAAATCTTTAGGACTTTCCGTAAATTATACCAAGATAAGGACTGTAAAAGGTTAATTTCAAGTCAAATAGATTCTTGACTAGAGGTTCCTTAAACTGGTTTTTGGTGGCATACAGCTCCAAAGTGTTACTTTTGCTAATTCGTTCTCGATGTTAGCATCTGTCAAGTGTTTGCAGTCTCAATAGATGCCTGAGTAGGAAATACTAAAGCCTGTGCGCTAGAATGTGTATTATCTTGCAACAGATACTAGTTGCCTAAGAAGACTACTAAGTTATGGACTACCCACCGACTTTAAGCGTATAAATCCACTGAAGATTGCTTACGTCTTTTCGAATTTGAAACGTTAGTGCCTATTGGCCGGAGGACCACGCCATAAACTAAACGAAACGAACCTGTTCCTGCAGAAAACGGACTCCCTCCACTTAGATAAAAATTAATGCATCTCTCTGCTGATAAGATATCCCTTTTCGTTTACTAACACAACGAATCGGTAGACATCAATCGTAAGCAAGTAATTTCTCGACATCCTGTCGCCCTTTTTTTTTTTTTACTATCGGCGGCACCGAAAATCAATTCCACACAAGAAATGTGTTTCAAATCAAAAAAGAGGAGCACTTCACCAGAGAGGAACAAAAAAAAAAGTGAAAACAACCTCAAAAAACCCTTTCGACTGTTGCCCTCCATCAATCGATCCGATACCCTTTCGAAATTCCCTTTCGTTTTCATTACTCGCAGAGATAACCAAAAACACGTCGCATGTGAAACGCAACGCCACACTACCGCAAAACAGGCAAAGTGCATTTGATTACCTTCATCAGAGGAGGCTACTCTCAAAACGCAAAACTTCGAGAAGAAGACGCAAAAAAACAAAAACGATAAAACTTTGCCCGGCAGACCGATTGGCTTTGAAACGACAACGACGACGACGACGACGACGACGATTTCAGCAGCAGCGGCCAAACCGCCATGTGCCTTCTGCTGAGTTCCGTGCGTCTTGCCCCACGTTTGTGACTTTGCCAACAGCAAAAGTGAAAACTGTGAACCTCAAGCATTTTTCTCTCTCCTCCTCCTCTCCTCCTCTCCACCTCTCTGAATCGAGCCGTTTCGAAGCGCGATTTTCATTCCGATAGCCGGCCACCGTCAGCATTTGTGGTCGACGAGGCTCTTTAGATATTCGCTTCATGTATGCCATACGTTGAAGTTTTGTGTGACAAATTCTGGCTGCCTGGTTGTTCTGTATCTTTGTATCTCAACGTTGTTTCTTCTTGCATGGGCTTCGGCGAAATTTATTCAATTTTATATAACCACCCTAACGGTATCGGCAAACGATCGTCCAAAGCCGATAGACGATCACAGTTCTTAATGTGTCACATTGAGATCGTTTGGCTAATCTCCCAAACGGTGCTGATTGATTTATTGCAGATGCATACTCATGTACTTAATTGTTGCTCGCTACATCGGGCAGTCGATCAAAAACACACACACGCACACACACATACACAGACATCTGACTGATCGATTGTGATCGTGTTGCTCTCAATCACGAATTCGTATAATTGAAATTTACGCGATATTAATTAAGATGTTGCTTAGTGGGCAAGTTTAAACTATCACACATCGACGACGACGACGACGACGACGCGTCCTACCCCAGTAGAAGGAGGAAATATCATGCAATATTGGAATTTGTGTGTTGTTACGAAAAAATTACCCAACCGATGAGGAAACAAATACTTGGAATAGTTTTTCTAAATTGAAAGTCGTGCGTGGATGGAGGTACACGTACTAGATGTGTGTATCTGAAAATGACTTCATTCAGTCTGGTGTGCGATTTGTGGAACGCAATTGTTCCTGTGAGTTTGATCATAAAGACGTCAATTTAGTCAAGTCATGCTGTATTGGAATTTGTATAGATGGCGGGGTTATTTTTAGACAAATCGTCTTTATTGATCGGTATTGGTGGAAGGGAGCGATAATCCAAGTCAGCAAATGTATCATATACGCTGGGGGAACATAAGTATCTATTGCGTCGTTTCCTACAGCTAATTGCTAAAACCTTCTGGTATGCAAAGTAGAGATGTTTCCAATCACGTTAGGTGCATTTTTTCTCAAAACAAAGTTTTTCAAAGGTCTACGCTGTCCTTATCTGTTGCCAGGTGGTAATGTGCATTTTTTTTTGTTCAAATAGGTGATCTTCACACTGAAAAGTTTACTCGTGATCTAATACATCAAATGAACCCATTAGGTGACCATTGCCTCAGCTGCAGAAGTTATGAAAAAATCGCAAGATCACTGATCTTTAGTTAATGTAAAAAAGTTCCTTTTCACATGTTTCCATGGGATACTGGGAACTGGATCGCCGATTTTAACCGATCGGTCTTTTTTCCAAAATCCTTATTAGCAACTAATGGCTAGAGTTCTCAGTCCCATTTTACTGATCTGGTGCATCAAATACACGTCCTGAACATTATTTAAAAATATGTATCGTCACGCGATTACTTATGTTTTCCTTGATGCCGAGTGATCAGTGACTCTATAAATTTTCGAACTCACATTCCATATGAACTTCAAAGAGTATTCGAACTGCATCTGATCGTCAGAAAGTGATCTTCTAGATCACTTATTTGTACCTTTAAACCCAACGATCACTGACTCTGTAAATTTTCGAACTCTCATTCCACATGAACTTCAAAAAGTATTCGAACTGCATCTGATCGTCAGAAAGTGATCCTCCAGATCACTTATTTGTACCTTCAAGCCCAACGATCACTGACTCTGTAAATTTTCGAACTCTCATTCCACATGAACTTCAAAAAGTATTCGAACTGCATCTGATCGTCAGAAAGTGATCCTCCAGCTGACTTATTTGTACCTTTAAGCCCAACGATCACTGACTCTGTAAATTTTCCAACTCTCATTCCACATGAACTTCAAAAAGTATTCGAACTGCATCTGATCGTCAGAAAGTGATCCTCCAGATCACTTATTTGTACCTTCAATCCCAACGATCACTGACTCTGTAAATTTTTGAACTCACATTCCTTATGAACCTCAAAAAGTAGTCGAGCTGCATTTGATCGTCAGAAAGTGCTCTGCTAGATCATAGATTCTTTCAGAAAATATTCGGACTGCATCTGGTTATAGATTCAGACGCTATCAGACGCTCGCACTGTCAGTAAATAATAAAGTAGTTCAGCGAATTATCCACTCACGTCGGATGTGCATGACACCTTCGAACACTAGACGTCCTATCTCCAATACTATAAATGGAATTCGGTTTTCAAGTGATGATCAGATGACGCAATGTGTATTTCCATCGCAGATAATGTAGTACTGGCACACTTTACCAGGAAAATTTATCTCCGCAGAGGTGTCGAAAACTCGTAAAACCGCGAACTCAATGAAAATAAAATATTATTAATTATTTTTTCCGTCTTTTTTTTTTTTTTTGAGACCCGCTTGACATTATCATCATCACCCATTTTGTCCAGGAAGTCAGTCGGACTCACGAAAAACAAGTGATTTATTTAATTATCAATAAATTATTCTGCACTTTTTATTCTGTAAAACCGTAGCGCAGATAGCATTGAGTCTGATTAATTTATGATACTTTTTCCCTTCGAAATAGGGTTAAGTATTTCCTCGCCCAAATTGGGACTAGAGAGCAGCCAGAACGATAAATAAATTCTTGACCTCAAAATTCCGTTCCACAGTTTTAATTTTTATGGTTTCCCAAGGCGCTAAGGCGCTGCCAAAGACATTTCCAATTGGACATGAGTATTTTGTTCCTGTCATTAAGTCGTTTCTCATTCTGGCTCAAGCGTGGGTGCTGGAGCGGTGATATCTAGCCATTTGTACTCGGTTCTCTAGATTAAGTCTCTGCAGTGTGGCATACAACAAGTTAATTAATTGCATTAATTCTATGTCTTATTTATGCAAATCAGGGGCAATAGGGAATTATGAAGCTTAGATTGCCTTTGACAGGTTATTTAAATGGCTGTGTAAATAAATGAGGTGGAAACGTATTCAAGGACAAAGTGACGGAGGACAAGTAGTTGGTGGCAGGAAGGTTGGGCTGCATGAACAGTATGTGAGGTAATGTCGTACAATTTCGTATGTACGTACGAGTGCGTCATGGAAGCTATTCGGGTTAGTCATGTGGTTGTTTGATGATCTCTATCATATCTTGGGCTCTAAGAACTGTTTTCGAATTCGTAATGAGTAGTGATGGTGCATGAGTACGTTAGATAGAGTTGAATCACATGGCGGTACGAGCTGTGAGAAGCGGTGATTATAGCACAATTATAGGAAAAGACATCATATTCATTAGTAAAGCTGAAACGATACTAATTCTGGAGAAATGAGATAGTGAGGCACCGATGCCTCGGCACATCTAAAGTTCTGCTGCTGGTAAGTTTGTTTTATACAAACACGTTTCGATTGACGACTTCCTGTAGGCATATTTGCTCTACATCGATCCAACATAGAGAGTATACATGAATTCTCATTTCTTTGTTTCGATGAAACAATTGATTAAGACAGGATGACTGTGTTTAGATACTCAGTGTTGTTCAGGTGCATGAACGTAAATTCCGAGAAAATCCTAGTAAGTTCATCCAGAGATTCATTGCTTGTAAGTCGTTGGTAACCGGTAACTCAACCAATTTTTACCTTGTTAAGTCTGGCAAGAGCTTGAAGTGCATCGTAACATCACTTGACTGACAGCAAAGTTCACTCAGTTCGACGGTATTTCATTGATTGGTATCTGACTATCTAAAGAGATAGGTATTCTAAATTGCTTTATAACTTGCAACTTGAGTCTAGGGCAATGTGGATTTGTATCAAAAAACGGTCTGATTGGCATCTCTTCTCTCGAAAAGGATTGCATTGTAAGCTATTGGGACAAGGAACAAGGATAGACCATTCATTTTCTGTAGATGTCCTCTTCTTCAGACATTCTAGACGAGATTTGGAAAACCACATTTGCTTAATTATTTTACGATAGGAGGGAATGTCCACCAAGTATTTTTTTTTGTTCTAGAGAGACAGAGGACATCTGTTTTCACCCCGGATAGAGTTGATGCATCTTGTCCCTAGAATATTGAACAGGGTAGTGTATAGTTAGGTACCTTAGTTAGGAAGGTCTCTTGAAAGAAGCCCTTGCTCTTCATTTGCGTTCTTGATAGTAGAAAATAGCGATTTTTTGAGTAAGATTTCATTAAATCTCAGGAAAAGTGGACTCACCTAAAGTGATCTTGAAATTTTGATGGATAAAGTCATTTACTATGGGTAGTTACCACCAACCATAGCTGATTTATAAAAGTCTTAGAATCATTCGACTTGTATGCTCTTTTGTTTTGCATTCGTATGTTAGTTCTCCTGCGGTTTTGTTAACTTTCATGGAAACAATCTAAGAGAAACAGTCATGACAGCCTATATTGTGTCTGATGAGTATTCAGCTTCAATCATCCGAGTTTCATTGGATAGATACTTGCTACGTGATTTTGACAAGAATATTAAGGCTCTTTCACCAAACATGTGGTTATTTGGTGCGAATCAAATAATTAAAATTATAGAAAGAAATAGTGAGGCTAGTATGGAGCCTTGTGGGACATCAATATTTTTCGCAGTCGAACTTTTTTGAATGTGTGACATAGAATAGATATAATACATTGGATAATATATTTTGTGGGTTGCAGGACAAAAAGATTTCAGAATACCTAGGATCGTAGGATTGGATAGGGAGTCAAAATGATTGACGTAATAGTTTACTTCATAAAGCTTTCAGACAAAGATATCTTGTTTTCGTTAATATCCGCTGCAACACAGCAAGGTTTATTTCTGGAATTAACTGAGCATCTCGGAGTATTCCACAAAAATGTATTTCGAAATGCCTTTTTAGTCAGACTTCCAGCTTCCGAGGCGCTATTTTCTTTCGGGGCAAGTCCTTGCTTCACTAAACTGTCAAATTAATAGATTGGGAATTCTTTCCAGAGCTGCGAGAGGGTTACCAGCTAAAGTGTAATTGGAATTTAAAATGTCTATAACTCAACCTCTATATGTGTCACATGGATCCTCGACCTAGAGGGATCCGTCTGTAGTTGCACCAGTAGCTTTTTTTAGATTCTGATTGTGTAGGCCTAACCCAATGTCATCATGCTTTCATCATCATTCAACTTTTTTTCTTTTTGTGAATTCTACGAAACTCCACTTTTGTGGACTTTGTGAATGCGGCCTCGTTGGCCCGCTACAAATAAGTATTCGTGGGGGAAAAACCACCTCGAAAAAATCACACCACAAAAATGTACTCCAAAAAAAACGACAAAAAATTTGGGGGCTTCCCCTCTCGGGTTTAGGGAACGCACTCCCCTTGAAGCTAGAAAATACCACACACGTCCACAGCTGTCCATCTGACCATTTCCAAAGGTGATGAAACAGCAAATCGAATCGCGTTAGGCTGATTAGATCAGCACTGTCCACAGTGATTTACAATGCGGCAGCTGAGCTATCGGAATGCTGCACTTATGCTTTGTGATTTCTACAAAACACGCGAAAACACCAGGAAAACCAGTGCATAATTTATGACCACTTTGGTTGGCTTTTATGCACATAATTGATGGCTGACATCTGCAGCTAAATTTTCCTTTGAATAGTCAACAGTCAGTCTTTAATTATACACTCCTTAGAGCGATAAAACACAGAAATGAGGTATCGACATAAAAATTTATCACCATTTTCCACCAAAATATACAACAAGATATGAGAATTGCAAATTAAATTTTTAAAAATAAACACAATAAACCACAGCCGCCAACACACTACAAGAAATTCTCTTCGAAAACCGCAAAATCACTTGCACATGCACAATTTGTTGGAATTTCCTTTAAAAAAAATACATACATATATACTTAAATGTGAGTATTTATAATAAAACGCCAATGACCCAGAAATGTAAACAAATCAATCTCATGTGCCGTGAAAAACCGCAGTCTATCCTGAAATTTTTACACTGAATTCCAACCATGGCAACACTATGGAGTGAAAAAAAAAGTACATACACACATCGCACATTTTTTGGTACGTTTAATTCAAGGTCAACTCGATGCAGATAGTATCTTCTAAATCCAAGAATTTATTTTTCTACCTATTTCATAGTCGTAGATACTCGATGAAAGGTAGACACCGCCGAGACGTACATAAATGAAACCACAAAACAAAAAAACTATCTAAGCCTTGCATACATATGTACATACATATGTACATAGATAAAAAGGTAGCAAATAAAACAAAAAATATTAAACAAATAAATCCAAGAAAATCATGAAATTCATTGGAATTGTGCAAACTAGTGCGTGTTGTCAGAATCGGTAACACCATTACGTCAGAAGTATCTACTTATTAGCATTTGTAATTGTTTATACAATTTTTTTTTGTTCCTTTTTGAATTCAAAATCCGAGAGGGTTCAGCCAGCAAAAAGCGCAAAAAAAAAAATTCAAATTAACGCTTGCCTGTGAATAAGAGAACAAATAAATAAACAAATTTATTGTTGTTAAAGTTTATTGCTTTTTGAGAACAGAATTGAGATTGAGGTTCTTTTTGTTGTTTCGTTGGTTGGTACTTGGTACTCTCCCCCCCTTTTAGTTTAAGTAAAACATACATACATAGGTGCTTTGCAACAGGAAGTCAATGGAATTGGCTGTCTTTTATTGGTTAAGGGTTTGGTTTTGTATTTTTCTGTTTGATTTTCCTGAGGGGGGTAGTCGTATCTATTCAGCATTCAATCTGCCAACATATTTGAGGTTGTTTATGAACAAAAAAAAAATGTTATCTAAAATCTTATCTCTGGAGGTATGCGAAGATAAGGATAGTTGGTGAGTGGAATAATACAAAAGATACATGATTCAACAACAGGGTAGGGTTAAGGGGCAAACAAAAAACTATGATAAAGAATTTTTGAGAATAACTGTACTCTGGTGGGACTTATTTAGTGCAGAGTTCCTATTTATTTATGTATGTATGTCGTGGTCAAACAGAAAGCCAAAGAATCCACATGGTTTCCACAGTTTCGCATTCGTACGACTCTTCCACATAATTTGATTCAATGACGTTATGCGGTTGGCTTGTATCATCTATTCTGGATGAAAAAACTTGTATACGATACCTCCATACCTTCTACCCTTATTAGATAGCTTTTTGCATCTAATATCGAGGGATGTATAGCCTCGGAACGATCAGATAAACCATTTAGACAAGATTACGCCTCTCTCGAGTTGAGGCCAGTTTCCAATTCCTCAAGATCTCCGTCAGCGAACGTACAACGCAATGCTTTGGTCTGATGGCTTGGCTTCTTGAATGAATCAGTCCAATCCACCTAGGTGGTAGACAGGGACTTACATCCCTGTCGCCCGGTGAGATACCACCACATCTTGCTATAAGCTCCAAGAAGTAAGGGTGCTTACATATCGGAGCTTGGCAGATGGACCGGTTTAATTGGGTTGATTTCGTTTCCTGGGATACATGCAACCAAGTACAGGGACTCAAGTATGTACGAAATGTAAGGGTTTTTTTGTACTACTAGGAATGCGTGAATGTGTGTGAATGCGTTTCTCAGCATTTATGAGGAAACCAACCCCATTTGCTGTCCATAACTGAAGCTATAATCACATGATTATCAGATCTGAAAGTCCACTGACTCATCCACTGTCCTCACACACTTTCGATGTACCGGCTGTTAAGTGCAGACTACTTTATTGGGCTGTCAGCCCAAAAAATCGAAACAGACAGATATTCTTCATATTACTTGCTCCAAAGTTGTGCTACATAGTCTCACCAAGTAGGTGTGAGGACTAGCTAAAGTTTTTGGTAGCAGTTGCAAGCTGAATCAACAACTTGGCTAAGGCTTTAGGATCTTTCTCGCACCACGCCTTAATTTGTCAGACACTCGCCAGAGGTGGGGCCGTGAATAAACTTTTAGGTGTTATGGCTGGGATTCGAACCTGTAACCTCTTGCTCCGTAGTCCAAAGCACTAACCAATTGAGCCACGGCGCCTATTCAGCTGAACACACCATTGTTAGACCTTGCTTCACCACTGAACCTACCAAGACCATATATTAAAGCTTGTTGCTTACATCCTAGAGTTAGACATCAAAAAGACAAGTTTAAATCTGCTTGAAAGGATTTACAAATCAGCGATTAGATCCGACATTTCAACCTTTATGTGTTGATTTATCGGCTGACTTACTGGAAATACTTACCTTTCCTTAGAAATAAGTCCTACCTCCAGGCAGGCAGAACAACTACTCTCACGAACTTCATTCTACTAAAGTTCTCCTGTGGGATTTACTATCAGAAGATACATTCCCGAAAGGTTTCACTCTAAACGGTTTAAATTAGTTTTTTTTTTCAGGGAAAAATGTAAAAAGATATGAATACTTTGCCTTCTGACAGTACTTCGCATTCTGGTATTCGTATTTCAAACTGAGCCACATCTGATGTGGAGCTTCATGCCTTCAAAGCCAGTACTAAGACAGTACATAAAACTTGACTAAGTAGAAATTTGTTCTATTGCTCGCCATTAGTTGGTCGTAGAAACCATCGTAAATTCCTATTTCAAAAACTAAAAATTCGAAATTTCGCAAACTTAGTACATAATTATCTCTTTTTCGGTTTTTTTTTTTTTTTAATGAAACACAAAGGATTTTTTTGGTTATATGAAGGAATCGCAGGAAAGTTATAAAAGCCTTAAACACATTTGTTTAACAAAATTTAGTGCTAAACCTAAAAAAAAAAACCCAAAAAGTCATTTAAGTCAAGTCATCAATGCCAGCCTTACCTAACTTCCATAAAATTAGCCTCTCTGCTCAGGTGGTTAATTTATTCAGAAATTCTATTTTTTTTTTGTTTTCTATGATCTCTATTTATTAGTTTAGTTTTTTTTCCATGATTTACAACCAGAGCGAATTTAATAGTCCCCCTTCGGCCATACATACGTTCATATGTATGTAGGTATGTAGATTTGTTCTTGAAGATATATTTTCATCAAGGAATCGTTATTAACTGAGGGGTGCTTATAAATCTTTTTTTATTACACGTAGTGTGATAGGAGCCTCGAGGGTATTCTCTTTCGCGAATAGGTAGGTGAAACGTCAGTCCTATGTGTGTCACTTTCTTTAAAATCGTATCTGTCAGTCAGCAATGCATTTAGCAATATTCATAGAGTTTGATTAATGGCAATTTGCCGTTCTTATTAACCTCACTACCCCCATAGATACACCTCCCAGCGATGCCCTCCTCAATATACCCCTATTCGTTTCAATTTCTATCAATTAATCATTTTTCCATCAAACCCAAAGCCAAACAAACAATCAAATTCCAAATATACTTAGCCACATTTATGTATGTATGTATGCCCATACGTTCTCATAATTGTATATTAAATTACACTTACGTTTGCGAGCTTAGAAAGCCAACGGCCCGTTTCTTGTTAAGTTTTCCTTTACAAATAAATTTCTACTTGCAATCGGGTGGCGGCGTGTAGAAAATTGACACTTTTGCACTTTAGACGGAAAATAAATAAAAAAAAACAAACTCTCGGCGACGTTGACCACGCTGCGAGCCGGGTTTAAGCGGCGATCGACAAAATTTTTTACAAAAAAACACCTTAAGTTCGGAAGCGTTTAGATAGGATTTGATGTTTTTTTTCGATAATTCTTCTATCGCTAAAATGTATCTGTACCTAAAACACAAACACTGTTGGAAAAGATTTTTTCATTTCTATTTTTATTTTGAAACAATTTATTAATAGAAATAATTATGCAAAATATGAAAACAAATTTATTTGAAATTAATTTGAATGCAAAGGTTGTCTTGCTTCGTATTTTTGCACTTGAAAACCGACAACGAAAAAGAAAATTAAGTATATTTTTTCATTTATTTAATTTTCTTAAATTTTTTTGTTGATTTTTTGTTCACGTTGGAACTTAGTAACCGACGAAAGAATCGCTTAACTCACGATGATACCACTCAAGCAACTGATCGGTGTGAAAGTGTCTGGCGAGCAGCTTAGCTCTGAGCTTTGTGTGGGAATTTTTACTCAAATTCACAGATATTGAGTGAGATTCGCGGTCAAATTCGAAAAAAAGCTTAATGGGTTGAGTGGGGAATGAGTGCAATGTAGACTTTTTTTCTCTTAAATACCCTTCATCCTCATATGAACGGTATTATATGCTTGAGAGATAAATTAGAATCATTCAACAGTATCTGTTGACATTTGCAGTGGAAATTTCCTAAATTCTGATCAGTAGGTGCATAAGGTTTCTGGAACATGTACATTTTTTTGGAAAGATCGGTGCCGGTCTCTTAAAAGTTTCTCTTAGTAATTTGCTTTTCGGTTTCCCCTTCGAATGATATTTGTTCAGAAAGTAAAAACATAGAAAATCGGAAATTTTCCCCTCATTTTATTCTCTTTGCAGGTGGGATTTCTCTTTCATTTTCTTTTCATTGCTCAGCTCATCGGATCAGCAAATGGTGTTTCTTTAGGGGATGAAGAGAGAGGGTTTAAGAATCTACGCTGCCACTTGCGTTGCATTTGAGATTTCGTTTAAGACTTCGAGTTATTGCATCATTTCATGCGAATTTACTCTTTCAGATTATTTCCTTTGGTGTGTGATTCATAGGCAAACAACAGACAAACAACGTGGTACAACGTTGATTATTTGGGCAAGGGCTAGTGCGGTTGTTTTCCTCTAATTGAGATTCGATCAGGACGAGTCTCCAGGGAGTCTATCTGACTCTTTCCAGCTTCAGACTGTCTAAAAAAATTGCTCAAAAGCTAATTGGAAAGTTTTAGGAGTGAATACCATGCAGGTAGATTCAATTCAAACGCTTTTAGCTCTGCCTCGCTATCAATGTAGGCTGTTCCTCGTACCTTGGGCAAAGTGATATTTTTCATCGCTTCTTTTCATCATACAAGAGCACTATATCGAAGGATGGGTATGACATATGACTGGTTCCAGTCCACTATTTCCCCGCTGTCCTTTCCAATTGAAGAGAGTGTTATAAGGCTTTCCTGTATGTTAAGCATCCAGTCCAGCTTCTTCTCCAGTATACTGCCAAAATATCTTGAGCAATCTGAAAGGGACAACTCAACCCCATGTAGTGGTACCATTTTTAAGGGTGTTGTCTAGTATTTTCTGCGGAAGAATGACAGATCTATTTTTTCCAGGTTGACTTGAAGTCCACAATTTCTGACCCATTTTCCAAGACATAAGAGCTGATTCTATCTGCTCCCTACTCCTGCGATTTTCAGTTCCTGAAATATGCTATCAACGGCTAAAACTGAGGGAAAGGAGGATGAAACGCTCCTTTAGTGACAAATTCGGTGTAACTTGACTTGCTTGCTTTGGGTGCAAAGAAGACATTGTTGTCTTCTTCATTGTTTGAAGATTTTCCAAAGCCTCTTCTTGCCTTTGCTGGGACTTTCTGATGCATAGCTGAAGGACATAATAGCCTCGCACAAGTTCCTCCTCGAGATTCTCTACTTCCTCTATCGACAAACCAGTTTTATCCTAGTGCAGAACCCCGTTAATCCTTACTACCTAGAAACTGAGTCTCCGACCATGAATCATCAGATTTCTTGATGAAGCTGGGAGCTACCAGACCCTGAAGGTCACATATCCTCTTTAAAGTTAAATTTTATGCAGAAATGTTTAAAAGGAAAGGAATGACGGTTGCTCCACTGCTATTTATTCAAAATTTCAATAGAATCTCTCTGTCCTTGGCCCATAGACACACAAAAGCTTCATAATAACAAAAATTTGAACTACGAGATCCCAAAATCTACTCATAATACGTCAAACGAACTTCAGTTTCATTTAGCTTCGGGCTTCTCGCCTTTCATCGTATTTGTATCTATTTAATTACAAACGAAATGCTGCAAGTCCTACCTTTAAGTCTAAAATTTTGTGAGTCCAAAGCCCACCCAACGGATATGAAAGGAGCACCACCTTCCATTGAATTTACAGACAAACCGATGTGCAGCATCACTATTAATTAACTCAGCGAAAACATGCGCTCATGGTAATACCTAAAACTGACATCATCACCAAGGATACAACACAAGCACACAGACAGGCACAAATCAGCTTTGAAAACTAGGGCAAAAGTCTTTAAACAAAAAAAAAAGACTTGAGCCACTGTGTGCGAGAAACGGAAGAGGAAACATTAGAGCCACAACACACAAGCACCTGGTGATATTCTAACTCAGAAGATAAAACTTTAGCATCTCTGGATACTGGAGGGCTACTTTTCAACAACTATCAAAACTCGGTGTAATTTCATGTGTACCGGGTCTTTAGCCAAAGGTCGTCCTTGGCAGGTGAGAAGGACGCTCATTATTAAAGTTTCGCTTGTTAAATTCATGGAACCCTAATGAAACTGCATTGCATGTGGATGTGTCCTTTTGGTGAAAGTTCATGAATGTGCTCCAACGACTAATCTCTCATCTGGGAATGAATATTTGGGTTTTCTGCTGAGGAAAAACTTTTGGTTTTTACGTGGTTAGAAGGAATAAGGTGAAGTTTGAGCGGCGAATTGAAGGAGAAACTTTTTACGTCTCGCTACCGGAAGAAGTTTGTTTGTGTGTTCTGTTCGAGAGGTTATTTCTGAACTGTTGTTGGCATAGACCGAACTATATTTTCGATTATTACTCAATTTGGTGGCAGGATGTTTGAACAATAGGAGTCTTCTGTGGTTCATTAGCAAAACCGTGATCTGTCATACGAGGACTATGAGCGCTATACGAGGGGATTTAAGATATTATAAGGAATTTAAAAAAAATAGCTGCCTAAAGGACATTGCATACTTTAAAGACCTCTGTTTTTCAATAAGAACATAACAATTTCATTTTCGAATAAAAGTTAGAATAATTGAGATATGGGGCTGAATTTCATCTGATATATAGTACACATATTAGATTTAAGTATGGAATTCGAATTAATTCATATAACTACCGTGAGCACGTTTACAGCGATCGATCCTTTCAAGTCGATTTGGCATCACTCTTTCCATGCATATCGCCCGGGAGACGTTGGCAATTTCACGTTCGATATTGTTCCTGAGTTCCTTGTACGTAGTCGGCTGTCTTTAATTCTTATAAGTACCTACTTGATCTCATAAGCATATACGTCAAAGTCATTAGGCAAAGTGCGGATTAAAGTAGTTGCGAAGAGACCGAATTCATGTGATCATCTCGAAACGAACACTCCTGAGTTTTTAGTCCCACTCTAAGTCACAGCGGGAATATTTTCATTTGTCCTTGCCCTACGAATTGGAGGTCGAGTCTCCAGATCCTTATCAATTAAACACCTATGATGCTTCTATCCAAAACAGTAAGATTTTCAGAAAACGTTTCCGCGATGTTTCCACAGATTTTCAGTAGGTTTTTGTACTATTTCAACACTGTGTGCGAGTACTTATAGATCGATATTTACTAAGTTCCTAGTTTTTACTTACCAAATGTTTCTTGAATATTGACAGTTCAACACTTCTTGTTGGATCGACACTTTATTCCCTGGTTTTTGTTTTTACATGATATTAACGTTCTTGGCATGGCTTAGACCAGTGTGTGAGTTCTTTTGTGATAGGCTGGGTATCTGGTAGATCACAAAAAGGCTCAGAGTCCAAAAATAAGACTGAATGGTTGGTTGGTTGAAGTGGCTGTGATTCAGACTAGCAATAGATCCATGCTGGCACCACTTGGATCCTTTGCGAAAGTTTCTCTCTACCTACCTCTGCCCTGTTATACTATTTTTAACTTCTAAGGAGTCCTGAGATATTTACTAGATCACCTAAGTGCTGCTTTAGAACACACCTTCACAGATACATGCCATTCCTATATACGTAACGTTTTGAGGGACACATTTTCAACGGATATACTCTCTACAAAAAGTAGATCTGATTACTCTTTGTCTATAGTCATGTACCACTGATGAGTATTTCCAATGACTCAAGACATCGATGACTTCAGTTCACCCGAAAAATTTTGCATTCCCTTATATGGTGAATCATTTCACTACTTCATTGCAAATGCAGTGATGTATCTTTTAAGTGTAGGACATGGAACCATTGAATCCAGATTCGTCATATGGCGAATCCATTTCCTAATTACTTGCTGTTCAAGTGTTCTTCCGGCACAGAAGGGAGTACCAATTAATGGAATGTAAATACTTGCGGCGCAGATACAAATTACTCATTCACGGAACAAATAACTTGCTCAGATGAATCAGATTATCGGAGGCTATCCGACCATGGTGTCATCACCCTGTCCATGCATCCAGCGAATGCATTCGTATGCCAATGATCCATTTAGGCACAAAGTTGCCACAATTACACACACCTACATGGAAAGGTTTCGAAGAAAGTTACACACGCAATTAGGCAACCCTATGCGACCTCGCTGAGAAAGTCATTAAATCCCCCTGTCGCCGGAGCAGTTGGAGGGAGTGGTACATAGAGACCGGGTCAACAGAGATAAATCGAAGTCATTTCGGGCCAAAAGTTAGATGGTAATTAATTCATCTGACACTTCCTTGCGACGACCTAGTTTCTGACATTACTACGTGGTGTGGAGCTGCAAGGGTGTGGGCATGGGTGGAGGAGACAACTGCTGTTCAAGCAGAAATACTGTGTTGTGCAATAAATTCGAATGAATATAGTGGAAGAGCATAATACTGGCAAACAGTAATGCAACCATAAAGTTCAGGACTAAATATAATATGCTCTTGGTTGGTGGTGGATTGCGAGTGGTGTGTGGGTGTGGCACTCCCTTAATCGCATCTACGTGATCTTCTTTCCTTCTAGGGGCGGCCATAAGTGTGAACACATGGAGGCGAGGGTATTGTTTTCGTCTGTGTGCCGGCAGCAGTTCGGTACTGATGGGGCGCATAGAGCGGTTCTCAGCAGATAAATTCAATATTTGGCACTAGAACGGTGGGTAGGTATGAGTGTGTGCCATATCGGGGTGAACGTACGGCTGTGTGGCTCTACGAAACGAGGTTGAAAGAAGGTACTTAATTATTCATATGAAAACTGGAGAGTGCTCTGGACTGGATTTTTGTTGGAGTCAATGAACGCGAAAGTGGATGATGGGAGATGTTGGGTTTATATTACAATTTTTCAATGAACTTAGGAGACTGCACTGGAAAAGTTGGAAGAGATAACTGCGGTCTTGAGTAGTTCACACATTCCCAGCGTGGTCTCTGTCTAATGGTAGGTAGGATTCAGTTCAGTGGGGTCAGTTACTGAATTATCCAGCCAATCATGCATTTCTTACCAGATTTGTCTTGAAATGTCTATATACATATGTATGTCCCGCTTGTGGTTTACTATTTGGGTAGAATCCTTAACAAAAACCCTGGCAGTGTCTGCTACACTGCCTCAATATTTGTTTTTCTATCCTTTGTAGCGCTTTCTCCGTCTTTCCTCTTGTGTGTGTTGCATTACATATCCTAGATAGCTTAGACTTACAGACATTTGTTCCTATGCAGGGGTTCATGTAGTATTAATCTATGATGACCTGAAAGTGTTGGCGCCTTTCAGCAAACCCGTTCTTGACTTGAAAGTAATCCGTAAGACTTGGAGCAGTCTGAAAGCAGGCTACTATTCATCAGTTTAGTGCTCGTAGATTATAGAATACAATGGGTTTCTTGACGAAGTGTATTCAAGGGAGTTAAGCCGCAAGGCATGCCTTAAGATATACATATGTATATACAAGGTCATTCGACAAGAAATGTCACTTTAAGTTTTCAGTACCCGAAACTGGCTTGGTCTGCTGGCTTTAATTTGTGTGCTAAAGCCTGTCATTCAGGATCTTTATGCGAAATGCGGTCCAATAAATCGCGGATATACCAAATTCCTGGGATCATCTCAAACTAGACACACCTTGGTTTTCAGAACAGTCTCAGATACAGCGGCGATATTTTTCGCTTAACTTGCCGGACGAACAAGAGTTGGAACGTTCATCACTAACCTGTCCGAGACTTTCAAATTTATCAATTAATCCAGACTCCCTGAACCTACTGTAAATTTTTAAAGGGTGTTCACCAGATGGTTGGTGCGGAGCACCCAC
This sequence comes from Xylota segnis, assembly GCA_963583995.1. Classification (NCBI taxonomy): domain Eukaryota; kingdom Metazoa; phylum Arthropoda; class Insecta; order Diptera; family Syrphidae; genus Xylota; species Xylota segnis. Next base: position 10,047,046 of record OY757238.1, on the reverse strand, counting down.
AACTTGATTGCATTTATTAAATCGCCTGCAGCCTTAGGCCGAAAGACTGATCCGGAACCGATATTTCCATCCCTGTTGCTCGAATAAAATCAACAGTTTTGTCCCGCCTGTCCGCCAGCTTAAATGTTCTACATGGCCGGCCTCTTCCCACACATCTAGCTTTGGAAACCTATTTCACAGTGGAAACCTTTTGTCACACAGTGAAATTCATGCCTCTGAACACGTATGACTTGTCCTTTAGAAGTCAACTGTCTTACCTTTTGCCTCTAACTTCTAATTTCTCTATACTCTTCCTTTCGTTCCTTTACTGGGTTCATTACTTTGAAGGACTTTGGTTCTAAGTGATGAAGTACATGAGAAAAAGGTGACTTAGCTAGAGGATCTTCCTATTATGAATTGTGCCATAGCAGCTAAACATGTCCAATAGAATCTTCCTAGTTCACTCTATTACGTGCGACACTTTAGCCTTGAGTTTTGAAACTAAACGAATAGATTCGTAGCCCCAGAAGTCTCCATACTTGTATCTAACCTCAGTGTGTGAAGAATTGCAGCAGCCTGGGATCATAATTCAACACAGCGGTGTGACAGTGGGTTCTCCTTTTCGAATATGTTTCCATCAACAAAATTTATGAACGGACAAGGTAGTCTCACCGACACGTAGTATACATTGAAACATTTTCGCGTGTTTTACTCCCGGAAATGTCCTGACTAAGGTCACATAACATCCATCATTCACAGCGGCGACCTTCAACTTTGTGCTTTAGATCGCTGCCACCTAAAGAGCTGACCAACAGCCATAATAATGATTAACAGGTGTTTAACATGTTTTATTAAAAATTTCTTCGCCAAGGACCTTCCACTGTTGGATGGTGGGGGGATTGTTTCAAGGTCTGGCGTGAATACCAGCTGCTAACCCATTTGTTGTGGTGGAGTAATCCTCTTTGCTGAGTTTATCCTCCGACTGACCCTAGCAGCTTTAAACGGTTTAAGGAGGGAAATTCAATCTTTAAGCTGATTTAATTCAGACGGATTCATGGAATCCTGGCTGGCTTCCAAGTCAATTTGAATATTAAATCACCCGCCCGGAATAAGCCGCTCTGATTTCCTTCACTGCTGCTGATTGGATTAATTCAATCGAGCGAACCAGACGTACGTACGTACGAATGGCTTAGGTCAGAGTTTACATCTCCCCCAGTGACGTATAAGATATGATGAGCAATTTAACATTTCCTGCGTAACCTTCACTCGATGAATAGAACCATACATCAAGGTGCGTCATTGTGCAAAACACAAAAATAAATACCTCATCTCTCACCAGTATCGGTGGTTGAACTATCTACCAGTGCCAGGGCAGGAGAGGAAAAGTCGGGAAATTTATTTCTCTCAAATGAGTCCTGCGCATGTCCTTTGAAAAGAAAAAAGGAAAAGTTGGGAAATTTCTCACATCCTGTCCCATCATCTGTTGATTTACCATTCATGCTGCATCACGGGACACGTTTGTCAATGCCCCACCTTCGAAAGTAGTTACATCGTTTCAAAGACTGATGTCGTCCAAAAGTTGGTATGTCCTTGCTGCTTGCCGTGTCCCAATAGCTAGGGGAGATGTAATCACACCTTGGAGGTCGTATCTTCCATCAATGAATCCCCCATTTGACGCACGTAAAAATCTCTGTTCCAGAGAAGTAGGAGAGAAGAAAAAAAAAACACTTCTTCATCCTTACCAATGCACCTGAGATTGTGAGTTGTCGTCCTTCGGTTGGGAACTATTTGATGAATTCAAAGCTAGGGATCAAGTGAAAACTTTTCTATTCTCAGCTGCTTAATGTTTTGCTATTTTTCACTAGAAAGTGTTGGTTGTTGTACTAGAGGACGAGTTCCTTCGATTGTTTTCTGTTCAGGACACTTTCCATGGACAAAAGTTGACGAAACTTAGAAAACAATTCCATCGGACATCCATTAAACCGAGAGCACTAGAGGTGGAGATATAAAGTTCGTTCAACAACAGCCGGATGTTATTAGCCTTGCCCGGGAGGGTATGGTTCAGAGGATACTTGAAAGTACTTCTTTTCGTCCTCTCTGCATGATGTCCTGTTTTTGGTATATTTAAGTTTGTATCTACATACATATATATACTCAGATATAAGGCGAAACAGTCGAAGGAGTCCTTTCCCACTACTAAAAGGATCTGGGGAAATGTTTGTTGTTTTATCGACACTTTTTTCGGGAAGTTGTCGTTAAAGTTTTGCTGAATGATCCTGTAGGTATTAAAATAGTTATAAACAGAAGCAAGTGCTGAGATGTGACGTGGGAACAAATCAAAGGCAGGCAACGTATTACGTATAAAGGATAGTCTTTGACCAAATTCAGAAGTTTCTACCAAAACTGATCAGAATAAGGATTTATTTACTAAAAACCCTTGTGGGATACTGACTTATTCGTTTTGAGTGTTCTTCCTTTGTCTCTCCTTCTCGTATGCATTCCACAAAAGCTGGGTTACCTATGGAAATGAGTGGGCAGGAAAGTCTTTTAGAAATCATTGGAAAAAAGGTGACTTTATTCCGTTGGGTTGGAATAGATACGTTCTGTCTTACGTCCCAATTAGCTGAAACAACGCAGAACTTGAATATCATCCAACAAGAGGTGTCATTTTAAATAAATAAAATACTCAAATTTTTGGTGAAAAGTGGTGATATTTTTATTTTATTCAAAAGTGCAAACATTGAGGTTAGTAATGAAGTACAGTCTCTGCCAAATATCTACCTCGAGTCGCCCTCCAAATAGTCATTCTTTTGATGAAATTCTTCATCACGTTTTTGGATAATTGCGATTGTTTTTCGCTCTGATAGTAGATGAAGCTTTGTGCTTGATCTTTTGGTTTCCATTATTATGTCAGCTGAACCTAAAAGGCCTATAGGCCAAGATCTTTGTACAAAATGTGGTGAAAAGTGGTTGCGGGTAGGCTCAATTCCTGTGATTTTTTCGGAATGAACATAGCTACCTAGGTTTTTAGTCGCGTTTTCAGCCATGGCACTGATTTATCGGCCTTACCTTGCTTGGATAAACATGAATTAAAGACAGTTCGTACTGAGTGTTAATCCGAGAAGGATTTGACTTTATTTTTGTCCAGAAGGGGAACACATAAGGACTTCTTTATACAGTTTGGTAGACAGAGTAGAAGAGGCTCCTTAGTGTTGACAAGTTTATGGGGTGAGATCCACAATGTTAGCTACAATACCGTGATGTTTGTATTACCTGGACCTGAAGGCTGCGGACCAGTCTAGCTATCGTTACAGGCACATGGACATACATAAGTATTTTGCCTATTTTTTACAAACTCACATGCATGGTATAGAGTAGAGAATCCACGGGAACCTTCATTAGTCTTCGATCGTTCTATGCAAATTCAATCACATTCCATTCTGGTTTCGACTCCTGAGGACTATTATTGGAACTTAGTTCTATGTTCCAGAGAGTTCCAGAGTTCCAGAGAGTCGTAGTATCAATGTCCTTAGTGGTAGGTGATGAAGTTTTTGTAAGGATCTTTCTCTTATTTCCGGTTTTGTCCAGCTTTGTTTCCAGTCCTTGTCGAATTAGCTGTCAGTCAGTCAAGGAAACAGTAAGGGACAAATTCAACTTTCTCACTCCATTCCGCGTATCTTCTACCACATAACCAGGCCATAAGTATATGTTGTCTTCGAAATTATACACATCACAGTGTAAGCCCACCCTCCAGATACTCCCCCAGTAAACTACGTCATTACAATCCACTTGAATATCCTTCCCAAAGCCCAAACATACTCTGGAATGTTATTTTGATGAATTGTGTTCCATTTTTCGCATAGCGCAATCGTTAAAGATTTATTAAGATCCATTAAACAGCAGCAATTAAACGAAGCAAAATAATTCACTGTACGTATTTACAGCGTGCTTAATGAAGAATGTCCTAAAAATACCGCCCACCCGTTCGACCATTCAAAGTATCTGTTTATTTTCATATAAAACTGTTTCAGTTCACTTGAAAATAGAAAATTCCATCAAAATCAAAGAATTAGAACAAAAAACGACGCATTACGCTGTGACGTCAGAAACCAAAAAAAAAAAAAATCATCAACAGTGCGAAACAATTACTTCCAGGTACAGAGACAGAGAGTGAGTTCCTGACTGAAAATTCCATCGGTTTTCCATCAGCCGGAAATAGACCGAAGGTCTGGGTATTTGGAAACTGCACACCATCATGTGCAGCTGGACTGGAATTCCTATACCTACTCGTAAACAAAATTCCTCTCGAAAGCCAGAAGACGGATGATTCCGGTCGAGAACTGTGATATTTTTGGAATATGGAAATGCTTCCTAGCACCTATCATGGTCAGGATCAAGGTGAGGATAGTATAAAAGGTCACACGGTCTGCATTTTATCGTACGTTGGCTATAAATAGCTCTGAACTTGCACGAACACGTAACAACTTGTAGCGCAACTTGTTACGATCGATATGTAAATATTTAAAAATACTCAAACGATCACTCGTACGGTTTGCTGGCTACGGTTTGCTCAAAAATATGAGAACCGCATATTTTGTCGGAAAATATATTGTGGCTGCAGATGGCTTTTTATAGCGCCCACCCGCTGGGTGTCCGATCATTGCGTTTTGTTGCGGTTTGTTTAGGAATCCCACCGCAATTTGGCAGGTGATCGTGTGGCCAACTAGTGGGAGAACTGTGAACATCGCACGGAATAAATATTTACTTGGATCGGAGGAATTGTGTGATAAACGTTTTAGTCTAATGGTGGAATGCGTTGGGTAACTTTCCAATAAAATTGACTTAAAAAAATGCCAACAGGGTGTCGATACAACCGTTTCTGGTAAACCTGGTAAACTACCTAGAAGTTCGCATAGAAATTGTCTAGAAAGTCATTCTAAACAGTGGTTTGAAAAAGCACTCAAAGTAGTGTTATAGTATGCGAGATTAAGCCTCCGCAGTAGTCAGTTTAGGGAGCTATGGAGCACCTAGGTCCCTGACTTGTTCATAAAGAACCATGATTTCAAGAAAATCCAAAGGAGGAAGTCTGAAATTTAATGATCTTATGGCCAAGTACAAGTCACCAAAACGAGAGATTAAGGAGACCAGAAACGATTGGTCATGCTGTGTGCGCCGTTTCACGTTCCTGGTTGTAACACATTTCCTCCAAACCCAATTTGTTCAGTGTGGGGTAGCAAGAAGTATAATGATTCTGTAGGGCTTAGGAGTCAGTGTTGCGGATGACATCCATGAAAAAAGGCCCAATCAACTTAGAGAGGATGTTATGAATTAATCCAAGCTGGAATCCTAGCCATTTATTATGAAACTTCGAGGTCCAAGCTTGGCTATAACTTAGCAAACGATTTGCTCTCTGTAGGCAATATTTTTTACTCTGTATGGGTATAGCTTGTAGTCATGTATTAAAAGTCTCTATACAGACTATCCACTGTTTCCAAATGACCCTTCATCTGGTTCATGCTGAAGGACAGTCTATCCTTGAGACTACACTCTTTTCTGGGACAAATGGATTTTGGCACCGCAATCAATTGCCAGGCCACATCAGAATCAGCAAAAAGTACCACATATTGCCTTACATGTTCTAGTCGTTAGTTTTGTCAGGACTCGTGTAAATAGGTTTCAAGAAAACACGATTGCAAAGCTCGATGTTGCAGTGTTCTCCCCTCTCCTACTGCTTTTAGAAGTCACAACTTTACCGGACTATAGAAACCTACTTTTCATTCTGTCAGGGATATTTTGAATTTGTTTTTTTAATCCTTGTACGTATAGGGTACGCGTTGGAAAGCGTACTTAAGACGGCTTGCCTGATTGTCGAGTGTCTGTCAGGACTTATTCCCTGGATAATCTAGCTTATAATTGTTATTATGAATAAATACTTACCTTTTTTATTATCAGTTTTAGTTTGTTTAATGATTTTTAATAATTTTCCAATTTCTATTTTTCAGGCCAAGGTCACGAGGTATACTGGCCTACAGCATCACCAAAACAGAGAACACCAAAAAGGGCAGAGTCAAAGCCAAAACATGCAAAACACATTCGAGGATTCCACTCAAAGAAAGATACGAATGTTTTCCAAAAAACTTGCGTCTGGCACGATATACGTCTCCGAAATATCGTTTCTACTTTACTCTATTTCACAGATGTCTATCATAAGGCGTTAACCTATTTCTATCTGTTCGAGTTAAGAAGTTCAACAAAAAAAACAGGCAGAACCACACCCTGGATACTAATACAATTGGCAATGCAAAGGACGGTGTTCAGGTTCTTTAAGAATCGGGATCTAAAAAAGGTAACTTATACAATATATTGTTGTTTGTATTGAAGATTTAACCTGTCTATTTCTCTTTTCAGTAAAATGTCCAAATGTCTACTTTGGCAATCAAACTAATCTTCGAACATGTATTGCTTCCTTAGCCCAGCCTGCTAAGATGGAATAGCTCCTCCGTAGCATACCCAAGAAACCCGTGAACCGCATCAATGCCCAAAGCAACTGGTCATATATTCACCAAACTACTCAGCAGGCTCTGTTTAAAACCGACCAAAAGGGAACGAAATGGTATCCTGTCCCGACATTTCTCTTACTTTCGCATACAAAAATCCTCAACAACCCTCAAAATACGACCACAAACTACCACTCAAGATCATCTCCAGCAACCAGCAAAACACTCACTACAGCCCTGAGCATCTTACTTAGCCCAAAAAGCCTTAAGCCCTATATTTGTTCATTGTAAAAGCCTAAAGTTGCCTTGACAATATAAAATCATATTCCAAAGAAAGTTGATGTTGTTTCATTTGTATCGTATTGTAGCCATTTTCAGTTTTCCGCCACGCCCCCTAAACCTACCCCCCACACCCAAAGATCCTCCCTCATGTCAATTCCAAAAAATTTCATCAAAATCCCAAAAGAATCATGAAATTGACAAAAAAAATCAATAAGCTGAAAAAAATCCAGAAATCCAACAAAAATTGCGAAATTTCAGAAAAACACCAGGCGCTCATGCTCAGCAAGTAGGTATCCCAGCTGAAATTTTTTTTTCTGCCTGGTAGCTAGAGATGTGCAATTTTTCGGGAGCTAGAGATGCGCAATCATTTGAAATGATTTAAAAATTTTTCGAAAAAATTGCGAAATTTCAGAAAAACACCAGGCGCCCATGCTCAGCAAGTAGGTATCCCAGCTGAAATTTTTTTTTCTGCCTGGTAGCTAGAGATGTGCAATTTTTCGTGAGCTAGAGATGCGCAATCATTTGAAATGATTTATATTTTTTTTTGAGTTGTTTTGGGTTTTTTGGTAAAAGAAATTGTTGGGCACAGGGTGCCATTTTTTTTTTTAATGAAAAAATGCTTAATTTTTTTTTAACAATCTTTATTGACAGTAAAAGTATACATAATTTGGAAACTAGGTGCTAGAAATACAGACATGATTATTTGAGGTTTAGGCTTGGTTGGTATTATTGCGAGTAGCTTTGAGTTCTTGCTCAGGCTTCACGTTGGCGATGGGTTTGTAGATTGGTGCTCTGATATTTTACTCCTAATTGCAGGAATTAAGGGGCAGTAATGTAGATTCGATTGTTTTTGCGCAAAAGTTGTATTGTATTAGACTGGTTTCGATCCTGACTTCAGATTCAAGCTTAGCGATGAATTGGGGAGAAAAGTTTGATGTGAATGTTTCAAATAATGATGGCGTCCTACATTTTCTGTCAGGAGTATTACAATGAACCTTAGTAGTAAGGTAGTAAACGGAAATGGAGAGTGACAAGCGGTTTGAAATTCATTTTCTGAGTTAGGTCTTTTGCTCTCAATATGGTAAGACAAAGAAGTCAAGGTACACAGATCAATGTATTTAATCTGCTAGACTTCATAAAGCCCAGGGAGGGTTGCAATTTGATATGTCAAATGGAGATATGATCCTTTTTTGCCTTATCATGTTTAAATGACATTGACACCAGAATATGTACTGCACTTTAGTGTCAGACAAAGCAGAGTAAGTAACAAGTGAGGAGCTCAGTATTGAGCTTCACGTTTAAGGAGGGAAGTTATTACCTTCACTAGTGTACTACAATGCAATGAACTTCTTAGATTCACCAAAATGTTGATACGAGTGTCACTCAGATGGGTTCAGGATCTAATAAAGCTGATTAAGATGGTCTAGATTTTAGAAATCTATTTTCGCAAGCTTATTAGATCAGAGTGGATAGCATAGGTACATCTCCAGATCTTTTAATTTACACTTTTAATTGGTATTAAATAATTAGGTGTAGATCTATATGCATACATACACAATAGGGTTTTAAGAGACGTTTCAAGGCCTTAAAATGCAACTTATAAGTCTATTTCGTGGCTATGAAAACTAAACAAAATAGAGAAAACCAGAGAGAGGTGTATCGCATCAATGCACTCAAAGGAGTCAGTACCTTTCATCCAACAACGAGTGATGAGGTAACAAGATGGGTAAAAAGATAGATGGATCACTTCGGGTAAAGGTTGGTGAACCCACAGAAGCATTACAGAATGTGGCTATACGGTGTTCTATGGATAAGATAAGAAGACAGGTAAAAGGAGCTGCTGCATATGGATATGGCTGCTGCAGTCGCATCAGCATGAACCTCTGTGGTGGAGTAACCTAAAAAGAAAGTTGGTTTATTGCTTCCGGGATACCTAAATTTGTTAATGGTGGCTTTCCTTACAAGTCGACCAGGTCTCCGATAGGTATGCGCCGAGGGTTGTTTTTCTTTCTACAAAAATTTGAAGAATCGCAAAGGAAGAGGGATTTGGTTTTATTCTGCATCCTGCAGCTAGTCAGTGCCTGAGAAAATATGAAGGAAGCCTGTAAATGGAAGTAGATGCGATATGTGATTCATAAATTATGGGAGGCGTCAAGGCAAGACTATGCCTTGCTTCCGCTTCTGTAGTGTTAATCCATTTTCAGCATATTCTCAGGTAGATGTGGATGATATTGCCGCATCTGTTGTCGGATCATGACTAGGAACGATTCTTAATGCGCTGGGAAAGAAGTTCTCAAACTAAACTTCTTCTTGTGAGGTTTGTAATCGGTCTGACTCAGCTAGAAGACAAAATATCAGGAAATGAGTCTGGATAGGGAATTTCTTGGTTGAGGGCATGTTTAGTCGTTGTAAGGTAGCTACAGCTACTGCTACTCCTATTGCAGTCATAGACATGGAAACAAGGAAGTTAGGAAAAGAAATTACCGATGAATGTTGTATTTAAACATTTGTGGGTTATAAGGTGGGATGTCACCAGTATTGAAACGGAAGCTGACAAAATGGACAAAACGACTGGAGACCACTTAATGCCACTGAGGTGAGTTAGTACACTTTTCTTAAGGATTTCTACAATGTTTGTGTAGTGCCTGCCACATCTTCAAAGTTGATGTGGTGAGCCCATCAGATTTATTCGACTGGGTCCAGTATAATGGGTAAAATAGGATTCTGCTTCCTGGTGTCACAACAGACCAGTGAAGTACCTCCTAACCCGACAAATTCAATATTCACATGAGGCACATTCATTTTAAATGCAAGAAATTCTTCATCTGCAACTGATTGCATATCCCGCTCTGGTATGCGGCTGTTTGTGATGCAAATAATTGCGCCACCCATCTATTTCGATACCACTGTGAGTCACAATGAGCAGCAAATTCAACATTTTTACGATATCCGACAAATTTGGTGACACCATATCTAATATTAAAAGAAAAACAATTCCGCTGCAAGTCCAAATCATGACAAATCCCCCCTTGCATCCTCCATTCCGCTCCAAATGTATTCAAAACAAAAATCAACAACTGTCCTCTACAGCGATAAATACCTCAAATTCTATTTCACAAAATGTAATTTCTTTGCCGTTGCCAAATAATCGGCAAAGCGTCCAAAACATTCGCCATGTCGCGGTTGCCAAATAAACTTTGTTTTCATTGTCAAACCCGAACCGCCGCCAGATGTGTCTCTTTTTGATTCAAAATTTCGCTCGCAGTAGATACAAAGTACACCTCAGTCGTTGGTCTACGTCATTGCCGTCGAAAATTAGCCAAATGATTGCTCTTTCAATTAAGTTGTTACAAACCGAAGCCTCATACTTAAATGATTTCCTGTCAATGGAAGGCGGCCAACATCTACCTATGTATCTACACGACATGGGTAGTTTTTATTCTTTGGTTGGACAAATGGTTTTCGATTTATTGAATGACATTCTCTGACATTTGTAATGTTTGGTAATTTTTCTCAATTAAAACAGAAAAACAGAACATAAATTGAAATTGCATTCGCACGTTTGCATCTAAAGTTCGTTGTACCTCGTGTTTCGCGAACGGAATGCGATACACTGTTGCACTGGCCTTCGGAAGACATATTTCCAGGCGGGCAAGCTGCTAAAATATTTTACATTTCCCATTTGAACATTCATAATATTTAACAAGACTAATTTGAATTGCTGTAGCACACGTCAAAAGTGCTGGCGAACTCAATAAAACATGATTTTCTCCCCCCGGAGAGTATCTTTGCCAAGAAATTTAAGTTTTTTTTTTCTTTTCTTCGATGTGGCGAACAGAGAATACCTTCGCTAGTAAGTTCGCCTCACAGGCGCGAGAGAAAAATTGGCAAGGAGCCCAAGAATTTTTAGAAATTATGTCGCCACGAAACGAGAAAGTATCTACTAGCTGCAAAACAGGGAGCAAGCTCTCGGTGTCACAGAGAAATTCCCTGGTTTGCCTTGAGGGTAAATAGTGAGTATACGCCCCTCTCTCTGGCGACGGTCCATAGAGTCTCTGTCAAGATCACAATGAAGGGGGAGTGGTTGGTGTTTTTTTTTTTAGGAAATAATAGAAAAAAAACGAGTTCTGCAGAAGGCATCTAAAGGTGGAGGACAAATGACAGTGTGCCTCTAGTGGGACACTTGTTGATGAAAGTTGACAGGCAGCTGGGGACATGGTGCCAGTTAAAGTAGGACAATGCAACTAGCGCGTGTTTAATTCGATTTGAGAGAAAAGTTTGTCGGAGAGGTGGTTTGGGGTACATTTCTAGTACATCCACTGACTTTTACTTTCAACTTGTTGACCGACTAGACTAGAAGCAACTTGAAGTGTACCTCTGTGCACACAGTTTCGAATGTCCTTGTGAAATACTTGGGCTGTGCTTTGTTCGAATTTTCATTGAGTACCTACTTATAGGTCTGCCAGTGTCGGGTAAGAGGAATGCGCCAAAGGAACTACTCTTGGAGCTAAGAATTGCGAAGGATTATGTGGTTAGGATTGCTGGAACTCAGGCACGAAGAAGGTCCGTTGAACGCCACTGAGAATAAGGTAGAGATGAAGGTGACTAAACGAAAATACTAGGTAAATCTGCTGCATATTCGAAAAGCTAAGAATAGGTTTCTAGCCTGAAAGACCCACCTTGATACTAATTGGTCTGTCTACGTCGACTTCAATAGCAGATCGATAGAAGGGTTTGATAGCTTGAAATGAGACTTAATTTGGTCAGTCTTGCGCAGAGGACTAACAAGTGGCAGAATTTAAATTCTAGGACTGGGCTGAATACTTTAACTGCTGCTATTTCTCGAGGTTATCCAATAAAGGAAAGCCATGGCATATAGAAAAGGCCAACACAAAAGCCCGAAGCCCTTCAAATTCAAGCACTCAACTAGTCAGTGCCAGGCAGACGGAAGTTGATAGTTTTCTTTGTCTACGCTGATGGGGATACTGAGTCTGATCGGGACAAACCATCGTTGTCCATGATCTGGTGAAGGAATGTTCTCAGCATGAGAACCAAGCAGCGACTGATCCATTTCAAGTTGAACTCAATACTTTAGTGCGGTTAAGACATGCCTGCTTAAGTCATAAAGTTGGTGGCATTAATGCTGCTAAATTATAAAACACGACAACGCATGGTTTACTTGGATCAGCAAGTATGGAATGTACCATGCTCATATGGAGAAACAGTGGCGGGACACAAATCTGGGGGACAAATCCGGGAAACATCTGTACAAATTTCGAAAAGCTAGACACTAAAGCAGATGCAACCATACATTAGAAGGCGAAGACTTCCAAGACATAAATATTTGAGTAAGGTTCAGGAAGTGTAATTTTCACAAGGAAAATGGAATAGAGATGGAAATTTCCATATAGCCATCTACCTGGGTCTTGACGACCAGTAATCCCAGTCAGAGAAATGGAACATACAAAATTTCTTAACCCAGAGAACTATGTCTTTCCAAGTAGTTAGCTTGCTTCGTCTACAGAAAGAAGAGTGGGCAGTTGTCTTCTCATTTGTTCCTGCCACTGATGTTCGAAAAGGCTTTGAATGCTAGCCATCTTCCTTCTATCTAGCATGTACTAGACTAGAGGGATTTGCTGGGACTGTTATTCTTAAACCTTTCGCGAAGAAAAGAGTAAGTTTAAAACTCCAAAACACGTTTGAAGTGACCATTGACTGAATTAAATATGCTCTTTCCTGTAACATCATAAACAGAAGAAAATCATTAGATATCCAAGACCGGTTCAACACCAATGACATCGAAGTCCAAAACACATCATTTTAAGAAACGATGAGGAAATATACCTGAGAGTATTACGAAGTATCTATTTTACTGAATTCAATTCATGTTGACCTCATTTTAGGGCAGCGACCCTCCGGAATGATTTTCTGTTTACACCAAATGTATCGAAGAAAAAAACTATATCATGTTGCAGCAGACAACAAAACCAAAGGGCAACGTCCTGATCGCGCGAATACAAATTCAAATAATGCCTTCCGTCGACCAAGTACACAAAGTCAATCACCTCAAGCGTGGGTAGACCCCACCCTTGCTGCTGAGTCTACGTAGGAAGGAAAGGAAATTCGTGGTGACCACCTGGGAGATGGAAATGAGAAGGCTGGAATGAGTCAGTTCTTCTTCAGTTGTGTTGCCTGGTAGTTTCATAATTGCAATTATATGTATGTCCAGACTATATGCGCTGAGATCGAGAATCAAAGGAAATGCTTGACTATCTGGTTATATGTGTATACATGATCTACTGAAGTTTCTTCTGATACACGCTATGGTACAGAGTTCTATAAAAAGGAGCTCTACTCGCTTGGAAGTCGAATATGTTCACATGTTGGGCATGAAAGGTGGAATAATCGAATAACTTCGACTCGGAATGGCAACTCTGAAGAGACTTTAGGAATTCATTTTTTTTCAGGGTGCACCTCCGGATAGAAGCGAAATTTATCCAGTAATCTGGAAAAATGCCAATTAGGTTGGTGGTTTTGTTGCTGCTTAAGAGGTAAAGCCTTAGGTTGTTTGCCGCCACTGTCTTCATAAATGGTAGTCATTGTGACCCAACTCAGGTGAATGCAGATCCATTGTGATACTCGTAACATTTTTGATTGTGTGGGGTGCGCATCTCAAAGAAACTTTAAAAATCATTTAAAAATCATTCAAAATGAATTGTTCCGCGTGTTCTCAGAAAATTGATCGAAATAATTCATCTAAAATAAGCTGTAGTGACTGTAAAAATTTCTTTCATTATTCGTGTGTAAATATCACTGAACTAGATGTAGAATTCATAAATTCAAGCGGTAATCCATTCCGCTGCGATAAGTGTGGAGTGCTTAGACGCCGTTCTCTCCATCTGCCTGTTGCGACCCTACCCATGCAAAACAACAACACTGCACTGGCACCAACTATTGCTAAAATCCCAAAAAATCACACAAAAAGCAACAAGCAACAACCAACGGCATCCTCCCCATCTTCGTCTACTAACATCGGTGACAACGAATGTGAATATACACTTCAGATGATCTACATAAAACTCACAAATTTGGAAGAAACAAATCAGCAGTTCCTGCTACAACTTAATGAGCTACGTATGCAGAATGAAGAACTCAAAACAAAAGTAAATAGTTTGGAAAGTAGACTAAATTGGCAACAGCAGCAGCAACTTGAAAATTGCATCGATATTGTTGGAGTTTCAGATGTCAATGGCGAAAATGCACTAGACAAAGCAAAGCAAATTTTCAACAGAGCTTTGTCAATTGATGTCCCCGACAACAAAATCGAGAAATGCTTTCTCAAAAGAGTTAAGACTAAAGGAAGTAACGCTTCTCAAATGAAAACTAAATCAATTATTTGCGTAAAATTCTCCGATTCAACAACAAAACAACGAATTATGAGAGCAAAGAGGGCAAACAAAATAAATCTCAACACACGAGTGACTGAAGTCGATGATGCTGGTGACAGTGGTCGCATTAACAACAACAACAGCGGCAACAGCAAGGGAAAGGGAAACAGTATTTATTTAAATGATTCTCTGACAAAGTACACTCAGGCGCTTTTTATGAAAACAAAAGAAATCATGAATCAAAAGGGCGTTAAATATGTATGGTATAGTAATAACCAAATTCTCGTGAGAAAGGTTGAGGGTGGAAAAGTAACTTCGATTCAATCTTTTAATGATATTGCTCTTACTCAAAATTAATAATGAATAACACAAACGATGTAAGTGATTTAATCGAAGACTTTTCTACTCATGAACCTAGTAATTCTAACTGTGACAGTATCTTCAGATCTAGTGCATACTGCGATAACAAACTTTTTATTGTACATCAGAATGTCAGAAGTTTGAGAGAAAACTTTGCGTCTCTTGTTACGCATCTTGATTCGTTTGCGTGCATTCCAGATATTGTCTTTGTGTCTGAAATATGGATTTACAATATTGAAAAGAGTGATTACGTTATTTCCGGGTTTAATTTCTTTGCTAATACGAATGAAAATTACGCTGCGGGTGGTGCTGGGTGCTTTATAAAAGAGGGTTACCAGGTTAAAGAAGTTCTGTGTGTCGATTTTGTAAGTGCGGATGTCTTAAAAGTTTCTATTGTAGTTAACAATGAAGTGTTCGTTTTCGTGTGTCTATATAGGCTACATATGTTTAATGTTTCGATGTTTATGAAAGAATTTTCTGATTTTTTAACTAAACTTAAAGCAAAAAATGTTATTATTGTTGGGGATTTCAATATTAATAATTTAGAGAGTAGCGAAACTGTTTCTACGTATTTAGACTTACTAGCTGCACATGGTCTTACTTCCTTTATTAATGAGCCTACTAGGATTGTTTCAGGTAGATGTTTGGATCACATTTATGGACGATTCAACTGTGCTTCTTCTAGTACATGTATGAAATGTGTTTTTGATTTGATGATCACTGACCATTGTATGACAGGACTCCTATTTGAAACGGTTTTCAGGAAGAATAGTAGTTATTCAAAACCACTGAATAAAATCATCAAAATTGACTTCTGTAAACTCAGTAACAATCTGCTTTTTGAATTTTGGGATGACGTTTATTTGTGTAGTGATGTTTCGAATTCATACGCATTATTTATTGATTGCCTTAAGAAGCATATTTATAATTGTTACTCTTTCGTACCTCCGAAAAAATCGTCAAAAAGACTCAAACCCTGGATATCCAGTGACTTAGTGAATACAGTCAATGCAAAAAATAAACTTAGATTGAAATGCTATCGATATCCTAGCAATATGAGACTAAAAAGAAAATACACTAAATTGTGCGCTGAACTGAAAAAGAAGATCCCAATCTATCGTGACTCCTATTACCGTAATTGTTTTGATTTTGCCAGAGGAAACCTTAGAAACGAATGGAAAATAGTGAACAGTTTACTTAACAAATCTTCTTTCTCTAAAAAACCTTCTTCTCTGCGTATCAATAACTGTCTAGTCTCTGACAAATACGCAATCGCTGAAGCATTTAATGACTACTACACAAATATTGCCAGTAGTCTACAACCCCGTCCAGTCAATTCTTGGTGTGCTCTCTGTCCGTGTATTGAACCATTCCAAAGTAATAGCTTTGTTTATAACCCTATAACATCTCTTGAAATGTTTAAAGCTATTCACAGCTTAAAAAATACTAAGTCAAGTGGCGCAGATGGTATCTCAAGTCTGATTTTAAAAAAAATTGCATGGTCCATTGTGGATGTCTTAACGGACATCTTTAATGGCTGCGTGTTTTCAGGGGTTTTCCCTAATGAACTCAAGTGTGCTGATGTTATACCTATTTTCAAAAAAGGTGCTACTGAAGAGCTTGGTAACTACAGACCTATTTCTCTCCTCCCTGTTCTAAGTAAAATTTTTGAAAAACTTATGAAAACCAGAATTTTGAAATTTTTAGATATCAACAATTATTTTAGTCCTAATCAGTTTGGTTTTCGGATAGGCAAATCTACTGAAGATGCTCTACTGCAGTTTTGTACTCAAATAATGTCTAATCTTGATGGTAAAAGGTGTACAGCTGGCTTGTTCATTGACATTACCAAAGCCTTTGACATGGTGAATCACAATATTTTGGTTGGAAAACTGGAAAGAGCTGGATTTCGTGGTTTTATGCTTGAGTGGTTCAAGGATTACCTAAAAAATAGGTCACAAAGTGTGAAAATTGATGAGACAAGAAGCGAAATAAAATTGTTTAACTTGGGTGTACCCCAAGGCTCCGTCCTGGGTCCAATACTATTTCTCATCTACATTAACTCGCTCTTTGCACTTGACTTCAAAGGAAAACCAACCGCTTTCGCGGATGACATAGGTTTTTCATATGGTCAGAATAGTCCTTTGGAACTCGTGGCCGACATAAATTGGGATTTGAATTTGTTGAGAATCTGGTTTGCAAATCATAAGTTGTTAATAAGTTCTAAGACAAAAATAATGTATTTTACCTTGTCATCGGTACAGACTTTAGGGGCAAATGTTCACTTTCATGCACCTGAGTGTCAAAGATTCAGATTTTCCAATTGCAATTGTACGCATAAATCTGCTAATTCCACTTTTTGTAGTTCTCTTAGTTGTCATGACAACTGTTTTCTTATCGAGGAAGTAGACGAATATAAATATCTAGGGCTCATTATCGATTCCAATATGTGCTTTTCGAACCACACGGAAACTTTGAAGAAGTATTTACGTTCCACTCTGAGATACTTCTATTATTTGCGAAATGTTTGCTCTCCAATACTTCTAAAAAAAATCTACTACGGTATTGTTCATTCTAAACTGCAATATGGAATTTCTTGCTGGGGAGGTGCTTACCTTAACAAAATACGACCGCTATTAGTTTTACAGAAGCATATAATAAGAATTTTATGTCGCAAACCTGTTAGATATTATAGTTTTCCTTTGTTCTGTGAACTAAAAATCCTTCCTGTTCGTCATCTGTATTGTTTTAAAGTATTGAAGTTATTCTTTATGAAATCTGGTAATCGGAATTTTCGATTAATTTCTAATTACAATCTACGTGGAAACTTTTCGTACTTAGTATCTATTCCTTTTGCTCGCACTACTGCATACCGTAATTTTTATTCCGTTTTGTCTTTTCGCCTATTTAATAAACTTCCACATTCCATCAAAGCAATAACCTCATCTGGATTGTTTTCAAAATGTGTGAAAAATTGGATTTTCAACCTCAACTACGCTAGTTTAGAATCTGTTACTTTCGACATTCTGATTTAACTCTTACTTAAGTTTTTTTTTTTTTTTTTTTTGTTTGTCGTTGATTTTTATTTTTGAATTTTTGAAATTAACTGAGTTTTTTTATCTCCATCCTTCTTCTTTGTTAATTGATTTTTTTACTAAGAATTACCTTTGTAGTTTATGGCCACCCCCTCATAAACTTTATTTTAAATTTTAATAACTGTTTGAAGTGGCATTCAAAACTATTTTCACTACTTATGTTAGTAAAATACAGAATGTCTCAACTTTTCATATAAGTAAACTTGTAAAAGATCAGTTTAACGAATTGTACTTGAAATAGACTTGTAATACTATATGAAATAAAATTATTTATCTATCTATCTATCTATCTATCGTAAAGGACACGTCTCTGTTTTACTTAGTACTAAGTACGTCGTTCACTCGTCTACAGCTTATTTCGTCTACATATGCCCTGGAATGCATAGTGCAATGCAGGGAATGACATACTTGTCTAAGGCAGTTGAAACGAAGATAGTGACAGAGAAAGTGGGTTGTGCGCTTGTTGATTTTCTCAACTTCATATCCCCGACGTATGTACATATGTACATATATAGATCTAGGAAATCCTAACATTTTGCATTACCATGTCGATCCTTTGGTTCTAAAAGCGTAGGTACTAATGTAGAAAACTCCATCTGTGTAGACAAAGATCAATGCCTACCCAAACATTCCTTATTGATGAACTGATTTGGACCTTCTGGTGCCGCCAATATCCTTCCCGCACATTCCATCTGTCTGTTGCAGTTTGCTTTCACTGAAGTCAACGTTCGCTTTGCAGCTTCTTCTACTGGCAGTTCCTGGAATTGGCATTGCCTGCCTTTCGTGGGGGATTTGGCACTTGAGCTTCAAGATCCCTTCTATGTCTATGAAGCCATGTACTTCCTAAAGATTATGATATTCTCTTCGTGAGAAATTATTTTCCGCTTCATTAGGACGGTTGTCATAACCCCAAAGCCAGACTACATTAGCTGCAGCTTCTTCAGCAGATCAACAGCGATCTAGAAAATCGTTTCAGGTCTGAGTTTGTATACTCGTCATTCCTTCAAAATGTAACTGAGATTCAGACTCGATTAAGTTCTTCTACCCAACAATAGACTCTCAGCTAAGTATACAACCCGGCAAGACCGATTCCATTCCATTAGCATGGACGACCATAGAAAGCTCTTAAAAATTAACCAAATGTCCCGATTACTCCTGCAGTCGTTTGCATATCCCTGTTTGTCTTCCACAAAACCTTTCAGACAACTTGCACCAACAACCATCACCATCACCAACGGAGTCCTGTTTTGTTTTTCCTATTTTTCGTTCGCAATTCACCTCCAAAACGCATTTAGTCATCAGGCGATTTGTCATTCGCTTGAGTTACTCTCTGCACAAACCCACTGTTGTTGTTAAATCCTCCATCAGACCAAAGTACACACACCACAAACAAAGAAGGATGGGGAGATACGTAGATGGATAGACAAAAACCAGAAGATGAAATCACATCCCCTAGCGTTGGTGTGCGGAACAGAATGAGGTCCTTTGTATGCCTTTTCGTCTGACATACACAACTCACAGCGAAGCATTAAGGCAGGCGGCGTTAATTCTGCTGCAAAACGTGCATCTGACGGTTCACCATTTGTGTCCTGTCATTTAATCGTGAGTTGAGAGCAAAACAAAGGACCACCATACTAGACGGCAATGATGATTAGATTTCTACTCCCGACCATCAGAGACACACGGAACAAACTGACTATCAACATCTGCGAGGACATCCTAAGCGTCGTCGTCGCATTGTATTAAATTTTCCATGAACTCCTTTAAAGTGCATTTACACCACACAAACACGCACTCATACACACACATACAGAGCAACAAGCCAAAGTGCTTATACCAGCGACACTGGGGAATCAACAGTAATTAGTTATGCATTCGTAATGTATGCTGGGGTTGGCAGCTGAAAAAAGCACAGAAAAAGGATATGTATTCGCCCCGTTGGCGGAGGGAAAATTAAATTCAATTAATCCCCTCGGCGTAGTTATGTTATATGCAATTAGAATTGCTGTTAAATATTGATAATTGAATTGATTTCCTCGTTTATTATGCAAGGACTCTTATTTTTTGCCGCCCCGTTTGACTTTAATTGCGCGGGGTGAGTGCGAGTGGTGTGTACAAACAGTTGTTATTTTTTTCCCCTGATTTGTGGACTTTAATGAAACGGATTTATTTTATATAATTAATGCGCAATTAGTACGTTGGCGTTTTTTGTTTTTGACGGAATCCTTTTTATTTTGCACTGCCAGTGCAAACGATACCAGTGTGGTTTAACAGTCTGGTGATTATTTTAATTGGACAGGCATTTGGCCCGTGGAGAAAGATTGTTTGGAAATTAATCAAAATTTGTTAAATGCGCTTATAGTTGGGGGCCTTTTGAAACAGCCCAGGAAATGTTCCCTCCATCGGATTCTTGGATCGATCTCATTTCCATGTGGCTTTTGTTGGATTGAAAATATTCCGTCGTTTATGATGCCCAAGTGGCCAGGAAAACACATACTTTATCCTCGATTTGAATCCTTGAAATATGCTTAAGAATTGTTGCACGTTCCGGTGGTGTTTATTCAAATCCAGTAAACAGATTGAAATGCGAAATATGACTTTGGGCAAAATACCCACTCGTACAACAGGACGAGCAGCAGGGAAATGTGATTCCGATTCAGAGAACCATTGGCTGCTGGATGATGATGGATGGGAAAATGAAACCCTTGTGAGGAAATTCGAAAAATTTCAACTTTCGGCTATATATCATTCGGATTCAATTGGGTTTTTTTTTGGTCTGGAAGACAAGTTGGGGTAGATACATGGTTGGGTTTCGATTTGATTTTTTTTTAAGACTGGCGGAAGGAGGAATAAGACCAACAATTTTGCAAACTAGAATTCCCAGTGCATTGGCCACATACTGCTAGCTATTGTCCTTTGAATTATATATTGGTTAAGGGACATTCAACAAGAGGTGTCATTTGAAGTGAGTTTTGAACTGTCAACATTGAACTATAATTGCGATGTTTAAGTCGTCTAGTAGGAAGTAGTAGGAAGTTATTCAACATGGATTGACACATACTCGCACAGCGTATGGGAATAGGTCAAGTTTCCAAAAAAAAATATAAACTTCATATTGCAAGTTTTATGACAATTTTTCCAAAGCTAAGGCATTTGTGGAGAGAGTGGATAACATCAGCGTACTTATGGTATCTGGGAGATTTCATAATTTTTTTTGCTTTTTTTTTAAATACTCAAAAAGGTGCACGTAGTATATATAGTCCTCAAGCAAAGAATAGAGAACTTCAAGGCCGATACATTCTGTTTAACAATGTTTTCCCATTTCTACTGAACATTTTGCAAAAAAAATCATTTTTAAAAACTGGGAGTGGCAATTCCAAAATTAGGTATTCCATTGCTTTGCAATTGTCTCATAACCATAAAATATTAATTTTAAGCCCAATTGCCGAAGAAATACCCTTGAAACAGCTGATTTTCAATATAACCGTTATTTTTCGGGCTAAACGTGATATACCACCTTATAGCTCATATTCAAACTAACCCAAATATCAAATTTTATCAAAATCGTTATAGACGTTTTCGAGGAAATCAATTTTAACTGAAATGGGCCCTAAGTAAATTACCCCTAATTTTGAGGTAAGAATGAAAATTCCGATTTCGCCTCGAGGTGTGAACCCACAGACCCCAGATATGAAGTTTAAAGCGAGTCCGTCCAGCCATTTAGGCTGCAGTCGAGCGTACAGACAGACAAACAGACAGAATTGGTGGACCCACTTGTTTGGACTTCTTAATCATAGTAATGTCAAGGTTTGGAAAGGAGATTGGAAATTTTCAGGAAACTAAGGGGCAATAGGGTAAGTATCTTAAAGGTATGTATAAGTGCAAGTAAAAATTATAAAATTATAAATATTAGCGAAGACAGTGCCAAATCAAGAGTTGAAGCCTGCAAAACAATATAACTCCAACGAACATTCCAATGTTGAATCGGTAACAAAGGGTCAAAATGTGGCAAGTCTACAACAAGACGCAATGCATAGAGGCTTGTTTCGTGATGTAGAAAGAGGACTATTGCATTGGAACATCATTTGAATAGGCTGAGTAAGGGGAGACCTCACTTCTAGTCCTAGCATTATAAGATTAGCGAAGTTCGCATTACTTAACTATGCATAAGACACTCTCATGAAAGTTGTCCGGGTGAAACTGGGTAAACTTTTTTGATCACATTGATCTTGGCAACGATATGCTTTCAATTGCACCTTCTCTGTTGGAAGGCTGTCGAACAGCTCATTCAGCTTTCAAGTTGCCGTTGTGTATGAAAGTAGATGAAACTCTAAGGTGAAACCTTTCAAAGAACAAATTGATCGTTTGAGATGAATATGCATGATGGCACATGGAAGAACGATGGAAGATCTACGAAGCAATCTAAACCAGCTTCCGCCAAACATTTCACGGTTAACGCCAGTCGAAGAAAATAAAAATGTCCGTGAAAGAAACACGTCGACATACTCAAATTAAGTATAAACATGCGTTTCATGCTACAGAACAACTAATCCGACAACCAGCGCTATAAGAACCACACCGACCCCAGCCCTTGAATACATAAGAGTCCCTAACTCACATAGGACTGCCATTACTGAACGATTTCTAAAAACACAAAATACAAATACACTACTACTACTATTTAATGGCCTATCCGGAAGGTAATAAGCCATTTCAGAAGCTTTCTCATGACAGTTGTACTCTCAGATGTTTGTCTGACGTTCGCGAGAGTTGTGGTCTAGTACCCCTTGCTATGTAATCCAACTCACTAACCAGTTGAGCCAAGGCACCCATACTGGAAGATGTCTACTCTTTGACAAGCTAGCTCACCTAGGAATTTTAGAAGAAACCTTTTGGGCCGGTTAACGACATATTAACGACTAAAGTCGCAACTCTACACTTTTTAACCGACAAATTTCTTTGCTCTTTTTTTAACCTTTTTGTACCTTTTGTGCCCTTTTAGCTGCGTTTTCCATTACTTTTTTGAGGATCTCAGGCGATGAATTCGGCATGAATGTTTGGCTTGAGCTCGACAAGGGTCTGAGACTCACTGGCGTACACTTTGCTTTTCAAAAAACCAAACATACGACACATGTGGGTTCTCGGAAGCACTCTCTCTTTCCAGTTCATTGGAATGTCTTGGGCATTGTTCAACGGCATGTCGAATGACTATGTGTCATCAGAGACGAGTTGGACACTTGACAGATGAAGTATTCCATTACTAATCGCAGAGTTTGTACTTCAGACTGGTTAAGAAATATTACCACACTTCGTAAAACTGTTCCGATTTGAAACAGCACTTCTTGTGGGATGACCCTACATTACAGAAAATCTATTCATAGAACCCATTTATTTCCTCCATTTATGAATAAAGTTTTCTAAAACACGACAGCCATGAAAGCCGTTCTAAAGTATCGCACCGTAATTAAGGATTATAGCTATCTATCACAATGTTTCTAAACAATGAATATATTCCTTAACAACTTTAAAAGACCCACTAAATGTGAAACTTTCTCGTTTGAATTTTTGCAGCCTCCTCCTCGTCCTCGTCCTCGTCCTTCTCATGCTTATGTACGAATTCATTATGAATTCATGTTTCAACACTTGCAGTCTTCAACCAAAAAGAAACTTTCAAATAAACCATCCCCTTTGAATGAAATTCCTTCCAGATGAACAAATTCAACTTGGCAAACACCGCCAAAGCTGCCGTCATACCATTGCAAGCAGATTCGCTACTCTACATTCCCGGTCCTTGACTAAAAAAAGAGGCACATTTGCCTCTTTCACTCTTAAGTTACTTTCCGATGATGAAAGTTTTAAACTCCTTTCTCCGCGTTTATCCCGCATTCGTTTCTGTGGTAATAAACTTACGGGCTCGCGTACCAAAGTGAAATTGCAACAAAAGCCTTTTCGTCTTCGTTCGCCTGCCGTATTCCTGCGCCAGAGCCCTGCTTTACGTTCAGTAAATCCTGTTTGTCTTCCTGTTTGCACACACAGCCTCAGCTACTGATGTTGGAAGGTGGCATTCGAAAAAGTCAAAAGTCAATTTCACGGGCTAATATTGTTATACCAGTTATTCTAAAGCCATATGCCTGGCTGGTACCTTGGAAAAGGATAGGATGGGGGGGCACCAGTTTCTGCTTTCAGCTTTTAAGGAAAATATATTTAAAATTAATCCTCTATTCAAACACAGAGCAACATCTATTGAATCGAACCCACATGTCAATCACCACAACAATGCGGCACCGCATGTACAAAAACTCATCAAACATTCACGTGTGCAATGCCGACGTTTCAATATTTGCATTTTCGAAATATGATTACTTTGGTAATTTGTAGCTTTTGCAGGATTTTATTTGATTTCACTGCGCGCTGACTATCTCTCCCCTCTGAACCTGGGCTGGGCGCACAGTGCATAGTGCACAGGCATGCAGACGACGATGTAACCTATAAATATCCAATTGACTACAGTGGCAGCCTTGGCAACATGAAAACTGAAATTTGACGTCAATTACGTGGGAAAATACTGCAGCAAACGAATATTGTATTTCAATGAATTTTTAAAATGAAATTTTGCCAACAGGGACGTTGCGTTTCCAAAGGAATACATGGTAATTACGCGACCTTTTGATGGTAAATTTTTTACACAAACATTTGAATATGTAACGCCGGCTGTGCCTGGCTGTTGATTGATGGGCTTTGATGGAAGTGGTAAGGCTTTTCGATTGGCGGGGGCCTTGTTGTGGTATGGCATTGATGTCAGAGTGCTTTAAAGAGCGAAACAGTAATTATTTTCCTTTAATTAGCCTTGGAAAAGGACTCAGACCGAGGCCCGGATATCCTGTTTTATTAATTTCAATTATTTTGCTGAGTACATACGATGGCATTAAGAACAGTACATCTTAGCCCTCTTCTCTTAAAATTAAGTCCTTTTCACCTTAATTTTCTTGAAAGGAACCAATGGTTTCAATCAAGGCTCTTGGATTTTCTCTATATGGACGAAATTATTTTCTTGAGCCGTCTAAACAAGGAAAGAACAAATGAAAGACTCCATTGAACCTGAGTGTAAAGATGTTGAAGCTAGACCGGAGTAGCTCAGCAGGCAAGACTAGCTTGAAGATGCCTATGTTGATGGCTTGTTTATCCCGAAAGAAGACAGCAATGGAACTTGCTTTCGAGGACTACTCTCTCGGCAGTGCTTTCGACGGTCAATCCTACTTTCATAGCAAATTAATAATGTTGTACATACATATAGATTCTGCAACCATGCCTCGTTTGCTATTCGAGGAAATAGTTTGCTGTCCATAGGAAAGACGAAAACTGAAGCTGAGAGGATAGGATCTGAAACAGTTAGGACCGCATTGAAGAATATGAATGAAATCCACACTTAGATGAACTAAGATTCCTTTATGCCCAATCACCCCTGAGAAATGTTTGTAAGATGGTTCTAAGATGGTTACCCAGTTTCCACCCAGGCCCCAAACAGCTGCGTACTTAGTTTTCATCTGACAGTCCAAGCTGAATACGACCAATAACCTGGTTGCACTAAGGAGACGTACACATGTAGGTTGAAATGCAGTGTGCAGTAATATAGTGGAATTGGACATGGACAGACCCGGAAATTTTGCTCAAACCCCTTTTTTACATTTTTCGGTGGCAGCTGGTAGGTCTTGATGTTTATGAGAGCTACGATATTTTAAAGGACTGATGTACTGTACTGGTCCTTCAAATACTGTATAAAACGTATATCAGTCAAAGTTCTAAAAAGGTAAGTATTGGTTAACGAATTGAGAAATAAGGCCTCAGGGAAAACAGATTCAAGTGGGTAATCTCATTGAATATTAAAATCGAAAATATTAAAAAATGTTTGGAAAAATATTACGCATACGCCACCGAGCAAGGTCAATTTTTTTTTCAAATTCTTCCCTCTACTGAGGAGATTTACCTCTGAGAAGACAGATGATAATCTGCCCTTTACTCTGTGTACAGATACGCTTGCATCCTGCGCCCTTATGAGAAGAAAAATCGAAAATATTGAAAATGCTTGACAAAAATATTACTTATACGCCACCGAGTCAGGGTCAAGAGAAAAACTGAGCTCTGAATGCCTATCATGAATGCCACAGGAAAGAAAAACTTAAACTTTCTAGAAGTGTGATGAACAGTGGATCATCGGAACAAATAACTTCTATACTGCCAGTGAAAGCAGGACTAAATTGTGTACGAACCTACATTTTCAATATTATCTTCTAGGACTTACAGCGGTAAAACTCATCCTTGATCCACACACTCACCGAAGTATTCCTACATTAATTGCTGAAACTCTGAGAATAAGATAGACGATGAGTGCAACATCTACTCTGGAACGGCCCCACAACTTTGTTTTTTTGTTTTTGAGTAGTGTCTTCCAATTTTCAGCAATCGTTTCAATTTAGCACGTATTGTATTTATTTTCTGTTTACCCTAGCAGATGCAACAAATCCTTCTTCAACCATTTAACAGGACAATTCTCATCTTGCTCAATCCAACTATGTACACAAAAAGTGAAAGCTACACTTCCTTCGACAACAATTTGCAATACTCGGGCACAATGAAAATTAACACCCAACACAAATATGCCCCCCAACAGGATGGTACACACACTAGTCCGGTTGTTTTCATTAATTCATTTCAACTGCCGCATTAAACCGAAGGATGCAGGAAGAAACAGCAATGGATGCACATACCCCAAGACACACCAAGAAGATGAAACAAATGTATGCATCATGGGCACCCCTATCCTGCATCCTGCAAAAAAAAGGAAACTTTTCATTAAATCCTTACATTCAAGGAAGACAATCCGGTGTTGGATAGTTCCTTTTGAGAAAACTATACACAAGTCCTGACCAGGAAACACCACCTCGTATTGCATGTTAAGAAGAAGAGTATCCTTCGTCCTCGATGCACAAAACACACATATATCCTGTTTAATTTCTCAATTACGCCTTGTAGTGGAAAATTGCCTTCGAAGAAGGATAGAGATGATTCGATTCGCCTTCGCCTTTGCATTTATTTTTTGTTTTACTTTGTTTGGAAGCAAATCGCCTTAAGACATCGTGTAGGACTTTCATGACCCGAGAATGGAGCTATTGTGAAAGAGGATCAACAAAATCGATTAAATCAAAGACAATGGCCAATTTGTTCGGGCTTACATGCTACTTTCGGTTAACCGGAAATCACCAACGCCATGTTATAAATGGTCGTTGGTGGGGTGTTAGCATGTGCGTATGTGTGCACTGCATTTTCATTTAACAAGATATACATAATTGGATTTAAAAGGATAATAAAGCTGAGGATTTACGGTGTTGGTACAACTTCGAAACAATGGTGCTCATTGGTGGGTCTATAAATTATGCGTATCGGGAGCTGCACACACATCGGCATGACTATTGAAGCGGGTGTAGCTGTGGTGTACGCCAAGGATGGTACAGGACCGCAATAATCGATTAGGCTTGGGGTTTTTCTAGATGGCTTATTGGAGAATTCTGAACTGAACCAGGATACTTAATTATCAGGAAAGACATATGCGCAGTGTTAATGAGGATATCGAGTGAAGTGGCTCGGGAGATGGAGTAGGTCACTAAATCGCCTGGGAAATTGATTCCCAGATGTGATATTTCATCAGAAGATCTGAGTTTATGGCATAAGAAGTCAAACTTACTATTTATTGCTCCTAGGAAACGAGGTCAAGTTGGAGACGTTGAAATATGGAGCTTATGCCAATATACTTAGGCCACATTGCTAAAAATGAGTTCTGATTGTATTCTATCGAGGAACACGAGTCCAACAGCATGTACATACCTATATACAGACTGCAAAGCGACTGGCAAGTTTAGGTAAACTATAATAGAGTTAATGAGTTTCCAATAGAGACCTCGTACTACACTCCTATTCAAATAAAAGGACCCCTAGGAGACCAGGCTGGGCCAGATACGTATAAAGAAATAATGAGGGAGGTTGTTGTCACCCTCCAGATGCACAATATGGACTGTGTAGTGAAAAGTTTATTAGTTGCCCTCTGGTGAGAAACATATTAGGAAATGTCTGCTTCAACCAAACCAAGATCATAAAGTCTACCAATCTTTTTTAACAGACTAGCATCCTCCAGTTCATGCCCTTAGATACTGTAGATACAGTAGGATCACAGTAGTCTGCTTTAGTCAAAGGATTCCCACCCATCCTCTAAGGACTCTTATTCGATCAGCTTGTCATTCTTAAATCTTTGGAAAGGCCGATCGATGTCCATATTAGAACAAAATTGAAAAGTAATCTTCTATCGGTATTCCAACACTCCTATCACAAAGACAAATCGACGGAGACTGCTCTGAACTCGGTGGTA
The DNA here is from genome assembly GCA_963583995.1 of Xylota segnis. Taxonomy (NCBI): domain Eukaryota; kingdom Metazoa; phylum Arthropoda; class Insecta; order Diptera; family Syrphidae; genus Xylota; species Xylota segnis. Next base: position 10,019,028 of record OY757238.1, on the reverse strand, counting down.
GGAATCATTGAGAGAAGAAGAGTTTCACTATAGTGTCCTTCCTGGGTATTGAAAAAGGTTCTCATAACAGAAGCAAAATATGGTGCACTTCAATTGGTTTTAAATTGAAACCCCTTAGCCAGAAGGTCGGTATTCAAGGATATACTCTTGGTAATGAATTTGATAAAGAGGACTTCAGTGCCACAGCATACGTAAATGACATTTCGATAAAAATATCAGGAAAGTTTCTTCTTAAGCTATAGACCTGGAGTCTGCCCTAAACGAACTCAGTTTGTTCATACATGGCTTTTCTAAAAGTCACGCCAGATTCTCGAAAAAATACAGCTGAAAACTGAATATCGAAGGCCTACAATGGCCTTAATTCATACGGCTATTGATCGCTTTATGTTTTTGTAGTCATCATACCCATCCATATGAGAACTGACCTGGTGGACAGGTCGTATAACGCTCGTTCTTAAAACCACTCCTACAGTTGCGCTAGAAGCTATACTCCATTTCTTCCCTTTGATATCTTTACGAAGCTCATAGATGCTACACTTTCTGTGTACCTGACCTGTCTTATCGACAACGCTCTAGCCGAGTACTTCTTTGAAGATCTACTTAACTTAAGTGTGGATCTAGACTGAAACTTATTAGGCTACCTTTCATCCCATACGTCTCTATGTACGCATCACAATTTACCTACTTCTGAACGGGAACAGCCATCCCACTCGAACTCACATAACAACTCCAACTATAAGCATCATTCAAACCTGCCCCTGTTAAAAGTTCAACCACATTGCAGCTTACTCGGAGAGTGTTTGTTTAATTGTTCAAAGCTGCAAAGTCCCCATTAAGCAAAATACCTTCCAACATACCTTTCCAACTTCAACGCGAGGACAGTTTAGTGATTACTTTGACATGGCTTTACGACCAAAGTTAGAACGCAAAACCAGAAAAAAACCAAAAAAAAAAAATCACCACTCAAAACCACTTAAATTCCTTCCCAACCGCTATGATAACTTTTAACAGGAGAGTGAACTGTTTCCTGGTGATAAATTTGATGCAACAAAGTTGTTTGGAGATTTTTCGTTTTTTTTTTGATTTTTTTTCATGTTTCCTCCTCCAACCGAACGAGTGGATAAAACTTTGGAAAAATGCTTCATAAAAAGAAAATAGATTTGAGGTATCAACAGAGGAAAACGTAAAAACGTTCAAAGGACCTTTTGATGGAAAACAACCAAAAAAAAAAGCACTGTATTACCTTTTTTTTTGGTTTTGGAAAAATTTACTTGGAAAAGTTTATTTTTCTACACTTTTATTCCAGCATCAAGCAATAACAAAAGGATTCAATTAATTTCCACAAAACCTTAAAGGATAAAGTTTCACCAGCAACGTTTGGGGCGCCCGCCCCAGCAATACAACAACTGTGCACTGTTGTTGCAAAAACAAGGACGAACGACGACGAGACAGATGAATGAATGGAAAATCCTTAGCGCTGCTGAGGAATTAACGAGTTAGAGGAACGAGCAAAGTAACGAAGCGATAAGTATCTTTCTGATTGTTTATTCAGGTTTCATTGAGAAAGATATTGTGATTGCCACGCCAAAAAGGATCTCTGTCTCTCAGTCTCTCAGAGGATGTAGAGAGGATTGAAAAAGTTATTCGAGATTGAAATTTTGAGGGAAACTTTGAAAGTAATGAGTATATGTATTTATGTGCGGTAGAAGTTATTATCGTTATGTCACAATCTAATCTGGTATGGCGGTAAGCTGTTAGTATAATTAGGTACCTGCCATGATTGGATTGGTAATGACTGGATTAGTTTTTGATGGGTTTTTTCTCCACAAATACTCTGGTAAGACGAACCCTTCTAACCATGTTGAATCCACGACAGAGGGACTCACCACCTACCATGTCATTGATATTTTCTCATTTCCTCAGCATAAATTGCAAATAAACCCCTCTTTACGAGAACACCCTTTGGTAAACGACTGCTGCAGGCAATTAAGCTTCAGTACTAGCTGCACTGTAGCACCCTCTAAGGACTCAGCCCCCGCCCGCCCCGCTGTCTAATAAAAGATATCCTTGCAGCAGTACTTTTAAATTAGATACTTTGTTGTTTTCCTAGCACTAGCGTGTATGAGTGGAGGGGGGAACAAAAAAGTGAGTAAACCAAACCATCGTGAAGCCGCACAAATCAGGCGAAACTTTTGGCGCAAATGGTGAGAAATTCCTTTAAACTCGTGTGCAAACACAGGACCTGGGTGCGGGCGAGAACGTCAGAAACCAATTTTTCCTGGTCGGGAATGGATGCACGAGCTTCTTACACTGCTCTGCACTTCGTTGTTAATTTATCGTTTGCTATTATCCGAGCAAGGGGAAGTGGAAGTGGAAGAGGTTTTCTTTTGAGTTTGAATCCTGTGCTAGAGTCGAAGTCGTACACGAATGAATAAGTGGGTGCTGTTGGGATGTGATTCTATATAGAACTCCACACACAAGTTCGGGAGCAGAGTGCTGAAAGGTGCAGCAATGAAACGAATGCCCCCTGTGTATGTTGGAAGCAGTTCTATAATTTAACTTATTATCTCTGTTTTTTTTCTGTTAGGGGGGTGTAGGGATAGTTAAACAATAGAGCGATAAATTACACCATCCTGTTTTGGAACAATAAAAACCGGAGAAGTTTATCACCATGTGTTTTATTATTTAGAACAGAGAATGGAATGGTATATAGTACCTACATACTGAGTTATATCGTCGTGAGGTAGCAGGCTTGAAGGAGTGCACGTTTCATGGTTCAATCGGAAGGTGGGTATGACATATTCATGATTGGAGGACACAGTGATCATGCATTGTGAACAAAAAAACCATGAATTAACTAGAACTCCCTTAGACCAAAGGAGGTCTATTATCACAGATCAACACCTGGCAGCTAAAGCAACTTTTTAATGGAGCAAATGATCATACTGACCTCAACTGTCAAAATGATCAAAGAATATAGTTCACAGAGCAGCATTGTTCTTCTGAATAGAACTAGACGGGCATCGGAGAAATGTAGAAGAGATTAGTCCTCTTCTTCGTCACAGCAGATTCTGGTAAGCTCTTTTGAATAGAGGTCTAGTCTTGTAGAGATGAGGAGACTTATAACACCGATGATCATTGGATTCGTCTTAGCCCATTCTAACTTAGTCTGTGTCGTATTAAGCTTTTACCTTGTCTTCGCTGATAAATCCAGTTTGGTTGAATTGAGAAAGAATTTTGGGGGTATAGCCAACCAGCAATAAGTCTATTGTGCTACTACGTATGTAGATCATAGGTGCAAGTTTCTCTGATGAAGCGGAAATGATCATGAGGATCGAGGGTTAGGAATAAGTCTTCTTCATCCATGGAGCTCCTACAAATATTGCTCACAATGGTAAGCGGTTTGGCTAAGCGGGTATGTCAACAAGTAAAATCGCCGTCCTTGGAGCGAACGCAATTCACATGTGTTTGACCAAGCCTCAATGCTTCATCTTCATCATATCTTGGATCTTCTTTCGAAATGAGAAGGCGGACACCGTCAATTGTTTCAGGTAAAGAGCGATGTTAACCGACTTTCTGTTGTCAGAGCTCTACAACATCGAGAGACAAGCGACGCAGCGCTCGAAGTTGTGAAGGACGCGATCATACGTGATCATGTTTTCTCTGGGGCTACGTCAAGTCCCTAGTCAACGTTAACAAGCCAATCTCTTTGGACGAGCTCGAACCAAACAATTCTTGACGCTATTGCCAGAACAACGTCGCAGATATGGGACAGAGCCATCAAAAATTGGACCGACCGCTTGAAGCACTGCCAGAGAAACCAATTCGTTCTTATCTGGTCACCTTGCATAACAACGACATTATGTGGATTTTTAAATATTAGAAGATCCTGCCGACTTGAAACTGAGTGGGTTGAAGCTTTAGTTAGAAGATGTTAGAACACGAGTTACTCAATACTCAACTCTCTGCTAAAGTTATTTCAATGACCGTCTGGACACTTGGAATAGAAAGATTAGGGAGCCAATTCCTGGTCTATTTAGACACAAAGACATTCAAATAATAGTCAGACAGAAAAAAAGGACTGTTGAGACTAATGTACTTGCACGTGCTTCTGTCTGAGAAAGGACAAATAATGATGAAATCTTTGTTGAAAAGTAACCCGAATTCTGGAGTTTCGGAATATTACAAAGAATAAAAAAAGGCAAAACTATACCCATTACAAGGACTCTATTGCAAAACGTACGATAGACGTACGCACGACAGTCCTTCATCCAGATTCAATACACCTCCCAAAATCCTGTTCAAACACTCGCACGCACGGATAATCAAAGCTATACGTGCAATAATATTCCGCCCCACAAAGGACCTCACAACAATAAGCGTCCCCCTGACAACGTTTCTCTCTAAACTGGTCCCACGCCCGTTCGCTTTTGCAAATTGCACAAAATAAATATTTGAAAACTGTCGAATTTTCAACACCTCCGCCCGCTTAAGTGGATGTCAATTATCCCCCCCAGGCTGGGACACAATCAAATATGCAACGTTTACTGCGAAGCTAATTGGCCTTTATTCCGGCGATCAGTAAGTACGCTGTTGCATGTAATTTAAATTAATTTTTCCTTTATTGCTCCTGGTATCCATCAGTCCCTCCACAAGGCCCGAAAATGAGTTTTAATTAAACGGCAAACAATTAACTCTGTGTTGGTATAATGAAGTCATAAACAAAGGGATTGTGCTTTGCAAGTGAACGCGGGTTAGATGAGAGCATAAAAGGGGCGGCCTTCACAACATCCTCGAAAGGCATCATCAGACATCAGAGCTTCCAATAGAATTATGAGATGCCTTCTCTCACTTAAGGGCACACTGCACTTAATCCCTTATTCATGCCATAAGTGCCAGTTGCACTTTTCATTTCCCAAATAGGAGCACGCCATCTGAACTATTAAATTTGCAGGGCTAAGGTGCATCCCGAGCGCGCACACATTACCCCGGCGAAGGTACTACATACACTATACTTGAATATGAATTTTCCAATTTATTTAATGATACAGTAGTTTTGGTCCTTAGAAATGCTTTCCATAGATCCTGCACGGTTTTCCTGCAATTTCTTCAATCCGGCGATGTGCACATTGTATTTCCAGTGCATCGCGCTAGCTCCCCTTAGAAAGGAAGGGAGGGTACGACGGGCACTTCATGTTACAATATCCCAACGAAGCGCAGCGCTCCAAAAGGGATATTGCTCCGCAATTTGCCATATTCATACAGGTACATGCACTCCATCTAAGCCCTCGAGCTGGCGCGCATTTAAAATATTATTTTCCCCAAAGAGAGCGTATCGCAGAATAAATGCAAATGTTATTTTTTTTCCGCGAAGCCACATGCACATCGCCCCACAATGCCATTATCCTGTGTACAAGAGAGTTGGGGATTTGCGTTTTGAAGTAGTGTGTGGGTATATCAAATGCAGGGGAACTGAGCAGCGTGCTCCTGCCTTTGTGATGCAGGTCACAATGGCGGGCGGGGTTTTTTTTTGCAAAAATGCCATTAACCATACTCTAATAGGGGTTAGAGGAACTCTTTGTGGAGAGTCTTTCTGGGAAAACATGTGATCGCCTTTATAAGAAAAGAGATATCCTGAAGCCTTGTGTGTGGCGTCGTATCCTGGTACTGTTTTGATGTGCAAACGAACTGCTGCGTCGTGAAGTGTAAGTATTTTCTTTACTCAAGGGGGTGTTCTTTTATTCATTGGGGTTTCCTCTCAGGAGTTATGGGATATGAGCTGTTCCGAATAGGGATTGCATTGAGTGGAGCCGCCGTTGGCGACAGATGTGTCTGTGTTTGTGTGCGCCTATGTTAAGAGAGTGTGAAGTGTTTTTGGTCCTTGGGGGAACCAATTCAGATATAGGCTGCGAGATAGAGTCCTGTGTACAAAGGTATGACATGTCAAAGATGTAGGAACAGACGGGATAAAGGATGTGCGTAGATAAAGGGGGAAATATTCTTTTGCTAGTGTCTACGCATCATGAGGGAGAACTGAAAAGGCAGATAAGGCAGAGTACCTTCTACTGAATTCTTAGAAACTAATGCGGAAGGGACTGAAACTAGTTCAGCTTCGGGAGAAGTGAATACTATGTCGTGAAGATATCCTTAATTGGAGAGTATCTAATAGAGGACCATTTCTATGTAGGAGAGTATTCCCATTCAAGTAAGTCAGTAAGATTGGTAGGGAATTAAGTCCGGTGCATCAAACTTGGTTTCCGATCCGGCACTAGGAGAAATATAAAGTTGAAGTGGTTGCCAGCTTAGAATGACAACACTTAGACCAGCATTGTAGGAGAAGGTTCTTCTCTAGCTACTCGTCACACTATTTGAACTTCTAATCAAGCGTAAAAGGGTCTTGACATCTATATCGATCGAGTAAATCATCGTAACAGTCGGTTCTCATGTGAAGCTTCCTTTTGGAGGAAAGAGCCAGGAGCTTCATCCTTGCAGTTTCTACAGAAGACATTCACAAAAAGAGAAAGTAATGTAGCATGCTTGCCTATTAGACAAAGATGGCATCCTTAGAACATTTTAAATACAGTTTTAGTCAAATTTGTTTAGTTGATAGACCTAACGTTTCCCTTGTCTACCTAAGGTGTCCTTGCGCGATAAAATGGTCAAGAGCGACGATTTCATGGACCCCTGAAATGTCACTTTCCAACAGAAGCACAGAAGAACTTGAGGTATCCTTATTTTTTAACTTAAAATCGACGGAATGCTAGCGATAAACGATTTCATCTTTAGTGCTTCTAAATTGTAAGGCTGACGTGGGCGAAGCACTAAGTACGATCTTCCGATGCTTCTTCTTTATACATATATCCACTGAAATTCCTTTGCTTCAGGGGAAGAGAAGCCGACCATGCTTTGTAGATCCCCCTTTCTTTTTCAACATTTTGTTCCAGATGACACTGCCAAGCTGATCTGTTGCCTATATTAGTGCGGTTTTTTTCTATACCAGTTGCTTTCATCCCCATCTTCACTGAAATTTTTGGTGTCAGCCACAGCAGCTAATTTTATGATGTCGTTCCGTGGCCAAGTTCAGAGCTGCGAATGTCCCTTGCCACACTTTGAAAAATGTGACAACAGAAACCAACTCTCTTGACACTTTCTTCCGCATTTCAAGGCTGTCTGCTCTGAGTAGTTACATATTGTGTCCTCGTTTTGCTGTCTTGAACTACAGCTTAAGCTTACTCCCCGCAAGAATACCCCAGCTTTCAAGATCAATGACTAAGGATAAGAAGTGGGTCCAACCTATTTTCTATATTTGAAGCTTGTTTCAGAGTCTGTCTTGAGGGACAGCGGATTCTTCTCTTCCAAGCCGTTTTCATTCAAAGTCTGCTTTATAAAATTATGGAACAGTTGTGGAATCCAACAAATTCGTGCAAATTCTTACATTGTGCGTCTTCTTTCCCCATACTTCTTCACTTCTTAGAAACGGCAGAAGGTACTGATACCGCGAATTCCCTCGAGCTGGTGAATGTAGAAGTTCGCAGACAGTAGATAATGCGTTGGCAATCGTGTCTACATTTGAACTCCATTACCAGTTTCTATTCCATTAGCTAACACCTTCTGAAGTGGTTAATATTCTAGCATGATCCTGCTAACCACGTCAATCCTTCCGACACGATATAGAAAATTCAATTGATGATTACCCGTCCCACAACCGACAACCAACTTCAAAGTGCCTACATTATCCACCCCAAATATAAGGGAGGGCAACCAAGATACCAAGATAAAAATAAAGTCCTTTCAACAACGCAAACAATTTTCCGCAAAAGGATAATCCAATAAATAACTCCAAAGGCGAACGAATAACGCGAACAGAGTAAACTACGAGGGAAATATTTTACAAGTTCTTGAAACAGGAATTCCCTCCGCTACCACTTCTGGTATTCCATTCCGCGAATTATCGCTACCATTATCCTTGTTATTATTACATTTCTCCGGAGTTAGTCTCCCTTCGGGTTACATTCCCTTCGCAATATTTCATCCCGAACAACTGCGATTTTCAATTCAAAGATTCTTCGGCATTTCGATGAGATTCCCAGCCCCACAGCACCACATCACTTGGATACATTGTAAGTTCTCGGATCGTGCATGCATACTGCATTAGTAACCACCACAAGTGCTCTGTGCTCAATTCCCCAAACTGTCGAAGGAGCCCTGCTAGACTCCTGGCAACTGGCAACTGGCAACTGACCAGAAATGAAATTCATCCATAGTTTTTCAATTTTCCAGTCACGGAATTCGAACGCGAAATGAGAATGATTTTGCCTTTATGGGCGGGCGAGTACTACGTACAACTACTACCAGCTACTCATAGTATCGTTTTACTGCTACTGCTACTGCAGCGGTAGTCCTTTGTAGGATCTTCGGTTTCCCAACACTGCTTTCATGTACGAGTGAGTACACAGTTGGCTGAGAAAACACAAAAAAAAAAAAAACCAAACACGATTGTATGGAGGCAATGCTAACCAATATTTGTGTTGTACTGGGTGTCCTTTGAAGTTATCCTTGTTGCGTTTGGTAAACAACAAATAATGTTGGCAAATAAAAATTTGCATCATTTACTTTGGTTTTCTTCTCTTTTCTTTCTTATCTTTCCTTTGCCGGATTATTTCTTTTTTATTTTTTATTTTTTGTGTGTGGTTTCTTTTTTATGTTTCCAAGGATTTTCTTCTTGCCGGAGAGGCATTGGGTATCCTTTCTGCATAATAATGAGATGCGGTACGGAATATGAGAAATTCTTTTCCATTGAGGTGGCAATTGACGCTATTGTCACAATTTATTTGCCTTTTCAAGTTGGTCTTACAAAAATGGGGTTCGGAATGATGTTGGCCTAGAAAAGCAGGATCTCCCCTTGCAATAAACAAACTTGACCAATAACCTACTAGTACACTGGCACCGAAGTGCACTTTAGATAGTCCGTTCCTTCACAGTGTTTACAATGTACACAGTGGTAACAAACGATATAATCGAAGGACATCGAGTCGAGAGAGAAAAAAATTCAGTGCTTCTTTGATGTTGGAAATATCCTTTTTCAAAAGACTAGTCTCTCACTCTCTCTCTCCACTACCGCTAAACCACAACAGGACCGTGGGAGAAATTATTTGCTGCAGCTCTTGTTTTTTCTTCGCCCGACTTTGGATAACATGTATCATCCTGCCAGTGTAATCCTTTTTATAAGGATCAAATAGGTTTCAGTGTAATTTCATAAAATGAAATGCCACTGACGTGGATGGGATTTTAATTAACTTTTTTTGTTGCTCTCTGGTCTAGTTGTGGTGCAGCGAGTGTATCCTTTTTTTTGGGTGAATTTATGTTCTCTTCTTTTGTGTCTTTCACCGACATGACTTTGAAGTGACGTTTTAATTTTCAAATGGAAAATGAGCAGTGGATTGTTGCTGAGTTGGAAAATTATCCTTTTTTTTCGTTTTAATTGCATTTTTGTATGAGGGTGGGGTTTCCTTTGATGGGCATTAGAAAATGCTCCTGAAATCAGTTTTGTTATAAATTGCTTTCGGTAGATTCGATACATATTTGATCCTGTAGTCCTTCGTACCTTTTTCTCTGACAGCTAAAGTATCTACTCGTAGATCTTTGAATCTTTATATCGTATCTGTATCAAAGCATTTCGGCCTAAGAGTATGCACTCTATTATGGTGTAAGTCGAAAGTGAAAACATATTTTGTGGTGCAGTGGTTTGAAACTCGGGTGTTATTAGTTTTAAGGGTGTAATCTATGGAAGATCAGCGGAAAGAATTTTCTCAGTCAACTACTAGTAAGCCGCTTCTACTCTAGATGGGATTGCGATCATGTATGACTAAAAATTGAGCGCACAGACTTTCATTACTATCATCTCTTGTTGAATGACCATAAATATAGCTACATTGGTTGCTCTACAAGTATAGGGACGATAGAATCTTCGAACAACTCATGGCACCCATATTGGAGCCGATACTCTAGATTGAACCTGCATTTTCAACGCAACCAGGTCATTGCGAATTCAACAGCATTTCTTAGGTACACTCCCTTCAGGGTGAGTGCCTGATTTATTGTAAGAAGCGAGCGGCTACTCCATTTCCTTGACTGACACGAACCTTTCAAGACTTAATGAACCTCATTTAGGGCATCTCCCAGCAAGCAGTCACCATCCTGCCATTGAAAAACAAAAAGATAAAATGACCAAAACCGTCTGCTCCTGACATCTACTTAAATACATCTGAAATGTGTATATATGTATCTGCAGTTATCTTGCGGTGCATACTCGGTATAATTGAAATGTCAAATCGACTAAGTGACATTTTCTTTTGACTTGATAGAATCGCTACACTACCCATACACATAACAATAATGCACATTACCAGCATTAATGGTTGAGAAACCTCTTTGAAAAGCTCTCCTCCCCGTAAAGAGGATTTTCATTTTAATCCTTCCATCAGGTACACAGCGAGAAGCTGAAAAGCATTTAAGTGAAACCAGACAGAGTATTCAGGAAAAACAAAAAAAAAAAATTAAACCAAAGTCCTTGGATTATGTTTGGCATAAAACTGACTCAAGGAATAATGAAGAAGAAAATTTTTAAGGAACCCATCCAAGTGGACGAATCCATCCTCACACACACCCACACATACACCCAGTGAATCTTGATGATATTTGAATAAGGACGAATATCTTTATAACGAGGATAATGATATTGGATATCTCCCTTATCCTTTCCGTTAAGAAAGAAAGTGAATCTCCCCAGACACACATACACAGGAATATTGTAAGGATAATTAGAAAAGTTTTGTCACTTTACACAGTTGATGTATCCTTTTTATTTTGGACAATTTTCTATGCAGGATAGCCGAGGAAAGAAAAAATATATGCAAATGCTTAGCCAAAGTCATTTGACTTTGTTGATCCTTGAATAAAATTCAACAAAACATCTTAAGTTCGCTTGAAAACATGCACTGGTTTCGGGGGTCGGGCTTCGAGAAAATGATGTAAATGTATTCGTCCTTTTTCCTTTCTTTTCCTTTGGGTTTATTTTTCTTTTCTTTTTTGTTCCACTCCCCGAGGTTACTGGTAAGTTTTTCTTGTCGCTGACAGGGTATGACATGATTTTTCGGGGTCGATGTCATGTTTGTGTGGAAAAGTTTATCATCCCTCGGATGTGGGTGGTGTAGGTGGGTAGGAAAAAGTTTTAACGGATGATTATGAATTAAGGAATTTTAAATTTAGATTTCGTACGAAAAATATCATAAGAACGACGCAACAAGTCTAATTGCGGTTTGATGTTGTCGACTGAATAGCGATCTGCTACTGATGGCGAGGGATGAAAGGACATTTCCATTTTGACCGGGACCCACTGTATACCTACATATCTCAGATCTGTTAGGGATGGGACTGGGAGGAAATGGTGTTTGGTTTATGTGACGCACAGACGCACAGAATGTTTGTAGTATTGGTCTTCTGTTGTGGATTTAGAGCGAGTGTTGATCAGTCAAAATTGGCATTATAATAGGCAAACGAGAATAAAACGAAGTGTAAACTGTCAAAAAAGGAGGAACCAGCAATATCGACGAATTAGACAGATCGTCACAGTAGTCAGGGTTAACTTTAAGCCCTGCCAAGTTTAGGCTTCAGATATATTAGTGACAGTATCCTGCTTCGACATAATTGAACCTCAGGTCCATAAAGATCTCTAACACTGATCCCGAGTTTGGATAGAGATAGTGGCGAGCCTCAGTGGTTTTCTGATTACGAAAAACCCGGTCACTCGTCCTAGTGGGATGGTAAGGAACGTCAAATGTTCGAACTTTGAAAAGGCTTCAAAAAGTCGATGATGTTACCAATTATACTTCTTGAGAAGAACTTGGAGCAATCGTCTGAACTGGTCTTAGCGTCGAAAGAGGAAAGTATGAAATTTTTGATAGCAACATTCGAAAGTGAAAGCACACATGCACAGAAGGACAAGAGCGGCTCTAGAGATAACGAACCAAAGAGGAGGAAAGAAACGAACAAAAGAGGAGAGAAATCGAAAAGCAATAAAAGGTACTACTCCAAGGTACGTGTGTAGACAACAAGATCCGAAAATAAACAAGAAAAACCTTGTAGTCTCAGGCTGCGCTGATTGTTAAACGCCGAAGATAACCCAAATTCCCAAGAAAAGAAGAGACCCTCTAAACTGCTCTAACTATCGAAAGCCTCCGTAGAATTGGATACAACATTCAGTTGCTCGTACTGGGTGATCCCCTGACACCCTTTACCAACGAGCGGATTGCCACCTACCAGTAAGGTTTTAAATCCACAATTGACGATATATTCATACCGCATGTGATCCTGGAGAAAACCCAAGAAGTCCAGGTCGATAGTCACCACCTTTCTCTACATTTTAGGGCCACATGACGAGATGGTCTCTAAGAACTCATCAAAAGGCATCAAAACTCTTCATATTGTGCAAAATGACGACGAAAAGTTGTTCCACAAAAATGGGAAAAAATCTCACCAAGTCCTTTGGGGTCAAAAAAGGATTCACACAAGGTGATACTGTGTCTTGTGATTCCTTCCACACTGCTGTCAGCAGTGTGTCTCCACTTATTGGAACAGGATCTGCAAAAATGAGTAGAATTGTGGATTAGGCCAATACCGAGTACATGCTCAAGAAGAAGGAACACACAACATCACAGTAGACAGCTATAATAATGAAGTAGAAAGCATGTGAAGAGTGATGATGCCAATCACTGTTCCTTTGGGCTAAGAAGGCAATTGCTCGTAAGACAAAAAGCCCATCCTGCAGACACATAGAAGTTAACGAAGCCAAATGAGGATATCCTAGATCGTCTTATATGCAAAGTTCTTCGAGCGAGTTATTAGCTCAGATTGGGTTGATGGCCTTTAAGGAGGATTTTGACAAACGTTCTAGTTTTATTGCCGTGTGTCTGGAACGTGTAGTCAAACAGTATACCTAGGAAGGACTGTAGTTTTGTAAAAGTACACCCCTACTTAAGAAACCCCCTTGAACACAATCCTCTCTGCTTAGCCATCCAATCACGTTGTTCTAATATTTCGATTAAAATACCAAATAAGGCAAATCTGCTGATTTGCAAAATCCCACAAAATTACATCCAATCTTATAAATCAAGACCTGTGTTGTCTAGAGCCTCCCACGAAACGAAAATCGCATAAGTCGCAAACAATTTAATTTCCTTCATCCAATCATCACATATATCTCCAATTTAATTCTGACAGTAGAGCCCTCCCTCCGCGTCATATCCTTCAGTGATGAGCAACGAAACCCAGCCGCGCCGAGCCACAGACATCCGATAAAAGTAAAAATAAATTAAACACATTCGCATACAAATCGACAGACATACAGATCGCATATAAAACGAAAATTTTACAGTTGGATGATTGCGGTAAACCGAGATGTCGATGTCATATCACAAAAAATTCGAAGAACCGCAGCAAAAAAATAAGAAAAACCTCGAGATCCTGTAATAAAAATAAGTCTCCTACATCCGGAAACCAACCCTCGAGTAGTATTGCTTTAGGACACCCCAGCCAACCCAGCCACCCCACTCACACACGAACACTAGAAGGAAATTTTTATTTATCAAATCCTGCGGGGGATCCCTTTTTGCGGTTCCATTACAAATGGGGAAATATTGCGGAAAAAAAGAAAAAAAATATTAAATTAGGGATCCGCTTAAGGATGGTGTTGTCTTACAATCATCCCGCAATCGAATCAGCGATGGAGTGAGACTCCCAAGGACACCGGGTCCACAGGGGAAGAAGGAAAAACTAAAATTCCATTCTTTTCATCTGTTGTAGTCTAATTGGCAGGTACGAGCACTTTGGCTAATTGCAAATTGCGGCTAGAAACCCCCGGTGTTTTGTTAGAAAGCTCATTTTGCTATGTTGCCCCACGTGCCTCTAAGGAGCAATTATCCTTTTTTTTTGTCTATCTGTGCTTTGGTGGTTATTTTGCCTGCACTAAGAGGCATGAACGAGTTTTTCAACTTCTTCTGGTGAATGGTTGTAAACAAACGAATTTAACACTTCCCTGGGGGGTGATGCCTCGTTAGGTCGAGTGGACGAATTTCGAGTCCTGAATTAGCTGATATCGGCGCACGAGTTATTGTAGACATTAAGCGGTTGGAATTACTTTGGGCCATGTGGGAAGCTATTCTGTTGTGACTTGTAGGTGATTTATGGAAATGGCGGTCTAGACAAATCGATTGTCGTAGGACCTAGAAAAAGGTCGAAATTAAAAGGACAACGGTATAACCATTTATAAAGAGGGTTTCCCTTCATCAGGTTAGGTAAGAAGAAGGTTGTCAGATCATATGTAAGTCAAAACCTTGAAGACAGGATCATTTTAACACCTAATAGCATCAATAACTAATTCAAACTTCAGTATTCCAGAGGCTATATACATATGTACATATATGGGCCAGTGTATTGGTGGTCAAGTCAAGTGGTGCAAAGCCTTACACCAATGGAACTACCCAATACTCCATATGGCTGCGAGATTCTCAAACCACATCTACGCCTACGACTTCCAACAAAGACTGTCCACCATAACTCCACTGTACTAGCCAAGAAAGAGGCTTCTTAAGACGCTACCTAAAGAGTATTATAACTAGCCTTTTCTAAAAAAAAAAGTAGATGGTACTTGAACCGAGGAGGATACTGTCTAAACGAGGAGATTCTGATAAATAGTTTCATTTATTTAGGGAAGGAGAACTCCAATCATTTCAGAACATCACATGCAATATCACTGAGTCAAAAGCTTTCTGGTGTTCAAACAGATACTCTTCGTAAGCATCCAGAGACAGAAGACTTTGCTATATACTCATCTGAGCTTGCTCTCTTAGACTTTCAAACCACGGTAGTGTGTTTCAAGCGGAACCAATTGTAGAAGCAGTCTGCAAACTATCCACGAAACTGTACTTCAGGAAGTAGACTGACATAGACATCGGCACTTAGGCCGCTATGAAGGCCACCTCATCCAAAGTCATCACATCCAAATTGGTGAAACGATGAAAGGACGACTTCATAATTCTTTGGCTCCAGAGGTCCCCAAAATAGTAGGAAACGAACTTGCGAATGAATTAGGAAGAAGGGGCCCAACGGGATCCTGACAATGATCGTTACCACGGTTCTATCGCTCTGAGCACTTGCTAAATCTAACATAGAACAAGTCTTCGTGAGACTAGCCAAAGAAAAATGGAATCGAGGAGTTTCTTCTTGCCGTTTCTCCAGAACGAAAGGAACAGAACCAGGCAAATTCTAGGTCTTCAAAGGTCTCGACGGATTACCTCATCCTCGTCAGCATCTCTTCCAGATCACTTGGGAATGACGATGAATTTTTAGGAGATGATTGGATTGGACCCTGTGTATACATATATTCCTTAGCAATTGTAGACTGCCAATCGTCTCTTTCGTAGATAACCAAGAAGTTCAAAATGCTTTAACGAGTTGGTAGGGAGAAACTTTCTGTTATGACCCACGGGTATCACTATGGACCTATTGGCGGTCTCCGAAAGTGGCAAAGTGTATTGACGTTTCTAAGCTGGCAGAGCCATGTTGTCTGTCCTGATGTAGTCCTTTTCTTCCTCCAATGCGGGAAGCTTCCAAGCCTCTACACTTTTACTTCTCATTTATAATACATTTTCCAAACTTCAACACTGGATTCTAGCTTACATCCCTCATAAGGGATGCGGGAGAAACAGGCTGATCGGGACTCTATTTGACGACAGTCGAACTGACTTAACTAAGTCAGTAGCACAATACCCAATGAGTTAAATAATTGACAAGCTTAAGGACATTAGGACAATCCGACCATTTGGAACACGTCTGAATCACTGTAAAACATTGCAAGTCCTATTGGTCTGACAGATGTCAAAATAAATAAAAGGAATCGTAGAATAGTAGTAGTAGAACAGCTCGCAAGTAACTCAATAACACAGAATAGGTAGTACAAACGAGAGTACTAGTCCGAGTAACCCTAGTAATATGCATTAAAGAAAACCACAACACCAAGGAGATGCTAGTGCAGATAGCATGGAGATTCTCGATCTTGCATTTTCTACCGGGTTTTGTAAGTGGCCGTCAGATGAAGTTTCTCAATATCGAGAGAAGGCTTCCTATACCTAATATGTCTGTCACTGTCATTATAATCAGCTGCTAGCTCCCCCAAAACCATAGAACAATTTTGCCTCCCTACTTTGGGAATCAGTTTAAGATCATCTTACTATTGATACCAAACCAGGTTAAGTATCCTTAAAAACGATGGAAACGGGAATAAAAAGGAAATTCTTCTTCACTTCAAATTTTTCTTTAGACAGTCGGGAAGAGAGTATAAAGTGGGTCGTATCCTAAATTCCGGAGTCATACTCCATTCCAATTATACCCATCAGTACAACTGAAATGGCAATGACAATCCTTAGCTGGATTTTCAAACCTTCAAGGCAGCGTTTCTACTGCCAAATACACTGCTATACGTCTATCTTTAGAAACAAATGTGAATCCTGTTTGAAAATAGCATTCGAATAATACATACAGATAAAGCTTTTAAGGAACATTGAATATACTTATTAAGAGCACGTCTGTACTAAACGCCTGAATGAAGGAAACACGATAAGAAGCTCAACAATGCATTGAAAGAGCAAAACAAAAAATAAAAGACTCCTTCGCATTCGCTCAACAAGAAAGAGTCCTTGACAGGGTTATACAATCATTTTTAAATTTTTCCTCTCCACCTGGCAATATAGCAGTACCGATACTTAAACTCACAGTTGCTTGTCTCGCCAGGGCGTATGTCCTTTGACACAAAAAAGGAAAAAAACCCTGCGCCACCAGTCGTCTGAAAACAATTTAATTATTAATAAGCTCACAACCGAGTTATATGGAATTTATACTCAATCCTGCCCGAGTTACTACGTAATTCGAATTATTTAATTATACTTGTCCCAGAGGTACTTGAATCCTCTGATCGATATCCACCGGTTCATGGGCATATCCAAAAGACGATTACTCATTCAACATTAATACATATGTACCTGTAGAGCTATCGACGACGTTTGAATGTTGTGTAAGAAAATTTCATTCAATCTTTCTTCCATCGTCCTGCAGAATCCGAATCCGAATCCTTAATGCTCATTGTTATCGAGAAAAGGAATCACAAAAAAAAAAATATATATATTTCTGGAAAAGAACGAAGCACAGGTACGTTTCCAGGAAACCCACTTAGTTGGGAATAATTCCGATGGCAATAGCAAATCAGAAGAAGAAAAATTCATACAGAGTCCTGGCAAAATTGCTCACTTGGGACTTGAGTGTGGAGAAATTCATTCACAAAAATATCCAAGTATCCCTTTGTCAGCGAAGGTCGAAATAAGCCTAAGCTCATAACCAGGAATGTGGTTTCCTTTGAATTGTGATAATAATTACAATGATTTGGCCAAATTCAATCTCCTCTCCTCGCCATCCAGCAAGGATACATTGACGCAATGACTCGGTGGAATTATTGCAAATATTCAGCTAAACCAATTAGTTTCGTATCCCTAATGAATAATCTGTTTGCTCATTGACCTGATTAAATAATTGTTCGGCACGTTTTCGTAGCAAGCGTTTGCTTATCCTCGACGCAGGATGGAAGGAATAAATAAATTTTCGGCAAGTAACACGTAATTGCTGAGATTTCCTTCGACTGACCAATTATAGTACAGGCAGCAAACGAGCGGAAGTAATCAACGCCGGGACGCGTGTGTAAGTGAGTTCCTCAATCGGAATTTCTGCGTCTAAGATTGGTTTTTAAAGGAGCAGAGGTCCTGTACAGTGTGAACAGAAAACTTAATTTTATTAAAAGACACTGTTCCCTGAATGACATCTGGTTTGGTTTTCGATTTTTTTTGTTACCTGTGTGGGAGGGACATCACATCCTGGGGGATACCACAATTTATGACGTAATAGAGAGAAATTATTGGACTTTTCGTTCCTGGAATTTGTCATAACACCGCTTGGGTGGTTAATATCGATTGTTATGCGGAGATTTTTTCTTCTTTCTTTCCTGTTCGTCCTGAAGTTTTCTAGTAAAGAAAAAGGACTCGGTGGGAAGCTGTTGCCGGGCATTGTTAGTGGCGGCAACATATGTGTCTAATATTATGTTCGGCTTCCTTAAATTTATTTGTTGTATGAAATATTACTTTTGGGTGTAGTTGGGGTGGGGAATCTCTTACTTTGCGCAGGATGAGGGTAGACTTGCTTATTCAGTGTTGAAACGTGCCAGGGTTTCGTTTTTTTTTTTTTGGCATGGTTGTGGAAATTTTATGTTTCTCTGTTGCCAGTGGGGAATACCTATTTGGTGGGCTGGCACGTGCGCGACAATTTGAAAGGAAGAATAGGATTTTCTGTTTTTTATATTTTTTTTGTAAACAATTTTTGAGTATTTGGCTAAATACGGAGGACATTTGTGTGTGTAATGAAATGAAGACGGAAGCCTATTAAGTGGATGTTTGCATAACGTGCTGGAAACAAATGACTTAATGGCATTTGTGTTTCGAAAGAGAGGAAATTGAAATACTTCAGTCTTTAAGGTGAGGATTTAAAGGGATAATGACCTTCTAGTAGGTAACCGATAAGATGATGTAGGGAAGCTGAACGAATGCTGCATGTAAATCACAGTAAGCTCTGTATTTGACTCATTTGAAGGCTGGGAATTGGAGGAAGATGCCTATAACTCGTATATTGGGATATGAAGATAGAAACGCTTTCGTGAAAGGAATCTTAAAAATCAATCGATCTTCCGGTAGGAAATCCAAAAGGTGGATACAATCATCCTGATTCTTTGAGACAGCACTGAAGGATGAGATTTTGTACGATGCCATTCAGACGGTAGACGTTTACACACAAAAGTTGTCGATATATGCTCAATGTTTCTAAGCCTAACTAACACAATGTGTCTTTCCATCGTCGGTCTAATTAGCCATTGAATTGATTACTAGGGAATAGCACAGCGTGGAGATATACCCATGTACCATCCTGGGATGGATTTACTCTACTATCACGACCAATGATCATATATGTAAAAAATCCATGAGCTTTTGCTCATCAGCAATCTGGTCACAAGAAGGGTGACACTCAATCCCTTTTATATTATAGGGACCATGAGCACTTGGACAACTGGAGCCATGGAGGTACTATTGGAATTGACTCCTTTTCACTCCGTGGTGGACGAATGTGCAAGTAAAACGACTCTAACAATGATTCACTACTCAAAAGAACCATTCCTTACCTTTCCTGAAAGCGATAGTGCATAGAAGGTTAAACTTTCAAGAGAACTTTGTTACCAAGTTTGGCAATCTAAACGAATTCAATAAATAAAGCAATTATACCACAAGTGGTACACAGATGAATCAAGACACGACGAAGAAACTGGGGCAGGAGTATTCGGGCTTATACCAGTCTAAAAGAATATCGAAAGAAAAATTGTGATTTAACCATGTTGGATAGTCGAACTTGTATCATCGCATTCGATTCCTATGCCATTAAGTCTAAATTTCTACAGAAATACCTGGAAAACTTAAGGAGCTCAGTAGAAGAAAAATCGAGATCCTTTGTTGGATACTTGGCCATGTGGGAATAGAATGTAATGAAATTGCCGACTTCCTTGCAAGGGGCGGTTCACATATTTAAAGAAGAATTCAAGAAACTATTGTAAAAAGGAAAACAGGAGTAAGGTAAGCTATAAAAACTTCAAGAGCAACATATCGGCAAAAAATACAGAGCTTGCATCAGCATGAATAAGAATAACCTTCGAATGTAAATGATATTGTAGACTTAAGGAATACCTAAGGAAATTTGTATCTGGAAAAACTCTCTGCAGGTTCTGAAATGGGGAATACTAATTTTCAGATAAGGAAATGTGAATAGAGTCTCATTCTTAGACTCTGAAAGGAAATAGGTTAGAAAAAGTGTTTTTAATGCTTCATCAAACGAGGAGCGCTCTAATGCGGAAACAAATCCATCCAAGGTATAAGTAGGACCACAGGACAACAAAAGATATGAGTGGAACACACCCTTCTTTAAGTAAATTGGTTAGAGGTATGATATGGTTAATGGTGTGATAGTGGCCCTCATGAAGGGCATAAATGACTACGGGAACCATATCTCGATTAATTTCGAAACTTCATTTAGAACCTCTTCATCACTCTATAATATCACCAAACGTGGTCATTCCTGAATAGTTCAATGGCAGTCCAGTATCGTTGGCAGATTGCAAGTGGCAAGTATGGGAAATCCTTGAAAATATAGTAAAAGTTGTCAGGATATAAAACTTTTTCGTGAGTTCAAAATGTACCCACCGTTGCCTATATGCCTACCAAAAGGTTTTACCTATCCCACGATAGGTAGGGTAGTAGCATGACACATTATGCATTGAAAAAAAAAATGTCTAACTTTACAGTCGGCTCCGGTGGTAGTTGGGGCATTTAAATTTGCGCTAATCTGCCGAAAGGTGAATTTTTGTTTCAAAAGGGCCGTATGGCCGTTACGGTTTACCAGATGAATATATTTTTGCTCTGGCTACCAGCTTCCAAGTTCAGTCGCTTAACTCTGATACTAAATGACGATGTTCACATTACTGACTACAAGCATTTGTGGCATACCCTCCAAATCGTTGACTTGTTGCAGATGGTAGAAGTAAGAACGGAAAAAAATTATAAAATACAACTTAATCCAAAAAAGTAAAAGGTAAAAACAAAAATCTCTCCTGTTATACAGCTTATTTGTAAATACTTGTTTTGTCAAGACATATGTTACCTAACTCAAACCACATGGTTTGCAAATGTCAATACTCCTTCTATGGAATAGTACCTGCCTTGTCCAAAACATGTGTTTACTTATGTTTCCTCATCATTTAGCATCATTAAACTGAATGCATGACGTAAGTCTATTGTCATGATTGAATAATAAATCATCTATTGTATGCACACGAACTGAGATATTCATTAACCACCTCCAGGTCAAAATATTTTCATGTTTACATGAGTAAACTTGCCTGAGTCAAACTTAATTGACACATTGTGGAACCGGAACCAACACGAGAGGATCAAAAAAGCTCGCCAGAAGACAATATGGTTAATGATGGATTCTACTAATCTTGTGTACTACGAGTATATTCCAATCAGATATTCACTATCATAAGACACCTGCATCACTTATAGGTTATGTTTAACATTTTCCTGTGACAGCATAGGTATATTCGTAAAGTAGAACTAAACTTTACATAACCCATTCACCATACGGCTATCTGATCTCGTGTCCCGTTGCTACGAAAGCCATGCGCTTGAATCCCTTTACAAGGATTCAATGTCTAGCATGTACAGTTATATTTAAACCGACCTCCGCCTTGAAGCGAAGCTGAGACTTTGCACACGCTTCCATCAAACCACGACGTAGAAAAGTATCCAAATCGAATACTGAACCATCACATCACAACCCACGCGGACTTCAGTCTCAGCCTAGAAAGAACTGGACGAATGATGAGGTCATAAATCTAGGTTTCTATTTTCTTCTTCGCGGATGGCCCAAAAATAGGTACTGGCTCCAGACAGCCAATCACCCACCTTATAAAGCATCCTACTACGCGAACGTGTTCCAAGCGAAGATTCACGGAATCACCGAATCCTGCCGGGACCTATCTCTTCTGCACATCAATGAACATATATATTTCTATATAGACAGCCAAGGAGCCACGATGATGGTTGTGCATCACTTCCATTCCAACGAAATGAAAACTGGCCAAGAGATGTCAAAAAGAATTCGAATACCTAATCTCGAGTCACGGCATAACCCGCTGTTGGATTCCAAGATGTAAAGGCCTCAACAGGAATGAAATGAAGCTCCGGCTTGCGGAGTCTACAAATCAGCGCAGAAAAACATCGCCTTAGGTGGCCCGCAGAAATAGAAGAGGGCCTCAACCGACTTGGAGTGTAGAGCTGAAGGCAGTGAGCTAAGGACCGAACACCAGACTAAGTAAGTAAGCAACGATGGTCACTGCACTTAAGAAAAGTTAAAAATAGCTCAGCAGCACCTTCTAAAGGTGTTTAGACAGACATATGTCCACATGTAAGCCACTAGATGCTTAGTATCTTCGAAGAAGTTAATCATTGATTGCTTCCACCAGTGTAATACACCTCGTTGTGTCTCTATTGTGGCTATGGTGAGCCAAAAATACCTACACGTCTCAAGGCAAAGAACCCAAGAAAGCCCCAACCCTGAACAACCCATTGAGATAAATCTTTTTGTAAATGTTAATTCAAGGACATTTTATCCTCCGCCACAACAGAAATTACCTCACTCAACCTCAGACAAAGTAATTTCCCTACAAAAGCCACTTAATTAAGTTACGTGACGCATTAGATAACAGGGTACCCTGTAATGCGGGTTTTGGATTTGCAATTAAACACACAATTGTTTTGAATTCTAAATAACCCCGCCGCCCTCGCCACCGGCCCAGGATGATTATTCTCGTTTTATCCTTTTTTTTTTGCTGTGCTTCCTTCCAACTACCCACCCGAATTCATTATTTAAACAGCGCGTGCGGAGGCGGACGACAAAATGCCAACGCTTATTCAGCTAATTAACTTCCATTCATTCGTTCATTCCAATTCGTACCTACATAGAGGAAAATTTATGGCCGGAGCCTTAAAAAAGTCAACGAAACCTTTAAACTACACGCCACAGCACGCAAAACGCAGCACGCAGCATGCCTCTTGTTGCCACTACCGCCATTATCCTTTCTGGGCAAAAATTATTATTTATCATCGGCATCTGCAAGGCAAGCATTTCAGCACAACCATCATGTTGTGCTCCAGCCGCAGACGCTGTAATGGCTTAGAATGATAATGATGAGGATCCTTTTGTTTCTATTGCCCCCTCCGCCCCAAGGAAGTTGTAATAAAACCGGCGGCTGTAGGGAAGGAAGTAAACACTTCCACCACCACACCCTCGCCTGCACGCAATATGTTACAATGCTTCATCCTCATCGGCACACTCGAAGTCCTTTTGTTTTATTTTTTTTTTCAAATTACCTTCTGGAAGTTAATCTTGCAAAAGGATAATAATTTATTGTCTTGTTATTCTCTTTCAAACTGTCATACTTGAAATTATCCTGTTTTTTATGTGCAAACTTTACAGCTTTATATCCTTCAAATAATGATGGAGGAGTCTACTTAATTTTCTTGTTCTCCCATACCACGGGCTTTTCGTTTCCCTTTCGAGCGAGCTAGTTCATAATGCTTATGGAAGCAATTTAAATCCCTTGTGACGTACATTACCTAACCCTGCTGGCTGTGGTGAAAGGATAACTGCGTGGTATGTATTTGCTCTTTTTTACTGGAGCAACAAAAGACGAAAAAAAAAGAAATGAAAAACAGAAATTATAATGCTTTGGGCAGGGATTTCCTGCATAATTTGAATTTATATCGAATACTTGGAAGGATTAAACTGGGTGGCTGGCCGACCACCTACTCCTTTTCTGTGTTGCGTCCACCATTTGTGGCAAAAAAAAAGGATAATTAGATGTAATTATGCCCATGGGAAGCTTGTGTTGAATTAATGAGAAAATTGGCAAAATTTAATTAAGCGCCTTTTAAGCAAATTCCACTCTTGAACTACACGCTGTGCAGCTTGAGTTGGTCCTTGTTAAAGGAAAGGTTACAGTTTGTTAGACTCCACAGGAGTTATGGAAACAAGTTTTCGTAAAAGAGTGGGCTGAGCTAACAATAGAAACAAACCTACACAATTATGTATTTTGTGCGAAATTCGTTCTTTTAAGTTGGAATAAGGACCTGAACCGAGAAATGATGTGACAGATAGGCGGATATGTAGTTTAACTGTAGTGGAAATATTGAGGTGGCTGAGGGCCTAAGACTGAAACTTCTATAGTGGACTTTATTAGATCTATGACACCGAATGATCCTCGGAACTATAGAGTTAACAGAATGATACTGACCCTTCAGATTGAAGGTCGAGTTCTAACAACATAAAGAAGTCTCGGTTATGAAATACCAACCCAGGATGATTAATCTTCTTAAGTGGCAAACCCATCTGGTACGTCAACGGTCTATGACTTTAAAGATGCTGTGAATAGCCAAAGCGAAGACCGGAAAAAAACCTTAGCATGACTGGAGTAGCCAGAGTCTAAAAAGAGCAGCCGAGTGACAGACTCTCCGCTAAGTAGTCGAAACAGGTAGTTACAGAACATCAGATCTCACAAACTGAAGAGTATGATCCCTGAGCCTGAAGATCTCAGATCTTGCAGATCACTTATATGATTTCCGTAAACCATGCTCTAGAAAAAAAGTCATCGGAAGAAGACGATAGAACAACACCGTGCGGGAACTAACCTCCAGATGAAGAATTTTAGAAAATTGTTACTTCTTACTCCAGGAATGATAGAACTCCCGTTCTAGTGGCGTATTACAGGTGGCGTTCCTCAAGGCTGCATACTAGACCCACTACTAATGCATTTAATATATGATTACGTCCTCAGAGTTAAGTAGAACTCCGAAATCTTCAGAAGTAAATGGCTTCGATGACGACATAGCAATAGTTTTAGTAACAACCTTCTTGAGGACCTAGGAGTCCACGACTGGAATGCTCCAGGACTATCTAGTACTTATGGGCTTACAACTTGCAGAGGAAAAGTTAGAAGAACTCCTAATCACCAGCACGCAGGACATGACTACAATGAGAGCAATCGTAGTCGACCATGTTTTAGCTTTCAAATCAGAGTTGAAGTATCAAGGCTTACGACTGTCCTGGTAAGAATTATGCTAAGGCCATGGACCGAAATCAATACTCACCTCCACGGAATGAAGAAATAATCCCTTCTCCTAGTGTAGAAGAGGTTGGTGGCGGTTTTAAAAAACTGAAGAACTATAAGGCCACTAGCTCCGACAGCTTACTGCCTTGGTGAGCCTCCTCATTTAGCAGACATACTTAAATGCCATGCATAACCTCATATCCAATGGACTGCGAGATCGTCTAGAGCTTGTTTTGTAGGACACTAGTCAGAACATACTTATGAGACTTTTGGCCCGATAGATCCTCTATATGACAGCATTCATCATCTGGAGCTGTACAAAGTGATGGTTGAGCTCGGAACTCGGAATCCCAACAAAACTGATTCAACTACATATACTTTGGAAGCAGCTTTTCTGAACTTAGTCAAGCGTACCACGGGTTTTGGCAAGGTGATGGCTTTTTTTTAATCACGCTCTGGAGAAGATGGTATTTAGAGCAGATATTGACGCAAAAGATACTATCATTACGAAATCTGCTTAGCTTCTGGGATAAACAGACATGTCATGACCATCATTTGTCGAGCCCATCGTGTTCATGAAAATTCGAAGGAATGAGAACAAGACAAAATAAAAGCTACAACTTTATGGCAGTTATATGGTCACCACGACAACCTAGTGGTTCAAGATTCTTACTTGGAAATGTCTACTCTCTTTGGCTCTAATCCTCCCACTTCTCGCAGCAAATCTTGGATACTTTAGTAAGAAAAATTATTACTGTCAACTAAGCTGTACAGAGATCAGGATGTGGTCCAAAAGATCCTAGCTCCCAGCGAAATTTGAGGACATATATTCCCATGCATATCCAAGGCATAGATCTCACCACACTGGGTAAGAGGTATCACAAATTTTCAGGACTCAGATTAAACAATTCCGAGAGAACTTAATTCAAAAGCTAAGGACCATAAAATGTTTGAAGAAATAATATAAACGGATGTGTGGGCATCCACAGTGTGTACGAGTCCTTTAGTCAAAGTTAATGTTAAAAGCGTTTGGAGAATCGAAAACGATCCCCTAACCCTTAAAAAAGCCCACCTCATGAATAAAGTATTTTACCATTCAGAGTGTACCTACATTTGCTGACCCTCCTGGCAAACTGAATATATCCTTTCAAGCGGTGTGTCACTGTCATTAAATGAAGAGGGCAATATTGCATGACATAACATGTAATAAATTCGATTTAATTGTCCCATAAGCAAACCTGTAATTACGGCCAGTAAATTAAACATTACCTACATACCGCCCAATGTGAGACTCTAAGGATATGGACTGTAGGTTGTCGCCGCCGCCGCCACGCCACCGCGCCGCTAGAGGCACTTCAATGTAAATCGCCATAAATTACCGTGAATTGGTTTGGTAATTAGCCACAGTCACCACACCTGAGTGGCCTGTCATGTACTAACTATCATCAATTTGTCAAATATTGACGAATTAAATTGTTACCTATCGTAATGGACATGAATAGGACATGCAATTTATTTTATGTATGTTATCGCAAGGATATCTCTAGAGAGACAGGGAGAGTACTCTGCAATTGTAGGCAGGTTTGGGTAGTGGGAACCTAGGCGTATACGTAACATTATTTGCATGTCACCATACCTCTAACACTGTGTCCTTGGAGATAGACAGATAATATCTAGTCAACACCCTGTAAATCGCATCTGATTGTATTTCAATTTCGAGCGCAACCCTCGCCACTTGTGTCCATCTAATTACTAGCGAGTGACTTAAATAATGAAGCTCGTTATCCGATATCCTTGCACACGCAATCAGTGCCATAAATTAGTATTCAGTTCCGCACGGCGGCTATCCTGTTGCAGGACTGGAGGGGATATGTCCCGGTACCACCTTCGTCGCATATGTTGCGTTGATTTATCTAACATCAATCTGTTGCCAGCACACACGAAAGTATAGCTTCTCCGTGTCGTGTATAATTAGACCAAAATTTATGGCATATTGCGTGACTTGATTATCCTTCTCAGCTTGCACTATGTCCTGTGTACACTTCCTTTCTCGCATTGCTTCCGCGTCCTTTCATTTTGAATTTGCATGCACATGCAATTTTGGTTAAAAACCAAAAAAGAAACTACACCCACACCTGCTTCGAATTCAAATAAGGACATACGCCAAAATAATGTAAAGGATTAAAATACATATATATACATCCATGTGAGGACATATAAAAATGTCTGAGAGATGGAAGGTGGTGGTGGGTGGCAATCGCTGTAAATGTAAAACGAAAACACGCATTCATGTGTTGAATGAATGTCCTATCCGAACAGGTCACGGTTGGTTAAGTCTTCGAGGGTGGCGCACATACGAATCGACTGCGGATGTCCTCCGGATAGGATTTTCATTTCATTTATTCATAATGGAAATGTTAACGTGTACGGACTTAAGCACAGGGTGCGGCAAGTGTCACGCTTTTATTTTGCTTATAACTTTGTTTTGGGAATTAAATATATTTTTTTTTTTTTGTATGTAATTCTATATATGATTATTTTACCCTTTAAAGCTTTTACCATATTTTTTTTAAAGGCCAATATTTAAATCTGCATTTACTTGGCAACAAAAAAATAAAAGAGTCCTTGGTATGTACGTTCATCGAAAAAAGGTGACAAACAATTCACACCTTTAAGCATTGCAACTCGAAACAAGAGTAAGAGGGAAGAGTGTGGAGCCAGAAAAAGGGAGGATAAGAAGACTCTGCGTAAAAAGAAAAGGATCTATGCAGTCTCCGAGATCAAGGACATTATCTCGCGTTGGCGAAAAAAGTGGATTCCTAACTCGAAAGACGAAATGCATGTTCTTGCAAACATAAATCCTGTTGGAGGATAAGTATGAAAACAGAGCAGATTTTGAAATTTTTCGAAAGAAAACTTTTCGTCGAATTTTCGGCTATAAGCGAAAAAAGATAAATGGACGAGACTATACGATTCCGAGCTCAATGAGCTATACCAAGGTGTGAATAGAGTTGAAAAAATCCAAACTCGTCGACTGAATTGGCTCGCCAACATCGAGAGAATGGACAATCACGGTGCAGCAAAAACGATCTTCGAATCACAGCCCCCAGGTCCGAGACCTCAACAAATTGACGGTTAAAGGATAAGCAACGTATTCTGAATTGATTGAAGGAAATGGAAGACTGCCGTGTCTCAGATAGAGACAGATCATGACCACGTTACAAAAATTACGAATCGAGTACGGCGCATCCGACGGTTCTGATAGTATGATAGTATGCAGAGTTCAGTGATTATTGGGTCAGGACAGAATTATTGCATTCTTGAAGTATTACAGAAAGGCTACTAGAGAGTGAAGACCTCCTTTGAAATACTGATTAGATCTTTTCTAAAATCCTAATCATACCAGTCAGAGGCAAAAGCAACAATCTTCGAGTGACCTCAGTTTGATTCTATTCACAGAATATGGACGAAAAGATGTAATGACGAATCAGGAATCAGGTACATATAAATGCATAGACTGTCAGGACAAATAGCAACAACGATCCCACTTAGGGATGTACATACACGAAACGGTTGGATCTTAAGTAGCTACTCTTACAACTAGTCATACAAATCTATTAAACGAGTTTTCAAAATCATTAAATCAAAATGAACCCAAGAAAAAAATAAAGTGTACGAGTACGTACGGCCCGTACTGGCATCGTAATGCTATAAGTGTATTATTTTATTAGGATTAAAGTCCAAGTCTTGCTCTTCCCAGTAAAATAGGCGTGGCATTCCGCGTTTCGATGGAATAATAGTCATAACATTGTAGGAGTTTTCTCAATATTTTGTTTTTAAAAAAACACCTTTAAAAAGTGGGCGTGGCGAGATAAGGTGTTTGAGTGAATTATAGAAAATTTTAACGCCTATTACTTTGCTTAAATAATTTTTTCTCAATTTCTAGTAAAAATTTTTAAAAAAAAATAAAAGTGGGCGTAGCAATTCCAAAATTTGGTATGCCATTATTTTGCACTTGTCCTTTAACCTAGAAATATTAACTTTTAGCCCAATCGCCGAACAAATACCCGAGAAACAGCTGATTTTCAATATTTCCGTTATTTGAATTTTTCGTGAAAAACGTGGTATGCCACCTCATAGCATATGCCCAAACTAACCCACACATCAAATTTTATCGAAATCGTTAGAGCCGTTTTCGACAAAATCTATTTTAACTGAAATCGGGCTCAAGTAAACTACCCTTAATTTTGAACCTGAATTTTAAGTCTCCTACCATTTATGTCTGCAAAAAGTTTAAGAGTCATACTTGTTTCATAGAGAAGCATAGACATTTTCGTACTAGTGTTGCAAAACCACCAAATATCTCCATCTGACTTCGCGTCCAGGAATATTCACAATATGTGAGCCATCCAACGAGTTCTGATGAAAGATTTGCACATTTATGCATACAACAGAAGTTTCATCAGCTGGATACTGAAATAATACCAAGTTGATGCAAACTTCCACCTCAACTGCCACATCAACAACAAGAATTCTCGGATCTGAGGTGGGAAAAGCAGTTTGTTTTCGCATGCAGGCAAGAGGGATCATCAGACCGTGCCTCCCTAACTCTCAATAACGATCGTTATTGGGGCTAGTTGACAAAAAGTTTTTACGACCTGCCACACCACATGGAAAACCAGAAGGTGTTTCTAGGTAAGGCATGTAGAAATCAACATAAGATTCAACAACTCGGGAAAGGAATCTTCTCTAATGTCTAAGAATCCATTAGTCTTTGCAGAGAGTTTCTTGGTGGTCCTGATTTGCCTGCCAATATGGACCAGTGGGACCTATGTACGTAAAATATCCCATTTGAGCTTCAACTCAAGACTGGATTTTCTTTAGTAAAATGTATTCGATGTTCTGTCCAAACGAGTGGTTTACTCATCATTCTACGACTGAAATGGTTCCACTCGGCGATTTTAAAGTTCATATCATTGAAGGACGAGCTGAAATCACTACCCGTTTCATTGGGCTGAGGGAAGAGCCACGAGAATGCCAATGTACGAAAATAACAGAGATATCTTTCTTTCATTAAAATCAAACTTTCACTTGTCTCTATCTTCAGGAAATTTAGAAAATGATTGCATTCCGAAGTTGATATTGAACGATAGGATATCTGACTGGGAGGAGCTTTATGATAGTTTTTCCTGCGCTAACGTTCTATTTCCGTCTCTGAAGTGATTCTTCCCCGAATCGATCTACGGATTCCGCACTCCACTTGCTTCTGCTACCAAGAACATAGTATTGCTGGGTCACAACATGAAAGTGGAACTACCACTCACAATCAGTTTAAAATACTAAAATCGTTAATTTCCCTCCAATTGTGAACTTAGATGCCATGCGAAGCAAATTCCCGTGGAATTATTTCCCTGCATCATTTCCTTAACCAATTGAACATCAAAATGGTAAATGGGCGAAAGGGAGCACCAATCATAGTTTTTAAGAAAAAATACACAAAAGTAGGCTCATGTATGTACCTTTAAATCTTACTTAAAACGACCTCTAAGAAAAAAAAAACATACCCCATTCCAGTAACAGTGTCTTAAAGCTACCTAAGGTCTTTCATAAGAGCTCTGTTTGTGAATATAAACTTTAACTCAGAAGAGTTTAAGCCGTGTTTAGATGATGTATCATTAGACATTCCTCTATAAAAGCTGGAGTACCACAGAGTTCTATTTTTACACCAATTGTTGTCCTTCTCCATATTAATGACATGATAGAGTCGACAAATGGTAGGATATTTAGTATTGCTGATAAAAGATACAATAGACTCTTACTTAACCTAGACTCACATGAACTCAGAGATATGACAGAGGAAGTAGGTGGACTTGGGCCGTTGTGTAGTTTCTTTCTTCTTCACGTGTTAAGGGGGCGAGAAAAACAATGTACATCTTGGGTTTTGAGCTAGAAATTCGAATCCAGTTTCGGGATCATCTGGTAAATACCCAGGAGCAAAAGTTTTTTTCGGACTCTGCATTGAACAGTGGACCCCTTCTATTCGTCTGCAGAATATAAAAATGGTTGTGAAAAGCTATGCCCTGGGTTCCAGGTCTACTCCTTGTATCCTGCTTCCCGGCAACTCTCTACCTTTCTTCCTACTATGCATATTCCTATATTTCATAGCTGAAGGACACACAAGTAGTAACTTGTATCCCGAATCGGGTCTAATGAGCAGATCCTTTGGAATATTGTTAAGTCCCGAAAACCATCATAAAAGGTTGCAGTTTTGTACGAATGATGCTCTTACAGATGATATTCTACAAGCCAACCACTATCTACGCCAAGGACAGGCCGCTGATTCTCAATTCTTTGAAAGGATCTCCCTTACTAGTTCTGTTTAAATATACTTTCGTCACACCCTGTGCAATGTAATATTCCAGTATTTTAAGGAAACATACGCCAACGGATGGTGTTACGAAAGTTATGCTTTGCTTTTAAGGCAACAAATTCAATTTAAAGAAGGTGAGAGGTTTTTGAAAATAAAATTCCACTCTAATAGAAAAAAAAACTGTGTGTCCCCATGGTATTACTAAGTCCATCAAGGACAGTCATTGTAAGACGCCCTAAAGTGGTCAAACAAACTTATTGGTATCCTTCACGGTAATGACCACTGAAAATAGAATTCCTACGTACAGGACCTCCTTACGAGAGTATGTATGTGTGAAGAAACCACACGATTTCACAAATAAACACCTTCTCAGTATGACTTTGTCATACACGTCCCTAACATGATAATGTTGATCCTGATCCCCCCATGCTGGGGGAACACAGCCACCGACTGTGTATACAGCCCTACATCATCCAGTTCCCTTGGCAATCTTTCAGTTTCTGACCAAAGACACCCCAAGTTTACATTTCCCTTCTCATGGCAACAGAACACCATAACCGCAGGATTGTATTATTCAAAAGTTCCATTAAATGTGGTTTTTATCATTTACAGTCTGCACCACTGTTCGCAGCCGCCCCCGGTGCCTAAGTACCGAAGTAATTTCCTTTGGAAACTTCGTTTTGCAAAATGTTTCAACATCGTTGAACGGGGTTAACGAGGATAAGCTAAGCAAAATTCCCACTTTCGGTATTTTCGGAGGACATCTCACAGGGGATAATCCTTGAGAGTTACAGAGCGAGATGGAGAACAGTTGTTTTCGGTGCCAAATCGTTTCGTATTCGTGAAGGGCTAGGGGTGTTGTGGAAATAACGCGCATAGAAATTACCAAAGGAAAAAACATTAGGGCGGATGTGCAGTGGTTTTTTGGAGTAGGTTAAGGTTGAAAGTCGTTAAGGAAGTTGGTTGCAAAGGTTAGAAGCACATATATAATTTGGTTGGGGTTTCCTGAGATGGCAACGTGAGATAAGGCTTCTCAGACTGAAGATGTACGAAGCAGCTGTCGCTGATGCGGTACAAGTGCAACCATCTGTCCGATTAGCATTTCAAATAACACATGCACAGCGTTTTGTGTGAGTTTCTTAAGCTGATGTTCTAGTCGGTCCTGTCACCGTTCACATTTTTACATTGCACCCGACCTTGGAGAAGACAGTGTGAAGAGAGAAGGACTATTTCGGATCATGCCCAACTTTAATATTCCAGCTGCAGTGATAAGATTTATCAGGATGAGGTTGAACAACGCTCGCTGATACCTCAAAATCGGAAAGGATTCCGCTGATACCTTCGACGCCATAAGAGCGTTGGGACAAGGTAACACTTGAGTGTTGTGCTAGAAAAGGTAGCATATCAGGCCCAGGCTATTACATCCGACACTATTTTTCAAATAACATCGACGTCATAGGACAATTGAAGCGAGCAATTACTGATCCTTTCACTACCATGGAGCCTGGAGCAATCAGAGTAGGACTAGGCTTTATCAAGGACAAGTCGAAATAACCGATTTCGACTCCCATCCTAGACTGAGTAAGATCGAGACAATCGAGAGAGCTCATCAAACGATATCAAACGTAGATCGCTGTTTCTTGGGGGCGAGTAACAAATTGAGGAACAAAGTCCTATCGAGCAGAACCAAGGGAGCGCTGTTTTTCCGGCCCTGTTTCTTGGCACCCATGATGCATTCCAAACGATGGTTCTGTGCAGGATTTATGGTCCTGTAAAGATGAGGAAAACGTCATCTGGCTAAGAAAACAGAACCAAAAGTTGTACGTGCTGTACAGACACATGAGTGTCTTTTAAAAATATGTATCCAACGGTTAAGATGACCGGATGATGAACATCAAGGCAAAGGAACCAAGAAGCCAAACCAGATCTCCATCGACTTGCTGCACGAGATTGGATACAGTAGGCCTTAAGTAGGCGTGCGTCGTAAAGTATAAAGCATCAAATACCTTCCACCAAAGTGGCAACACCAACACCTTAGAGGCAGGAACACAATGAACATAAAGGTTCACAGATCGCATTAATCCTCATAGTACAGGACAATTAGTCTCAAAACGATTCAAGGACTATATAACATCAATGGATACAGCCAAAGTTTTCCTGCATAGCATTGTAATGGATTGATTTTCGGAGATGTAAACGGAGCCTTTGTGAACTAACGAGCACCCAGACAAGACACAAGAGTGATGTTCTTTATAAAGGCCTGTGTATATCATTAGTGTCCACTGACCACCGTAATGGACGTAAAAGGCTATGTCTTCGTAACCAAAGTCTTGACCTCAAAAGGATACCATGGAAATGCTCAAGGTCTGCGTCGGCAAGCGATTTAAAGAAGGTTGACAACATCACGAGGTTGATGTGTACAACCAACGAATATTTAGAAGGTTCCATGGTTGTTGGAGT
This sequence comes from Xylota segnis, assembly GCA_963583995.1. Classification (NCBI taxonomy): domain Eukaryota; kingdom Metazoa; phylum Arthropoda; class Insecta; order Diptera; family Syrphidae; genus Xylota; species Xylota segnis. The sequence continues at coordinate 9,985,336 of OY757238.1, read as the reverse complement.
ACCTAACATATTCTGTTAAAAGAAAGTACCTCCAGACTAACAATGAAAAGAACTCAATGCCATGACATCGGCAGTCTGTCAATTGATCACCAACTATTCATTATAGACTTCAGTTAGTTAAGGGCACCCCTACAGAGAAACAAAGAGCCAACCAAACTTCCACCTTACATAGGCACTCTGTACACTTCGGGCTTCGTTTCCCAAATCAGTCTTGCCTCCAACCGACAAATGAACAGTCGTGCCATTCTAAACAATGGAATCCGCCCAAATACGCTTTTCTATTCATTAAAACCATTCTGTACGAAAAATTGCTCGCTCTCCGGCAGTCAGAACTACACAACCACCGATCGCAAGCCTACGGTTTAACTATTTCGTTTTATATTCCATAAAACAGCAAATGTATCTCCGGCATACTCGACTACAGTTAAAATTCCAATCATTCCCCAGCCTGTCTCTAATAAATCTCCACACCGCGCTGCCGATTTTTCTGTATTCTACAGCAGAAACCACTCGTCCTGTGCTACGAAAACAATCCATTCTCTACACATATCCACTCAAAAAAAAACAAAACAGGATACGAAATCCAAATAGAATAATTCCGACATCAGCCCCGGAGCAACTATTTTCACATGCGAACGTGGGAACGTGCATGCCTCGGTGTCCTGGCTGAGTTTTTCAGAATGCCTTCACAAGTATGCAAATTCGAAAATATTTTAACATATTAGTTGAAAAAGATGAACCCCGGGGCTGCACAGACTGATGTTCCGTAGTGACAGATGTTTACATCAGCAGGGGGGGTGCGTTGCAAATAAAAACCAATTTACATTTGGAACTTCATCCCTGTGCAGCCAGCACTCATAAACGTGAAATGTGGGTCTGCACACACCCATCCTTCCCCATTTATATTCAAAAGTAAAGTAATTTTGTGTTCACCAGTATTTGCATTGCACAAAAAGAGAGAGACAGAGTTGTTGATGCGAAAATAATTTCCTGTAGTAAATATGTTACGTATTCGACAGAGGGTCCTTGGGAGGGTGGATGGCATCGATGTTTTGTGGAAGTCAAGGGGAATGAACTGCAGCTTCCTTGTCGGAAATGGTGTCGAAAAAATCATGTTATACAGTAAAAAATTTAAGTTTATGTTTTGGGGCTGGTAGTACTAGGAATCCTGACATGTTAAGTGGAGCTGATGACCTAGATTTTACTATTCAAATCTAATAGTCTAAGACCCTCTTGAAAGGTTATCTTTGTGCAGAGGGTGGATGAAGTTTCAGGATATTTCAAATATTTGAAAATTTAAAGACCTGAGCTTATCTATTGCAAGCAAGGGAGGTGACAAGCCAGGGTGTTGCAACTACCAGTGCCTTGAGAACCACACCAACAGCAGGAGTTGGTCTCACTAGACCTTTGTGTACAAAAATCGCCAGTTACAAGCGTCCTAACAGACTAAATGACGCTTTATCTTGAGTTTATAAGTCCTTTTAGAAACCTCTATCAATATAAGTAGAGGGGAATGGAAAAGAAGAGAAAAACCAAGCCCAAAGTTACAGATGTTTATACTGGACATTGGTGTAGGAAGAGGTATATTTTCCGATATCTAAATCAGTCAGCCTTCCAAATTTTCATAAAGGCACGTGGAAACCCCACATTAGCCCGCAAACCTTAATAAAAGGTACGACAGACTTAAATACTAAATTAGAAACTATGACTTATAGTAAAGTAGGATGTTGAAGGACATCGAGTCTGAAGCTGGAACTGTTAACGTTTCTGCACAATTGGAATGATTGGTTCATTAGAGTCATATAAGGTACGGTGGACCGGAAGATAGAACAGACGAGACCACCGTAGGTATACAAGTTGTAAAGAGATGCCGAATCAATAGAAACTGAGACCAATCGAGGATAGAGAAGAATGATGAATTGATGAAGTTGAAGGCGGTAAGTAAAAGATCTTAAAAACTCAACTTAACTCAAAGAAAGGCATTCCCGAATCTTATCAGAAATATTTGCTGACGGGCGAACCATCCGACTAGGACGTTCAAGAAGGGCTCAAAGAAGGGTTCACTTAAGGGTCAGAGAAATCATTGAACCATCGTTTGAAAAAAGGTTTTGGAAGAAGGTTAGGAGGGTGTACATGGGTAGGTGAATGGAAGAATCCACAATGAATTATGTCAGTGCAAATCCATTATGATACCAATGCGGAGAGATATATGTATATTGCCCATACTATCCAGTAGATTTGATAAAGATTCTTCCAAGTCACGGAGACGTTTAAGTTTTGTTGAAGGAGACAGTAGTCCTTAAGTGAAGACACGGTTCTGAATATTTTGGTGTTAACAGTGTAGACACAACTTAAGTCCGGTTCAAAGGATATTCACCGAAAAATTGTTGAAAAAAAGTTAGCAATGGTATTGACATAATTGAAAGGATCGCTTAGTAGATTTGTATTCGCAGTATTATGGTTGAATGAAGGTAAAATGCTAGTTAGAGACCCTAAATGAGGCAACAGCAGGTGAAGATACAACTTTTCCATTGGAGTTTGTGAAGTGATGTAGAGACGGACGTAATGTTCTTGGAAAACAGGATGAGATTAGAATCTGCTAGATTTTTTATCATGAAGGTATACCAAGAGAATGAAAGGGCTTATGAAATGCCTGAGTGAGGCATTGTATGTGGTCTGAAGCAAGCCGATCGCACGATGAATACGAACACATTTTCGGACACATGCATAACACAGCTGTGCTCAAAGCTGTGAAGTCATTTGAAATGGAATCAGTATCTGACAAGCGCTGGAATCCTACATAATAAATTATCAAAATGGATAGGAATTGCCACACAATACTCAGGACGCTATGTACGCAGAATGGAGTCAGATTATGAGTGCCACGACCCTGCAATATAGAGGACAAAGCAAGGGCCGACGTTTTGGCCAAAAAAGCATCCAATAAAGGCGTAAAACTTCCAATCTTAGTGGCTAAAAGCATTATTCTCGATAGAATCATTTGTTTGGCGGAACTTAAATAGTTCAACTTAGAACGAAATAGACCTTGTTGTCTGTTTCAGCTCAAAAAAATCTGCGGAAATAATAACAGTAAGTATGACTCGGTTAGGAAAAAAATAAAGTGCACGACTGGGTCGTACGTACTTGCACCGTAATGCTATAAGTGTATAATTTAATCAGGATTAAAGTCCTAGTCTTGCTCTTCCCAGTAAAGTAAGCGTGGCATTCCGCGTTTCGATGGAATAATAGTCATAACATTGTTGGAGTTTACTCAATGTTTTGTTTTTATAAAAATGCCCATAAAAAGTGGGCGTGGCCAGATAGGGTGTTTGAGTGAATTATAGAGAATTTTAAGGCCTATTACTTTGCTTAAATAATTTTTTCTCAATTTCTAGTAAAAATTTTGAAAAAAAATAAGTTTTATAAAAGTGGGCGTGGCATTCCAAAATTTGGTATGCCATTATTTTGCACTTCTCTACATATAACATTATACATTATAACCTACAAATAATAATTTTTAGGCCAATCGCTGCACAAATACCCGAGAAACAGCTGATTTTCAATATTACCGTTATTCGAATTTTTCGTGAAAAACGTGGTATGCCACCTCATAGCATATACCCAAACTAACCCACACATCAAATTTTATCGAAATCGTTAGAGCCGTTTTCGAGAAAATCCATTTTAACTGAAATCGGCCTTAAGTAAACTACCCTTAATTTTGAGGTTAGAATGAAAATTCAAATTTCGCCTCTAGGGAATATCCCACAGACCCTACATATGAAGTTTGAAGTAAATCCGTTCAGCCGTTTAGGCTGTAGTCGAATATACAGACAGACAGACAGACGGCATTGGCGGACCTACTTTTTTGGACTTCTCCATTATAGTAATGTCAAGTTTGATTAAAATCTCGAGTTCCAAATTTTGCACGAATACAATACTTGCCCTATAGGTATAGGTGCAAGTAAAAACGGTTAGGAACAGTGGTTGGAATTCTTTCTGGTCTTTGGTTTCTGAGGAGGAATGCCATGAGATTATGAATATGACATACTTTAGTGACCTTCACGTCTTGAGAGACATCATGTATCTACTCTGTGAATGCTGGGTGTAACCAAACCATCTTCGAAAGAACTTCTTTGACAACTTAGTAGGGTCTGCGGAACAAATTAGTGACTTAGTAAAGTTTGTTGTGAAATCAAATTCTTGAAAAGGATGGTTCAGATTTGTTGAGTTTATTGTAATACTTTTTGATAAAACTTATAGTCATACACTACTACCGTCCTACAACCCAATGGACTGCTTTTGGACTTTCAATCGGCTTTGAATTAATACAGACTTCCTGGTAAGGATCAGAAAATTTGAGCATTTCTTCACAAGCTTCCACTTGAATACGAATAGGAAAATCAAGTCATTTGAACCATCTTGTGAACAATAACTTAAGCATCAAGGACTCCATCTATTATTAGTTTGTGAAATTCCTCCAACAAATATTTCAAGGATCAATAAGTAAGCTTCTCAGTACCACTTCCCCCCACTTGAAGCGAATTGTTTTCCAATTTTCAACACTCAAAACCCTATGGCTTTGCCTTCCATTTTGCAACTCCTATTCTCAGTGGAATCCTTAAGTGGAATTATTTCATCACATTTTCAATTACAACAAGTCCTAATAGTGCAGCATTGAGTGCCATCAAAGGGATGCTTGCAGATTCCTCATAAATGCCCTGCACCACACACCTGGCTAATAGTTGGGCTGCCAAATTGCAATCCTTATTACTGACAAAGTCCTCTCGACAACAGCATAACATGCCAAACGTGCTCTGAATACTTTTGCCATCTAAGCACACACACTCCATAGGTATTTAGGCAATTGGCTTTAGGCCCACTTAAGTGGTATGATAAAAAAAAAAGAACAGAAAAAGACAACAAAATCCTATTTGTATCCTTGTGTGTCTGGGTGTTTTGTGTAATCCCATCCATTATCCATCTGCTTAGTGTTCCAGCTCCGGAAGGAGTAGACTTCATCCTCTTAAGGTGAGGTGTTTTAAAGGATCTAAAAAAGATTTCCTCCAGAGTATCTATTTAAGGGATTTTTCTTTTTCTTGTTTTTTTTTTTCGAAAAGCCATCCAATTTGCGATTTGCTTTGTGCATGGCAAGAGTTTCCTTTTCTCTTTGTTGTGATAGAGGGTCCTTGTTTCCTTGGGGGAATATCGACTTCGATAAATAGTTCCAGTGAAAGTTGGAGCCGAATTGAAAAGTATCCGACTACAAGAAAACTTCCATGACTGAGGAGTATGATTGACGAAAGAGTTTTAAGTTTAAGGACTCCCTAACGCAATCATAAACTCCATCAATCACCGCCATTTTGTGCCATAAGCCAATTACCGCCATCAACAGATTGGAAAACTTCAATCCGTCCCTAGGTGCAACCATAAAAGCTATTTTCACGAAAAAATCGAATCCTTTGCCACGTCTCCTCTAATCTTTATTATGTCCCACCCACACGATGAGAGAGTCCTGCTTCCGAAAATGTCACCCCAGGGACAGAGATACTACTAACATATATAACCGGCTTCATGGTCAGGAACAACACCTTCGGAGTTATGACTGCTCTTAACCATCGAACAGCAAAGAACCTCGCATGAGTCAGCTCGTGAGGCAACAAAGCATTAAATGTTTCTTTCACCAGGAAGAGCGTGTGGTTGGGCATCGACAAAAGGATACACTTATGTACGTGTGAACGTGTTTGTGTGTGTGTGTGCAATTTATCAGACGAAACTGTCACATGGGAATTAGGGAAGGAAACTATGAGAGATTGCATTGAGTCTTAGTACTTCATCCTCTCTCGACGATGGACGACTATGGGAAATGACTTTGGGATACACAATAGCTGGCAGCGCGATAGAGATAACTTTGATGTCCCTAAGAACAGGACGAACTGTGTAAGTGGCTGAGTCCACTGTTTCTTTATTTTTGGCTCTTCTGGATTAAAGGATCTACGGGCGGTTGAGGACACACGATGGGATGGTTGGTTTGGCAATCTTAAGCATATTGCCATGTACGAGGACGAAGGACACACACTCCAGTAAGAAACGACAACCGTGTTGAAGATGCTCCCTTGTTATTACCGTTGTTGGATGGATAACAATCGGGAGAGCAGCATAGTTGGTAACGGTCGATCTCTGGAGTGCAGTAAATGTCAACACTGATAGAGTTTCTTCCCTCTCGCTCTCTCTCTCTCTCTCTCTCTCTCGTTTTAAGACAACAGGCAAGGGTGGTCACACTCGGTTTCATCGTAATGATGATGCCAAGGAATATCCTGAGCGTTTTATTGCTGTGATTACAGATTAAGGATAAGCGAGCGGGTACTTTCATTTAACGACCAATATGTGCTTAGATATTCAGTGTATGCCATTCCACCGGAGGAGTGTGTGTGTATTCTCCTGGAGAGTCGTTTCCGGAATGGCAGTCTTCTTAAGAATTGATGAAATTATCGGATGGAAAAATCAGCTCTTGCTTGGGGATGATGTGGATTTTGGTTGACCTAGGAGGGTTTAAGTTTCACAAACTTAAGGTTTGTGGGTTTGTTGGTTCATCTAATAGCCTTTTGCAAATGCACAGATGTTTCAAGACCCTTTCATATGCCATCGTAGATAGAAAGTCCTTGACAACAATCGAATTATCTAGTAATCAATGTTTAGAACAAAAAGGAGTAAACTACTCATCGATTTACGTGCTAAGTAAGTTAGTCAGCGTGCTAATTTTCAGAAGACTTGAGTATGTAATACGAACAAGGACGAATGGGTAAATGAGATGGGAGATTTTGGGAGTCAAATTCTATACTTATAACTATTACTTGCAATTGTAGTTTAATAGTACAAATATGTCTGGAACTCACCTAGAAAGAGAAAGAAAGGAACATTAGTTATTGCTAGCAATACAGTAATAGTACAGAAGTAAGTAAAATAATAATTATAACTAGACTAAATTAAGATCTTGTCTTTCTATTTATTACAATTTGCTGTTACAACTTGCACTGGCTCATTGTGGGCTCTTCTTGAGAGTAGAACACTTCTTTGAACTTCGATCAGAGAGATGGATACTAAATACATCGAGGAAGCTAACAGGCAAAGGTATCTAATCTTACACACATCGTTATATGGCCAGTCTATAACAAAAAGAGATCTCATGAAACTCAGTTGGAAGAATGTCCGTAGAACTTTTGGTGCCTTGTAGCAACACAGCTAAGACTACCCCATAATAACTTCTATCCATTTCAGGGATAAAGAGAAAATGGAATCCATTCGTACGTCCTACATGACTATCCAGTAACAGCCATCAAAAGGAAACACACTCTTTGGAGCCATTTCCTTGTGGTACTGGACAAACTAAGAAACATTGATTTGAACAAACTACTGAGAATCGGACACATATCTGTCCGATTTACTTTAGCCGTCAAAGACTGAAATTAGGATCTCAGTGGTCTTAAAATTTGACAGTGAGCCGTTGACAATTTTTTTGCCAACAAGTTACGCATTTGACATCGTAAGATAGCTTTTATACATTATTGTCCATCAGTCGTCAACAGCAACTGCTCAAAGAGGCGAAGCACAACCAGATTTAATATCGATAAGGTAAGGGATCCCCAATTCAGCGATAAAGAAATAATCCAGAAAAATGTGAGCGACCACTCAAGGCGAGATGGAAGGAAGAAGAGTCATCGCAATCAAAGGACTTCTGGAGACGGATTTATAAGCGGATAGTCATTAAAGTTCGGATTGCAGCGACCTCAGCAGTAGAAATAGACGAGGCACAATCCCAGTGTAAGACATGGCAAATGTCAGTATATCAACCCACAAGCGATAGTACAACCGCCAAGCCGGTGGTCAAAACTCCAAATGACACTGAGTGAATATTTTAGACGGTAAACGGCTGAGGTCGGATGAGTACCCGCTTACTAAGTGGAGATAGCAATTGCACTACTTGGACCGTGGCTATATGATACCAAATTCTGACCAGATTTTAAAATTAAAAAAAGTCTCAGCAAGTTCCTCAAGAATAACAAGTCGGACAGCATCCATGCGAACAAAAGATTCAACACTCGATGTCAGACAAGCGGGCTTTCGATTCGGCTACATCCACCACACTATGAGCACAGGTCTCTTCCACGTGTACTAAGCTATATACCTTACCCCTTCGAGGGGTTAAAGGATATAAACATTATTTTAGTACCCAACATCTGCTCTGTGGCCAGTAATATTCAATTCTTTAGTGGTTGGTTGCTGGCTCAAGGTTAAGTCAAATTTTCCAGACTTATTCAGACACTGGCCATAAAATATTAAAACCCAACACATCGAAGTTTCAAACCATCGCACCATAAACTCTACCCAATCCTGTACTCGATCTCAATTTACGTCATCGAATAAGACTGTATACTCTTAGGTGAACGAATAAAATCTAGAACTTAATGAACTCCGCATTTTATGAATTTCGAATGACCAAATTTGAAAAGAATTTATTTTTTCGAAATTAGTTAGACCAACACTATTTAACTCTGAAATTCGTGGAAAAGGTTTTGAAATTTGGATAGTTTGGAGCTTTTAAACGGTTGTGGGAAGCGAAAGCTGTTCGTTGCATGGGTCAATGGGATGCCTATATAGTGAAAGCATTTTAGCCAGTGACACTGGCTAGCTTCGTTCTGTTAAGACAGACGATAAGTATTTATTCTTAGCTGCCTTTTGATTGTTTCATTCGGTCTAGCTACCACAAAGTTACCTTATACCGAGCAAGGCAGCCTGATCATGCGGTATGGAAGTTGAAAAAATGTCCATCATTAGGCTTCATAAATCTACAAACCTCTGAGTTTAAAGGGCATAGTACGTTCATAACCATATTTTACACTCACAATGTTCCACCCCATCGAGACTTATATGCCTTTTGCTTCACCTAACCTATTTAAAACGGCTGACCAACTTCTTAAGACGATCGCTTAGGAGGAGCGAAGCGGAGTGGTAGAGGCGATTTTATGAACCCGATGGACAAAAGTCCATAACTGAATTATTTTATCTAGAATTTTGGTTTCTCTATTTTTTTTTTTCTAGATATCGAGGTGGACTCGGAAAAAAATTCAAATGTTTGGATCTAATTCTCATTTTCGAACGTCTGGCATAGAAAAGTGCTCAAGGATGACGTGCACTAGATAATTTTCAAGTATTTTCAAGTGTAAGTCCCACATAGGCACGCTGATCCCCACTTAGAGTACCTTTCGATCCCTTTTCCTTCAACCGGACAGTCGGCTAGTAGTCTCCGTCAATGGAAAAGTATTTTACAATCTATTTGCCACGACTCACAACCAATTTCCCGCAGCTAGGTACCAATCCCATTTCATGTAAGAATACCCAAACCAAAACTTTTATTATCCCATCAAGCTCAGTGACTTTCCTCGTCACATTGGAAAATTTCTTTACAAATTCTTATGACAGCTTATTTTATCAGGTCAGCCCTGTCGCAATGTCATTTCAGGTGAATGCAACCCTTGTCACTACATCATAGCTAGTTATTAACGACCCCTCATTATAATGAACCTTCGTCAAGAAAGTTGACATCAACCAAACCCACCAGAACAGATGTGTTTGTCCCGCCATGACCTCGTTGTTGCCATGTGCCTTTTGGTGTTTGTCCCATCAAATGTGACAACGAACGGTAATCACCTTGCTTCTATTTAACAAACCAGGACACTAATTTCCAGCAAAACACTAATAACAGCAGACGTTTCACCTGGAAAAGCCTACGAAAGTTAGCGTTTCTTCCTAATTACCACCACCTTCAACCCACTTTTTGTTGGTTGGTGTCGCAAAAGGCAACAGCGAAAAAGGACACAGCTTTTCTCCTTTCTGAATTCTTTGGGATTTTTTTTTTTTTCGTTTCTCCACACCAGAGCAAAGCCAATATTATCCTTTAGGATTTTACCCCATTTTTATATCCTTCCGTCTTTACTGTGTTATCATTATGAAACGGAAAAGAACCAGTGTCATTCTCGTTACAAGGATAAATGAGAGAAGCACACCAATGGAGAGGAAACAAAAAACGAAAAGAAAAACAAGAACACTTCTATTGTATCCTGGGCGATAAGGATAAATTTTCATTTTGTATCAAAAGAAAAAAAAAACATAGAAACAGCCCCGAAAGAAATTTGTTTCGTTTTTCTGTATTTTCTTATTATTTCCACCGAAACACAGAGAACGAGAGAGAGAGAGAGGAAATAAGAAGTAATAATGCATAATTTTCTTGTAAGCTAATAAAGGATACAAAAGAAGGAAGGATGGCGAAAGGAAAACAGAAAAAAAACACTAAGTGACAATGCCATTATCGGTGAATGACAAAAGTGAGGAAATCAGATTGCGAAAGGATCAAACGAAAGGAAGGAAAACAGAAGAAGGAAAAAAAAAGGACCGCCCTGGCGAGGCCTGGGATGACTTCTTAATATCGAAACTTAACAAAGGCGTAATGGGCCTTTCCATTTCCGGCAAAAGGACGAGACGAAAGGAAAATTATTTATTTTTTTTTTTTTTTTAACAATGCCCTCACTGTAGTGGTGTTCCCGGTCCCGGTCCCGGTCCCGGTTGCCTTTCGACGATAGCCGGTCAAATGGACTCTAAAAATGAATTCCATAGTGAATTAGACTGTTGGAACTAATGATGATATAATTTGATGGGGAAGGTTCAAAGCAGAAGCCCCATGAAAATTACTTATGAGACATTTGAGCCACCCAGCCCAGGGAAGAGGAGGTCGATGTGTTCATTATGACAGGAGCAAGCCGAAACAAAGTCGGCACTTGATGTAACTCTGTCGGAAAGGCATCAGTGTTGAACTACTCCTGTGCATTGACCCACTCTTGTTAATGAAGAAATAGTTAACCATCATGGCTAGGAGGGAGAATATCAGGTAATGTCCCCTTTGAATGGACAGCACAATAGTTGAACTACGATTTATTCCATATCCATTAGCCCCAAGGATCTAACTTAACTCTGATAGATCACTTTTAGAACTACGTAGAAGGTCATATTGTTACTTACAGTGAAAAGCTAAGCAAATTCCTGATGACTATAGGTTTAGGTTAGAGTGACTGTCTGTATAAGACGCACTTAGTCTAGAAGAAGGTTCTTTGTTATACGACGGACGCACTATTGGCTAACAACCGAAACCTTCGATAAAGCGAAAGAGGCTCTTCAGGCCTAATGACACCAGTGCACCTAGGTCGCCAAAAAAAATAAGGAACTAGTAGATGGAATAGTCTTTCCGTGGACACTTACTACTTATAATCCTCCTAATGCCTATACCGTCAGCAGAAGTTATGTGAAAAGAGGATCTTTTGGCAGGTTATCCTGTCAGACATTATCCAGCTCAGATAGTCAAAACTCAGCACAACGTTTCAGATCAAGCTTAGGGCAGATCTGTCTCAAAATGTTGCAAGTAGTGAGAGGCTCCAGTTTTGTAAGAGTCTGCAAGAACCGAGGGTCATTACCAGGTTGCGCCTTATCGGGAGAATCCTAAGAATTGCAACATTCTTGCAATTTCCTGGAATATTCCCAAGACAGGTGAATGTTGAACTGTTTGTCATCTTTAGAAGAGCCAAACTCCAGTTCAAGCTAAGGCGATGGAACAAGATTCCAGAGATGTGACTGTCTTTTCACAGGACAAGGGATTCTTGTTCGCCAAGATTTTTGCTTGAAAAATACTAGAATGACGGAAAAAGATACTTACAGTAATATTGCTGGAGAGACCATATTTCCAAATCTTGTGAACAGAACTATCCTTAGGAGAGGAGACAGTGACCCATTCATTCGGAGATATATGAAACAAATAGTCAACCTTTGTGAATTCACTGATGCTTCGTCGAACACTTGACCAAAATCTGGATCTCCAACATTTCCAGTGCCCCATTAGCGACCTCACGGCATTGTCTATGGTCGTTTGGCTTCATCCAAATCCAACCGGAAAATAAACCCCTGCTGAAGCATTGTATCATTCCCATCTGGTCACCTTTAAGGACATTAGCTTATGAAGAAAGCGGCTTCGGAGGCGTATACGTAACATCTTTCCTTATTAAAGAATTATACGCTTATCTATTGGGTAAGTAAGTGAGAAACACTAAACTGATTTCTTGGAAAATTTACTAAGATTTAAAATGGAAAGAAGGCGAAAAGATTGATACCATGCTACAGGATGTAAATCTTGTCACTGAGACAAGTTCTGCAGGAGAATATCGAGTTCCAAGTCGAGTCACGAAAGCTTTTTATCGACCGCAAAGCCGATCATGGCTGTATTGACTATCCGTGAATGTATATAGTGAAGCCGGATGGTATGTTTCACATGGAAATCACTGATGCACCATACGACCAAGAAATACTGCAGAATCGTGCCAAAGAAACACACTACAAGATGACTTTTTGAACCTGGCTCTGAAGCAGATCTGACTTTTGAACCGTTCAAGCTGTCTCGTCTTGATGGAGTTCTGCCAACTACGCTACCAAAAACGACAGCTGAGATTATTAGGAGAATCACAGAATTTTTAAACATTATCTAAAGCTAGGTTAGGTATAGACGGAAGTTCGAAAGGCTTACAGATCCATTAGTCTCTGGTCAGTTCTCCTCAGAACACTTGAAAGTCTCCTCGTTATACCTATGCATATGCACATGACGAGCAAGTGTTGCAGTAAATTTAAAGAATAACTTCATGGAAAGAGATTTCGCTGTCGGACAGACATAGTTCAATAAGAAAAAACTGTCACCAGAGGCACTCCTAGAGCGAAGCAACTTCTAGTTGGGGGTAAATTTCTAGACATAGTAAGGCTTTGTGCCTGAGATGAATTAGAAAAAAACTTTACGAACAAGGACCCCGATGACCTACATCCCACAGAGGATTTTAATCATCTACTCCATGAACTTGAAGTCATTTCTCGTAGTAGACTGAAGTAGAGGAAGCTGATTTTTTGAACCTAAATGCCATTTCATGTCATGGTTCTCCTCTTTTCATAACAGTTGCTGGAATTAATTATCCTGCGGGACAATATTATCCTCATTCATAAGTTTAATTACATCTCGTCAACAGAACAATAAATTACTTCCTCCTCCTCCAGCAACCTTCAAAGCAGAACTAAAGACTAACGCTTATCCCAGATCTCTCAATCGAATTTAGTATTTCCGCCACAGGATTACTCCAAACCATTTATCACTCTCTCTCTCAAGGATGGCTTCACCTCACGGCTCATCCTTGAAAGTGTCACTGCCACACGAGGCAGCCGAAAGCGTGTGGATGTGCTTTTGCTCGCGCACCGCGCGATGTCGTGCAAATCAAATTATCATCATAATGGCCTAATCTTGGCGCAAATTAATGACTTCAATTAGGTAGGCCGTATCATGCTGCGCAACTTTTGCAAAAAAAAAACCAATCAAAGCCCTCCACATGCTGGCAGGATAATCGAATTCCAAGCACCCACTCCGGAGCTTTCGTATCAGATGTAAATTTCACATACTCGTAATAATAACCGAGTTCGTGCGACTTACGGAATTAGCTAGGAGGTTGGGTGTAATACTCCTCGGAGTCCCGGGAGACTATCGTTCAGATTCCTTATCGCATCACAAAAGGATACGACATGTGTGTCTATTGACTCGCTCTACATTGCGCACACCGGAGGTATGTTTAACTTAACCATCCAACAGACAATGTAATACGGAAGTACTCAACGCAGGATGAGGATAGGGGATTCACAAGTGATTATCCTGTTGAAGTTTGCATGCGTGGTGATGTGGCATTGTGCCGATGAGAAGGCGCATGATTTTCTTGTCGATTTCCTTGCGAATCAGTTCATCGGAATTATGTGCTTTTGTCTCAGAATCCAAACTAATAAGCAGGGAGTATTCGTTTTGCATGTTAGGACTGCAATGAGATTGTGTCTTACATGATTCGCTCTAAATGTCCCTGAACCCGTTTCAGTTGATTTAGTGTGTAGCTGCTTAAGCTGAAACTGGGTTCGGAGTAACACTTTTGTTAAAGAACAATACGCATATCTATTCAGTACGTGAATGAGAAACTGTTATAGCATCCTTACAGTTTGGCTTATTTAGTATTATTTTCAGCCAGCAAGAGTGTCTAGAAAGCCATAAAGTTCATACGAAATAGTATATCGTCAGCTAATCCTTTGAGGTAAAATTAAAAAAACTACTCGTGTCCCAAAAACTTTGGAAAAGAAAATTTTCTTCAAGGTTCACAAGGACAAACCCCTGTACTTCTGGAAAAGATTTCGTAGAGCTACGAAACAAAGCCAGCTGGTATCGACTGCGAAAAAGTACATGAGGAGTATATTAGGAATACGACAGGATAGCAGCAAAATAGTGAAAAATATGTTGAAAGCCTATAGTATGAGCACAGTGTTGGACTTTACAGGATGACCATATAAGAAATATAGAAAGCATTTAAATAACACAACAACGGTGTGAGATATACAATTGGCTTTGGTATTAATTCAAAGCTATATTTATGCCATATGTGTGGAATAGCATATCATTCATCATAGCAAATTATTCCGCGAATAGCGTCTCAAATGTTGGCCTTGACCTCGTCCAAAGTGGTTGGCTTGTTAGACTACGGACGATTGGTGTCAAGTGAGGAGATCCAGCCGCCAAATTTCTCCTTCACGACATTTCTGGGACTTCCTTGATACTAGATGCTATGGTGGCTATGTTTCCTTTATTTCGGACCAATCTCTGTCTGGTTCGTGTCTTAAGATTCAAAACAGTGTAATCACCGTTGAACTTTTCGATGGTGCGACGTACAGTCATGATAACGACCGACCTCACAAACGAAACTCACTTTCCATACAACAACTAAGCCGGCATTTTTTTAACATTGAAATGATGGACGATGAAATGGCACACATTACTGAATATCTTGACAGCTGGATGCCATTGGTAACGTTGACTGCTGTTAAAGCATAACAAATGCAAAAAGGATCATTGCTATCTGGTCATCCATAAGGACATTAGCTTAAGCGGAAATTGGGGTAGGAGGCGTATACGTAACTTTTTTTTAAAAAAACAATGCCTAATAGAGTAACACATATTGGTGCTTTTTTGGCCAGCCAAAGAGTTCTGATTTATCCCCAAAACCCCTGGAATGATGTGGATTTCATAGTTAAGTACAAAAACCCACAGTACAAAAACCCGTGAGAGACTAACTTTTCGTAATGACCCTTAAATGAAAGGCCACAAAAGCGTTGGCAAAAGGTTATAAGGAGCAAGGGATAGCCAATAAAATCTTACATATTGATGGATCTTTGTTGAGTTTTATTTGGTGGTGCTTTATACGTCAACATACGATTTCTAAAGTTTCATCCCAATTTATTGTCCTGTGGATGGTCTGCAATTTTCTGACAAATAATTTTCTAAAAAATTCTTAAACCAGAACTGGTAGTTCGAACGATTGTCAGGTATTTAACACATATTTTTAATTTGCAGATCTGACAATCGTCCGAACACAGCTTTAGTCAAATTTTCTTCATGATAAATTCCAAGAAAATGTCTGGATCGACAGTTCTGTTGTCGAATTTGGACAAGTAAATTAATCTAAGCCAATTGATTATTTGACGTGGGTTTCATTCCAGGCGGATCATTGATCAATAGCCCATTTTCTGTGATCCTGACAAGGCAGTCGTATTGAAGGAAAATCGATAAAGCACATATTTTAAGACGAATTGCAAGAAGATGACTAAAAGCATATCTGGTTTAACAAGACAACCCCAAATGCCACACAGATGAGTCTTCTATTTTCCCTTTGGGACTATATCAAGCTCGAGGTCTATGTATAGGCCAAAGACTTAAGATGACCTCAGGATTAAAATCGATCGCGACCGTGGAGGATATTAGAATGATTTTACATTCCGATTTTTGAATGTTAAATTACTTTGGCCTTGTTTTAACGACTGTGCAAGTACTTTATTAACTTACCCCGTTAAATTACTTTAAACGTTGATTATTCTTAAAAAGGTCATCCAACGGCGTAAGAGAACACAGCAGTTTTCCACACTCCGATGAAGTTTTCTCACAAAACACTTTTATAAACTAGTCACTCAAAAGGAGATCAAACCGCAAACAAGGAACTTACTGTACATTCAGAAATCACATAAAAAAGAAGGAAAGAATGGAGTACAATTGAAAGCGGAACAAGTACGGCATTTAATAAAATTTCCCAAAAAAACACAACCGTAAACGAGAGACAAAAAAAAATTCACGAGTAAACACGATTACAAAGCGAGAACGAACGGAGTTTCAAGCCACACACCTCACTCACCTCGAAAGCCGAGATTTGACTAAAGCTGTTCGATTGTGTTTGGGCCAAGGCTGGTGAAATGCTTTTTTAAAGCTTTTCGCGAGAGAATTGCGTATTTCTCATTTTGTGTGGGTGGAAGCTCACTTTTTTGACAGATCGCGTTTTTTTTTTCTTGTTAGGAGTTTAAGGAGAAAAAATTTTTTTTGTAATTTACGACGAAGGTACGTGGAGATGTTTTTGCTTCTCCGACTTGGTGATAGTCTTCTCCATTTCTTCACAAGTTTTATTTTGTCTTTACCGGTCCTCTTTCAAGGTTTTAAGATCAGGTCAAACAAAATTGCCTTTTCTAAAATATTTAGGAAGTCAATGATTCGGAATAAGCGGATTATTTTTCTGAATTCCTTGTGAAGAAATACAGAAATACAATTCGACAAGTGGTTAGAATCTGAGGTCCACGTCTACCAGTTCTATTTTATTTACATTTAGATCTCAAAAAAGACTGAGTGGGAACAATTTCCAAAAGGGCAGTCCCCATAGAGTACTAACTCGCGATCACTTTCCAATTGTCCCGAAAATTGATGAGGCAGTTCACAACCTCCAAGGGAATTCGTAGGTGACTTTTAAAATAGCCTTTGCTTCGTTGGTAAACCTTGGAAAAAGGCTTGTCCCTTAAAACGACTCAGAGACAAGGCTAATCATTTTATTTAGAAGAGGTCTTCATACTCATTAAGCCGAGTCTGATTGTCTCAGATTAGACAAATGGTGACCATAAATTTACTTCGGTTCGATAGCTTGCCATGCACATTTGAAAACCGATTTGATCAGTGTGAACAGCCTTAATATGACGAGTAGTACCAGAAATAGGGTGGAGGAAAAAATATACATGAATACAAGAAAATCAATAAATGTTGCACTGCGACACAAGGCACATCTGATGGGATACCCCTATTTACAAGAAAAAAGGTCTATAATGTCCAATGTCGCCGATTCATTTAAAAAAACTAGAAAGATTTGTAACCCTACACCAACTTAACCTTATTTTTAAAAATAGTTGAGATAGGTGCTTGATTGACGTATTCCCCTTTTCTTAAGGGATGTCCCTTAACCGGGTGTTTGCTGATTTACCGAGTCATTGTACTTGAGTGTTTGATACTTGCGTTAATTGAGGTGCTGGACTGTGAAGTACCCTCAAGAAGCCCTACGACTTCATAGGGATCTTTGTACTACTTATCTCCTTACAGATGCTGTGTGAGTTAAAATAAAGTTTATAGATACATGAAGGTTAGGATTTACTCGAAAGATTCGCCAAAAGTCACAAAGAGAAACATGGCGAACTATTGAGTCCGGATTAAAGGAATTTTTGGTATTGTAGGTTAAGAGTAGAGGTACCGCCACAGATGGGGCTATTGTATTTTCTTCCAATAAGAGTTCACTCGTGATACATACATTGTTTATAGCACCTAGTATGTCCTTGGTCAAACTGGTAGATATATCCTCTGCCTTAAGGTATTATAAGCATAAATGACGATGTATGTCATAAGGTCATGGTTTTTTACTACAATAGTGTCATTCGGAAGACATTCGGTATCACCATTTTTGGTTGACTGTTTCTTTTGGCTTTCGTCCAATAGTTGAGTGCTTTATTTTCAACCAGATTTTAGTTCATCATTTTGGAGTTCCTTTTCTGGCTAATACTTACATCAGTCATATCATTGCAAGCAGACAACCTCTAAACTAATCAAAGGTTTTGAAATAAAAGAAATTTTGCTGGTGGAACGAGTCGTTTAACACGATACAGTGAAGGAGACTCTGATATAATTAACACAAGCGTTCTGTGATTCGAACCTTCACTACTAACTCCAAGGACAGGGAGATGAACTGCTGTGAAGTTTCTGCGTGTGCACTGGCTGCGAAGTATGGGACTATTCGAGCAGTTGCATGGAAAATTTTGTTTCCAGGATTAATAATCATTGCAGAATACGTAACTTTATTCTATTCGGATTATGATCAGACTATTAGAAGCAAGAGGTTAACTCCCAAGCTACACCTCAGAGATAGTTATCCCATTTGACTTCTAACTTCCAAAGCGTCCCCTTAGATGTCGATGGCACGAAATATTGCTATTTCTCTCGCTAACAACCGCATAAGCTTTCACGCCACATGCAGGTGACACCCGAGCATAGTAAGATTCAGAACCATTAAATCTCCATATACTGTGCAATCGAGCGTGGACAGCTTCCGCCTAGCTCCTCAGAAAAAGAGACTCAACGTCAAAATCCCAGAATGCTCAGAGTTAGTCTTTTACTCAAGATTCTAAACTCCATCATACCTACCAAGCCGTTTAACCTTGTTCATAAGGAGGACGTAAAGTTGTTTAGTTAATGAACATAGTCTAAACCACTGTCCATGACCCTTATTCGCGCCCTAGTTTCAAGACAAATTCCTTTCTTATGATCGAGAGTAGTAATAACTCTCCTCTTTGAGTAATCTTTTACAAGGCCAGCGCATGTGCCTGTGCACCCTCTTGGTGCAGAATATATGTATAGCTAGTCCGCGAGAAAACGATTTATGTCCAATTGGTCTAGTGCTCTGTAATAGATTTCAACTCCACGTTATTCTTTTCAAGACCCTACAAGTTGCTACACCAACCACATTAACTTTTCTGCTGCACTCCATCTTTCCCCCCACTCCATTGCAAAAGGATTCTTCACTTAACTCCCTGTCAAACCCATTTATCAATTAAACCTTCACCAAGGAAATCCCCTTCTAAGACCCAAAACCCCTCCTAGACTTAACCTGTTACACTTCCCTTAGGTCATGTTGTTTTCCTTTCTGCAGCAAAATTTAATAGTCAAAACCTAAACTGACGGAAAAGGATTACGTAATTCACTTCACATAAATTGCACAGATCCTTCCCATCATCAAGGAACCCTTCCTCATTCGCGCCGAACAACTCACGAACCACTGAGATGTGCAAGGAAAATGTGTTCCGAAGTACACCCACGTCTTGAGTGGAAAAAGGAACAAAAAGCAAAAAAAAAAAAAAAAATAAGAACAAAATCCTGAACATCC
Organism: Xylota segnis; assembly: GCA_963583995.1. NCBI lineage: Eukaryota > Metazoa > Arthropoda > Insecta > Diptera > Syrphidae > Xylota > Xylota segnis. Next base: position 9,965,939 of record OY757238.1, on the reverse strand, counting down.
CTAGCGAAGTATGAAGAAAAATTACCAATCCTATTCCCTGCACGTATCCCGAACGAAATGAAGTGCCATAAGTCCTTCCGCATGGGAGTCTCACTGTTGATAATGGCTCAGAGTGTCTTATGGTATCCCCCCCATCGGATATAAATATCTAACTACGCCACGACCTGTCAGACGGATGAGAAGCTGTGACTCTATCCTTTGCACGCCATTTTACTAGATCCACTAAATCCACCACAAATGAACATAATTGATTCATGGTGTCGTTAAAGCTAATTGCTCATGTCACTTTCGACCTTGTGGGGAGGCACATACGAACGAGTGCGGATGCCGGATGTCGGATGCCGTATGACTTCCAATTGTGTGTATTGGGGATTTATGTGTATGATGCGACAACCACATGTCGTCATTTCATCCGTTGGACAATAATGACAGCCATCAGGGAGCGGGACATGTCGTTCCGGTTAAATGGGGATGGCGACAGATGGATGAACATGGACTGCGGGGCAATATGTCTCGCATGCAACTTGTCACTGTTTCAGTTTTACAAGGAGGTGTGGGTTCTCTTCAAAATTCTGTCCAAATCCTAATTAGTGTCATCTTTTGCAAGCAAGGACTATTGAGACGAATGTACAAAAACCAAACACTACCCTTTAGGAAAAGTAACACTCCTTCAAGGTGTTCAATATGTTGTCGCACTCCATGTAAGGAAAACACTTCCATTACTCATATCCTTCCTGCAAGACTGCAATCAAGCAACCCAATTCATCCAATTTGTTACTTTTGGAGTAAATTTTCAAGAACATAACACCTTTGTCCTTGTACACGCTCGTACTTCATTTCGTACAATGAAAAACTTATCCAAGCAGAAATCGAAACCTATTCCATCTTACACATCCTTGCACCTGCACTTCTGGGTGAACATATGCTTCTTTTCCTCTATTGTATCTGCCACAAGAGAGCGTATGTGTGGAGCTATAATACATACCTCACAACAAAAGGCTTAACAAATGCTCCGTCTGTTGTCCTGGAAAACTTTTACCAGAAGAAAAACATTGAAACAATTTCTCAGATATCCTTGTGTGTGCAACACAGGAGTGAATTTCCTGTGCGCTTCAATTTTAAATGATGACTTCCATGCTTGAGTTCACATGTCATCGATGATGCAATGGCTGGTTGGGGATTGGGGGCCGAAGGATGCAAAATAAATTTACAAAAACAATATAAACGACGAATGAACAGAGAAAATTGTGGAAATTCAATCAAGATTTCCATTTCGATACGTTTGGCTGAGCTCGGTCACAGGACTCGGTCGGGGGTGTGGTTGAGCAACCCCGCAGAGAGAGTCCCATGGAATTGTGATATCCTTGTCGTTGAAAAGTGATATTTACGAGAATCGTTATCGATTTGGTAAAAGTGGAAGGGTATTGGAGTATGAATGGATGAACAGTTGGGTAGGGCGAAGGACATCTTTTGCATCGATAACTGTGGTCAATAAAGACTAGGCAATCGTTTAGAAATGAATAGATAGCGTTGCGATGGTTATAAACGGTTTTTATGGCAAATAAGATTAAATATAGACTCTTGCAGATGCATTGGAGCTCAAGGAGAGGAAGGCGGTAATGATTTAGATATGGCTTAGTATTTCGTTCAATAATCGATCAAGTGAGCTGTAAACAGCCTGCTTTCGTGGAAAGGTTGGAAGAACTCAAGGGTGACACATTTTTCAAACGATGTGCTGAAGTTGTAAACGGACTAGGAATGAATTCCCTTGAAAAATTCATATGGGTTTTGTGCCTACTAGAATCGCACTGCACATAGACTATAAAAAACCTACCAACACGTTTAAATTTTTGGGGGACAATGGTGGACGGTACCTACTCCAGCTAATAATGCTGATGCAATCATAATAACCACCGACTACTCTTAACCCATGACTCTTATCATTTGGAAACAAACCTAGTTCCGCACACAATTTCCACGTTCCGGTGGTGAATTCGAAAATAGATTGAAACCCAAAACCACTTCCCATAGTACCACGCATCCCTCTTAACTGACTTTACAACATTTAATTCAAATCAATAGCCCAACGATTAAAACTCCATTACAATCGCAATCTCCATTTGACATCTCTGGTCTTAATGATGCAACCCTGAGCGTCTGCATGGTCAGTTAAGGCCAATTGTCCGAAACGCGCACGTAACATGGCAGATAACACTTTACTACTCCGAGTACTACTCTTCTACAGTTTAGTTTGGTATGCCATATCCTGGGTAAGACAAATTTCAATCTAACGCCATTTCCGCACTCGCTTTGACGTATACTTGACACTAGCGACCATTTGCATTTCACTTCACAAGCTGTCAAAGCTTTGCGAATCCAAAGTTCATCAGTCTAATTGAATGTTCAATTCGTGAAGTCAATGCCGGTGCAACCATATCCATGGACGTCAAACTAGCTAAGGATGTTGGAAAGATTACATTTGACCTGCTGGTCCTCCTGCCCAGCTCCCGCCAGGACTTGGTTCTGTTCAACGTAAATCAAATGGATGGATGTGTCTTCCTGGAGAACTCCTCACCATTCCCACTGATTCAGATCATTCGCAAGGAGTTCATGCGATACTCGAATATGCCCAATAAGTGTCCTGTGAGTAAGGCAAGTTTACAAGCGAGTCCTGTAATTGGGCTCTGCACTAATTCATGTTCGTTTGCTTGCAGGGAACCGCGATAAAAGTCCGCAGCTTGAAACTAGATCCCGAGAGCTTCCCCAGCTACGTGCCAGAGACAAAGTTTTCCGTTCGCGTTCGAATGTACGAACGCGGTGAGCATCTCTTCAATATCACCACCAATGGAACCTGTGAGCACACAAGGAAGTTCTTCAAAAAACGAGGGTAGAGGCGGAGAGCATGGCCATTCTCATTATTTTGTACAAAGTCAAGTTCACAATAAAACACAACACACAATCTCGGCGAGTGTTATCTCAGCGTTGTGCCATTGTTCGTCCTGTTGTGAATCGCATTAAACTTAACGCCCGTCGTCTTAGGGAAACAATGAAGGATACCGCACCCCAATACGGTTTTTTGTGGTGTGCCAGGATGAAATTTTATCCCTTCGCTACTACACGGTGAATGAGGCTTGACCGCGTCTCGCTCTTTCTCTCTCTCTATAGTGTGGCTTATCTCGGGCGGAGGAAACATTGTATTGTATCCGCGCTGATGGAGGATGCCGCGGCAGGATGTAAAGGAATAAGGATTTATGAAAAAAAAAAACAGAGTTTGCCGACGGCGCGTAGTGGTAAGGTGGCTTTGTTTATTGTAGACGTTACAGATAACAAGGTGATTCATGAAAGATACTCAGAACGAGGTTAGTTGGGGGAAGTTTGGTAATATTTTTAGTTACCATGGGGAAAGTTTTGTTGTTAATGTTTCGAAGAATAAAACTGAGCGTAAAGGCGAAACAAAAGGTTCGCAGGATGACGCAGGATGGATACATTTTATGTAACCTTAATAGTGGAAGCGTACAATGGTTTACGAAGCGTGGAGTAGTTTGTGAATGACTTTGACTTTTGCCTCGCTCTAGGACACTTGTCGTTTATTTAAAGAAATCCCTGAAGCCATTCTTATTGAAAATGGAGCTTCCATCAAGCTTCGAGGATCCTCTAAACTGTTGAAATAGTTCAAAGAGAAACTCGCTTCATTAGGGCTTCACTTAGCTGTTCGCCTTTTTTTGGGTGTCGGGCAGCAGCAATGTTAAAGAGAACGACAGTGGCTATGAGCTAGCAAGGCGAGGTTCAGCTTTTGGTGGAACCTTCACAAAGTGCTTTCACATCCATTTGGAAGCTGTGAATCGAAGAATATAAAAAGATTAGTGAATCAGTTTCTTAGAATCCTCCGTCCGAAGGCTTATCGATAGGAGTAGACCACAAAGAGGTGTAATCTTTCACCTTCTTTGAACTTACTGAATTCACTGGTGAACGAACAGCTTCTTATCCTGAAAGTGGAAGGTATGTTGGAAGGTCTATGCAGATGATGTTGTTATCACCGTTTCAATAAAACACCTCTGAACCCGATCACATGTATGTATCTCCAAAGCTGGCCTTAATTATTTTTTAATGAGATGACGAAACAATTCAAAGTGAACCATAGGGACATTCTTACCAGACATGGCACAATTTTGTCAATTCTACCAAAACAGGCGAATGTTTGCATGGCTGTTGGTATTTGCAAACTATTAATCAAATACAAAAGTATTAACAAACTATTGCCCCAGCCCAAGCTGAATCCCAAACTAATAAGACTAAACAGATCCTTAATAGTACATGAGTAGGTGGCATTACAAAACACTGCACTATTGAAAGCCATTCCCTGAGGCTGACTGTTGTTGAATTTTCTTTAGATTTTCTTAAGGTTATGGTTTTCAGTTCCAACACGCTAAGGAAGATAGGTTAGCTGTTTAAGAAGCAATTTCGGGTGCTGAAGAGGGAGCCATTTAGAACCACAGCACAGAAAATGTCAAACTTCTACCTATCACATCCGTTTCGTTCATTTATCAAAGAGATATCACTATATCTAGCGAAAAATTCGACCACCGGTACTTGATGTCAAAGTATTCTGTTATGGGTTTCAATGCAAACGAGCTCTTCAGAAGCTACAAGGATGAGGAAGAGAAAAAGACTAATTCGGACATCCTATGCACCTACTTCTGTCAATTCAACGAGTAGGTTGGGAATACTTTATTTTTCGGTACCACGATAGGTTCATTCTGGCCTGACTATGACAGCACTTGCTGCCGCCTGACAATCGAAATCTCCCTTTTTTTAGTCAAGTATGCCAAGGGTAGCATGGATCGCTGAAGCTACCAGTTGTTCCTAGCTTCCCAAAACCATTTAATCAAGTAGATACTGTACTAATACTACGCTATCTAATTTAGTTAGATACCCTATCCCAGGAACTGAGTATTGGGAAGTGTTCTGATGAATGCTTCTACTAAAAGATTTCCCACTCCCAGTCCTCCATTCTCAAGAGCATTACTGAATTTTTTTCCTATAGAACAAGCAATGATAGCAAATCCACTTGCACTTAACTGGACTTTAAAGTCGCTGAATTCCTGCCTGAAGACATTTCAAGAATGCCAACCTCATGTCAATAAGTTGTATAAAAATGAATACATTGAGTTGAACAATCCCTGCAAACTGTCTATCCCCATTAAAGCCTGTCACATCTATTCCCAAACCGAATACAAATTAACCTACTAAGTCGAAGCTAAAGCCTCACGAGATCACGAGTAGAAATTTAGTTTTGACTGACAAATAAGAACGAGAGATAGATATTAGAGAATTTCAAAACAAAACACACAAGCCCACTTCAATGACACAGAACAGGTCCTTTTAGCCACATCCATACACAAACCGTACTCCCGCTCTGAATGTAAAATTGAACAGTTCAAATACACCTGCTCGACGCCATCAATTATCCATGCAGATTCCTCCTACCACTCCTATCCACTTCAGTTGAAGAATAATGTGATCCTTCGCGTGCCTTATGTCGGTCTCTCACATCCCTTACAATACCTACCTCTGCGACGCTCTCTCTTCAAAATGCATATTCAGTCCCCAGTTCTCCTGAATACAGCCGCCACCAGCACCAACAGCAGCAGCAGCAGCAGTCGCACCGGCACAGTGAAGAGTCATGAACTGAACAAAAACCATTCGTTGCATGGTGTGCACCTGTAGCAATTGAACTATTCATAGCTACATGCAATGTATGCGGAAAATTGCGAAATGGATTTTCAAAAACACTGTGCAGATCGAGGAGCACAAACACAGGGAAGAACAAGAGACAACGAAACGAATTCAATTGATCCGGATTACATTTGATGTAAGGCACATTAGGAAAACATGCTACTTCTGGCAAATAGTGAATTTTTGAAAATCCCCTTACTGCCGCCGCCCCATTTTGCCCACCCACCGGAGAGAATGGCTTCAAATTTATATACTATACGTATGTATGTACATCGATTCATCTTGTGTACTAGAGCAACTTGAGGGGAGATGAAAAATTGATTTTATTTTGCATTTTAAGGAACAGGATTGCCGGGATAGAGCATTTTGAATTGTTGGGATTGAGAGTGAATTGAAATGGGGATATACGGCGCAGATGAGGGGGTTTAAGACGATTTTTTGATAAACGGTATGGAAATTTTCTCGAAACGTCTAAAAGATACATTGAATCCTTAGGCGAGTGGAGTTTCATGAGAATAATCACTGGAATAAATCGTGAGATATGGCTTGCCTTCTTGTGTGTCTGTCTCGTTGGGCGGGGGGTAGGAATCGCTTTTTATTAAAACGAATGTGTGGAGTAATGTAAGGGATTATTTCGAAAATCCTCAAAGCTATCAGGTTACATTTTATCCTTAAAAAAGATTCGATTTCAATGGTAAAAGGAATAAATTGATGTCCGCCTAAAGGTATGCAGTTTTATAGGGAAAAGAACATTTTCTCGAACAGTGGTTTGAATCTCGGGTAAAATAGAGTGCTGACGGAACGCATTCGGGACCTCATTAAAGGACAGATCTATGAACTGCGGGTGACTAACTAAAAAGTCTTTTTAATAGAGTTCAAGGCGTCCATCAGTAGCCAAAAATGTCCTTGAGCCCTAGTGCACAGGAAACTGACAAACGAAAAGGTGTTGAAAGCGAAAGTACCAAGGATTCAACACTGACCAGCCTATGAAAAGCAAGATGTCATCTCTAGGAAACAACAAATTCACAAAGAATATGACAGGTGGAACCCATCACCGCCACTAGGAGCTCCTTAGAAATTCTAGGAACTTAAATTGGGAAGCCTTTTGTATTTTCTTAAAGCGGATCAGAAAAGCTACTTAAGCTATGGAACTATTGTTCCGGTTCTTGAACAACTTCGAAATACCAATTTTGCCAACATGGTGAACAAACATTTCGAGCAGCTCTGGCGTGGGACTAGAGTCCTTGATGGCTATCACTACAAACAACCCAGGCCTCTATCTGACCTAGAACCATACCCATCTGGCAGAAGTTTTACGACCAGTCACATCAACTGGACTCAACAAATCTCCAGGATAGAAGTCACCAATTTGGTCATAAATTCGGTCCCTACCATGGTGTTAAGTAGAAGGATGCAAGCGATCGCTAAAAAAATTAAAGCCCTACCGCTAGTTCAGAGCATTGATCGCAGACAAATCACAAGGCCTATCTGAGAAACTCGTCATTTTGGAAATAGTGCAAGATTTTCTTCGCCTAAATTCTAGGTGGTGTAGAATGAAAGGACTTCACCACAGATATTAGAAGCCTTGTTCTTGAACTTATTCCCAGCAGGACGAAATACACCTCTAGACAAGTGTCACTAGAAAACATCCCCACTGATCTGGCCAGAGAAGCGAAGCACCTTGAAGTAAACAAAACCTTTATCAGGACCCCATCACTGAATAAGGTTACGAACATGGCAACTAGAGCAAGATTTGAAGCTGCGAGCCTGGGAACTGTACAATGTTAGTATTAAACTAATGATCACCTGAAAATACTTAAAACTTAGGAACAGCTAACTAGACTCTATCGTCTAGGATGAATGGTTATGGCTGGGGTAATGAAAACGTGCCAAACGCTAACTATATGTGCAATGCATAGCACCTGCTTTCAGGCTGGTTCAGAAATAGAATCTTGAATCCAAAATCTTTAGGATCTAGATGCCACACTTAAGAGATTTCGACCAAAGCGAATTGAGAAATGTAAGTCTCATCACAACTTCGTACATTGATGGTTCCAACGAGTCGTAGAGCTTGGATGGCAACCAACAATAAGCCCACTGAAAAGCATCAAAGGAATCCGTAACCATACTGACACTTATATCCAACACGGTAGGGTCTATGGTTGGCTGGGACTGTTTCAATCTCTTCAAACTTTTATGAACAGGTCATAAGTGTTTGAAGGAAAGTAAAAGGAAGGAAATAAAATGATAAGCAAGAGATTGGCCTACGTAATACCCGAACTCAGAAAGTAGGTCCCATGGTCCTTAACAGACGTCTAAACGAATCAATGTCCATTTAAATACCATCTCCACAAAATAAATGTTGATTCTGGGGAGTCAACACAGAGGAAAAGGTTACCTTACCACAGAAGGCATGGATCATAGAACCTTTGAGTTTCATAAAAAGCCTCAGAATGACTTTTGGTTAAACTATTTGGCCCAATCCAATACTGGCGGGATATGCAACCGAACCAGCTTGCTATTCTATTTCGAAGGGGAAAGGACCTCAAGACCCGATTAATAGAGAGCAATTGCTCCATGGCATGGATTCGTAGCCATCATTGGGTTGAGTGTCTTGTAGTATAGAACCAGACAGCAACTTAACCCTCGATGACCAAACGTGTCCATTCCCAAAATAACCGAACCATTAATTGCCCCAAATCCTAAAGTAAGTAATTTAAAATCATGTCCTTGCTTCAGTAGAATTTGGCTACTTTCCTTCCAAAACGTTTGCCACTTGAAATCTTGATTCCACTTCCAACCAATGATTTGAAAACAAACAAAAAAAAACACTTCTCAACAAAACAAAACAGAAATCATAACCTCAAATGAGAATAAAAGTGGAATTCAAAGCGCAAGCGAACGACTCGAAAGTGTCACTTGTAATGTTCATAGAGAGATCTGTGCAATCAATGTCTCGGTCTTAGCATCCTTGAGCATTGATTGCGCTGACTCAGCGAAAGTTTTTGCCCGACACGACGACGTAAAAAGCAATCTTTTTCGCTTGCAACGCTGCGAGGCGACATCTTCATCTTGTGGCCGAAAGGACTTTCTTTGTCAACCGTAAAGGAGTTTTTATTAGAAAAGTTTTTCCTTCGATTGGTTTCTTTTTCTTCTTTTGGCAATGAATGCGATGAGATATACCGATGCAATGCTCTCTGGACTGTGCACTATGTTGACCTTTAGGGGTTGGAAACTTTGAGGTGGCTCTTTGGTTCTTTGGTTGTTCCTTTTGTTTTTTTTTTTCTTTCGTAAAGGATTCGAAGAAGAAAAACTTATTCGATGTGGGAAGAAATAACGTTGGTTGGCCATCTGACATCCTACTTCGTTGCGGTTGTCGATTTGAGTTTATATTTAGATTTACAAGCGAATAAGGACATGTAAGGACATAGATGTAAGGAAATTTATTTTGATTTCTTGAGTGCTTTTAGTTTTTATTGTGGAGAGAAGAGGGATTTTTGAATAGACTTGACTGTGGAACGTTGTTTTGGGTGGTTCTTGAGTTAGTCTTGAAATTCTTTGATGCAGAAGTAGCATTCAAGGAAGGAATTATGAGTACATTAGTGGAGGTTGTCATGTTCGTCATTTTATAGAGAGGCAAATGGTATTGCTGGAGGACCAACCTAGGCAGACTATGTCGACACAGCTCTTGGAGAAAGTACGTTTCACTGGTTGACCGACCGATTGCTGTTTTAGTACTCACAGTCTTAAGCCAGATGGGCTATGTATACAGGTGAGGTGTCCTTGAAAAAGGAAGTCTGCAAATCCCAGAAACTGAAAGTTTTAGTTTTTGAGCGTAGGACCATGGGGGAGCTCTTCTACATGTCGGGATAGGAAGAAGATACAAGAAGACATAAGGGCAGATGGAGCAATAGAACAGCAAAAGGGGATGCTCTTAGCCGCGAACAGTGTTTTGTATTCAACAGGTTTTAATACATAGGAGTGACCACTACTTATGTCTTGAAGTCAGTCCCCATGCAGTGAGGAATAAGGATCTGTGGAAACAAGGTGACATCCATTGAGAAACACAAAACAAGTGGCGGAAGATGGACGCCTTAAATAGGCACAGAAACACCAAATGGACATAAGTACATAATCTTCACAACAGAATGTCAGATAACACATACTATGAGCCAAAGGCTTCCCCTTACGAGGACAACAAATCGAGAACGTGCGATGCTATACGAGCTATATGGGCCATGCCTCAAAGATATTGTATTTCCACACCTTCAGGGGAAAATGTTAACTTCAGCCATCTTCTGGTCATCGACAGGACGAAAGTGATGCTCTGCAAAACAGTAATTCTGTAAGTTCTACTTTTTGGGGTCGAGCACTGGACAATATGCAGTCTGAACAGTCCCATATTGCGAGGAGAAGATTGAACCTTAAACTTTATGCAATGTACGAAGATGTGGAGTTAACCCGGATGGTCCAAGAGTGGGAGTTTGACAATGTGGTTGTCCCCGCGCAACAGAGATGCACTTATACCAAAGAAAGGTCCATTGTGATACTAATATGGACAAAATACAAAAGAAGTGTCTCCTCTAGAACTTCTACAGAAATCGTAGAAAAGATCATAAAGCCTCCACCTACTCCACCTACTGTGCCATTCTAATTTAATAGGAAAATCAGGTCGAGGCTTCACAGAAGGCTGTGACTTTTGTTAAATCCGTAGACTAAATTGGCTCTGAGTCACAACGCTTCAGGGAGGCTTCGAAAAACTTTCAAATCCAAGACCTCTGTTTTGAGATGACAAGGAACCTTCAAAAGGATGTCCAAACAATCGCCAGTATGCTTGGTCTGACTACTAACTATGAGCAGCGTTCCTATGACTAAACAGAGCAAGCCAAGCATGTGCTTCCTTGAAACCAATTACGTCCACAGAACACTCCCACACAAGCAAAACCTTTTGGCTTACTTCTCATCTCCACTGTTAGCCTTCGGTGACTGCAGCCCGTAACCAAATCTTTGTTATCCATCCCAAAGCTAATCATCCTTGCATCAACCATCCACACTACACTCTGTCGCTTTTAATTAAAAGTTCACTTCTTCTCCACACTCCTTCGTGCAGTGTTTCTTTTTCTCAACCAAAATTTGTCGCTACATATCCTTTCACTAACTGAAATCGCAGGACTACAATTGTAAGGCACACATTCAATTCAATCCAAAGCCAAACTGTCTCATCCCTTTGCCGCTGCTGCTGCTACTCTCCCACATCGAGACATGGTCTCGATAAATCCAATTCAATTGAATGTTGCATGTCCTCTCAGGACAATCATGCAGTTCTAATTACCATTCGACTGGCCATTGAATTGCTAGTGTGATGCAATAGCGATAGCCTCTACCAATTGGCCATACCTATCGAGATCTACAGGGACAACAAATTGGTGAATTTGTATCGAGGAAACCTAAGGACCTCTTAAATGGTGAAAAATCCTCAACGGTACAAATTTACCAAATTGATTACACTCTCATAGAAATACATACATACATGCGAGTGGGGCGGTATAATCCCACTTTCATTGTTTCAGGACATTTCTGTTTGCTGTTTTGCCATTCAACCAAATTTAGGCCAACATCCAATCGCATATGCAACTTACTATATGTGTTTGTATGTAGAGTTTCGTATAGTGCCAGGATAAGGATTAAGTGTACGACTGAGAGGACTCTGTGCCAATTTGATTGTTGTAACTGCCGGCCGATTGGAAGTGCAGATTTTCTATGCAAAATAATTCACTTCATGCATAGCATATCCTTCGGACTGCGGAAAATCATTGCGATGGTGTGCTGCTTAGGTTTTAGACCCATTCAAGCATATGTTAACGCGTACATATGTATGTATGTAGGAAGGGATACGATAAATATTGGAATTGAAATCGTTTAAACGTTTCGTCGATTCGACTTCAGTAATTGAGTGACCATTGGTCCAAATGGTAGGGGTGGCTAATTGATTCAACGAATTGATGCAGTTATGAGGGGATGCTAATATTTGGGTTTGCAAGGATGCGACAGGATTTGGTTAGGGGAAAATATTGAAAACGAGCCCCATTTGCTTTCTGACAATAACAGGGGCTTGTTGTGGTTCAGTGGCTACGTACAAGGATTGAGGAATTTTGGATTTCCAATCGAGAGGATACTACAGCCCAACCAAGGCAATAAATATTGACCTATATCACATCAGCCCCATGGAAGGCTTTCTTCCGTAAAATTGTTTATAAAAAAAAGGATTTGTGGAAGAATTGTTTACCTCTGTTCGGTTCAAAGATTGACATTCTCCATGAGCCCTCAGCTCTCTGCTTTAAAGGTCATCTGCTCTGGTTTACATTTCCCTCGGTCGCCTCTTGAATGAAGTCGATAACCTTGTGCCATTTTCCCATGTCATTCATGTAATCCACTTTGCAGTTTCCCCCTCGCTCCATATTGCAAGAAGCAACAACGTACATACGTTGATACACAAACTAATTTTTTTTTTTTAGGACAAGACAAGAGCATCGTCCAGTTCTAAACTGCAATGCAGGAAATCCTTGCTTTCAACTCCATCCTAAAATCAGGAGTTTGTTTTTTTTTTCAAACTGTCTCTGTCATTTGATCCTTTAACACAAGCAAATAGTGAAAGATAGAAAAATATCCGTAAATAGGAATCAAGTGCCAAAGTGAAATTGTTCACGTCAAGTGTGTGGACGAGTCCTTCCGCTCAATATTTCAACACAGAGTGATATTTCCTTCGTTTATTTACCCATTCATCCATTTGTCCGACATTTAGTCATTTGCATCTCTGCATCGGGAAGGGAAAAGCAACAACAACAACAGCAAAAAAAAGGATCCTAAGACCCTTCGTAAAGAGGTCAAATACGAGAGAAAAATAAAAAAAAAACTTTGTAAAGTCCTGCAACAGAAGTATATTATATTTGTTCAGTTTTAGTTGCTCTTGTTGGCATAGGAATGTAGTGTGTTTGCCAGCGGATCCTTCTGTGCAATAGTCATGAATAAAATATGTGAGTTGCAGGAAACAAGAAAAAAAAAGGAAATATTTGTGGAAAGTAAGGAAAACTAAAGAAGGGAAAGTATTTACATTTTTTTTCTATTTTTTTCTGTGCAAAGGACCGTCTGTCAGAGAAGAATTTGAATACACTTTAGGGATACTTCACGAATGAATGAGCATCAAAGCAGAAAGCGTCAGAGAAGGAAAAGGATTTTTCGGAGATTTTCGACGAATCGTTTATCCTTTTGGTTGTAAACAGCAGGCACTGACTTCGCAGTTCTATTTCTTTGTGGGAATGGTTGTGTAAATAGCGATTCGATTTGCTTATGGTTATATCCGAGGAATAGAGGCTTTTTAAGTCCAACGGGTGGCACTAAGCCTTTGGGGAGACGGAGAGTAATTATTCGACTGTGAATTGGAAACTTTGCTACATGAAGTTCGATGATACGTTGGCCGAAACTATGTTGTACTTAAACTCTCAAACTAATCAAAAAAAAAATGCATTTCACTTTAAACCAACTAAGTTGTGCTGAGCCTGTTGGGATAATGGCCCCTGAAATGTCGAAGACCTCAGATACTGTCCTTCCCAGGGATTATGGAAATAGCTCCTTAGTTGAAAGTATAGATTGTGGGAAAGTTAACAGAGTCCACGAACTAAACCATCATATGTATGTATATCCAGGAGCAGATTTATGTATCAATTTTGTCAACAGATGGATCCTTTACGAGAGAGGAATACTTCTTGACATCGTCCAATTCATCAATGATACATCAAGAGCGCTGCCTTAGTAATGTTTTTGAGTAGTTAAGTGTTCAACAAGCCAGTTTCGGATTTTTAGAAAACACGAAATAAATTTGGCGAATTTTTGTCTCCTTAGGCCAGTAGTCGCATTGTCATCAATATTAGGGAAGCAATATGAGACGAATACACCCCTGGATGGAACCCCTCTACCTTGCTCTAGAGACGAGTAAAATCAAGACAGTCCTTCTAACTAGGACACCAATCATCAACAGAAGAAGTTCGACAGCTCTCCAAGTCTGTATCATTCTCTTGTATGGCTGCGAGATCTAGGTCAATGAATTCAAACCTGAGCAATATAGAACGCAAATGTCCGCAGTTAAGAGGCATCGACCCTTTAAAGATCCAACAGTCAACAGCCAACAGCCTTGGTATTCGCCGTAATGAATCCCATCGATGTCACAGCCGCGGAAAGATTATGGAGCTTATGAAGTGGAAGTGTCAAAGATGTTTCTCAAACCAGAGCAATAGTACACGTTTGTTTGAAACTACCTTACAGTGAGCAAAAAAAGAATTTGTCCATGCATCCAATCTGAATAATTTTAAAATCTCTCCGGGAAATATGGACTTAAGCACTCAACACCTAAATTTTGCTAAAAATTTCCCCGACATCATTCCTTTCAGATTAATATAGGAAGAAAATGTACTCTGAAAGAAGACCAATCAATTGAGATCTACATGCACTGATCGTTGAAAAATCAAGGACGGAGTTGGTGGAAGTATTTTGCCTGACAGGCTTCATCTTAAGCTCTCCTTCCATTTACCAAGTTATTGCAGTATGTCCCAGACGGATAGTGGGGATTAAGAACACTTATCTAGGACTAAGAATAGCATGATATTCGTAAGAGATATTCGGATCTTCTCAAGCAGATCGCTGAATACATGTGTTGGGTGGCGAAAAATAGAGACATTCCAGGGAATTGTTAAGCTAATGAACTTGTCAGAATAGGAGGAACTTGTGGGACATAGGCACCAATCGCTATTTGCATACTAAATTTCAAGCCGAATACTAATGAAAGTACAAATCTCAAGTTGACAAGTGAACCAAAGTCTAGCGACTAATCGCATTTGGCCAACGTTGGATTTACAACCTTCTGAGGGTATCGTCACTGGGCGCTGCATAATAGGCAACCATGCTACATGCTGTAGGCTTTTATTTATTTTATTTTATTTTGGATGAAGCTACCCAGCTCTCTGCTGCAGAAAAAAGCTTAATTTAGCCTTCATTAGTCTTCTACTCGCATTACAAGGACATAGGTGATCTAATAAACACAGACGAAGCTCAGGAGCTTAAAATAGTTTGGCGAGTAGGTAAAGAGGACCTCACTACTATGGCTCGCATGGTATGAAAATGGCCCTATTGCTCGTCTAATGCTTTGGCATTAGTAGCTACTTTAACCTACAAAACACGAGTTGATGTACCAATCCTAGCTATTGACACCCTTATGAACCTGTTCCAGCATTTTGGCTAACTTTGGTGAATGGATATTAAAATTGGTACAAGATCATGATCCTTTCTACTGCACCCCATATCGTCGTGTGTACGAATAAGAGACGGAAGCAACTTCGGTCTTAACTAATGCATTCGTGGAATTTGTCCCAGCCCATTGGATCCATTATTAATCCAACTTAATGGGAGACTACCCCGCCCATAAGTCCCACTCTGGCGTATGAGTAACACTTAATTTCACTTTTTTTTCCATTTAAATTCCAATTACTGCATCCTCTCGCTTTTGTTTGTTTATTCAGCTCAGCAAAAAAAATATATACATTTTGTACTTAATTCCCATCTCAATTCCTTTGGGTATTTTATGTTCGTTTATACAATATCATTGAATTAAAAATTCCCCACATCCTTGCGCACTGACAGAAAAAAAAATTCCTTTTCAAATATCTAATTACATGTAGCAGCCCGAAAACGGAAGACATCTGTTGGTTCAAAAGAAAAACAAAGAGATTTAGGCGTATTCACATGTTTCTCCACACCCGTCATCGTCATCCTTGTTCCGTTTCTACCATTTCTCTCACCCCCTCCACCACCCCCGCCCCAACGAAGAGCAAGGAAGTTTAACGAATATCATCTAAATTCACATAAATTACAAAAGTTAACCCCAAACCACTCTCGGTACGAATGAGAAACATTTTACGAAAATACCTTGTGAGGCAGGTACGCTTCAAACAAATTAAATTTGCATTTCTCTTTATCCTTGAAGTTGTAGAACACACATACACGCGCGCATACACATCCTTGTATACTTATCGTTCCCTAATCCCCTAAGAGACTCTCCTTCAAGAAAAAAAAAAGACGAAAAAAAACCACAACAGCCGTCGCAACAAAACAAATTTTAACATACCGACGGATGAAGGAGGTAGGGTATATTTGGGACAAGGATAAAGGAGGCACACAATCCACGTCGTCATCAAGATTCTCGTCTTCCAAATAAAGTACCACCTTTCGTGTTATTCTTTCCTTTTCTCGTTTTTTTTTTGGTAAACAGTGACAAAACGAAGAGGGTAGTCTGTCCTCAGCAGGATAGGTAGATAGGTCCTAAAACCTCCTCGAGACGAAGACGACTGCCTGAAGGAGATGAATATTGTACTCTCCATGCTGATTGTCAGCGAGTGATTAAATTAAAATTGCCGCATCTTTATTGAATTTTCACGTTTTCTAATCTTCACAAAACATCTTCGTTCGCAGAGAATGAGCGCAAAGCGCTAGACGATGAAGCGAGTCCTTGCTGTGTTATGTGTTCTTTTTGGGGTTTTGCTGGGCGGGCTGCAGTGAATCGAGGACAACAAGGTGGGATTTTGGAAATTATTTTCAAATTAATTTACCGTCGCCGTCTTTGTTATCGTCGTTGCGCACACAATTTTTCGGTACTAAGGACTAATGGAGTCATTGTGAGTGTTTTGCTTTTATCTCTCTGCCAGGAACGACGGATGATGGGTCCTTTATATTTCATTTGTTCGGTAGTAGATGTAATAATAGTTCGTTCACCCTCGATGGCATGGAATTTAACAGTTCGTTTCGTTTGCCAGATGGATATTTGATTGCAATTAAGCGAAAGGATAAGATAGTCATTTATCTGACTACGTACATATACAAGGATACACACAACAAAATGGCCAAATGGCTGTGGCAGACAAATATCCCAAAATGATTGATTGTCCTTAGTTATTGGAGAAGTTATTTCGCCACAATGCCACTCGAAGTTCAGCAGCCGTCTCGGAATCCTTTCGACAGGACGTTGGACGTCCGAGAAAGCACTTTGCATCCGTCCAGTTGACATTAATATCCCATTTGTATGCACGCATAAATAACCCATCCGCATGAATTGCGAAACTAGGCGCATGTGGCTGGTGACTGCTTTCAGCAAGGATGTTTGTGGGATGCTGCGTTGTTGAGTGGTGGGTGGTGGGTTCTTATGTCAACAAGGCACGTGCTCATAAAGGAAAGCAAGTTGAAAAGAAAATGTCCTTGTTTTGTTCCCAAAAATGACCTGCGCCTCGTTTTCTTTTTTTTAATAAAACGCGGATAAGCCCTCATGTCTGAAACACAAAGCTCCTGTTCACCGTAAGGCCTGAGTGCTGATTCAATAAACAGGATACACACACTGTGTACGTACAGTGGCATCAGGTGACGGTGAATCGGAAATGTTATCATAACGCATTATCCTTTCGAAAAAATTAAAGACCCTCTCTCAGATCTCACGAGCTTGCGAAAGGTGATAAAATACACCAAAAGGACTTAGATCATAAATAATAAAATGTGCCAAACATCCTGTCAGCATCTTTGACGGTGGATGCTTGTAACGACTTTCTCTCTATCCTTTGACATGCTACTTTCTTTTTTCTCTTCATGCTGATATTTATAGCAGCGAAACTTTGGTTGTAAGTCAAAAAAGGATATTCACTCCTACACAGAGTGAACACAAAGTAAGGAAAAAAAAAAAACATGCAAATTTATGAAGGACGAACGGATGGTTGCTCTTCGTCAATCTTTCGATAAATCAGAGGACATCCTGTGGAGGAAAGAAAAAGCCCACACTGTGCAAATGACTGCAAAAAATAACAAAAAGAAACTACATCGACATAAATCAACTTAGAGGATTAGAAGAAGAAGGACGAAAAGAAAAATTCAAAATTCTGTTCAACAGGAGATGGACAATAAGCTTAGTCAAGTATTAGGGTCATTCTTTCTTCAGCAGGTGCTTCCTTCGAGTGACTGGATGAATCCTTAATTTAAAATTTATGTTCTAAAGAGCTTATGAATTTCACTTACATTTTTTTTCCCCTCCTCTATGCAGCGATTGTCAGGCTGCGGTCCGAAGAATAATTGAACTTACTCCACCGTGTCCTACCTGAAGGCAACGTTAGTTGAGTTACAAAAAAATTGGTTTTATTTTCGTTGGTAACACAATTGAACATACTGCCTTCCTAGTTGTCTCAGAATTAGGTGGGGACCGCTTTTATCAGCGCATGACCTTCAACTAAGGAAATAAGGATATATAACCCTCTTGTTTGTAAAGGATTTAAGAAAGAACTATCAGTGGGAACAAAACTTAAAGCTCTATAAATTCATTAGGTTCTGCAAAAAACTAAACAGATTCTAGCACTGAACACTAAAGGTAAGATTGTGACGGACCTGATCTGATCACTGGTTTCTTAAATATAAGCTCAAGGATATTGGTATTACTCATCGAACACGCTCCGACTACGCCAGGACATTGAAACTGCTGAACTCCTTTTATGTGCATATCCCGCTCAAACAGTTCTAAGCTTCATTCATAAACTTGAATCCAGCTATTTCAAAGTATTTCAAAGGAAACGTATTACATGAAACTTTGCTAGATGCTGTTTTGGAATCGGACTCTACTAAATTTTCTGTCAAAATCGATTAAGGACACTTTCATTCGTGTTAGTACCTATCAGGATCAGAAGTGCTTGGGAATCGGCTGAGATTTTGAACGAATCAACGACAGAAATCTACATCTATGTACGCCTGATGCGGGAGTTAACTCCAGGTCACTACATTTGAGCATTACCTCACGACTGCCGGACCACTGTATCGTATTCCAAGCAAAAGTCACAGCAGTCCGTGAAACAGCGATCTGGCTTTCGATTCACTCGATAAAGTGCAGCGCTATTGTTTGCTATATAGATAGTCAAGCTGCAAATAAACCTTGGAGCTAGTTGGGAAAGGTGCAGACCAAAACCTCTCTGATAATAGGAGGGCCGTCGGCCCTATTAAATCGATAAAGTTCCAACTAGATATTGCAGCCATTAGAATGGCAAACAGTAACTGGAACAATATCAGCACATATCTCTCTTCCAAACACATTTGGCCAGAGGTGAATTTTAGGAAAACCAGTGCACTTATCTCCATCTATAGGAAAACCCTTAGAAAGATAGTTGGCTCCCTCTCGGGGCACTGTGTGATAGGCAGCCATATCAGAAGGCTCTGTGATCCCTTCAACGATTCCTGTAGACGTTGTAGACACAAGGAAAAGGTGGAAATCATGGCAGATGGGATCCTGTGCACCTGTTCTGCTCTTCCGACTCTGAAAAGGAAAACTCTAAGCGAGTACTTCTTCTCAAGTCTAGACAGACTAGACTTAAGCAGAATAAAGACCTTCGTCACCGGGCCGAACTGGTTTAATGCCTAAACAGCGAAATAAGTTCATCTTCGGCATGGGTTCATACAGAAACCGGTTGCCTTGCCTCTCATCCCAAGTGAAGAACCTCCATGTAGGTCTTTGGTGCTCATAATATGATTATTTCGCATAGTAGCATCAGAAAGGACCTTCCTCTGGTCTAAGCGCATCCCTCCTGAGCGTGGACAACCACCCAGTCCAACCCAACTCAACTACATACACAATTCGACGAAGTTCTTCATCTTAACCACTTAAATCAATAGAATCGCTTTATGTGACAGACTCCTCTCAAATCCCTTCTTACATGAATACATAGGATTACGAGTAAATGTCCCTCATCGGCAATATCCCAGATTACATTATTATGGTTCCGCAACTATATCGTCCCTGTTAATTAAATCTATTTAATCCACAGCACTATGCCGATAAGGAAATCACAGGTATCAAAATGGTGACACAAAAGTCGAAACCCAACCAACCGTTGACACAAAACTACCACACCTTCAAGGAGGCCAAGTCCTCTACATCATCATCATTAAGATTACGACATTCTAGGGTTAACCAGCAGTCTGTCGCCGTAGCCACTGTAGCTGTAGATCAGGTAAACATCATCAGGAGAATTTGCATAAACTGACTTTGTGGCCAGGATCAGGTGGTAGGATGACACACCTCGACTCATCTATCATCTTTCCTTCCTGAGAGTGGTAATTACACGTTATGTGCTACACAATATTAAACACAGTGACGCTGAGACCAATTTACTGACCTTACCTCGCCCAACTATTGACATGCGATGCACTGATGGTTCCTTAAACCTACACAGAGAGAGATATGTTTATTCTAAGAGATACCTCAATTCATGTGAACACTTTGTATAACCAACGAATGTGTGAAGGAAAATGTTGATTCGCCTCCTGAGGAAGATTAATTGCTGGACTTGATTTATGTATCCTTTTTGCAGTGAGTAGTGTGCGACTTCTGTGTGCGAGAGGGTAAAAACAAATTATTGGACATTAAATTATAGAAAACGGACTTCCGCATAAACACATGCACGCACAATGGCCAAAAGGATTGTGCACCCCCAGGGAAACCGCACGCAATCACTGCTACAAAACCAAAAACCATTTGTCATCATCATGGCTGGAGTTTTGAATAGGTGGACATGTGTGACAGGGAGACAAACAATTTTTTGAGGTGAAGTGATTTGTGTCCTCAAGTCGGATTGTTTAATGTTTCAACAAACAATTCCTTGGTTGTACTTGGATTAGACTGTGAATGCAGTGAAAGTTGGTGGCATTGTTTAAAGAGTTAAAAGCGTTGCTAGGTCCTTTGCAGTGAAGGAAATGTCAACTAACTTCTACTGCACATAAGCATACACATCTTCCAAGATGGGTAAGATAATGGAAAGGATGCACAGTGCCACAGTCAGGATTATTTGAAGTTTGGCTCCTAACAACTCGACTCATAACCTGGAATATCATTGTGTCCAGGAACCTAGTAGGATGCAACAGGGACGCGTCACAAGTTTGGATTTTATTTGTCTGGGTGTCGGAGGAAGGACGAAGGTGATACCTTTTGTGGTACTGCCTTCGGAGCGATCTTACACGTCACTGTCACTACTAGGACCTCAGCTTGGAGACGACTGCTATGGTTCAGAGAGTCAATTTAAAAAGGTTAAGGGTAGGAATGAGGGCATATTAGGCTACCAGTTAACCGCACTTTAGTTCTACTGTGCTGTGTCCTGTTGCTAAATAAACTACCAAATGCCTGGGTACGGTAACTTCTATGTCTCATCGCATAAGAGCTGAGAATAAACAATAAGATCCATAGATAACGCTCACCATGGCACATATCCCGCAGAGTCTCCTTTATCATCTCCAAACTTCGGCCATCTTTTCTGTCCTGCCATGAACAAGCCCAATTTTCTCAACTACACCATGGAGATTATATGTAATTTTATCATAAAAACCTCTCCTGATACCAGCTTCTGGTAAGCTATCGTCCTAGTGATCATTTCCTATGTATCTTGAGGTTCAAATGCCTTCTCGCAGAAAAATAATCCTAAAAAATGGACAAATCGTCTACATACATCCTGATTGCTTGAAATAGGTCAACTACAGTACTGCTTACGTCTGAAGAAATGGAAGGAACCAGATCAGATACCGAACTCTTGAACCAACAGTACGATCTGAGTATGTATCTTAACAATATTCTACTGCTTCACCACATAAATTGTCTAAAAGCAATGCTGTTCCACAAGGCTCTGTGCTCGGTCCGCATCATATAAGACGACATTTACAGGTTTCAAAACGTATGGAACCACATGGGGTATATCTTGATCAAGGATAGGGAAAAACTCTTTCGAGATACACTGATTTTGTCTTGTATACCGATCCACCAGAAGAAATCACAAGTTGAATACCTAAGATCTTGACAGCTCAGAAAGCAAGGGCATTTGGAAAATGCTTCTTCCTACAAACCATGGATACCTTACATCAAATCGTTCTCATTGCACTTAGTAGTACCTACCAACCACCTTGACACTAGACAACACATTTTCCTATGTTTCAACAACATGGTTCCTTTGAAAAGCTATATATATTTCCATTTACAAATAAAATATGAAATGAAAGGGTCCTAAGTGCGTTCCCTGGGGGACTTTAAAAAAAAAAATCCTACTTCCATTACGCGACCAACTAAAGGCATAAGAAATGTAAAGATCCGATTACACTCCCCACCAAGAAAGAACATGGTGATGAAGTAATTTGTATCCTACAATGAAACACGTTCCAAAAAGGACTTTACCCCCATTTTGAGTTAAAAGATTTCCAAAGCAAAGTCCACTTAAACTGCGATTTATCTCAGTCTCCTTCAAGAGGGAAGAACTTCAGAATCCACCCAGAGAACTACATCATACACTCTCATCACCACCATCAAATGTAATTTATGTCCTTAGGAACTAGGCATGAGTCCCTCATCCATTACCATAAACATATCCTTCATTACGTCTTTCTGGCACAGAAGTACAAACAAAAAAAAAATTTAAGAATGTTAAGACGTAAATCTAGGCTAAGTGACAACGATGCACTCTCCTGTTGAGCCAATTAGTAAGGTGCGTACTTCAGGGTTACTTTCGCATCCAAAGTGGATGAATAACTTGCAAAGAGAGTAGAGCATGTCCCGTACTGCTTGCAGCATGTAGACATATGAGAACCCCCTCCCCCCTTAGGGAATGTGTGCACAAGTTGAACTTAACCCAAATTGAATAAAAAAAAAAAAACAAACAGACAGACGAGTTCCAATTAAAATTATGGCAAACCCAACGACTCTCGCTGGTTAAAGGACTCCAATAAACCTAATCACTAGCGAATTCCATTTCGGAAATTTTATACTTTTATTCGCCCTCCCTTATTCGGCGAAGCAAATAAGCAAAATTGTTTTGCGGGAAACGGGATACCCCACCCTTTCCATTCCATTTTATAACAATATCCCTAGGAGCTTCCTTCCGCAACCCACCGTTTGGCAATCTAATCGAATGAAAACTAGCTCGTTCAAGAATCGAGGGCGGAAATGCGTTTTCCATCAGTTTCATTGCCCGCGGGTGCTGATGGCGATGATGGTCCTCGTTCTACCAAATCATTTTCTTCCTTGTTTTACTACGTATACATACACTTCCCCGCTGATTTCCTTGAAACGATATCATATCAACCCTTTTCATGTCATTGAACATAAGCTTTTCATCCCGAAACTGGGAATGATCAAAGGACCAAGATCTTGGAGGGTTCTTTGCGCCGGGAAGTGTAATAAAAGGACGATAAGAATTTTTTCCTTTTTTTTTCCTTGATATATGTATGTTTGTATGTATGCCTACCTTAATGCTTCAACACAACCGTGCCATTCAAGCAGGCCACTTCAGTCGACTCAAAAAGAAAAAAAAAAAGGAAAAAGCAAACACCAGACAGTGGAGCTCCCCAAGCTACTCAAATCACCTTACACATCAAAGGGTGGGGAGGAGAGCGCAGGGAAGTAACACAGAATTTAAAGTTCCGCCTCAAGGTAGCTCATCTTCCTGCCATTCTCCTCCATCATCGACAGAGGATTCCTTTTATTTCAACTCGAGCGCTTGCATATTGTTTCATACCAACGAAATTACCTCTCACAAGGAGTCCTTTGACTATTTTTTTTCCGTTTGTTCGTGTGAAACATTCCGCGGCTCATTGATATATTTTCGCATATCCTGGTGGGTGCTTTTACAAATTGTTTTCTTTGAAAATGTAGTCCTTAGGGATTTTAATAGATAAAGTTGTGGTACGAAAGCACTTTTGCAGAGGATACAGGATACAGACTCTTCCGCGAAACAATAACACTTTTCGAGTGTGTGTGCACGTCATTTCTGGGGAATTTTCTTTGCAAGGATATGCATTGACTTTGAAATTATTGCTGAGTGTTCGGGTTAATTCATGAGAATTGGATTTCTATAGAAACTTTTTTTTTTTTTTGAAAAATATGCTTTTTGTCTTTTATTGAGGTTTTTCTAGGAGTCCCAGGGTAAGAAGAAGAACAGGGATGTGGAATACATTCAATGGAAATATTCTTTTTACGTAACATTGGTTTTATAGAAAAATGTCAGCAAATGCATCTGAAAGGATTGGAAAAAGAATATTTATGGGATGGAGATACAAACCAACCAAGTTAAGAGACCTTGACTTCTGGGTGAGAAGTTAAAGGTTCGGGTAAAACCATCTAAATAATCTTCACGTTGGCAGCCTTAGCAAAAGTAATAACAACAGTAACCATTGGATCTGTACCTGGAACTAGGACAGATCCTGAAAGACCATTGTGGAGATAAAAATACGGAATACGTGGACAATTCGCATCATGATTACACTCGACAAATATGCAACGAAGCACGGCGAAGTTCCTGATAGAATAGATGGATCTTTGTTATCATGATGACTCCAGCCCTTAGATATTGCCCACGCGGAGGCCAATCATCAAAAGATGTAGATGTAGAAATTAAGGATAATCTAGAGCGTGACACGTCTACATCGAAGCGAGAATGTATTGAAGTATTCAAAGAAGCAGCCAAAAACCTTTCGTCTACTACCTCATGGAAACAACTCTTGTGAGGCTAGTGGATAGAGTTCCAAAGTAACATTGTCAAAAATGAGAGGAGAAGATTCTACCAACATAGTAAATACGTTGGTCTTGTACTAGACAGGAAGCTGACATGGAACTTTAACATACAAGAAAATATAACTTGGTACCCCTGCTATGGTACTATACCCTGCCAAGAAAGGTAACAGCCGCAAAGAAGTCAGCACTGGCAATGCTAAAGGTTTCCCAGCGAAACAGGGAACGTCGTTATCCTCAACCCTCAATTTTTTAAAATTAAACCGCTGACTACATTGCTCTGTTCCTAGACTATGTATTCCAAGGAAAAACAATTTGGGAAGAGGCCCAATTATGAATTATCCTTCCTTCACTGAAAATCTACACTGTTGGGTTTGAGACAGGCTAAATTATAGGAGTTGAACCGTTTACAGTTTTTCTTGCCTTAAAATTCGATTTTAGACTTTAGGCGGAGGTTATGGCTATAAGTGAGGCCGCAATCATCCTAAGCAGATGCGCCAAAAGTTGAGCATAGTCAAGACAACAAGTCTGCTCCTCATCAGCAGATCACAAGTACATATGTACCCTGGTCAAACTATTTATAATTTAGTTGAATTAGGTATCCAAGGCCTTTAGGACTTGGAATCCTGGCCAACGACTTCTGTCAAGATGGTATGATGTCCGATGTATCGCCCGCTCTGTACTTGTGCAATGTATCTAGAGTCATACTACAAGGCTCTGTTCTCGGGGGCCTGGTATGAACTGTTGTGAAATTTAGTCCATACTAGCTATTGAGGAAAAGATTTAAAAAGACAGTGATCGCGTTCTAATTTTATAACTAAATCTTCGGCGGTAGGTGGAGACCAAAGCCTAGACTAATTCTCTGGATCTATACGGCATCTCAGATAGATCAACCAATCTCAAGCAAATGGCTACAACACACATTCTAAGGTTGAGATGAATGGGAAGTCAACAAACCAACAAAAGGCAAATCAATATCAATCTACTCAGAAGGATAGATATAGGGGCAGACCCCAGTATATTCTCCGTGGAACTAAAAGTGCACAGCTCGGTTAGACTTCTTGACAACAGCATGGTTTTTCAAGTGGCAAAGCTAATGAGAGTGGTACCAATGATGGCAATACCAAGACATGATTTCACCATTATTGACAGTCATCCGATCGCGAAGAAATTAAGGTTCTTGACTCACAGCACAATATAAATCTTTGCTGAGTCTTTGGTCAGAATGAGAATAAGACTACTGATGAACTTCCAAGGGAGGGGTCTGGAGCTACAGCAAGCAATTCAATTAATCCAAAATCCACTCTCTACCCATAGGAAGCGACTGGATCGCAAGATCTTAAGGACATTACAACCAACAATAGGTAGAAGTCGGCTGTGATATAAAAGAATATTAAAAGACTGTCAATGTGAGTAGGTGCACTCAGTGGCCATAATACTTTAAGGAGCCACATAATGAAACCATAATGCAACGAGGATATACTTCACCACCTTAAGAAGTTGGTTTGGTTGGTTGGTTGGGTTGATGTGGCTGCCGGTATGCAACACATCAAGAGACTCTATTCAATCGAAGAAACCCAGAATAGGAACTGGTACCAAACTCCTACCTGACATCAGAATAGATTCACATTGCCTCAAGTGTGATGAGGTGTACCCTTCCATTCCTGATGAATGTCCGTCAGTTGATGACGGCATTAATGGCTAAGGCTTTAGTTGGTAACTTTAAGTCTTAAGTTGGGACCCATTTAGGACGATTCAACAGGCCTTCCACGTCCATACGTATGACGAAAGGCATACAACGTCCTCTACAACGTTGATCGACCTACCAGTGAAGGAATTTATAGACCATATAGCTAGGGAACTAGTGATGAACTTTTTGAATAAGACTCTTACTCTACTCTTTCCGTTATGAAACACGGATTCGTGTGCACAAAGCTGTTTGAAGGGTTCTTGAAAAGCGTTTCTGTACCTCATTGAAGTGCACTATCCATACAATATCACGCGGCCTAGTCAAAGTCTATGCCGGACACTACCGTTCTCTGTACCAACCACAATCTGTCATACACAGCAAACAAACTGTTTTGAGGACGAAACAACTCCCTTCACTCGAATGAAGTCGACTTACAAGTCAGCCCCCCCACCTAGCCGACATCCCTTTGATATTACTCCTAATGACTTTCTGTGTCGATTTTCCACCTCCAAGAACACGCGTTCAACATGTGTGGCTCCATCCTCAATATGGCGCACTAAACCAGAACATTGTCGTTGTGTCGAAGCCATTTCCCACTCGAGTTCTACCTTGCGTCGGAATTCAATGACGCGTCGTGTAGGCATCTTAACCTGTTAACCCCACTTGGCATACTCGAGCAATATCTATCACTGGGGGTCGTGTGTACCAACATGCTGTTCGGTCATGTGTGGAGCGCGTTTTAGTTGCATTCATTTAGCCGGGCGCACGACAACGTTGTCGGCGGCAACGCGGTGGCTTATGTTGTGGCTTTGTTGGTTATTGGAATTTTCATTTGACTTGCAGAATGACTGGAGGTCGATGGTGGTGCCTGGCGGTGGTGGTGGCTGTGATTTATTTATTGACAGATGGTTGTATCCTTGAGCTCTGTGTCTATGTTACGGTCTGTGATTCGCACAACATGGCGTACATTTAACGATTGTGCAGTGATTGATGATTGTAAGACAATATGTCACTATGTGGCTGGGTTTGTCGCAGAGGGCAGACATGATTAATGACAAGTCTATGGGTAGTCATGTGACTTGATTTGAGGAACATGGCTGGAGGTTTTGCTTTCACGTATAGTAATCGGGGGCAAGCGCTTAAAAACTTTCTCAGTGAACTAACTGGGAACTCCGAACACCTTTTTTATTGATTGTAAGGCCGTAACCAATGATTAAGTCATGGATTGAGAAATGTCCTTTCCTGAAAAACTCTTTTGATTATGTAAGACCAGGACAAAGAAGATACATAGCCGTCAATACAAGCAATTCAGATCAAAAAAAATATTAAAAACAAAGTAAAAAAGGATACAAGGACCTGGGTGGTTTAAAATGGTGGTTTCGGTAGGTACTACATACAAATTTGATTTTCACTTACGCGTATAGTTTAACTGCAATGTTAATGGCACTTACCTAGAAAGAAAGAAGAAAAGAATATGTTAGTTAAGCCGATCTTTCAAATATACAGACTTTAGCTTTATATTCCAAAGTTATAGGATTTATGGACTTGGATAAAGTCGCAGGACCTTACCTCTTTTCTGAAAAATCATGTACAA
This sequence comes from Xylota segnis, assembly GCA_963583995.1. Classification (NCBI taxonomy): domain Eukaryota; kingdom Metazoa; phylum Arthropoda; class Insecta; order Diptera; family Syrphidae; genus Xylota; species Xylota segnis. The sequence goes on along the minus strand of OY757238.1, from coordinate 9,938,312 downwards.
TTAAGGCTACATTGCATCTAAAATCGCAAGCAATCTACTGTCTTAGATGGCGTATCATTTAGCAGGACACTTATCGGACCCAATGACACTGGAAATTCTTTGGTCTCTAGTCAAATTTTCTGGTCGACTTTTCTTGTGTTCAAGACTGGCTTTGATCAGAATATGAGCTCGGATCAATCAGACGTCCGGTGTTGGTGGTAGAGTGGAGATTGACAACACCAGACTTCACTACTTTTTGGAAAAGCATGTTCTTGTTTTTCAAGCGGAAATCGAACCTATCCTAATGCCTAGCGACTATATGGATAGGTAGAGGGATCGAAGTGCCTAAGTCTGTGGCGACAGCCAGGGTGCCCTTAAAGTCTTGCCGAATCCTCTAACAGAAAGAAGGAAAGAAGTCTAATTAATAATCTTTTAGAACCTGAACCTTCTTCCTGCTTTCATGATCAGGACTTCTATTGACGATTGGGTGTTTTTATAGATTTCAGTGCGGCATAGCCTTTTAAAGTATAGGTAGACTAAACGTACGGTCCCGGGTGTTCGTAAGAAATTAGCAGTGTGCTTGTTCTCTCTCATGCTAAATAATTTTTTGATATTGTTTCACCCGAAAGTCGAAGAAATTCTAGTAAAACAGGTATTACTGTGTTGAACCTGTCGCGTCAATGGCATCTAAATACCCAAGACCGTGCCAAAAAAGCATTCATGGTCCCTTTTCTAATGAAAAACTACTCTGGGACTGAAATAGGGCCTTCAGAGTGGTGACCCATTCAAAGGACAGGTTAGACCAACTTCCAGTGAAGGTATGTTTGCTTACATGACTATGGATTCCGTAGTTCCAATCTTTTTACAAACTCTTTTGCTTAAGTTAGAGTATAGAAGGGGTTTCCAAAGTTCAAGCTTGATACATCCACGACATGACCTATTCGACATCTAGCTGTGATACTGGTTGATTCGGTAGCCTCTAATGACCCCTGTGACTTGTATGAGAGTGTCTAGCACGTTTAGAATGACCTCAAGTCATGCTGTTGAAGTGATTGTTATGATAGATCTACATAAGTTAATGGCTTTCACTTTCACCTAGGTTTGACTAGGATTATACCCTGCCCTGCTTATCGACAGTTGGAAAAAAGCTCTCTTTAACCCATACCAGCAACCAAATACTTTACAAAAGACGAGATTCATTGCTGGACATCATCTGATTCTCGAATTCTTACAGAAGACCCCATGGTCACTGCAGGGACAAAGACAAATTCAAACTTTGTGAGTGTCTTGCTATGGCAAAATAAAGATCCATCGTCACTCAGTTGACTTAAACACGGATGCAAACCTGAGAGAACACATTTTGTTTCACAAGAAGGTATTGACAACAGAGGCATGCCTCATAGTCAGCGGTTGTAAGTTTAGAAACATGCAGAGTGACGTGCCTTTCTTTTATCCGCAAAAGTAATACAGGAACCTTACGACCACATACCGAGTCTCTATGGGTAGCCTTCCAGCTTTCCTTGCATTATTTACACCACAACTTCCTACCCAGGCTGGCTCACAATGGCACACATAGTCCTCACCAAACTTCTATTTATGTCATGGTAATGCTGCATGCTTTAGTCCTCACTGACAGTGTTCGCCTTCATTGAAAAACTAAGCAACCAACCTGGCGGAATATCTGCCAGGATGCCATCAACATGGTTCCTACTGATACGGAGGCTTCCTTCTTTTTCGTTCTCTTTTTTTTTGTTGTTGTTTGTGTGGTCGTCCTCGCTGCTCAAATTTGCAGGCATAAATCCTAACACGTATCCCAGGCTGACAGGAAGACTAATGAGGACATATGGATCTGGGTTTGAGTACCTTCGTTTTGTATACACGTTCTGTGTTGGATGCATCATCGTACTCGTATGCACACTCCTGTGGATCCTGTGCGACGTGGAATGTTGTTAGGTTTTGTTGTTGGGATCCAATGCTCACTCCTGGCCAATTTGTTCATCATTCAACGTGATGCACATCGAAATATGTTTGCAGTTTGTGTTTTGTTTGTGAGGACGTGCGGTGGAATGCAGCGGTAAGGATGTCCTTGAATTCTTGTTTCCACCGTTGTTTGCAAAATCATTACGACATACTGAGCGAGTTACTAGCTACCTCGTGTCGTATCTGATGGAGGATTTTGCAGCACAGGCCCTGGGAGGTGGTCCTATAATGGGATGTGATTTTTTGTCTTTCCATTTTGACATTTATGACAAATGTGGGTCAACGTTGTCAGTGGCTGGGTTAGATGGAAATGATGGACGGATTTTTATAATAAAATTATTTCAAGCCCCCTTCTGGTGAACTCCTATATATAAAGAGCCAGGACTGAAAATGAACACAAAATTCACAGGACACAGAAGACACTGAGCAGCAATTTGTCTCATCAGCAAGCCACAATTGACACCTGCCATCGTGGTCTCCTTTCGAAATAGCCTACGTGACTAAACAAGCTTATCCACCACTTTCCGCCATCCTCAACTGCAAGGACATAAGACGCCTTGGTTGTCTTGTCGCTGTTGTTGTTCCGTTCTTGTCATCGATGTTGTCGTTGTGGACAAATGCGGCCGAAATGGAAAAACTTTTTGAGTTCTTTCTTTTTTCGCGTGGCAATGACGGTTAATGGACGACATCAGGACATCGAAAGGACCTTGTTTGTTTGGGAAAAGTTTTGTCTCCTTCTACTGGCTTTAAAGTTTCACTCGAATCGAAGGTGATTTGCTAAACGAGCTCGAGCAAAGAGTGGAAGCAAGTAAAAATAAACGCTAATAGGCAATTTCATGCCATAAAGGATGTCCTTAATTTCCATGCAACATTCGGTGCTAATCATGCTTTCAGTGGCAACGGCGAATGCCTATCCAACCAAATGATTAGTGTTCTTTATGTTTATGGAATTTTCATCGAATTATTTCATTCAATAAGGCACGGACTTGGGGTGGTACGTCGTCCCAGTGGAATGGAGCGGCGCAGACTAGAAGAGGATGATTTGTTGGGAAAGTTTTTCAATTAACGATCAGGGATATTCATAAATCATAGTCGAGTCGAGGGACGGGCAGTTTTTTTTTTTCTTGGTTTTTGTGTTCGTGAGATTATTTATTTATTAATTTTCGATACAGGCATGTGTCTGTAGTTCAAGTCTGAAGCCTTCAAGGTTGGATTGTAACTTACATCAGTGGATATGCTGGGGTTACCTTATATCGGATGCTAAGGAATATGTTTAGCATTCATCAAACAATGCACTCAAGTCACGGAGAAATCCATTGTGAAACCCTGCCGTGGAGTAATCCTATACTTTGGACTTGCTAAGCGGCCTCCCTGGACCAACTTGAAAATGTTATAAATGTTAGGACGGTTAAAAGTGTCTGTCCTGACAGGTCACTCGGACATTCGCAAAGAAACTGAGATGTGCTCTCCTCTCCATCTGTATCGTCACAACCTTAGCAAAGGTCGTCTGTGTCACATCCTTTTTCGGTGGACCACCAGGAGGCTACTGTTTGTAATGAGCACCGTGAAGAGCACTAAGTTCTTTCTATCAAGCGCTAGAGTTTGTTTAGTTTTTACAGAGTTTTCTGGAGATATGACATAAACAGAGTGTGCTTCACTTATCATTGGCTAGCCTAACGCAGGCTCTTTTCTGTGTTAAATTTAACAAATGATGGGAACAAGAGGACAGAGGTGACGAATATTGTCAGTCCCTGTTCGGATCAACAGTGTTCTCTGACTTCAGCCTAAGCGTTTAAGGAAGAGCGAATGGAGCAAACTGCAGGTAAGTAGATTCCCGATCACGAATTAGCCTAAAATTTATCGCTAAGCCTTCCAAACCACCCACTGCAGTGTGTTCTCGAAACTACACATACACGAAACTATACTCTAGGAAGATGGTCCACACCCAAGCCATTGTTAAAACGATGTTACTGTGACGAGCTCAAAAGACTTATAACAGATCACGACGTTACACCCTGGTGGTTTCCAGGATACACTGGTATCTAAGGAAGTAAGCTGGCAGATGAGTAAGGAAGAAAAGGTTCTAAGCAGGGCTTAACATGGGTCTTTAACTTTGTTCTACCCCCAGCATAGCTCGAAACTTCGTAAGAGGTGTGCTATTTTCAGAAATTATAAAACCAAAACCAGGCACATTCTTGCACCTAAAAGAGCGCACTTAGTCCTCTTCGTAGGAATCATTACCGGCCAAAGGCTCTTGGCGGCCTATCTTAGCAAAATGATACTACTCACGGACCTATACATAATGTGCTCAAGGACCTATGGAATTATAATGAAGAATATAGCACTACTGGTAGATTTAAACTTACCCCTGAGTGTATGCAATCTATTGCTGAGAGAGTAGAAGTGGTTCGAAACTCTGGTGCATTAGGTTGCAATTATTCATGGGTGGTGTCTGAATTAGCAAATTTTTAAATTGGATTTAGGATTTGAGTGTGATGACTCTACCTAGAGAAAGCCGTAATTTTAGTTTTAATTCCAAAAAGATTTTCACCCACCCCATCGCCAAAGCATTCCTCACGAATGGAGTATGCACTAATCAGGACTCTCCATCGTGGACAGCACTTCTAACTGATCTTTTGATATAACCTTTTCATCAACTCGAAATTCCAAGCGCATTTCTCTAATCAATCCATTTTCCAATTTGTCTTATCAAAGACGGTATCTGGGTCAATCGCTTGACATCCTACCCTTTCCCCCATCAAAAGCTCATATTCCTGATGGACTTCTATTATTCGTCCTTAACAAACAAAAAAAAAAATAACAAAAAAACGTTAAAACAATGCTATTCGGTGAATAACAACGAGGAGATGCTGACGACGATGACGATGATGATGAAGTTCCTATTCCCAGTGTTCGTTCCTTCCAAAGGCAGCTTCCTTTCACAGGTCTTCCGTTTGAGTCCGCCAGCAAGCAAAGATGAAAGACTTATTTCACATTTTAAGAAATTGATTTTTTTTTTCCATTTTTCTCTGCCCCCGCTAGCTTGTTTTTCGCCATTCATAATGATTTTCCAGGTGTTAACGATTTTAGGTGAATAGGAATCCAGGACAATGGATGGAACTTCTTTAGAAATTAATCTCCTTAAAAGGATTTGTTTGGAAATCAGTGTGTCTTGAAAGGTGAACACTGAAGGACAGTGATGTAGGTGGAAATCCTTGAAAGTTTGTTATAACATGACAGTCTGTGCATCTTCATAAGGCTCTTGCTGAAAGTGACTTATAACTTCCGGAGAAGACTATGAGTATATGCTCCTACACTCTATGCATAACAAATGAGACAGATATGTACGATTCTGTTTGATTTAGTGGCGACTTATCCTTGCAGTAAATGTCGTACATTAGCCCACTCACTTAGGGGCAAGTAGACACATAAATACAAGTGATGGTATCCTTGTATTTTCTATTCTTTTCCTTTTGCCACTAAGCATGTCCTTCCTAGTGCCGTCTTCAATTGTACTCTCGTGTTTAAGTCGTCGTTGTGTGCACTGACTGACAAATGAATGCAGTTGCAGACGAAGTGGATAACCGCCACACTATAGCCGTGTAAATAGTGTACATATACATGCATATGTATGACAACCACTGCGGATGCATAAGTGTGAGGACGGTGATGGTGAGTTTTGTTTCGTAGCGCGCTGTGTTTATCCTTTTGCCTCTGAGAGAAGTGAAAACAACTCTCGTTGTTCTTGCTTGTGGGACGTTGGATGTGTGAGTTGTACTTTTCGTTTTTTTTCTCTGCTCCCGCTTCCTTCCAGCGTCACATATCCTTTCCCATGGCAAAACGTATGTTATGCACTTTAAGCAAGGTCTGATGGCAATGGTACTTCAGCTTCATGCCAATGAATTATAATTGATGGCATTTTCATGAGAGTTGAAAAGGATAATGATATCGTCGCGAGGAAAGTGCGAGTGTGCACTCGAATGAGAAGTAATGCCATTGAATGGATGGGTTGATATGACAGAGGATTAGACGAGTGTTATTTCACGGTGTTGCTGCAATATAAATTAGGAGGGCAGGACTCTGGAAAATACTAATACTTGTGAACATTCACCGGGAAAGATGGAATGCTAGCATCAGTCGCAGAAACGAATCAATCAAGTTTGCTTCTAAGTACTGCAACCTAAGGATCGCTAGACCATGTAAATACATGTCGGGATATAACTGGAGGTCTGGTGGCTCATCGACAGATTGCATGTAGTGCAGCGGCCAGAAAAAAAGACAAAGTAACTTGCTCCCAAGGCTATAGAGGAAGGTTCAGATTTCTAACAATACTGTGCTGACAAGAAATACTGACCAATCAGTCTTCGGTATCCTCGCTCCTTATGTGAGTTTTGAACCCCTATACACTACAAGTCAGTACATAAAAAATGTATACCCGTAGGCGTTAGTCGAAATATCTAACACTCGAGCAATGTCCTTGCAGCGCACTGCCAGACAAGTACTCCGTACATGAGGACGGATTTAATCCCTGCCATGTACATACGTAAGTATATCTAGTCGACACTTCTTGGCTGAGGTCTTCAATTAGAGTCAAGAGGCGTCCAATGTAAAAAATATTCCATTCCTACCTGAATTTTGTGAGACTATCACCCAAGGGTGATTTGCTACATAACTTGGAGTCCAATGCACTTGAGTCTTGGGGGAGTTATGCATGGTACTTCTTGCCTTTCTGTTAACAATACTAATCGGTTTTAGACAGATTTATCTGGAGACCATCACTAGCCATCTACTGTCCAGGTAGAACCAATTTGTCCCATTTGGACTGAAGATAGCCCACAGGAACTTCATAAAGTCCCCTGGCTCAACATTGTCCGCGTTATTCACGATATAGTCCATCGGACATTGGACGACCCGACTGGACTTTGTAAAAAGTGGTTACTGCAAATGAATGTAACCCCAAAAGGAGCATACCCAGGCAGCGGATGGACAGTAGCAGAACACGGCTTTAGGGGGTGAACACAACCACGCATGTCGCAGCTTTCGCCATGCGAGAACTGGTAAGGACTCTATGCAGTTTACAATCTGCCAAACGTCTTTTTAAAACCAATGAATACCAGGTGAAGTCTTGAACGATATTCAACGCAGGGATCGGTAATGATCCGAAGGGTTTGACATTTCAAAAATGTTCGCATATACAAATGATTTTTCCCAGAAAGCTCTTAAGTCTTGAAATGCCAACAAGATAGATTCCTTAACTATACTCTGTTTAATTTTTGCCGAAATTTCAAATAATTTTCTCTGCAAGCAGATCTAAAGAATCCGTAAAGGTCAAGGGCCTGCCTTAATTTCTTAATCACAAATCAAAGCATTGCCCTACTTTCACAGCGTTACTTCTTCTCCTTCATAACGTATATTTACCAGCAAAGTATTGAGTAGTTATCCACTTAACTCTGACCTTTACTGTGCTCAAAGGGAACTCAATTCATGCAATGAATTTTCCATACCATCCACACCCGCAACAACCAATTGATCTTTGCCCTTCGCCGCTAATCCCTTCATTCAACCGAACAACCGAAAGCCCCACCCACAAGTGGAACCCAAAAATACCCCAAATTTCCCCACAATTATCCTAATTATATTATCATCCCCCATCCAAGCCTAGAAAGAAGGAAAAAATAAATAAACTAAACCACACAGTGTTCTCCCCCGACAAACAAACCAAACTCCTAAGCGAACACAATAACGGTTATAGCTGTCAAAAAAAGTTCCAAATTTACCTACACCCACCACATGCCAAACACGATACCAAATTTCGAGCAACTCCCCCCCAATTGTATCCATTACCATTCGAAACGAAACGGCGGCGGCGAAGCGAATGAAATTCCGATTCATTGGACCGGCAGGGCGATTTTCCAAGCCATTCGCGCTCCTAACCTTACCTATCCGGGTCTCAAGTTTGACAATTCCATTTCAATTTCGACACCAACACCCGCACTGTGATGTCAAAAAGAGAACAAACAGAAAACAAAAACAAAATTATATCGCGATATTCAAATAAAGCCATTAACTGAACGAAATCGTTTGTTTCGCGCCAAGGAAAGGGAAAGAATTTACATAAAAGGATATAAAGCGGCAAATATCCTCGAGTATCCAAAAAATATATATCCTTCTGCCAAATGGACAGATTGTATTTTGACGCTACTCCCCAACAATTTGCCATAAAAAATAGAAATATTGTATGGCAGGGGGGTTCTATAATGTGTTGGCTTCAGTTTACCCCCAAGGATACTCAATCCACAGCCATCAGCGAGGACTCCTTCGAGTAATTTCCTTCGAATTTGATTGTCTCTAATATACGAATAGAAGAGCGTTGGGTTCCCCAACATTTTTGTTTTGTTTTTGATGAAATAAACGGCCAATTTGCAATCTTCTCCCCCTGAACTCAACAGGACAAAACAAACACACAAAAACCAGGACACGCAAAAAAGAAACTCTCATTAAATCCCTTGAAGCTAAACAACAACAGCAGTAGTAACTTTCTGACCCTCTGACCCTCTCTGGTCGAGGGGAGATCGCCCAAAAATTCCATCCATTTAAAGTTGAAATTAATTGGAAAACTGAGGCAGAAAATGGGAAGAAAATTGGAAAAAGGATAATAGACGAGAGGATAGAAGAGGACGACGACTTTGGCAGAGTTCGAAAAATGTGTTGCTGTTCATTCAACGTCGTCGCCGGCATTTGAATTGCTTTCTTTTGGCCTTTTTTGGATAATTTGAGAGACAGATGGGGGATCGTTTGAAATCCTTGCAGCCGTAAGGAGCGACGGCGGTAGGCAGGCTAATTTATAATTTACACTACAGAGGTTTGCGGAGGGACGACTTGATTGATTGAACTTTAGTTAATAATTCCGCTTTTATGACACCCATGGTAATTATTATGTTAGGGGAGATTTATTGCTTGCCAAGTGGGGCTTAATGTTTGGTTAGAGGAAGTGGTCAAGGTAGGATAATGACCTGAAATTACACACAGGGTATTTCTGGCTTGGGGAAAACCCAATAAATATTGTTTTTCTTTTACGAAGTTTACTTGATGGCTGGAAGGCGCAAATAAGTGGAAAATTATATGGTGAAGTGGAAGGAAGTATATTTTTTTTTTTTGAACAGGATACGTGTGGGCTGGAGAAGTGATTCAATCAAAAAAATAGGTCTAGACTTATAGCTGTGGCTTAAGCTAGAATATCTCATTGTCGTTGTTCATGATACAGATCTGGTTCTAGAAGACCATCCACCACTTCGACGAAAAAGCTGCAAACGTTCGTTAGTAGGGCAAACTGAGTCATGAACGAACAATTTTATCAGAAAACGGGCCATAAGTCGATAGACCTATTTAGTTAACAAAGTAAGTAGCAATGTAATCGGCACACTTTCAAAAAAAGATGGAAGATTCATAGCCCGATGAAATGGAACTATCTTAGATCCTAGAAACATGTGGGGGAGGGTAGTAGAGAGGGAAGCATGGAGACTGGGGAAGAGCAGAGGAATATTGCCAGAAACTGCACACGACAGCACGTAGGCATCGACCTACAAGGTTCGATTCGAATTCAGGAAAGCAAGTCCATCGTCAAATTCCATTTCGGAGACCTCGGTGGTGATGACAGCATGTCAACTAGGAATGATCTAGAGAGAGCTGAGATTGCCAGTAGCCCCACACACTTGCATGCAGACGTTATAGAGGCGATTCAGCCACGAAAGTCAAAATGTATAAATCAGCTCAAGCAAGTTTCAGAACAGTCAGAGAGAGTATCCAGTTCCGGTCTAAAGTAACAAACGTACATATGGACTAAGCACAACGTGGAGCAGAACGACTAAGAAGGACTCACAGACATCAAAGAACATTACGGACACTCTACTCGAAGGCTGTCAGAAAAGTTCGATTCCCGAAGTAGTGAAATTGTATGAATAGCTCCTTTACTTTCTATGAAGTTATTGCTTAATATTGATGCCTATGACTACGAATCTAACTTAATCTAAAGTGCGTCCTTATCAGAATCTTCTCTAGGAAAATTTACCATGTCTGGTTCAGCTTGCAATATAGTATTAGATGTATATAGCTCAAGAGGCTATAAATAATTTACTCCTAAGAATATGCACTCTTTTTGCACGGCGTTTAACGGTTTGAACCTCTGATGTATTAGATTTCGTTACTCCGTGGATAGTGTCCGAACTAATTAGGAAGAGTTTGCTCAAATTATTGCATTCGGATCATTCCAAGTGGCGAGTAGTTGTATCTTAAATATCAAACAGATTGCCTGTACAGAAGGAGCCACCTATGTTGTACTATCACAGCAAACCTTTTCAGTTAATTTATTATGCAAGTTTCCTTCTAATGCTGCTTAAAATAAACCTTCACCCTATACGTTAAGCTTATTAGACAGTTGGGGGATCGATCTTTAACGAACCTTCTAAACAACTCTACAGATAACTACTAGTACAAGAGCTTAAGTCCCGCAATGGACTCACGTCAACACTCTCCATTCCAATTTAGATACATGAGCTGCCATTCCCCCTATTAAACACCATTTCGAGCACCCACATCCGACTACGTATACCTGGTCTCTATCCGTGGACAGTGTCAGCCACACCGAGAGGACAGAAAAACAAACCAAAACGAAACGAAACACTACCGTCCGACCGACTGACATCTAAAGCGTTGATTAAGTTATCAGCGTAAAATTTCGCACAAGCGGATGACATTAGCTTAATGGAAAAATTGCCCACGGGCCCGAGATGATTGCGTGTGTCGGCAAGTTCAGACTCCACTCGAACTCACAGGAAGGAAAAAGGTCATCACTAAAGTGCATAAAGATATCACCGGCACGGTGATTTAGTACGGCCCGTCTGACAGTCGCATAAAAATGCCACCGACACCCGACTGTCTCATTAAATCGACGACAGACAATTGTATGGTCAAGCGGTCCAGCCGCACGCTGCTGTCTGGAGTTCCAACAGTGCTCCTAAGTGTATAGAGGAAGCAAAAATGCAAAAATGGAAAAAAAAACATAACCAGCCCGGACGTCTGATTTAGATGGTGGCCGCGTCGAGCATATCTCACGACATCCATTACTATTGTATAGTCACGCGGTGGTATTGTGGGTGACACCGGAGTGTATCTACACACATGTGTCAGCACAAACGAAGGGTGAATTATGTTCTCATTGTTTTAGCTCTGTCGTGAGTCTGGGGGGATAGCCACCGCATAAGATCATAGATAATCATCAGACAGATAAAGCACAGTGGAGGAGGGCGAACTTACATGGTCACTGAACTCGCAGCCATAGGAAAATCGCCTCGGGGAGGTCGTTCATCAAACTTAATTAATTATTATTCAATTAAATGTATCTCATGGCAGTGTATATATGCACAGCTAGGTCCTGTGAGGATATTCTGTGCTGCGGCACACAAGAGATCGATTCTATTCAATTATGTATACTGGATTTCATCACTTATTGATTTACGGACGCTCTCGTTTCTGAGCTCCTTGAATGAGGAAGGAAATGAACGAAAAGAGGTGAAGTGAAAGTTCAAGTAGCAGTCGATTGATTACAGCCATGTGTACTTGAGCGAAGCCTAATTCGTCTACTACGTCGTAGTGGGATTCGGTTTGAAATGAATCGTTGTCGACTTGGGTGAATTTCGATTAAGGATTACGAAATTAATTAATAGATCCCTGACTTGAGGAGGGAAAAACGTAATCCTCGGCAAGAATTTAATTGGTCATCAACTTTTATGAATGGCTGTGCTACGTGCGTTCTTAAGGTACCTTTGTACCATCAACTCGTTGAAGTAAAAGCATTCATCGTATGAAGGGTACAAAAGTTCGTATCTAATCGGGTTTGCTCTTCAAAGTTTTGAGAACTAACGAGATTTTTAAAGGATAAAGCAGTGTAAGAAATGTTGACTAGCTGCCTTCTTAAACGTAAAAGGTGTTTTCAACAACTTGAATGGGAACATGGCTTGTACAGTTTGAATGGAGCATTGGATTCTGTTCTTCAGAAGAAACATCAATTTCACTCTCGTTTATACATGCATATCCACAAGGGAATAAAGAAAACTGTAATCAGACTAACTTTTCAGGGAAGCCTTACATCCTAGAGGAGTTGAAAATTCTACCTCTCCCTTTCAAATTGCGAAAAAAATGCAAAACCATAGACTATTAGGAAAGATGCCAAAGAAAAAAACACGACACATGTTTACCATGGTACAAAGACCAGCCTGTACTCCCATCGGAGCGGGGCTCTCTGCACTACGCCCGCTGTTCCACTTGAGGCGTCGTTGTATCACAAGTGCACTCTACAACACTACTAAAGAGCTCTTTAAAAGCAACAAATCGGATAAAATCCTTTGTATTCTTGACCCTCCTGATCGAGAGAAACGGAAGGTGGTCTCTTTTCGAAATTAAAAGGTAATGTACACATATGGTACCAAGATCACTAATGGTACGGAGCCAGCTATTTACTCGATTGACATAAGCATTCAGCTGGCTCTGAGACTTCCGACAAAATCTGGTGTCTTCCAACCAGGCATCAGAACCTGAACCTGAGGGCAACAGAATCTAACATCTGCAATAGTCTGAAATATGCGGCACAATGCTTTGGGCATTATGTATGGCAAGAGCAACAAAAGTGCCCTAAAAGAGCCATAAATGGAGACAAGTTGCCACAAAATGATACATGAAACCACCACTTCTCGATAGAATCGTCAATATGACTGACGGGGTAAAATGATTAAGGTTTCGCACGACGGGTTCTCCATCTAATAGACCTAATCTCACAGTTTATCGTTTGCCAGTGTTCATTACAAGCAGAATTAAGAAAATTAAGAACTGTCACAGTAAAGAGGGAAACAACTCAAGGAGAATATACCCACATGGGAATTAAATTCACATCTGTGGGATATTTTCTCACTAATTTATCGATATGGACAGTCAAACATTTCAAGTCCTTTTTTTCACTGTTGTAACCAGATTTCAGAAGATACAAAAAATGGAATAATCATTATCCTGTCTGTACCCTAGTGCCTGAATTTTATGTCAGTTAGTGTGTGTTTTCGAAACATCAATGATTTCGTCTAGACATTTGCAATGCTTCCTCACTGACTCTGCAGGCTTTCTTTGAACCATCATCTAACTGTAGTCTATCCTGTTTGATAAAATCTATACTAAAACTCAGACTGCGTGGGATACAGTGAAGTGGACTTGTTGATAAATATAAATCAGTTAAGGTGAAGTTAATTTCAAACAGACGAACGAACTTGATACTTAGCTGAATCTCCAGCTATGTACTTTCTTCATTCATGGAAAGGACGCACTAAGAATACGTACTATTTGTAGATGGTAGTGCATCGCAGATACGTGATAGATACATGGTGTTCATCTGGCTACATAGAGCGAGAGGTTTTCCTTTAGTTCCCAATGGTAATAAGCAGCAGCATGACTGCACGGTACAAGCGATGAAGGATGCTGAACTCAGTTTCTAGAGATGAACATGGGCACAGTTCCTTAAACGAGAAACTGTAGCAATATGAACTCTCTTTAACTTCTCTGCCAAACCATTCTGAGCCACGAATAAAATGCAGTTTTTCTCAGAATCTATCAGTTCTAAGGACTAGGTTGCCTCTGCCAGGCATTCCTTATCGAAATGTTATCATTTGCTTTTGCCCAGCAGTTGTAAGACCAAACTACTTCCATCACATTCCAGTCTCCAAAAACTGAAAACCCCACCGCGCATGTCCTACCCACAAAATATACTGGGAAAAGTCCTTCCACAAGCAAACGCATCCACCAGAAGGATAAAGGCAAAATGCCTTCCGTACAAGTCTCCAGTAATTCCTAGTCGACAGAACGAACCGGCTGCGATAACAAATCTGTCCTCCCGAACGCGACCCAGTGTATTAGCAAGTTCTTCCTGTGTATTGTGTATTACTCGAAGGGCTGGCTGAATGTCCTTACAAAAGCAAAATAGAAAAAATTCCAAAATTCTGAAGCCAGTCATATCGAGATTTCACCACAGTGTTATGTAAATGCCCATTTCCCAGTCGATTTTTCTTATTTCGCTCATAACGAGTCCTGCATGATAAATGTTTTCTCTTAAAAACGAATCCTTGCAGTCTCGCATAGAATTGCCCCCGGTCGTGGTCGCGAAACGCTTCAAATAGGCAATAGAAGTGAATTATGCCAAAAGTGTAAATCATACATACTAGTGAGATACGAGTAAAAAGAAAGAAAGAAAAAAATAAACGAAACCGTATCTTCTCGTCCTCGTACCACACAACTGGAATAATGTACGTACATCTGTGCGTGCATCAGTAAGGATAAGGATAAAAGTACCTCGAAGGAGAATCAAAAACAAATTACGGAAAAGGTATACATCACACATTCACCTAGGTATACACATATGTTGCGATGATGTTGAAGATGATTACATTTTCAGGATACACAGGAATTTCATATATATTATTCCTCTGATCGTTCGTCCTTTTTTTACATAATTTTTTTTTCTCCCTTTTTTTCGTGTTTTGTCAAACTTGTTAGAATTATAATATTACTCGGAGAGAGGAGAAATTGGATTTTACTTCCTTAGTGCGAGTACACTGCTGTGTGTGCGTCACTAGAGTGCTGTTAAAGTGTCGATGTTGGAGTTTGTTGTGCTTTTTTTTTTTGTTTAAATTGAACCTAAACAACACTTTAAGGCTACAGGGAGGCCTATAAACAGAAACATAATAACAGTAATAAAATTTGGTATTCTCTTTAAAATTTCCCTCGAAGTGTCAGTTATTACAGTCAGTTGAAACTCAGGTATTTTGAATCTAATTAATAATTCATGACAGGATACTTAGGCTTTATGCGATGGGATGCTGGTGTTTTTTGTTTTTTTTTGTTGTACTGTACTGTTGTTGCCTTTTTTGAAGAGAAAATTGTTTCCTTTCTTGCGAGAGGGGGCTGAATTGAGTGGTTTTTCAGTATCGAATAAGCATGTAATTAAAATTCTGTTCACATTTTATTTTGAAAGGTCTGAGAGCTGTTTGGAAAAGCAATTAAAGTCCTGAGACGGTTTTGCATGTATTTAAGGATTTCAAGGGCTGTGCGGAGTCATTAAATCAATCAGCCTTTCAAAAATATCGTCACAGTTATTTTTGGAGAATCCTTTAAGAGGGTTTTTAAAATTTTTTTGTTAAAGGTTGATTGAATGCAACTTTTTTTGGAAAGTTCTACGAGACTTAAGATTGTCAGATTTGAGTTGGATATTTTGAGATCTACTTTTCAATTATTTCTCAGTTGCATTTGGGTAAAAGTTATTTTGGTTTTCTTTAAGTGATTCAGTGACAAACAAAGTTCTGCTAAATCATTTGTGATAGACATGACATTATGTGGCTTTGATGTGCCTTACTGAGAACTGTTGAGTAATTTACTCTCAAACTGCCTTGAGTTCTAGAAACTAATCCTAGCTGTTGAAAAACTAAGCTTGAGACACAAGAGCAAACATTCCTTTTTTGAATCAAATTATCTGTTCGTGCTCGATTGAGTTTCTAGGACTGGGACATGCAAGAAAATGCCAGCACTAACAATTTAGATAGTAAGACTTTTGTTGGAAACAGTGGACCCTATTTCTTGAAGAAATCTATTAACGCTAAAGTTTGTAGCAATTCCTGCCGAATATTTGAGAACTTCTAATAAACAGGTTTTACTGTCCATTTTGGGTTATTTCTTTTTTAAATTGTTTGTGACTTTAGGTTACAATAACAACTAAGTTTGGATGAAGTAAGAGTGACATTGACAATTGTGTCCCATCTCGGTACTTTTAAAAATACAAAATATAGGACCTTTCCGAATCTTGTTATAGAAATCTACAATTTTTTGTCTTTCATTTACGAAGCCAGTTTCAACAATTGTAGACAGTACCAGCCTTTGGTGGTCCTTTAGTATTCAAAGTCACTTATGGTATGAAATAGATGTGCATTAGAATTCCATGAAGTACTGATCATTCGGGAAGCAGCCCATATAGCTATCAAAATTTTGGGTTTGGATTTTTTTGCGAAAATTGACCAGATGAACATCGCTTGGGCTTAAAATAGCATTTTCCTTATTTCAAGTCCCATAGGATATACAGACTGGACATACGAGAAAGTCAAGAAAGGGAGGATTTCGTGTCACTTATTTGGAGCAACAAAAGCAACTGCTACTTGGTTCAGTCTTCCATCTTTGGCAGAAACATGATTGCAATGATTTTTTTATGCAGGATCTTTGCCATCTTACCCACACATGCTAATGATAATATTTGTAGGAATTTGATGTGATAAATGGAATTGGTCGCAAGTTTATGAAGGTGGTTTACAAATTAGACGGAAATTTTGTCCAATTTTTGGTCGCAGGTAAGTACCTTCTTCATAGTAAACCCAGTCACTTGTCTAGATCGTGAAATCTAGCAACACTAGATATGTTGGGAGTAAAGTTTAGGTTTAGGGTAAGGCCTGTGCCAGTGTTCCATAAACCAATGCAGGGCTTACAATGAGATAGAGGCACATCTACAATGGAAAATGTAGAAAACGGGAGGATAACTGATGAAAGAAGAGGTTATAATATAGGTCCCTACATACGAATAATCCAGGACTTTGACGAAATAATTAAGGATCACTATTTTTGAAACAATAATTCGTAAAACCTAACTTACGACTTACTAGGTACATCTTGAAGAGAAGGTGAATGTCTACATATGAAGCAGTTTATTTGGGTTTTCTAGAAAATCATTGAAAGAGTGGGCTGGCCAGGGGCTACATATATCTGTGTACTGCAAGAAGTGACCAATTAATAGATAACATACGATCTTCTATGGGCTTACGAATTGTTTTTTTTTTTTGGAAGAGACTGATTCTAATTCCGCGGCAAATTTTGCATCAAAAGCACATTTTTAAAAAATAATCTTAAACTTTAGTTGTATCCAAAGTTTGCCAATTTTTGTCGGTCAATTCCATCGCTTTCGCAAAAAACAGATCGCGTTTTCTAATACATAGCATAAGAAATGTGGAATAGTTTAAGAATCGATTTGGAAATATCTTTAAAATTATATCTCACTAAAGCATATGATGTAAATACATGCCTAAACGATAATAAGTTTGCCAACTTTATAGTGCTGATGTCAAGTCCTAACATTCTATATTCCATCATTTATTGACTGAAACCATCTCATGGTTTAATTTTCCAAGCACAAACTCATAAAAACTTTTCAGAAACTATGATTTTGATGCTATTTTACATATTTAACACTCTTCCTACCATTTTTTTGGTTTTTAAACTGAAACATCGTTTTGTGTTTAACTCCCTCAAGTACAATCTCGACGAACTTTCTACATTCTGAATCGATGGTAAGTTTTAATGACCTAAACCGACGTCCAGATTTTGCAAAGAACTCCTTCCTGGTAATTTGTGCTAGAATATAATTTTGATAAACAACGTACTTGGTTTTGGAAAATACCAGTAGCTCTGATGCAGTGAGCTGTGTCCTACTTGTTTTTAAAAAAAAAAAAAACACCTTGTCTCATAAAAATAAACATAAACACGAGAACATCCATGAGCTGCTCCTCTGGAAGGTTCAGCACTAAAGCAATTAAGGATAGAGCAAGCGCTAATTAGATATTCAAAAAACGTGTTCACGTCACAGTGCATTTCAAAAACAAATTGTGGCCACAGGGTACCACATAAAATATAAAACAGCTTCTCCTGACCAGAGTTCGCAAAGATTATGAACTGACACTTAGTCTTCCTTTTTTTTTTTAAGCGTTTTCAAAAGATTAAGGTTTCTCTTTCCTGTTACGATATAGTGCGGACGATTTTGAATATTTGTGGACGCTTCAAGAACAAATTTCAACATTTGACGTTTGAAAGTAAACTGCGAGGAGACTACTAGACTAAAGAGTGAGCCTAGTACATATAGAAGTTTGTATATATCGAAAAGATACGACCCAGAGAGTTTGATTTTCTATTCAATTTTTATGCTGAATAGACCAATGTCGATACTTTTTTGAGGACAGTTTAAGAATAGGCGTTAAGACCCATAGAACAAACTATCAGTCGATCCCCAGAGGTCTTGAATAAATAAGAAGGCAGGCAGATCTTCACTTTTAAAAAGAACGTGTAACTATGACATATCCATTTATTAACAGCCTATAATTATTTATAGAATAGCCTTATTTTTAAAACTTGTATGAGGGTAGACTTCTTGAGAATCCACTTACTGCCACGCCCATTTTTTTATAACCTCTAAATATTTGACTTGCAATCGACAAAATTTCGTTAAGTCGAAGTTTTTCATAAGTGTTCGAATTATGTATAAGTCGAACAAAGATTGTGTACAGCCACGCCCACTTTTTGATGTATTTTCGTGTCGATTTTGATGATATTTTGTAAGTAAATGTCTACTGCCACAGACATTTATATTGTATGGAAGTTTGTCGTTAGTTTAACAAAAGGAACCATCAGATACATGTATCTGCAAAAGCAAACCTTTCTAGGACTTGCATGCTAAAGAATAGATGACGGTGCCGCACGAAATAATAAATAAAAAGAAATACACTTTCTTGACGAATTTCGGAATTCTTTTATAGATTTCAAGTAGGAAACGTCAAAGAATAGTGTCAATATGGTAATGCAATACCATATCCTTTCAAATGTGATTGACGTGCCGGCATGCTTGCGTGACATTCACCAATAAAAACACGTCCCGTAAATAAATTGGAAATCACACATAAATTTCTATACCTATCGTGTTGTTGATTGCCCTGGAATGCTAAGTAAATTACAGTCAACAGGACTGCTTTAATAGCTCCTAGATGATTCAGATTAGATTGTTTACAATTTTTTTTTCCCAAGCCTCGAGAGCCAAATCAGTTTAAATTCAAAGGTTCAACAAACTAGAAGCAACATCACTGAGAATGACTTAATCCTGTTCACCTGGCCAGGCTATTCCGTTACTAAAACTTGTTCAACCATATAAGATATCTAAACTCAACCCTATCTATAAAATTGTCCCAACAAGCACTCATCCATGCATGAACTGCATAGAGTCGTCTCTCGTTCCAAATTAATTAAGTCCACCTATAGATGAACCAACTGAACCCTGAAAAAAGGACCCTCTCAAGGTGCATACACTATCCATGTCAATGGGAATTATTCAGTTTCTAGTATCGACTAATCAAATTGAAATTTACCTCCAATAAAGCTCTTGTCGCAACGACAAGGAGACACACCGCCTCTCAAAGAGCATTTCTTAGTATCCTTTATCAGTTTTGTTCCATCCACAACACAATCCACTTGTACTTTTCCTGTGTATATGTATGTGTATTACCTTTGGTAAATAATCTCCCCAAGAAAGGATCTAGGTTGCTACTTTTCGATTTTGCTTGTTAAGTAGAATTTAATATTGAAGAGACAAGAACAAGAGGTATACTACTCATGTTTATCTTAACCAGTAAAAAAAAAAAAAAAAAATTAAAGATGAATAAAGGACATCGACCCTTTTGTGTGTCCTACTGTGTGATGTTCATCGAAATGTAAGCAAGAAGGAGAATGAAGCTTTTCGCTTGAAAGATACAAACGGCTTCAAGGTTTATTTGTCTTTGGATGAAATTTCCACTCAAATGGAGGCAATGAGGACAAGGATGTCGGGTTCCTTTTTTGTTCGTTTCTTGTCGTCTCATTTCTTGGAAACAAGGGAAAAAAAAAACTTTTTCTTTCCTGACTGTTGATGTTGGTGCCCGTGTGCGAAAAGTCATTAAAATAATTGAAACTTTCTTCGACGGGAACAAACGAAGTTATCCTTCACAGTTTGTCTGTGTTAGCTTGCTATTCCTTGCACAGTTGCGTAATTTATTTAAAACTTGTGTTGCATGCGAGGATTAAGAAGAGACCCAGAGAGCGGAGCGATACCGAGAGTCTAGTTTTTGTTTTAGTGCGCTCAAGTTATCTCCTGATTAGCATTTTGGGGATACAAGATATGACAAAGTTTTACGCGCTGTTTTTGTTATCCTTCAGTGAGATACTGATATGTATGTGGTATGCGGGGATAGTAGGTACTTGGTTTACTTGGTGTAAATTTATCGCATTTGCGAAGGGTAAACAAATTTTGAATTTGCTTTAGAGGAGGAAATCAAAAAAGAAAAACTTTATCCTGATTTTGAACGACACGACAGTGCAGCAAAGATTGCAAGCATTGTTGATAGTTTGAAACAGTAAACAATTTTAAAATCCCACGCATCCTGGTGTCTGTGGTTGAGAGTATTTCTATGTCTAAGGTTAAGACAGCTTTTTAGATCTTAAATCCAAAATAAAATCTTTATTTAAACTTGTGTACAGCCTGCACTAGGCGTATTCTCTCAAAGTAGATAGATAAAAGAACTTGGTAGCTGGACACCTGAAAGTGGTGTCCTTGTACTCAAGTTGAACTGACCCACTTGTCAAGTTTTAAAAGGTAATCAGGCCTACAAGGCAGATTCTGCATCAGATTTAGCATAGATAGCCATAGATGGCCATACTAATGACTGTATGTCTACATTGAATCGACTATGACTGTGACGTGGTAAGTGGTTCTTATTGGGTGCCTAGTCTACATCCAATAAAAGGGCACTCCCAGATATGTTTAAACAAGAAGGTTTCAAAGGTCTTTTACCTAAGACTGGAGATAATCATGCGACCACTATCAACAGTCCTTTGAGTCCAAATGTGGGTCACCTTTCTAGAATCCAATGAGATCCATATTGGATGCTATAGGCATAGGCAGTATTACGAGAAAGGACGAACAGGATGTTATACTGAGTTGTGACAACCCGAACATGATGATGATTGGTGAGACAAATCGAGGACAGGCAAAGCAGAGGGGACAGTAAATAGGACTAATCAAAGGAGTCAATCAAAAGAATACTAACTATAATGCAAGACTTTTGGAATGTAGTGATTCCTTTGGGTTGCGAACAGTAGGGGAAACGAGGGATACTGACAGAAATGACTTACTCATACATATGTATGTCTTGGAAAACAAAGAGGACTACTATTTAATATGATGGAAAGCTTAGGCGACAATGGAATGCTTAGGCGACAAATATTGAAGTTAGAGCAACTACCATATTCCGATATGGAGAGCAACTAAAGGGAAAGCTAGTGTGGTCTGGAACGGACATCACTCTCGTCTAGGAGAGATATTCTTACATCTAGATGATCTAATAACAAATTCATAACTCACAGCAGTATATATAAGATTTCAGAGAGCAGTGCCAGAGTCCATCATACTCTACGCTGCGTAAGGAAATATACATAGGTCTGTCGAAAAACACTCCAAATTACATGATTATGGTTGAAAAAGGCTTCTTCTGACTCTTCATCAAAACCTTTAAATTGAACGTGTAATACGTTCTGAAGGTTTTAAATGTACCAAAAATCTAATTTCTGGAAAAAGGGATTCTACAAGCAATACAATCCAGAACAGTATGGTACAGGAGTTTTTGAAACTAGCCGACACTGGAAACCCAAACTTTATCCACTCGTCACAAGTATAGATGACAAAGGTCGGTCAATGCATTAAGAAAAAGCGTCAGGATCACTGGGAAGCATGATCTACAAAACCCAGTTTTTATAAAGAATCATGTACCTAAGGGAAACATTTTGATACTAAGTGACAGGGCAGGCGATAGAAAACTTAGGAGAAGTAGATGCCGATGCAGATTGGTTTTGAATGTTCGTGAATTATAATTGTGAGGAAAAAATGGAGAAAGGAGTCTCTACACTCAACGGGACCTTTGAAGATAGGCTTGATTGTAAATTGAGTAACATTCGTAGAGTGACGGATGTGGAACCAAAACTGTTGAAAGGACGAAGTGCAGTTTGCTTTAAAACAATGAAAGACAAGAACTAACTAACTATAAATAGGTTTTGAATTCTGTCAAGCAGGTACACAGGAGACGTTTTGGCTGTACTGCTTGGGTGTATGAACATCATACTCAAACTTGCGCATTTTCGACAAAAGAGATTGATGCCAACAATCTCACATTCACTAGAATGATGCAAAGAGTGGCTCCACTTATCGGAGAGATATACCATCAACTCACCAGTGAACCTTTTGCTGCGAAAACCATTCTGTCGGCCATGGAGGAGTTTTCAGGATTCAAGGTATTTCCTAAGCTGAAGTTGTATCAGCGTTTCCATGAATATTGAAACAAGGGACAATGGCAATGGTTGTGTTTATTCTAGGGACAAACAAACTGGACTCGACAAGAGTAGATGAAAAACCTTACCCAGTTGTTTTGCCAGCATTGAAGGCATAACCTGCCACACATCGCCTACAGCTCGACATCTTTGTTTTCATGTCCTTATGCCAGAAATAATCAACTTACCACCCTCTCCCCATAAATCAAATAAAAATATCCATTTTCCCGATCGATGATGAAATTGTTTTCACAAGTCAAAAGTATTTAATGTGATCCGGCACTGATTCTTCCTCAAATTATATTTCCTTCCACTTGGCTCCACTTATTATCGACGCGCATATTCGCAACTCTCGCGCCTCATCCTCATCCACTCCAGCTTCATTATCAACATTTTCAATTTTCATCCTTCAGACCAAGAGAACTCGAATCCACCCTTGGCACATAAAAAAAAACACAGAACTGAAATGATTCAAGACAATAAGGATAATTGAATAAGGTCGGGCTGCGATCCTTGAATTGCGAATCACACCCTCTGACTGACTCTATGCGACCCCACTCTGTGACGTCGTCGTCATCGTCGTCCTTGTTTCATTCCAAGTGTATGTGCAATGTTTATCATTATGTAGATTTTTATTAAACTCAATTTAGTGTGCGCGCTAAAAAATTCCTCCCAGGATACCCTTAGATGGTTGGGTGCTTCATGCTTTTCAACATGAGCCAGGAGGCGGGGGGTGGAAGGAAAAATCTGTATGTGCGGTGGATTCGTTGAAGTTTATGTGTTTTCTCCTGCAAGGGGTGATGATAATTTTATAACTAAAAAAAAACAAATAAAAATACAAAACAAGGGTTACACATCCTGTCAACCATACAGTGTTGTGTTGTGTTCTGTTTTTTTTTTGTATCTTCCCCTCCGATTAGATTAAGGACTTAGGTAGGGTTGATTATGATTTCCGTTGTATTGTGATGTGATGCCAATGATGGCGGTTGATGTGGGTGCGATGTGACCCAGATTCATTACGCGCGATAAGGGTTGAAAATTACGTCACAGTATTCATGATTACAGGATAATAAAATATTTTGTAACATTTTTCGCCAGGGAAACGGGCGGCCCACACACGGTGGGTGGGAGACAAATTTTAATTAACATGATGTGTATTTTATGTGGATTATGTGGAGGATTAAATGGGATTATAAAGGATTCCCCTTTTGTTGTGAGTTATTTGACTGAGTGCATATAAAGGTAATTGCGATCTCAATATGTTTCCCCGGTTTACGGTGCAAAAAATAATTGAATTATGTTGTAAAAATACCGCAGGATGGGTTTTTTATTTTTGGTTTAAACGGCTTCCTTGTGTATTTAATTTGTGACAGTGGCGGGTCACGCAGACCCGTGTATCTATCAATCTTCGTTCTAATTAAAATGTTAATTAGTAATCAGGATATCTATAAACTAGGTTCACACGCACAGTAGCAAGTGTTTTACTTCAGAATTTTCCCAGGATATTCAACGAATTTAAAAGAGAACTCACCCTGAAGCCACGCGTTGACAAAATTATTTCAAAGTTTCTTAATTGATTATAAATAAGTTTTCTAGGAAATGATAGCCCAGATGAAAATAATTAACCGTAACACGTGTACCTACTATTGGCAGGATTACAGCAGGGTCCTTGTACATTTAGTGGAGGAAATGTTTGTATTAGCCTGTGGGCGTGAATCGCTTTGGAGCGCCAGTTGGTATTTATCGATGCAGAATGAGAGCAGAGCCTGTAGGAAACGGAACTGCCGCATAGGGATTATTGAGACGGAAATGCTTCCAGTTGTGTTTGTATGCAGAGACTGTGGGAGGGGTGACAAAGTGAGTGAATATTTCATTAAGCTTTTGAGGTAGGTCGTCGTCGTCATTTCAATGTGTCTGTATGTGTGTGTTCTGTGCAAATTAGGCTACAGTTGAACTAAGGCTGCTCAAAGGAAGCAAAGGGATTTCATGATTGAAATTGACAAGGAAATGAGTTGCATACTGAGACTGTTGATTAGAGGAAGAGAATCGCGGTTAAACTAGGTCGGCTTTGGTTTACTGCTGAATGTTGGAATTCCTCTTACTCGAACCACATTTTGTGTATTAATGTTATCTTTTCCCGAAGGCAATCTCCACAACAAAGTCATATCGAATTCGGGTCGAAGTGACATAGTCCTTGAAGGGACTGTCAAGAAGGCGAAACATCCCAAGATATTATTACGTCTGGGTGTTGCTGTGCGATGGGTCGCATTTGACAAGAGACAAACAAACCAGAGTTTAACTGAAGCTTACAGGAAAAAGGCAATTCCAACTGTAATCAACTATAGAAAAAGGCATTCAAGGATAAAATGTGTAAGCTTAAGTCCAAAATCGACAGTTTTTCGACGTGATACAGTCCTATAAGTCGATATGCAGAAAGGGGTTCAGGCTAGAAACTAAATTGGACAGCTGTTTGAACCCTTTGTATGATGAATGTTCACTCCAGAGTGTGAAGCATAGGTATCTCTCAGAATGCGACTCTTTTTGTAAAGAATTAGGGGCAGTGGTTTAGTTGTCTAGGATTAGCAAAACAAGTAAAAGCGTTGCAATGGGTGATTCATTCAACCGAAATTGGAAAAAATATGTTCGAACCGATGGATTGAGTCAAGAAACTCTCAAAAAGTGCACTAAGAGTGCTGAATAGACTGGGATTTGACAATCCCAAGAGGAGTAAGAGGAGACAGTTCAGTCGTGTACAAACGCTGCCAGCTATTCTACTGTCCAACGCTTGAATCCGCACGAAGATCTCATGGCAAATCCAAAACTATACACCGCACGGGTGGCGTCTGGCGAGGTTAGAGGGGCCGTCTGACACCGACAACCTCTGTTACGGTCAGATGGCCAGATTTGACTATGAATATGCAATGTTATACTGAGTATAGGTTACTATTTATATATATAATATACAAAGCTACCTGCTATTTGTCATTGTAGTGTACAAAGGCTATTAGCGACACTGCAAGACAGCCGAACTCATATAGCAAAGTCAAGGAACAGATCTGACTGCCCGCTGGACAATATCTGATGCCCGAATAGTTATGCCTTGTCTTCTAATGATTTTTGCAGGAGCTGTAGGGGTGAAGACGAGGAGGAGGAAGACTGCATCATCTAAGGACTTTTTTTCGCGTGCCTTCTGTATATAAAAAGATCTGGACAGTCCGTTCGCAACCGATATCCTGTGACCTAAGTCAGTTTGTTTCCATCCTTGTACAGACAATAACCCTAACCTAAACCTAACCGAACCAAAGAACAAACTTGTGTTGTCTACCAAATACAGGGCAATTCCATATTGCTTTGCAGGTACCAGGGTTCCTTTCAAACTTTTTTCATTGTACTTGTGTGGATGGAAGAAATGATTGGAAAAAAAAAGGTAGGGGCTTAGAGTTTTCGACATATGTGGCATGAAATGTACATACATAGTTACTCACCTGTTTTAAAATATATATACTTGTATGGCGGGGAAACCTTCTTCGTTTCCTTCCATAGGTTTGTATCAGCTCTCAGTTCTCACATCACAAAAACCACTCGCGCACTATTATTCACACAAAGAACGGAATTAAGGATCTGAATTGAACAAATATTAGGGATATTACCTGCAAGAAGCATTGCGTGAACACAAAAACGCACTTTTGGGATTAAAGAGAATCGCGCACTTTGACAGTCCGGTTCTGATGCCAAGCTATACAAAGGACTTTTAATGCACAATCGAATGGAAAACACAATAGACATTGAAATAAATAAAGGACACAGGAATCGCGGAAGAAACACGCGGACATGGCTAAAAAGGAAAACACAACATGCTTGCAGATTTCATCATGCTTGCCACAGCACGGAGAAATGCTTGGCAAAATTGAAAAAAACACTCACGCATCTCAAATGAGACATTACACGAGGAAGGAAACGCAGGAATTATTTACAGAAATCGGGACTTTCAATATTTATTGCATTAAATTCGAAGTATTGACCGAAAAATTAAAAAATTCCAAACCATTTGCAAAACGAGGGCGACCGAAGGGATTAAAGCAGATTGCACACGCGCATCGATACTTTTTGTGACTTTTACCGGATTAATTATTGGAAAACCACTAAATGCACGTGGAAAACGCAAAAATTAATTATTTTGTCAACATTTAATCGACAAATTCAGGGAATTTCATGCGGAAAACGCAAAATGTTTGCAAACAAAATTAAAACACAATTGACAACTAATGACAGATCAATAGCTTGACGTAGTCGATAAGCTAGTGAAGGTAATGTAGTTTTATTTAATAATTTCGTAAAAAAATTTTATAAAACAGAACTTTTAGCCGAAGTTGTATTAAACTATAAAAGTGAAATTTTGGTGTTGTTATATTTTACTTTTAGGACTTTTTGTATCATCCAAATAGAAAGTTTATTTATGTTATGTATGTGCTTATTTTCCTTATTCCAATAAACGATTGTAATAATGAATGAATGTAGTACTGAAGACCTACCAGAAAACAAATTTGGATCAGCCTTAAATTGAGAGCAAGTCGAATACTTAACAAATATTATTTTTTGGTACATTCTCAATACATAATAACCTGGGGCTCTATGCGTTTATTGGATCTGCGAAGAAATTAAATTTCTAATTTGGTGATATCTAGGGTCATGAAAGTTATAGTCCTGTATTACTGACATAAAAAGAAAAATCTGAAACTATTGTTTGGAGAAACTTTAGTTTAAAGGACAACGATACCAAACAAGGCTAACAATAGATGGCGTGTTTTGAACACTTTCGTACTAACAAGAAGATTGAAGTCCTCGTTCAATTAAAGCAAAACCAAGAGCTCGGGAAACTATGCCAACCTACATTAGTGCGACGAAAAGAAGGAAAATGCATATACATACATATCTTAGTCAAAGGAACTCATAAAAAGATACCCTTTCCTGGTAATGTTTTTCAAAAGATGCCATTATCTCAACTTTCTGGCTACTTCCTTTCAGATCCTTCCACATATCGCACCAGGAGGGTAACAGATTATAAGTTGGTATGCAATAGCCCTCATGTCCACATGAGAACTACGTAACATTGTGCCTTCCGTCACTAGTAAGTACTCGGTTTATCTAAAATTCTATGATCGAGACTATATGGTAGGTTACTCTGCCTCTTTGCTAGATGCTACGTTGGCTTTTCTTCTTTCTTGTTGATTTTAATTAAACTTACTTTTCAAGCTTTCATGTTATGAGGCTTTCATGTTGCTAATTCTCATTCGTGCGGAACGTTGGAAAAAATGTTACGTATACGCCAGCATACCTCGAAAAATTCGAATTGAATTTAATGAATCACCAGCATAATCATCATCCTGTGCAAAAGGGTTATTTTCATCGTAGTTAATGGTGAAAAGGAAAGAGGAAGGTTTATGAAGGGACTTTCAAGGTTTGTTGCTGGTTAAGTGTTTGGAATGACTTAGAGGTAGCCGAGATGCCTGGAGTGAGTTATTCTATTAAAAACACATACAATGTAGGTGCACTCGGACATAACCAATCATAACCAACGTCCTCAAACTCTTGATTTTTAGAGCTAAAAAAAGGTTTTAATGAGAGAACGTATGAGTGGTTAGGCTTTAATTGGCAATATTGGAACGTCCTAGACAATGCAAAGTCTGTTTTGTAGGTCACATTCAAAATACCCCACAAGACCTGATGCATTGGATCTGTTCTTAAATGGTTTTATAAACAGACTACGAAACCATATATGTAAGACTTAGTACATACATACATACATATATGTATCTGAAGCACTGAGAGTATGTTTCCTAAAAAATTCAAACCCGACGACGACACTGCCAGGAGCATCCCCTTCTCCGGACTCTGCCTTTTCAATTAATTAATTTAATACACAATTTTTCACTTACACTGCTCCATGGTGTTTACTCTCGCCAAGCCATCGTTATCCTCCCCTTTCATCGGTTAATTTATTAGATTCTCTCCCTTCCACTGTTCCACTGTATGCAAAACGAAGGAAAGAGGAAAAAAATAACAAACTCGAATAGCTAGAGAATTTTTTTCTTGCAAAACAGCAAAATTGATGCAAAAAAGCCAGAGAACAAGATGAAAGAATCCTGTTCGCTTTGTTTGTATGCCTCCGAGTGTCCTGAACAGCACGACGGGCGGTGTGTTCTCTGCAGATGGTTAGACCAATATAGACTACCAAGTGAATGTATGTATACCTGAATGGCCAACCAAAGGATGTACTTGAAGATTCTCGTTTTTTTTTTTCAATTTATTTTCTAAAATGTTTTCAAAATTGAATTCTTCTGTTTGCCTTTCGCATTTGTCGATTCAATAAAGTGTACAAAGTGTTATTAGTTTGACTAATTTTTAGAAAATCGTTTCTCTTCCTTTCAGATCCTTTCACACGTCAAGAGAATGTGCAATAAAATCCAAACACCATTTCTACAACCAGCCAGAGTTAGATAAATTGAAAGAAACATTTTCAAAAACTACTTTAAAACCATTTCCAATGTAAACACTTAAACCGTCATCCCAAAAAAAAAAAAAAAACGTTCCTCTCGGAAAAAACAATGTCAGCGACGGGTTACTTTTGTTTGCTAAATTTTCGAACTTATTTGATATACCTGTGTTGTTATTTGCTAATTATGGTCGCGGCCGGTAGTAGGGTAGTGAACGGACTGAAATGCTATTGTAATCCGAAGGAGTGTGATGTAATCAGATCGTTGGATTGCCCTGGCAAAGGTATGGTCCTGTGGGATCCATGCAAGTAAGTTACTTGAATTAATATGAGGTCCTTGTTAGCGGGGAAATTAAAAAACATAAATTCTATTTTTTTTAGATGTTGCAGAATGTGCGCGAAAACTTTAGGTGAAACTTGCGGTGGGCCAGGAGGCTTCTCGGGGACTTGCGAACCACCGCTACAGTGTGTAGCGAAACTACCCATCACAAGTGGATTAGGTGTTTGTATGGGTAAGTTGGTTCATTTTTCAAATTTTCATTATTCACTCATAACTTGGAATCGGGCTTTAAGTTTGAGAGGGTTGACTTTACAGAAAATGATAATGATGTCTTTAGTGGGACTCTTGACAGGTAAAAAGCTACTGTCTTGGTCTTAGTCATTACTTTGAATGACAGCGGACGTAGTTCAGAAATTACGAAAGCAGTTTAAGTCGTTTGTAGAAAAAATGACTGATGACATTAGAGAGCAAGTTATGCTTTGGTTTGTAATATATTTAAGTAACGCCATCTAGCTTTTGCATATCACATTTCCCATTTACCCTTTGAACGCAGCCATTTGACTGCCAAAGTGTCAACCTAAAATCAAAAAAATAAAGCATGGCGTAGAACTTCCGATCCGAAATTGAAAGCATTTGTCAACTTTTTTTGGTTTCCCCAGTTTAAGTAAATGAATCACTCTGTCTGATTTCATAGGCCTGGAATGAGGAGGGTCCCTTGAGCTGACTTTCTATAATAGATGTAGTAACTCCCATCCATGCGCGAGATAGTCACAAATAGAATCAGTTGTTAAATATTTATAGATAAAACATACCCACAGCACCTGTCAACATAGAGTCGGCACATGTCATAATACCCACCCATTCGCTTCCTAGGACAATCGGCCATCAACGGATGTAACCTCTATTGACCATAGATCACCACACTCCACCTCATAGACACTACCAACTAAATGAAACAAAGAAAATAGAAAAAAACATAAATAACTGACACAGGTTTCTGGTTTTTCTGCTTCATCGTGAGTTTTTCTTGTTTCTATTCCCCACCACCATCGTCCTGTTTGGTGTCCTGTCTTAGAAATTTGTCTTCTCTGCTTTTTTTGTTTTTTTTCTTCTCTCTAATAATTCATGAAGTCGATGACAAGTAAGTTACGCCCTATAAGAACCTAAATAACATAACAGCATCGATGTCTTATGAATTCTTAATAATGTCCTTGACATCACCACAGTAGGATATTGCTCCATGAACTCCCATTCCATTGGGCAGCAAAGCGATTTGTCGATAATCGAACGAAAGTGATTATTATAGAAAATAACTTACTATTATGGGAAACTACAGGATTAATGGTAACGTGTTTTGAGTACTGAAACAAAATTCCCAGGACATTATATTCCTTCGAGTGTAGAATGAATGATATATTTTGTGGTGTTGTACCACACACACACACAAACACAGAGAAACAAATAGGAACAATAAATTGACTGGCTTAATGTGAATCGATTTCGAGAAAACCATGGGCTATGGGCACGTTATTCTGAAAAAGGATATCTCTCACAGTGGCAATCCTTGTTTAGATATTTTATACTTATATGTGAACCTGACAGATATCATATTTGTCACACCCGTTTTATGAATTTGCAAATAGATGTGACAAGGCGGATGAAGAATGTATCATTTTGTCACCTTGAAGCGTTTGTCCTTTATCCTGGGTAAAAATATGAAAAATGGGCTTTCAAATGGAATTTTTTTTTTTTTAACCAAGAGTATGGGTAATTGATATTGTCCTCTGGGGTTAAAAGTCCTGTGGTGTGAGCAGTGGTGTCTAGTTTATGGGTTTCTTGGAAAACGTTCAAAGTTCTGGTCGTTATTTATTTGTTTTTCTGTTTTGGACAGCAAACGCTGAAGGGTAGACACAGAGGAATAACAAGCTCTTTGATTAAGACGAAGTCGAAGTCGAACAAACATAAAACGAATGGAGTCATTGAAAATGGTACAAGGATCTTTAAAATATAATTTAGTCCCTTCTGAGAATCAATCTTTTCATTCCAATATTTTTTTTGTTGTTTTTGTTCAGTTTATCGCGTAGGCAATTATTGGCT
Organism: Xylota segnis; assembly: GCA_963583995.1. NCBI lineage: Eukaryota > Metazoa > Arthropoda > Insecta > Diptera > Syrphidae > Xylota > Xylota segnis. Next base: position 9,907,239 of record OY757238.1, on the reverse strand, counting down.
GCCCTAAGTCATTCACACCCACAGCTGTGGTTGGCATTTAAAAATGTTCTCAAAGAATTACGAGGAAGAAATAACAAAAATTAATCGTTCTGTTGACAAGTCGCCCTTTTCCGTACTTAAAATAGCTCTGTGTTTCCCCCATTCGATCAATTTTCATGTTTGTCCTTCACAAACATAATTTTTTTTATGCCGAACTCAATTAAATTCCACTCGGTCTTCGTATTTCTTGGTAAAATAAAATTACTTCCCATGCATTCGCCTACAGCGAAAAATATAAAAATTACAAGTACCGGTAAGTTAACAAGGATTAAAGCAGGAGTGTCAAAACCATGATGGCTGGGTTGGTATTAAAATAACCCTTCGGTCCACTTGTGAAACTCTCGGCGCACAAAAACTCATTCAGTCAATTATCCTTGCCTTAAGTTAATTACACTGTTAATTTGTTGAGAAAAAAAAAGGTTACGTATACGCCACCGTAGCTCGGTGTGTATTTTTTGCATATCCTTGGAGGAAATGCGAAAAATTTGAATTGAATTTAATGAATCACCAGCATAATCATCATCCTGTGCAGAAGGGTTATTTTTCTCGTGGTTAATGGTGAAAAGGAAGGAAGAAAGGTGATGAAGGGACTTTCATGGTTTGTTGCTTGTTAAGTGTTTGGGATGACTTAGGGTGATACTAAGATGCCTGGGGTGGGTGATTCGATTAAAGTCGCAGCACAACGTAGGTGCACTCTGTTTGAGGTTGCTGCTGCAAGGTATACAGATACCCTGCTGGCTATCCTTAAGGTGCAGAGGTCCCTGTAGGGTGAAATATTATTAAAAGGCTTGCTTAGCATCTGCAGTAACAGTTCCTTAGTTTCAGGTAGTCAACCAGCATTTTGGATATTTTTTTCTGGAACAGATCTATTGCACTAAAAAGAAGTTAGGGCAGCCGAGAATGCACTGGATTGCTAAGAAGCTTATAGTAACAACACTCAATGCATTTGAAAAAGATCTTAAGTATCGTTGCGCTCTCCACAAACGGTGACAAGTAGTGGCCAAGTAGGCCAATAGTCTTGTCTAGAACTTTTTGTTGTTACAGGATTTAGCAAGGCCTTGACGCCAACTTGCCTGCCGCTGTAGACGCAGATACTCCGATCACTCCACCTAGATCCCCATTGGAAGACCGTACGAGCTAACGAGTAGTATTTTTGGTCTCTATCGGACCCAACACCCAAAGGTTCGATGTGAAACCCGTGTTGCAGGCTAAGTATCATGCATTCCGGATGACATCAACAACTATCTCGTCTTTAACTATAGAATGGTTTGATAGTACAACCCACGATTGAAGCACCAAGAGGAGATGAATCATGCAGGGTACATAGAGCAGATTCAGGTGTACTAGCTTCCATACACCCAAGACAGACCAATCTTTGAAGTATAGTACAATAAGCACTCAGATTTGTTTGGGTATTAAGTTCCATGTCTAGCCAAAACCACACTTACATTTAGAGAGGGCCTTCGATGACTTCGATTTGACATGATCTGACCAAAGAATTTTTATTATCCAGGATCGCCCCAGAGTCAGATCAGCCACAATCCTACTTCACATGAGGAGACAACCTCAGTTTTCAAAGATCTAACCGCAAACCTATTCCCAGTCCACCATTGATGGACTATGTTCTAGGCTATCTCCACGTTAGCACAGATAGTCTATAGGCATGATCTGACTAGAAGTATTGCTAGTATGAGGAAAGAAGTTTGATCTATTGAAAATGCCCACCAGGAAGTCAACAACCGTGCACCATAATAGTGGGAACACCATCGATACCAGGCATCTTGTAGCTACCAAAGTCTCATCTGTTATCACGGCCGATGTAGTCAGTGACCAGTTACTGCGATTTATGTGGATTTGATCAAGCTCTAGTCTTTCGTCTTGTCTTAACAAAGGTAGCCTGAAAACTAATGTTCTGACAAATTTTATAAACAGCCGAACCGCCTTAATCCTAATCCAATAGCTTTTACCAAACTTTTCATTTAATCAATTCAAACTTAACCATCCAGGTACAGGAAAGATACTCCGAATAATATTCTAAGTTCTTCCCCCTTCAAGTCAAATGACTTGCCATTCATCTGATTGACTTAATCTACTTTATCATTTCGACTGGAGCAAGGATTTGGAAGGATTTTCAAAGACAGCAACATGAACGAAAAAGAATTAGTTCATTTTGCTACACGTGCTGTGCATTTGCCCTCGCTCCTTTTGGAAGGAAGAGAGTGCATAATATTTCATTATTTTCTCCACCAGAGATATACATCATTCTCTCATTTCACTTATATATGTATTTCTTAAAGCAAAAGGATTCCCAGGACCACCCTAAACCTTAAGAGACAAGAAAACGCGTAACCATGCGTATGACAAATTATAGTTAAAAACCAATTCAGTTTAATGAATCGAAAAATTTAATATTCAAGGATAAGCAGATACATAAATATTCACTTCGCTTAAATCCTTTTGAATCGATAACCGTTATTCGAGGGAGCGAGCACAAGAAAATGCCTTAAAATGACTTTAATAGTGTCCTCGCATTAAAGGATTTCATCGAGAGTAAAGCCAAAGAAAATGAAAAGCCCATTACTTCCAGCATGTTATTAAAGGAAGAAGGATCCAACAATATCCCGGCAAATACAAACTGATAGGGACATTAAGCTGAATAAATGTATATCCCTGTCGGACGACCCAAAGCAAAAGTCTGTAATGCGTAACACACAACACACTGGAACAATGTTAATTTAATAAATGACCTATCGGACAAAGTGTGGAGAGATATACTTTGCTTATTTCTTTTCAATTCAGTTAGAGACAAGGAACAGGACTTCACATATACAAACACGAAGGGTATAAGGCAACATGGCTGCATGCATTGTTGATTTCTTGGGCAAGTTGAAATGGGCGTCTTAAGTCAACAACAGGGTTGCGCTTGGTTGGAAGTCCTTTTTTTCTGTCATACTTAACGATATGGGTTTTTGTTGTTTAGTAATGGTTTCGGAATGAATGGGTCCTGTCTGAATGGAATTGGGGGCTAGTAGTGGTAGTGTATTAAAGAATTTATTTAGAAAAAAATGCGATAAGTTCAGGCGGACTAATTAGGTGGAAGTGTCACTCAGTTTTGTGATTCTTGTTCGACTACGGTGTGTGGAGGACCAAAGCTGACCTAGATATATGTAGGGAATAGCTTCAGGTTGTTATTAAGTAGGGGTATCCTTAGACAGTTCGAAAGATAAGTGACGTACTCATGCCTAAGCCTGGAGACAATGTTTTGCACACGATACTACATTAGGTCTTGGAAGTGTACCATTCAAAACGACTTCTGGTAACTGCTATGCATACCATAAAATGAGGAGAAAAACCTCTTCTTTCAACCTTAGCGCGAAGGTATCTATGTATTATTGGCTAAATTTGTAGCTTTAGAAATGAGCTTTCAGTAGGACCTGGTGTTAGAAACTGCCTTCAGATTGTCCGCTGATTCGTTGGAGTGTTCTGAGGGTTGAACTTGAATTCCAAACCAAAATTCTGCATAAAGGAATGCACATATACAGATTAGAAACCTGGATCATCTGTAGCGATTAGTTATCAAAGCTACGTCTCACAGAGTCTCGGACGATCTTTGGAGGCACAAAATCCTAAAGAAAACGTTGTTTTCAGTGATCCTTTCGAAAGGTGAGGGACCTGAATTGGGATAGGCAATGAAAAAAGGTTTAACCTGGGTGAAAAGACTTCTTAATCGAGGTCTACGTTACTTCCAAACTCTAGCCCTAACGAAAATAAACTAAGGTTGTTCAACGTTCGAGGGAAATACTCCCATATCTCAGTCAATTACAAGCTATTTTGATTTCTTAGACCTTAATACAATGAGTTCACACTAAGCAAGTAGTCTAGCACTATTTTTTGGTGAATTTTCAAACAAATTTTGACAAAATTTACCAATTTATTTACCAATCTACTGAATGTTTCGCCTAAGTACACACAAATTCTTCATTTTACTCGGATCCCCAACACTTTTCAGACGAAATGCCAGTGAAATCCTACAGATTAATCCATTCCACAACTCAAATTAGTTATTCCAATCTACATTTCTCTTTATCTTCCATGAAATATGTAATTTTTTCCAAAATTCACAACTTTTCTCAATCAATCCAATTTGTATGAAATAAACGACGAAGGTATGTTCCACATTACTCACAGAAATTGCTGTGACGTCATTCGAGTGAAAAAGTTTTCCAATGTTTTTAGCAATATTTACACAAAATATGAATGGAATACACTAGATTTATCCATTAAACACCTAAAACTAATTATCTGCATCAATTTTTATCAATATTTCCCAAGAATTACGTGTTTTTGGAAAGATTCCCAAGTGTGCCCGTGCAACGCCAAAAAGTGCAGTAAAATGCGTAAGAAACTGAGAAGGCTTTTTCTCGTGAATTTGTGTCACTTTTGGAAAGATTTGTATTTTCACGAGTTTTTGCTAGTTTTTCGTGTTAATAATGGCATTCCAGGCATAAGACTTGTTCATATGACTCTCTGTAATGTGGAGAACAGGAATAGAGAAGAAAAAGTTCGCGAAAATAGGAGATTTGTGAAGATTAAGGGCTTGAAGTAGAGGATGACGTTTTTACAGAGTTTAGGTCGCTTTTCTCAAAAACGGTTATAGATACAGGAAAATTTTCTGAGACCAAATTGCAGGAAATCTAAATATTAATCAGAAAATGATGCCATATATCCTGCATCGTCCTTGGTTTAAGGATAATAACAAAAAAAAGCGTTTTTGGACCCAAATTTTGAGTTAGAAAGCTGAAATTTTGTGAAAATACTTCCCAAAGATTGATACATAATGTGTTAGAAAAACTTTGAAAACCGCCCACAGACACGCCCACAAATAACAAAAAATATTTTTTTTCAACATTTTTATTCGAAAGTGAAAACATTTTTCTAAACATAATATGTAGCTATTAACTTTGTCTACATATCGTCCATACATTATATATGTCCACGCGCATTATTTGTGGGCGTTTACTACAATAAATTGAATTTTACCTTTTCAAAGTTACTCTGTACACGATTGGTATGCCCTACGTTGGATACTTCAGCGGAAACAAGTAATACCTCTTTCATACCCAGCAATCATAAATATTAACGCAAGCAGTAGCTCACGACCTTTAACACCCAAAGCTACCTCAAAGCCATTCACAGTTGCAAACATCTAACCAGCGTTGGTTAGTAAAGTATCTCACCAGTCTTCTATACACCATTCTTTATATACACCTGTACTGACAATTACCTTCGACAAAATGTTGACTTTACTAGTGCACGTCACTAACTTCTAAACCAGCTCTTCAGACGAATCAATCGTATCCAGTCGCTGACCTCCAGTTCGTAGAGTAGAAACAAGAGAAGGCTCTTTACCACCCCCAAATCACTATCTTCTTCTAAACTGAATTATTCCCCACCCCTATGGAAATGAACTGGATGACACTTCAGTCACTATGCTTGAACATCACTTATGGATGGAAACGCAAATGTATAAAAGAGGCTCATAGGTCAATTTTTACTGACCTGCCACACTTACTGGCATGTCAAACTAACCGTGATTTGCAAGAGCTTCTAATAGGCAATCGATCATCAACTTAACCATCATAAATAAGTATCTCTTAACTTCCAGACGAAACTCCAGACTCGGTCTTCCTACAAAGCATTGATCAATGACTCAATTCTACCATGACTGTAGCCTACTTCAACTTAAAGAAGCTTTCCACTGCTTAAAAAGGGGATATTATGAATTTTTCTTGAAGCTTATCGTACTTATAGGGATTCCATCTTATCAAAGTAGAAAGGACCTCTAAACTCAAAATCCAAGTAAAATATACATATGTATCTCTCCAGAAGCAAGTTCTTAATATCATTAATCAAACTCCAGATCTCTTGGCTCAAACTAGATCCAAATAAGCAATCAAGTCTGGCTTCTTCACTAATGAACTGCGATGACAAGACGGGCATCTTCTATCTGCAAACTCTCTTCTATCACCCCATTTTGACACTCAACGCCCAAGCCTCCCTACCACCGATGACATCAGTACTTATTTATCACTAGATCGAGGTCCTTCATCCACTCAAATACAAAATTTGATGTTCCCCACTAAACTATGATAACATTAAATCAATTCCCTACCCAAACATGTAGCCAACCTTTCGCCCATGCAAATGGACTCCGCACACAAGGACACTCTCCCAAATCCTCCTTAATGAGCTGATAATTCAATTTAAGTGCACACTGATTCCTGAATCCTGCCCATAGCATAGTACTGCAACGAATATTAGATACACACACACAAAGTCGGAAGTTAAATCCACGATAAATCCTTCCAAATTCATTCAAAAAGGATATTCCATATAAAATCAAAAATTAATTAGAACTACCAGTGCGCTACCAACAATGTCGCCTTTGACACAGATACTAACGACAGCGACCAGGATGGCGACAGGATAATAAGTTTTCCAGCTAATTCTCCAGAAATTGCATCATAGGGCAGAGCAAAAAGTCATCCCGAACGTAGAAAGGATGACACAACCAAACTGCGAGCAAAACGAAGGAAGGAAACAAAAAAAGAAAAATCCTTAATTATCTTTCGAATTGCAGTATCGATTCTTGATTGCTAAGGAAACGATTCAACCAAGTGTGTCTGTCTTTTGTCCTCTACGCTACTCTGGAGGACTGCTGCTGAAGGAGGAGCAGAAGGATTCGGAGAATACATTGATATCATCAGGATATCACAACATTAAGCTAGAACAAAAGAGAGTTTTACTGGTATTTTTATAGTTCTTTCTATAAAGACTGCTGTCAGTCCTCTGGGTAAGATGGATAATTTGATTCTTTTTCCTTTTTTTTTTTTATTACTGACCACTTTGTAGTCTCTCTCTCTTATTAAGTTGACGATGGTAGTGGATTTTGTGTGAGTTTTGCGGAAGGAATAAATCCTTAGGGATGTGCTGAAACCATTTCAATTTCTTAAAGAGAGAAAAGAAGTAAGTTTTTCGAATCGGATTTAAACTTCTCATATCCCTTGAATCCTTAGACCATGACACATATTTTATGAACTTGAATCAAGCTGCCAGCCCTACTAGATTACACCGAGGAGCCCTCTGTTTAACCAATCGATAATCTCCACAAAAGGCTTTCTCATATACCTATAACTTAACGAAAAGAAAAAAAAGGATACAAAAATAAATCTTTCCTCTTCGAAGACTATGTCCCATGTTTCCTATTTGAAAAGGATCTACAATTGAGCTTGGGGATTTTCAAAAAATACTACTCCCCATACATCATTTAATGCTGAGAGTCCTTTTGTAGGATATAAGATAAAATCTATAGAGGTGTAAAAAGGTTTCCATGTTTCCTTGTGGCTGAAATGGAATATGGTGTTGGGGTTAGTGATGGAGAAAGAGAAATTCATTGATTCCACATTCCCTCGAGGTATTTGTATTGAAACAGGTGAATAAATATACCTATCACCTTTCCACCATACACACAGACGAATGGAATAAAAAGGAATTAAAAAGAATGAACACTATCATCACACATGTCATAAAATGCAATTGAATGGTGTAGGGGTTCCTTTTATTGGCGAAACACCCTACTATTGACCAAAGTCAGCTCTGTCCAGGGAGTACTTGTAGGTGGTGTCTGTTTTCTGTTCATTTTGCACAGAATTGTCCTTTTAGGATGTGTGGCAAATAGCAGAGGTATCATATGACAAAAGTCCTTTCTGTACGAATAGAGCTCGTTATGTGCTGACAATTGTCACAATAACCAACAGGAACTGAGCAGAGTAAGCCCCTCTATGGCTGCAGGGAAAAAATGGTTTGCAATACAACCAAGGGAACTATGAACGTAAATGGGAGTTATATTGGGTGAGAAGAGGAAGGATATAATCTACAAAAGGCAATCCAAAGGATCGATATAGAATATCCAGGGAGTATGGTCAATTGAATGCATTGGCATAGATTCCTCCACTGGGAGACTAGTTTTTGCCTTTCAGTCTCTTTGCAAGTTCCATACTAAGCCTTGGAACAGAATCCTAGAAGTCTCTTCATCGTTCAGTTCTCTCCATCATCATCAGTGTTACGATTTCTATCGGGATCTCTTCTATTTAATGAGATTCCCCTCTGACTACCAATGAATGAAATAAAGTGAGGTACAGGGAGTGCTTACGACCTGACACTTTCATTGTGGGCTTATATTTGGGATAGACTTATACAGACCTTGCCACTGACACCAGAAATTTTGTCCTCTGTCAGTCGAATTAGCCCTCAGAAGTTGTAAACAAGCTTCTGTAAGTACTCTTGCTATGAATATTCTGAGCATCCTCTGAGCATGATCTCACTTCTAAAGTCAGTAATAAATACGGACGACTTAGTAAGCTCCTATCAAAACTCAATCCGAACTCAAATATATAAATAAATCTCGAACTAAAAGTCCTGAAAACCCAAAAAAATGCAAAGCGAATCTGAGTCTACAAGGGAGATGATAAACGTGGGAGTCACTGCTAAACTATCCTCGCCTCTATACAATTCATCTGGTCCTTATCAAAGCAGCTCAACAGATACCGACAACACCCTCCTGTTCAGCAAGTACAAAAAGTTCCTTAACGAAAACACCTCCTCGCCATCGCAAGAGACCCTCCAAACCGCCTCTGACAATTCCAAAACCCTCTACCAACTCAAGACCGTCGATGAACGTGGAGTCCAAAAAGTCACCCCATCCAAGATAGAATTCCTCCTCTATCGAAAGGCACATAAAAAACAGCATCACAAAACCAGCGCTAGTAAGGTTGTCAGACCCAGGAAATCCCACAGCTCAATGAAGCGCCTAGTCGAGAGCGAAAGCAAGAGTGAGGAATTCAAGACAGCTCCCCCAGGAGACAACTCCTTCGTGGGGAAACTGAAGAAATCGATTAAAAAAATGAAAAGTGAAAACCGAGGAGTCTCAGTTCCAAGTCCCGAGGAGAGAAAACCCCCTAAGCGGTCGAAGGATTCAAGAATTGACATCTATCCCTTTGATCATGGCTGTGCGGAATACTTGCGGACAACAGATTTTGCCCCGCAAATCCTGTCAGAGTTATTGGCCGAACGAGCGACAGATTATGCGACTAGATTTTGGGCTGAGGTCTTTGGAAGCCTTCACATTGGGGTTGCGTTCTTTTTGACATTCTTCCTGCAGACGTATCGCTTTGTGCTGCATAGTGCGGTGAAGTCGGTGATGGTGGGATTTTTGCAGATGACTTCGGACTATGGTGTGAAGCCAATGCTGACGGTTGTGTTTAATGGTTTCCTGCAACCGGGTTTAATATTTCTGCAGAATGTCCTCTCGTCGGTGAGGGATGTCCTTCAGCCGGTGTCGGAGACCTTGAATAACTTCCTGAAGCCCATTGGAAGTTTATTGAGATCGGTTAGATTGGCCACGGTCAAGGTTAGTCATGGGAAGGCGATGGTTAAGGAAGTTTAAAGATGGAAATAAATGCATTTTTGAGAAAACGGTGTGTGGAAGTATGTTTCGTTGATTTAGGGTCCTGCAGGGAGATGAAAGGCATTTGTCTGCCTCTGCATACTGACACTTGAGTGGGATATCAAGATAAGGTAAGCGTTCTAGATCAAACAATATTCCTGAAAGTTCTTAGCCACTACTTGGAAGGGCTGTGTACACTTGTTTGATCATGCATTCTACCATCAAATCTCCGTCATCATGTCGTAATCCTTCGCACTGTCTATTGGCCTACCTCACTATACTTTCAGATATACTATACTTCACTTCAATAGGGGCTTAAGGATTAGGCAGATAGCACACCCTTCATGACAGACAATCCATTTGGATGACTTTCTTTATGGAGCCAATCCAAGCTTCGAACCATCCATACTGAAGAAGCCCGAATCTACAGAGCGCACCTAAACAGGACACTCTCCGTTGGGCATTAACAATCCACAATATCGAATAATCGCGACAACACCAAACAGGTAGTCAAGACCATATTAGGTTACAAATGTCTACGGAGTATCCCAGCTCAAGGATACCGTAGAGTCCCGTGGTACTGGTAGCTGGCTTAAAGCACGAAACATATGCTCTTCGAAGGAATGAAGGAAACCTAGCCACTGAAACGCAGGAAATAGTAGATGTATTCAAGAACTATTTCCAGCAGCTTCTTAATGGGTGCCAACTAGAAAGAGTAACAGAGCAAGAAAAGATTCAGCATCTAGTGAATGAAAAAGCCATCCTTTTCCCCGTCTTGAAGAGATTGACTCATCTCCGTTAAACTACTTCAAACATGCACCAGATTTCAGCAAGGAAGCTCGGTGTCGTATGAGTTCTTCAATCGTGTGCTGGGCAGATGTCCTGCTCCTGGAATACGCAGACGACATGGACACCATCGGTTGCTCCCAGTAAAAATACGTCAAATACACTGGATCGGGTGAACGGAATAGCTTCGAATCATAATCCTCTGGTACGAGACGACAAGGAAGACGGAACCTCCATTATTAGGATAAAACTATTGCATCCTCTCAATTTGCAGTGAGTATAACGCTGCTATGTGTTCACGACTCGGGAGCTCCTTTTGGGTCATGTATCCAAGAGAAACTAAATTAGATTAGGTATGTACTTTAGCCATGTAATTTTGGTCATAATATATCTAGCCCCGCAGACGTAGTCTCCTTTGAATCCAGTGCTGCTTTTATTATAAACAATACTCCTTACTTCGTGTTGTAGTGATCTCACTTCCACTTACCCTTAGTCCTTGTGATGAAGATACGTGTCAACTGAGGTAATCAAACTCACATTAGCTTTCACAATGTTGACCACATTCCCGCATTCGTTTGTAACTCTCCAACAATTCTACTCCATTAGTACCTACTAACTAAAGCAAACTCCCAAAAGTCGCAAGGACATTCGAAACTGTCTGCCATAAGGATATCCATCATCTGTTCTATTGTCCTCCACAAATAGGTGAACGTGGGTGTAAGCATAGTCGAAACCAATTTCCTAGTCATTTTTATTATTCCCATACGGCCAATATACGAAAATATATGTCCTAACAGTCACCACATACTCACGTCGTTTAAACAAGGGACACAGACACACAAAATGTATAACAAACGACAACAATAACACGTATCGTCCTTAAATGAGTGACTCTTTCTTGATTGTTTCTTATACGTTGTTGTGTTGCTGTGTGTAAATTCCCTTCTTTTCCTTCGAGCTATCTAGTGTGTCCTTGATGTGTTGTGGGCGGCTTTTATTCAACGACAGTAACAAATTAAATTAATAATAACAACCGACGTGCAAGAATGACGGTTAGGAAAAAATATACGTATGTATGGTAACGGACTTAGATGGATGATATAATGAAATGTCATTCTAGGATATTCACGTCAAGAATTTATTTTAAACTAATTGTATCACATTTGCATTTGGGCATACACGACGTATACGTAACATTTTTTTTTTGTATCCTTACAGAACTTCCATTTTCAACCACAACATATCTTAATTGTACAAATGATAAGACAATACTATTAGAGCCTGGATGTGAAATAACAAATAAACGCTGCCAATGTTGGCCTGAATTGCAGATATGCAAGGACGATACCCAACCATCGGATACACGGTGGCATTTTAGGACATTAGAGGTGAGTTGGATTTGGCTTTATGCCAATTGAGTAATGATTCGATGTGTGTTCTTGTGTACTTTGCAGGATTGTCAACTGAATTTACAAAATTTAATCAAAATCGAAATGGATTTCGATGAGGATTACACAATCTCACCGCAAAGTTTCACATACAAGAAACTGAGAAGGAAGAGAAGATCCCTGAGGAAAAGATGGTGAGTTGTTATACTGGATTTCCCTTCTCAGTTAAGGTGTAGGTGTACTTGATGAGCTAAGTGATATTTTGACGTTTGATTATGTCATACAGTCAATTCTTCCAAATATTACCGAAATTCCGAGAATGTTAAATTTCTCAAGCGTTCATCATTAACGAGATGAATGATAATTTCGAGGGGTATTTGATGTACTACAGATTTTTCAAGGACTTTATTTCAGTCAAAACAGAAGTATTCCTGGAAGACAACCTTGACCTTTAAATATCCGGAGGCGTAAAGGTATCCTTATGTCTTGACTGAGTGTTTCTAATGTATTAGTCATCAGTGCATGGTATATGATTTTCCTTCTAATCACATCATCAACCTACAATTATCCTTGTTAAAGGTATTTTAAAGAAATTCACTTGCATAAATGTAAGACCTTATGCATTTCGGATACATTGTATTGAGACCAGGGACTCCCAAGTCGCAACTTACCTTGGACGAATGGTGGCTTGTAATACTCCTGCGACAATAAGTATGGCACTATTAAACACCAACAAGTTTTATTTCGGCAGTCTTGCCAAGGTACCAACTTGTCCTTCCATAGTAAGATCATTCAAGCCGCTTCAGCTTCAGATATAACTTGAAATATTTTCACTTAAAAAATATGGTTGTACTCTTAATAGCTACTGCCCCTTCGGGACCAATATACAGCTGAGGACACTGCTGTTGAGTCTAATACCTATACACTGATTCATTCAAACCCATATTTGCAATTTAATTGAAAATATTCTTGATTTTAAGAATAAATTACTCTATTCTTGCAGTTTTAACAATAGCTTTCATGGGCAAATTCGCTTTTCCGAACGCGCCCCTTCGATGCACTGCCCGCGTTAACCTCACCTTTTACAGTCAAATACTCCACTACCTGCCTTTATAGCGCCTCGTGGTTACGCTATTCATCTTCCACACCCACTGAATAATTAATTTACACCACTACCTCACAAGTTTTCACCAATTTTACCCCAAATTCGCGATTTCTTTTTATGAATTCAATTCCTATGGAATCAACGTCAAAGGTATGTTCCACATTATTCACAGAAATTGCTGTGACGTCATTCGAGTGAAAAAGTTTTTCAATGTTTTTAGCAATATTTACACAAAATATGAATGGAATACACTAGATTTATCTATTAAACACCTAAAACTAATTATCTGCATCAATTTTTATCAATATTTCCCAAGAATTACGTGTTTTTGGAAAGATTCCCAAGTGTGCCCGTGCAACGCCAAAAAGTGCAGTAAAATGCATAAGAAACTGAGAAGACTTTTTCTCGTGAATTTGTGTCACTTTTGGAAAGATTTGTATTTTCACGAATTTTTGGTAGGTTTTCATATTAATAAGGGCATTCCAGGCATAAGACCTGTGCATATGACTCTCTGTGATGTGGAGAACAGGAATAAAGAAGGAAAAGTTCGCGAAAGTTGGATGTTTGTGAGGATTATGGGCTTGAAGTAGAGGATGACGTTTTTACAGAGTCTAGGTCGTTTTTCTCAAAAACGGTTAGAAATACAGGAAAATTTTCTGAGACCAAATTGCAGGAAATCTAAATATTAATCAGAAAATGATGCCATATATCCTGCATCGTCCTTGGTTTAAAGATAAAAAATAAAAAATGAATTTTTGGACCCACATTTTGAGTTAGAAAGCTGAAATTTTGTGAAAATACTTCCTAAGGATCGATACATAATGTGTTAGAAAAACTTTGAAAACCTCCCACAGACACGCCCACAATTCAAAAAATATACATATTTCAAAAATTTTACACTAAAATGAAAAAAATCGTGTTAACATAAAATGTAGGCATTTACCCAATCTACAAATCGTTCATACATTACATATAGCCACGCCCACTTTTTGTGGGTGATTTTTTCGAAAAACCATATTTTGCTCTCTCAAAGGAGTTCATCGTAGCTTCATGTGCAAGATTTGACAAAATCTGTGAGTTTGAGGTAATAGCCACGCTTGCTTCCTCTTCAAAATACACTCTAACTTTTCCACTCCAAAACGTAGTCTATGATGGTTTGATCAACGACAAGAATCTGCTGTCACTTTCCCAACCAGCATATCTAAGTGAAGTTTCATCATTTGTATGGAAAGCTGCGAATAAATGCTTAGAATCTGTCACCCTTAACTCATAAACTGCTTTATTTGGGCACCGGATTAGGGAATTGTCCTAAGCTACTTTCTAAATACTCCATCTGCATAGACCTAGCTTATGGCAGAGCTCAGTCAGACCAATAGTCCTTTGCAAGGCACGCCCTCGACAGGCTAGTCTTGTGACTTCTACACCTACTTGTTAGTTTCAAACTCTCCTCGGCAAACTGGTCACCTTCATCGCCTTGTTTCAAGCTCCGGCTGTTTATGTGAGTGAATCACACGTCCTTGCAGTATCCCAAGGCTCGATCTCACGTGCCACTCTATCCAAAACTTTTGAATGTGGCGATGATGGATACTTACCAGCTGTACAAAATCAAGAAGAACTAAACTACCTTTTCTATCAGAGCCCCCAGCACATTATTGATCTGTCAAAAATCACCCACGAAACGGAAAACTTAGCCTACGTAAATTCTATGTAAATTTAAAAAGCATTCCCAGCAACTTCTTACTTAAACCCCAAGCATACGAAAGGAATTCTATCCGATGCGAAAAGTAGAAACCATTTATTGTAACAAGAATCAAATCCTAATCAGATTAAAGCGTTTCCAAATGAAACCTCTGAGAAAGCCCTAATTTCGCCTCCTTCCATCTCATCCCATCAAACTTCCCAGTAACCAAAAATAGTCGTAAACGATGGGAAAACCAACAACCCCCCACGACACAGCACGAAATGAAGCATAGTCCCTAAAACGGGGATATAAATTTACATTTTCAAAAAAAAAAACCAAAAGAAATAAAGAAGAGAAAAAAAATAGCAGCACAACAACAATCACCAAATTATATGGACTTGGCCACGAAAGGACGAAAGAAAATAAATACCAAGTTAAAGGTCGACAAAGAATAAGAAATTTAAGTGTCCTTGACGATGTCAATGGGAAACTCTGCTATCCTTTTTGTTTCATATTGTTCGCCTGTTCTTTCTTTTCCTTTCTTTATTCCTTTGTCGTGTGGAATTCTAAAATGTATTACCATTTACCGACACCTGAACGTTGGCTTCATGCAAAAGGTGGGTCAATGTGGGAATATACAGTCTGCCCTCCCATGAGAAAGGACATGAAACAGGAAGATAAATTTCTCTCGTTTTCGTTTCATTATAATATCATTCTCGTAATCTATGCAATATGGGCGGGGAGGGAGGTACAAACAAAAAACTGCTTATGCTGCATAATCAACTTTGCATGGAGAAATAGAAAATAAGAGAAAAGAAAAAGTCTGCGGAAAGGATAATTTTGTGTACGTGTCGAGGATGTAGGATTGATTTGGTTTTGTTTTTTGTTTAGTACTGGCTTTATATACATTTTCTTTTTTTTGAAACTTGATTCAAATTCACAACGTCAGGTTGATTATGTGTTGAATTTCAAAAGATGGGACACTGACTTGAGGATGAGCTTGACAGGAGTAGGCTTAAGCATTTGTAATGGTTCAGACTTTTTCGACTTTTTTTGGGGCAACACGACTGCCGACCGTAAAAGGTGAATGAAAGTCATTCAGTGGCATTAGAATGTACACGCAATGGGTCAGTTTTATTTTAGGGATTGATGGGAGTCAATTAGTGGGTCAATCGAAAGGAGTCCTTTTGAAAAAAAAATCTTGTAATAAAAAAACACCCATCAAACAGAAATAGAATCGATTGCTGGGATTTGTTTGACTGACTTTTGGAATGAAACGCTCTAGCAGTCAAGGGTATAATAAATTCAAATTAAATGAATGGATTTGCCTTGAGAACTGAATCACATGCTTTGAAGCTTCTTGTCTCTGACATGCTATCTGTTTTATTTACCTCACCGAGCGTCATCACATTCCCACTAGTCCACTTTCATAGAATTTCCAGAACATTGAGGTTGTTCGACAGCAGAATCTTAGGATTGTCCGTACCGTATCCATATACTAGGTTGTCTGGTTGAATGCATAAATTCTGATTGGGTTGGCTTCACTTACCTCCACTTCCATTTCACTCCTGAATGCACTCTATGAATATGAATCTTGATCCGAGTTGTTAGATTGGCATATAGCATGCTGAGCTTTCTGTTTATCCCATGCTGTATTAAGGTATCCCACCCTAGTTTGAGTGGCCAATACTTAGTTTGCTCTGCCTTTTCTGATGATTGCCCTGGTCACCTGAAGATCGATGTACGTGCAATGTTAACGACGATCACATCTAGTCCCCCTATATCTCCTGAGCGTGTAATGCTCATTCCCGACTTTGAGGCTTTGATGGTAAGTTTCTTTTTGTTAAGACAATATCAGGACAGGAAGCTGACCAGCCTCTTGATATTGTGTTTGTTGGATTCAAAACTCCACAATGCTCAAGACCTACCCATATTTCTGGTTAGAAAATCGACTTGCAGCTACCACATCTAGGTGTATCACGAGTTTCCTTTAACAGTCCGTAACATACTGTACAAGTGGTATTAAAAAAACAGGCTTCTGAGGAAGTAAGCTCTACTGCCTGTGGAGATAGATAGATGCTATCTTCTTGTTGCAATTTAAGCTCCGTGGCTTCCCTAATTTTCTAATAGATCCATTTATCCATATATTGCTCTTGGTTTTGAAAACCACTTATTAGACTATCAATCGTAGGACGTAGGTGGTCCAAAGAACGTCCTTGAAAAATCTCAGCTATTAAATCTTCATTGAAAAATAGAATCCAATTTCGTCAGAATCCTGACTCAAGGATAATCAGCAATTCTACAGAATTTAATTTTTAACTCCGACTCCGTTCAACTTATCGACTCACTCCAGCTGTGTAAATCATCCCTGAAAACTCACTCTTCGCCGTAAGTTTTAATTGAAAAAAAAAGTTGTAATCTTTGCATTCAGCCTTACCCTAAAGGTACGCAGATATAGGTCCTTCAAAATACCAACAATTCACCTCCATTTTCCACTTGCTTAGTTGTCTCTCTCGACCGCAATTCAATCACTTTCACTCCCCCAAGCGTCATTCGTCTCCTCCATTCTACGTTCCATACCCTCCATCAAACTTAAAAGGAAACTTGTCTCTAAGGACCCACTAAGGACAACCTACTTAATGATTAATTACAAAAAAAAAAGAAGAATACGACGAAAATAAATAAAACTCCCGGGAAAACTTCTCATCAGTTTCTACACAGCTTCTTCACTTTCATTAGCAAGAAACAAGCAAACAAAAAATAGAAATAAGAAAGAAACGAAAATCGTGAAGAAGAAAGAAAGAAAAACTGAAACACTGATTACACGGAGTTATGAGAATTTCCAATTAGCCTCAAGAAGGACGAAAAAAAAATGAAAAGCACCAGTATACAACACACACAAGTTAACATAAACTTCTCCCCAAGCGTAATGTCGTCCGTTTTTTTGTATTAAATGCAGGAAAGGACGAACCTCTACAGTATATGGGTCGCCAGGCAGCATCAGTCTTGAGAGTGTAATTCCTCTGGGTAATGTTTTTTGTGTTGCTTTTCATCTTTACTTCCTGTAGATGTGAGTATACTTCAACAAAGATAAACATATTAATGAGTGGAATAAAGTATCGGAGGTGGGAATCTTCAGAGAATGATGTGTCGAGAGGACAACTGAGGGAGGATACTTTATGGTGGTCCTTTCAATTTTGCAATTGTTTATTCGGGAATGAAATGTTAAAGGCCGAAACTAGCACGCACCCACACATGATGTGATAAACATTTTGCAAACAATGTTAAAGTTTTTTTTTTTTTTTTTTAAATTAGTAATTTGAAAAGGTTGGAAGGAGCAACAGGATTGAGTGTCGGAAATGCCACAGGTCAGGGAGGGAAATTTTGTGCAAATGTCAGAAAACTTCCCGATTGCCTCAGAGGAACCCATAATAAAGGGCTTCATTATATTTTAATTTCAATTTGTAAAAAGTGGCAGGATTTCAAACGTGTTTGGCATGAGGAAGTGAAGGACCTTTAGCATTTGAGAGTGTAGTACATTTTAGTCAAATGTCATGCATGACTGTCGTCACAATTCGAAATTTGCAGATCGTATTATGTGGACTAGAATATTCTGTTTTAAACAAAACATTGTTGGTTTTCTATTCATCTGTGTACGAGTAGGGAAAAGAGGATTTTAGGAGATTCTTTGGGGCTTTTTTTAATGAAAGACTGATGACCTGCTTTTGTTATGAAATTATCGATCCATTACTACTTTCAAACTACTCAAGGATGCCTGGGAATGCAGATGGTACCTAAGCGGGCTGTGTGTCATTAAGGTTCCGGCTTAGTTCAAGTATTTTTTGACTTTATCATTTTTATTGGATTTGGCAATGAGTTGGTTTTGACTTTGAAGTCGATGAGGGTATGGAAAAATTCCTTCTGCCGACTGTATAACTGCGACTAAGACCAACATCGAATCATATAAGCTATGATAGCCTTCTCTCTACCTTATCAAGGAGAAGTAAGGATAGCAATATCGAAACTTAGGTTCAACAAGGCTGCTGAGCTTGATGGTCAGTCGTGCAAAGCAGCAAGAGACAACTTGATAGAGAGCATTCTCCAACTCATCTCTAGTCAGACGATTGTACGCTAAATGAATGGAACCTTAGCATCGTTTCCCCGATCCACAAGAAAGTATACCCCTTCCCCTAAATATCCTGCAGACCAGGCGATCAACATTTTGACATTTAACAGAACCTGGTAAGAACCCACCATATAAAGACAAAGCTGTATGAAGCCATGTTCGGTTTGCCTCGTAAAGTCTTCCGTAAACTCTTTCGTTTGGAAAAAGTAAGGATTCAAAACGCCGAGGGCTTCGATGTCAAAAAATGATTGAATGAAAGCAAGGTGATAGATTGTTATGTTCAAAATCATACTTGTAAGGATTGTGTGAAACTCACAAGTCAACACTTGATTATGTGACACATAATCGTTCAGAAGTCTGTCCGACTACTAGCCTACATATGCTGCTGTGTTCGTTAATATCGAAACAGAATCTAAAGCTCGTTTAGTGCTAAATAAGGACAAGACCAAGTAACAAGCCAACAAGAAGCTACACAAAACATTGAGGAGTTGAAGAGAAATTAGAACGTAAGGAAATTAGTCTACCTTGGATCTGCTAAGTAACAAGAACAACAGCTTTTGGCCATCGCTGTTTCGTAGGGCCGAGAAGGCAACTGAGTAGTAAAGCGCTATCTGTAAGAAAGATTCTTCGTAAAATGTTGGGTTTCGTTTACATGATCTAGGTCAGCCATGTACATGGGTAAACCTGGTGAACAAAAAAAATTCACGTATTCAGACAAATGGACTGGGATTTTGATGTCGACTATTTCTTGAGTAGTTTCTTTGCTATTTTGTAATCTTCATTGCCATTGCACACTGTCATCCAAATATAATATAGTTCAACAATTGCTTCATAAGTCTTGATTTCCAGTAGAGACCCTCTATGAACTTAATCGTTCGGAATATACAATACTATTTACCACCTACCTAGTCTCCCTTGCTATTGGAAACAATGTTTTGTTATGTTTTCCGGGAGGTAAAGTCATTTCCAAGTATTTTCTCTTGGGACTGGTAGTTACAACCTCTTTTCTCACTCACTGGGTTTTCTCATCGCACCTGTTTACAATTACCAATATTTGTATCTCCAATTGCATTCGAATAACAAAGCCATAAACCTTACCATGAAGCAGTAAATTATCGACGCAACTTTCTTGCCAATAAATCCTCCATTTTGTTAGAACCGAATCTCATTGTAAATTCCATAACAAATTCGATTTCCACAACAAAACAAACTCTCATCTCAGCGTGAGACACCTTCGCCAAACAAGGACTCCATTGCTCCACACCACATGCACATACTCAGCTCAGCTGAAAGGATATACTAAATCAATATGGATGAATGTTCTTTGATACCGTTCAACGTAAGTGAAATTCCTCACGAAAAAACCCTCCCACCCACCAGGGTGGGGTGGGAAAAGGCATCCAAAGTGGAAAATAAAAAGGTGAACGTCGAAATTCTTTCAACAACAAATAAATTCATTTTTCTTGTAATAAATTTCTCGCTTTTTCCGCTTTGAAAAATGTCCTCACAAAAGTAGAATGTCTCTTTCTGTAAAATTAAAAAAAAAAAAAAAAACTGAAAGTCCCTGTGGATATTGAAGGGGGCAACCATCAGACTCATACACAGCCAGCAGCAGGGCTAACAACTTGTTGAATAACCTCACGTTTGATGGAACACCACATGGGAGTGAGAGGCTCGCATCCACACAACAGACTAACCTAAGCCGTGGCCTTTTCCACAAAAGATCCAAACAAAACGAAGAACAAAGCTATGACCTTCATTTGAATGTTGTTACTGTATGTACCTTCGAAATATGTATATATGTATGTAAGTATGAAAGAAAAGAGAAAATTATTTTGTATGCCTACATAATACATTATTTCGCTCTCGGTGGTTTAGATACCCTCCGGTCCTGGGGACTTGGGTTCGCTATTCCCTTAGCAAATTGGTGGCGGAGGGATAGGAAAAACAAAAAAAAAAAAAACGAAAACCCATCCCTTTGGTGAGTTTAGTTGGAAAATGTTGATTGTAAGGTGCTTAAAGTTCAGAGGTTAAGTACGGTACCATTGAGGTGCGGTGAAAGGCAAAAGCGGTTGAGGATATGCAAATATCCCACCGCTGCTGGGTCTGGGCCTGGAGGTCCTTTTGCGTATTTAGTGCTTACGGGTAGATACAATTTAGTTAATTAGGGCGAAGTGGTGTGCGCTTTTTACTATTTTATTGGATTAAAGTAGTTGTTTTTATATATATTTTTTTTTATTATACAGAATTGTTTGAATTGGGATTAAGAGAGGATTAAGAACGGCTAAGTGGTGCTGTAGGATTACATGGGCTAGAGGCTGGTGGGTGGATTAAATTCTATTTTCGGGAAGCTTTGGCGGAGTGAGATTAAGATTTTTATGATTTCAGATCTGACAGATATTAGACAATGTGGTCACCTTAAACTAAGTGAAAATTAGACTGCAGGCTGAGAATATGGTGGCGGAGAGTTAACGTGGGATTAATGATTCAGGAGAGATTTTGTCATTTTAAAGGAAGCAATCTCAAACAGCTTCCTTGAAAAGACCACTTGGATCTCGTATCCTCTTAAGACTAACCTCATAACCAAACGGAGGTGAATAAAAAGTGTCGTAGGGTATTGATGATGTTAGTCAGTTCACCTACATTGTTAAAGGAGTAGGTACAAACGAGTTGTACGTCTATGTAGCTTCTCAGGAAGTCATTAATGAGGCGATCCACCCTATTTCATCGCATTCCTACCGACGATGATGCAGTGCACCGTAATGACTGTTCAATCTTTTCTGGTTCAGTTCCCATCGAGCACAAACAGTTCGTAATCGGTAATCGCTTTCTTATAGCTGTACAGGTATATAGTAGCTGTTTTTGGAAATCCAAGAATATTAGGTTTTCATTCCATTCTACCGATTTCTCTTTGTTGTATCCATCGTGGAAGACCGACACCTACATACTTGGTTTGATATTGCAGTTAATGCGGGTGTCTATCAGTTTCAGTATGAGTCTGAGATTGGAGTAGCATCTGAATTTTTAGCTACCTGCAGTGCAACAATCACGTTCAAGATTTTGAAAGATAAATCAGATCTAAACAAGTCCTTAAAGTGACAGCCAGTCGAGAGAGGATAAGTGGGTTGGATTTCAGCTAGGACTATGCCATCTGGTCCTGTCGAATCAAATGACTTCAAGCAACGTGTTGCCTAAAAAATATATTTATTGAGCTGTACGACACAGATACGGCATCTCTAAAGCTTACACTATGTCATCACAGCTGGTGGCTAAAAGAAAACTTGAAATCTCACTTCGTACTATATAGGCTAGACAGTCACAGCCCTGCAGCATTTTCGACCTCACAAAAATGATTGAAGGATCATTGCGGACGACAAGAAATAATTATCTGGTGCAAGCTCAGGTATTTGCCAATGAGTTCTGCATAGACAGAGGATTCCTACGCTAAAAGAATAGCTTGACTCACTCAAAAATGAAGCAACACCATCTTAGTTAATGAGTGTGACTGCAAAACAAAGATGTTTTCATAAAACTTCGTCCTTACCAGCGACAGGCGACGTTATTCTCATTAAGCCTGTGACTTATCTCAACTCGAGCCTATTGATTTTATGGATATAAATATAGGATATACTAGACTGGATTTTGATGGAATACTGAAGTTTTACTACAATCTTGATTCGATTGGTGCTTACCTTTCCACTGATCATTGGATCAAGATGCAGAGAGGCTAGTACTTTCAAGAATTGAGCGAGTTTCCTTGAAAATGATTTTGACAGACTATTGCACAAGTCTTTTCATCTTTCTTAATTACCACGATATGCCTGTCAATTCCTCTATCATCTGCATTTAGTCTATTTATCTTTGTTTACAAATCCTGTGCTACAATGGCCTTCGACTGCTGCCCAAAGAATAGTGAAAACTAAATAAATTCTCCCACGATAGTTGTGTTGCGATTTATTACTCTCACCCACGTGACCATGGAGTAAGAGCATACCATACACCATATCTGCAAAGCATTAGTTTCCTTCACTAACATAAACAAAATACATCCGATCGTCCTCCTGACTAATCACACACAAATTCATTTAAAACCACTGACCATGGAACTCGTGACCTTGGCTGGCCTTCAGCTACTGAGTATTTGCTTCTTTAAACAAAATTTCACCCACAGTGGTCCATTAAAAGCTTCCAGAAGACAAAAAAAAACAACCAACCATTTCCGCAAAGCATCAACCTTAATGGAGGCCTACTACTATCACGCATAAATTTTGGAAAAAAAAAAACATCTCTAATTAGCTGTGTATCTATAGTGAGACTGTTGTTTACGGATTGTGGTATATGTTTTTATTCATAAACTTATTCGCAAATAGTTAGTTCTTTTCAAATTAAATTTAGCACTCGATTCATAAAAAAAAAACATTCACTCCTAGATGGTATGAGGGAAAAAACTTCAAAAAAACAAATCATTTGCGTAGATACATACACATTTCGCAATAAACAGTTGGATATCCTGTTATTGAGATACAAAATGTATCTGCCTGTTTAGTTTCCTAATTCTTTGGATCATCAAGTCGTAATGACGTACCACATCACCACAATGGAAATGAACAAATCACGTATCTTTCCGTACATATGAGTATGAGTATGAATACATACATATGTATGTATATCCTCGTTGTATCTTAAATTTTGTTTGTATTATGACGAAATGTATTTTTTTTTTTTTTTTTTTAAATTTTCATCGCGTAATTTAGCAGACCGCCTACGTACGAGATACATAGGCGCCCCGCTATTATATCTCGTATTTAGGTCGGTGAGTTGATTGCAGGAAGATAGTAATTAAGATGGATAGACGTGAATTTAGAATAAAAAAAAAAGCTATGGATTTTCACTTTAAGGAGAATTCATCAAACGCTAACGAGTCCCTTTAATGAATGAAATATTACACAGAAGGCAGTCATTAACTTTGCTCTTTGTGCAGTGGTCTTTTTAAAGGCAAAAAAAAAATGGCTTAACTTAACCTGAAAGTCGCTGGTAATAAATAAAATTTGGTGCTTCATCAAGGTGGAAGGACACAGTAAACGAACAAGGATCTCCAAATTGTTGTAAACCAAACAAACGGACAAGTTTTACCGAAGAATTCTTGTTAAAAAGAAAAGTCTCGGACAAGCTATGATTAGCTAGGATTTTAGTTGCAGGATAAGCGGTGGTCCATAGTCTTCTTAAATATGTTGGAAGTATATTGACCCCAGCAGTGAGATAGACTCCGAAATCACAGCTTGGCAATCTATTTAGGCTCAGTCATGTTGAATGTTTTCGCTGTTTTCCATCCTCTCTATCAAGTTGAGCAAGCTTTGCTAACCTAGGTATCAATTATGTGATACTTTAGAAATTTCCTTCTTAATAGTAGATTTGTCTGTTGATTCAGAGATTTGGATTCATATGTAATGTGCGAAAGTAATGGCTTAGACTTAAATTATAACGATTCCTAACTTGAAGGCACTAAAGGCACGTATTTGATCTTCGTTTTTGGTTGCCCATTCTCCATAAGTTCTGCTTTTATAAGCACGCTATAGTCTTAGAAGTTGTTACGCATAAAACAACTTTTATGAGTTACTACCAGTTTCATGGCTTCTATGAGGTGCCACCTTAGTTTTGTCCTTAAAAGAATTTTGATTTTGAAACGCAGATCCCCTCACTCGATAGACTGATAGTGAATAGTCGGATTATCTGATAGTGAAAAGGTAGAGGTAAGCTAACAACCTTGATCCTCTTGGCAACTCCTATTGTCTTTTGTTCTTCTCGTTGAATGACCCTCTTTAATTATGTAACCAAAATCCGATTTCCACTTGTGCTTTGCTTCGTTTTAATATCACAACCCGTGGTACTAGATAATATTCACTATTTTATGACCTGATTCACTGGAGGGGCTGCCTTCTTCAGTTTCCACCTTAGTTTTAATCGATCGCGACTACATCAGTTTGCATTTTAATTGTGAAAAACCTTTTTTTTAGAGATACACGTTTGAGCTTGAGTCTACTCTGTAGCCTTGTATATTGCTGGTTATAACAGATTCTAATTTTTTACATTTCTCCACTTGATTACCTCATTGGTACAGTGAATGAGAAACTCAGAACATTCGTGGAATCATCACTTCACATTCTTGAAATTTTTGTACCATCCAGGCACCTTCCTCTGAATCACCTCATTGTACCTACTTTCTTTCTTTTGATTCGTAATATTTCTATCTTTAGAATTTTAATAAATAATTATACCCAAAATATACTAGCTGGAATGTGGTATCTACTCCAGTTAAGTGGAAACCACATGTACGTATAGAAACCGACAAAGTCATAGTCCACAAAACCAGCGATGACTAAGAGTACACGTACTGCGGACATACATGTTTCATAAACTCTTTTGTATCTTATGAATTTCGCAAGAGTCGCTAATCAAAACAAAAAAAAAAACAAAAGAAAATTCAACTCAAGTGGTGTGTTTTTTCTGCTTTCCCGTACTTTCATAGGTACTATGGGGCCGATAGACTCCCCCTGGCTGATGAGTTCTTTCGTGTGCGGTTTTCATTGGCTTTTGTTGTTCATCGTTACATTACGAATCATCATATTAAAGGCTGAGGGTTGAATGTTCTGAAAATTGAAAAACAACATTATTCGGGCGTTGATGCCCGACTTATGTACTTGAAGAGCACAGTAAGACTGCATAATTTATACTGCAAGGCCAATGGACTGGATGACGTGAATGCTCTACACCTAAACTTATAGAAATTGGAATTGTTCGATAGTACAGATGGGCAGCTGCTTTAGTGTGTTGTCTGGTGAAAGATATACTCGTGTATAAGGTCATTGTTCTACAGTCGATAAAATAATAATGACTCTGTTTACAAGTTTAGTTACATCTGTCTCATGGGGATCAATTGGAATCCATCTTCCCAAGGGAGTGTGCCGAGATGCACGTAGGCACCTACTGATTCTGATATACATATATAAAAACATACGTACTTTCGTTTCTGCTTGGATTGAGCCACAAGGAGGTAGATTTAGGATGGCAGCATCTGGTTCGGTGACGTATGTGTAACGAATTTTTTCAAACATTTTTCGTTGCAAACATTTTCAAATTTTTCAAATTTTCTCACACTTAGCGAACTAGTAGCTAAGATCGTTTGTACTAATGATGCACAGAAACAGAATATCTAGTTTGAATCGAGTCACAAGGAGGTAGATTCGGGATGACAGTATCTGCTTCAGTAGCGTGTGTATAACCAAATTTTTTCGTAGATTTTTCGGTGCAAAATTTCTCAAATTTTCTGACACTCAGTGGCTAAAGCTAAGCTAGTTTGTGCTTATGATGCACCGAAACAAGATATCTGGCTTGAAGTAAGCCATGAAAAGGCGGATTCAGGTTGTCACTTTTTTTAAACATTTGTCGTTACAAAAATTTTCTAATTTTCTCACACTCAGCGAACCAGTAGCTAAGATCGTTTGTGCTTATGATGCATGGATACAGAATATCTGGCTTGAAGTGAGCCACAAGGAGGTAGGTTCGGTGGCGTATGTGTAACCAATTTTTTTTTTCATTTTTCGGAGCAAACATTTTTTAATGTACTGACACTCAGCTTATGATGTAGAGAAACAGAATATCTGGCTTGAAGTAAGCCATTTGGAAGCGGATTCAGGTTGTCACTATCTGGATCTGTGCCGTAACCCATTGCAAATTAATTCTGAAATTAACGTCTTTCGACTAAAAATCGATCTATGATCTATCATTTCCCCCAACTTCTGCTTTAGATAGATTAAGTACTCAAGTTCAGGTATCTTCCATCACCAGTCAATGTTGTACCATCAAGATTTACTCCCCAAATGTCCTTCAACAAACTCTCATCTTGATTCCTAAATTGACCGCGATTAGGTCTTCCCAAAGTGGCTGTAAAGCGATTCATCCTTCTTCCACTCCCTCATAAGAATCTAATTTAGTAATTCACAAACAAAATTAATCCAGTTCCATTTTATGGCGTTAAAATGATATCCCTCCACCCTGAGACTAAATCAAATAAATAAAAATGGCTGCAATAGTCCCTAAAATAAATTATGCATAATTTCTTCTCATCCTTGTCCACCAGGAAAATTGAAAAGAAAACCCAACCTTAAAGTAAAGCGAGTATAAAACCAAACCCCTT
This sequence comes from Xylota segnis, assembly GCA_963583995.1. Lineage (NCBI taxonomy): Eukaryota > Metazoa > Arthropoda > Insecta > Diptera > Syrphidae > Xylota > Xylota segnis. The sequence goes on along the minus strand of OY757238.1, from coordinate 9,880,415 downwards.
AAGCTTACGTCCCCCAAACACTTCGGACTCATTCAATCGGCTTCTGTGACTGAAACTTTGTGATGGGGCGTATCCTGTCTAACGTCGTGATTTATTACACTCGTGCAGCTTAGTATTCCTTTCAGAGTCCAAAGATTCAACCCAGTCTAGCTGGTGTCGGGATGGAAGGAAGAAGGCTGTGTTTTAAAAATGCCATTATTCCTTTAGCGCTGGTTTTTTTTTTCCTTGTTTTGGGCAACAATAATTTACATTTAGAGGGCTTTTCCTTTGGTGTTGCTAATCCTTCGGTACGAAATGCTTTGTTAATTTATTGCCATCGTGTGTCTAGACTCCCAGGTGTAGGTAGGCTAGGCTGTGGTAACGATATTTATTTGCAAGTTTTGGTCATGTACCGGGCTAGGTGGGGTTGTCAAGTCGCAGCTTAACATAAAGATCCTTACATGAAAATTTATTCGAGGGGAAAATAACACATCCTAATGCCTTTCATGTTCACTGATATATCAGAGTAAAAAAGGGACACTTAAAAAAAAAGGATGGCTGGTATTTTCCCTTGAGGGTTTTGACTTTGCGACTATGAGACTTACATGGACAACAGGGTTGTAAATTGCCGTTGGTCATGTTGGGCTTAGTAGATCAATTAATTCTCACCCGGTTAACGTTCATGCGAGCTTATGATTTTAAATTTTTGAGCAACTAAACTAAAAGGACAGGGTGGGGTTCATCTTTTACTCCGAGACATGTATTTCGTACACAATGGGGAAAGGTTTACTGTCTATATTCCCAAGCTGTTATGCGTTTCACTTAAATCCAAAACAATAACAAATATTTTACATGTGTAAACTTAATTTCCTTTAAACCTCCAAGCATTATTATACGCATATCAAGAAGTCCTTAAAGTATTTAATATTTTTTTGTCTTTATTTTCCATTCCAGGTCTCTAATAACCCACTAAAAGCTTACAAATAAAGTAAATAAATAAATAAATAAATACGATGTTCATCACAGCAGGGAAATTCAAAATTCAACATCAACATCCCCCTCGTTCCTTTTAAGAAAAATAACAAACAAAAAAAAAGGATACACAAGGACACCACGTGTGTAAAGGGAATCGTATCCCTGTATTTGACTTTTTGTTTTCATCAGTATTTGAGTTTTACCTGTAAACATAAACATTATTATAAATATTATAAATACATAAAACATACGTTTTTTTTCTCGGCTTTGTATAAACGAAAATAAGAATTGTACTAAAAATAAATATATAAGAATGAGATACAATAAAAATTTATTAGAATAAGAAAAACAAAAACAAGCTAAATATGTAAAAAAAAAAAAATACAAAAATACAAAAGAAAGAAAGAGAAAAAAACAATAAATTTAAATTAACGAATAGAAATATGAACTTTATTGTAATTGATTTTCTAAATGTCTAACTAAGAGCATAATAATAAAGTTAATATTAAAATTAAAGCAAACAAAAAATAATGTAAATAATTGCAGACACAGAAAAATAAAATATTGATTATAAATAAACTTTAAGAAGCTGAAATTTAATTAGAAATTTTGTTTTATGTCCTGACTTGTTTAGATTTCGGATTTAGACAAGTTTAAGTCGCTTAAGTTGGAGATTTGCCGTATCGTCGTTTTGTAGGAATAATTTTATATTCGTTGGAGTAGTCTAAGGTGGAAGTTTTGACTGAATTCAGCACTTTCATGGATGGAAGGGGTACTTGGTTGGTGTTGCTTTGACTTAATAGAGGCATAAAACACGTGGAGGAGATCCACGACAAAAAATTTCCTGCCGATCAAAAAATTTGATGGGTTGTGTTTCATGGAGTAAAGTTGAATACTCATTCAATAAATGTTAAACGTGACTAAGAATTTTTCTTTAGAAGTGTTAGAAGTGTTACAAATGTTAATCCAAGGGAGGTTTTCTTTTATGGTAGACTACATCGCACTTATCATTCATTTGTCTAGATTCATAGGAAATCGTCTAGCGTCAAGATTTTTGACTTTTAGCCGACGATCATTCGGTTTGTGACAATATTCTACAACATACTTAGGTACCCGTCCCCACACACAACGTTGAAGATATTGTCAAGAAGGAATTCCTTGACTACCACTAAGAAGTTACCAAATGAGCTGTGCATATAAGGACAGTGTAGTAAGAATCAGAAGATGGAAAGAATTTTACATAAGAATAAGAGAAAATGGAAAGAAGTTGCTTAGACCAAGTAACATCTGTGGTAAGTTGGTTATTTAGACTTGTGTAAATATTTTAAATCAAGTTAGGCTCAGACGCCCAAAACACTTAAAAACCACGTGAGATAGTGTCAACCGAAAGCTTAATTGCTAAAAGCTAGACAAATTGATACTACTGGTCACATTTGGAAGTAGATGTCTGGATGCTATGTAAACCTGGCAAGGAGGTTATTTATCATGTGGTTTATTCAATGTCGAGCTTAGCAAGTGCTGATGCTATACGGTGTTATGCCATCTGACTTCAATGCAAGCTGCGTTCTAGTCAAAATGATTCACCATTTTCCCTTTTTTTTTCCTTTGTTCGTTGTCCCTTTTACCATATGCTTAAGCAGGAAAGTGTCAGGCAGACCGGCTGGAGAGCCAGAGATTAAAAAGATCCTCCAACAACCAAAATGATCTCCGAGCCAAACTTAAAGACCTTGAGCTCACGCTACCTGAAAAGACTACACCAGCATGTAAAGTGACTAAGACAGTGAGTATTCTATCCTCCCACAACCAGGAAGATAGAAGCCAACTGTGTAAGGATAAATAGATAAATATAGTGTATTTAGTAATAGTTTTGTGTAACATCGATACATAAATTTTTAATGTATCCTTTGTTTTAGTATTAACCGTTCGCGACTACTTTTTACACTTTGTGGGAGTCCGTGGCAACACGTTCATTTCATTTCACTCCCATTTTAGCTTAGTGTCTAAACCCACTCTCTCCACAAATTTCACCGCACAGCCTGAATCCATCCCACGGCGAATTGCCTTTTTTTAAAACATTTCTTCCACCTTCACCAAAAAGATAAGATTAAGGTTACCTATGCCTGAGAGTAATTTTTGTTCACCTCTTGTGGTGAAAAGTACACCTCTTTCGACTTTTAAGTGTCGAACGTCAGTTCAGTTTTATGCTTAGTGATCGAGTGTTCTTGTGTTTTCGAGGATATTTAAAATCCTTTGTCTTTAGGTTGTGTTTAGTATGTTTCAAGATATAAAAAGACCAAAATTTGTGTTTTAATAATGAAATTATTTATGTGGAATACTGATCCGTAAGTATATAAATATTAAACAAAAAGTTTAAAAATTGTGTAAAGTTATTTTTAGACGACTACATGTGCCTGTACATAGTGTTTATACAAACACAGGTCAGGTCTGGACATGAAAAATTTGTTCCATATACTATGTACTTAGCAATCGTGTGATCTGTCAAATTTTTTCTGTCAATTTTGTTGACAGGAAGCTTCTGACAATAAATGTGCCGGCTTATGACATTTGACATATGTTTTAAGTGATCCGTTTTTCCCTTAATTTATTTATTTTATTTTGTGGTTGTTTGAACTATTTTTAACATCTGATATTTCCAAAAAAAAACAAAGAAAACATCGAATAAGAGCAACTTTATACACTCATCGATTTCTTCGAGTCGATCACTCTCTTACGATGCAATCTCTTTTTACGAGAGGATGATATTTTCCCTAAATCTCTTAACATTTAATTCTCTGCATTCTTTTACTGTTATCAGTGAGAAAAGCTTTCAATACCTAAGCTTTATGCTCCCATACCATATGTACAGATGATGTCACAATGTACATCCCGCACACATCTCCACATGTCGTGCTTGTTGCTTATAGTACACTTTCGCTGTCTGTTAAACGATATTCAGCAGACTGTTAGACTGTTCTCAGCTGGGTATCAGCTGATTTCCCATTTATGGATGAGTGTATGCCGTCATTAATAATTGTTGCGTTGAATTCGGCCGTATAATTTGTAGTAGTGTTGGTGTTGTATTGGAGGGTTGTGACTGCTATTTGGCGAAAAAAAAAAAAAAAAAAAAAACAAAAAACAATTGTGGGTGACGACGACTCTGTTGCCGCAGCAGCTGTTTGTTTTTTCCTCGGCCAGTAGTTTCACGTTGGACGTTCAAGCGTTTGGGTGGATTTTGAATTTTGTAGATATTTAGTTTTCGTTCGCCAGAGAACGCAATGTGTTGATTATAGATTCCGTTCCCACGTTGGGATATTAATTTGTTTTTTTATAGGTATTTGTATCTTATCCTGTCAACGATTGAAAAGATACAAAATAATAAAAGTAAAACTAAATAAATTTTTCGCGTGAAAATTTAAATTTTTCATCAGTTTGTTTTTTTTTTTTTTCAAATACTAAATACACTTTGTTTAACGGTTAGTGGAGTGTTATTTTGTGATGATTTATTATATTGTTTGGGGGCTTGCTGGATGGCTTTATAAATAAATTCCTTGGCATCGAACCTGCGAAAAACCTTATACTGAACCAAGTAGTATTCTTTGTAATTTTGTTTTCTTCTTTTGCTTGAGCTGCTCCACATGACTACAATTTTTATGTTCTTTCTTGACGTCTTGACTTTTTTACAACTTTTAAATTCGATTTAATTTTTTTTAATTAAATTAGTAAATCACAGAAAAATTGTTCTCTTGTTTCAGTTTGTTTGTGTTATTTTTTTTTTTATTAGTTTTGCAGTGATATGATATTGTGGTAATGTTTGTGAGTAAATTTTTTGTTTTGGTGCTAAGCGATTTTAGTGCAAATAATTTTAATTGACAAGGCTTATGATTGATTTGTTTATAGGGGCAAATGAGATAAAGTTATTTGTTTTGGTTTTTGGTTGATTAAAAAGTGTGTTCGTATAGAGTGTGAGTTGCAATTTTTTTCTTCTGCTTTGTTGAACATTCCAAGAATTGATTGAAGGTTTTGTGAAATAAAAAAAAGAAAAGTTTAGTGCTTTGTAAATTTCCTGTTTCATAAGTGGAACTAGAATTGTTTTAAGCGAATCACATGGCGAGACAGTTTCTATTGTTTAATGTGTCTAATTATCTAAACGTGAAACCAGATGCACGTAACACGAGACCTGTTGCGATCGTAAGAAAACGTTCTTAACTTCTGAGATGGATAGATCTGAGGCGTTATCCATGTCATGAATTTAAGTGTCTTGACATTTACTGCTGGAATACATTCATGAATAGATGCAGATCTATGTAGTTTGTAGATCAGGTACTGTACTAGATTTTTAAAAGATATGTATTCAGGAAGTCGATTGCATCAGATTTTGGAGCGAAATCATACTTTTATTTTTAACAGTGTATTATACTTCAGTTGAGGTTTTTTTGACAGTCCGCTACATAAATCTGAAATTAATTGCATCACGTTTTTTTGGTCAATTTGACTTTTTTAGGACGAATCAACTTCATATCTGTGAGCTGTTGCGTCACATTTTACCTCACCACGTCACTTTAATTTACTTAGAGACAGTCTTGTCTACATGCATCTCGATTTCGATGGTTCTGTTTTGTTTTTACCTGTACTCATGTATGTGTGTATGTACCTATCTGACATTTGACACTTACTTCTTCTGGAGTCTCACTGGTGTAATTGAAAAGTCTCTACTCTGTTGCAGAGACTGTAGATTATGGAATTATGGAAGTCGGAATGGTTCAAATTCTTTGAAGGGGTTTTACTGGGTTTTATCTCATTTTTGCTGTCTCTGTTCCCAGTGCCATTCAATTATTTCTCCTCCATAAAGTTTGTGCGGGATTTAAAAGAATGGACATCGAGTTGGCCATATTTAGTCTGTCCAATTCGTTCCTTTGTCTTCTTTATACTGTTTATACTGATTGTCATTTGCAATCTCTTCGTCATTTTAAGTAGGCTTTCATGGTAGAAGTTAGGCAATAGACTGGTTTCTTGTGGGTCATAGGTGATCGTCTTACGATACTAGGCTCTTACATACTTATGTAATAAGTGTACTCTTTCCTTCCTTCAAGTACCTCCACATGTTACTGTAGTTGCTTTGGTCAATCTTGATCTTTTTAAGTCTCTTTTGAATAAGGTTGCTTTAAACGATTGGGACTTTCTCTTCTATGTAGTGTTTTGGAGATTCATCCATAGGTTGGTTAACTTGTTAAAGAAGTATATACCCAACCAAGTTTTACATTAAAGGTGATAATATTCTCTTAGTCATGAGCACCCTGTCGTTTGAGCCTCACCTATGTATCACAAAACTATCTAAAATCTCTTCTGATCAGATCTTTTTGAATTTGTTGTAATATTTAGATTCATCTCTGCGTAATACAGACTAGCATTGCTTAGCATTACGAGCTCTTGATAAATTTCGTCTAAGCTAGAAGTAGTTATTAAACTTCACACAGTGTTCTTGTTGTAGTCTAAGTCTACAAGACCGAATAAAATTGTTCTGGAATAAGCTCTCCTTTGACTGTTTCGCGAATACTATTTTCTATCAAGAATTTAAAGAGAATACGTACATACATATGTATGTACATTATTCGAAAACTGCCTCTGTTGCAGGTTTATGTTTTCTTGATTAAGTGAAGCTATCTGGCAGCATCCAACAAAATGTTTTATAAATCGTTTTTTTTTTTTTGAAGTTTTGTTTTATTGCAATTTTGTCATAAAAAATTTAAATTAAAGCTCAGCAGAATTATGTGTTAATATTTTCTTATTCTCTTGTTATAAATATTGTTTTTATTTTTATATTTAAAGGTTGAACAAATAAATCATTAAAAAAGAAAAAATAAATCAAATCAGTGCAAGAAAATACAAAAAAATAACAAAAATAAACAACAAAAAAACTTCAGTGATAAACAAAATAATTTAGATATCATCTCAGCAAGGATATTCCCCCCCGGAGGAGCATCAAGTAAACCAGAATGAAAGTCATCATTGTCGCAGTCTTCCTGTTACTAGGTGTTACTTCAATACAATCAGGTGAGTTTAATATTTTGAAAGACCAAAGAACTCCTCACTTGTAGTCTGTTAAAAATATACTTTGGCACATCTGTTCTTAAAAACAGAGAACCACCGATGCTCACTCGCACCGAAAATCAACTGGTACTCATATTTTGTGCGTTTGTGTTGTTGTGGGAGTTTTGTATGGATGTATGTATCTATGTGTGGTTTTGTATTTATGTATGTAAATTCTAAAATTGGCATCTGATGCGTATGTTTTCATCGGATTTTCATTCATGAATCTCATGCTCTTGGGGTTTGTTTGCGGCTTTGTTTTGCTTTCACAATCGCAGTCGCAGGTTAATTGCGAAAAGGGAGCAAAAATAGAAACAAAAAATTATGGTTCTTTCTGTACATACATATGTATGTATATATGTATGTTGCCGAATGAAATGATAAAGTGATTAATGGTGTTGGAACAGATTTTCTGGGAATTTTGTTCTTTTTTTTTATCAGATGCATACTAGCTTCGTTAATTGTTGGCGATTTTTTTTCGCAATATTTTGATTATCGAATAAATTGAATAATTGGGAAAAGAAACACGTTTTTCTTTTTAATCGACGATTAGAGATAATTCGTGTACGCACCCGAGGTGCGTAAGTGATTAGGTTGATATTTAATTTATGTCGTTTGAGATAATTTATTGGTAAAAATACACTGAGGGGGATATATGTATATATGTAGATACATATACATATGCATGTATTACTTATGTGTGGTATAGTGGTGGGTTTGGTTTTATTATTTTTTTTTTCCTGGAAACATAAAGGAAGTGAGCTATAAAGATCAAGGTGATTCGGGTAATGAATTTGAAGTGAATGGAAGTTTTTAAATCATGTAGTACCTGTCAAAGTAGATATAATAAAAAGTCTTATTGGACCTTAGTGCATACATACATTTATTCTTTTTCATCTGTCAACATACATATCTTATTCTGGCAAATATTCTGCATCAAGTAGAGTACTTCAAGTGGATTATTAATGATGTATCTTAGTAGTGTCTTTGAATGAGTCTATATGCCGAGCAATTGTCTAAACTTTGTGCCAATGTTCTACTGACCCTTTACAAGTATAGAAATCTAGTGGCTGAATAAACAAACCTGCAATCAACTACCAAAGACATTCCCACTACAACATTTTCTTAGCTCTTTTGTATCTACATACATAAACACGAATATTTCAGATTTACTAGTATTTACTTTTAAATATTACGAACTATAGCATTATTGCCGTATACTTACAATAATTCAAAACATGTGAGGGATGTCTGGCCTCACGCTTGATACATGTATAGATTGTAAGTTGATCAGAAAAATGTTGAAAAGTTGTGGTCTAAGTAAGCAACCTTGGTATAGGCCATTTTTTAACTAAAACTTATAACTATATCATCGTATCCTCAATACTTAAACTTACTCGAAATGCAGAAATACTTCTCATGAGCTATACTTTAATATGTGGTGGTTTCAAGAGATTAGCATTACACAACATGACTACATTTCCGTGTAAATTCGACGCAAGTTCAAGTTTTTAATAGAACTGGTTTGACAAATATCGACGAAAATCCTTCTCTAAGATAAAATTTGTCAACTTTTTCGCCCCTTCATGTATCGTTGCTTATTTGGCGCATGGAAGTGAAAGCCTAAGGCAATACGTACCACTAGCTCTATTGATTCGATTAATCTGTGTGCGCATCAAGCTTGTGGATGTATATATTCCCGGTAAACTCCAGTGGCCTGTTCGTCCACAGTTTTTCAGCACAACTCTGAACAGACTCTCTGAACAGAAATTAAACAATATAGTGGCTGATTCAGCTCCCACTGGCAGTCCATTGGAAGATGGGATCCAGAAGGATATTTTTTCCAAATTGACTACTCAAAATAAATTCTCCATTGCATAGCCTCGGAAACACCATATAGTGTATGACGTGATGAACATTTGTGGTACCAAATTGATATATGACCGCATTCCGTGTGTCGGTTACCCTACAAAGCGCTTAACAACTATGACAACTTCATAGTCGGTTTCCCTTTTATGTTCTTACTTCAGTCTTAGGGTAATTCCTTGCAATGGAACCCCATAGCTTTGTCATGTTATATACACAACTTTATGATCTGTTTCTCCCTTAAGGAAATTCCTTTAATGATCCTAACAGGCAATTATTTTACAAGCTTCCCGTGCATTTGCTTTAAAACTAGATTTTTACTGATGTTTGTCACGCTATTTTCGCTTAATTTCCAGATGGTTAGTTTTGTTTAGTTATTCTCTCCTTCGGCTAAAAATAACTTAATTGTCTCCACATCTAAACTGTGTTTGCCCATTTGCGGTAAAAGGTGGACTTTTTCGAATTTATAGCATCTGCATGGAATTAATATGTTTGGAAAGGAAACAAATGGCTTTTTTTAGTGGGCTATTCCCCGTAGGATTAAATAGGTTTTACCTACCTTTCCATCGGGTAGGTATACGCATTGCCATTGCGTGTTTCAGGGTAGTATTTTGCTGCTCTGACTTGGGTTTAGAATATTTGGTGGTTTATTTGCATAATTTCCTATTGTACATATTTTCGGAAGTATTTATTCATTTAATTTTGAAATAATCGGGAATATTGTGAATTACTGATAAAGGAATCGTTTTTACAGCATTTGGAGCTAGTATTTAGAGACTTTGATGCCAAAAGTTGGTCTCAGATACGTGAATTGTGTATTTCCTTCAAATGTAAGCCATTCATGTTGCGAAAGTTCTTATCTATAACCTTGTTCCCTCAAACCACAATCGTGTGACTCAACTATTCGCAAGTGTAAGCCCCAAACAAGTGAAACAACTCCATAAGTCAAACGGAAATAGACTGTGGCACCTTGCGATCCAAGCAATTCCCATAAACTAATTAAAATCAAATAAATTTTGCATCGCATAACAATTCCATAACAAATAGGAAACATAATAAAAACAACCAACGCCAATCCATTACCCAAAAACGAATGCAATTAATTATCATTTTGTTTGGTGGCACAAAAAAAATGTATCTGTACGATCGTATACGCCGCCACGTCTCTGAATTCACTGACCTTGACAATGGTGAAATGACAATCGGAGAATACAACGCAGAATACACACATAAAACCCGAAATCTAAAACCTCTTTCTACGCAGTCATTCTCGAGGCATTTCCTACAGACTTTCTATTGCGATTTTACCCCCAAAAGCCAAAGGAATGGCGTGTACTTACCCTTTTCCCCAAAAAAAACCAAAGACAACAAATCTATCTCCATCTATCTATTTACCATAATATATCGTAAAAATAACTTCGCACTTGAGCTGTTATCTTTAGATACACTCAACGCGGAATGTTATCAATTAGAAATTAGATTGAAAACAAAAACAAAGCAGCTGCTACTACTGCCATCTATATTCATGCAATTGCTAACTAAAAGTACGTCACATAGCTAAATTGTTTTTAGACATTTTTTGTGCTAAATTTTTCGTCATAAATCGAAGAGTTAGACCCGTAATAGTGACGGTAGCGAATCATAAGCGTATACAGTGATTAACTGAAATCAATTCTCGTATGAAAGTTAATCGATTTGGCGGCAGACGGCAACGGTAATTTATACGAGTTCGCCATGGAACGATGTTGTTTGATGGGGTTTTCGTATAAAATTTAAGTGGATTTATGGAAATCGTCTGTAATATTGATCACGATTTTATGTGGCATTTCGAGATATTTTTATCGATAAAGTTATTATTGTTCAGGGGTGCAAAACATTGTGCTTTGCGTTCAGGAAAATAGGGCATGGAGAAGAGAATTATTTTTGGAATGACAGTATATGTAAAAATTTGGAAAGATTAGATACAAAAACAACTTGTCTACCGGGGTAAATCAATTCAGATGAATTGTTTGTAAGCTTATGGCCCATAGTTTGTCTGTATTTGGATCAATCTAGAGTACCGCAGGGTTCTATTATTTTACCACAACTCTTCCAACTTGATATGAATAGGTAGCTCAGCTATAGTAGGTAAGCTATAACATTGAATCTTAGATCGTTGGTTATACTATAGACACTATGATGTGTGTCATTATCTGGAGTATCTGGAGTACCGCAAGGTTGTATTCTTTTACTAAAACTCTTCCAACTCGATAGCAACAGAATGTACGCTAAAACGTTGATTCTCAAATCGTTGATTGTACTATAAATACTATAATGTTTGGTCTGAAACTGACTTCTACGAATCGGAATCTAATAAGGTTAAGCTAATCCTTTTATTTTGTTTTTTTTTATTTCACAGTACAAGTTGTTAATAACGCTTATCGTTTCACAACGATTTTGGATTTAAATTCAAAATAGATTTATATTCTTAGACTGTAAATACGCTGTCAAAGTTGTGGCAGGTGTATTGTATTACCTTCTTCTTGTGAATTTTGAAGGATTAAAAATAAGGAGTATTAAGAAAGTAATACATATCTATTCGCGACCTAGGTGTTGTCTGGTTGTTACCTGAACTAATTACTGTCACTTTTGTATTCGGTTTGATATTTGTGTAAACACATGGGATGCCTTTGTCTGAATATTGCTTGTCTAGGAATTGAAAGTCCTTGCTCCGTGGTCCAACGCACTGACCACTTAAGCCTCGCCACCCACTAAAAAATACTCTCATGTACTAGTTTCGTATAGCATTAGATTGGGGCAAACTTTGTCCTTTTACTAAGAGATGCATACACTAATTTCAAAATGACACCCATTCGGTAACAACACCACCAAGGGAAAGAATAATATCTCCAGCAAGTAAAGCTTACTAATAGTTCTAAATTTAGAGTAAAGAATTTCATCAAGGGGGCACATTAATCGTGATTCTCGTCAAGCAGGCGTCACTTCATAACATTTCACGACGATCAGCTGGCGCCCAGTTGCTTCGCATTCCATCTAAATATAGAGCAGTTCCTGATAACTACTTCACATTCCTAAGAACAAAACCCAAACCTTGCCCTGATTTTTCCACACGCTGGTTTTTCTAAGAAAAAAAAATAATTTAAATGATTTCTCAAAATCATAAAGTGAGAAAGAAAACCACATGCAAAACAATATAACTTTACTGCAATAGCCATCGTTACACACTTCGTATAAAACTCCTCAGTACATCTCAGCGATGACGCACAGTTTTGAATTTCACAAAAAAAAAGTGTATGTGTATATTAAAAGAGATAAGTGATTTGCTGTCGATGTAATTATTGTTTTATTTGATACAATCTCTTTAATATGATGAGGATGGGTGGATATGCTAGGCGCCGCTTATAAACGTTTTTATTTCATTTACTTATGAAGTGCTTTCCGGCACACATTCAACTTAAATGAGTATCTACTTGGGCATTTCATATTAAATGACGAGCTGTGGTGTGAATATTTTCTCAGGTACGAGTTTATTCGATGAAATTCATTAAAATTCCAAAAATGCCGATTGGTTTTATTACTAAATTCGTTCGGAAACTGAATTGAAATTAGCATAAAACTGCTATCGACGAAACATTAGGTGCTACAGCTTATAGTGTTGTCGTAGGTAAAGAAATCTATTTGAAGTTAAATGGTTTGAACGAATAAATTATTTGGTAACGTTTTGTGAATTCTTTCAGGGTTGGCGAACATTTTCTTTAGGTGTAGGTTAGTATATTGAGTGTTGCACAATACCTAGTTTGTTTCGGAATCTTGTGTAACTATACAACGTATTGAATAAACTTTGACACTAGTAATTGACATCTTCCTTGAGGCGTTATAAGGCGTTGAGGCGATATGAAAACATATCACCAAGTATCTACTACGCCCTGACAGTGATTTAAACTGCTTATGCAACTATCATACATTCAGTGCATTCAGAAGTATGAAATAGCTCGTTTAAAACAAGTTTCGAAAGTAATGGACACGGCATATCTCCCTGTGGTACACCAAGCCATGAAAGTATATCATTTTAGCAAAGACCCCATTTATCGCTCTACTTTTAGATTCTCACAATTAAATATTCCTCTGAACTTACTTCATTTTCTTGAAACTTGAGTTGTGTAGTAATAGTTGGTTTTGGTAGATTTTTCTAATTGGACTCCAAAGGGATTTTTTTAGTATCTAGACACATTTTAAGATTCGTTTTTTTAAGAAAAAACTTCACCTATTGCATATTAAACAATTGCCATCGCAAGTATTGATGAAGGAATTGCTGAACTTAAAATGTTTCTAGTGGAAGATGACAGCATCTTTCTAAGCCTTTTTGCAAAGGTTTTTGTTTGTTTCTTGAAACCAGTTAGGCCCCAGAATCCTGTCTTACTTATTTTTCTGAATTGACATAACATTTTTTTTTTTTTAGGTAATAGCTCAACAAATTTTCCATTCCTTACTTCTAAGTACCCATTATCCTTGAATATCCTCAATCTGTATAGCATACGAAAACCCATCTCAAATTAAATGGCTTAGGTGAAACTGTGAAACGTTTCCCAAAAACTCGCTAAGATAAATATCACCTCCACCTAGATACATATTTGCGAAAAGTCCATTAGTACTAATCCCACTACTTTTGCCATTTTTCCATTTTGCTATTCGGCCACAGACCAAGGATATTCCATTGATAGGAAGGATATAACATTCTCTTCATTGAGTCAACACAAATATAAAGACATTCATTGTTCAAATTTAAATTTATATCCAGATGGTGTCGCTCGTATCGATTCATTTATCGATTATCGTAATCGACTTCAATTATCGTAACATCCTTAATTCGATTATCCTCAATTCGGTTGCAAATCATTGGTTTCCTTTCCGAAAGGATACATTACCAGTACTATGAATGTGTTTTTGGCTTGAGGATTCTCTTGGTCGATTTGGTTGATTCGACGTGGATGGTACCTATATATGCACATATGATTTAATTGAATAGGTTTAGTTAAGGAAATTAACAGAAATGTGTGCAGATTTGAATGTATTTTTTGGGGAGGAGTTGACTTGGATAAAGTGTTGTTGGCGTTTTTGATGGTTGGATTAGTTTTAGCAAAGTAAACTTACAGATTGCTTATTTCTAAAGAGGTGGAATAGTCACTGTACCTGCTGTGTTAGGGATGTTTCAGCAACTGTAATAGATCCTTCAAGAACAAGAAGGTCAATATCGAAATCATGGTTTTTTTAAAGACATTTGTCCCTTCTATACAATCAGTCGTTAACTGGCGTATCTTTGACTTAAAAATTAAAAGCAGAAATTCGAGCTCAGATACATGTGAAACATTTTCTGCTTTTTTAACAGAAATAACTTTCTCTTCAATCCCAGCAAAATCTCTTCAATATTCTCAAAGATAACTCTGCAGTTGTATGCAAAATATGTCTTTATTTTGACCTTGAGCATGGTTTTAATCCCTTGAGCTTGCAGACGAAATGAGTATTCATTGCTACTGAATCTTCTTCCACATTTGCCACGTATCTTTGATGCCTTCGAAAGGAATTTGAAGAACAAAGTTGCGCTTTCCTGTGTCTCCTAATCACTCTTCACATTTGCCTGCCACGTGTTGAAAAACCTCCCCACTTGCAGTCTTATTTAATTTGATTGAATTACCCAGTCGATGTCGGTCGACACAAAAAGTAAGTCCCATAAAAAACGAAATAAACATTCAATCTGTCTGCATTTAATTACCCACCCAACAGTCAATTCAAATTAGCGTTGCATGATGCTTTCGAAAAGTAAGTCGTATTTAATCTCCGTCATTCGTCACAGTCATTACTATAAAAAAAAAAGAAACAAACACTTTATAATCTTTTCAAAAAAAAACACTCTCCTCCGCCAGTAGGCGATAAAAGTTTCTTTCTCTGCAAATACGACGGTACCTACTAAAAAAACAAAACAACAATTCGCATTCAGCATTCCAAAATAAATGATCTCATCCCTTTGTTCGGCCCGGTGGTATAGTGAACAAAATATTTACTTTCTACAGAGTAGATAATTTTTTTTATTTTTATTCAAAAAAAAAAGTACTATTGTCTGATGCAATTTAATGGTGGTCTTATCATCACATCAAGACCGGTCTTCTGATAGTGTGCATTCCAATGCACTGAGTGTAAACACATTTCCGGTGGAAGAGTAAATTGCAAATAGTGCAGTTCAGGTGGAATTTAATTCCCAACGTCACCCCCGCAAGTGGTTGTCCTCAACTGTGACTGAAACCCAACACCTGTCAGGTAGTGTGATCAGATAAAGCTCGGTGAGGTTAAATGAGGACAAACTTATGCCGATTGTAGAATAGACTTTACCCCTATAGTTGTGTGTAATGTTTTCATTTCTAATCTCTCAGGTTTGGGTATCTAATTCGGCGGAAATCATCCCGGAGGGCATCGTTTTTGTGACACATATGTCATTTTGAAAATTTCAAATGAAAATATCTCGACTGGAGAATCTATTTACAAATGTGTTGAACAAAGCCAGTCAGTCGGGCTATAGAGTACGTTTGGAGTCCTATTGGGGGGTTATCTGCTAAAGTATCTGACATTTGAATATTTTATTATTGTAATTTATTTTTTTACTGCAATGACCAGGGTGGATAGTTGATTGGCAAATTGTTCGAAATTATCTGATGGAATGCCTAAACATTGTTCGGGTAGGATGGAATTTGTGATGAAATGTCAGAGATTAGAAAGAGAATGTATTGGCACTGCATTGCAGCTGGAAATGACACCATCCCTATAAATAAACTGAGGCTCGAAGTAAATAGAAATATATAAGCCAATGCCAACAATTGCCAGGATTGAAATATCTAATTCAAGAAGAAGGCTTGTTTCAGACGACTACTTCTTGTAAAATACACTAAGGTATATAGCAGGCTTAAGTTTGATTGCATCAAATAATAGAATAGACTCATTCTGGTATCCTCTGGCAAATTAATATGTTGATACGACTGTGTTGTACATGATTCAAAGACTATCTCTTGATTCGTATTGACATTGACAGCAGTTGTGTCGGTGGTTCTAGTAACCCTGTCCACTGACATAATCCAATTCCATTCAAACTTTGGAGTATGAGTTGGTGCCCTTTTATCAGAGAGATTGCAAAGACCTGGACATCCTGAAGCTGATTGTGTCAAACGGCTAAGATGTAGTCAGTCAGCTTCAGTTTCACCTAACTACACACAAAAGGTGCAATTCGTCTAAAATATTCGACATAATACCCTATCCTACGTCCTGTCTGTCAGCTTTTCCTAAAGTGGGCGTGGCACAGTGGAATATAATATATTTTTATTGAATTAGTACGATAACGAATGTTCGAACATGGAAAATATTATCAGATTTGTTTTGTAATGAAAACACTCCCAAAAAGTAAGCCTGGCTACAGACAGTGTATAGGTGGATTGTAGATAATTGAAATACCTAAATATTTGCTCTTAATGTTTTTTTTCGATTTCAAGTGAAATAGTGAAGTTATGATATTGAGACTAGTATAGCCTCTCCTTCTCAAAAGCCCAAATTCGTATCTGGCATCTTTCTACTTCAAAAGTCTAAAACCCAAGGCTTCACTACTGCCATTGTACTGGAAAGTGGCCTATTTTTCCAAAACTACACTATATTTTGCCACCGCAGTTGTTTCGACAACAGTTTCCATTCACAAGCCATCTATCGAAGATTACTTAAGGTTATCGATTACTTAATCTCAAATTACACAAATTATACCCTTACTATGCCGCTTTTCAATTACTTACTTACAATCTCTCTCGCTTCGTAAAGGTCAGTCGAATCTGTGTTGTTTTTTTTTTTCAGTTTAAATTAAAATGTAGCTCACCGACCGGCCGGCCAATTGGCGATAATCACTCTGACCTGTTTCTTATGATTTCATTTATTTTATTACCGTAGTTCCGTAACTAATTATCTTACAAATTTCCAATTTTCCATCTAATTACTACAAATTTACGAGCGAATTCGCGCTAATTATCATACCATTGGATGGAACCGGCAGTTTCAGTTCCGGCTGATTGTGTGGTCTGCCTTAAGATGGCTAATTAAAGAGTGCGGTAACACCGCATTTGTTCCATCCGTAGAAAAAAAAATTCCTTAAACGGAATACTAATTTTGATTTGGGGGCAGACAGTGAATACTTAAAAGTTTTGTAATTCCGATGTTGGAATGTGGCTTTGATTGAGAGGGGGTGTCTCCAGCGCAAACAAGTGAGGGATTGTCAAATGTGTCGCCTCTGGGAATGAGTACATGTGTTACGTCATCGTGGTATAAAATGTAGAACAAAGGTATCGATAACAATGAGAAGCGACAAGGAGGAACAGGGCCGTGAAATGACTTGGAGTAGAAAGTGAGTCAGACGAGTTTGATTAGGGAATTTCTGTGAATTACAAATATTTTTCATGGAATTGAGGGATGAAAACTATATTTAGGTGTAAAACGAATAGCTAGTGGGGGGTAAGCAGAGTTTCAGAGGATATCTGGAGTGGAATTTTCTGCATTGAAAACTTTAATCAAAGTATAATCAAATCCAAAAGAGATCTAAGGGAGATACACCATCGTTGTATTCATCTGTAAAGGAATATGGGAGGGAGAAAGCTAAGCGATCTTCAAAATGTTTTCTAGTTTAAAACAGAATTTCAACCAGAATTTGAAAAGAGACTCTAAAGAGATAATTTTTTGCGATTAATTCAACTTGCAAGAAAGTTATTAAGAGTCTTTTTGGTTTAACTTGAAACTATGCCTGTTTGACTTTTAGGGCTCAGTTTCTGGGTTCGGTCAACCCAAATCCGATTCAGTTCTTCTCTGAACTAGACGCTAAGTACTATATTTCTGTTGATTTACAAAGCTTTGAGACTCCACCATTATTCTTGTTATGAAGTCTTTATTCAGTAGGAAATAGTAAAAGAATCAGATAGTGATTAAATGAGCCACTCTTCGTTGAAAACATTTGAGTACCTTTGTAAAGAAAACCTCGTCCTTAAATAGAAATTCCCTTCCATCATCGGATCCGTATTCCTTCCACGTAAACTGTCTTCTGATTCTGGAGCAAGGAAGAATCGTTATAGCATTTTTTCTGTTATTATTTTTTTGGAACGACATCAATTTTGTGATTGCCCTTTGGCACTTAACCATAGCCTTGCTAGCTACATCCATTCCCTTTGAGAAAAGAAAAAAAAAAAAAAACTCTTACCGTCAGCGATATGAGAATAGCTGATGACACTGGTTCATGATGTTCCGAAAATTCGATGACTCAGTTCGGTTGGTCTCCACCTCTATGTGCATTCACTAGACTCAATGTCTCTGTTCCTGGTTAAAGGCACACGAGTGAGAGTGTAACTTCCACTGGCTGTGGCACACAAAAAGACAGCAGGAGCGTCTCGAGGTTTTTTTCTCGGAATTCGTTTGCGTTTTGCTCTATTTTTAAGACATGACCACTATATGTATCCCTACCATCAATTCTGGCACTTTTGTGTGCCCTTTCTGTTTCACTTTAGGTTTCTCTTTATTTTTTTCATTTTTTTTTTGTTGTTTTTCGGATCCTCATCCTCAGGTGGCCCCATGAGAGTCATCGTTCATGTTTTGTTGTTGGTGCTGGCAGCGCGTCATTCGTCTCCTTTTACTTTTTATACGTTTGGTTGCTTTCGTTTGAGTTCGAGATTGAGTATCCCAGATACAGATACAATGGTTACTGGTTAAATTTGCCTCTGGCTATTATCTTTTAAATTGATGCTGAATTATGTCAGACAACCAGACAGTTTCCATAGCCTCAGGTGTTATTTTGTTTGTGTAGAAAAAAAGATACATGCATATGTAGGTGGGAGATCAGAAAGAATGAGAAAATTGGCAGACAAGGAAGCAATTAAAAATTCCAAAAAGTCAATCCTTTTTTCAGGTCATCGATTTTGTTTTCCTCTTTATACACCCAAGCCTATTGATTGGGCTGACCGTCCGCATACATATATATTTTTCAGACAAAACGTTTGATAAGATATTTAAGTTCTAATGTAGCCAACCCTCCACGGATACAAAAGGATATGTTGCGTCATCGCAACACTTTAGGGTTAATATGGTAAAATTGATTCTTGAATTCCCTTTTCCGGGAGAAAAAAAGAAACAGCATCTATATCAACGAGTGGTGAGATAGGAAAGAAATATTTATTGATTCGCAAACTCCCTCGGGATAAAGGTGTCAGAAAGTCATGTTTGTTCCTTTGGGATGTGTTTTTTTTTGTAGCACGCGCAAGAGGGTACAAGCTATTCTTTCGATTTTGATATGGGTTAAGGGTTAAAGTTGAGGATTCAGAGAAAGTCAGCAGAAAGTGCACTCTGTCGTATACAATACTTTGCCACTTTACAAAGAATCGAATCAGTTGCCTTCTAAAATTTACTGACAGTAAATTGAATTCTGCGAGTAAAGATAGTGCAGTGGAAAAGGCTTTTATCAATTTTGAACGAACAGGGACAGATGTAGATCGTAACATAGTATCTAGAAGCTTGTTCATGTGTCTTATCGAGCTCAAGGAAGTAGTCTTTTCGTGTTTCTTCGATATCATCTCTTCGTGAATTCTTGTTCATGTCTCATGAAGCCAGATTTGGTTTCATCTTCAGTCTGTTGTTTTTGGCCCCAAATTCTAATAGTTAAGAGAACCCTTAGCACCATGTTGTACATTAATTTCAGTGTAACTTGGTTCGAAGTTTTACCTGCACTATCTAAGTGCTGACAGGCTTTCTCTAAACTGTCTAGAGTTACACGAAAGTTTGTTCATAATGTATGCGCCACTATTGTGTGGCTAACTAACTATGATTGATGATAGAAACATATGTACATCCTTAGGTTTCATCTTGAGCTATACTGGTAATGTTTTGACTTTGTCGCGATATATTAACTTTCGATTGTCTACAATATTAGGTCATACTTTTAGCCACTCTATATGAGTCTTTTCTTTAGCTAAGTAACAAACTTATTTGCCCCATTGTCGCGAAGTACAGAACAAGTGTGTATTGTTCGTTCCATGAATTGCACTACCAGGCTACACACCCAGAAAATGGAGAACCACTAAAAAGTCTGAAAAGAATAGAGTCTGACACATTTGTCATGATTCATATGTCATGCTTTATCATCCATGAACTGAAGTGATGGTACTTTGCAACTGCACCTGCAATATATGTATGTATGTACCACCACACCTTAAAGCTGGCCCATCAATTACATACATATATTAAGTTGCTGTGAATAAAAGTCACAAAACTACATACTCGTGGTGTTCACCTGCCATATAGTCGTTCGCCAGTCAGTCAGTTACTATCGCAAAGTAACTCCTTTCCTCCTGCATCTTGCAAATGAAAATCTTCTCCGTCATTCTATTCTATCATCAATTTCAATTCACCTCAACCCAATTCCGAGAAAGTGTCACTTCAATAATTTACCCCTTACCATCTATTTCAATTTGCTCGTCTTGAGTTTTCAAAACTACTGACAGACGCAACTGCAAAAAATAAAAATCAAATCAAACCAACGAAAGAGAAATATCAATTTGAATTGGTTTTACCTCATCCCAAAAATTCAAAAAAAAAAAAAATAAAAAAAGAAAAATGAAATGGAATTCGACAGTCTTTTCCAGTTCGTAATGCCATACATGACATCCTTCCTCGAATCTCGTTAGGGTTCCTGTCTCAAATTCTCCCAACACATTCAAATGGAGAGAAGTGCATTTTTCATGCAATTAGGCCAGCTGAAGCATTCCGCAATGGAAACGACTGGATCCGAGGAGAATGAGTTTCGCAAGAAAAAAGAAGTCGCACTCGACACACTGGATTCTCTAATTACTCGCTTCATTACATTAATTATTACACTCTCGCCCCGGAGTGGGGTTTCCCCTGCAAAGAGTGCCCCCCCCCCCCCAACGTATATGCCAACCAACCATTACCAAGTGTGAGATGGAAATGTAAAATTGCGTTCCGGATGCTTTCATAATGAAAAATGTATCTCATCCTTAGGAACGCTCCGACACTTTCTTACCGATTCACTTACCACCTTTTAATGAATTGACTCTCCTCCGTGGGTGCATGGGGAGGGGGATTCTTAGGACTTATGACTGAACGCTTTGTATGTACTTACAAATCTTTCTCTCTCGTTCTCTCTCTCTGTCTGTCTACCTTGGTCGGATGGATTTTTATTGGACTGCTTGGTGGCGCGGTGTGTTTAACATGATGTCGCTTGTAAATTATACCGAACGATGCGATATAATTTATCAAACGACTGACTATATGAATGCGGCGCGGATTGTCCTGGGTCGGGGGGCACAGTGCGGCTTGGGGGTAAGATGAAACGCAACTGAAGTGATTTTACATTTTTTAATCGCATATAATGTGTCAAGTGAGTGTCGTACTCATTAATCAGTTTGTCGCGTCGGTGAATGGGAACAACACGATGTGCTGTAGTTGACAAAGATGATGATGCTCTGATGGTGATGATGTTGATGTTGATGATGATGATGAGGGTCAGAATGATGGGGAAGTGTTAAAGCGTAAGAGGCTTCTCTCAGATCGATTTCGGTGAGATGGAATTTGAAAGGAGGAATAAATAAAATGACGAAACGAAGCGATAAATTAGCCGCAGAGATTGAAATTTTTTTTTTTTTCGAATTTGGGAAGATAGCCAGATTTTGAGATTTAATTGATGCAATGTGATCTTTTCAGTGGGGATTTCGAGCAGCTCTACTGGGTGATTATAGAAGATTTATTTAATGAAAGAGGGATTTTCTTTAAATAGAAGGGAGGCCCACATGATGTGTGCGATGTATGAGGGCCCTTCTTTGAGGAGTATCTGCAAGTAGTATCGTTGCATCGACCGATTTGGTTTTTAGTTCAATTGGAGTGTAATAGTGTATTTGTAAATGATATGTGTTGGAGATACTGAGATTAGTAGACAACAATTTTAGAAAGGCTATCATTCATATTCTCCGTTTGTAAACCTTTTTCTTGGGGAACATTAGCAAGACCCACCAAACCAATAATAATTCGAAAGAAATTTACCAGTTTTTGAAAAACTTTTTTAGAAAAATAGTTGGTAAGGTTTACTTAAGCAAAAAAAATAGAAATGACGGATAAAATTTTATAGTGAAGACATCGAATTCCATTAACAAACCAACTCTGTCTTCTGAAACCTAAAATCTTTTAAAAAATGGGCGTGGCTTTTGTCAAAAATTTAGCAGGTCTGATACCGAACTTCTGAACTTAGTACACTTCGAAGTACTAGTTTGTTGGTTTCTGTTCAGAAAATTTAGGCAACTAGTTGGAGATTGTTGAAGATAGGTTGAATAGCGGAGCAAAACGGAGCAACAAATTTTTTTCATATATCGCTTATTCAGCAACTTATTACTAATTTGTATCTTTTAAGGGATGTGGACAATTATAGTCCAAAAATTCTGTATTATTGTATCCTTCTTGGTAGTATGTGCATTATAAACATAACATTGTATCCATTTCAGATTCCCTGGCAATACCTTTATAAATTCAAAGCCTAGTCGACACAAAAATCTGACTAATTTCCTATCCTCTAAGTATTAGATACACATTCTTAGTTTAAGACACCACAAATTTTAATTGGAAATCAATTTTAATTAACATTAACAAATCCCCTTAAGCAGATTTTATTTATCGACCAACTATAAGCTTACAAATTACCATCGACAATTTATTATAATCCCAACACTCTGGTAACCACCCATTCAACACCTAATTTAATAATTTTTTAACTCGTAAAAATTTATGAAAACCACCTAACACTAATAGTTTTATCGCTATTAAGGTAATTTATTTTCCAGTAGCACCTTTTAAATTATCATTCCCAACCAGTAAGACATTGCTGCTCTCAATCATAAACCAGTAGCTTCCTCAAGCTTAATTCAAAATCAAATCTAATTTAAATACCATATCTGCGTTGTTAATTTTATGTTATCTTATCTTTCGAAGTCATCTGTTTTGTATTGATTGAATAAATTAAAATCGATTGATTGTACATATTTCAACTTCGACTTGTGTTGTGCAAATATTTTCCAATCAATTACGGTGTACATTACCTTATCGATTACCCTCTTCAAATACGGAAGTAAAACATAAAGTTATTCATTCTGTCTGGCCAAACGCACAATTTTATCTGTTTATCTAAAGTACAAGAGATATGGAGTTCTACTCTCCAATATCGATAAAAAGAAAAATAATAAATTATATAACTGACAAGCAAAATGCCCTTGCGATCGACCAGAAATGACACAGATACCCAAATAACTAGACATAGATACATACACTTCCACTTATAAGATACAAAACTGTAAGTAGCTTACTCAGTACTTTTATGCGGGTGGACAAAGTACGAAAAAAAACCGAACAAATAAACTCAAATTTTCGTAATTTTTCTTGTCAACACTTTTAATTAAACTATAGTGTTACGTGTACATGTACTGTACTGCCCTTCCTTGTGAGCCCCGCTTACTTGGTGGGGTATATGGTTACAATGTAAGGAGATAACTCAAAAGTTTTGTGACACTGAAGTGTCTCCCTCGGTTATATAGGTGTGCGCTGGTTGGAGTTTCGTTATCTCGTTACATGCACATGAATTGGGCAACATTTTCGACGGTTTTTTGGCTTTTGTCGAGACGTTTTGTTTGGTCTAGGCCTATTGATATTGTGGGCTTTATCAATAGAACTGTTTATTGCGCAAGTTTTGTTGATATATATGGTTGATTTTTTTTTTTTAAATTTTTTTTATAAGAGGCTTTCCCGTCTGCGTTGACGCCTTTTATTGTGTAAGGTGTTGGTCACAGTTCATGTTTGTTTTGACTCACGTGAGGAAAGTACTTGAAAGATAAGGTATGACGGGCGATTGGAAAAGGTTGCATAAAGTGTTGAAATATAGGGCAATGTTGTTGTAATTGGGCTTGTGTTAGATAGAAGTAGCAATTGGTTGACGATTGCTTACATACGTATGTGTCTTTGGGTCAGGATGATCCTGAGTATCTACTAGTGGTTTACTATTTCCTATATGTCTGACGATTGTACCTACTTTTATCGAAAATCTGTGCTTAACGTTTTATCCTATTGTTTGGTACTCAATTCTGTACTATAAGCGAAATAATACTCCCGGAGTATCGCAGCTCATGTGGTTTCTCGATTTGCTATCCGCCAAGTTTGTCTCTTTTGCCCGATTGATGACAATATATATGTACGTGATAGTAGCCAACTATCATCAGTCCTATTTAGAGTTGTCAGAGGTGTTCAAAATCTAACGTGGACTCCCAACAAAACATTGGGAAATACGTCCCTGGTAACTAGTAGAAATAGTAGTGGCGGTTTTACTCAACCTTGAGGGGTACCAACTTGGAACATGCAACATGCGTAATTTTCATAATTTATATTGACCAACTTTACTAGGATAACTCTCTTGATCTCCTGATCCTGAGTTTTTGAAAACCAATTGTAACGATGAGTTAATGTCTACGCACTTTTCGACAATGATTTGGCACTGTCCTACCTCTTTCAAGCAGAACTAATTTGAATTCTACACGAATCTACAAAACACTATCGGTTTCGCCCTATGATTCCAATAATTACTTAATTAATATTTCCCAAAACTACACCAAAGACATGATTTTAAAATCGTTTACATAATCCAAAAACTAAATACTTACCAGTTTATCGTCATGCCTCCACAGAGGTTGATCTGTTTGGTATTTGTCTTCCTTTCATCTCTCATGTACTGTACGCATTGTGCTAGGGTAAGTCGGACCTAAAGTTGAGATATTCTTTTAAAAACGACTTATTACCCCTTCCAGCGTTCGTTTAATGTCATCTGGATAAATATCACATGTGTAGATACTTCCGATATTCTACAAACCACTTGCAATACGAAAACAATTAACGACAAAGTTGTACTTAATTTGAGATCAATTGTCCTTAAGGATATAAACGATGTGGAATCACACATC
This sequence comes from Xylota segnis, assembly GCA_963583995.1. NCBI lineage: Eukaryota > Metazoa > Arthropoda > Insecta > Diptera > Syrphidae > Xylota > Xylota segnis. Next base: position 9,855,444 of record OY757238.1, on the reverse strand, counting down.
ATTATCGATGTAATACGTAGCAGATACGATAACTTGCGAATATTCGATATGAAATTCGATGGATGTAAGTTTTTGGAACACGGATCGGACCTGAATATGATAAAAATTATACACAGTTTGTTCAAGACATATGGATCATTCCTGACTAAATGTCCTTTCTTGACGGTGAGTAAATGTAAAGGAGAAAGTTAAGTGCCTCGACGTGAAAGTACTGATCAGTGGTTTGATTTTGGAATTTGTTAAGCGTTATATCATCAATTGAAGCCGTGGTACTCGACTTGGGATATTTTTCTGAAACCATTCTAATAAAGTCCATTCCCTAACTATTCATTCCTGTACTATGTATTCTGTGGAAATAGTTCTGACATTGTCAAGACACAGTACTTCCTTCATTTAGAAATGGTTTTTGGAAACCTAAATCCTTTTCTTAACAACTCAGCTTAGTTATACTATCTACAGGAATATAAAGAATAAACTTGATGTATCTACACTTCTATGCACTTACTCTGACTGTTGATTGCCACTTGTTTCACTAATACTCTTCCGGGGATTGCGACTTATGTAATTACTTTTATAGTCCGTCTCTTGAGATTGATGTAATATGTTGCCAACGCCATCACAAGTTTGCTAAAGGCTACACAGTCTCCTTTGTAGTTTTGAACGTACGAAGATATTCAAAAATGTTCATTCGGGAGCTTAACTCGAAAACAGACTGAAGTATTGAAGAGATCCAGTCAGCAGTCAGTTAAATCCTCGAGCTTTGTGGCAATGCGATCAGTGCTAGATTTTTAATCCAAAACTATTCTCGATGTATCAAGTTTTTTGGTGCAGTGGTTGATAGATACCGCAGTTTCTATTCTTCCTGAGAGAAAACCCCAATCAATATCCTTTTCCTTTCACGACACCAGTCCAGAGGCGAATACAATAAAACAAAGTTTTTATCTATATTTCCCAGGGTCACACGTTCTCTCTTACGAATTTCTATCTCGATTCCGAATATCTCCCACCGTATACACCAGAGGCAACATTTCGTTTTTCAAATAATATAACAACTAATGGTACACAGTTCCTTAGTATTACAATATATGGTATGACTGCACCGAAACGATCCAATCGGATATTTACTGTCCAGCCAGGTCATCGGAATTGAACAACCATTATTTTTTCCTTCTAAAGTTAATTTAAAATAAAATAAAAAATAATAAAAATAATTGCTTCCATTAAAGTAGTCTGCAATTAAAAACGAATTGAATTTTAAATTTCAAAACACACTCGTACATATCATTTTGCAAATCTGCGCTTAAATGGATTACCATTTGGATTTAGTTTTGAGCTTAAAATTTCAGTTAAAATGAAATACTCATATAAGACGGCACTTATCTGGATGTGGTGGATGATTGCAAGACTTGCAGCAGCTAGGGTAATTAGTTTAATTTTTTAATTACATCTACCTACATAGTATAGAGTTTTCTTTTCATTGAAAGCGTCCGTTTTCGATTGTTCTTTCGGAACTCTCATGTAATGGATATGGAGCACCAATTTTACAAGTCGGCTGTCACCTAGAGAATTTCGAAAATCGAACTCTTATTAATGCATTTGTAATATTTTCTGAAAAAGTGGAGGCTTTTAAGATAAAAGCCTCAGCAGAATTTCCACGTGATGGTTCAGTGGTAAAACTGTTTGACATAACCGTAGATGGGTGTAAGACCTTGGACAGATTGGATTCCAATAATATTCTAAAAGCTGTCGTAATAAGCATGACAAAGGCAGGAATTATTCCAAAGGGATGTCCTTTGAGTGCTGTAAGTTGTTTCCTTACTATTAAAATACAGCTATATTCAGTTTATAGTTTTTTTTCCAGAACGAAAATTTTACGCTTACCAGATATACTGTCGATGCAGATATGCTGCCACTGTATACACCAGACTTTAATTACACGGTTAATCTTCTCGCATTTGTTGGTCCAATTAAGATTGCTAGGGTATTTGTTAAGGGAAGTATCGAAATGAAGCGAAAGAAGGTTTTGCACTTGTAAAAATAAATAAATAGATACATATTATTCTTTAGTTGAAAATCATGTCATTCGAGGGGTTTCGAAGTCGTGCTTTGAATCCTAACAAGTTTTAAATAGAAGGGAATTGCATTCATCAAAGGATTCTGTAGAAAAGGAAGCCATAGGAACTGAGAGATAAGGAAGCGCAGCAATTGTTTTCAATAGTTACAGATGACCACTGCACTGTCACATGGCTTTTGAAGTCAGTTGTTTGAAAGGCGTCATCGTTGTTTTTCTTTAAATAAAAATTCATAAAAAATTTCTACATGACTGTGTCGGCTCAGCTTGTGTACTTTGAGAGGACAAAGTCTTTAAAAGTAGATATGAACATGTACATGCATGGATACATACTCAAATCTAAAATCCTTTTGAAAAATTCTATGAAAATTGATTTTAAAGAAAATCGACCCCAAAATACAGGCGTGGCCATGCATATTATGTAGAATCAATATTTGTATAAGTAAATTTTTTCCAGCTTCGTAGAAAATTACTGAAAAAACGTGTGTTTCTCTAAAATGGGGGCGTGGTAGTCTCAAACGTTATTAAAACCTGAAAGAACACGGTTAAAACAGGTCATGGATTGTTAAAGCAGAAACCTGGTTTACTCTAAACGCACTCATTTATCGTCAGCCTTATTTTTAACCAAATTAAGCCGGTCGGGAGCTGGAAAGCGAGTCACCGCAGATATCAGGGGCTTCCAAACTATCAGCGGTTATCTGTTGGTCGGCATCGAAGTTACATGTCTTTCAGTTCGAGGGCATGTCGTTTAAGGTCAAGGCACTGATATAAATCTGTAAGTTGTAGCCCACGATCTGTTCGCAAAGTCTTTGACACAGTAGACGGTATTCGAGTTAAAAGTTTATGTATGTACTTGAAACAACACGTTTAGTGGTAAAATGTTATAAAATAGAACTTTTTTTCGAACTAAAACTACGTCATCATGAGAGGTAAACTTTTTCACTATTTTGAGATGAAAGATAAGATATCAATGTGTGATCCGTTCCACACGTATGCCTTTTCTCCTAATATTAAATTGGATGCATTTCTGACTGACTGAGTTCCTAAATAGACATTGTTTTCGAGATGATATCTTAACAATTTCGTGTTTTATTATTAAATGGATCCAGTCAGTTAGTTTATTTGGCTTTACTATCGTCAGTAATCTGGTTGTTAGCTCATTTCTATATTTGAATCTACACACCGTACACACAGTACTCCGAAGAAATGCAGTTTCTACGGCCGGCTTGTGTAGTCCTTCTACATTTCCAGATGACTCATATAGTGAGCGGAATTGTAAGCAACAATATATTCATATAAGTATATCCTGAATAAAGTTTGACTATATTCCTATAGCGGTACTTCGATGTTAAATTTGTAAATTTGACATACGAAATCGCATCGCCAAAGTTTGAAACTGCCTTTTTTGAGGTGGCAACTCACGACGGTATTCCGGTTATTAATGGATACGGAATACTAAAAGAGCCCATCACGGAGGCCATTGTACATATAGTTATTGACATTATCCGTGGCGATAGTAAGATGTATCGTGTATTTGATATTAAATGGGATTTCTGTAGAGGCTTAAGCGGTGCGCTTAAAAGTAATTTCGTTATAGCCTTGTATACGGATATAACGAAATTCGGAAACTTGCCAAGTTCTTGTCCAGTTCCAGCGGTGAGTCTTGAAATTGAATACTGAAGTATCTTTGGTATTGAGGAAATATGTATTTCTAGAATGTAAATTTTACACTGGACAACTTTCACCTAGATGCGGAACAATTGCCTCCTTATACGCCTGAAATGGTTTTCATCGTGAATCTTACAGTATACCTTGGGGATGAATACGATGTCAATACTGTTATTGTAGGTCAAATCGAATCGAAGAGGAAAAAGACTTCACCAAGAAATGCAATAAAACTTAAAACTTGATACAATTACTAAGTGTAATAAATTTTGTTTAAAACAAATAAATATTATAGTGGTAGTCGGCTCACCTTTTTGGAACGATAAATATTTAAGGACTTATGTGTTTGAGTTTTGCACTCTGTGAAATAGTCTCTGAGTACAGCATAAGGAGAAGGGAGCCCTTTGATATCACTCCTGTCATGTAGACTGAAACTAATAAGTTTCTTAAAATCTTGGTCTTGAGATTTACGGCCTGCAATAATGTAAGTCTTATATGGTTTTAGTACTGAGTAGCAGGTATGGCTTTGCTTTTTTAAGCGTAGATTGTACATTAAGCCATGGGTATAAGGATAGAGTGTGTACAACTTCTTGGCATCATAACACTACTGTGAACCTTTGCTCCTATCGATCTTTGGAACTGATGTAGAGAATCCTAAAATCGCTGGAACTGTAAACCATATTTTAAGGTCATATTGAGTTTGATACAAAGTTTGGAACGTAATGAAATAATCGGTATAGATTTTCTAAGTCAAGACTGAAAGGGAGAATTAAATTTTTAGCTATATACATACACATATAATACAAATCACATCTACTTTAGAAACTATTACTGTGTTTATATTTAAAAACAAAGCATGCCACACACACTTTCGAGGCGAACTTTCGACTCAAAGAAATCGTTTTATATACAATCTGCTTTAGGCTGCAGATGAACTTTTTAACACTTACTAAGATGTCTACAAGGCTTTAATCAACGCACCGTTTGCTTCTGAGTAATTTGAATGAGTACATTCCGACAAAATGTATCTAAATCTAAAAGTTCTAGGTAGAGTTTAGATCTGCATCTACCAAAATGAAAACTTGTCATGAAATTCCAAGGATTTTCTCCTTTTGCTCCAGATTTTTGTAGATGTTTTTACGGGTGACAATCACAACTCTTAGTCGCTTTAGTTTTTAAAATTTTTGTGACCAGAGCTCGTCTTAAAGCCTTCTTTCTTGATTCATACCTAAAAGGATGTATTAATTTTTTATCTGTATTTCGTATATGTATATGAAAGTAGGGCAATTTTCTAATCAGTTTATTACAAGAATTTCAGTATTACTTTACAAAGTTTAAAGAAATTCTTTTTGTGGGCGTTTCTGTAAGACCAGATTGTGTCAAAAAAATCCAAACAACTACATGTATTCCTCAGAACGCAAAACTATTCTGACTTCATTTGGTACGCGGCAGAAGATTAAAGATAGGATATCAGATATTTGATCCGTTCCACACGTGTGCAAAGTTTTGTCATATTAAATTGGATGCATTTTTGAAATCACCTCCAAATGACTAAGTACCTAAATAAACATACATTAAGGTGACTACCGCCACGGCTATTTAAATTTACTATCGATTATACCATCGTTAGTAATCTGTTTATTAGCTCATTTTCGAATTTTGAGCAGAAAACCGGTCCTCTTGTGACATATGCGGTCACATCAGTACAGTGATAAAATGCAGCTAATTCGGACGATCTCTATAGTCCTTCTCCATTATCAAATGCCTTTCATTGTGAAAAGCCGGGTAAGTTGGCGTAGTTCTTTATGTGCATCCTTATAAAAAGACAATTTTCCTAGCGTTCATTTGATGTTAGGTTTGTCAATATGACCTATGAATTAGCATCACCCAAAATTGGATGTGGTTTCTTCGAATTGATATTGGAAGATGGTGTACCAGTAATTAATGGATACGTTATGTATAAAGAGCCGGTCAAGGAGGCCACTGTACATGTAGTGATTGACATAATTCGTGGTGACAGGAAGACGTACCGTGTACTTGACTTTAATTGGAATTTCTGCAGAGGTTTAAAAGATCGGATTACAAAGAATATCGTTGTTGCTATGTATAGAGATATTAAAAAATTTGGAAATATGCCAGACTCTTGTCCAATGCTACCGGTGAGTTTGATTGAATCACTTCCGGGAACTTTCTTGGAAAATCTTATTGGAATGTGGTCTTATTTTCAGAATATAAATTTTACGGTGGATGGTTTTAATCTAGATGCGGAGCAATTTCCTCCCTATACACCGGAAATGATTTTTATAGCGAATGTTACCGTCTTTTATGTGAAGGAGTATGCTGGCAATGCTGTTGTCGTAGGTCAAGTTAAATCGAAGAAGAAAAAGGCTCCACACCAAAATTCAATAAGATTTAAAAAATAAAAATAAAATCTTTGAAACCAAGGATATGTATATTCATCACAATAAGCTTTGCAGTCTAGAAATTTTGATATTCAAATAGTCTCCGCAGATGGAACTGTGTTGAGGTAAGTGCGTGAACAAAACTATGAGCACTATACCTGCCTCCAGTTCTCCGACATTGAAACGCGTATGTCATTTTTGGTGTAGCGGATGTCGATACCGCAGGTCAGGCTGTACAACACTTCGATTTTCCATCGCGTCCTTGTCCTTCTCCCTCCTGCCTCCAGTTCTCCGACATTGAAACGCGTATGTCATTTTTGGTGTAGCGGATGTCGATACCGCAGGTCAGGCTGTACAACACTTCGATTTTCCATCTCGTCCTTGTCCTTCTACCTTGGACTTTTCGATAAGATCGCAGATCCTGTTGCGGACCTTAGATTTTTGAACTTCCCTGAGTGGGAGTATAGTGTAGGTTTTTTCTTCTCTTCTTTGAACTTGGTCAGCCTTCAAACTGAAGCGTTTGTTTATGTGCAACTTCTCTTATTGCTCATTCACTATATATACAGAGTTTTCCAATAGGGACATAACAATTTTGTGCTTTAATACGAACGTGGTCTTACATTTTTTTTATAGTCTGTCAATACCAAAACATCAGTCAATATTTCCATTTTTATCGTGATGAAGTTCAAAAACGAGTAACTTTTGGAAGTTATTAAAACTTACTACCGAAATTCTAAGTTGGTGGTGCAACTTCAAGAGTGCTTGCTCCAATTTGCAGTCGTAACAATCGTCCTTCCATACAGGCTGTGAGTGCCTTGGTGGATAAATTCGAATCATCATATTCACTATTCAATGTTCCTGTACCTGTGAGACAATGGACTACCGAAAATATCGTAGACGTAATTGTTTCTGTTCAAAATTAACCAAATCAGTTGATTCCACTCTATTCGCAGGAATTGAATAGCTTTTGTGTAAAGACTTTGGCTTATACCCTTACAAGATCAAAATAACTCGAAACCTGTAGGCTCCTGATAATTTAAAGCGCCAAAACTTCTCCGATTGGGCTCCTCAAAAGTTTGAAGAAAATCTTGAATTTTATCAAAAACCGTTTTTAACGATGAATTTTATTTTTGGGTTCATGGGGCTGTCAATAAGTAAAATAGGCGTTGGATTCCAACAAACCCAGATGTGCTTCAAGAGATTCCTAAAATGGTCCTTAAAAAAGGATGCATATTATCGGTGATGAAAATTATTGCAGTGTTACGGTTACTTGAGTTCGCTGTCATACTTTTTTTGGCCAATATTGGATGGACTTGACAACAGTGATATGTGGTTCCAACAAGATGGTCAAACAAATGAAATTTTGAGGGAGAATCTCGGTAATCTCGAAATACCAATGAATTTTTTTTTTATGGGGTGTATTCCAAGGGTCAGTGGAGCTCACAAACAATATCAAACACGAAATTGGCAACGTTCTGACCGATATATGTGAACGTATGGTGGAAAATTGGTTCCACAGAATCGATCGCTCCAAACGTACTCTTGATCGTCTCATGAACAAAATCGAATTCCATACTCAAATTTAACACATTTACTATACTTTGAATAAATTTCACCCAGATATCTCAATTATTAGGTATTTCATTTACTTACAAAATTGTTATGTTCTAATTGAAAAACCCTTTTATGTATCTTCTACTCGTATGTGATCAAAATTCAGTCAAATATCGTCACTGCACATGTTATATCAAAGTCGGGTTATGGTAGACCATTTAAATTAGCTTAAATATCAATTTACGACAGTTCTACTTAAATGTAAATTTTTGTATCAACTGTAGGGCAACGTACAGCAAATTTGTATAACAACGACAAATGTATCTCTCAATCAGCTGCTCGTTTGTTTTGTTTAGCTCTTCGAATACTGATCACCAATAAAGATACAACTTTCCCTTCGATTTTTTTTAATTCCAATAAATATGTAGATCTATATTTGTCAGACTGTTATAACCATTTCAGTTGGTTTATAAAAATGCTCCTGTTTAAGTCAGTTTTACTAATTCTACTTCACTTAAATATTTTTTCTACAACTAAAAACAAGGTTAATTTTTTTAGTTTTTTTATTTTAAAAAGAATCAATTTCATAAATTAACACTAGACAAAATTTCTTTAGCGTGACTTGAATATTCTTTTCCATAATTTAACAATGGAAGGAAAATCTCCGAAAATAAAACACTGTACCGGAGAAATTAAACAAATCGACGGTACTCCGATACTAAACGCGAACGTACAGTTCTCCGAAATAATCAAAAATGTAAATACCAAAACAACAATTGATGTTATTCGTGCTAAAAAGAGGTACCGCGTGTATGACTTTTTCGTAGATTTTTGTGAAGTCTTTGAGAAAAGGGATAAAATGAATTTTATCATACGAGCATATGGTCTTTTGTCGGACTATGGAGAATTGCCACAGTCATGTCCTATAGCACCGGTAGGTTTGAATTAAATGTATCTGTTGGTCTACCAAATCATTTAAGTCCAAATTTTTCAGAATGTGAACTACACAGTGACGAACTTTACCCCAAATCAGAATATACTGCCACCATATACGCCGCAATTGACCTTCATACTGGATGCTAAAATGTATGAAGGAAAACATTATCTGTTCAATGCTGTTCTCATTGGGATGATAGAGGCGAAGAAAAAAACAATCAATATCACGAGATCTAATGTGGGAAGATACGTTATGAAAACTATTAACTGAGATATCTGGCTGTGAAAATTTGTATTAAAAGAATTGTTTTTATTTTGAAAAACGTTCACCTTTGTTTTTAGTCTCTTAGAAATCACTACTGAACAGGAAGCTTGAAGTTCTTTCAGGGTTCCATTTTTCGTGAACACCTGACAAACATCCGAGCGTATAACTGTCATGGCAAGGCTTTTTAAATAGAAAACGTGGATTCCGGACATGGTTCTGCACCGTTCAGTAGATGGTTTGAACGGTTATGAAAAGCTAAGCTTTGACTGTCGATCAGACTTGTCCCAAATATTTGCATTTGTACTTTTTCAAAGAATTTTATAACAATCAGTCTATTAAATTCAATGTAGTGTAGTGACTAATATAGTTTTCTTACATTTTCGGATTATATCTCCCTCGAAATGCTTTTCCTGTCTTTTGTTTATAAATATATTTTTGACTTAAGCTAGATCAACGTTATGAGACATAGTTGGATAGATGTTGAAAAGCTCACAAATATATGTAAAAATTTTGTCTTAACTTGCTCAATTCTATAAATGTTTGGAACAGTACACGGTATAGTATAATATTGATGGTTTTGAATATGGGATATTCGGAGTTAATACTTCAGTCATGGTGTACCAAAGTATCAATTCCTTGAAAATCCTGCAGGCAGGTCAGAGATACACCGCAATGATTAGGTGACGTTAGCTGCTTCAAGAAACGATTTGAAGGAGATTGTCGCATTTTGTTTTGGTTATCAGCACGTTTGGCTTCCTTATAAAATCGAGATATAGTGTTTGCAGTATCATGCTGCATCTACTACCCTACTTCTTTCTTTTTTGATGTGCTTTTCGCTGCAGTTTCAGTTTTTTTCAAAACATTTAAATTAGCTTAAAAATCAATCAAAGACGGTCTCTTGAATTTAAATCTGCATTCATAGCATGGTAGGTTAATGTACTATAAGTAGAGTGTACATATGTATATTGCAGACCACTGATTGCCAACGATTGTATCTCTTAATCATGTACTAGTTTGTTTTTTTTTTAACAACCACTGCACTACTGATAGTGATCATCAATTAAGATACAATTTTCCATTTGACATTTTCCATTAACTATAAATAGATCTGAGTTTATCAGAGTACATGTGATAGTCATTTCAGTTGGTTAACAGAATGTTGCTGTTTAGGACTACGACTTTTCTAATTATCTTTTCTACAATTGGAGTCAAGGTATGTTTTTATAAAAAAAAAAACAGAAGAAAAAAACAATCTTATGAAAACCAATTGTTTTAGAGTCATTTTCACGTTAAATTTTATAATGTAACACTTGAAGGGAAGTCTCCCAAATCGAAATACTGTTCTGCAGATGTGCTCCTACTTGACGGTCTTCAAGTTTTGAATTTAAATGTACTTTTTGCCGAACCAGTAAAAAGTGTCAATGTCCGAACAACTGTTGATCTCGTTCAGGGGCATGGAAGGAACTACCGGGTGTATGACCTAGTCATAGATTTTTGTAAATACTTTAAAGGAAGGACTAAAGGAAATTTCGTCACTAATGTATATAATCAGTTGGAGAAATTTGGAAACCTTCCACATTCGTGTCCTATAGCACCGGTCAGTTCACTGCTGGTTTAGTATTCAAATAATCACTTTTTTATTTTTCAGAATATAAACTACACGATTAGGAATTTTCTCTTCAATCCGGACCAGTTCTATCTGTTTACACCAGAAATGACTTTTATCCTGGATGTCAAAATGAACGATGGAAAGGAGTATATTTTTAATATTATTATGTTTGGGATAATAGAAACGAGTAAAAACTAGAGGAATATTACAAGAACCGATGTGGGATAGATTGTGCCAGGAAAGATGTGTCTAAAGACTGTGTTTGTATTTTGAGAAAAATAAATGTGGTATCTAAACTTCTTTCTTTTTAAAGGGTGATGATACAATGATAAAAAAAAATAATAAAATGTCTTGTCTTCAAAGTACTTGTGAAATATTCCCTAGTTTGATTAAAAAAACTTTTTTTACACAAATATTCAAAATGTAGTCAAACCTCCTACTTACTTACTTAACGGGCTCCCGATCCGCGAAGAGTCTCTGCAGGCTTCCATTCCCTTCGATCCCGGGCACGCTGTTTCCAGTTGTCCAGACCAAGCACCCTGGCATCTATGATAGCTTGGTCCTTAAAACGGAGGCTTGGTCCTTAAAACGGAGGCTTGGTCTTCTTTGTCGTTCCGAACCTGGGAACTGTGATTCGAAGATCCTCTTTGCTGGAGCATTAATGTCTAATCGCTCGATGTGCGCGAACCAATATAGTGGACGTATTTTGGGTTTTGGACTATGTCAACATCTGATACGGCTCACAGGAGTTTTAAACCCAAGTCTAACCTTCAGTTGTCACAATCGGCATACGTAAAAAAGAAGCGTTAAAAAGTATAGAATTTGTACTAGAAAGCCCAAGAGAAGTGGATTCTATCTACATAGAGTTCTCAAATGTCTTCGATCAACTTTCGCATATAAATCTATTCAATGGGTAAGCTCTCACCACATAATACAAGAGTCTATTCTTGTGTTCCCTAGGGAAGTCACTTAGGGCCAATTTTCTTTTCACTCGCTACTAACGATTGTCATGTTATGCATAAATTACAGCGAGATTTATATTTTTATTTAGCAGTTATTTTGATTAGTAGATCTACCAGAATTATTGTCCTTAATTGGATTTACACTTTTTGGGGGCACCTAGTTTGGAGTTATTGCATGTGTCACATCATAGAATGAATTACAGCATGCATGAATCGATTATCCACACGAGAAGTATGGCACATTGCTTTGGTTTGTGTGCTCTATATGTGTTCATGTTAGTTCTCATGTTCCTTTTTTGTATTTTTATGTTTTAATAACTGCAAACATTAGCACTACGTAATAAGCTAATAGATGCGTTCCACTTATCCGGGTAAATCTCTGATCGTGATAGCTGATGTTAAGTGCTCCACGACCATGTAAATGGTGAAGCTTGAAAATAGAGAGAAAAGTGGACCTTTTAAAAATATATCCTTGAAAGATGAAGATATGCGGATATATCTGAAAATAAAGTCCACATCGAACTTATATCCAAAAGAGTTGCTGCCAATTTGTTAAATGAATTATAGATGCTGTTTTGCTTTTGTATGAAATTTTTCTGTTGGTTGCGTGGACGTGACTCTTTTGATTATAGTACGATACTGTATCCACAGAAATTTCGTTCTGAATTCACCGTAGAGAAAGAAACTCTGGACATGCCAAGGATTTCAACACTCATTTCCTTCTCGAACAATTCATAAGTTGTTCAGGTTATGGAGTCGAGCTCAGAATAAGTTTGTAATAACAGTATGTTTCGAATCGGGTTTTGGGACTGCAATAAGATAATATTTTGTTAATATTTAGTTTCTTTAGAATACAGGGTATATTTATTTATTTTTAAAAACAAAAAACACAAAATGTTAATGAATAATTTTTTTTTTATTTTCAGGTAAATTTTTCATCTTTATCTGCAATGAATAAAAGGTACTATTTTATACATATTAGATGTGAATGCCCTTTCGTATACAATAGCTCAAAAGTACATAGACCATCTAAAATCTTAACATTTTATAAAGAGTGTATCTATACAGACATTTCTATATATTTTTAATTCTATGTTTCCATTACTCGCCAAAATAATATTGGTAACATCAGTACCCAATCAGATAAGTTGGGAATAAATTCGGATTAGCCTTGAACAAATGTTTTCTCCAAATGGCGCTAGAAGCGCCTTCTATCTTCTGTCAAAACTTTCTTAAACATCTATGCTGCTGGGGTCAGGACAGATTTGTCTACACCACTTCCTCTAACTAGCTCGTTACTCAGTTTTATTGAAAAAAAAAATTCGTCTCAGTTTGTCTAACCTCTTTCGAAAAACCACGTCAGAACTATTCAGACGTGCTTTTTCAGTTGGGTCTTGGGGTTAGTCCGTCTCAACCATCAAAGACGTTTGTTTAGAAAAAAATAAACAAACGTTGTCAAATCCACTATATATCTGGATGTACAGAATTACAAGCTTACAGCATCAAAGTGTGTACATAGATAATTGCCTGAGAAGAGGCGAGTACTCCTATTAATTATTATATTTACTTATACCATAGATCTACATGATCTTTGACGCTGCACCATTGTTAGCGTAGTTATGTTAATTGTTTATTATATAAGCTTGACCAACTTGTAACACAATTTTTTGCTATATCACCGTCGCTCACAATATAGGTATTCATTCTTAAAATGAGTTCTTGTTACTTAAGGTAATGATTTGATTTCGATGGGAGTAATGATAATCAGTATTGATTACTCCACTTGTCGCACAAGTCTACTGGGTAAACATTCTTTTATAGATAACTTAACATTCATCACATCCGCATTGCTTAAGCTTATTAATACCAGTGACCTTATTAATATATTTAATCTTTGATTTGTCGATAAGATGTATTCAGTTCGATTTAAAGACAATCTTTTGCTATTGTCATCTGTTTGTCACTGGTTAAAGTGCGACCTTGGATGCGAATATGATTGCTACTGGAATGTTTTTAAGTACACAATTGTGATAAGAAATACGTAGACTAGCTTCCGCCTTAGTACACTAGTCGGTTATTCATCAGCAAATAAAAATGCAGTCCAATTGGTAGTATCATATTCTCCTCGTGGATATTGTGGCCTTAAAATCATTCAATGTAGTTATCGACTTAGAAACTGCAAATAGATGCGTAAATATCCAAGGTTTAGAATTATCGCGTTGAACATTTGACTACGCATTCCAACACGAATTAGTCCATGAACTATATAAGCGATGACGCAAACCTACAAAATTTAGAGTGACGATAGATGGCAGTCAAACGACCTAAATTCAATTTTAAATAAAAATAATATTCCTCTACAAAACACAAAATTGCGATGCTACTCACAGATAAAAATATTAATAATTACTCAGAGAGATGAGAATGATATAGGTCGTCAGTCAAGCATATTTAAATATTAATAATCCAACCAAAACTTATAATATAAATCCAAAAGATAAGAGTTAATTTATAAAATTGAAAAACCCCAAAAATGTGTAAGAAAATAATTGTTCGGTGACAGGGTTGTATTATTAAGAGTTTACCCTTCAATCGAATCACATACTTGATGGCCCTTCTACAGATACTTTTGTTTTGCGTGCTCATGGTTGCTGTTTTGTTAAAAACTGAAGGAAAAGTAAGTCTAACCGATATTTTCTTACACAAATTCTAATCTGCTTTTTACTTGTTTTTTTATGAAAAAGCGAAATTTTGAAATTTATTTTCAATACTGTAACATCACGCATAATCCGTACTACATCAATTATTCTTATTGTCATGTAAACACAACTATGAATCCGCCACGAGCTTTTGTTGATGTTCAAGTTAAACGTCCTTTAGATAAGTTTCAGTATTCATTTAATGTTGTCCTTTTTAAAAGGAACAACGAGCAATATACGCTATTCAGTTCAAAGGACAACGATGGATGTGCGTTCTTGAATGGAAGTATTGCACCGACGTTATTGAAAATCTACAAAGAGATACTTTCGAGCTTTGGAAACTTACCTGCAAAATGTCCTATTGAAAAAGTGAGTAGGATTACATCTGTGAACTGGTTTGAATATGTTTTTCTTTTAGGACTTTCGCTTTTTATTGAATGATGTAATACTTGATTCTGAGCGCTTTCCACCATACGTACCGGAGGCAAAGTTCGCTATAAATGCTAAGTTATCGAAAAAAGATGAATTAATTTTTCTATACTTAGTCGAGGGAGAAATTGTACAGAAGGGTAATACCAAATGGTTTGGAAAGCAATGAAATGACTTTGTTTAATAAAATTTTGATTTTGAATGCTTTGCCTTAAGTACCATGTGCTTGCGTTTTAAAAGCCATCAACGTGGTCCTTTTAATTACAAGATTGATTTGCCATGCTTTGGATGTAAGCAAATAAGTTACGAGTTTAAGTCTAGTTCCTTCGGTACACAGAGACAGATACGCTTTGCTGCGGTAATTCGTTACTGAATCTCCTCTTAAGTTCTCCCTTTACCAGGCTCTTAGGCTCTGTGATATTTGCCTATTTTCAATCGAAAATTCCGAGGCGTCCAATAAACATTAATTTCAAAATCTGGCAAATGTGAATCGATCTTAGGCCATTGCAAGTCTCTTTTGAAGCCCCAGAGATGAACCCACCCAACGCTAAAGATCCCATCGGCCCTACATGGTTTCTTTCCTATCTCCTCAGGAAATTCATTAAACACTATCCGTGATACTTGGTGACCCATACTTAATGCCATATGAAGTCGGATGTAATCGTTTTTACTTTCTGATACTGACCACGACGTAGTGGATTTGCCTGGATTGGACTTACTCAGTTGGCTGTTGGCCCAGCTAAGAACCTAGTGTAAGTCTTTGGATATGTACTCCACACTTCGTACCGTTTTTGGTTATTCCTAGCAGGCTTACGACGTACGAATCAGAAAGACAGGATATGTGTTTAATTATTTTGTATAGGACATGAGTCCCAAGGTTAGAGACTTCTATGCTACCGAACCAACGACCAATCCTTCCACTCCAATCGATTTCAATAACTCATAACCTATTGCAGAACTGACCCCTCTACTCTGCACAAATGATTTACCAAATTCAGATATCAAAACTCTGATTTAACGAATTCCAAAGAAACACATTTTCAAATATTTGAATTTCTCTTTTCCGTTGCAATTTGAATTCTCAAGTTGACACTTGTCAAGTCACATGTCAAGTGAATTGTCAGTGCCATTGTGAATTCGCACGAAAAATGTGCTCAAAAGTGTTGTTCCGCGAATTAAAACGTAAAATGTGGTGGAAAATAGTGAAAATGATTAGAAAATGTTGGTGTGATGTGAAAAAGTGAACAATTGTGCATCAATCTGTGCTATAATCTGGATCTCAGTGCACCGGAGAAAGGCAGAAAAATCAAGAATTATTTGCATGAAGACATCACGGCCTGCATTTGTTTGTGGGCATTGAAAATTTAATTCAGGTACTTTATAGCCAAATATAATTGGATTTTTGTAAATATTTTTATATATGTATTTAGTTTCTTTGAATGTTTATTTGTATAATGAAATTGTGTTTCAAGTGCGGGAAGTGAAATTTGCAAAGTTATCGGGGGGTTTCGTGACTGGGGCGCTTGCAAATTCTCGATTCTTGTAGATTCAGGTTAAGTCTTTGATCTATGTTTGTGTGTTAAAAGAATGGAAATTAGTGTATCATTTGGTTAATAATGTGTATGGCGTTGTTTGATATTATAATTTGTATCTGCTTGCAAATTCACTCCGAACAATTGGATCCAGCAATCTGCCCAATTATCCTCGTCAAGGTTCTCTCCGTTTGGTGATCTGCGCTCTGGCCTCAAGTTGGCTAACTTTGTTGAGTATTCTTTGGAAAATAGGTAAATCGAAGAAAAAAAGACTGCGTCCTTTCGTCGTTCACTATTACTGAGAATTAGAAGATACTTTGTAATACCATGGCATGTACAAGGCATATTGGAAGGTTTAACGTAGGTTCACATCCTGAAAAACTCATGAACTTTGGTAAAAAACGTAATCCAGGTCACGCATAGTAAGAGGGATATGCGCATGTTTCAAAATGCCTATTGAATATGGCCACAGTTAGGGATCAAGAGTTATCACAAAGCAATGTGTCTTGACTGGCCTTACCACCGTCGTCTTTCTATGGCTATTGTGCATCTTCCACCACCATAGTCTGTCTATCTGTTTATCGATACCACCCACCGCGTCTAAGGGGTGCTTACAGGCCTTGGAGTAGGACCAGTTTACATGAAACGTTGAAACTCCATTACTTCCCGATAGAGTATCTGAAAGCATAAGCGGCTTGGAGTATCCATCAAAAGGGGTCCTCATTAGCCAGTTCCACTATTTTTCGATTGTCACTGAACACTTGCTTTCCTTGGCATAACTGTTGCAATGCTATATTCGTAGAGCCATGATTATGCATAATGAGGAGCAAAACCATGACTATCGACGGTGGCATCTTTTAATTGTGTGTTGGTTCCACGTCACGCAATGTTTGTTACCACATGATTACCAATTTAGATATATTCTCTTCAATATCCAGGTAGTTCGTGATCTAGCCTAGTCAATGGCCCACGTAAAACTAACCACTAGATCCTATAATTATCGCTTCAGTTGTTCTAGAAAATGTGGTTAATAAGGACGGCAATAGCACTTGTCCTACTTCTTCCGATTAATACTGTTGAAGGCGCGGTGAGTTTTTGTGACTAATTGATTTTTGGTCAAAAATTCTTACCAATTAATAGTAGACAATCCTTTCTAGCGTTCCCTGAGCATTCGACTGTACAATGCAACAATTGAAGCCAAATCGGAGAAAATAGAAGACTGTGCGTCTACAGTCACAATGCACAATGGTTACGGATCGCTGAATGGCCATTTGATACTCAATCGGCCAGTAAACAATGTCACCTTTCATGTAACCGTTGATGTCATTCGTTCCAATGGTAAGAGGTATCGTATTTACGATTTCCTTCTGGATATATGCAAAGCCTTTAAGGAAGTGAATAAAACTAGCCTATCCTTGCATATGTACGAACAGCTGGATAAATTAGGACGAATGCCGCGGTCCTGCCCAGTAGCAGCGGTGAGTTTGGTGAGAGGTCGGCCCGGACTCATTTTCTCCTTGAAAACATCCATAACAACACTCTTGTTTCAGAACGTTAACTACACAATTAACAACTTTCGAGTGAGCACGGAACAATTGCCTTCCTATATGCCTAGAGTGACATTCGTTCTGGAAGTGAGGGGGTACTCAGGAAAGGAGTATCTGTACAATTCTATTGTCATCGGACTCGTCGAACAAAGTGGCAACACGAAGAACGTGAAGAAATTCAACAGATCGTCCCTCTTGCAAAATCAAAACCGCTAATAAACATTTACGTATTGTTTCGTTTCCATTCGTATATTGTTCATAAATGTAAAAAAAAAACAAAATGTCCTTAGATACATCATATGCTATGTATCTGGAAGCACTCCCATGAGACAGTCCAGTTCATCTCTTCGTTGGCATAGTGAGTTCTATTACATTTCCTATTCTGTTACAAGAGGCTGATTTGTAAGCATAAGGGGCTTGCGGCTCACTTGTTTTTTCTGGGCTCTGTTTTGCGAAACCAGATTAAGGTGCATGTGGACGAGTAAACCAACTTTCCAAATAATAAAAAGGACGTAAGAACATAGGCCTCAGTTAACTGCATCCATTTGGGCACTCCAAGGCGGTAGAGGTCCCCTTCTACTTGTACGCGCCATCCTGCTGATTTGTCTCTCCGGGTTCGATTCGAAGACTTTGCGGCCGAAGCGTCGGTGTCCATAGAGCATTGGTGTCTATTGTCAGTCTTAACTTTTGAAATTGTTTTCAAATTTCTGATAGGTTTCACATACATTATCTGGCTTCAGACTTATACACATGCTTGAAGTTCCGTCCTTCACATCCACTGCCAGTTTGTCTGATCTCGAGTCTGGTCCACATAGACTCCACGTAGACTCCACAGACTTTCTCTTCTTTGATGTCCTAGGGAAACTATATCCACATATTAGATTAGTTTCTAGACTTCGGGTTCGAATATTCTTTCCAATCGTTTCATATGGAATCCATTAGGAGGCAAGGAGTTTGAGTCAGTGGTTTGGACCATCACAATTAGTACTAGTTGTGTAGGTTAACTCTTCAACGCATTCCTACTAGCTAAAATTCTAGCTCAGTTGTTTAATATGGATCAAGAGAATGTGTTGCTAAATTTAGAACCTTTGATGTTGATTATTGATAGCAGATCTCCTTGCCCGACATCAGTCCCACAATCCGTCAAAATTATACCAACAATGGTAGTTTAACCGACAGGTAACCTCAGTCTTTTTGCTATCTAATGATTGAGTTGTTCAGGACAACGGGTCAGAGAGACTCGCTAATAATAAGAAACAACTGAAAAAAAGTTGACTTCAATGGAATTTGGTCTTAAACTGTGTGCCTGTACAAATGTATTTCATCCAAGCCACCTTTTATTACCCTTATGAACAACCTCACCATAACCTTCAAAATACATAATTTTCTCATTCCCTACAAACAATTTCACCTCCAAAGCAAACTTTGCATCCGGCATATAGGGTGGGTACCGTTCAGGATCAAGTGTAACATCCTTAAACACAAACTGAAAATCCTAAAAAAAAAAAAAACACAAAATTATGATCGCACGATTCCCGATTATAAATATACAAAGAGATTCACTTTAGCAATAGGACACTTCTCGGGCAATTGTCCAAAAGTCAGAAGAACTTCCCGGAAAATCTTCAACATGGTTGGACCGACTTTTCCCTCCACAAACTGACATCCATCATTGTCCGTTGAATTGAATACCGTGTATCTCTCGTTGTTCTTCTTCAAAAAGACAAGATCAAACGAAAATCGAAACGCATTCAGTTCTTGGTTTAGCTCAGCCTCTAGAAAACCCCTTGGTTGTTTGTAGGTCTTGTCGACACTGCACTCGCAAGTCTTAACGTAACTGGCATTGTATGTGACGTTGCAGTAATCCAGATATATTATAAAATCTCGCTATTGATGCGAACAAAAAATTTGAAAGATTTGGTTGGGATAATCACAAAAGTACCTACCTTTCCATTAGCTTTTGATAACACTCCCAGCAATAGGACGCAAAATAAAAGCACCGAACCCATCTGGAGTGCTACTCGAATGCAGGATAAACGTAAATGAATGCAAAACTGTAAACACACTGAAGTGGTTGTCATGTTTGCATGAGTTTTGGGAATTATTTTTTTTTTATCTAAATGGATTTATCTCGAATTGCATGACTATTTAATAATTTTTGTTAATTGAGTTTTTTTTTTTTGTTTGTTTGTTTTAATTGCTTTTTATTGCTCATCCTTTTTAAGATTTTTGTAAAAGTTGATGGATTTTATCTTTGAATCAAGTAACTGGGAGTTGTTTTACAATTATTACATTTAGGGTGAAAATTTGGGATTGGGGTTCAAGGCTACTACCTTTCGAACGATTTGGATCTGAACTTATCGTTTCAGGACCAAGTAAAACGTTAATATAATTCGAGTTTGAGAAACTTTAAAACCTGAATGATATTTGCCCAATTTTTACAACTCCATCTCTCACGAGTGTTTGACTAACATCCGACAGTAAAACTGTCACGAAAAGCTTCTCAAAAAGAAAAAAGCTTTCGGATACGACATAAGTTTCATAAGACTTTGGTCGCATCGTGGAAAACATACAAACTGTCCCATGCAGCAGTACCTCTCAAATTTTCCAAACACTTGAACGCTGAGCTCAGAAATTATTTGTGGTTGACTCTGATTTCAGAAGCCCACACCTTACGAATATAAGCCAAACAGAATATAGTCTAGCTTAGATTACCTAATATCGAACCCCTAGTTGTACGTGTTTCTTATTTATATATTTCTTTTAAAAACTTATCGTCTTTGAATGTTTTTTGAAAAGTGTGTCTGACTTTCCATTTTCTTCGTATGCTATGTCCCATTACCATAAATTGTCACATCACCATCCAAACTCTTTTCGGATTTCCTACCAGTGCTGGTTAGCGGGCTATTATGCAGAATTCAATGCTTATCGGTGCCGGACCAGCGATGATTGTTTTGTTTTATCTGGGTTTGTGACTTTCTTATCGTTTTGAAATTTGAAATCGAACTTAGATCTAGCCTAAGGTAAAGCAGGTTACATTAAAATGATCGGTGTCATAATGCGTAGACATTTTCTAAAAGGTCTTCAGCAAAAGCTTCGAAGACTAAAACGCACATCTTCTTTTATAAAGACTGTCGTAGGTTGAGTAGCTTGGGAGATGTGATTCTTCAAGAGTATTACAAAGAAGCTTCTTAGGTGTTATTGTATCTCTTAAACATTCTGTATCGTACAGGACTCATCTCCATTTTTGTAGTTTTGAGTTTAATGCACGTTTGCAGACGGAAATTAGGGACTGCTTAACGATTCCAAAAATGTCGTCAATTTATTTATTTTTATTTGGGATGGCAGTAAAGTTGGATCGTATCTGTAAATCACTGGTCTTTAATAGAAAATTTACCCCCAGAAGCCTACATCTACTTGCCGTCTAACGAAGATAAACATGTACCGACAGGTTGATAACGATCCAGTCAAATGTAAGGTTTCGAAAATAAATTGACTGGCGCTAAAGATGTCTGTGCTCTGTATAGGAGGGATATATTTTATGATAAGTTCGAAATTGCAAGAAAATTTTAGTTTTCATCTCGCAACATAAATATGTACATATGTTTCCTTGAACATTCTTCAATAAAGGAATACCTCAAGGTTGTGATCTTTCCTCTATTATACTAATCACCGTGATATATTCCATGACATTTTTTGTGTCAAGTGAGTTTGTTTCGGCGATTATTTAAGCTCATATGGGTCAGATTTCTATCTTACTCTAAGTCGCACAAACATTCATTTGCTTTGCTGAAAACTTGGCAAAGAATGAGAATTCATGGAGTCATGGTTGGTGTTTTGTGGCGAAAAATAAAATTTTTACTGCGAAATGGAGAGTTGAATCCGAGATAAACCTCCTGCTGCACATAGACATTTCACTTATGTATGTCTTTTGGTGTATCTCAGATTGTACAGCGCATAGTAATAACACTTTATTGTTTAAAATAGACGTTATTGCGACATGGATAAGGAGGGTATAGATTAAATTAAACTAAATTTATTTTTGTGGAGCGAAAACCTTTTTCGATTTATTACAGATATCTCTTAAACTGTAGAGCCTCCATTTGATCTCACCTTTCCTTTTTTATTTTTACTTTTTCTTTTGTGGGAAATCTTGCCAAACAGTTTGAATTCCCAAAATTTCATTTTTCTATCTGAAAATATGATATTAACAATAAAATCAGAATTCGGTACAAATGCTGGTAGATAGTTCGCATCCACAGTCATGTTTTCAAATTTGTATGGATATCCCTTAAATAAAACAAAACGTTATACAGTATCGAGTTTAGAAAATTCTATGAATTTTGAACTTACCAGCTGTAGGGGACACTGCTCTGGGCAGTTACCATGCTTCTTCAAGATATCTTTGTATATTTTCAACATTGGCAAGGTAGCATCCATTTGCAGAAATGCACAGAAATCCACGTTGCTTACCTTGAAAAATGTAATCTTGTCCCCAACACTTCGGACCAAATCGATGGACAGTTCTAGCCGGATGTCTCGAACTTCTTTTCGCAATATTGAAAAGATATTCATTCGAACATTTTCTGGCTGGGATTTGTTGAGTGTACAGGATACATTGACCAAGTAGTTCGGATTCATATTACACTCTACATCGATTAGAAGTAGTTCGAAATTTCGCTATAAACGGATTCGAATTAGAGTTGGTTTTGTGGAAATTTATAATAAGGTAGTGTCACCTCTGCGATTGCGGTAGATAGGAGTCCAAGGATAATAGGGATTAGGTGTCTTAACCGGCTGATCATTCTTAGCGTTTAATGTCGAACTGCTGAATGAAAACAGTTCAAAATTATGGCGAAGAGAGTGTTGTTTTTTAAGTTAATTTTAATTGGGACATAGATTTATAATGAGCTTCTAATCGGTTTCTCATTAGTGACCGGTTGGGTTGTGCATTATGGTATGATCGAAAGAAGTGAAAAAGTCGATCAGGATCCTAGGACTCATGTGGTGTATCTACAATTCTGTTGTCCTTACTATTCGCCCCGGAAAATACTGTGAATATAGCCAGTCATCCTCAAAGATCAGACCCTTTCATCCATTGAACGGATGACCGTGGACTACATATGTACAACTGAATGAATTATCAACCCTTTCCTCATTTATCGTTCGTATGTTTCGCGTATCAATCAGAAGGTCGTTACAAGACCTGGCTCATTAAACACCGTACTGCCCATAAAGTATGTAAGCCGCTTATAGCAATTCCAAACCCTCAGTCAAAATTGAAGTGTCTACGAGAATGCAATCAGTTCGTTTAGTTGTTTTAATAATTTCCATGTCTCTGTCCAGTTCCAATAGTTCGGTAAATCTAATTTTTAATCCAATTCATACCCGAACTTTCCCTAAAGTGACTCTTATTCCAGCGAAGCTACAACCTTGTTGTAACTGACATCAAGTGCACTCCCAATCCTAGTTATGTTGTAAATGTAACCTGCAGTGTGGACAAATCTCCACCGTATCCACGAGTGAATGTGCAAGGACAAATGATAAAACTAGTGAAGGACCCTAGAATTGACTTCTTTATCGACCTGGAACGACCTAATGGAGATTCTATTGCACTGTTTCGCAGATCGGATATAGACGCCTGCAAAGTATTTCGACAAAATTTAACCACACCATTACTAAGGATTTTCGAAAATAAAATGAAGTCAGCCGGCACATGGCCTACGACATGTCCTTTTCCAGCGGTGAGTGGAAAAGATGGTTATCTACATATCTACAAGCTAATCGAGGTTTTTTGTATTCCTAAAAGGATCATTATTGGAATTTTCAAAGGATAAGTTTGGACTCAGAGCTATTGCCTTCTTTTGCACCAGAGGCCGAATTCAAAATTAGCATTTCCATGAAGGATAGAAAAATAAGCTGCTGGGACAGTACTACGTTGGGTAGGGTGGAACGAAAGCTATCTAATAAAAAGCCTAAGTATTTTTAAAATAAGAAGTTTTTGCTTTTCTTTTGGCACCATCTCCAGTAGTGGAAGGGACTTTCTAAAATGCTATACATGTCGCAGGGTTTTTAGTAGGACGAGAGGCTTAAAACCGAAACTTAAATCAACGGCCTATGTTATGCGAGAAGCATTTATTTGGCTTTTTGCCATCTAGATTCTCAGACAGTGTGCATCCGGGTTAGAATTAAGTCTACCGCATTCCAGTTGTACTGCGAGTATGGCAAATTGAAGAATTACCAACATTTTAGGAAAAATAATTTTTAATAAATAAATAAGTTTATAAACAAATAAAAAAATAAAAAAATAAACGTCTACCGCGTTCTGTATGACACTGTCTCTGCTAAACCATGAGACCACTGTCTCTGCTAAACTATGAGAACACTGTCTCTGCTAAATGACATTCAGATGAAATATGGTAGTATAAAGGATTAAGGATGAAGTATCAGAGAAGTATGTATGTACATACTCGTAGGTAGTGGTTTCCGGAGTCATGCAGGAGTCCTGTTACACTTAAATGCCTTCAGGTATTTGATTTAATATATCAGTTAGGTACTACGTACGTATTGGAAAATTAAGCCCCGGAGAAAGGAACGAAACAATATAACGCGATTGTTGAACTAAATCGATCAGGCATTTGGGGGATTTCGGGGAATCTGAGTTCCATTTTCTAAAATCGGCTATGAGCATGGGTACTCGTCCGTTGGTAAAATCTGATATCTTTCGCTGCCTGATTGCTTGTGGTATTGAACTCCTCATCTCTCTTTGATTTCCATCAATCGACCGTTCGTGTTGCCATCGGTTATGGTTAAAACTTGGCTGAATCTATTCTATTTTATCATCAGCTTTGTCAGATAGTACTGCACCATCCGGCGTTTATCTCATCTTTCCCACAGTTTACCTTTTATAATTGGTGTTCTTTTTCGATTCCCAAATTGGAGAGGGCAGTGAAATATAGCGCAGTTAAACAATTGCCCCAATTATGCCGACATTCGTGTCAACTATCTTCCAACCTAGTCTATATCAATTACAATCTCGTTTATTTTAATTATCTCTCCAACTATTCATGAAGCAAATCCATTCCACTCCAAGTTCTTAGTGTAACCTGAAATGGCTAACAGAGAGCGAGTATTTAAAAAACTTGCCCTAATTATTTTGCTAACCCTGACCATAACGTCTGGAGAGGTAAATTTCTTATAAACTACGAGTTCTATAATACTAACCTCATTACAGCGAATGTACTCTCTTCTATTGAGGGACATCAAATGCATTCCCAATTATGACTATGTAAGGAATACGTCTTGTAGTCTAGACAAATCTGCGACCTTTACTCGGGTAAACTTTAAAACTCTTATAAGAAAGGAAGTCAAGGACCTTCGAATGGACTACTATGTACACATGGAGCGATCAAAGCGGGGAAGCATTACATTGTTCAAAGTCACTGACTTGCAGATATGTGAAGTATTTATTAAAACCGTTACTGTGCCAGTGTTAAGGATGTTTCATGAAATGATGCGATTAAGTGGCGTTTGGCCAATGCCATGTCGTCTAAAAGTGGTGAGTGGAAGAGTGTAAATAGGTGGCTTTGCAAACAAGTGATGTTCAATTTTTTAAAGGGTTTCGATTTTAAGTATCAAAACATGACTTTGGATACGGAGTACCTCCCGTCATATATACCGGAATCTGAATTTAAGAATGAAATTTTCCTGAAAGATAGGAAACAACATTTCATGCACATAATAACGTTAGGCAGGATAAAACACCTTAAAACAAATAAAAGGCATAGGCACTATTGAAAATGTTTGTTTTGCGTTTTTGTTTGTAAATAGTTAAAAGGAAATAAATCATAGCAGGCACCTACTTATCTTACTTTACTTAAATCGTTCCTTTTACCACTTATGAACCATTGGCTTTTCGTCATTGAGTTCGTTCTGGATATCTGTCAGGTTCTTGGTCGTCAAGATGATTTACAGACATCTATTTACTAAGGTCTTCAACTTGGGCATGTTAAGTCCAAGTACTGCATCTACAAAGCAGTATTTTGATTTGAAACAGTCATAGCTTGGTTTGGAGAATATTGCTTCTCCAGGCTTTGAAACTGATCCACTTCGATGTCACCGAAACGATATTCCCCAAATATAAAAACTTGTCCACTTTCTCAAGTTTTTGTTGACTTGATCGAAAATGATAGAACCGTTCAGGCCTTTTTGTTGGCTTCCAAGTTCCACTTTGTCTGCTTCAGCTTATTTTGGGCCATCAGTCGAGGTGTTTAAGGTAAGATGCCATAATACATGAGTAGATCGCAGATAACAGCCAACAGTAGGTAGTGACAGTGTGCACTGACATACTACTCCTGGACTTAAAAATGCTTCTACACTTTCCATTGTTGATATGAGCTTTAATCCTGTCTAAGGCCTATATCTGCTATGTGGTGCCTTTCGATTACTGGTCTCCAAAATCCTATCGAAGTTGATGGTAGTAGATGCAGGGGACATCTCTACTTAACGTATTTCTCCATTATGATCCGGAAAGTGGTTTTATGGGCAATACAG
The DNA here is from genome assembly GCA_963583995.1 of Xylota segnis. NCBI lineage: Eukaryota > Metazoa > Arthropoda > Insecta > Diptera > Syrphidae > Xylota > Xylota segnis. The sequence continues at coordinate 9,829,220 of OY757238.1, read as the reverse complement.
GGAAATTCAGCGTGAAAATCTGCCTGTTCGACGTCGAGAGTTGGATCTAAATGTTCCTTAATATGATTCGAGCTATTACCGTGGCTTCATACCATATTTTTATAAATCTTGAAGATAATCCCTCATTTCTTTTCGACTGAGATACCAGGGACTTCATTGCTGTTTTCCCGGTTTTACTAAGATTTGAGTCCATATCTTGGTTATCTAAATGGTTAAGGACTACAGTGGAGTGTTCTTTCCATCTAGATTCCCAATCGGAAAATGAGCCTCTAATTGAGTGTTGTTTGGACTTCTGAACACAAATGAGCTTATTTGGGAAGTTTCTGGAATTCTTACTCTCACACCTTCCAGATCAGTTCTCTCACCATAATCTGAGCCTTGACTGCTTTGTCGATCCGACTTTAGAAGACAGCCGAGAGCCATATCGTGACACCTTTCTATCTTCTACCGATGGAGGCGCATGGTGCTATGAATTTCCTAGCTAAGTGGTCCACCAAAGTAGAAAAGTACAGTGGTACTACCTAATATTGAAGGATCTTATCTCACTAAGTCTTTAATTGACATTTTACAGCACATGGGGTCACATTATAGGTAATAAACCTAGTATTGCCAGTAACTCTCTGGATCGCGTCGAGGAAGGTCTTTAATTTCTAATAATCGATCGTTGCCTAAGGTCATCAGCAGAGATCGTCTGATATCCCTATCTTAGGCGTTATATTTCGTCTTGGATGAGTGTTTTATAGGGCAAACCACATAGGACGTACTTATAGATCTTCTAGATGTTCTGCTGCAGTGGCTCTTTCTCGTTACTCACCAGACCGACACCTATCGGGCGATGCTGCTATCGTTATCATTGAGATATGTACTTGACTTTCGCAAAATTTGGCAGGGTCAACACTTTGAAATATAAAGGGTGCCCTAATCATGTAATTACCCCAATTATTTCAACATCATATATCGATTACAAGTTCATTATCTGTGCATCCCTCCAAGTAGGAAACTTACTGCAAGTTCTCAGTCTAAATTGAAATGGCTGCAAAAGAACAAGAATTCAAAAAAATTGCGCTAATCATTTTACTATCCCTAAATAATTTGTTTGCGACGGTAAGGATCTTAAAAATTTCTTAGATCATTCATAGTACTCTCTTCTACTGGTTGACATAAAATGTATCGTTAACCATGACTATGTCACGAAGGACTCGTGTTTTTTAGACAAGTCACCGCCTTGTCGTGGGTTATATGTAGACGGTATAATAAAAAAGGAAGTCAAAGACCTCCGAATGGACGTCGAGGTATATTTAGACCGATCAGGACGGGGTGGCATTACATTATTCAAGGCGTTGCACTTGGCGTACTGTGATGTATTTTCGAAGGAAATTACTTCGCGAATAATACAGATGTTGAATGACGAAATGAAACTAAGGGGCAGGTGGCCATTACCATGTCCTTTAAAAGCGGTAAGTTAGACAGTCTTGATTTGGAAGTGCCTCTCTGGATAAAGTACATCTATTTTCTTAAGGGTTTCAATTTTAAGTACCAAAATTTAACTCTGAATCCAGACTACCTGCCAAGTTTTATGCCAGAAGCTAAATTCAAAAACATACTAGTTTTTAAAGATGGGAAACAAGAATTTATGCGTGCAACAACAAAAGGAAGGATAAAACATTTGAAAACAAATAAAAAAAATCGACATTTTTGACATCTTTGGAACGTGTTTATTTTATTTTCTTATACGATGGCTTCCTGTTCGGTTTTCATGGAAACAGGCCTACAAATGTGTTAGGGAAGAGAGCCTATTCCAGATTAAATTTAAAGCTAACTTAGTTTTACCAACTATCTGTGCTTTCGTTATACTCAATACTTCATCACATATGTAGATGCATGATTTATCGGAAGGAAGAACCAGGATTATATCTGCCCTACTTTGTACCTTTTACGCTTTGCTTTCCCAAAATTTTGCACTGACAAATTTTTCAAATAAAAAACCTAATTACCCTAATTATTCGAATAACGTTATCTAAGATCTTATACCCCAGTTGGTATCAATTACAAGCTCGTTATGACGCTAATTCGTATGCACAGTCCTCTGGAGAGGTAATCCATTGAAAGCACTTAGTGCAAATCGAAATGGCTAGCGGAAAACGAGTTTTTCAAAAGGCAGCCGTAGTTGTTCTACTATCCTTAAGTATATCGTGTGAACGGGTAAACTTCCTATCTACTTCGAGGTTACAAAAAATCCTTTCTACCACCTAACTCATTACAGCGAATGTACACACTAGTACTTTCTGATTTCAAGTGCACCTCGAACCATGACTATGTTGTGGATGAGTCCTGTATTTTGGATAAATCTCCGCCATTTCCACGCGTTAGTTTCGATATGCAAATGAAAAAGGAAGTCAAGGACTTCCGAATGGACTTAACCGTATTTATTCAACGATCGGGAAGGGAAAGCATTACGTTGTTTAAAGTGGAGGGCTTGGAGTATTGCAATGTATTTACCAAAAATGTTACTCTCCCAATTTTAAGGATGTTCAGCGAGAGAATGCAATTGGGCGGCATTTGGCCAATACCATGTCCTATAAAGGCGGTGAGTTAAACAACATACATAGTACATATGTATGTAGGTGAACCTACAGCTGAGGTACATATATATATTTTTTTAAGGATTACAGTTTTAAGTATCGGAATTTAAGCCTTGATCCGGAGCATATGCCTTCTTCATATATGCCAGAAGCTGAATTTAAATATATTATTATTTTTAAAGATGGAAAGCAATTTTTTCTGCATACGACAACCCTGGGAAGGATTAAGAATAATAAAATAAATAAACCACATCGCCATTTTTGAAATCAATGGAAAAGTTATATTTTGTTTTATTTTTTTGAGAATACAAATGATGCAGACTAGTGAAAGGATTCACAAGATTCTTAAGTAAATGTTTAAAGCAGAGTGATTCAAGGTGGTGCTCATCTTAAGCCCTAAATCTTTCCTTCATATATGGCCAACCAACTGTGAATTTTGTGCATTTATCTGTAGGACATGCCTAGATCACAAACTAAGCCACTAAGCCTTTTTATCTACTCGTCTATAGCTTACCAATTAGCGATATCCTGCATTTACTTCAGTCTTTCAAAATTTTGAATTCATAAAGGAAAAAAAGGTTATTGAATCTCTAGTCTAGTGCGGTTAAAAAATTCTCCAAAAGCCTCGACCAGACTTACATATGTAACATACATAGTTTGGTATTAGCTTGGTGGAAGAGTTTTTCTGCTGTCATTCCAAGTTCCGTATTTATGAAACAATATTGACTCCCCATCTCTACTTTTAAAGGGTCTTTGTTTAGAATTTCCGATAACATAGAATCCAGGCCCATAATTCCAAGTTAGGAAGTCTTTTTTGTTCACTGTTTGACGATTGAGCGTTTACGTTTTGAAAGGTCTGGGGTTGCATCTGGCTCCTTCTGTGTCCTTCTACAAATTATTGACTAACAGCGGAGACTATAGTAGACACCCTTGGGGGACACCACTTTGAATCTCGAATTCTAAAACTAAGCTACTTTCCAAAGTAGTCGACATTGACATGACGAGTAACATGTTACTTACATAGGTGGCGCTACACCCCTCAAACAAGAAAGCGCTCCAGTTAGACCAGGTCTTAGCTTACTGCCTTCAGTTGCGCACTCCAAGTCGGTTGGATCTTCTAGATGTTCTGCTGCAGTGACTCTTTCTCGTTGCTCACCAGACCGACACCTATCGGGCGATGCTGCTATCGTGGTCATCGATATGTGTCCTTGACTTTCGCAAAATTTGGCAGGGTCAACACTTTGAAATATAAAGGGTGCCCTAATCATGTAATTACCCCAATTATTTCAACATCATATATCGATTACAAGTTCATTATCTGTTTATCCCTTCAAGTAGGAAATTCACTGCAAGTTCTCAGTCTAAATTGAAATGGGTGCCAGAGAACAAGTATTCAAAAAAATTGCCCTTATCATTTTACTATCCTTGAATTATTTGTTTGCGACGGTAAGGACTTTAAAACTTTCTTAGATCATTTCTCCTAGTACTAGTCCCATTACAGCGAATGTTCTCTCTCATACTGGTTGACATCAAATGTATCGCTAACCATGACTATGTTACGAGGGAGTCATGTATTTTAGACAAGTCACCGCCTTTTCCTCGGTTATATGTAGATGGTCTAATAAGAAAGGAAGTCAAAGACCTCCGAATGGACATCGAGGTATATTTAGAGCGATCAGGACGGGGTAGCATTACATTGTTCAAGGCGTTGCACTTGGCGTACTGTGACGTATTTTCGAAGGACATTTCTTTGCCAATGTTAAAGAGGTTGAATGACAAAATGAAGTTATGTGGCATTTGGCCATTACCATGTCCTTTAAAAGTGGTATGTAGTACAAAATACATATGGAAGTGCCTCTTGAGACTTATCGATTATCTAAAACCCTATTTTCTTAAGGGTTTCAATTTTAAGTACCAAAATTTAACTCTGAATCCAGACTACCTGCCTAGTTTTATGCCAGAAGCTGAATTCAAAAACATACTAGTTTTTAAAGATGGGAAACAAGAATTTATGCGTGCAACAACAAAAGGAAGGATAAAACATTTGAAAACAAATAAAAAAAATCGAAATTTTTGAGATTTTTGTAAAAAGTTTATTTCATTTTGTTGGACGATGGTTTCTAATTCGCTTTTCATAAAAACAGCCTGAAAGCAGAGTCATTGAGGATGAAGAAAATGCTCTTGCATCTAACCAATCGCTGTCAATGGATTTTTCATCTTCGCTGTTTATATTGCCACTATCTGTTGTTTCATTGTACCCAATACTTCATCAAGTAGATGCATGATTTATTGGCAGGAATTATCAGGATTATATCTGCCCTACTATGTGCTTTTTACACTTCGATTTTCTAAAATTTTGCAGTAACAGGCTTTAGAAAGAAAAAAACGTAATTACCCTAATTATTCGAATAACCTTATCTAAGATCTTATACCCCAGTTGGTATCAATTACAAGCTCGTTATGACGCTAATTCGTTTGCACAGTCCTCTGGAGAGGTAGTTCATTGGAAACACTCAGTGCAAATCGAAATGGCTAGCAGAAAGCGACTATTTCCAACTGTTTATCACGTGGCAGAGTTCACAAAGATATAGGCGGTCTACAAGAAATCCCTGATCACCGCAGATTCCATCAATATTGTGCGCGAACTCATCAAAGGTGATCCGAAATGTTCGTTAAAATCGGAATTGAGCATCTCAAAAACATCAGTTTTGTGGATTTTGACCGAAGAGTTGAACTACTGCACACTGTGTACAGGGTGTTTTCTAAAATAAACATATTTTTACTAAAAATTGCATTTGAACTGCCAACCACTTCTTGTGTTCATTTGATTTGGTACTGTATAGGCTTAGCCTTTTTGGAAAAATTAATCTGGCGATTAGAGGAAAGCGCCGTGGACGTGGACGTGGAAGCTATCCAAAAGGCTTGAACTGACACCCTGAAAGAGATTCCTGCCGATGATCTAAAACACCCATTCGACATGGTTTTAGCCCGTGCAAATCAAAATATTGAATCGCAAGGAGACTATTTTGAATAAAATAAATCGGATTTGCAAAAAACAAACACTTTTGGTTCTCTTATTTGCAAAAGTCATATTTACTTTGGACCGCACCTTGTACTGGAAAAAAAGACAACAGCAGGACTTAGTATTTCTCATTCCATGTGCTATGGTGTAGGATAGGACATGGAGTCGGTCTAATATTTCGACGTTAATTAGATCAGCTGATAGTGTCATACAAGAAGTTGTTCATATGCATGTGTTTATAGTCTGTATATCAGCTCTTAGTGGCTCGCATTCCAGCAAGTAATGAGAACCATATGAAAGACAACTCCATACTAGATTTTTCCAGACTACATTGACCTTTCATTTTATGTATATATTTGCATAGCAGTTAAACATGCAACATCTAATTGATGTTGACACTATGATCAACTCTCTGCAATATTCTGTCAACAAACATGACTCACATTCTAAATGTTAAACGTAAGTGCCAGCGATCGTGCCCTTTGTTTATTTGGTTAATTCCAAGAAAATTCGTCCGTAAACACAATTAAATCTGTTTACTTATGTGGTTTTTGGTTTCTCTTGGCGGTCTTGTCATGAGTTGCGTTTTTCCCACATGCAATTGAAGTACTGATCGCGTCTTAATCAAATAGAACAAAGTATCTCTGAAGAATTCATCTCAACATGCTAACTCAATTCTTTTTTGTGTTTCAAATTAAAACGTAAACAACAACACGCCTCTTTAAAAATTCACAAAAAAAAAAAAACAAGACTTCTCATCGAATTAATTGCGTTGTGTTCTACCGTGAAGCAGTGAAACTTTTGCCAGAAAAAAATAATATTTTTATGAAAAATCGGAAAAAGAAACCAGCATGTCCTTGAGAGTATACATTCAGGTCATTTGCACCTACACCCAACAAACTAATTGCAAACAATTAAAAATAACAAAATTCGTACTAAAAATATATCCACGCGATGGATTCGAATACTATTTCGATGCTTCCCAATTAAGAAAAAAAAAAATAATAATAACAAAGTTTCCCAAGAATCCATCCGAGTGGCTTCTTTTCTTTCTATTTTTACCGACGCCGACGGACGGACCGATGGGATATCCCAGCATCGAAATCGATTTGCATGTAGATACAGATGTATCTTTATTTGCAGTTTTATTTTCGATCTATCTCTTCATTATCGTTATGGCGCGCTAATTTGAATAGGGTTGTCTTCGCCAACGTCTTTCTTGACGTCTTCTTCTTTTCTGCTGGTGGTTTTCACTTTCACGTTTTATTTACCTTTCGCTGTATTGCGATGCGCGTCTTCTTCATCTCATTTCTCCGTCGTGGTTTATATTTTTTTTCTTCCACTGTTCTTCGCTCTAAGACAAATATTTTCAATCAGCAAATAGAAGAACAGAAAAGAAATAGAAAAAAAAAACGAATATCCCGTTTTGATCTGTTGTCTATGCGTCGTAATTTATTTGTTTTGCAATTAAGTGCAAAGAAAGATGAACAATGACAGCGAAAAAAAAAAAACTTTGCAAAGGGAAACGAGGCTAAGCGAAAGACAATTTGTATCTGAATGTGAAAAATAAAGCAATTTGCCTAAAGGTATACGAATATTTGTGTGTAGATACTCAGATAAATAGATATTTCGTGATAGTGACGTCTATCATAATAGATATCATGACAGTACTCAATAAATACTGCTGCCACTCGCAGATAGAAACGATTTGCAACTGTTTGTGTATACAAACCTATATTTCAACTCCTGACAGTTCTCTCATGATGATGAGCTCATAGGTGTAATCAAACCCCACTGTGGACTTCCTTTTGTGTGTTTTTTTTTTAATGTTTTTCGTAATTAAAGCAGTCGCACGAACCAGACTTAAAAAAAAATAAAAATTCAGCGCTGATGTCATCTAGTAACTCAGGGATACTGACATGCGCGAGAAATCTTATTGTGTCGATCGATTCGGAGTAATCCGGAAGTAGATTTTCACTCCTTGTGTACAAAATTTTAAGTTGAAAAGAGCAACCTTCTCAATTGTCCTGAATTTGACGTAGTACGACACAAACACACTTTAAATCCATCCGTAGATAGGGGCTCTTCGTACCAACGCCATTTCGGTGAGATGCACCCTACAGTTGCTGTTAACCGGTTCAAAACACGGCACAGGACGAGACTGCTCTTTGAGGGAAAACTTTTTGAATCCTTGTTCAACTTTGTTGGAACTAATTCACAGTCGAGTCTAGAAAAGCAAGAACCAACGTGATGTCTGTTTAAACTTTTCTACAGGAGCTATACTTGTAAAGTTGTCTTTATTATCAGGCTTTGCAAATCGGATTTTTAGGTGGATTTTCGAGGCTTACTTTTTTACGATTCCACCACTCGCTAGCGAGAAATATTTGTGTATCGCCAGGATCCCTTAATCATCTCATATTATGCGGCTTTACAGTAAAAACTTAAAAAGTCTTGCAGTTACGTTTCTATTTGCTTTTAAGATTGGTATCCGACTTCAAAAAGTCTCATTGAGTCAACATATTTGTCTTCAAAATAAGATCCTTAATGTCTGACACCATTAGTGTCTGTTTAGGGGCTCCTAAAAGGAGTTACTTGGGTCCTATAATTTCTGTATTAATTGTTAATGTAATTTGTTAATCATGATTCAAAGAACATAGTAGATCAGTCCTTATTTGTAGCTAATTATGGCTGTCCTCTGGATCCAAATGAGACCTGCAATTAACGTCAGAACTGCTTGTGGATTCGTCAGAACCTGATTTCCTGTTTCTGAAAATGTTACCTACAGTTGTCCCTCTTGTCACTAGAATTGAATCAGTCCTGTGAATGTTCACACTTGCAGTGAACAGCAGTCAACACGTGCAAACATATGTAATTTAAGGCGAAACTCTCCCATTAATTGGCACCACTGTGCAGAAATTTTTCAAATGGTTACCCATACGCCTCAGGTGTCGCTTCAAAGGAAATTATGTTCGCATTTCACCAGCGCTATAATTTCGATTGGAATTTGGCCACAAATTTCATAGCCTTGTGTGTATCTGTGTGGACCATATGCTTTTGTTTATGATTTTCGTTTGTTGTGGATGATTTTCTGTCAACAACTTTGCTTTGTTGCGTGGTGTTGATGCTGTGGGCGCCAGTTTGTTGCAGAAAAATTTTGGTTGTCATAATTTTGTTTTTTTTTTTTGAAAAATTTCACTGTCGTTACGTTTACACATAGATTCTATTTTAAAGCGTGAAGGTGCTTCTATTGAAATTCCAAAAAAAAAGAGGAGAAGAAGGAGAAAAAGTGATGTAACCGATGCTGCGGATGATTATTTGTCTTTCATCGGCTGATGCCATCGCCCAAGGATGCAATTTTGTTTGGATATGCGAACGAGTACATGTGTGTGTTACTGTGTGGATTGGGGAATGAGCAATCGAAATGAAATCCCTTCGGCTTGTGCTTGACGTTGTGTGTTTATTTATTGTTTATGTTTATTTTTTTGCAGGTGATCTTTTGCAGGGAAGGAGGCTTCACCGATTGGGATTGGGATTCACTTGTGATGAGATCCAGTTTATTAACAATTGCGATGGCAGTATTTTGAAATTGATGAGATTTAATGGGAGTTTATGGATTGTGTGTGCAATTGATGGGTTTTGTTTTGTTTGTGTTGGTTGTGAATTGAAATTCGATTGAATGAAGGGTTATGGGGAAGTTTTCTTTTTTTTTTGTAGAATTCTTAGGAAAATATGTACTTTTCAAAATACGCTATGTGATTGTTTAATTTTTTTTTCCTTTTTCTCGTTTCAGGTATTTACGATGAAAAGTAGAGCGTTTTGAGTTCGTGTGAGTAAATAGTGGAAACTAAAGTATTTTTAAGTGAAATTTTGTTTAAAATCAATGGGATTGGTGCATAGCAGACTGAGAGCAGTAATAGTGCTCCTTTGTGAGTCGAAGAACAAACTTTTTGGGAGTTTTCACCTTTGAAACCTTTACCTTTGCTATACACATATTAGGTTAGGTCAGGTTGTAAAGGCTTATAGGTTCATCATAAAACACTACGTACTATAGTGAGCCGAAAGCGATGTTAGTAAACATTTACGGCCAGAAACCTAAACCATTTCGCCCAGTAGCACATGATTTCCCTACAGAAACGTCCTTTAAACTGTGTCTTCCAAGGTACGATTTTCTACTCCGAGCAAGGACTTGACACTCACAGAGTAGGTGAGTAATATCTTCTGCGGCATGAAGGTAATCACAATACTTAGAGGTATTCGTGTTGGTTACACCTAATCTCATAGCATAATTCATTAAAGCACTATCCGAATGGAAAAGCAGCACTCTAGGCAATTTGTAGAGTGGTATCTAATACATATTTCCTGCAAGTATTACTTTTGTTTTCTCCTCTGTTTTTGAACTATGCCATTTTCCATGGAAGAACAGATAGCATGCCATTCATGACTAAATTTTAAAGCCAGTTTTATGTGTATATCTTGCTAGTGTTTGACATTCCAGTGAAGAATGCCTTATTTCTTATTTCTTTGGTATTTTATTTATGTATATCTCCAATTATGTATATATTGTGTTACTTCTCACGTTTTGCAGATCTGTTTCATTCTAGGACTTGTCTCAGTCTATTGCTAAGTTTCAGTAATTTCAAGTCCTATCACCATCGGAGTACCAGTGTTCGTATCGATTTAGAGTAGTTTTTTCAAAGTTTGATCTTTATCCTCGATCAAGCACACGTTGCTTAGATTCTATCTCTCAGACATATCTTAGGAATAAGCTGATGTACCCTCTCTACTAAGTGAACTTCAAATAACTTGGCCAAGTCCAGTAGCTTTGTTAGCTCTGATCTTACTAATCTGAATACATTTTGGCTAATTGGATGGAAAGCTTGGGTACTCTCATCTAGGTTGAGTGATTGACTCTATCGGGTATATGTCGTCATTTTTTGGTACTGTACGCAAATGGCATTGTATCTGAAGCCTGTATGTTAACAAAACGAACAGTATGACGTTTCTATAAGTCCTTCGTTCAAACATAAAGAGAAACGTTTTAGACCAGCTAGCTCTTCTATGTAATGTTGGTACTCACGGACATATTAGTGCAATAAGCACTATTAGCAGATTAGTATCTCTGGAGACAGATGGGAAATAGGTATTCTTTAGACGGTTTTGTGAAATCGCGGTTGATTTACGACAGATTCGTATACGATCTTCCCATTATTTGTTGTACATTGGAAAGACAGTATCTTTGAAATTTGCTTAACTACCGGCTGTATCCTTGTGCTTTTTGTGAAAAGAAATTGTTATATATTCGTCTTGTTTATTCGTTATACAATCCAATACCAGTGAGGATCTTCCAACATCACCATCATCAATGGCTATTAATTCAATGTGCCACGGCTGAAAAGCATTCCACTTTCATATATACCCATCCAAGATTCCTCTAGCAAAATCAAAAAGGATTTCCACTCAATTCCCATACAATCAGAAAATTCCATAAACCCAACCGAATCAACAAAGTAACAAACAACAAATTCCAGAATGTGCAGCCGTCTCTATGCCATTCCTCGTCATGACATGAAGATAAATGTTAGGTAACAGCGCCACAGTAACCACAGCTAATGCGCAAATACCAATCCATTTGGACTGTTGCGCTCGGCGCTATGATGAAAGACTGCTCTCGACAAACAACCACAAATATTTACCTCGCCAAAAACCACACACTCCTCCGATTACAGATACGGTTAGTCCCGAGATCCACTCGAATATCATCTATCACGAACTAATAATCCAAGAATCTTCTCTCTAGCTGGCTGTCCTCGACTGGCATTCTCTTTTATCTTGCTTTCGACGAAAAGGGCCAATCTTACAAAAAAAAAAAAACAAAAAAAGAAACTACACCACACGATGATGCAGTATTCGATTTCCGTGGCTCGGTTAACCATATATGCGGCAAACTGCAATACAAAAGTACATATATCTCAGGTTATGCCATGCCATGCCATACCCGTTGCTCGGGAGATCAACTGGCTATGATAGATACACTGTATGAGACTATCTGAATGGAGGAGCAGAAGATGCAAACTTTGTTTTCCACTCAACGCCGACAGCGCTTAACGGAATTCGAGTTTTCAGCTTTTCTTCCGCTTTATTGTGGACGATTTTCTATTCGAGATAGTTTTCATCAATCCATGCCACACCCACTATTTCACTGACGCGCGCAAAACCACCTATAGATACAATAAACTTTAATAATGGCTCAATTAGTGTACACAGTCGGATGCAATTAAATAACAACAAACTGCGGTTGATTGCACCATTAAGCCAAACGCTAAAACCGGACAACAAAATCCGAGAAAAAAGCAAAATGTATCTTTTGCGAGCCTCATCATAATGGCTCTGAACTTGTGCGCTGCGGCTCCGGCCTCGGTGTGTGACAGCTGAGTGCAATGGACTTGATAACTACAAATTGCACTTTTTGTCGATGTCATTTAGTTTGTGCAACATTTTTAATTGATTGCCATTTAGTTGAGCGCGTAAATTTACGCTAAAATAAAACAAAAAATAAAACAAAATTAACTTCAACCAAATTTTGGAAAAAATACCAAACAATTCTATGACGCTACATAGTAGGTACTGCGTTGTGGTTGTGTGGTACTCGTAGGTATCTGGAACAATAACCTGGTTTCCAGATACAAACATATATAGTATCTCCAATTACAATTATTATTGTGTGGCATTGTTTCGAACGTTTGTAGGTCTCCTTCTCTCTTTTAGTTTTTCGCTCGACAACCGACTGGAGAAGGGTAACGCGATACATTTTTGGCTTCGAATGCACTAAATCGCTTTTGAGGTGCGGTATGCAATAGATTCGGTTTCTACTACATACGGCCGGCGTATAATGTTGGTATTTATGTAATTATCGCAATTATTTACAGTGCAAAGTTCAGATAGTACTTTTTCGATGGGGGACGCCCGCCCATTCGAAAGGAAGGCAAATGGATGACATTACGTGGGAACTGTGACGCCTGAAAGTGCTGAAGTTGCTGCAGGTTATGCAAAACCGGAGCACTCTGAGAATGAATCAAAGGAAGCGATGCGTTTTGGGGTTTTGGCAAATGAAATGCGTTTCGAGTGTTTTGATTCACTTCCCGTATAAACTGATGGCAAGTGCACGTACGCTTTGCGATAAAATGCGGTCAAAGCAAATCGTTTGGGGTTTAAGGTTGTTTTTGTGAACTAATTAGTAGGTTAGGTAGTTTGGGAAAATATTTGTTACACAAAAATTGGCAATGATTGTTAAGAATTAATGAACGTTACATAGTGAATGGTATTGGAGCTCTTGACCTTTTCAAAAAGGATTTCTTCTTTCAGTTCTAAGTTGAAACATCGTATTTATTCATTTCTCAAAAACGGCTTTAGCTTTCTAGATATGACTTCATATTTCAATGAATTTCTGATTTAATGTAAAACCAGTTCGGGGAGAACCTATGCCTCAGCAAGCAAGCTTCTGTAGGTAGCCCGAACCCTGGCAAACTGAAATCCTCTTGCGTGTGCCACCTTCTACTGGGTTGTCCTGAAGACTCTCGCAGACTCTGCTATTTCACTCCTTTCCTCTGCTATTCTCCATAAACCCTCCAGATAAACGGAAACGAAAATCATCCAAAGAATTTTACTGTCAAGTCTACTAAGTATATGTTCATCCGGAATAATGGGGTTCTTATACAGATTCTGCTTGGTATTTCTTGACAATCTCTTAGTACTGAATTGATTCCTTACGTGGTGTGGTGGCAACATGTTCTTCTTGACAACATGTACATGGTCTGCACACACTTCTGAGAAATTGCCCTTCTGGTGTTAGCTTCCGAATTTCATACAAAATTATATGTACTTTCAGGCAGATTGCCTTTTTACTTGCACCTATACCTATAGGGCAAGTATTGTATTCGTGCAAAATTTGGAACTCGAGATTTTAATCAAACTTGACATTACTATAATGGAGAAGTCCAAAAAAGTAGGTCCGCCAATGCCGTCTGTCTGTCTGTCTGTATGTCTGTCTGTCTGTCTGTCTGTCGGTCTGTCTGTCTGTCTGTCTGTCGGTCGGTCTGTCTGTCTGTCTGTGCACGATGCTACAGCCTAAACGAGTGGATGGATTTAGATCAAACTTCATATATAGGGTCTGTGCGATAATCCCTAGAGGCGAAATCGGAATTTTCATTCTAACCTCAAAATTAAGGGTAGTTTACTTAAGGCCGATTTCAGTTAAAATGGATTTTCTCGAAAACGGCTCTAACGATTTTGATTAAACTTCATATTTCAATTAGTCTAGTCAATTGCAACCAGATGATGTATCGTGCTGCTTACCAAAATTGGCAGCAATGTTACTTTACTTATAGCCAATTTGGCGAAAAGTCAATTTGCGAGAAAACGGCTTCCATTATTTAGTTCAAATTTCATATTCGGACTAGTACGAGGTAATGCAACACAATGGCGTACTACTTTTTGGTCTGAGTATGATATAACGGTACTTACGACCAAGGTGACTAAAAGCCGATTTGCTTGAAAGTGCCTTCAAATATTTTATTTAGATTTTGACATATGATTAAACATCTCAAACTCTATCAGGAACTGTATCACATTTTTGGCCAAAAGTTAGTATAACGGTATTTTTCGCGAAATCGAGCAGTTGAAGCCAATTTATTCGAAAACGGCTCCAACGATTTTTATTAAATTTTATATTAGAATACGCCTTTTTAAACCCTATAAGATGGCATACCACGTTTTTGGTTAATACTGCCTAAAATTCCACTTTCCTTACAACCAGCTTAACAAAAACACGGTTTTCATATCATTATTAGCCAAACATGAATTTTATCCCTACTTATCCCTACCATTGCAAAAGATTTTCCTAGAACACAGCTGTTGTAATGGAAACGTTTTTTTCTTCCGATACAGGTTTTGATTGGTGCGCACGTGCTACTGGATTTGTCTGAAATTCATTTTCATTGGTTAAAAGACAGAGAGAGAGAAAGAAAATATTGTTACATTTTTAGGGACTTACTTTGGCATATTCACCGGAGTTCAAAGGCAATGAATTTGAGTGAAATTGAAGAAAATTTAACGACGATGCTTAATTTTCAAGAGCTTTATCAAATCCTACAGATGATATATGACGTTTTTGGCCAATCTGCTTAGAACGATGGTTTACTTATAGTCAACTTACATATGCTTACCTACTTATGTATATATTCGTTTCTTTATTTTTACCTCAAATACACACAAGAATTTGAGACATAGGTGCAAGTTTGTACGGCCCAGTCGTGCACTTTATTTGGAGTGGTTCGGGGAACTTAGATTTGATTGGATTGTCTAATTGGAATCGTTGGCTGTGATTTTCGTGATTTTGGACTTGAATCTATACAGTTTTGGCCACAAGCAAGAACACTACCTACTACACAATTTTCAGCTCCCAGCTATGAACTTCGTTTCACTTTCAAACCATAATGCCACTCCTATCATTGGAAGTAAGTGGATGGTTGTCGCTTTGAAATATGAACTTTATCATTTTATCTGCCTTTTCATTGCAGTCGGGGACAAATTGTTCATAATGTTCTTATCGACGAGTTGGCAATTGTTCCTAGCATTACTTTCAAGGTAGAATACAAGCTTCAGACGCTCTGTGAGCCCTTCTCATAGTGTCACGTCAAGTAAGCTCTAAATTCATGAAGCCGACTAAGTTGGGTTATTTTTATATGAGAATCTAGAAGAAGGAAGGAGTGATCGGCTTCAGTTCTGCAAGTAAAATAGTTTAGAAGCAAAGTATAGTTACTGTCTTTGTATAAATTCATAAAGGTATCGATTCGACTTTTTCGTCACATAATATTGTTTACTTTAGTAATATAGAAAAACTTTAAGGCGGAGATTATCGTAGTCTAGGTTATGGTAGGCAGATTTGACAGCAGATTGACCGGATTGTTAGTATTTTTGTTTGTCTCTAAAAAAAGTTATCGACTATTCGAATGGACTAGATAATTTTGATTTTTGAAAATACGGTTTTCCTAGAATATTCTGTCAGTGTCTGCTGATGCTGGCTAGGTGACATAAGAAATTGTTTACTTAAAGGCAGACACTCTTGTTTCTTGGTCTCTGATACATTTAGCCAAATTTGAAGACATGTTTCTTCAGACATGTTTGTTTGTTACGTTTATCTCAAGTTTGTCATTCGTTTCCTTCTGAGTCCATTTGTTAGAAATTTGGTCCCTTTTGGGAAATCTGTATAAAAAGCACTAATAAAGTCATTCATTTTCGACTAATAAGCATCTCCATAGTTTCGTCTTTTGGGAAAAACGTTCAATTGTGAAGATTCACGAGCAATTAAGCGACTGAAAGATAGCTACATGGTACACTGCTCATCCTATTTATGCTCTCTAGATACATTTTTCTTGGAGTTTTAAACAACACACTTTTATCCGTTTCTGTTAGTTCATCCACCTAACAACACCAAATATAGAAGAGGAAGATACATACTTATGATACAAAAAAAAACCAAACACAATCTCATCAGTTACAGTCTGACAGTCACCTTAAACAAACTCTTTACAAAGCCTAATTGCGAAATTACACTATCATTATCCATAACAATGCCCACTCACTAGACTGTGAAATTTTTAAAAACACTGATAACTTGCCCTATTACCTTCGATCATCATTAGACCACCAACTCACTCATACTCACTCGTACATACTTCCTTTTGCCAAGCGAACAAAACAAACAAATAAATTAGGTCATAATAGTGCGTCAATTAAATCAGCTTGACCATCAGTCAAATATTGAGAAAAAGTTTAAAAATATCTGCCACAAGACACCAGCTCAAGTTCCAATCAATTGAAACCAATCACGAGTGCATACCTCGATTGTCACTGGCTATGTCACTATTTAGGTCAGAATTTCTCAGCCATACATATGCATGTATGCCCTCGAGTTGTAGTACGATTGCTCCATGTTTCACAATCTGCCCAGTGTCACACACCTGTCAGGATGTAAGAGACTGAATTACAAGTCATGCTGTGGTAGCCCGCTATGTAACACTCATTTCAGGAGAAGTTAAACATGTGTACGCGCAAAACCACTCCTGACCACTGGTCAAGACTAAACCACCAGCTGTTTCATGATGCATACAGCCCACACTCGAGATTCATAGAGATTGCATAGATAGATGGATACCAAAGACTTCCTGAAACGTTCCTCTACTACACATGGATAGTTTAGGATGACACATGTTCTGCATTTTGAATTTCTTAGATCCAAAGATACGTGTATCCTAAACTGAATGACAAGAGAAAAAAAAAACACAGTTTCATATAAAATATTTACCCTCCTCTTTTGACCACTCACTGTGTCAGTCAGACGGAAAGTTTGAAAGCGTACCTCCGTCCAAAAGGTTCGTCGGTGGTATCTCTCGGTATCGTGTTGCCATGTAATTGGTATTTGGAAGCAATTTGTCAGAGACGAGGCCAGGCTGTGCAGAGACCCCGCTCGAACAGCGAAACAAAAATTACCCAGATACATGGGGGCAATTATGGTCATTGTACGGTATCTGATTTCCAAGAGGCATTTGGCTTACCCTCTCACTGTACACATCTCATTGTGTGTACGTAGGTATGGATACAATTATCTGATCCTAACGTAAATAATTGCACTACGGCTCGGTGGTGACACAGAATGAGTTCGCGATTTGTGATCTCTAGTAACAGTTTGTGTGTGGAAGCACCTCAACAAGGTATATTAACCTGGTATTGGGTTTGGTCAGGAGGGGTTTTGGTTTCGAGACGATTGATGGTCATTCAGTGAGAGGAAGAACAACAGGAACTTGGTGGTGCCGATGCATGTGGTATAGTCGTTGTAGGATGGATGGTGTGGGCTTGGAGAATTGAATTAACTTCCGTGGTTGGTTTTGATAAACAGGTTTTGCGTTAAACAGCCACTGATTAGGGGGCTATGCAGTCTAACCTACTTTGATTTATGGTTGCTGTTTGATGCTGCATTGGTTGTTTACATGCTCACATTATGGCGGAAATTGGAATCCTCTCTCTGAAGGGAGACAATTTAACGCATACTTTTGGAAATATATAAGTCGTAGATGAGTATCTTACGTACCTACCTCTGGTCCTAAGTATCCGATGAGTCAAGTCTCTTGACCTGTCTGCCAAACAATAGCCCAGATCCATCTCTCTCACATTTCTGACAGCGCCTTCATCGCCAATTAAAAGAAGACATTGATCTTCCAACTAAGTACTCTCACAACCGATCCCCCTCCTAATTGTATCTAATCGATCATGCAATTCGATTCAAATGCCAATTTGCTGTCATACACCCCATGACCTAACAAAACAATTTAAATTCAAAGCAATTCATGAAATCTTTCTTCAAGAGCCGATCCTACGCCGCCACTACTCCGCACGATCATAACATTTTTTTTTTTTCTATAAAATGATCTTCACTTACTCCTCCATCACAGATCCATTGAAACTCCATCAGAATGCGACGGGCTGGACAGACACAAAAAAAAAAAAAAATACAAATAAAAACTTGTGTTGATGTACATCTTGTTATGTCTGGCATATCATGTCCTCGTTAAGTCTTTCGCGCGCCACTTTGTTGTAAAATTGCAGCAAATTTTACCACACTTCGTGATCGTGTGTCGACGATCAGTACAAAAGAAAAAAAAGAGAAAGCCCCAGCGCACACCACCTTCAAGCGAATCGAAGTCCACAAGCAGATGCAATCAAAGTCAAACGATCTGTTGCGCTACTTTAAATATGAAACAGCGATCAATTTATCGCCGCAATCTTTTGATCTCCAAACCGCCAAAGTCAGGCCTGAAAATGAGATAAAAGAAAAATACGAACTTCAGCACGATCTGTGATCATCACGATCTACTGAAGCCTGCGATCTTGCTATGAAAACCTGTATAGATACGACGACGGATACAGATTCGGTCGATTTCACTTCTCTGAAAAAAAAAAGCAGAACAACAGAGCATCAAGACGAGACAAACACAACGCGATGACAAGTCTCAGGCTGCGTTGTCGTGGTTCAAAAGGCCCATTCACCCAGCAAAAGGGATTAAGAGATTTGGTGTTTGGCATGTTGACAGTGAAGACCTATAACAACGACGACATAATCGCTGGACTCATCACAGACAGACAGACAGATGGACATCATCATCAGAATGAGCTACACTTGACGGTAGCGAGTGGTTACTTGTAGGGATCCGTACGGGGAGTGGGTTATATGTAAGACTTTGACTGGATGACTGACTGACAACAACAGATCAGCGTGTAGACCACACACGTATCTTGCTAGAATTAAGTTACAAAGCTGTGAACATGAATTGAGTTTTTTTCTGTTTGGGTAGTAGCATAGGGCAGCTGTGGATGCATTGAGGTTTTATATGGACTTCACTATAGAAGGCTTGATGAGTAAGGCACGACCAAAGATGTGGTAATGAAGGAGTGATGGAATGTCGACTAACCTTTAGAATCCAGGCTTAAGCTTAATTGTAAGTCTGATTTCGGTACTTCTGCGAGTACTTCTTGAATCTCTTGAATCATAATTCTGACACCTGACTCAACTCTACAGTTCAAGAGATTTTTAAATGATGGCTTCGACGGACTAAAGCCTCTCATTCGGGAGAGCAAAACTATCACATACCAGATACTACTGATTAAATGGCACCGTCTTTAGATCTACCTGCCTACCTGAACTTCTTTAAGCGTAAGCTTAGTTTTAAGGGTTTTGGACTTTTTTGTGTCTGGATGATCCTCGTTTTTTTTGTCTGGACATGCTCGTGTCTCTATGATCACAATTTCGATATTTGATTAGTTCTGCCGTACAATAAATTGTGTACTTTCATAGTGTGGAGGATTCGGCCTCCCTTTTCAATGATCCTCTATGGCCACTCTCACGGATCAGTCTTCAAATCACCATCTCGCTTCAGAACAAGTTACCAGATACTCACCTAAGCGTCCGATCTACACAAATGTATCTCAGAATAGAACCAAAATAGAAGAACCAGTATCTGTACACATTACCCTATATCCCAGCTGAACCCTCTTCAAGTGATGATTATAAGAATCATCTTCTGCGTCTTCACCTAATCCCATCAAAAGCATTTGACACACACACACACCGGCGAAGTCTTTAAAAGCCGAAGATCGTGACGCCACCCGGTGATGAGATTTAATTTAATGTTCATGTCATGTGTGTCCATTGTGTCATGACAATAACACCACAACGCTGGACGTACCGCGCCGCTGGAGCTAAGGCTTCCTGTCTAAACTACCGTGTCTGGGTTTCGTGTTGTCTTTTTTTTTTGCATCTCGTATCCCGTCTGAAGTGTTTATACCTCGGACAAGTTGAAGAGATTAATCGACAGATGGGATGAGAAGTTCAGCTTTGCTTCTAGGTTTTGTTCTCACGGATGGATACCACGTTCGGGAAGTGAACTAGAGTGGAAATGAAGTGGATACGTAATTATTTTGATTAGGCTTAAGGAATTAGTAACTTCTCAGCGGAATCCGAGCCATAAGAGTATAATTGAGACGTGAACTGTGTAATGCAGTGTGTGCTGGCGGTTGTTAGACCACTTGAGCATCGCAAGGATAAAGTGACACGTGATTCGCCTGCCAAGGAGAGGAGAGATCGCATGGGATCCCATTGATTGGTGATCTCTTATGGTTGGGACCAGCGTCCATAGTGTGACAAGTTTAACGACTCTTTAATTAATGGCTCGAGGGGATTAAGTGATTGTGTATGTCGTATATACATAAGTGAAATGTTTTAAGAGTAGATGGACGACTCGACGTAAATGGGGAAGCTTAAGATAATGAGCTTCACAAATCACTTGAAATGGTGTTGTGGCATAAATCAGACCAGGTTGAAATTTATCGGAGTAATTATGCTAATTGCCCCTGGGAACCAGGAAGTGAGAATGAGTTTAATTGCAGGTTGTGTTCCAAGGGATTGAGTCCCTCTTTGTCCCAACTTTGTGCAATCGAATCTGAAACAAAACAGACCGCTTCTACAGCACGTTAACTGTGTTAACAAATTAGAAAAATAGCGGCGTTAGGTGTCACAAAGATTGATTGATTATCTCATTAAATCACTGAATATGCAATCAATTAGAATAATTAATTTTTTTTATAAATTATCAGCATTTAACAAGTCCGATTGGCTGTGCAAGTCGATGCAAGTCTATGGAATTTTTTTTTTCTTTAATCTTGTGCTTTGTGTAATAAATTAATTCTAATTGGAAAGTAGAGTGTTTGTAACAAGATATTTAAGAATGATACTAATAACGACATTGCACGACGGCGGCGATTGCCGATATGCCGAGGAATGAGATCATTAGCAATAAATATGCATTTAATAGGAATCACGAATGAAAGCAGGTCTTGCCTGGTCGTATCTATTACTGCATTTCATCGAAGACACGTAACTGAATAAGGCTGATTGAAGCAGGTTCGAAAGTACTTGTGTCGACTTATGCCGGGAAGTCAATTGAATTCGAGGAGTCGTAGTAGATAAGGGGTATTTCAATCTTGATAGTGTTTGTGGAAGTATGCGATGACATCGTGTTCTATCTTTGCTTGATTTTGTGGAAGTTTCTTGTTAGGATCCAATTAGAGATGATTGTGTGGATGACATCAGGACTATTACTGTCATGTTTGTTGAGATTTTGTTGTCTGTTTTTGCGGATGTATGCATTCATCTTTAGAAAAGTCAAACAAAAATGATATCTTTTAGCAAACCTAATGACCTGGAATCTTTGGTCTCATATTCTGAGCAACAAATAACAAACTCACTTCTCCTCTCAACCGAAATACATCAGTATCTATGGCAAAAAAACAAACAAATCCACCACTCAACAAATAGTATCAGAAATCACTATAGCGTTCATTGTTTTTCCAAAAAAACAACATTTCCCATCAATCTCCTCTAAACGTATCTCATTCTCGGGTATCCATCATAAATGACCTTCCTGACTGTAAACATCCTCTTACACATATTTATAAGACATTTCTCCATCACTCACAATCATCCAACACACACGATGCGTTCCATTTATCTCTCTCTCTCTCTCTCTCTCTCTACATCCAATAACATGTATCTCTTACATAACATCTGGTCAGGCCATCTAATTGTTCACTCTCACTGTCACTGTGTGTATCTTGTGTGCCAAACGTCCGTCCAACATCCAGTCAATCATCGATAGCTGACACTTACTAAAAGCCCAAACCGCATCTCATCGTCTGAAAAGCAATTTTCCCCTCTTCGAAACATCAGCATAGCATGTGCACAAGGTATAATACCTCTCTCAAGTTGATTGACTTCAATGTTAGAACAACAAAATAGCAAAACACAAAAAAGTACCTCATACGAGAGGATACGTGACCTTGTCAATGGATTTTCGGATTAGAATTAGCAAAATTTACGTTCACCTGCATTATACAAACACGCACGGAGGTTGCAATTATTTTTCGATGCGAGGTGAACTGTCAATTGATGAAGAACTGTCAATTGACGAAAAGTGTTTGCACGATCAATATCGCTGTTTACACTTGTCCAATCAATTATTCTCTAACCTTGGCTGGTAATAGAAGTATCTAAGGGCACTTGTCGTGCGTGTGAAACGAAAATTTCCATAAAAAATTGTTCTCAACATAATTTCAATTGAATTGACAGTTATTTTTTTTTTTTGTCAAACATGTTCTGTTGGAATCTTACACGATTGCTCAATCAAGGTACCAAGTATCTGTTGTGTCTAAGTTGCGTTTAAACCGATGGGATAGCGATCAAAGTCCATTCTATGCGGCGCGACTAATTTGTTTATGATTTTCAATGGACTACCCAGCTGATGAGTTATGTGGTATCTCTCTGTCGCCACCTTTTTGCGCAGATTGAAGTGGAAATGTCAATTATGTCAAAAAGACAGCAACTAACGAGAAACTCTAGACTGGCGCCGCGGTTAGGAACATAAGTGCGTTGGCTGTCTTCCCCTCAAAATTGTCAATTTCACGCAATGGACAGGGTAATTAACTTTTTTTTTTGTTTTTGTCATATTGTTGGACATTGCTATGGCAATGGACATTTTAGCTACGCGGATTTTGTTTTTTTGTTGCATAATAATATACTTCAGCAGCACCTGGGGACCGGTTAAAGTGATTTAGAGGAAATTACACAGAAGAGAGAGAGAAAGGTCATGCAGAAAAGGTCCGGGTTTATATTGTCATCGGGGTCAACATGGTAATAAAATTATATTTTGTACCCAATTTAGATACAAAGATGAAGATAAGAGAAGACACATAATTGCTGTGAAGTGTGGGTTTTTTTCCCGACTAGGCACAATGGGGTTGGATTTACAAGTCATTGTCAGGTTTTTTCCTTACACATTAGCTTATGAAGTACCTAAAGGATTCGTTTTTTGTTTGTTTTTAGTCGTGTTGACTGTAATATACTGAAGTTCATTGAGTCCAGTTTTCATTTGAGACTCAGATGCTCTAGTAGTAGGAATCCAGGCTAATTGGTGTACCTGTTGGTCTTGAAGTGAACTGAAGCAATGCTAGCAAGCTTCTGTCGACATCCTAGAACTAAATGTTGACAACTATTGGAGGTAGACGTCGTACTTCAGAGTCAATATCTTGAATTATTGATTCGAAGTTTACTCATCCTAGAAAACCATTGTTTCTTCAGCTTGGTAAAGCACAATGGTTCGTGGAAGACAAATCTGGTCAATGACTAGGAAAACAGAGCACATATTCGGATCATTCAAGTAAAAAAATCTCCTTCGAATATGTTTTTTTGTTACTTGCAAACGTTTTCAACCTTTTCAAACCTTCTATATTTATAGCACAACATCGTAGCAATTGCTATAAACAAAAACAAAAAAAAACCCTTGACTTGTTGAATTACTTCAACAAGTGAGCCTTATGTAATAAGTTAGAGAACTAGCAACAACTCTTGTTATTTCCAGTTACAGATACGGTGGCTCTTTCAAACTTCCCACTTCGTGAAGAACTCAAAAAAAGTTGTTGTAGTATTTCAATCTCACTTGTTTAACAAGAACTTGTTATATTGTGTTATAGGCTCCAAAACTACCATAGTTACAAGGAATTTTTCAAAGTAGAGACGTTCTAGTAGATAGTGTCCGAAAAAATGAAATGATGTCAAAGGTATTCAGGCTCTTCTTATGCCACATTTATTCAGTGGCGAACATTGTCAACCCATATGACGTTTTGCACTGCTTCCTTAGACCAAGAAATGGCTGAGAAGTTCCAAGTCAAGAGAATAAGCCAGCTAAACGACTCCTTGCTGAAAACAAGTTGACTTTCAAGCAGAAAGACGTCCTTAGACTCCATTCAGTCATTAAAACTATTTAAGGCATCGCAGAGCAACCGCACAACTAAAGCGTGACTTCACTACGAAGGACTGTCGGTCTCATTAAATACAGTGGCCTTTCACGAAACACATAATTTTTGAAAGTTAAAATCCATTCACCGCTTAGTCAATAGATCATTCAACACAACAAGGTTTCACACATCTCAAAGGAAAAAACATTTAAAGTCCATTACTAGCATTCATAACATTTCCACATATCTCTCATTGCGGCTGCACCACCAAAACCAATCCAAGTGCACCACCGTTTCGCTCGGTAAAAATGTCAACTATCCATTTTCTATGCGTTCGTTAATAATTCCATACCGACACACATCCATACATATGTAGATATACACTGCCACAAACAGTAGCCTGCATGCGGATAGGAAAAGTGGGCAAACCTCTCTGCCGAATCATTAACGCGCGTCGAACTAAATTGCGAACAGCATGCAACATGGCACTTTGCTCCATCTAGCGCCGCTACCAGAGTGCAATGTGTATGCGGCATTCGTGTACACTTAGTTAGGCACATGGTCCATAAATCCTGGAACCAGCATTTGGCTAAGCGAGCGGCAAAGTTAAGAACTACTAAAAAACAAAATGTTTGTTAGCTGACGCGACTGCTGCTACTGGTGGCAACGTGGTGTGGTGGTTTGTATATGGTATGCCGCAGGAGTGCGAGGTTAGACGTCATTTATTTATTTTTTACTTTTCACTTGTTTTGTATTTGTTTAGAGTAAATTAAAAGCCGCCGCGGAAATATGGTGTTGATGAAGCGTTAAATTATCATAGTTTGCACATTTCTGTTTGTCTACCCCTGGCGAGGCGGTTCGCCATTTTTGTTGCCTTCAAAGTCTGAGCTTAAATTACAGTGTACACTTAATTATCCTCGATGATTAGATATTCAATTCATTATTTGTCTATGCAATTTTCTATAGCGACAAGTGGACACTGACACAGGAGTGGAGCAGATATAATGATGCCTTATGAGTGGTGTGTTGTATCGAGATACAATTGAAAATTGAGAGTGTTGAAGCTTAGTGCTCGCAAAATGACATAATTACAAGTCGCATAACGTCATTCTCGTGTCAAATAAGTATTTTCTCTTTGATTAATTATCGGGTTGGATGTAGTACTTAGCGTTTAAAATTGCAGACAACGTAGCGTAGCGTGTCATACAAAAAGGTGGGGGAGGCTGTCGGGGCGACATAACGAAAATTTAATTCTCTTGTTTGTTATTCAATATCGTTGGAGTATTTATTTCACTAATTGATGATGGAATATGCCTTGGCATTGGCATTGAAAAAATCTTGTTGGATTTAGAGATGATGTATTGATTTGGGCATTAGCATAGGATTAGTGTGATATTGATTGGTATAGGAGTTCCGGGAATGACAATGCATTTTGAAAAATAGATTTTGCTTTAAATGTCACACAAATGGGTCTCACTATCAAGCATCTTACTTAGTGTCCTTTGTAAAGTCCCACCAATTATCGCATAATTCACAATAAGTACCTCTGTTTGTTTTCATAGTTCTCATCAACAATGCTGTGTACATTTCATGCGTCATAAAATTTCCAAGTGCATGACTTTAATTCGCCAGTCAAACAATATCTCTGGCATCCCAGCTCAACGTATCCCTCTGTATACAACGTATACACACTCGACTCAGCCCTGAAGCACCGAGAATCAACATCTCAACATTGCATAATGGCAAACAATTCCTCATGTGCATCCAGCACTTGCACGTTCAAGAACATAGCTAAGTTCATTATCCCACATTCATAGCATTCACAATAACAGTGCAAAAGAAAAGTTCTCACTCGTCCTCCGTACCGTTCACCACAGGTTTGTAGTCATGTCGGGTGGCTATAACATCACATAACACAAGCCCGACCAGATGCAGTACACAACTTTAATTCCATTCAAATGTCACACTTGATGTGAATTTGTGGTATTTTAGTCGCACGAGCAGCTACAAATGTACGAGTATCGCAAAGGCACTTACCTGCCTTAAGGTTTCCACAATACATGAGGGAATTGCTATAAATATCGCACGAAGTAGAGCGAGAGATGAAAAGAAAACCAACAGCCTCTGGTCCAATGTCAATGTCAAGTAGATCTCACCAGAATATGGCCCCTCGGGGATGGGAAGTGCCTCGGTAACTGACAATTGTTCACATTTGAATATGTCGACAAGTAAAGAAACGAACAAAAAATCAATAAAGTAAACAAAGTCACATACCTTTTGTGTAAGCAGCAGCAGGGCAGGGCGGGCGCTTAGTTAGTTCCAGAAATGCAATATCCGAAGTGTGTGTACTCAATGCTATTTGACTCTCTGTGCCTAGGTGTATCTTTGGCCAGTTTCGATAGCTTTGTTTGTAATATGATTTCATGGCATTGAATTTGAAAGTCACCAGAGGACAGAGTCACAAAATTGAATAAGATATACCGCGAGTATCTACTATTATGACTCAGCGATACAATTTCAGGTACACCATCAATGGCAATGAAGCAAATCGAGTATCTGTGTATCTATTATATGCATGTCTTTGGCGGGGCGATAAATAATTGCTTCTCGTGAACACTGGAAGTGTTTTACATTATACAAAACGGCTCGTGCATCAATCTTTTAACACCGAAATGAGGTAAACCCCTTCAACGTTATTATTATTATTACTTTTTTTTTGAAAAGTCATTGAATTATCTTCGCTTATGTTTCGTGTTTTTTGTCAGACTGTCTTCTGATTAACTCAGAAGTATTGCGTTCAAGGTTAAGTTTATCGTGGATTAGTGGAAGAATAATATTTTTTAATTGACTATCGATGAATGGAATTATTGATATGGCATTACATACGATTGTGTGTGTGCTTCAATAAAAAAAAAAAAAAGAGGTTTGAAGTGATTTTTAGGTTCTTCGAAGATCGTGATGACATCATTTGCATTTTGTTCGTGGTTAAGTAACGAAAATGAGGGTAGATGGAATAAACAATGTCTAATTTTTGTCTAGTTCATAGTTTGAGGCTAAAATAGTGGAGGGTACTGAGAGAATTTACTTAATAGATACTTCTGAATGGTGGTAGGGGAACTAGTTCTGTCTTTCCTTAGATATTTCTGTAACTTACACAATGTACTTTCAACTAAATCTAATTTAATTATATATAACAGCTGACATGAGGGGGAAGATTTGGTTGGTAGTGAGGCTTATAGGAACGAAATGAGTACAGTCAGACTGGATAAGATTTCAGCGAAACTTATGAATGTTTTGCCGTTCCTTACGACGTTCTGTAAGTACTAAAGAAAAATCACCATTTCATGATCAGTCTTGTCAAGAAATATGCATTCGATTGGTTGGAAGATACATACAGCATTCGTCCCTTCGATTTGCATCATTCTACGTGCATTTGACAGAGCCGTTTGATTCTAATATTTTTCTTAACTCAGGGCTGCCATAATACTGCGGCAAAAGCCTTTTAATCTCCAAAAAAATTCGATCGAAATTGCCACAGATCTCTCACAGATGGAATCAGACCACGGAAATATTCCAGCTAATTGTAAAGCATATGAGTTAGCTAAGGAAGGTGTAGACCGAAGCCTCACGGTAAATAAGACAGAATATTCAAAACCTAGTCGATAAAATCCCAATCGGATACCAATTAATAATACATACGGATACAATAAGACAAAAACTACCAAGATAATTAGGGGCCTTAACGAATTTGTAAAAACGAGGAAGAGGAGGAAACCACGAGACATCTTGTATGTAGCTGTCCTATCCATATCGATTTTGAGAAGGAAAGCGAACCACATTTCCATATCATGTAGGTCTCGGGTGCTGGTGTCATAGTGATATCAGTATAGACACATCATTTGGTCTAAGTGTGTCCCTGCTGAGTGGGAACAACCATCTGACCTTACCCAACGTCTTTATTGACCAAACACTGCAACTAACTGACTTATCACCTCGCATCTGAGGGCTAATATGTATCCCCAAAATAGGGACGGTTTTAATGAACAAAATTCTTTATAAAAGATACCTCTTTTTGACTAGTATAGTGCCCAGCGCTTGAAGGGTTTCTATACTTTTCAGGTCTTGGTCTAGAATTGGTCTTTTGGATTGACTAACCCTTGGCAAACTGTCCTACTGAATTCCGTTACGGTCATTGCAAACAACTTGCCTTGATGCTAAAAATTTCAATCAAAATGATCAAAGATAAGTTGTCAAATTATTAAGATGAATCCTCTTGCTGTAGGAGCTTTAAATTCTACAAATAATACAATATCTCATCTGCACAATGGTCATAGCCTTGAGATTTCAACTATGGCTTGAAGATACTATGTAAAAATAGATGAAATGAGTCACTCTACGCAGTGGTGCCATAAGACTCATACCTCAATGACTAATAGATAATGTCAATTTTACCAACATATCATAGTGTGAATATCTCCGTATATGCTTGTAATCCAAGGTTCAATCACCCACTTCCCGGAAAGGCGACAATCCCACCCCCAATGGAACTTCGAACGCCACCAACGCCTTAATCTGCCAACCACTCAATCAACACTTTCATTTTCAATGCCAATCGTAATGTGATACCCGCAATTACACTCAGCATTCTGTTGTATTAATTTCAACAGTCAATTATGTCGAAATTTTTGACATCTACAGAGGAGGTGTGGATTTTGTCGGCTCCATCGGCTTCATCGGCTCTCCCCGTTCAAAGTTGAAACTCCCAATTTATCGGCGTAAATGTTTTGCGTGTCTAAGGCGCGATATTATTGACACCTGCCGTAATCGCAGACTTACACATTCTTTACGCCATCGAGATGTCAGTCCAAAATAAAAGAAGAAAAAAATACCCAAACCGAACAGTTGCGGGCCATAAATCAACCGCCAATGGGTAACTCTCAACAAATCAAACGTCAAACTTGGGCGAAAACAATGACTTATCGGTTCAATTCCTCCATGAAGGCGCCGAAAAAGTCAAAAACTTGCAAGAAAATTGAATATTCCCTTGTGGAACACTAGTCCCCGAGAGTTTTTATTTTATTTAATTTTTTTTTTATTATTTTGGCGGGAGGGAAGGTCATAAATAATATTCGAAACGCGATATGACTGACTATGATGGTGAGGGTGACGACGCGTCTTAGTCCAAACTGAATTTGAAGCCTTACGCCTCAGAGAATTCAATTATGCAATTTTGGCGCAATTTATCAAAAGTCTATGTGTGTGGTATGACATGGAGACACTTAGATACATTTACGAACGAATAAAAGTATCTTCTGCCGCTTGTTTGCTTCGTAGTCGTCAACAAACAGAGTTCCTAGATACTCACTCATAAATGCAAAAACAATTTGTCATCGTCAGATACTTTTGTATTGTTTTTTTTTTTTTTTTTTTTGAATGAATCCATAGTAGCTCCTTCGATTCAGTTACCAGCTGCATATGTACGTATGGAAGCACACTTTTGTCGTGAGTCGTGATTGTGGATATGAAATATGCCAAACAGAAGGCACATTCGGGATGCTGTTGAAGATTTCAGTGAGTGGGGGAGAATAATTTAAATCCGATGGATTTAGTGACAAAGTAGGGGACGCATGTACATACGTATGTATGGTGATTCGTCATCGAAACTGCTACAAGTGAATGGATTTACTGAGTGTCATGTGATTAAGTGGATGACAAGGAGTCATCATGAGATCTCTATAGCAAGGACAGCGTAGGTTAGTGGGTCATCAAGAGCAGAAATCCATATTGTAATATTTGTTAGTCGATAATTATTATGTAAATCTAGCCAGATGCCCTGAAGGCTATTTATCGAATTCGATATCAATATGCAGAGTGTATCTTAGCGATGCTGTCTCAGTTGTTTTCTATTATGTGGACAAGTCCTGGGGAGAAGGAATCGTTGGTACTGCGTTGTGTGAACATCGCTACTAACTTACTGAGGCGTTCCTGTTGTCTATTGTTCTTAATGGGCACCCGCCAATTTTGTGCGATATTTCTTCTAGTGTGAACTACGCTGGGAAGCCACTGTAGAAATAGAGGGCTGGTTGTCAAGTGAAGAGTCTTACACCAAACAGTTGTGAACTCTATTGTCTGCGTTACGATGGATAGGAGGGACAAAAGTTATAAGATTTGAGCGAAATGGTTTTGAATAGAAATTGGTTGTCTTTCATTGGTATCTTCGTCCCCACTTCACACTAAAAGGAAGTAGTTTCTGTTACAAACCCAATCTCTTCCTCTCATGATACGAAATTCCATTAAAAGGTGGGATTTCCGGTTGTCAATTCACAAACATTTATCTTGAGACAACAACGAAACGCTCCTACCTAATCCGATCCAACAACACTAGTATTATCAATTCAATTACCACTAATCTCCTTTCCAACCCACTGAACCAGCAAATACTGTCTTCACAAATCGTGCAACTAATCGCTATAATGTTGCGAAAATCTCAACACCTTTTCGCCGTTCGATGGTGATTATCCTGTCCCCGCGAAACAAACAATTAATTAGTCGTTAATTCCTCTTGCCTCCTTTTATTCGGCTAAAATTTTATCAGCTCTGATGCACACCCATTCGCACATAATTCAATAAATGTCAAACATTTGACAGCTAACACATACTGCTAAATAGGCTCGATACCGAATGATGACAAATGACACACAGTTCTGCACAGGCACAGGGCGGGATGGAAGCATTTTCTGTTTCACTCGCTGCATGTCACTAATGACAGCGTGCAACCGGCTGTACTTACTGCGGAATGTTGCAAATGGAATTCCAATGATACAGTAATTGGAAAAAATCCATTTATGAGTATGTATAAGTGCATAGATATACATTTATCTAATCTCAGTACATCGATCGAGCAAAAACCAATTACTACTTGTTTACCTCCCATTTTAATTGCAATTAATAATAATCGCATGTCGTTCGAAAGCCGCGGCGGAATCCCACCAGATTAGAGGCCGATGTACAGCATAGAAACCACCACTACCATCACCATCTACATTGCCATCGCCAGCGGCAATCAATAGAATATCGGTTACATAATGATTGCATGTGTAAATGACCTCAAAAGCGAAAAAGTATTGAAAACAGAGGCGCCAGTCGTACAATACCTTATGGCTAACAATGATCGCTTGATCTGGCCAAAAATGGTAGCACGCACAATCGAATTGGTGAATGCATATGAGGCTAAGAGCCACCAGCCACCAGCCGCCGTTAGCTACTGTCAAATTGTTTAAATGTTCAATTGGTTTGGTTTAGAGGAAAGCAACACAGACCTTCGAGCTTGGCGTCGCACAACGTCGTCGTCGTCGGTCGGTGCAAATGACATGCCAACGCCAGCATGATGCTTGTTTTACTTATTTTTTTTATCGAATTTAAATCCGACTTCATTATGGAAGCTGAATTTTCGCAGAACATGGAAATGGCGTGCAACGTTCGAGGCATACACGAAAGAGTTGCACTTAAGGAAATGACATTATACTCACATATGGTATGTGGTGTGCAACACTAATGAAATTGTTGCAGGTCTTAAGGGTTCGGTTGTTGTAATTTGACATGCAATCCATTACTCAATTATGTTGGCACCAAAGGCGGTACCTTACACATAATTGAATGCAATACAATGCAACAACTTCCTTATGCCGCAATGTTGCAGTGGCACGAAATTTGTTTATAAGGTTCATGAAGGGATTAAATGGTACTCAGATACTTATTTGTATTCTTATTTAAGAGATCTATGAAGTAGGGGTAGAAATATGGACCCTGGACGTGAAATTGTTCCTACAGATACTCTGCAGTTACGTGAGATAGCATGTGCCTTTCCTTGAAACGTTTTTGTAAAGAAATCGGTGAGACGTTGGAACCTATTTTTTCGACAATGGATGAACCATCTGGCGCGCCATCCTGCATGAACCAGAGGTCGTCCGAATTCATGTCCTCAATATCAGTAAAAAAAAAAAGTCGGGTAACATTGCTCTGTAACGCTCACCGTTGACCGGAACCTTGTTCCCAGCCACATTTTCAAAGAAAAATGGTACAATACCAAACTACCACTCCACAATCCGCACCAAACTGTCACTCTTTGTGGATGCATCGGCTTCTCGCCAATAACGTGCGGGCTTTCCGAGCCCTAAATGCGGCAATTTTGTTTGTTAACGTAGCCGCCGAGATGAAAATGCGTCTCGTCAGAAAAGATTAAGGCACAAACTGCGAAGCGATAACAAAGCGCATGGTCGTGTGCCTTCAGTTGCTGAGTCAATTGGACCTTGTAAGCGAATAATCCGAGATCTTTGTGCAGAATGCTCGTCAGGCTAGTGCGTGAAAAGTTGAGCTGTTGAGATCGATGGCGGCTTGACGTTCGTGAATTGAGTCTCACACTCAGCTACAGCAGCCACATTCTCATCTGTACGCACCGTACGACGACGGGGACCATACAACCCAAACCATTTCGTTCCGCGGAGGTATGATACTGACTTTCTGGCAAGATTTCGAGCGGGAATCAGCTGTCAATGTCAAAATAGCCTATGATGTTAAAAGAAACCACTAGATGGCCCACCCTTTATATGCATTAGAGTCATCGGAATACGTTTAAAGCGTGTAATCCTCTTACAAATTTATTCGTATCTAAAAGCCATGTTTGGAAAATAACTTATGCACATACTCACATCCTCATTTCCCAACTTTAACGATAAATTTGAATAAAACAACTTTTTTTGTACTCTACCCATCAACAGATCATACAAATCCAACTTCTCTTACACAATTACCCGTCAATTTTTAACATCAAAGAGCTTCCGTGTAACCTTTGTATACCAAATTTAGCACCAATTTCAGTATATAACAATAAAAAATGAATTTCCATCCCATTAATATATAAAAGTCCATAAAATAAATCTCCGAACTCAAGCTGTCGATAAAATGCACTCACATTTCACCGCGTACGCCTTAAAAACTTCAAAAGGATATTACCTCAAATTGTAAACAATCCCTTGTATGCAATATTATTTATTATAAACAATTCTCACTCTTAACAATTCGAATAAAAAAAAATTTCATTTCTTTTCAGGTAAATTGTCTGTTTCCCCCTTTCATTGAACAAAAAAAAAAAAAAAAAACATCCAAGGTAAGATACATAGATTAAATAAAAAAGAAATAAAAAAAATCATAAGAACAGGCGAACTTTTTGATTAGCCCGGCCACCTTCGCGCACCTTCAGCTAGCGCCACAGTGTCGAATTTATGACTAAACTAATGTCTTATCTCAAAGAAATTCCTGAGATTCCAAAGTCATTATGAATTATAACCTCGTATTTCAAAGATACTTAAAAAATCAGATACTTTCACCCACCCACCTCCTGCTACACACCACTTGTGTCACAAACAGCTGAGTTGAGTACACTTTTTTTGTTCTGTTCTGTTGGATTGCAATGGTAGTAATTAGAATAAACGTTATATGCAAATAAAATTCCTTAAATTCCATAACAAAACAAACAAGACAATTGAAGGTGCTGCTGACGACTTGGAAACTAATAAATAAATTAAATTAGATACAGTATCTAACTTCTGATAAAAAACTCCCCCTTGAGTGTTATTATTTAAACGCAACACAACATTGTTGTTTGTATCTTTTCTTTACTATTTGCATGGCGAGTGTGATAAGATACTTTATTGTTTAAAAAAAAACCAAAAAAAAGAAAATATTTATGACCTTGATGTATAAATTTTTGTTTTTATGCCGAGAACGCTGATAGTAGATGATAAAATTTGGGTCATCAAATTTCGGAGGAGTGAGAAGATGTGTTGGGTTTTTTTTGGTATTATTTAGTATTTGTTGCTGTTTATGAGAGTAAAAGTGAAAAAGATTGCAAAAACAGAAAACAGACAAAAAAAAATATTTAAATATTTAACGAGGTGGGTAATTTCTATTTTTGTCATCACTTTAGGGTAATCGTTCTTTTTGTTGAATGAAATTATGAGCAAATATTTATATTTGACACCAAGAACACTTTCAATGCTATGATGCGATGTCAAGGACGTGAGTAGGTGTCATTTTTTTTTTGGGAGCACAGACAGATTTGCATTGATTGCTGTGTCGTGAATGTTAAGGTAGTGGGACTGGTTCTGTTTCTTGTAGATTCCTCCATAGCGACGTCGGGAATATTTTTAGAAAATTTATGCCTCGAATATATCTTTCAATTTCTATGATTTATCAGTAATGTTATAGCTGCATGTTTCTGAATGTCTAATGGAATACATTTTATATACCAAAACCACAAATTCTTGCAAAAAGCTGCAGAGTTTTCGAGTCTTCAGGTGCTATGGTATAAAGTATGACATATGCCATATAAATATGACTAATGGCTTCGTCGTTTAATTTTTGATCATATATACATATGACAAAGAGGAATTTGTCTGTCACACTTGTGTGGCTATTTACGATATACAAAATATGACCATTGTGGAAATGCGTCAAATTATATGGCTAACACATCACACCTACCTAATGCGAGTATATATTTTGCTCATACTATTTTGCGAATCGGGTTTTTCCTGTAATTCTTTGCGTACAAAGTATAATTCATTTGAGAGGATCATACTATCCAATGTACATAGTTCTTTCACCGTCAGAATTGTATTTGATTCTCGAGAGATGACTTCGATTTGACTCTTGGTCTTATTACTCCAATTAATTGAAAACCAAAGCCCTATTCCTTCTAAAGCAGTATTAACATGCGAAGGTTTAAAGGTATTTTTATTTGAAGAAGGGATACGTTGTGCCTTCTACTATCACCATGGAGAGGTATGTTCACTGATTAGAATTAATCTTGCATTTTTGAGAATCTTACGGTGTTCTGTAATCCAGTTTCCTTTAAGAATCTGAGGATGAGACGGTATTCGCTGAAATATTTAAATCTTTTTTTTGAGTCAATGACACAGAATTTTTCAACATGCTCTGGGATTTCACTGGACTCATTGGAGAATATGCAGAGGCATTCTTCAGCTTAATCTAGTTTCTTGGTTAGAATCACTCTTAAACCTATAATACATCGCTCACTCATGCTAGCTTGTCTATCTGACACTATTGCTATCAGCGAGGGTTCAATTTAGATTGATTTTGAGCCAGCATTCTATGGCGTATTTTACCCTGAAGATGCTAGTACTCTTGCCCATGGCTGCGGAATATTTAGTGCTAAGCCTGGCTTAAATGCTCCTGTTCCAGTTCCCTTACAAATTCTTAACCCATCAGTGAAATACTTTATTATGTGATTGCTCGGAGGATAGATTGTGGATTCACACTCTTATCGTTGCTAAGTTCGATGTACAACAAAATTTATTTTGAAAATTGACCCTGTTAATTATTTTGACCCTAGAAATGACAAGGAGTGATAATTTTTTGAGTAGTGCATCAAATTGCTTCCATTTAATACATTTTCTCTTCATATTCCTTCTGTGGCCCTTTTTTGAATTGTTTCGCCGGAAAATTGCATTTGACCACAAGTTGCAAAGAATTCAGTTCCAATAGTACCTCAAACCAGGCGAGCCCCAGTAGTGTAAAACCATGCCAAGGTTCACACTTTATTAAGTATTTCTCCCGTTTTGGCCAAATTAGTTCATTTTGATCATGCAATCGCTCCACATGTCACCTGTCTCTAACTACATAAACAGGATTTGTCAGCTAGACTCCGGCTTATCATAAGAGTTCGGGTGATTTTCTTTGTTGTCTTTTCTGTGTCTATCGATTAATGGTAGCTATGAGATATCTGTCAACTGATGACAGCTTCAGAACGCTCTCCTATTTGTTCCGTATTTCTCGACCATCCATCACCAAAATTGTCCGTGAGACATGTGAGGCAATTTTCCAATCATTGAAAGATGGACAATTGAAAGTAGTTTCAACTTGTTTTCATTTATTTTCAATCAGTTTTTCATTTAATTCTGTTGTCGAATCAATTACGTTATATGGCAAACAGATGCCATTAAAAGAAACGATTCTTAAATCGCCATAAGGGACACAATGCCTTATAAGTGACACGAAAATGGTCCTATATTGTTCGAAGTGAGGACATTCTGTAATCTAATGAATGGTTGAACAGATCTTCGAGTGTAGCCTTAATGGCACAGTCTGGACTTTTGCTCTTTGCTTTTCAAGCATCATAAAACTTTTAATCAATTTTATACCATATGTCGAAGGATAGTGGTTTTCAACTACTGAATGTGCTGAATATGATGAATGAAATGGTTTAGTACTCCCAACGTCTGACAAAAATCTACCTTTGGACTCCTCTTTCCCGATTGATCTACAAATTATACTAGAGTACCGCCGAACCGTCTTTCTTTTTCTCATTTTTTTCATTTAACTTTCGACGAAAGGCTAAAATTAGACCCGAAAAATGTAATGTGTATTTGCTGTTTTTTTACGTACCTTCCCTGTGCGTCAAGACTCAAGACACGATTTATTTTGCTACTTAGATGCATTAAGATCCCATAAAATTGCATTTACTTTTTTTGTAAATTTTGATACCGATGCTACTTGGGTACTGTCTCTCTAGAGCTGATGGCTTAAGCTAGGCTTTCGTATCTTATTTTTTTAGAACCTTGACGCAGGAAAAGTAGACTTATAGTGCTGAAAGATTACCCTAAGTGATATTCAAATGTCGATTGAGTTTGCTTTGGTATACATTTGTTACTTCAGATTGTGCGAGTGAGTTTCTAATAATAGATCAAAGTTTCCTTGTAATGAAGGACTATGATGGATATCAAGCTATGTCCTGTCAGTCTGTCTGATGATAGTGTGTCCAATTTGTTTGTTTGTCCAGATTAGTCTTTGAAATTCTTTGGAGCGTCAATCATTGTGGCATCTTTACGAGTTCGTTAGAATTCAACTTTTCATGTTGATACTTGTCAAGTCAAATGTCAAGTGAATTGTCAGTGCCATTGTGAACTTGCACGAAAAATGTGATCAAAAGTGTTATTAAGCGAATTAAAAGTAAAATGTGATTTTAAAATAGTGAAAATTATTAGAGACTGTTGGTGTATTGTGAAAAAGTGAACAATTGTGCATACTTGGCAATTAGGTATACTCATCATAGAAGGACAATGTCACATATTGATGGAATATTCTACAATGATGGAGATTCATGCTCCTTACTTCCGAATCTCGGGTCCTTGTCATTGCTTCCAAGTTTGTCCAATTTTCAAGCTCATCTATCTCAAGCAGCAGTATTAAACTTTTCTTACCCAAAACGTTGTCCCAGATTCACGTTTTCTACACCCGGGTTGCCACAGATATCCCCGGTTGTAGTCGTTTTTCGTATGTTGAATGAATTAACCGAGTTAAGCAATTGCTAGACTTTCAATTTTCAAAACGCTTGCTTTGTTTTTGAATAGAATATAGAAGCCATTGGGACGCAAAATAGATTCATCGTATACCGTTTTGACATTAGAACAGCTCAATAAGTTTAGTCTTTCTTAGAAACTTCAAGATGAGTAGTATATCTAGGGATAAAGATCCTAGTGGATATTTCGATTGTGCAACGAATCAGTTCTCCACTGTTTCTCAAGATGCGATTCAGAGTCTCTTGTCTGTAAGTGCTTATTCGAATTTTCCTTGCTGTTGCCGATACAGTTTTCGGATTATCTTCAATTTAAATTTTCCTAGTGACGATGCTTTTCTTGGTTTTGACAATTCGTCTGTTTTTTGGTGTTAGATCTCGGCTCTCTTCTGCATTTCCTTTATTTTTCTCTATTCATTCATTCTCTCAGAACTCTCTTAAGATACCTTTTGTGCAATCAAAATTTGCACCATGCCAGGTAAAATCCCAAACTATTTCGAAGGAATAACTTAGTATGTGAACTGCTGCTTGATTGTGATGGGACTCCAACTGGAGTTGGGAGGTTTTCATGTTTACTTCCGTCGTGACCTGGTTTCTTTAGGCTCAATAGTTCTCCTAAACTTACCGGATAACCTAAAAGCAGTTTCTAAAATAGATGCACATGTACGAATATCACGATGAAATCCATGCACCAGCGGTGCACTCAATTTAATTTGAAATTCATTTAAACTGTCTCTATTGTTTCAACCGACTATTGTTCCACTAGGCTTTGAATACTCTCATTTGCACCCATTGTTAGTGCAGTGTTCAGAAACTTCTCATTCTTTTCCATTCCTTAGCCCTGATAACTTTTATCTTAATTTGAAATTTCCATCACGTTTCACCATTCATTATGTCTAACTATGTACGTCAAAGCGTTTGTCATCTCAATACAATTGTATCTCAGTCTTCATCTCAAAGCGCATAGACGGGAATTTCCATTCTGTTGCATAATAACAGCAAGTATATAGTATAATCGATCTTTGTTCCGATTCAAAGTATCTATCACTCTCCGGCTCTCTGCTATAACAATCGCATTCACATATTGCTTTCATTATAATTAAAAGTTTTTTTTCATTTTTTGTTGTTTTTGTTTTTCCTTCCTTTCATCCGAGATGAAAGCAAAATACCGGCACACATTCTATTAGATGCGGATGCGGCTTGTGGGGTGAGGAGAATCGCATTACTCTCGGTGAAAATGCATTCTAATGTGCTGTACCCTGCACTCTATTAATTTGTTTATTCCATTCGTTTTAGGTTTTTGTTCGATTTTTATTGGGAATTCCAATTAATTGTGGTTACAGCTAAACCCGATGTAAACGCGAGTGTACTTACATTTGCTAACCAACCGCCCAGCTAATTAGTGATGAAGTGCAACGTTTTAAGCTTTGGAGGTTGTTAAGGTCGGGAGGTTGTTGTTCAGAATGAAATATGTTTACAAGTGTGCAAATCTATTTGGATTTGTTATCATGTAATGAGTAATTTTTTTTGCAAATGAATTTGAGAACAACGTCATCGCAACCTGTTACATGGTTTGGTTCTGTAAGTGCGCACTTGACGAAATGACTCTATGCACTCGTATACCCAGATTTAGGATAAGTATCGGCCATATCCCATTTCTGCAATACTTCTCTTCTACTAAGGAAAGGTCCCGGCCGCGGATCTGTCCGTCCTAAACAATACGAAAGCTTAACCTTCAACTCACACTGATCCCAATCACACTGCTCCGTATGCCTTAGCAAGTATCTTGACACCGGGGCTTGGTTGATTTTTGAGAGTTTTTCGATTTTCTCCTTCATTTGCCCTTTTCACGAATCTAACCGATTATTACCGTGTTGTAGACTTCTAGACTACCACTAGTCCAACTTTAACTGATGCTACTGATTCTAGCCGTCTTCGGTTTTAGTTCGAATTGGAATCAGTGGTATGAGAGCTTGGTTAGTTGGTAAAATCCGAGGCATGTTTCGAAACACTCCAACAATTAATGATGTGAAATAGCTTAGAGTTCCTAGCGATAGATGATATTCCATTCGCTGATTCGAAATAGTGAGCCTTGAATATGTCAATTGATGTACCTGAATGGATTGACTACTCATCTGGTAAAATTTAATGTCTGGGTTGTAGGCTCCTTCAGACGGTGATGGTCCTTGGTCCTAGCCGTCTTCGGTTTTAGTTGGAATTGGAATCAGTGGCATGAGAGCTTGGTTAGTTGGTAAAATCCGAGGCATGTTTCGAAACTCTCCAACAATTAATGATGTGAAACAGCTTTTTAGAGTTCCTAGCGATAAATTATTCCATTCGCTGATTCAAAATAGTGAGCCTTGAATATGTCAACTGATGTACCTGAATGGATTGACTACTCATCCGGTAAAATTTTAAGTCTGGGTTGTAGGATCCTTCAGACGGTGATGGTCCTTTGTCAGTGCTTCTATGGAAGGGACTCGCTCACTTTTTGCCGGGTATGATTCCTATATTTAGAGGGTTTACATCACGACTATCTGGAGGCAATCTCAAACCAATAGACACAGTGAACTGCCTATTGCTCGTACTAGGCTCAAACTGTCACAAAGGCTTTACCTCTCCTTCTGATGTTACCTCGTCTTGAAACGACTGACTATTTGAAGGCCATAATCGGCTTCCTAGTACAAATTTGCTGACATTCTCTGCGGATGACTTCACTTCACGGCTTACAGAGCGAGCACTGGTAAAAGTGCCCAGCCCTGAGGTGTTCCATCTCAACGTCACTGTATCACTCTGTGGACAACGAACGTTACTGAATCGAGTATATTATTCTGTCCACCACTATGTATTTGGCTTTTCCCCTATCGATACTGGTACACAGGATTTGGAGGCATTGCTTCCTTAAAACAATAAGTTCTGGAATCATCGCTAACATGGTACGCCCACAAAGCACCGCTCCCTTCTGAAAAGCTGATAAGAACGACAAGATCCGACATTCCATCCCATCAGTTAACCATTCCTCTTGCAGTCAATCCAGCTTCAACGCTTCCCTGCCTAGATGAAGCGATTACCTCTTGGATTTGCATACCACATCAACTGCAAACGTTGTTTTGATTTCCCATTCACAACTGACTACATTGTCCTCGGCAAATCTCTCATCTAGATCTCGAGAACATAAAGTTCAAAGTTTCATTTCCTACTTTCCTATCGCAGTACCCCCATCGACCGGCAACGGAGAAAGGAAAGATCCACTTCGGCCAATACCACCGCACGCACGCCTCAAAGCCATTCATCATTTTCATCCCCATCCGCCAATGCTGGCCTCTCAGTAACACGATAAACAACCGAATTATCTAATATTTATCTTTTCCTCGAATATGACCTCCGGAACCCCCGTCTCTCTCACTCTCTCTAGGCCGTGGTTTGGGTCTCTCTGACTGTGGTATCCGTATCCGTGCGCTAAACATTGCATGGCCCAATAAATCTTTCTGTGCCCGGTTCTCTTCCTGGGCCAAAATCTGATTCGGTATTTTCTCGTTTGGCTTTCCCTTGGCGCTCCTTAACGTTTCTTTTGAAAATTTCCAACGGGGCGCAGCACTAGCAGCAGCACCAGCAACAGCAGCCTTAAAAGTCATAAACGTGACTTCCTTGACTTCCTTGACTCGACTCTCTCATGGTGGTGGGCTGCCGGTGGGGTACTGTGGCGCAACAAACATCCCAGCCATACGGTTTTTCTTCGTTTTCGTCTTCTTCGTCTGCCTGTCTGTCTTATCGTGGCAATATACTGCTATTAACCAACAACGGAGAATAACACACATACAACAAAGTGAAAATCCCCCCGAGGACCAAGATAAATCAGACGACGACGACGACTACGACGTCCACGATATGGCTATGGCCGTTTGGCACAATAGTAAAACAGAGGAGGAGGAGGTTGCACTGGTCAAGTTGGTAATACACCATAACTTGGCCTATGAGGGATATTGTATTACCACCGGCGCAGCACAGCTCTGAAATGGAACTGGAACTTGGGATAGTAAATCTGGTGCGGTGCCTGTGATAAAGACAAATGTAGGCCTACGCCGGAGATCCGAATAAACATCTCAAGAGGTACTAGGAGTACAATCGCAGCGTAGAATTGGTCAATTCGCATAAATCTGCGGGGATGTCTCCCATTTGGACGTGTTGCTCGTTCGGGTCTCTCTTCTGATTTACTTTGGGATGTCTAAGACGACGTGGCGGACGGAAACGTCTGAGGAGTGTGGATCGCTTTCGCGAGGTCTTGATT
This sequence comes from Xylota segnis, assembly GCA_963583995.1. Classification (NCBI taxonomy): domain Eukaryota; kingdom Metazoa; phylum Arthropoda; class Insecta; order Diptera; family Syrphidae; genus Xylota; species Xylota segnis. Next base: position 9,787,554 of record OY757238.1, on the reverse strand, counting down.
ATTCGGCGCAATAAATTGGAATGAATTTATTGTTAAATGGTTACAGTTAGCACGTTAATTTATTTGTGTGATCTTTTTTGGCTGTCCGCGCCATATACAAGTTCGTAATCCAAATAAATTGACGCAAAAGATTATTGGGCTATCGGGCCATAAAGTCGAAGTGCTGCTGCAGTCGAAAGTCGTCTGGGGCTGGGAAAGGATTTTGCCTCTGCATGTGCTGGGAATGCAGATGTGGTTGCGAATTGAGTGAGATTTCTCCGTCAATTTATGGGACATCCGTGGTGTGAAGAATGCGAAATGAAAGGCTTGGAGGTGATTAAGATTGGTCGACTTGGAGGTTTATCACTTCCCGAAATGGGGTGGTAAGGAGCTTTGGGATTAGTGTGTCATTACTTGGAGATTTAACTTGTTAGTGTTATGTCTTGTGCTGGTGTCCATTTTGGAGGTTTGAGCAGAATTCACGTTGGTAAGGACATGACTCTGAGGAGATCACTAGTTTATTCTTGCCTTACGGATGCTATTCCATCAAGGAGTGACTCTCTTAAGTCTATTTATTTCCGAGGCTGGCAAGATCTCATGGACATTACGTACGTGGTACTCAGAATAGGGTCACAGGACTGGTTTACATAGATACCTTTCTTAGCCTCCACACATTTACACAGTATCCAGCGAGAGTGCCTAGGTGTTGATAGTAAATATCTTCACAGAGTGAGAGTCCTGTCGATATGCCCAATCTAAACATCTCTTACCGCCTCCTAGATTATTGTATCGGTTTTCAGGAGGATACTTGTCGACTAAGAAAGCCTTTTTTTGGTTGAAATGTGGATTTTCACTGAGAGTCAAGGGGAATCGTGCTCCTTAAATTCAAAGGTCACTTTGGACAATATCCACCAATGATGTGTGCTAAACCACAGAGATATTGAAGCCAATTGCAAGGCTGATAAGCTAAGCAGACAGGGTGCCAAGTGCCTCCCAAAGCTGGAAGCTTTTAAGAATACCAATTGTAGGTGAAAAGATCTGGCCTAGCCTCGATATGGAACGTAGTCCCGTATTGATTGTGTTAGATAGATCAGCCATGTGAGACAAAGGAGTGAGAAGAAATATCATATGCACGAGCCCAACTCTACTCTAAGAAGACTAGTACTTTAATTAGGACTTATTCTCATAACCTAGCTAACCTAGGCTTTGTAAGACCTTACGTGCCTCCTACACTTGTCCAGACACCTGCTCTAGCCTAAACATAGATATCCACCCAAACGTTAACATCAGAGACTTCTGTCCAGGTGTACTCCACTGAACTATGAGGTACCGATGGCCATAAGCATAGCATGTTGGGAAAAACGTAACTTATATTGTCCGATGCTTTGGGATTTGAACATAGAAAGGGAATTAGGAGAAGAATTAGCTCACAAACTAAGGCTCTATAAAGATTGATTCATTAGAGCACAGGGCCTAGTTTCTCACTGTTCATTCCAGTGGCATTCAGAAACAAACGGTTAGCATGGATACCAACCGTACAACGTACCCTCATCTGTGTTCCAAACCAAATCCGATTTACCGATGAAAAGAATAACTTTAAATTCATAACACCAGATTCCATTTCATAATCCATTCTAGAACTCCGGCACCATTCACACCAGAATCCATCACATAACAAGAGGCTCCGCCTCGTAGCACGCAATCCACCTCTGATATCCGGAAAATAATAGCTTCCAGTCGAGCCCATAGAGCTCTATAACTCATTCTAATTTTCTCCATAAATTGCCCCGACCCCACTTAGTATGCAAAATGGAAAATTCAAAATTGAAACTAATGCGCTTTGTCCGGCCACCAGAGCCGCCGCCGCCGCCGCCGCCACTGCAAAAAGTGCATCCATTCCATGGGGGAAAGCGTTCGTTTGGCATTCGAAGAACCACCGGACAATTTGTAATCACATCACGTCGCTGCGCTCCATCTATTGAGCAATAAAAAAAATAGAATTCGTGTCAATCAATGTGTATGTGTGCTGAACCCACCCGACGAAAGAGCGCGCCAAACAAATGTCGCCCCCCAGCGCCCCAGTGACAACTATGTGCCTGCAGGATGCCAGGATGCATGTGTACCGTGTAATTGTCCAATTTCACATAAATAAATCCTAAAAGTTTCCCTGCGCTACGTGTGTAATATTCGTCCCGCCACAGCTGGGCGTTAACGCGAGCGAGCTCCTCCGGTCAAGCACGGAAAATCTCGTTCGCTCTGTCAGCACCCTCCGTAGGGGGTGGGTGGGAAAACAATCACACGAAAGTACTCCTCGTATTTTGTAGCGTGCTGAGCTTTTATGGTCCGCAGAGTCGTAAAAACACACAAAAAACCTGCCCAAGAGTGAAGACTGATTTTCCTCACCGAAGTGGTATATGATCCGGCGTACAGACACTGCCCGCCATCAGGCTCTGACCTCTCGGCAGAAATTAGAGGCCCATCCTGCTGTGCGTGTAATTCAATAAAACAACTTTTACGAACATCGGTGGTGATGGTGGTGGCTCTGGTGGGTGTGGGCTTGTGTGGGCTGAATGCTGCTGCCGGGTGGTCATGTTTTGGTGAAGGCAGTTTAATGAAGGTCACTCTCCTGATGGATTGCCCTGAGAGTAGGATGTGGAGGAGGATGTATGGTGTCCATGTGGACAGTGTCAGAAATGGGAGTAAATAAATTCTTAGTTAAGATATGTGATTACCGTTGGATGTGTTTGGGTATGGTCGAGGTGCAATGAATGTTTTATGAGGTGGTAGTTAAATGTTTAAGTGTTTTTTTTTCTCCTCCTCCCCCGGTCACAGGACTTAGCAGGGGAGAAAGTCCAGAGTCATCATATTTATTATACTTGGTATAGGTATTGGGCGAGTTCATCACGATGGAATGGGAAGAGCAACTTTTAAGTCAAAAGGTTAGTTAGATGGTTATTGCGAAGGTGGCTTACATGTACTATGTTTGGTATCCGGGAATAGAGCCGGTCTTTTTCATTAAATAAAAGGGTTGTCACAAAAACAAAAAAGGTTTAGATTGGCCAATAATCCACTTCAGGGATAATTGCCGAAGAGCGTCATTCTTAAATTAGAATCTGAAGGCATCATCTATAGCATAAAGTGTACACAAGATTGGGTTAGTTTTCGAAAACAAAAGAGTGGAGGGTTCTGTGGCTTTTCCATAATATTTGTTATACACTCTCAGTAAAAGTGGATGATCAAAGCTTACATAGAGGGCAGGGTAGTTAGCTTAATGATTATAAGGAGTCCAGCTTCCAAGTCTTCCCACTGACTATCCAGTATATCTCTCAGAATCTTCTATTATGCATACAAAGCCTCTTTTTCCAGATACATAACTGACAGTACCATGTCCCGAAGTGAGAAAAATACTCTATTTTTGAGTTCTGAACGCCTAGTAGTACGATTTCCTCCAGTTGGAATATTTGATCCTTTGACTGAATCTTACATATTTATGGACTTATGGGCCACTATAAAGTCTCCTCGCCGACTAGTATGGTCTCTGGAATTATGTAACTCCTCCTCAACTAATCTTTCCAAACACAAACTTTGTTTGTCGATAGTGTAGTGGGACTACCCCAAACCTACCCCAGACGTAATGAAACATTTTAGAAGCAACAGAATAGTAAACAAGAATACATTGTGCATACACATTGCTTTCGGCGTCGCACCACAGTGTGCACATTGTAGACTGGATCAAGTATCAAGTTCGTTGGCCCATTTCTGGTTCATGTGTTCTTCGACACTTTGTAACCCAAAAACTATTCGATGCAATTACGATCACTTTTGACTCAAATCGTGTTCTCACTTATGGCTTTTTATGGCTTTGCTACTAGTTAGCAAATATGATGGCAGATGTTATGTAAACCAGTCCTGGTTTAAATAAGAAAATTTAGTCAAGACTTTAAAGAGAAATTCAAGACTGCATCAAACTCCCCAATTTGCAGTTAAAAACCAAGGTATACCCCACTGATTCTAAAAAAAATAAAACAATATTGGGAATAGAATGCAGCCTTGTGGTAATCCACTTTAAATTTCAAGTACCTCGCTATGTAGCTTATAGTTGTAACGAGCTATGCTATGAAGAGGAGATCGTTATTCAGCGCACAGCTTAGTGACGATCCGCAGATCGTTGATGTGGTTGATGGAGAGACTTTCCATCTTTACTGGAAATTTTGGTCGTTGCTTTAGACACCTCTGTCTGACTTGGGTATATGTCGCTGCAGTGCTTATAGACCTTCACCTTTGCATATTTCGAATGATGGTTCCTTAGCTCTTGATGCTCTGAGATATCATTAAGTCTTTTAGCAAAATTCTAATACGATCCCAGGGAATGGCCTGCTAATTTCACGTTTTCACGACTATTGACACAATTACTCCGCGATCCTGAAGTGTGTTCGTCTTCGTGTTTTCTGCTTCTGCTTATTTGACAGATCTCAACATTACAAACATAAAGTACAAGTTGGTTCCGATAGGGTGCTGACTCAGTGCTTTTGATGAAACCTAAATATTTTCAAGACATTTCCCATCCAAATGAGTCTCCCATCACTCCAGAAGAGCACCATTCGGGATGCAATGCACGTGCCAACGTATTCACTGTGACAAATAGCTTCGCTTAACTTAATCACCTCTATCGTGCATCGCATCACATACCTTATCACGATCTCTGTGAAATAACTGCTTATCACTGTCAAGATTGTGTGTCTGTGTTCCACACCAGACTGAGTGTCTACCCCCGACGACATGACACGGCGACGACAAAATACATCTTCCCACCCCCAGGGCACAAGACAACGAGATTGTTACAGCCACTCTACCCCTTCGCCTCCTCGGCCGGGGCAGGGAATTGTAACACAAGTAATTAATTCCGTTCATCAATCATGATGCAATCTGTTGCATATCAATTGGGGGGCTCTGTTCCACAGAGCCGCGTTGCTGCACATACCGTGTGAGCGCGCCCTAACGATCGCCAGCGGAATTTCAATTTTATTCTCAAGCCGTCGTCCTGGTCGTCGTATGAAGTCGTAGGTTGCGTCTTAGTTAATTTTTCATCGCGCATTTGTATCGCGATATGTTTTCCTGACTACAACCCGATGATGGGTGACAAGATCATTGTGCACTGTGTATACGCAGTACGCACTGCGCCGTAGGGCGTCCGCACATTTGGTATTCCGTCAAAGGTGCAACTGTCAATCCACAGCACAGTACGGCACAGCACAACTATGTACTGACTGTTGTGTGTGCTTGGAATTATATGGAGCAATCAAGATTACATGGAGAGGGTATCTCTCTATCTGACGACAAATGGAATCACGGAAGCGTGCACAGCGGCCCACAATTGACATTCATGCATGTGGCAGTGGCAGCGGCAGCGGCATACGCGATGCGAATTTGTTGCATAAAAAGGCAGATTGAGGCGCAGATTGCTGATTGCAGCATTGGTGGCGGTACATTGACTGAGTGCTGGGTGGGTGGGTGCTTGCAATGAATGAACGGACGAGTGGGTGGGGGTTTGATAATCGCGCAACGATATCTTTTCCGTAATCAGCGCTACGGCTAATGGGTGGCATATAGTATCAGCCTCTGTGTGGCAGTGGCAGCGGTTGCGATGATATTGAAATTGGCGAGCTGTGCGGGTAATTGGGAAATTTTTTGCGCTGTCACATTTGGGTTACATGCTCATTTGGTTCATGAAAGCGGAAAAATGTAGGTTTATTGTCAGATGCAATGGAAACCTGGTGATGGGATGCTTTTTTGTGGGTTAATGGCTGACATACATTTGTGTTTACTATCGACGTGTGCACATCGGATTGAAAGGAGGCTGAATGAAGGTGGTGAAGCTTTTGTTATGGAAATTCTTTACTCAAATAATGTATGTGCTTATTGTGATTGATACAATAGTGGACGATGTCTATGAGTTTTGTGACTTGACTCGGTAACAGGCACTCTGATTAAGCTTACCTATACAAGGATCTATTAAGGAAAATAGTCGGGAAAGGCCTGTAAAGTTCGAAATGCGGTATCAAAAGCGAAAACGATACAACCATGTTCATTGTGGGCCTTAAATTTTGAGCTAAGAGGAAGAAATTTAATTTCAGGGAAATATGCCACCATCACTTCAGTATTTTACTTGAAATCGAAAAAAATCATTTAGACCAAATATTTAGATATTCAAATTATCTACAATTCACCCATACATTGCCTATAGCCACGCCCACTTTTTCGGCGCATTTTCGTGAAAGAAAACATTTTTTATGATATTTTACATGTCACATTCTCAAGCGTTCAAAGTATTGAAAGAAATTTTAAAAAATCCAGAATGCCACGCCCACTTTAGTAGGACTGATATAAAGGAAGAAGGACAGGCTATTATATCATCTGTTGGAGGTAGATTGTATCGTCTCTATGTGTTTATTATAATACTTTAGCAAAATTTTCAGAAATACCTCGGCCCGAGTAGGGACTAGTGAGGGATATCAGTAAAACTCTGGCAGTGTTTGTGTTAGAGTTTCATTTTCTTACAGTATTACTTAGACAGGGTTTACTCTATGGGGTTAAGGGGTGTAATGATTAGGTTCGGTATACAACAAGCTTTCGGCACAGCGAGAACTTCCCTATAGTCCGACTTTCCTAGGCCAAAGGTCTCAGCAGTCTTGCTTTCCTCGTACCTAAAACCCTCTGTTCCGCTTAAGACTGAAACTTTAAGCCATGATGAAGCATTTTTCGATCTTAAGGTCGAAAAATTGATTCTATTGTTGATGACGGTTTGGCATCTATTCGGAAAAATGGTAGGCTAAACGTTCACTTACTGGCTATTTAGTGCCACTCTCCTAGCCCAATGCAGCATAAGGCTTCCATCTGAGTTTCTCTAAGCTCGTGTTTGGCTGCCTCTAACACAAAACGCAGCGAGGGGCAGCTGGATTGGTAGATAGAAAATGGACGTCGGAATTTTTCTGCTCAACAAGAATAAAATGACTTGCATATCAAAGAGGACTAAATCAAGGAAGACATACTATGTCTTGCCTGGTTCTATGCAAAACTTGTGCAATTTCTCCTCGATGGATTCAAAATGATATCCCGTGCAAGTTCTTTCATCGTTAATTCTTCTGTTCTTATGAAATTGTAGATGTTGACAAGGATGTTAGCGCTAATTCATCAGGGATGTTATTCTTGCAATATAATTTATGAAGACGAAATAGGCTTAGGGGTGGATTACTTGACTTGAATTGCCTCTTCTTTAAATAGATACATAAGTTGATTTTTGAAGTAAAAAATTGGTATTTTAAAGTGATCCTACTGCGGCCAAATATTCTGTAAATTTGATTCGATCTAGCAATAGTGGTTAGAAAAACGTCCCATTTACTAATGGAGATATGAAGACATATATGTATGCATATGTATATTTACATATTTAAATGAAGTTAGTAAGCTTGAAGTCCACTCTTTGTGTATGACACATACTCGAATTTCCAAAAATTGAATACAATTGTCAATTCGGCATTTAAATGAAGACATATTTTTCCATTTGTCAGATGCAAATCAAGTACGCAGAATAACTAAACTTAATCACAGACAGTGAAAACGAGAAAAAAATCCCATCAATGTTTTTTTAAAATGAGGAGTAATAGCAAAATTATTGAACAAAATTGAGAACCTTGGCGCTGCTGATTGTTGTTGCTCTTCAATATTTAATTGAAAATCGATCAAAACCAATTTGGTATGTGCTACATGCAGTGTGGCAGTACCGCCGCCTTTAATGAATTACAAAAATAAAAACCGTGATGGGATAATTGCTGGCAACGAGTGTACAAACGAGTTTATTTCGAAATCAAAGTCATATTTCTCAATAATTTGTCAACCGAAATGGGTACCCAGTTTTTTGGGGGACAAACAATAGATAAATGGGCCATAGGGAGCACCAATTGATTAGATAAATAGATATTAATTGCGGATGGTATTTTAGAGGTTTCCTAGTTCACATGGATGAATAGTGATTTATGCTTCGAAGGGGGACCATCTTTTTTGGTATGTCAAAGTTGTGACACGTGTTGAAATTGAATTTAGTCAATACACTGTCGGATAAACTGTACCAAATGGATTTACTCGTACAAAGCATGACATTGTAACATTTCAAATCCCTGGTCAATGTCAATTAAAAAATGCAGTTTGACTGGCACTTCAACTAATTGGCAAATGACCAATACAAAATATTCCGCCATATGGTTGGATTGCATCCCATTCCTGGGAATTTCCTTCAGTCAAGCTTCTAATACGCGAAATTCTATAAAAATCTTCATAACGTGTTCACTGCAATCGTTTTATTACCCCCATCGTATAAATTCCTTAATTGCATTTGCATCACAGTAATGGCCATTTCATGGGGACCATAAATTTTCAATAACTCTGTGTTTGTTGCGATTTATGGTAAACAAAACTTAGTATTTGAAAATAATATTCGAAATTTTCGAAAAGATGTACAGAGGCATCTGTGTATCTTTACTTGTGCAACGCAATGTGTACAAACATTCCTATTTTGATGCAGATACAAACGCGAAAGAGATATCTCTTGTATGAATTCAGTGTCGGGTACAATTTGAGGTTATGTTGGCAAAGTTTTGTGTTCTTCATGGTGTGCCACAGTTGGTGGGTGGGTGGTGGTTCAGGGTTATGAAAATTTTCCGCGTTACAGCGAACACAACATTTCAAGTGCACTGCCAAGCCAAGTTGAACGGGCAGGTGGGGTAGCTGGGTGGCTAGGCTAGTAGTGTTGCTATACAGTCTATTGGATTGTGGAAATATGCTAGGTTGGGAAGGTCGAATTTGGGGGATTTATGGGAGACACACACGAAACAGAGTGTACGGAAATTGTATGAAGTCAAGTATGTGGAAGTGGTTCAAGGTTGTTTTGTGAATAACTATCCAGCTGGCCATCAATTGGAGGGAAAATGTGTGTGTTTTCGGATTGAGGTGGTCAAGCCATTGAATGCTGAAAAGGAATGGACTGTTAAGTCAGTCTATTATGATTCGAAAATGAATGAAAATTCAGCTGAAAAGCTCGACGTTATAGAAGAAACTCAGTCAATGCGTCCAGAGACCAGGCCTAGCACAGTGCTCTATATCAACCTTATGTTTAAAGCATGTACAGGGTGTGCCATCTTTTATGTCGGTATGTAATCATTGAATAACTTTGACATTTATCAACCGATTGACTTGAGTAGACATACCGAAATACAACACCGAAATAGTTGCGCTGTGCACTGAAAACAGTTGTTTAGTTGAGTTGACTCAACGTGCATATCGTCGAAAATACCGTGACCAACAAGCACCGTCTGACAACACTATATGTCGTTTGATGTCAAGTTTTATTGAGCACAGGACAGTGGGAAATCGTCGACTTCCCGTTCATTAACGCCCAAGCCTTCAAATGAACTGATTGAAGCGCAAAGAGAGAGTATTATTGAGATACCACATGTGTTGCCAGTGAAACTACCTTGCGGCGCATTTTTAAGGATGATTTGAATTTGTTTGCGTAGAAAATGCAACTGAGTTAAAGAATATTGCCGACAGGCAGTCCATGTGGCTGGAATATGGCCAACGAGTCACTGAACCTGATTTTTCGAAGCAAATTTTGATGACTGAGATAGTTAACGCTTTATCTACCTCGAAGTTGTGGCTGTCCATAGTGACGTTGACTGATGTCAGTTCGGTTGTTGAAAGCAAATATTTGGTTTTGTCTTTGTTAACCTTCAGATCATAGTGTCTAGTAATTTACTTAAAATCTGAGTTCACCTCATATTCCAGTCGGCCTAATGATTGACTGGTTCATGTCAAGAATTTTTGGAATTTTCGCTGTTGGAGTTATTTTTATCGTTGTGATGTTTAGTCCCTTTGTCCCGTATATTGTCTTTTCAAATTCCTAGATACGAATTCCTCGATTCGGCAAAATTATTAGATAAACAGCCCCTCGACAGATCCCTTTTGAAAAAGGTTTAAAGAGGAAAATGTTTCTTGCTGATGGAAAGTCAGTTAATTACTTCGTTCCTGACCTAACTTAACTCAAACTTACCTCGAGTCTGCTTACCAGCTTGGTTTGACTTTTCAGATTACATCCAGCTTTATACAAATTTCAACGCAATGAGGATCTTAACCAGGGAGCTCGTCGCTTTACCTAAATTTCGAAAAGTCATAAACTTTAGAGTCTATAAAAGAAAATGGGTATTTGATCTTTTCTTATACCTTTCCCTTGTGTAGATAGATCGGTATAACTTTCGCCTTACAAAATCTGTCTCCATTATTCACCCACATACGATAGGCAGACTATGAAAAGCCCCCACAATGTATTACAAGGCTGCACAAAAGTCAAGACGTTTCATCATTTCAATACTGTCTCCGTAAACCCTGTCACTTTTCATTTTAATACAAACCTCAAATATCGTTTAGACATTTTCCAATTTATTTGCCATAAAATTCTAATCTGTGTTTATTTGAAATTTATATTTACGACAAATTTATGGGAAATAATTAAACAAAAAAAAAAACCATCTGTATTGGTTCCCTATGTGTAGCACATAAAAAAAAGAGAGAAAAAAACTTCAACCACCTCAACCAACCATTAAATTCAAATGAAAAAATCATTTCAATTCAAAATCCATCATAAAACTGAAGACCTTCTCCCCACTCAACCTTCGGTCTATCACTCAGCAGCCACCCTCCCACAGTGTCATGCCAAGTGACAATTGTTGGACGTCGAAAGTCATAAAGAATAAAAAACAAAAAAAAAATTCAAAAACGTATAATTGAATGACAATCACTGCCACATCTCGCGGTATAGCACTGAACACGACCCTTGGGGTGCTTAATCTGTCTTTAACGCAACCAAACATTCACAGTCGTAATGTGTTTTAACAGGCAGCGCGCTCAACAAAGGAGTCACTTTTTTTATGAGTTGCCCGCATCCATCCGTTAATTTATCGATTCAATGCGATTTATTACGAAACAATCGATGACAAATCAGAACATTGAATCAGTTTTGGCAATAAAAAACGTTTCAAGTACCAGCCCATTGGGGCTGAGGGCGAAACGTTCGATCCAATTTGGTATTCATGACAGGATGTCATTTCGAACGCAGTAGCAGCAATTTGGTTTAATGGGACTTTGACACTTGGGTGGAACACATTTTTTTGTGGTTAGAAGCAGTACTTACGTAAGACAAATGCAATGTCACCAGTTCATCCAGCTTTGACTTGACAACTAAGGATTTGAAGATTTAACGTGTACAATACCCGACAAGTGTGACACTTGTGGTTTTATTAACATTCCTCCATTGATTGGGCTATTTAGCACCTACTTACTGTTAACAGCTAACCCCCTCAACCTGATGAAATTTCACGCAATCACCTTCCATTACCGCGTGATACGGGGGGAGGGGCAATTCCGTCACTTATAACGAAATTCCTCAGTCAATTACCACCCCATTACCACGATTTCACATATAGCGTAACGAGCTCCTATGAAAATTTCCCCACGCATCATCACGCAGATCCGGTTGCACCTAAAAAAAAAACCAACCAACACCTTCTCTTACAGATTCATACATAAGTAGATACATACATCACACGCCGACAACACTTGTCTCGCGTGTCATCTGTCAATGTGTACGCATCACATCAGATCTGTCAGCGAGGTGCGTATCTGTCGCGAATTACCTGTCATTAATTTGCGTTGCGCTGAATTCGCTTCTGTCATGGCTTCTCTTTTTTTAACTGTTTTTTTTTTTGACAAAAACTTGTTACTGCCCGAGTCACCTTAGTTCAAGTTCAAGGTGTCGTCGTGGTCGCGGTCAACAACGTCATTGGCGTCACCTCGAACGGAGTCATCTTTAGCGTCGTCGCTATACCGCTATGGAGCATAATCATCGATGACATGCTAATTACAGATGGTTGTTGTTGTTTTGGTCGTTTTCGCTTGTTTGTTTCTGTTTTTGCATTCGAAATTGGACATTTGTACGAGAAATGGCCAGTTTTTGTGGTCGAAAAATGCAAATGATGATATGGGGCTTCGATGTGGCGCCCGAAAGCAAACAAAAGGCGGTGCAAACATGTTTTTCGCGTCTTTTTGTGTTTGGCTTTCTTGTGGTTTTACTTTTTGTTGTTCTCTTAGCCATATTTGGGTTGTTTAACGCAGTTTATTGATCGTAAATATTGGCCAGTCATCGCGGCAACACTAATTGGCCAACTATGCCATGCTGTACACTGACAATTTCGGTTTTTACACATTTTTACGTCTCTGATTGTTTGGGCGGTCTTAACTTGGTCCGGTAATTATGTAAACGTTTTTATTTTTTTCCGGACTCTTTAACTGTTTGCATTGCGAACGTATGGAGGTTTTTGGATCGAAACTGATGCGGTAGGTAGGGCGCCATATGAACGAAGAAACGAGGTTGATCGTATAGTTTACGTGGTTTTGTGGCCGTAACTTGATGAGACTATGGCGATGTGGTAACGCATAATGTTTGGTGGGATTACACTTGGTTAGGAGAGGATTTATTACTACCGGGTTCGGTGGATTGTAATTATAGCCGTAAATCAAGTCAACAACTTGGGAGGCATCGATCCCTTAGTGTATTTTTTTTGAGAAAATTATATGAATTTTGGAACTTGTAAATCTTTGGGCGACTTTTTTTCAAAAAGGGACTAAATATAATTATAGGGTACCTAGCAGCTTTTTCAAATGACGATTATTTTTGTAATTGGGGTATTAATCTTGGTTTATGGTTTTGCGAATCATTCCGGTAATGGCGGAGCAATCTTTTGGGTTTAGCGATCCCTGGAAGTGGTTTTAAATGCAGAGTAGATGATCGCTTTGATCTTGAGAAATGTGAATTCGGAGGCCCTCTTGGTGCGGGTTTGTTCATTTTCACCAAGTTTTATAATCAAACAGAATATTCCCTTAGGTATCTGTGACTTGATTCCCTATTTAGGCACAGAAGATACAGACCCTTGTTGTAGTTTCTTTCGCAATGGAGGAGTAATGCGTATGGTAATGCACTCTTACGTATGGTAATGCATTTATCGCAACAATATGTGTACATACCTTTTTTTTTGCCATTTTAAGCTGAGAATAAGCTATAGTTATACTATGTACATATGTATCTATATCCTAGGTAATATATAATTTATCACCTTCTAATCAGTCCTTTTCCTTTTCTCTTTTTTTCAGGTACGTTTAAACCTCCTAGTATCATTTGTTAACTTTGAATCACAGGTAAACAATTTTAACAATATATTATCACGTTATTTTTTTAAAGGGACAGACATGGTTTGGTTAGTCTAAGTAAAGCTAGAGGCCGTAGAAGCCTATTTTTAATACCTTTTTGGCTTGCACACTTCCACCTCGATCTCAATTGTCTTTTAGATTAAAACTTATAACGAAAAATGACACAATTGTATCCGAAACTTAAAATAAATGATGCACGAACACCATGTAAATCTTTATCTGGTTTTTAAATTGATCCAACGGCCAATTGGTGAGTTGGGTGAATCAGAAATTCTAAAAACTATACAAACTTACTTGCTTACTGGTAATACAGTCTGAGTCTCAACCAGCACACAATTCTGTCTAGGGAAGTGTATGATTACTCTTGGTTTATGAGACAAAGATTTTCATATTTGTTCGAAAAGTACGGGCTTACTTCTTCAAAGTACTGATGCACAATTATTCCAGTTTCAGTCAATACTTCAGAAATGTTAAATTGGGTAGGAGTCGAAATTCTCGGTGCTAACTAGAAAATTTCCTCTGAATCGTTATGACACTCTATTTCTATTCTCCAAGCAGAGATTCTTGATATCGAGTTCTGTAATAAAGAGTACGATAGCCTTTGGCTTTGAGTACAGACGTACCTGGCCGATTTGGTACGTAATATATATGTATATGTACATATGTAGGTATAGCAGCCCTTAATGGGCCGTGTTATGGTCTTTCAGTTAGCCGGATAAGGATAGACCTAAATCAGTAAGAACCAAACGGAAAGCTGTCTTACTTGGGTTCACAAATTGGGTTGAGACATCACAAGAAATAGATTAATTTTTGGACAAAAAAAAAATGTCTCAAATGTCAAAATCATGGGTTCGTGTTGATTATACATACCTTGAGGATCCATTAACGTTGGTTGGTTGGTTGGTTGGTTTGATTTGAACTAGTAAGCCAAAATCATAGAATATCCTTAAGGAAGCTGTAGAAAATATATTTACGAGGCTCCTTGAGGTTCCTTCAAAACCCATCACTATCACGACTTACTATGTATCTGTTCCAAGGGGGGGTGATACTTATACAAAAACGTTCTTCTGTCACTTTTTATGACCTCAGTAATGTAATATTTTCGGAGTCGATCGCAAATCAGTAGCTAAGAGTAGAGCTCTAACAACTGATCCTTGTTGGATACCAACTTTAACTGGGAAGTCATGGTCTATATATAGATTTGGTTACACGGTGTAGTGGTAAATATTATGATAATCAGTTAAAGACTTTTTACAAGTTTATACCAAAATTCAAGCTTAATTCTTCAAACATTCCTCCGACCTACATTACAGGTTGACTGCACACTACTGTTGCGAATGCTTCTCTTTACGAGAAATAAAGAAATAAGGACGACGCTCATATTTAATGAAGCTCTCATCACTTTTGATAACACATTTCGTGTGCTCGTTCGTAAACACCATCCATAAACCTCCCAGTTTATGACGTGTGAAATTCCCCATAAACTTGCCGTTTTATTCACCCTCACTAATAACTTCCTGCATCGTATTCCAGTCGATAAAACCGAAATCACTCTGCGGCAGCACTTGCCAAAGGTTCGTCGGCCAAAAGCGTCCACCCTCCGAATGGAATGCAGTTGTTAAGCCCCCTATTACAACTCGCAAAGTGATATTATTTTCGTTTTGATCGAACCCGTCCACGACCATCAAAAAATTATCAAAACCACAACAAAGCCCACTGATTACAGACAGAGAAGATCATTGAACCCATTACCGGCTCGTTCATCGTGCTGATCGGGCACAAACCGTAATCTCGAAACGTAAACATTTGCATGAACACAGCCAGAGAAGGAGAGTACAGCCCCCGCACTTAATTGCACCGGCAGCACAGAAGAGTGAGTATCCGATAGATATTTTTTTTCTCTGTTTTCTGGTCTGAAACTCGATCCATCCATAGAGCGTTTAATCAAATGCAATCCATCCATCTATGAGCATCCACTTGGGTAAGCCCACTTCATGGTCCAGACGAACCATCTGGGTGCTGTTAGTTGATGGTGATGCTGAATGTCATTGATACCTCACTTGACCGTGATGGTTCGTGGCTTCCATGGCGGCCGACACAGTGAGAGCTGAAGTGAGGTGTAGTCTTTCGCCCTCAACGTCGGCAGAGTAGTATAATTAATTTTTGAGTGGGTGGATGAATTTTTGAAAACTATCACTGTACTCGGCAGCATGGCTGGTATTTGTTCTAACAAGTAGGCATTTGCAGAACTCAAAGTTTTCGAGAACTAGAAATGCTTTTAGACGCATGAAGGGCTGCTGTTGAGTGAATGGATTTCGACTGAAGGATTGTGTGTGCTACACTTCAGTTTCATAAAACCTGCTTCCCATTGACAGTTATCCGCTCACTTCCAACACCTATTTGCGTCGTAAAATCCAGATAAATATGTTCAAATTGTCCAAATTGAAATGGACATCTGACACACATTTCCACCTGCAGCAGGCAGCACGCTCCGCATTGAAAAAAAAAAACATACATCCGACATGGTCTGTGACCACTGAACCTACTGCTCTAGGGGGGCTTTCACAAGAAAACAGGTACACTTGCAACTTCTTGTGGTCGGTCGAAGGCGTTGGCGGAGCCGACACCGGCAATAGATTCCGCTTTTTAATTGCCAACTAGATTTGTGGCAGACTTTGGTTGCGCAACTTACGAGCTGCTTTTGCATGTCTGCCTCTGCGTCGTTTGACAGGTGACGGCAGGTATTTATCTTGTTCTATTCACACATAAGGGTGACTACGTGTGTGTTTGTGTTTCATTTTAGATTTGATTTATTGGCAAGTCTCTAATAACTGTGCAGTCACACTTTGGCGCAATGACGCACGTGCCGTTTGCTCTTATGGCGGAAGTCGTAAATTGAACTCAAGTCGAACTGGCCCAGCAGGAGGTATACGTTGCGCAGTTTATCTAAAGATTGATATTTAATTAGGCGTCTTGGCATGACGTTTCCAGCGGGCATTCGAGTGTGTACTGATACGAGTATACGAGATATCGAAACGGATTAGATGGATTTGAAAAGTATCTGCGGCTGCTGTCAGCATTTGAATGCATTAGCTTTTGGAGAAGGAGCACGTGGGCTGTGGGTGGGTTGATTACAGTACAGGGGTGAAATTTATCCGTGGTTTGGTTTGGTTATGTTTTCAGTGCAATTAGGAGGTTTTAATTGGTCAACGTGGGCAGGAACTAGTTGCTTAATGTGTGGCAGAATGTGAGTAGCCCATTCTTTGAGTAGGCTTACAAGTTTTGGGGTCGAATTGCCAACAACTTTTCAAAATTGTCATGGAAAGGGATAGTGAATGTTTGTTGTGGAATGGTGACTGGTATTTTTCGGAGTCCTGAGTGCAAGTTTCCTGATTAGTAAATAGAACAACCTCTAGCATGAACATTCAATGAGATACTCTATCTTTCTTTCTGATACTTTATGAATAGTAGCATCTGCCACTCAAATACTTTATCACTTTTCACTAAGCACTTATCACTTTGCAGTATTTTTGTTGACTCGTATGTTCCATGAGTGTTTTTAAAGAAACAATTTCGAAACAACAGTCTCCCAAGTTCTGGGAAAGTGCAAAGCGAAAACTGATAAGTTTTCAAAATTTAGAGACAAGTTTTATGAGTTTTGCATCACCTCTTCGACAGCTTCGTCGTGGTTCCTGGAGCTTCTAAACTCTAGGCTTTTCCAGCAGTATTATAAGAGCCAATCTTTATGACAACCTGTCCTTCATCCTTATTGAAGCTTGGCCTCTTTTAGGCTGCCGATGTCTCCAGCGTCATGGATTATTGCATCGTATTACTGCGCTAGAGGATTGTGGCTCGAATCTAGAACTTGAGAGTGTCATGGTATAGCTTTTCGTATTTCTCATGGTCTATGAGAGATTTGGAAAAAATATTGAAGGAAAGTTCCAAGTCAGTGAAGTTGCTTAAGCCTTACTTGAATCCATTGTTTGGTTGGGTAATTTCTTTTGCTAAAATCAGATGCAGAGTTAAAAGAATTTCTTGCCAAGCAAAACTTTAAAGTGCTCACTCCTTCGCACACAAATTTCCAAAGATTACATCTCAAGGATACGCTCTAGTACACCAATTCCCAAGGTAAATCCATCCACACAACAATCGATGCGAAAAAGGTATCTCATCACCCAATCAAGGAGAAAATTAAAACTATATTAAAAGTAATCTTTTACTAAGTTACCGACACGTGCTTCGTTCAACATTTTGCGCTTAAGGACTCTCACAGAAAATTAATATCGTCATTATCAGCTCCTTTTGCCTACACTTCATTTCAATTTATTCCTACACAGCTGCTGTGTCACCAATTAATTTCCAATTCCCAGCCAGTCGATGGAGGAATAAAACTGCAAAGAAAAAATCCTGAAATTGAAGGAAATTGGAAAGAGAAAAAAATTCATATCTCATCGTTTATAATTACCAAATGGTGTGCTGTTTCCTTATTTCGCAGATACAATCAAATTAAATTTTTTAAATTTGTGGGAATCTCTTTTCCACGCTCCCTTTAATTATTTCATGTTTTTCTTTGCAAGATGTGTAAATAAAAAGTACAGTCCTTGGGAGAACAAAAAAATGTAATTAAACGGAAAATGTCGTCCTTTTGTATTTAAAGGGGATTCGGCGAGCAGCAATACGCAAAAAGTTTAAATTAAGTAAGTTTTACCATCCCAATCAGTGTCTGAGGAACTGTGAGTGTTTGTACTCGTTTAATGAATCAGACGGATGAATTGTTCGTGCTTCAGGTCCTTATGAATTGGAAGGAGATGGGACGGGACTGATATAAAAGGTTGGCAATAAAGGTTTTGAGTTTTGACAGAAATCTGTTCGCAATTTTCGGTTCTGGACCCCCCTGAATCGGAGGACTTAAGAGTCTTCTGTTAGAAGGTATGTATTGCTCATACTTATGTATGTAAGTGGCACTACGGTGTGAATCTGGGCTTTAACCAACAAACCACTTCAATTAGTCAGCTCCTTCTCTAACTGCCTCGAGTGGCACACTTCAAGTCGGTTGGAGTCTCCTTCCCATTGTCCGTGCCAAGGCGAGATCTTTCTCTTCTGTGTTGGTCCTTCGTGATTGATTCGAAGACTCAGCTGGCCGGAGCTCCGATTTGCATTTTCTCTGCACGTCTGAGCGATCTCAAATGACTAATGCTAAACAATTTTGACTAGGTAGCCGTTGAATTTCATCTTCCAAACGGGACCGAACATTTAACGATGTTCTTCATCTGCATTCAATGAAGTCCATGCTTCAGGCCCATAGAGTAGGAATAAGTTGATTAATGTCAGGACAGGACCTCAGTATTCATTTGCATACTTAGCATAAGGAAACAGCTATTGGCAAGGGTTCAGAATCGACAGGAGATCCGAGATAGATAAACTTCTTAGCTACCTCCAAGTTATAGCCTTCTATCTTTCTGTCCAATTCGTCGATATTGTGGGGTCTTTCTAGTTGACAGCATGTATTTGGTTTTGCTTTCGTATTCCCATTGAAATTGCATCCTGACTAACGCTCCGGTGACAATCCACTGAGTTGCACAGAATTTTGAAAGATTGTGCCTTTGGTGTCGGCTTGCTTAAATTTCTCAAGATTTGTGTTTCAAATTCTTTCAAACCCTTCTTTGACACCAAAGGTATTGGTGAGATCTTTACAGGCCTTGATGGAGCGGCGAAGTTCTAAATCGTCATCCTAAACGAATGGACGAGCTTGACAGGGATACCAAGACTAGGCATAACAGAGCCATGTTTTTTTAGATGCCCCCACATGCAGGCCTACCGATTTGAACTCGTTAATTTGTCTCCAGAATCCTGTAAAGTATGAAGGCTCTCAATGAAAACTTCTAGAACTTCTGTCCATCTTGACAGCAAATTCCCCATCAATGTGCAGAGAACCCTGGACCAGATGATCTTATATGGCTCCCTCATGAACGAGAAGGCAGAGCAACATAAAGGGAAATGAGCAGGTGAATGGATCTTGATTTGGACTTCTTGGGTTTTTTTGTATGATCTGCTGATTGATCAGTTTGGAAATCATGTCTACGCTTTGATAGACTCTTTAATCTTTCGGTTACAGATTTTTAAGTCTAACAAAGGTTATCCAACATTTTTGGATTTGAGTCTTTTACTATGAAGTTCACATCGTTTCGAAGATTTAGAATAGGATTCAAACCGGGAACAGACCTCGGCTGACAGGAAGGATGATGTCACGGGTAAACGTCCATGATATACGCAGAGATTGTATTGATCCAGAATGCCATCGATCTTAACTATGAGTCCAACGTGAGACCATGACATCGGCGCCCATATCATTGTGCCTTCACATCATGTTTGGTATTCCTGGCTTTCTGGTCTTCTCACATACTTTTTGAAATTCGATCCAAGTCTCTCCAAAAAGTGTTTTTCCAAAAAACAGACACTTATTCTTGGATGCCCTTTTGGCACACGATAGGTTTTAGTTGGGTTTCCAACAAGCAACGACAGTGCTGGACAGCCATGGTTGTGAGAAGCTAGACCCTTGGTTCCATGGACCTGTTGCGCCAAATATTCGTTTCTTTTGAAGTTTACGAAAAAGTGTCTAAAATGGCTCACTGCACCTAATCTTGTGTATAATTCTGTCATTGAGGATTTTAATTTCAATTTTCCCTGAAAGGATTAGCTGACAATTGAGTGTCCCGTTACTAAAATACTTTACTATGACAATCTACTGTCAAATGTCATCCAAACTAAAATGGCGGCCAAACACAATCGACCTGGAACGTAACAACCACTCTGTACACAGTCGATCGTCCTTGTTGTTGTAAGTTTTTAGGTTTACAATGGCAGAACTGTAGGTCCTCTACAGTGTGAATTGCAATAATGGTACATTCGAATCAGGGAGTGCCATTTATATGAACACCACTGTACAATAAGCGTGTTCTAAACAACTTTCAAAATATTTTTGGAAAAAAAATGCAGTTTTCTATACTATATTCTAATATACAATATTTTAAAGCAACTCCTTGAACTTTTTTAAATGCCAACCTCACTATTGTTCGCCACCCTACCGGACTCATCATTCAACGAAGTTGTTTTATTGCTTTCAAATCGCGCAACGATTCATCGCCAATATATGCCAAAATCCGAAAGACTGGCCGAATGACGCTTAACATTCCTGAGCTTGGGCAAACACACAATGTAGACAGTCTACTCCGTAGTATAGCCCCCACACTTTGGATAATAATTTGGCATACACGATGCCCGATGTTCGAAAGCGACCTGTTAATTTGGTAATAAAATATTTTTCCTTTGCTTTGCGATCAACAAGCCGTCACTTCAAATGGCCGTAAAAATACTCTTTTCACACGACCGATTGGACCGGATCTTCTCCACTTATACTCGTATTTTGGTTCACTGTATGATGGTGAATCATGTTTTGTTTTTTAGTCAATGTTTATACAATAGACTTAGGCTTGTGGTAACGCTATAGACTACTGCATCGAGCACGGCGATGATCGATAGATGAGATACAATTCGGCCTGAGTCATGGTAATTTCTGCTGAAACCTGTAATGAATCAGTCGCGTAAGTAGGAGCATTCCAACGATCAGTCAAAAAAGCATTTGTATGTATGTAGATACGAGTATAAGCTTCGGGATTAGAACTAATTTAGTATGCCTGGAGTGATTGACTAACCTTAATGAGTTCAGTCGGTTGTGCATGGCTGGATTGTTTTCTTGTGTGGGGGTGGACGTAATTGAGCTGTTTTTAGTTTAGAAAAAAAAAATCTGTCTAGTCTCACGATTTTGGATGAATCACTAAATAAATATTCAGTGGCTGTCATCTCTATAAAAATTGAAGTCTTCATACCAAAAAGAGATCTTGTTTATCTGTCCGGAAATCATAAAGTATCTATGTACTTGTACATGTGTTCAAATGTATCTTGCTACCGGAAGAAGGTGATCATTTGGTTTAGAAAGGTTTGTTTTCATTGCAAACCATTTGTTGTCATCCTAGACTTCTTTGGTTTGTAGCAAGTGTTGTTATAATCTGAGGAAGTTATTGAAGTACCCTATTGAACTCTATCTTAACTCTTTCCCAGTGGTGTAACTATTTTATGAAGCTTTTCTTTTCATTTTGAAAGGGGTTAGCTTTAGATAGTCATCCTCCACAACTTCGAGCATGATCAAGGGAAGTAGGACGAGTCAGAAGTAACCTCTGAAACGCATGTAAACCATTATTAACCTTGCCTGTCCTTGATGCCTGGATATTGGTGTTCACTGGTGAGGTGTACATAGAGCTTATCTGTGGGGCTTAGAAAGATTATTAGCTCACTAATGTTAGTCCCTGAGTATGTCTCCTCAGGTGAGTTAAAGAAGGGTTTGTCTAAAGTCTAAAGTCTGTACCCAGATAGTTCTCAAGCTATGAGAGTGTGTATTATGTTGAATACCAAGTTTGGTTACGTGATTACCACTACTGGCCAGTGTTTCCGGCTATATCTTTGCGCATTCTGAGTCACATTTCTGTCGGTATGCTACAGTTTGTCAACCCAGACCATTCAAAGGTGGCTTTTCTAGAGAAAGGTTGAGAGGATGTTTTCCCTTAATTGGTCCGAGCGGGGTGTAGATTTGCACGTGAGCAGTGAAGGACTGGAATGTTCGTTGCCATCAATTGTCTATCTTTCGGCATTTTCGTATTAGTTTGGGAATGTATATGAAATGTACAGACACTCTAATACTGCCGTTGAAACCTACTAGTGTCAACTACATTTGGACTCGATTCCACTCTCGTTCAATAGTAATAGATGCACTCTGTAAGGCAAATAGACGTCATGCAATTCAACAAACAATTTGCATCCGTTTTGTCAGCATTCTGTCCACAGTATCTCAAATAGTTTAATCAAGCGAACTGAGTCCCACTTGAAGGTTAAATCATCGATATTCCCCTAATCTCTCAATTAGACAAACGAGTAGAATGCATTGAGGATGGAAAAACGAAAGAAAAACCGGAAAATAACAAAAATAATGGAAAATCCAATTTGAATTTGCTGCAAACCAACATCCGGTGCTTTGTTATTCAAAGCGCGCATGCAACCATGGCATCTCCAGAGGGTGACACTATAGTATATCGAGATACACGACAGCCATCACCAATCGAAGTGTGCATTCCGGACAATACCGTTCGGCATTCCCCTATTGGATAACTGCAGAACCAAATTGCAAATGTTTAAATATTTATTTTAAATTAAACATCCCACATAGCGCATAGCGCACAAATAGATGATAAATAAACAGTCCGAGGGGGGTACGGGATTGCTTTTGAAGTCCAACAGACTTGACACTCTCGTCATTCGCATCATCATCATCATCAACAGGAATGCATATATCCACATCAAAGGTGACCCTTTTGCACTGAATGAACTGCAAGGCGCTCTGCTTCAAAAGATCAATAAATCAAAGCGCCGCGGAACGAAGGAACGCGCGTCAAAATCATTTGGCCGGCACAGCGTCCACACACAAAGCTAATTAAATATTCTTGCGGCGTGTAGTGCACATCCATGAACAACAAATTAACGGCGTGTTAATCGTATAAGCCATACAATTACGCCTAATGTACTCTCAGACACTCTCATATACTTGAATACTCAATACGCGCGCTGTTCGTTCGTACATTCAAAACGTATCTACGGGGAGAGAGACCGAACCGAAACGTATCTATTGTGGGGGAGTGTTACCGCGTAATTCAGTAGCACCCTAGTACATTCAGCACGGGGCGACAGTACTTGCATTTCAACGAATTTTCAGATTTCTTTCAATCAATGAATAAACGAGGAATTTCGTTTTTTCGTTTTTTTTTTTCACCCATTGTGGGTTGTGTTCAAAAATTTGTTCCTTTTTCTATCTCTTCTCTTTTGTTCTGCCAGGTTGAGAGATGAAAGAATGCCGCGCACTTTGGGAGAACACAAAACTTGGCAGTCATTTAGGAAATTTCTGTTAAGGCATTCATTAATAATGACGGCTATTGTTTTGACGCCCGAAAATTCCCATGATTATTTTTTGAAAAATTTCAGATTTGTTTTCGCGCTAAGGAATGTGCAGAATTCGATTAGTATGCCAGGCAGGTTTCAAGGCTACTACCTATGTAAGGAAGGTGTGTAGATACATCTCTGACAATGACAGGTGGAATTAGATCATCAGGTGTCGTTTTCGCACGCCATTAACTTGTACTATGTTTGATTCATTACTTTTGGCTTTGTCTTGTCTTGTATGTTGATCGCATTTGAAAGTGGTTTCCTTTTTGTTGATTCAGGAAGTTTCAACTGTCAAATGATTGTAATGAACAAGTGATTGAAATCACACGATCAAGGACATGCATTGGAAGAGGTTTTGAACTAATTCAAGGATCTATATTGGCACGATCAGCGAGGATTGATTGACAATGTTGTGTTTTGCAGATTCTATCTAATATCGGCTATGAAGACAAGAATATTATGTCATATGCAAAGACAGTAATCCATTCTCAACCTTAGATCCCAATTAATGGTGACTATAAGTTGATGTGACACCGGGATGTATCGAGTTATGAAAGTCATTACTTTTAGACCTTTAGACTGTCATGCTCTCAAAAGTGTCCTTACAATACCAACAAACTGAGAGGCCCTTCAATATCATTGGTTTAACTCAGTGATTTGATCAAAAATAGGGTGCGTTAGTGAGCTTTATTTCGATCTGTCTGTAGGGCTGCAGACTAGACAAGTCGGTGTAACAAAATTTGGCAGATACCTACCTGCAAACGTATCCCATTATGCAATTAGACATGACAGATACATAAAAAATTCCCCTCAAGGTCGTAAGATACAGATAAATGCAAAAGGGGTTCTGTGATTATACTCGTCGCCCAAATTAGATACTGTAAATGCCTTACAGACCTTTTTTCTCCAGAAAATTGTTTATGATGGTTCAGTGTCGATGTTGTGAGCTTTTTAAAGCTATACAATGACCGATACTGATAAAGGTTTCGACTGATAGATTGGCTCAAAAAACACAGGCAACAAATTTAGCTCAGCATTATGGTGAATAATATAGGCCTCAGCACACATCTTTGAGGATTGCCATCGGGTATGGTTTTAGCCTTAGAAAAAGCTTATTCTCGAAGTAATTTACCACAATTATGCATAATTCTTGCTCCGGTGTACCACACATATGTAACTATTTGGCTCTGCTTGTAACTGGGTACCATCGAGGTCGGTAGTAGACTCCTACCATTGTATGTACGTTGAATGTTCCTTTCACTAGGTCCTTGTGGATCTGACCTACTTATACCAATACCCCATGTAAGTCAGCAATTTATTTCTTTCAAAACAAAATGTCACATACACACCAAACTTCACGTCAAAGCATTGTATCTGACAGTCATTTACAAATGGCTGCCCGACCCAATTGCGGGCTTGGATAAATACCACTCAAATCAAGAACAACAGCGATTCTATGATATTTCCAGCTACATATCCGATTCCCACAAGTCTGCCTTTTGTCGACGTCAGAATACCTCTGCCACCTACTGTTGTCCTCCCAGTGGGTAGGTATACCACCAGACAACCAAAGTATCTAACAAAACGAAATTCCACTCCAATTCACATGACATTCGTGCGCTGTAAACACTTGTATTCCACATGTTCACTTTACAAGTGGGTGGCTCAAAAGAAAGTGAAACGCTAACAAATGTGCTTCGCCATTCAAAGACACTGTGGCACCATGCCGTCACACCCCCGCATAAAACACAGACTCGCTTGCAAGCGCGCTAAATTAAAAACAACAGTAGCCGTTCAAAAGCCGCCATAATACCGTAAAGTGTATCTTTCATTCACCCCCTCAATCCAAAAAAAGAACAACGCGGCGCAACAATGTTTTTTTGTTTCCTTCGCCCACAACCATCAACCAGAAGGCATTGCCAAGCGAAACGTCATCGGCTTGTGGTTGAGATACTTTTCTTCTGCCACCCAGCACAACATGACAGAAGCAAACAATTTTGTTTCACTTAATTCTGTAGATGACTCTATTTTGTGTCGTTTTTCCAAAATATTCCCCAAGTGTCAATGGCGCAATAACATTGAACGACATTTCCAAGAAATTCGATGAAATTTCATCGAAAGAATACGATCAGAGCCACTCACGATGACAGATGTCCAAGTGAGAAATAGAAACTACCGTTGGCGTTGTTTTGTTTTGTAGTGTGCCGTCGTCGTCGTTGTCGTTGTCGTTGTTGTCGGCTGATTGACAGGTCGATGGAACATTTCAAGGTCGCCGTCGACTGATGGAATACCATAATTAGTTTTGACACGAAATAGGGTTGCGAACGTAAGTTTCGACTTGAGTCGATTTTTATTGGAGTGTGTGTCCTTTCAAAAAGCATCTGTCATCGGTGACCATGACCCATAGCCACAAGAGAACCGGATGACAGTAATTAATTGTCCTGTTTGCACGAAATTTCACCTGCTAGCCAAAGGAATCGACACAGAGAATAATTAATGGATGTTGCCACTGGTATGGACGAGTTTCACTTTCTGGTCCGGGTAGTGGGTCACGATCATGATTGATGAACACAGCCGTTGTTGACATTGTCAGCCTGAATACAATGGTTTTTAAGTGATTTTGTTATATTTCGCCTTGAAGGAGAACAACACGAGTAGAGTATATATTTAATTTTTTTTTCTGTTCGTTGCTCAGAGTGAATGAGCAGAATGGGTCATTGGGTTTCGACAAAAGAGAGTTTCTCCCGTTGGGATGGTTTTAAATTGACGACGACAGGAGGAAAAGTAAGTCGTGATGGAAAGTAGGTGACTTTCAAAACAAATTAATCGTCTCTTAATACTTGGACTGCTTTAATATGGTGAGACAAATTTGAAGAGGAAGTGAGTAGGTACTGTAGCTTTTAAAGATGCACAACTAACATCTGGGTTCGCTTAGAGAGTGGTGTACCACAGCGGTATGAATTGGGACTTATACTCCTTTTATGGGTGCTTTTCTTGTAAATGTTCTGAAAAAGTTGAGAGTGGATAGGAATATCATGACACAAGGAACTTAACTTTTTTTTTGTCATTTATTAGGGCTATGTGTATTCTCCTGAATTTAGGGAATTTTTATTCCGAAACCAATTAGAAAAGTGTAGTGCGTCGGTTTACTTGAAGCAATTCTCCATAGGAGAGCACTTGAAATGCCTCAAATCGGAATTTAGTCGGGCGACTGACACGGCCACTATACCATACAAATGTTCATTCACACAAACCCCACTTTAGGCAACTTCGAAGGAGTTTCTGGGTCATTAAGTTCCTGGTAGACTGTAAGACCCAACGCAATGTTAAGCGCAGATACTGACTATCTTGCCACTCTCTGCACTCTGGACTCTGCAATCGTCCTTAACTCTGAAGGAAGGAAGAAGGCCTAGCTTCTCACAACCATTCGTGTTGTGCGTGCTATATTCTTTACACGAATTGAAGGAGCCTACTGTTCAATGCCGTATCCAAAGGGCAATTTGTTATTTTGAGAAGCTTTCTCAGGACAGTTGTACTCTCGGATGTTTGTCGGACGCTCGCGAGAGGTGGGGCCGTAAAAAAACTTTTAGGTGTTTCCCGACTTGGATTCGAACCTCGAACCCCTTGCTCCATAGTACAACGCACTAACCACTGAGCCACGGCTCCCACTTACGTTGGTACCTTCTAATTTAAAAACTCGTTACCGAGTTAAATGAATCGCAAACGTCCAATCTAGTTATCAGACTCCTCCAACTCATGGCTCCTAAGATTTTTCTTTTTGTGGCAAGAACCACTTAGAGTGTGTCTTCTATGGATTATAATCTATGGAAGTCTTAATGACGCTCTTAAAATCCTCCTACATCTATGGCAATAGGAAGGCTATATGATCTTACTCCTTCTAGCCCCTCTAATCTTGGAATTCCCCTAAAACACCTAAAAACTTTTTAATGTAATAAATCTGTCAATAATGAGGCTCTTCCTAGAAAAATCTTTATTTAGACTGCTAACTTTAGATTTTTAAAAATATTACATTTTTTCAAAAAACCCCGCAAACTACTCCCAAGAAAACACTCATAAAGATCCTTCGGTCAGCTTCCAGGAAAAGCCACATTTTTCAAATTCACTAATTTTTTTTTCATATCAAAACAGTTTTCCTAAACAACGCATTTGTTTAAAGAAAAATAAATATATTTATTGTTTTATTCGTCAGCATCAGCTACATTCCGGGGATTTTATAATATCTGTTGGCTGTTAGCTGTTGGTCCAAGTCGTTGGGAACGTTAAATGTTTACAATTTACACTGCTAATAAAAATAAAAAAGTTTATCGAACTCATTAGACAGGGAAGCTGTATCTTGTTATGGAAAACATTATGTGTATAGACCTATTGTTATATTTTTTTTATTATTATTATGTTAACCATGCTTTACGGATCTATGGGATCGATTTACGCGAATTCGTGTGAATCAAAAACATTATATCCACGCACGCATCGATCGTTGACCTCAATTGTTTTCGCGTTTTATTGCTTTGCTTTGTGTCCAGTTGGAATATTTATTGTTTTGTTGCTATTGTTTGTATTAGCAACATGATTTATGTCATGTGAAAGTTAACAAACTAACAAATCTTAATCTCTGAACTTTGGTTTAAATGCTAACTTGGGTCTAATCCATACCTGTTTCAATCCGGCGTAGTTTTATTTAAACGCTGGGTCTTGTCAGGATGAACTTACCCAGTTTTAGTTTCATACCGTGGCTTGCTTATTATAAACAAAGTCGAGAACATTCCTGGAATTCATAGGAAAGGTGATTAAAATCCTTCTAACCCTAACCAAAGTGATACAATTCCCTTACCCCTTATTTACTTACCTAGGTGACGCTAGAACCTCTACAGCCAGGTAGCCAACTACTTCCAGTTTCGCACACCAAGTTGGTTGAAGTTGAAATCCCTTTTAACTTGAGGGCGCTACCTTAAACGAGATCTTCTTCTACTGCAAGGTCTTCTATTTACTCCTTCAGAGGTGTGCTAGAATTGAAGGTTTTTTCGGACGGAAGCTTTGCTATTGGGTCTACATGACCCAACCGTATTGTATTGGAACTATAATGACAAGATGTCGCTTTATAGCTCGTACAACTTCTCCCTCCGTCTATCAAATACTTACTTAACTTTCTCTCGACCCTTGAAGAGTGTCTGCCTGAGGCTCGACAGCCCTCCGCTTCCTGCGACAGCTTGGTCGCAGATTTTAGTCTGCCTTGTTGTCTCAAATCTGGGAGTCTGTGATTGCTATAGATTAAGCATGCATAGGTTAGAATAGGTCTAACTTCCTCTGTGGATTGTACCGGATCTTACATCTCATGTCTATTGGCTTGAGTCTAGCAATATAGCTAACGTGCTTCGCCTTTTCTACGATAGGCAGTCATTAATCAGAAGAAGCCAGAATGTTCATATGGGTTTCTCCACAAAACGATGCTTCCATTACGCGAGCCTCTATCCTTTGACACATTTGCTTTAGGCGTTTAAGACTGTTTTTACAGTTCAATGGTAATGGGTAGACTTACACAACTGTGCCCTATTTTCATTAGTACGCCTTTCTTCATGCTTCTGGTTCTTAAGTGTGGGAGATATTATAGTTCGTTGGTTGATCATAGAGTACATCATCATTCTGCCTCTTAGTGGTGATCGATTATATACAAAAGGCTTGTCTAGACGTTAGCCCTACTTAAACCAAGATTTTACCCCTGATTTTTTAACACCCACCTATGAATGCAGACTTTGACTCTTAAGTCAGCTTGTTCTTGGTCTAAGCTAGACACTTTACTTACCTATGTCACCGAAAGCACTTAACCATGTAGCGTCTTGTTATAAGCCAGAAACATTGCGTCCCTGACCAATTTGATTTCTCTGAAGTTGAAAATAAGAGAGACCTGCAGAATACCTACACACCTGTCAAAACTCCCCTAATAAATCTCCATTTTACAGCCAAAAATACCAATAATGGAATTAGGCCAATTACATAAAATCAAAACGAAATAACGACAAGTGACACAACAGGCCATAAATCACGAAATCCCAGCTTTTACGAGCTTATTATGGTCAGCGCTTAGCTCTATAGCTGTCAAGCGTCCTCAAATACCAAGTCGAACACACATATAAAACTCTCGACAATATGTCGGACACATAAATTGTCTCTCACCCATAAGCCATGTTCGTTTTTACACAAAATCTCCAGTCTATTAAAAACGAATAAAAAAATCGCCAAAACCCATAAAATAAAATAAAAAAGTAAAAACAAAATCCAAAATAATAGACAACGAAAAATTGTAACAAAACTTACACCAATAGGGCGCCCTAAATTTAAATTTAAACTTTTATTACACATAATGATGTAGTTTGTTTTATTTTTATTCGCTGCGACGACACTTTGTGGCCACTTTAATGGGTCCATTAAATCAGTTTGGTCATTTTTATTACACCAAATAGTTCCGTTCCCATGATGCGAGCTCTGCGCCCGGGCCTCTTTAGCGGAGCTCGGCTCCCATAAGTAAATTATTGTGGTTCCCCTAAAACTGGAGGGAAAAAATGGAAGACAACGTCGGTAAGACGGGAAGTCTGTCATTAGGTTTCTAGTTTCCTTTAAGAATTTTACACATGCAAAATGCAAGCTGCTAGCCAGACGACCATGATGGAGGCACAATCACAGATTGCATAGACTAATTGCAGCCATAAATTTGTTGCCCATGGGCGCTCCTCTCTTTCTCCCTGGCTGTGCATGCGACTGACTGTGTGTTCCTGTGAGTTGGGCCGATTTGTGCGTCTGATTAAATTATCCGCTGCGATTAAGGCGAACGCCTCGAGGGCACAAACGGAACCAGAATGAAAAGAAAAATTTGTAACCCAGCTGCACAAATAGATAGACTCGGACTTGTTATCTTAATGCCGAGATACGAGAGCACAGATACTGGTTTGGTAATTGATCGGGTGCAGAAAATCACTGACAATTAATTTCACTTAAGATATCTGCAGACTCTATACCGGGAGTGTGTCTTGGCCAAGGGTGTGCTTAAGTTGTTGCATTCGAAATCATGTTCTACTGCAATGATGATGATAATGATGGTGATGTTAACATAAATTACGAATCATGCTGGAGATGTTTGCGGGATGAATAGACATGGTCGCGCGGAATCGATCTCCAGACATGGGAAACCTTTTAGCCACCTTTCATACCACTGAGTGTATGAATCGATGGGAAATTCTTGAAAACGTAATTATACACTTTTACTGCTTATGAGATGAGATCTGTGCCGACAAAGGGTTTCAGTTGGCAGAGGTCATTGCTTCGGCCATGTCCACAACTCCTTTGGCTTAATACATCAAGACGTCGACCGTCGTCGGACGACATCCCGACCTGGTGCGATTAATAACACTTTAGTCTACTTGGATTTTGGGAGAGGAATTTCAATTTCTCCGTTTTGTGCAAAACAAATGAATTTCTTTCGCATCTATCTTTGCCAAATTATCCTTTCCATTCGTTTGTCCGTTCGTAGTCCTTAGTCTTGAAGCCATTTATCTTTTCAGCAAGCGTCTACATTTTGTGCAAATGCTTCCGTTCTCTCGCTTCTCGGTGTAGACCATAATTCAACGTTAATTGACATTTTGCCTGCCGGCTGCTTCAAGACCATTTAACCCTTACATACATACATACATATGTATGTACATTCCAAAGTATTGTCTAAGGGAAGTCAAAATGCACGTTTTACGGAATCCCCTTTCGCCTTACCAAAACCCACTCATGCCCAATGACATCAACTTTGCATACGTCAGACAGTTTGTAATTACAACTCCGCCAAAAGGTGTTCCATCAAGCCCGACCTCAATGTGCAACTGCGTTCTGTATGTGAGAGAGGGGCTTAACAAGCTTTTGGCATTTATCATAGGGACGTTGTGCGATAGTGCATTCCATCTTGGGGTGGAAACCCATAAGTTAATGTGTGAGTTTCTGGGTAGGGGGGCGGGGGGCGTTTCGGTTAACGAGAATGCATTTATGCCATCCTGGAATTTAATTAAAGATTGAGGCATTCGTTCCCCTTGTTGCAGTACCTACGAGTATTTGTAATGCGTTAATTATTTTGTGCTGTACTGTTGATGATGGGTTGGTGGTATGGGGGCAGCATGGAATGTGCCTGCCACCAGCAACCACACAATGGTTTTGGTTTGCAAAGAAACAACAACCGATAGAGTTTTTGAAATTTGTTGACAGGACATTCTAATTGAAAATGTGAGTTTCTTTAAATAGGTTGCGTGTTGGGGGGTGCTCTGTTGCATTGATTGCCTCCCATGGTGGTTGTGGTGAATGCAAGTTGAATCAGTTGGAGTGTATGGGAAAAGTGTCCTGGTGCATGGCTGGAAAATTTATGGTAAAAGCTTATACTATTGTACATCTGTTGCTTATACACCGAGAACAGAGAAGACCCTGTGACCTATAAAGTATAGGGTCCTCCAACAAGAGATGTCTTTTTAACTTAATAGAAAAAGGCAACATTTTTATGAAAGGCGATGATATTTTTATTTGAATCTAAAGTTCTGAGGTTAGTAATGGAATACAATACCTCCCGATTGTCACATGTTATGTAGTAACAGATAAGTACAATTCCAGCAATTGTCTCGAGTCACACTCAGCTACGTTGCCAATATTTTTAACTCACCTTTCCGGACGATGACGAATTGGAATATGTAATCAGTGACCTGTACGAGACGTTTGAATTTATCGATTAAATTCAGAGTAGCCCTGCGAGGAAGCGCTGGACGGTGACCAAAAGCAGTATGAAGTTCACAAAACCATTTGCGTGATAGTTTCACAGTTTTTGCTATAAAATTTCCCTATTTAAGCATGCTGTGCAAGCATGGCATCAAACGCTTATCAAAAGTCATCGCAATGATAGTTGAATGTTCACAGATCAACAATGACGAGCAATCGAAAATGACACTTCTTTCAGATGACCCTATACGAGTCCAAAACAGCAAGATTTATTTAATGATGATGATTAGATCCAGGGCTTCTGAAATTGCAGGGCCTTAATTTGTAAATTTTTCAATTTTTCTTTCAACTGTCTCTTTCCGACGATATTTTTATTTCCGCTGATGTGCTTGCCTTCTCGATTCTCAAAAACTTTATAAAGGTTTTCGGTCCTTACCATGGCTTTTTAGGATTTTTTATCGGTGGAGGCCATGGTTCAAGTGGTTATTGTATTAAACTACAGAGCATGGGTTCGAGATTCAATCCCTAGAAAACACCTAAAATTTATGCCACTGCCACGCCTCTACTGAGTGTTTGACACACATTCGAGAGTACAACTGTTCTGAGAAAGCTTCTTTAAATAACAAATTACCCTGTGGATACGGCATTAAACAGTAGGCCCCTTTCATCCGTGCAAAGAATATGATATGGACCTACCTATTGCGCCAAAAATTGGATTTGCTTTGTTTATATTTCTTGTCGAGATTGATATGGCAAAGGTTTATGCCGATGAAATGCTTGTCAGTTCTTTTCTCAGTTCTCAACTTATAGTTCTTATAAATGTGGGGATGGTTGACGGTGGCTTTCCTGACAGGTCGCCCAGATCTTCGAATTGGTCCGGTTTTCTAATTCTCCATAGGTTTGGGCATTCCCAAATGAAGTGAAATGTATTCTACTACATCCGCGTCGTCAATGCCTCGGCAGATGTCATCAGTTTCTTTTCGCATTCGACTATGGAGGTTGTAGCCGGTAATGTACTAGGTTGGGTCTGTTAAGCGCCAGTATCTGTTCCGTTTCTCGTTGGCCAGCCTTACGAAGCTTTTCTCTATTTGATGTTTAACGAAAGCGGCAGAACATAGGAAACAATCATTCTCTGTTCCTGTAAGGGGTCTAACCTTTCTTGCTAATTCGTCAGTTTATTTCCTTAAATGCCGCTGTGTCCTGGAACCCAAAGGAGTGCAACGTCATGGAATTTATCATATGGCTCGACAGTCAATATAGACATCGATCATCTTTCTGAAGTGCAGTTTCGTGGATAGTTCTCGCCTCGGTTTTATGATTGCTAGTACTTCCGCTTGAAATACACTGCCGTGGTTTGGAAGTCTCAGAAATCTGGGAATTTCGGTTTCAGATGTATACATACCAGAGCCTACTCCTTCATCAGTTTTTGACTCGTCCGTGAAGATCAAAATATTATTCAGTTTCACGGCCCTACCGTTAATCCAATCCTCTCTTGGGGTGAAGAATGTTTTAATGGTTAGTCTGAACCCATGGGATGGTTATGTTTAATCTGCCTCTGTGCATCCATGTATGATGGTCCTTATCACCTTCTTTTGACAGATAAGATTGCTTCAAGTGTAGATTTAACGGGTCTAGTTCAAGTATGGTTGTAAAAAATTCCTAAAAAGCCGATGTTCCCATAATGAATGTGCAATAGTCATGTGAACAGAATAAGCACACAAAACTTTCTCAAGCCATGTCTGAACAAATAAAACTCAACTGACTACTAATAGCTTTTTCTTTTGCCAATAAACTGATTCCTTGGCGCCATACCACTGCCCTAGGCAAATACGTACGAATTCGGTCAGCAAAACCAAAATTTGTTTACTATTTCTCTTAGCCTTGTTTCTCTCAAATAAGAAAAAAAACGAAACAAAAATAATAAACAAATTTTAAATCAAAAGAAACACCGAAAACTAAAAAAAAAAATGAGCAACATCACAACGTAAACAAAAACATTGATATTAAATTAAAAAAAAAAAATCACAAAACGAAAGAAGAAAACAAACACAATATTTTAATTTAATGATGAGAATTTCAATTTTAATTTAATATTTGTTTTTTTTTTCTGTCTCGTTTCAGGTAATTTCATTTTTTTTATATTGACGCTGGGAACAGGATTATGAACATAGCCTGAGGGCAGGCGTACCCTCACATACTTGCGCAATCGATAGAGCGATCGCGGTTTGGGGAAGATAAGGTGACAATTATAAAATTTGTTTTATATTTATCAAGGCACTGTTTTATTTGTGTTGTGGTTTTATTTGGTTTTTAAAAATGATTGCAATTTAAATTAATTAATTTTACTTTTGTTTTTGTTAAGAGTGAGAGTGAGTTTCGTACTATTTCATTTTTTTTTTTGTTTAAAAATAAAATTTAATGCGATGTGTAAAGAGTCAAAGGATACAGTGGAATGGTTGAACAGAATTTGGGCTAATGGGGGTGATTAATCAGTTTGACAGTTTTGTGCTTTTTGTTTTAAATCTTTATTCAGTCGGGTAGGGTGTGAAAAATTGTGTTAACAATGGCAGTGGGAATGTTGTTTTCGGAAGACGCAGGTAGTGGCTTTTTGTTTCTGTCGGAAGTTGGATTTAATTGAATTATAAACTCATTCCATAAAAGGAGTGCTAAATGGATGGAGCTGGAGCAGAGACGAGTGTAGTTTTGTAAACAAAAACAAGACATTACCAGAACTGGTTACTTTTATTATTAAAGACAAATGTACAAACTTTCATTTAGAGGGGATTGAAGGGATAACACAGATAGACAGTGAAACCAATTAGACTTGTTCCAACCGGACTGGTCGTTGAAGAACAAAACTAACCTTGAAGTGTGGCTTTCCTGTATGGCATCTACAGAGATGAACTTCTGTCACGTCTGTCAATTTTGCAATACAAGAGTATCTTTATTGCTGTTCGACTTAGTAATTGGTTGTTAAGTACCATCAGTAAGGTTCTTATAAATGTTTTCCTTGACAAATTCTTGTAACAAGGAACACAGGACAAGAACAAATTGCATTTAATGAGAATTTTGTTTAAGGAACTGACTACTGTAAGGGTCTTCTTTATGTCTGTCTTCTTAGTTGTATTATTGCTTCCGTCTATGAAGGTAAACTGTAAGGATACTCTAATAGTTGAACTATGTCCAGCTGCTACCAAGTTGTTCCCTTTTATGGACCCAGCCAGTCCTCAAAAACAAGTCACTTCAACCAGAGAGGCCTCCAGTCGTGTGGAGGTGAGGTGAGGTCATCCCTTTCTCGTAGTCCATAATGGTCAGTATTGAAAAAATGTGCGCTTCTGTGCCACACCCATGCTACACTTTCATAGACCGATGTATACAAGTCACCATTTGAAGAGTTCCTGAATTTTTGGTGTAAATAGGACTGTACAGGGTGGTTTGCATAAGACGCAACCAAATGTATTCTGGTCTCGACCCAAGTAACTCACTCTAGCATTTTCTCGCATGTTATGCAAATCTCCCTGTATTTTGATTTGGTTTAGGGGAAGTGACTGCCACCTTATAATCGCCAACACACTTAGACGAGCAATAGCTCCATTGTTATACTACAGAGGTCGTAGAAGAAAGTTTCTCCACTTAGTCCATTTGTCCACCTAAGATTTCTACTCTCAGAAGCATTGAACTTACATTTTGCAAAGTGGTGTGGGTATATACATACGTATCCCTATTTTAGTAAATCTTTTCGTCCTACAATTCCTTACGATTATGAGTGTCAACCTAAACCAAGTTTGTTCTCGGTTTTTAAGCTGTCAATGCATAACCCAATAGACTAACCTTCTAAAAATGCGTCTTCATGTCGGAGTGACCTGAAATGGATGATGAAGTTCTTATCACAATTGAGACGTAGAATGGTGCAATTCGTGTTACTTTTCTTGACCACTGTCTAGTAGTTGAAAAGGCGATCGGCTGCTTTATGTGCTAAATATTCCAAGGTGTATCGAATAAAACATGATGTCTACCCCCATATAGGTAGTTGTAAATACATAGAGTTCCGCTTATGAACAGACAAGCTAAACCTTGCTTGGATAGTCGTGATTTATGGCTTTCCACCAGACAATAACCGAGATTTAGACTGAGTTCTTCAGGGTTGTATACCGCATCTGTTCCCATGAATTCCTTTTAAACTGTGTTCACTGTTCACAAAAAGTAAAAAATCTGGTTCTCTTGTTTCTTAACTCAAAGTCGACTGTGGCAAAGTCGAAGTGGCAAGGAGCAGTCTAAATCACAATACTACTCATACTGGCTCGTTGCAAAAAGATCTCCGCTAAGTCCAACCAGGGATAGCCATTGGTATGTAGTTATTTATTGCAACGACCACTTTTACCATACTAATGGCAAAGGCCTTAATACTGATACTTGCGGATCTCCGTATGTAATTCTGTATTCTGGTACCCCATATCGTCCCTTAAAACCAGAAGTCACTCCCTGAAATGTCCTGTGGAGGAAGTTCTGGATTTATATATGTACGTGTGCTTGGCCTTTAGTAACCTGTATAGAAGACACCTCTTCTCCTATGAAGCTCTGCCCAGCTTCCGACTTTATTTGGGATTCCATCTTAACCCAGAGCCATGTGATATCTGCTGAAACAGTTCTTTTGCCAGAGTAGATCTGCATTTTTAATAGGTTTATGTCGCACTTCTAAACGAGCTTAGATTTCACTCTTATTGTAGCCCCGTTTGTCTTTTGCTCTTTCTAATCAGTTTTTTTTTAATATCCTGCATACTACGTATTGATACCAGAGCCTTCATAGATCGCTATTGAAGTGCCTAATGTATATGACCACATCATATCCTACAACTGGGATATGCATGAAATTGCATAGTCATCTCTGAGGACAGTTACTAAGCACCATTTACTGAGCATCTCAAGGTGCAAGAGTGACACTTAAACCCACATTGAAGTGTACCATGCCCACTCAATCAAATGTCGCCACAACCAAGAGTTCTTCCTTCTCGTCAGTGTCACAATCCTAGCAATCAATCAAAATCACATTACCAATAAACTACTTCCTCATTCCACCGTGAAAGTGTAAATACGTCATATGACTATCGTGGCCACTCTATGAAACATGATGAAGAGTGACGTTCAAGTTAAACACCAGTACTATCCTACCATCAGCATCATCATCATCATCAGCATCATCATCACACCCACTTCGACCCTTCGAATGTATCTCTGGCTATTGGTTAGATTATTAATTGAATAACAAACTCCGCCGTTCGGGTATACAGATACAGATACTATAGGCTCTCGAATGAGATACCCACATACAGAGATGATGTATCTTCTTGACCCTTTTCCCTACTACGTACTCGTACATCTAGGCCATCATTTGCGGTTGAACTATAAATTATGTAGAAAAATAATTAATTTACGATAATAAGTTTGGTGTGATTTATCATTGAATTTTGACACTTCATCAATTTTGTGCAGAAGCGGGACAAACGACCTGATAGTAAGCAGTCACCACTTTGTGAGCCAAAATTCGCTGGCGCCTAGTGGGGCCATCATTCAAAAAAGGAAAACGAGAAACCAAAAAAAAACAACAACTATTTGTTGTTTAATTTATGGGATTTCTTCGTTTAAAAATTTATTCATTTTCGATTGACTAAAGTGCTGAGGGGTGGTCAATTTGGTTTCTTCTCCTCTCTATACTCCTCGGGCGTTTGATTGACAATTTCAATGACCTACTATGGAGGCGCCGCCGTGGTTTGAACAGTAAAATGCAATAAATTTAAATTTAGACCAAATTCTAAAAATAGCGATGATGTAGGTTGCCAGAAAATTTGATAATTGAGTGTATCCTTTTTTTTTCGGGGCCAAATACTGAAAGCGTATCTATGACCGTAGTTTGGGAGATTGCAGGGTCAATTGGCATTCAATTTGGTTGATTGCAAGACGGGCTAGTAGACGGACTACTCCTTTGAAAGAGAAACTACCACTATTTAAAATTTTAAATCAATTTTCCACACAAGACTAAGCTTTATCGGGGGAACAATAAAGATACCATCAATCTACTCGAACGCATTCCTTCGTGTTCGATCGTCTAATATGAAATGGAAAAATCACTTTACCATCTCCGTAACGACTTTCTTTATGCATTTACTGCATGCGAGGACGACTACGAGTACGAGTTGAAGAGTCCTTTCTTCTTCAACTGAACCTGTAGTAAATGACAACAAAAAACAAAAAAAAGCAAAACACGTAAGAAAAACTTTTCGATCACGTTTCATATTTTCCAGGTCATCTCGCAATTGAATTGGTTATAACTCTACTGTCTCGTCCTGGTGCACATAGTAGTACCTACACCGCACGGAGAGTGCAGTACATTTGTTAGTGGTGCCCCGGACAGAACTACTCTTGTACATATCTGCAGCCATTTCTCTCCCTCGGGTTCTCCTCTGGGTTGACCATAAAATGTGTTGGATATTGCAGAGAATGAAAAATGATTTTATTTTCATTCGAGTTTTGTTGTTTTTTGTTTTTTTTTTGTTTTTTGTTGCTTTTTGTATTACAATTATTTTTGACCAAATGCGAGATTCGATTTCATTCGTGTGTCCTTGTACCATGAGAACGTGGGACAAATAAAATCCAATTTTATTACATGGCTTGGAACTGCGTCCGATTTTATGGTATAAAAGGAGAATTTAATTGAGCTTGTGGAGTGGGGTAACCGAAAAAATGTTGACCTTAAACTATGAATTCAATTCTTGGGGTTTAAGGTTGTCCTTAAGGAGGTGTTTATTGAAAAAAGTGTAATGTGTGAGTTGGGTCTTTGTCTCTGTTCCTACACACATGTTAAGGCATCCTTATGAAAATACATAATGCGACCATTACTCAGACAGTCTGAGTAAGCATTTTGTAGATACAATGGGCATGCCATATTGCGAAAGTACATTTTAAGTCATTATGTTCCAAAGATAACATCTTTGAAGTGACCACCACGGATTCTGTTGGAAAGGGACGATTTGGGTGATCGAACTTCGGATGGTGCTGGGTGGCTATCAACTTGAACCAGGAGGTCCCACACTAGTGAGTTGCTTCTATTACTTTTGGAACTATTTCGAGTTTTGAATGAGTTTTCCAAATTGTATGGATATTCGAATCGGAAATATCTTCAAGGTCCTCAAAAAAGAATTCTTCCAAAATCTGCCTTCTTAGGGAAGATAATGCTGGACATCTACAGAGAAGGTAAAATGGTGATTCTGCCTTTTTCTTAATTTACAACCAACGCACAATAACCCGTCAATAGTCCAACCAGGATACTTATGCGTGATCTGCTAATGATTTGCAGACTTCTTGCCCTCGTCTGGTCAACAGTGGTCACATCTTCCTGGCCTGATTCAAGACTTGTCTGTTGGTGTGTATGATTATATCTGATTTCGATACCTCATAGACTGTCAGTCAGCGACTTCATTGATAGTCACACCCTCTGCTTTGAATACACTACAACGCTAATAGTGCCATGAAAAACTGAAAACACTTACTATGATGTTATGATCCTATGCCCTTGCCTGTCTTTGATCCACCAGCGTAGATTTACGCGTATATAGAGGTAGATTATGTAGTCCGTGGTTTTTATTTTCATAAATACATGGTCAAGGATTGTAACGATGACTCCCTCAGTTGGAGCGACGGCCACTTTTCTATTAATCCAGAGGAAGAATATGAAGCATTATTTCCAGACCCGCTCTGGGCATTGACCGGAGGCCGCTGAATCTTACTTATGATAGACAGATGGCTTATTCTATTTACTGCTGTCTACCAGATTCATGGTAGCTCCCTTGCAAGCACATAGTACCGTCCTATAACATTAGCATTCAAAACAGACAGTTTCCTGTCTGGTGTTTGGCATGCTCGGAGAAACTAGAGTAGTCTTACCTCTGGAATCGTATGTCCTTTGTGCACTCTTTGCCATAAATCAGTCTGAATCTCATTTATCGTTTAAATTACTTTATTTTCTGGGTCGTGAACTGTTGCTTTTTATAGGCATATGTCAAAGACTTAATAAAGAGCCAGGTCGTACACGACTGACGTGTTTAAAACGAGTGAACGTTTTTGCAATACCTTTATTTCATTCGGTATGCGGCACGTGTCATTTGTTGCTTGTATCATAAAATAACCCACTTCGGCCAAAAAAAAAATACTTTGTCATACACCTACGGTCGCACGTGAATTTTAGGGATGTCGTTTGACTGAAAACCAAACCAAATATCAAATTTTCTGGATCCAAAAAAAAAGTTAGAAACAACATGACATCGTCACAGCTCTGTCAATTTTGGTTATTTACGGTGGCTTTTTTTACCAAAAATTGGATCCATTTTCAACTGGTTAAGGATTCAGTGAGTAAATTGTCTGATGTCTTTCGTGGTCTTGTGACTTCAGTTCGTGTTTGAATAAAGTCGTAGATGCATTGAAACCTAAATGTTGTCGCAAAAGTTGAGTTCATGAAAAAATGAAATAAAAATGGAAACAAACTCACATTTTCCAGGCAAAAATCTATGCAGCGGCGCTGCCTAGTTTCCTTATTTTCACTACCACGTACTGTCCTTTCTGATTCTGACAAACAAACTACGAATTCTTAAATTAAAATTTCCCAAATTCGAGGCTTTAAAGTACAGTGTCTTGGTCATTAGACTTAGTATCAGTATTTAGAGGTGATTCTTTCAATTTACATATTACATATAATTTGGCCAGTTATTACCATACTACCATTATTTCTTATGCCTTGGTAAATAACCTACCAACTCACTGTATAGTTGGCTGCACAACAATCCAATGTTCAAATTCTGCAAAACTACAAACTAATTTCTAGTCACCATCGTTCAAAATCTAACAACATTTTCTGTTGCTAAACTTCTCATGAAATCCAAAATAATTTTAAGTTAAGCTAGACATGTTTCAAATTAATCATATTGCACTTTATTGTGTGTACATAGTCTAGAACTCTGTGTAGAGTGGCCTGCGAAAAGAAGTCGCAAAATTGATTGATAGAATCCCATCTAGAATATGCCAAGCAGCTAATCCCTCCGAGACTGGAATGAAGAACGTTCTAACAAAAGCTCTTACAAACCACAATCTGATAGTCTTGTAACAAAATGATCATTTCTTTGAAGGATTTCGCCGCCAAAAACTGGTGCATTTAAACTAAGGAGATACCAGTAGAAAACTATATAGCTTCTGGTTGCCTCTCCTATTTTTGAATGATTATTCATCTAATGAATGATATTTCATCATTTAGAAACAGTGCATATATACATATGTAGCAACATGGAAGTAGTATTGTACTGAAACTATAGTAACCCGGACTTTAAGGTAATTATATTACTTGGTCAGCTTTTTGAACCCACATACCTTGCTTATATCTTGGTCGGTTCCCTTATTCATAAAAA
Organism: Xylota segnis; assembly: GCA_963583995.1. Lineage (NCBI taxonomy): Eukaryota > Metazoa > Arthropoda > Insecta > Diptera > Syrphidae > Xylota > Xylota segnis. The sequence goes on along the minus strand of OY757238.1, from coordinate 9,746,014 downwards.
TCATTCTTTGTTTTCACCTTCATTCAAAGAATTCAAATACCATGTAAGTCGTTCAACGACTGTAAGCTGGAGCTAATGACCACCTTTCAGATCATTGGTAATACTGGATTCTACACCTCTATAACTTGCATCTGTATCTCTATTGTCTTCATATGTTATAGGGACTCTAGATCGCTTCTGTGCATTGCTGAAGTACCTATAAAGCAATTTTCGTTCTTCTGTCTATCTTGAGTTCTACTATTGCTCTTACTACCATGAACTGAGCTAAAGTTCATCGTCCGATTTCCAGACATTGGTTCACTGCCACTCCCTCCTCTAGCGTCTGAGACACATCCGTTGGTAAAACTGTCATGGCCAGCTTATGATGTTTTATTAATTTCTGTTGGTTTCCGAAAAAAGAAAACTCTCCAAAGCCACAAAGCGTGGGATCCAGCCATGCTATCACCAGCCTTTTGAAATTAGCCTTGCGGTTCCCTAATGTATTTCTGTGTAATAAACTGATTTTCAAAGAACTGTATAAACAACAAGTCAGTTTGCCCACAAAACACCAATTCTTTGGAATTGAACTTTCTAAAAAGACACAGGGCGCAGTCTTATGTTTTATTGATGAAACCAGGTGTGAACATTTCCCCGGAATTACTTCTTATTCATCCGTTTATTGCTCATCTCATCGACGCCTTTCAGTCACTATCGAATCGATTTCCCTCAGCCACCCACTTACTAGCATAATAAATGTCCACCCATTGTATCTCATCAGACTTGAAAGTAAACAACAATTAATTCCCAAATTTATGCCCAAACCACCGGTCAGTGGCATGTGCTGCTGGGTCCACCGTCTGTGCCACTAGTTAATACTATTGGCCCTGAAGTTCTTAACGCCGCCTCTGATGATGTATTCGTTCCACAATAGAAAAGAACAACAAACAAAAGATACAATTTCAATTCGATTAACACGATTAGAATGTTTCTGTGAATTTTGCTTGGAATCCGCGAAAAAATATGAAATATGACGACATATCCGTTCAAAGTGTGTCGATAAAGATTTTTGGTTCTCTGTTCATCAATTAACATCACCTTGTCGTGGTCTTCCCCGCCTACGCGCCATTATCAACTGCGAATTAGAATTCGCTCCAAAGTTCCCCGAAATATATGGAACGGCTAAGCTGTCATAAAATACGAGAATGGAAATTAATGTATTGTGGACCTGTCAACGGGGGGAAAAAACATCTCACAGTTTGTCAAGTGTTTGATATATTTGGCGAGATGGCTTTTGACAGATTTTTGACAAAATACGGTGTCTTGGTCATATGACCGTGGGGGACAACAAACCGTAACCATAACACAATAAATTACAAGCTTTTAGAATCGGACTGATGGGGCCTTCCAATTTATGGATGATGGATTCCTGTGGGTGACTCTTGGTCATAGTGTGGTGTGGGAGTGGAGAGCTGGTTAATTAAAAAATTGGGGTGATTGACGTCGGTACGGCTAGTGATCGGATGGAAGTTTTGTATACACGAACATGTAATTATGTTGTAATCGTTGAGGTCGCTTTGATGATGTGGTTTTTATTTTTGTCAAACAGAGTACAGTGGTGATAGCAGTTCCGAGGGGAACTTTGTTTTTTCCTAAAGATTTTGGCAAATAACAGATCTGATTGTAGAGTAATTGTAATTATGGTGGGTACAATTCCGTATAGCCATTCCTAGATAGAAAGACTGATTATTTATAGATTGGTTTCGGAAGTGGTCAATCTTGGTCGTTCTACCAACATCCTGGCCAAAGTACATGTCATGTGAAATTGGCTAGTCTAGAAAACTATCGCGCCTCTGTAAGTGATGAAGGGAGCTGCTATTCCTAACCACATCAATCGGAATCATCCCAGAATACTAAAGTTACGGCATGAATCATGGTCGTTTCCTTTACGATTTAGGAGATGATCGAGTCTCACGTTGCTTGTGTTCATTTTAGCTTTCCCTGAGCAAGTACCTTTCCTTTCTTCATTTCTGTTTGTAGTTTTTGGATTTTTGTCAAGAATCGTATTCTTTCAGAGTGTCCCTTCAAAGAGCTGTCTCATAGATGAATCCTAAGACATTCATACGATCCTTCCAACGACTTGTGTAAGTTGTCCAAACTTTTCTGCAAATTCTACTCCTTCTCACCTTCCAGGCTTTCTTAACAGCTCTTAAGTGATTCACATGAATCCTTCATCCTCCCATATACATGCAGCAACAATATATATTCTCACTCTCTAAACCCACCTCCTTGTTCTAGTCGTCCGCAGCGCGGGCTTTGATGACAGTTGGCTGACATTTGTCCATACTTGTCCCGAAATATGCTGCTCCCTTTCCGCAAGGACTCGAAGTACTTAGTCTAAGGCTTAGCTGCATCTGTTCTAGTTCATTCGTCCCGTTCTGCTTAGTCCATAGCTTCAAGATTCATACCACAATTAGCAGGAGTGATAGTTTTTTCTTCGGCCATTCTTAGACACCTCTAGTTTGCGCATTCCTTAACAATTAAATTCAAAGGCTTCAGTTGTAATAGCACCTTCATTATGCAGTTGAGCAATACAGAGGCTTGAGTGCTTTTCCACTTTGTTGTATGTCTTCCTCGTTTTGACTAGATCGGTTCTCTTTGCCCATCCAATCCCTCCATAGCCATGTATGTCCTTCAAAGGATATAGGCATATTCTATCCTGGTAGTTAACTAGAAGAGTAGCCTTCTTGGTTATCAGATGAGTTTACTGTCTTCCAGTGTTTGACTGATGTCATTCAATTTCTTTTCCTTTAAAGGCCGTAGCCCACCATACTCGACTCATTTTACATCTCTTTTGTGAAGGGTTTTGGTATCCACGTCAATAACTATCACTTGGGCTGCACCAGATAGACATTGCATGAACACGGAGGGCTAGGCTGTCTGACGGATGTGACATCCACCCGTCTACACTGCGGGTTCTCTGAGGTCGAAACAATGGAGTTTGATGCATCGACTATGGTCTAAGACTCAGGACTATTTTCTCACAAGAATTGTAGTATTTTACAACAAGCTTCCAGAACTCCTCCAAATATTTACATTCTACGCAAGGCAACCTAACTACCTCCTGTACAGAGATGCACCCACCCATCCCATCCCATTCTAACTCAGTCAATGTAATCTTTGTCTTCTTCTAAGACTGGATTAAATTTCGAATTTGTACAAATTGAATTTATGCTAAATTCATCTTATCGAATCTCTGTTAAATTGAATTTCGTATCCTTCGACGTTATGCGGAGAATTCCCTTTCTCTCTCTCCTCTGTCTCTCTTCGAGCATAGAATCACCGATTAAATTCCTCTCTACCGACCAGTAAATATAAAAATATCGATTTAAATCGAAAGTTAACCACACATGCCATCCCAAGGAATCGTATCCCTGTCCGAAGGATCATTTCTCTACTCCTGGCCACGGCAGATTGTTCACCGATTTGGGAGTGGGGCGTGAGCGGAAAAAAAGAAGAAAAAGGACATTCCTCCTTTTGCTTTCATTCCACCACCACTACCGCATGTATGTTGTTGGGAATAATCGTTTTATTATTGGTTTTTTGGTTTTCCAAAACATCGCAGGGACGAGCTTACATATTTTTTCTGTCAAGAGGTCCAGACAGGACATTCTAAATTCCACAGATTTTCCTTTTATTATTCCCCGCATATTCTGTGGGAGGGTGGGTTCTATGTTTGTGTCTGTAAAGAGTTTCCATTCCTTTGCTGCGGTAAATTTTGTTATCGATTTTGAGGGTTCGTTCGAATTATTGGCATCTAATGGTTGTGGTTAGATTTACTGTGCCATATGTTTTTGTTTTTTTCATTGGCATCCTTGTCGCAAGGACTGTATGTGCGTTGGGGGAATTATTTATCGAACTGTGCAGACAGACATGTATAGAAGGTACATAGCAGCACGCACGTACACTTTAGCCCACAGTATGTGCGTTTAAAAGACAATATCCTGTATGACAAAGGATAACACAACAACAGTAATTATTGCTCATTAAAAAAGCAAGGAAAACGAGAGATTGTCACAGATGTACTTGTACTCACTCGTCTTGTGTGTTGTTCGTTTGCCGTGTTATACGAGTTGGGTGATTCGAAAGATGGCAGAAGGATCTCAGCACAAGACTTTGTGTATCATCCTTTTGCTGACAAATGTTGTGTACCCATAATATTATGCAAATGACGGAATAATAATGCTAATTTCTTCGTCATTTTGTGTTGCTTAGATATGAGAGAATGATAAACGACAAATGCGGGTGAGGGGGAGGGAAAGGATGGGAATTAGTTGTGTTGTCTTTTGTTTATGAAGAGGCGGGATAATTGTGTTAATTAGAAGAACTTTATGAACCAAAATTGTCATCTTGTTGTTTGCTGTGGAATTTGTAATGGTGGTTGCTATTTTTGGGGAAAAATTTATTAGATTTTTGAAAGGAATTTTCGGGAGGGGTTTTGTGATGTGGATTAGGTCAAAAGGATTATGTGTAATGGGGCTCGTTGCAGAAAGGATGCTTTTGAATGGAGCAGCACGTGGCTTTGATGTAAGTTTGTTGTGTCCTTTAGAGTTGAGATATAGTTTCAAGCTGTGTCGGCAATCTTATTTGCATATGTCGGGACTATGATTTGACTACTAGGTATACATACTCTACAGCGTGTGGGATTCTTATCCTTAAGGTACTCCCTTTCTCTATTATTTGCCTAAGAAGCGATTGCACTTGTTTTACTGGTAAAATCTGAACTACGGATGACATACGAGGCGATCCTGAAGAAGATGTGTGACCTTAACTTTTTAGTTTAACAATTCACCCTATTTGTCCCAGCCTTAAAAGAATTAAAGACTCCTTTGGATTCTAACACTCCTGCCAAGGTTAATTCTTTGTTACGAACACAGCCTGACCTCCACTTCAAAGTATAGTTTTGAAAATGTTACGCATACGCCTCCGAATCCAATTCCTGCCTAAGCCAATGTCCGTTAAGGGTGACCAGATAGCAATGTTTTTTTTTCAATTGTTATGTTCCAGCAGCTGTCAGAGTTACCAATGACATCTAGTTGTCAAAATATTCAGTAAACCTTGCCATTCCATCATGTATATCGTTTCACGCTTGCCAAAAGTACGAAGATTATTAAAAAAAACTTTATAGAAAGTCTTGCTCGGTTGTAAATACAAAACATGAATTTCGTCGTGAGGTCGGTTGTCATCATGGCTTCGGTGTGTAGGCAATTCGTCGCACCAGCTGAATTGGGCAACGCTACTGAGAGTCAACCTGACTTATTTTGCGGTTGTATTTGGGCCTACATCCTTAAGATTATGCTGGCACAACAATTGAACCCGGGACGAATATAGACAACGCCGTGAGTTCGCTAAGTGGGCGCTGGAAGTGTTGGGCGAAGATATAAGTTTTGGCCACAATATCGTCTTTTCAGACGAGGATCAGCAGCTACGCGACCAAGCAGATTTGCCGTTATTGGAGCGAATACAATCCATAGGTTAGCGACCAAGAATCAACAAATATTGACTGTTTGGTGCGGTAGATGGGATGCCGCCATGGTCGAACCTTATTTCTTTCGAAATGAGGAAGGAGACTCTGTTACCGTCAATGCTCTCATGTAACTGACTTTCTGTGGCCAAAGCTAGACAACATTGATATAACCGAGCTGTGGTTCCTATAAGACGGCACTACATGCCGCGCAAGCGACGCAACGCTCGAAGTTATGGAACAGAAATTTGCCGACTGGGTCATCTCAAGGCGAGCGTTCATCAATCGGCCGCCGCGATCATGGGACTTGACACCAGTCGATTAGTTCCTCTGGGGATACGTCAAGTCCCTAGACTACGCTTTGGACGAGCTCGAGGCCAATATTTTAGATGCTATTACGCCTCACATATTGGAAAGGTCGGACGAACCGCTTGAAGCACTGCCAGCGGCCATTTGATTGATGTGCTATTCCACACATAATGGCATGAATGTAGCTTCAAAATAAAGCCTGAATAAATTTCATATCTCACGCTGTTGTTCTTTTATTTAAATTATTTTTCCTATCGTTCTTATCTGGTCACGGTGTATATGGTCTAAACCGTCTGTTGCAACATTGAATCCGTTTGTCGACAATGTTGTTCGAAACATGACAGTTTCCTCCATCCATACTTGTCGTAACTTTAAATTTATTTCCAAAGCAAAACTTATCATCCGGCTCGCCCCATCCAGGCCAATAACACATCCCATCCCCCACTGCTCCCCACCTGCAAACTTACAACCATTGTAATCAAGACACCGAGCAAACAGCTCCCGAGTCCTATCCTTCAGTCAATATCGAAAACGCAAATATTCCATGTAGCTGCTAAACTTCAAAAGAATTCCATTTCGACAGTCAATCTTATGCTCAGCATTTCCCGTCCGAACCCTCACCCGTAGGGACACACGTTTGACGGAAATGTTCACGCGCAAAGGGATACGCAGTGTTGGCAACGAGTACGTTTTGAATTATGTTTACTCTGCCACTGGATGCTGGTATCCTTCTGTGTCAACAATGTATTTCACCTCACACAGCTGGTGCTCTCCACTATTTTACGCCAGAATCCCTAATGAAATCTGCATAAAATCCCAACCAAACACGGTGCCCTTCCCTACGCCCGCTAAAGGATGTGATTTTTGGTCCACTTCTCTGATTTAATTAAGATTCGGACTTCCATTTAATTGTAAACGCAGATGGGGGAAGCAAGGTCAATAGACTGCAGTGGATGTTCAAAAAAAAAAATCTCTGATTTCGCTAAAAACCAAAACGAAAATTTCCAAGACTGTAATTACCTTCACCTGCTCCGAGTTCAAGGTTCATCTCGCCACACTTTTTTTTGAGATAGTGTGCCTCCGACTTAGACAGTGCACAGAACTAATTGGGTCTGGTTTGGTTGGACCTCCTTTTGTTTTTGGAGTTATTTTCATCTCTCCACGGTTGTGTGACTTTTTTTTTTTTTTTCTGTTATCGCGGTTCTCACATAATTTATAGTATTTTTACGATTAGAGGAACGCAAATAAAAACGAAAGAAACAAATGAGAACGTTAATTATGGTGGTAGTATAGTTGGTTTGTTAAGAAAAGCATCACATCGTAGGGGATGTGAGTCAGCGTCGGTTTTAGACGGAGAAATGAAATGTCTGGAGGCGAAAGATTATCAAAATCCCATAATAATGTGATCAGCTTCCAAATTTGTAATTATTTCGATTCGTTTCTCGTTCATTAGGGCCGTCACACACACCCATACACAGGCAAACATAGAGAGAGAGACTAATTAAGTTGCTAATCAAATGAATTGGGATTGTTTTTCAATTTAGTCAAATTATGCGTGATATTTGGGTGGAAGGAGGTCACTAGCTGTCATAATTATTATTATTTATTGGATTTTACAACAATGGTACTTTGTAAGAGGATATAAGCCACAACAGCACGTGGTAGGGACATGTTACAGACTGGCTATGTCAGTTTATATGAACTGTGCCTGGACCACAAAGTGGAACAAAACTCACGTGAGTCAGAGAATGTCACCAAGTCCTACGAGACCGGATCAAATTTGCGAGTGGACACGAACACGGAGGAAACTGAAGAAGTCATCAGGTGGATGCCACTGCTCCTGGCTCAGTGTCTCCTAAAGCCAGTTGTATAGTTCACGAAACACAAAGAAAGACCACACAAGGTCGTTGTTTCAAAGAATTTGCTCTTTAGTTGTTGTAATGCCAAAGCCAACACTGACAACAAGGAACTCGATGTTGACCGTCTGCTCGTAAACAACTAAACAGTTTTCAATGATTGCGACGTCGCACATACTGTGCTCATGGTGTACTGATCCACACAAGTCCTCGTCCTGCAACGTTAAGGCTACTCTATCAAGAAGGAAGTGGTTGTAACGAAGGCGTCCTATGATAAGACAGTTAGAAAGCAACCCTGCAAGAAGAAGACATCGTTTCCTGTTCGTTTTGCATAAGTGTTTGTACTCATTCATTTTTTGTTCCTTTTTTGAAGTGCCGCCCTTGAACAGAATATCAAAACGTGATTTACAGAAAATCCTTCAGTCCTACGAGTATGTAGTCCCAGTAAATCGAAGGTGAAATTTTGGGAAAGGTCATGTCAAATTATACTCAATAACTTATTACCAAGGACTGGCACTAATGGCATACGAGTACAACTTCCCCAGTGAATCAGTAAAAATTAGTTTTCGTGGTGAAAAAAAATCACTCATACGTCCCAGTGAACGTGACATAATTAAGTTTATTCAACCGATTTTCCATCAAAAAGCAAAAAAAAAAAAAAAACAAAACAGACATCAGGAAAACGTAAACAATTTCACGTTCATGTTTTATCTCCCCGCAAGTTAAAACCTTCCTAGCATGTCACACTCACCTGTGCGCCATCACGAAATTTAATGGTATTTATCCACATCCCGTGGCATTAAATATTTGCTTCACAACCTAATGTGTGTCGTTCTCAAAACGAGATAAAGCACGAAACGTCAATTCCATCAAACCTTCCATCCTCACACTCGTACAGAGAGTGAAAAAAAAAATACCAAAGTCTACAGATCGTTTGCAAAAAGGATACCACAACACACAGCCATACACAGAGTGTACATGGAAATTTTTTGTCAATATATATTTACAATCCAAAAGGAAAATCTAACCCCTGCCAAAAATCGGTTTGCATTTGGGATACACACCTGCCCTCGAGGGATGGTGGTGGCATTTAGGGCATTGAAAATGTTGGCACATAAAAAAGTACAAGTACGAGTATCTCTGCTCTTTTTTTTTTTTTTTCCTCTGTGCATCCTGTATGGAGCGTGTCCTTGATTATTTCCAGTTGGATGGCATTTGTTCTTTTTTTTTCTCTCTATGCCTCACTCTTCCGAAATGGAGTCCTGCAAACGTTTTGGCTTAAAAGAGAGAGAAACAAAAAAACTAGTTGTATTCATATAAAAATTTAGACCAGGATGTGTAGATGGATGCATGGAAAGGACAATCGAAATGAAGAGCCATGAGTTTGTGTATGTGCCGAGGATTGAATAAACCCGGCAATAGTTTTATGTTTGCTATTTCATGGGAAATGTTTCGATCCTCGTTATTTGAAAGCCAGGACTGGTTTCTATTTTTTTGTCTGTGAATACCTTCCATTAAGGATTATGACTGGAGAATAATGGAATTTAAATTTTTTTTCCTTTTTATTTTTTTTTTTGACTCCAAACTTCCATTAGTGTTTCCATTTAGTTTCTGGGAATTAAGACCCACCGGCAGAGTAGGACTAAACAATTTTCTAAAAATAAACCAAATTATCGATTGTATACAAACAGTAAAAATGCCATTTCAGTTAACAGGATTAAGGTTCTTTTAAATTGAATCCACCCCACTCCTAGTCCTTTGCCAACAAACCGAGCATTTAATCCTGAAATCACATAAAATCAGCTTGTTAGCCTTTTTTTTTTTTTCCTCCTAAACATCAGACGTCATATTATTGAAAAGCAGTCTCCAGTTCTAGGGGGTGGAGTCGCCCCAGTCATATCCGTGTGCGCTTTTAAAGGCACGTCGGTCGACGGGAGTAAAAAATCATTTTAACTGGTTAAAAGATTCAACTCACGTTCACAAAAAGGAACCATTTCGATTGACGGCAAAAATTTTCCTCTTTTGCTCTTTTGGTCTGTCTCTCACAGTCGGGGGGGTTAAAACACCGGAAAAGCGTTTCACCAAAAATCGTTTGCTAACACACCCGCAATCATCTTTAGCAAGTTTGAGGCTGCTCCTCGGCTACACCCCGACAATTGGCACAGGTGATGGGGAAGGATTCACGTGGTAATGGTTGAAATGTCAGAGGAAACACTCACGATTGTGACTCGTAGTCGTTCCTGTAATAATCGGTGAAACTGCGGGATATGTCTGACCTTGAAATGGCTGGAACTCGGGGGCATCATTAGGCGTGAGAAAAATTTTGCAATCCAAGGACTAGCGGTGACTCGTGCGGACTAGTACCACCTAAATAACTCGCGTTATCGTTGGGGGATATGTTTGTGGGCGCTGCGATGTGACTCGAAAGACAAGTGTGTCTATCCGAAAGTTACACCCGGGAGCATGATAATCGGTCCTTAGAATACCTTCAGCACGCTATGTTACTCGTATCGCTTACAAAATGGAAAAGTTACCCTTGAGTAAGAGATTGAAATCACGTTGCAGTCTTGCGCATCAAGACGTTTAGAAGCACTCCTTTGGTAGTTCAAGAAATCGGGACTCGGTGTACAAAGTGTATTTTTTGATGGAAAATGATTGCATAAGTCCACCGACCAAGTTGCAGATTGTCACTCCAGTTCATGTCCAAGTTATTTCAATTACCATAACTGACCTAGAAATGAGGCAGATATTAGTAGCAAATCAAGTTCACATCAGAAAAAAACGTAAGGACGTCAAGTCGGTTAATAAGGGAAACGACAAATGTACGATACCAAAAGATACGATTAAGGCTGCCTTCAAGCCATGTGACCCAATGGCTGCGATACAGTGAGAAAGGGCACACTATCCGACGAATTTTTATCCAATAATGTCATACCCAGGCATTCTCGCGGTTAAGTAACTAGTTTTCATCTTTTTGGTGACAGAATGGCAATAGATTTTGGCATTTTAAAATATCTTTATTTTTTTTATATAAATATTAAACTAAAATACATAAATTTATTGTGACTCTAGTTTAACGTTCTTCTTTAATTTTTTCGTTTCAGGTAAATTCAAAATCCAAGATGGTACTACACCTAGTTTGTAAGTAAAGTTTTTATTACATTAAGCCCATGCCATTACTTGTATTACACTTATTTTATGTTTGCCTTTACTCCTCTCGAAAAAGATCGATGAAGATCAATGCAGGTTTTAAAAAGTGTCCCAAAGTCCCACCGACATTTTGGTGACTTAATCTGGGGTTGAGTAGCTAAAATTAATGGTTATTACTTTTCAAAGACCTTATTTAGTGTTTTCTAAATTGTTTTACACTTTAGTGACTATCATTTGGTACTTTTTTCAGCACATTTGTTCAACATCTTTTTTGAGTCTTTTTGGAACAAACCTAAGCCATCTCTTCCGTGCATTTGATATTTCCAAACAATTTTACTATTTCACTAACTTGATTCGCAGACCCAACTAAGTAGTCAAAGACCTATTTTCCAAGGTATTTCTAAACTATTACTTGACATTCAGAGGTCACATAATCTCGTGGCAAGTCCCCTCAGAATGACCAGCAATGATCAGAGATTCTTAAGCGTGAACTACTTAGTTTCATCATTTCTCCAGATTTTATCTAAGTTAGCACAGCCTACAAGGCTTTTTTTGTAAGAAGGTAGAAAGCATCGAAAATCTGACTGTCGAACTTGAATCCACTAAAACCATCTCTGCATCTAACCTCAAAACCCTACGGTACCGCCTTTAAGCAATTCATCACATAGTTGGCTTTCAGCCGTAGCTGCAGGTCCGCACACTTTCTGTATGTCCGGAGACTACAGACAGACTTTAGTGCATTCGCACCTACAGGCTACAAGGCCTTAGACACCATATGTCCCCTTAAGTTGGACAATTTGAAATCAGTTTTATTGATACTCCTCTAACTCCATCTAATTACGGAAGCTCCACTCTTTTCTTAGTTACTACGTGTCGCCCCTTTTGTTCAGATACTTTGAAACGGTTCTCCATACATAATGGCCTTGTTTTTGGGACTCTAACGCCTTAAGAGCAGCCTTTCAATATAAATGGCTATATTTCTGTCATCTTTAGTAAAACCGCGCCCTTAAGTACAGCCTGAACCATTGGTTGCCAAACATTGCATGTGTCTCTGTCTCAGGTCTGACCTCATTCACTTGCTAGCTTTGGAACCGTTTGTGTATATAGCACTCGCATTACCACTTTCCTCTTTTAATCTTCATCTTACCTCGTTTAGTGTATCGTTATCGGAGGATATTATTCGATTCATCAGGAATATCAAGAAGTGATTCCCTTAAAACAGAGTTTTGTCTCACATTGTTGGACTTGAAGAGCCCTGTGAGCCGAAGTGGACCATTACCTGGATGTAGTTTTATTTGCCCATCAAGTTGTGAAAGCAGAAACATACTGTTATTTAAGCCTTGACCAACGCCATGACTTTTCATCATACAAGATCCCCAAGATGTAAACGTAAGTGTAACAGCCTTTGATGTTTGGTCACTTCTCTTGGCTCACTTGAGTCTTAGCAAACCTGGGTCTTATGTCATGAATCTCATAATTTTTTTTTCTTCCAATTCATGGTAAGTGTTCCAAAAAGACTTGCGTGACAGAGTCCTCACTTGGGCGGATAGATTTAAATTATCAATACAAGACAATCTTTCGAACAAGTTCATTTCCTTTTTGATTTCCTACGATAGACTTCGTTTACTGACTTTGATTAGTTTTAATCGAGTTACTAGATCCAAAGCCTTGACAGGAATGTGTGCTATTGGATATTTCTTTAATGATGGTTAGTGCAGTCTGAAAAAGTGCTGAAATTTCGCCTTGAAATACTATGCATATCGACATCAATCAAAAAATGGAATATACATACGATTTGCACTGATTTATGGTACATCTGCTTTCCCTTGGGCACTGAAGGCCTAAGCTTCAATTCCAAAAAAAAAAACACAACAAATGCTATTTAATTAATTGGCATTTGTTCCAATTGCAATTCGATACGAGTTAATAACTTCGCCTTCATCATCACCTGCTATATCGATTAAAAAACGCGAACCAGCAACATCGGCCCATTCAAACTTAATCGACCTCAATTGCCTATCACTCATGAGTGATTAAACCTGAAAACATTTTCGTACGTCACGCTTCCGGGTTATTGTTAACAAAAAAAATTTTAATTTTGCAATTAACAAATAGACTATAATTCCATGAAATCCTTGTCAATAACCGTTCGTAATTCAAACGACCCCACGACCCCACGACCCCACGACCCCTCAACAGCGACATCAATCCGAACGATGATGACTGCCAGTATGTCATGACGGTCCAAAAAAATTGGTTAACCATTAAAACCAATCTCATCCATCGGATTTCCATCAACAGCATCATATCATCCTTCGCTGGAGGGGGCCAGCAGCAACATGCTCGACCACAAAATAGTGATGCGATAATACACGCCTGAGTGTTTCATTTTTTATTTTTCGATTTTAAGTACAGTGGTATGAATGCATCCCTGTGGTATTCCATTTAATTTTACTCCTTTTTTGTCCACAATCTATCGACATGTTTCGACGGATGAGAGACGTATAGCGAATGTCGCAATTTTTAATGTCATTACTGACAATTGAATTCATTAATCCCCCGCCCTATAATAAGGACACGAAGAGAAAGGACATTCGAGGGTATATAACGAAAAAAAATATCGAATTCGCCGCGTATAATGAAAATAATCATTACGGACACTTGATTCCAAGTGTATAGTTTCCTTTATGTGCCTTCATATAAATTATACGCTTGGGAGTACGAGTATAACGCCACAGAAATAAAAAAGAGGTTTAAATGGCAAAAAGAATCAGCAATAACGCTTTTTTTTCGGCCAACCAGACGGGGATTTGTTTGAAATAAATTAATGAGGAGCGGGCTTTTTTTTTTGGTTTTTTGTTTCGTCGGTAAAGACTGACGCGTACGTATAATGAAAATAAAAAAGAAAAAAGGATTTGCATATCGGATCGAGAATTTATGTGGGTCAAGAGGACTTTAATTTGATTGGATTGATAAATAACCAACATTTAAGTGATTAAAGCACTCTCGGCCTTCAACTTTGCCATTCGATGTTTTTGTTCGAGAATTTCAGATAAAAACAATCGAACACTGAGTTGGAGTATTATTAAGTTTACCCACTACAGCTCACTGTATTTATTTGTACAGAATGCTCTTTAAAACGCATAAACAACATCCTTAGATACTGGTATCTATATATGGCTGTTGACTCTTGTGTTGTATGGTTAGAGATCAAGAGCTTCCGGAACTTGTGCTTACATTTTCAGTGAATTTGTTCGAATACCTGACTGCAAGGGTGTATTGTTCTTTGGAAAGAGAAATCCTCTTATTTTTGAAGTAGGAATAGAGTAGGTGAAAGAATGGTCCCCTGTGGCACTCCAGCATTCACAACATCGACATACTTATCGACTATCAAGTTTTGGTCTTTGTTTTGCAGAGAATATTTTAGCCTCCAGCGGATTTAGTCGATTGGAGTCGCACTTCGGGTGACACAGGACATAGGAATATTAGCTGGTAGTTTGGTGATAAATGGTTCTATTGTATGTTCAACAGCTTTCAGTGTGTCGGACACAGGAATAAGTCCAAAAATTGGTGTTGGTTCCGATACAAAGGTTTTGGGAATTCGACAAGTGTCTGCTTACTGGTAATCCGTCCACTTTTCTTGAAGTTCAGAAAATAGTGTGACTAAAGCAGTTTCCTACCTTTACTTTTCCAATTGACCAACAAGGATGCGAACTGTCGTAATTTGTAGAGCAATTCATAAATTACACTCTTTTTGTTGAAGACTTGTGGGTGAGGGTTTAGTTAGATCTTTTCTGAAGTCTGCTATGATTCTTCCTCTGAAATACCACTACCTGTTGCTGGGTGTAATGACTTGCTCCTTTAAAACTAAAGTTGGTGTACAAAAGAGAAACTAAAGGATTCCACAGATTTTAGCTCTCTTGTAGTTCCAAAGCATAGGTGTGGCGTAGGTACCGACAGCTGAGGATAGTCGAAGTCTCCTATTCTGATCAGAAACCAGCGATGTCAAGTAAGCAGTATTTTTTAGCGTACTTACTGATCACTGTCTGGTCATAGATTTACCCGCCAAAAGATGGGCTTTTACTTACCCAAATTCTTGGTCTGTGTCTTATTCCCTTAGAAAGAGTCCTTTCGCCGATGATCAACATTGGTTTTGGTCCTTTCATCAAGTCGTCCTTTAGGTAGGCAGCTCGCCTATTTTCAACTTATCAAAGGGCGGGATTTGATTTTATAGACTCGTCTCTTATTCCAGTAAAATAGCATAACCCAAATTGAGACCAAAGCCTTGTAAGATAGGTTAGTCGCTTCATGATTTGGATATCTGTTACACCTATCGTTGGTCTCATTGCCGTCTGAATGTTGGTGGATCAACTTCACGTCCATACTGTTAAATTCTTATCTCCTTATGCTGTAGAGCTCATTTAGCGCTCTTAGTATCTTGTTGGGATCCTTCCTTATTTCATGTCAATTCATGTAAATACAACTTTTCCAAGCATTCATGAAGCCAACGTAAACCACTACGAATCTATGTAGGGCTAAAGTTTTGCACAGTAGTTTACTCTAGAGACATTCGATTCTAGGGTTTTTGAACAGCCTTATTCGACATCAGGTAGAAGACTGTTTAAGTCCGGATCCGAATAGTTGCTTCCACATCTCAAGTTGTGAGCATTATATAGGTGTTCCTCTCTCAACTTCTGACACCTCTCGCTCCTACCTCGAAATATTGCAACTTAATAGAATTAATCCCGATACTTTAAACATATGTAACTTAAAACCTCATTTATATGTAAAAAAAAAAAAAAAAACAAGGTAATACCCACCAAACCAAGGCGAATAAATTACAATTGTACATTCTAGCCAGAAATTGGGAATTCCATCAAAATGTAAATTATTGACAAAGCCCCATATCACTTGGCATCTCCACACAAAACCAACCAACCAATTTGGGAAAATTCCCATCTCAAATGGGGGAATTCCAAATCGTATCATCATCCAATATTGTATGTGCTGCATACATTCATTAAACCATGGCCAGGCTGGTCCAGGACACCATACTTGTGAAACGCGTCCGTAGCCAAACATTGCAAACCTTAAATGGTGTTCAGTCAGTCAGATGTAATCGAGCCACAATCGTTGCCCAAAATGTTTCCAATTCTCGACGTTCTGCCATTCAGTAATGGTGGTTGGGTCGGCCGGCCAACCAGCCGAACGGCTAGTTCAGTGTGTCCTTTCAAGCATGGACCCTTCCTCCATCCAACGTGCCGCATGTATTTGGTCAGTTATGGCCATCCATTAATAGTGGTGGCGGCGGCGGCGGCGGCTAATAACCTGCTCATGCGAATGTGCCTTGTACTACGAGTACAGGAATGTCCGTTTGCCCTGTGCGGCTCGCATCAGTGCATATTTCAATATCTCTTCGAATTGGATGTAGTATGAGGTGTGTCTACGGTGTAATGGTCTTGCACGGGTGGGTGTTGGTCTGGGATGGTGTACGGGATTATTTGAGTTGAAAACTCATTTAATTTGAAAATCTCTTTTGGGAAATCAGCGCGGGTGTTCATTTCAACTGGGTTACTGCAAACGTTTAAATATATTCATCCATCAGTTACTGGACACACTGGTGATAATCTGATTTTATACTGAATTGAGTAATTAAGTGCGGATGTTCGTGTATAGGGTTTCAATTTAGTTTTTGGTATTTGAATTTATAATCGAATTCTAGGGTCACATGTGCAATAATTAACTTGTAAATGGGTAGTGAGATGGAAATGTTGCAGAGTTTTATTTTGTATTCAAAATAAATTATTTACGATAGTAATCGGCTGTCACATTAGCCTCCAGGGAAGTTGGTTACGAATCAACATATTTTAACAGTTGAAGGGATTCTACTTTGCATGCAAATGTCTGTATATTGTCACCAATAGTCATGTCATGTGTTCCAAAAAAAAATCCGACCCACATAAAGCTCAAAATCTTTCTGATCGACGACGAACCGAATGTAGGGCAACATCTTTCGATCTCTATCCTACTTGTTGCTACATGCCTTGAACCTTGTCGGGATAAAGTTTGTATTTTGTATACAAATTGGTTTTAGCCCAAGGACTGTTTTCGAAGCCTTTTCTATTTCCTTATTTACTTTATTTGAAGGAAATGTCCTGCTATCACTCGTACTAGTTCTGAGTATTCCCAAATTCTCCATGACTTATTGATCCTTCGAATTATGACAGAAGGTCTTCATAATTTTAGTGTTTCCTGAATGACCTTTCAATGAAAGACTCTGTAATCTCAACCAAAATCCCACATGTGGCACTATTTTGCAGCTTTGGGGCAGAAATGTTCAAAGTTGATTGTTGGGGGTTACCTAGGAGTTCCAAAGGCTGAGTCTGTACGATGGGACTTCATTAATTCTATCTTATAGCCTTAAACCCTAGTTTTTCCTACCTTTTTTCGCATACGATATAATCATCGTTATTATTGAGCGACAAATGGAACTGGCAACGCCAGAGTGTAAAAGTGGTGGAAGTATACAACATTGGGTCAGGTAAGGTTAAGTTAAAGTGGCTGCCAGCCACCGCCAGCGCACTTATTCCAGCTTGGTATTCTACTGAAGGTCAAAAAAAATTTGACTTCACAAGGATCATAGTTGCATTCTTTCCTATAAGACCGTGTCCAGTGAAGGCACCAGAGAGCCCTTCAGATCAAGCTTAGGTCAAACCTGTTGGTATCTTTATATGGTAAAATAAGTACAATATATCCATATCTATCGAAATTATCATCCCTTCGGTTCCCTTAAATATCCTTATGCCCCGGCAGCATGTGGATATTGAATTGCTTAGCCGTTTCGAAGAGAGACGAATGGAAGTCCAGACCAACTTTCGATTTACTTGGCGTTTTTTATAGCTAAGATAAGACTACACAACGCTTTATTAGTTAAGAAGATGAAAAGATAGGCTGGGATTAAGCCTATTGAAAAAAACACTTCTACGTACTCCTTAGTCTTTTATCCGTCAATGTAAACGTGGTTTGACTTATCTTCTCTTTAGTTCAGGACGTCCTAGAAGGTATAAAGGAGTCCACCAGACAACTACCCTGTGGGTATCACTTTAGACCTGCAGACGAATTTCAGCATCCTTGTCAGTGTGTCAACGTAAGCCCTGTATTTCTGTGATCTCACTGTCATTGATTATACCAAGGTTAGCAGTTCAAACAAATCCTTGAAATCTGTAACTTAATCTTGCTTGCCATTAATACTTGTTTAGGAGGATCGCCTTAATTAGGATGAAAACATTGCAGTCTTCTATTCTCACAGTTCCTATGCAATGAAGTCTGTGGTCGTTCAATAGGAACGAGATACAGAGACCTTCTTCAATGAAGGATTAATACCATTGCCGTGCGATATCATGATGTGTCCTTTTCGTAGCACAAAATATCCATCTAAGATTTTTTGTTTGTCCTCCTTAACCACGCAGCCCGAAAAATCATAAAGATCGTCCTTGTACTTTTCATCTACCTAGCAAGACTCATAATCACCTAGA
This sequence comes from Xylota segnis, assembly GCA_963583995.1. Classification (NCBI taxonomy): domain Eukaryota; kingdom Metazoa; phylum Arthropoda; class Insecta; order Diptera; family Syrphidae; genus Xylota; species Xylota segnis. The sequence continues at coordinate 9,727,664 of OY757238.1, read as the reverse complement.
ACTCACTAAGTCCTAACGAACTCAGTAAATGCAACTCCTTTAAATGCACATTCACATAAAAAGGTCTATATTGTACAAAAAGGATCACATTGTGCAGGAATTGCTCTAAATTTTAAAACCAATTTATATTCACTTGGCGCCCCAGTCCTTTCCACAAGCCTGAATAAAAAAAAAACAACGAAAGCATTACCCTTCTTTTCGTTTTTTCCATCTCTGTTCACAATAAAGGACGATTACACAGAAAAAAACACAGACTCAGTGGTTACTTTTCCCATTTCCCTTACACTCACTTGCCGCACGCAAAAATGCATTCCTTGTAGTTAGACTAGACTAACAAAGAGCAAAAAAAAAAAAGGATTCCAAACTCATAACGCTCTATATTGAAATTGAATAACGGCAAGCCGTACCCGCAACCCTTTTAGGCAAAGTAACTATGCAACATAGTTATTACCACGAGAGGGGAACTAACCCACAGAAGAAATTAATATACCCGGGCGAAGGATTCTCGCTTTTTTTTTGTTATTTTATTTTGCTGTTTGCTCTTCCTTCGTCATAGCCAGGACACTCGGTGCGCGTTCACATGACAAAGGAAAAGAATTTCATTTTGTGTATTTTGAAAATTCACTTCCTTTTGAATAAGCCGCGCGTGGCGTATTTCTTTCTACCGGAAAGGACTCTCAATATCTTACTTGCCTTTCGTTAGCATTTTATGTTGGTTATTGTTGTTTGTTGTTGCCTGTCGGTGTTGGCCTGTCGGTGGGTGGAAGACAAATCAAAAATCAGTTACTCTCCTCCTTCGTAATAGAGGGAAACATTCATAAAATTAAATTCACTGGAATAAGGTTAAGGAGTGATCCTGCTGTCTAATATCATCATCATCAGCATCATCATTATAGTCATCGTCATCATCGTTGTCGTTGTCGTCGTCATCTTTTCCACACAGAGATAGCGAGGAGGAAGGATATTTGGCATACTGCGCATTCTGTGTTTACTTATTTGTTTTGTATTAAATGGTCGGGAAAAAAGGATGTTGCTGGTTTGTGTCCTTTAGTTTTTTTTTTCTTTTCTTTTCCTGCGACATGCCTGCCTACCTTAAGTAGAGCCCCGAGGTGAATGGACTACTTTACACGGGCAAATGGAAAAAAATATAAACTGGCAACTGGTGCATAGTAAAGAAAAACAAAAAGGAGAAATACTTGTCGGATGACAGGAGAGGGGGACTATTTAAATATAAATAAAGGATCAACTTAAGTTGGCTTTTTGCTTGACGACTTACACAGAGTTGTACAGCAAAGTGCTATGTACACCGAGCTCCAAGTAGGACACGATAAGGAGTAGTGCAAGTTGGTGTACCCTCGCCCGAGTGCGGCAGGACTTGGTAAAAGGGATTTTTTTTTCTCCTCCCATTATCCTAATTGAATTATATTAGCTGAACGGTTTCAAGAAAATTCATAAATATGCTCATTTCAGCAGTTATGTTGGATTAGGGTAGTTGTTGGTTGTTTCTTCTCTTAGAAATGTGTGTTCACAAGGACTTTGCAGTTGTTTCTGATTTGATAACATTGAAAGGGGGACTAAGGGAGATAATGAAACCTGTCGTTTATTGGTAAAAAGCGTTCTCCTTAAAAATTAAGATTAGCATACGACATGCCAATAGGAACATTATGAACATAGCTTAGAACAACCTCCACATCAACCTGTCTACCCGAATTTCAGAGGGCAAAACCCACTATACTTACTTGACAAGATCAGTCTACTCGTCCACAGTACACTATGCTTCCTCAAACTAATCCGTATTCCTCGCCATAATGGAATTGGGGAATGGATGGACATTTTATAGCTTGGCGTATAATCCAATCGAGCTGAAGGTAGACACACTGCCAGTTCACCTCGACTTACAAGATTTTTTGTGTTACCCGAATGTATAACCAGGAGAAGCTCTTGATAACCCTTTGTGTGGTTCCAGGTCCAATGTTTCACATTTCAGCTGAAGTACCAAGCTATGTAGAGAAGCCCATATTTTGCGGATTTTAGGCAAAGAGTTTGTTCTGTCGTCTCAAGAATGTGATTTTAATGTCTCCTTGCTGAGTTCGTGTAGTTTTTGGCATTCCTTTGATGGGATGGGATATACTTCTTTAGTTAAGTCAACCACCCTTAGGTGATGCCCATAGCCTCATCTCATCAGACAGTCTCAGAATCTGTTTTTCTCAGGACCATATACGCTAACTTGTTCAAGAACAAAAATCTCTTAAGGATTGTGTGTGGAATCTTATAAACTCATTTGTCCCGAAGGCACTCATCAGGACCGGCATCTTTACTATCAAGTGTACATACTAGCTTGAGGATAAGATCCTGTTAAAGCAGCGGAGACAGTAGAGTCTATTCAACAGTTTCAGTATTTCTTCTTGCAGGTGATAGCCACTTAGACTTGAAAGAGACATTCCTTTTTCGGGAACTAATCCCCTCAACTAGTAAATCTAAGGATGTGATAGTAGACTCATCAATATTCAGATTCTCCTGCTAGAGTCCAACGTCATCATTAATCGAGTCAAAACGTCTAAAGGTGCCCAATGCTGACGTTTGCTTGGTCGAGTACTTTTGTTCGTCTTAAACCTCAAAACGAATATTCCCTAAACTTTCATATTACATATGTAAGTACCACATTCAACCATCTCCCTTCCAAAGGTGAATAGCCACAACCTTTTCGAAAACTCCTTGTAACGAATGTCCTCTCCTTGTCCAACAAGAGACTAACTACCTTCCTTTACTTCAAACACTTCCGTCACTCCTCCATTACCACATTCCACATCTTCCACACATCACCCACATCCGGCGCCATTCCTCCGTTGATTAATGCCCACATTCAACTGTCTTAAAAGATCTTTTATTGACCCTCGATTCCGCCCATAAACGGCTGACACGTGTGTACTATTTTACCGCCCTTTGGTGAAAGTTTCATCGCAGCCACAAAATCTATCAAAACTTACTTTTATTTGTTTTTCCCCATTTTTGGCGTGTGGTGTCCGCATCATAAAAACAAAGCTACCGCCATTAGCAGCGGTGTTTCCAATAAAATTCGTTAATTCGCCAATAAAACCAAAAAAGAAAACTGCATTCAATGAAAGAGAACAACTTAAATGAATTTACCCAATTTACAACGATTACAATTATTACACTGCACACTGCCAATTATGGCCTGTGCACACTTTCGGTTTCATTGCCTGGCCAACACAGCAACGCTGTCGTCCTCATAAGACAGACCAAGCAACCGAGCACAAGCCATCTCCTCCAGCACTCCTTCGAGTTTTCATCACACATGCACGGAGAGAGAAACCAGCAGCATGGCTTACTTGACAGCCCGTTGTCGCCGATGACAGTGAGGCTTGGCTGGGCTTGGAGCGGAGTGGAACTGAAAACGAAATGAAGTTGGGTGCAGACGGAGAATTAAAACACTAGCCGAGTGCGTTTTAATAGCTACGGGGGCAATTGCCACAGTGACATGTGTCACTTTGATCTTGATTGTTTGTTGCGCTTTCAATGGATTGTGTGTCAAAGTAAAATGATTTGACATGTTTCTTTTTTTTTTTTTTTGATTTTGTTTTGTTAGTACATATGTACGTTCCTTGACGTCAGATCGACATTGCGTGTGGTTTTGATGGGAAGAAGGAACGAGCCGAACAAAAGGGTGTATGAAGTGCACATGAAGTCAATATGTGTAAACAGTGCACAAAAAGAAAGGCAAGGGAAGTGATGGAATGGTTGGATTCCTGTGGAGGGATGGTGCATATGTGTCTGACAGTATGTTAAAAAAAAAAGAGAGTTTGCTTTGTAAAAATATCAAACGTTTAGAAGGCTGGAATAAATATTTTTGCTTGGCTCAAACTCTTTGTCAATCAAGATTCTTTGGAACTGATTCCATTTATGAACGCCATGGTTCTAATTTTAATTCCATTCAAGTTGACTGGAAAAATTTTCCATTTTCAGTCTAGTATTCCTGACTGAATCTTCTTATCTTTTGCCCTCCCGGAGCAAGTTTATTTTGCTTGTAGGATTCCCAACCAAAATTTGACTTTTTATCACCCTTCTCCTCCAACCTTCTAATTCTCTTCAATTTGTAATTTGCATTTAGTTGCACATTTCTTAAAAAATAATACACTTTATGAAAAGGCCATCTGACATCATCAATAATGTTAGAGCTAACATCCAGGACCCGAAAAGGACTCCCTCAAATTACTTACTTCTGATCTTCGCTGGAAAACAATTGAAAAAAGGTTGCACTCTGTCCGACTATGATATTCTGATGGAATCGATCCTTCTCATCGTCATCCGTCTTTATTGTGGTATCATAGAGCCATCTCTTCGTATCTTGGCGCAGAAGTATAACTGCCCAAGTGCGATGCCAGATTGCATCCAAAGGGCCACGAATCGCCACAAGAATACACCAACAATATCCGCCTAAAGAAAAGTCAAAGTAGATAACACCACCACCATGCGTCACGTCCCTTCCAGGACATCCATATGATCGAACAACTTTAGCTAATTTTCTACACTTCTCCGCGCTTTCTTCACCTTCCTACCTTCCTTCCTCTCTTAGTAGTTGATAAGAACAGAGATTTCTCAGGAATCGTACCATCTCCCATATATATGTGAGAAACCCTAAATTCCTGGTCCAGAGCAATGTCCACGGCAGACAAGGTCATGCCCTTGCTTAAGCAAACCATACCACCCCACCAAGTATACCAAAAAAAATTATTCCAGTTTTTTAAGTGTTATACTGCGAGAGAAAGAGAGACATCTGTCAAACTGTCATCAGTAATGCACGCAAGTTTTACAAGTTGCAACGCGCTCTCCATTCTTCTCCGATGTTCGGTGGAATTTTTCGCAAAAAAAAAAAAATTTTAAACATTTAAATAAATTATTATGTATTCCTTTTCAATTAAAATATTTGACGTTAGTTTTTGCCGCGGGAGTGTTCGTAAGTGTTGTGTTTGAGCCTTAACCTGTGGAGGTGTCCGTACAACATACAACTGCAAGTCATAAGGTTAGTAAACTTAGCTATGTGCCTAGTAGATACGTATTTCAGTAGATTTCTGAAAAATTCACTAGTTTGGCCCATCCCATCGAAAAGGTGGTAAAGTCCCATTCTGTGCACATTTCCCAAAATCTTTAATTCTATTTTCGCCGACCTTCAAGGCGTTTTATTGTTGTGTCTGTGAAACCAAATAGATTTTCTTTCAATTAATCTAACTTCGAGATCAGCATCAGAATCTCATAAAGGATCATATGTACTTATGTGGGTTTTCTTTTGCATCTTGGAAGGTGAGAATCTTTTAAAGATGAAATTAAGACCGTACTCACTGACAATATGGGATTTCCACCCACTAAACCCACCTTCTGTCTTACCTCTTCTCCTCCACGCTACTGCCGCCAAGGATTTCATTGCAAGGGAGGACGTCAACCTTGTGAATGAGGTCTATTCGTGTTGACAGCTTGCTGTTCATTCAATTTTTTTACCACAGCGTCGCTAACTGCCCCCCAAGCCTCTTGCTTGCTTATTATCTGCGTGGTGATGTTTTCTAGGATTAGGTCCTCTTTCAGTTTGATTTAAGTACGAGGATCCATGGCCAGTAAGCATCTGAGCCAGGAAGAAATTCAGTTCCTCATGTGTTGGCGGCAGAAATGTTCTTCCCTGCACTATAACTCGCAACCTGCAGCACACACTGTCAGCCGTCGCACACGATGCCTTTCGGGCCAAGCATCTGTTGCGATATTGCGTAATAGCCACCACAACATATCTTCTCTTGTAAGTAACACTTAATTGAATCAAATTATTCATCGCGTTGACATTTGATTAACTCTCACTGATTACCGAAGTGATTTGTTTTAACCGTAAATTAAGGGGGTACTCTTGTCTAAAAGTAAATCGCGCTCACGTCGCCATTAAATTTAATTTATCGCATGGCCTGAATCTAATTCAAACTTAATTTTCCGCTCAAAAATCTATCGATCAACGGCGGCGTAGCATGGCCTGGCGGACAGGCAAATTGGCAGCACTAACAACCAAACCATCACCCAGGGCTGTGATTAAATAAATTGACTTTCGGGTAAAAGTCGATTTTATGAACTGTTCCCGTATGTTAATACTCCCACTGCCGCTGGACATGGCTCCAACTGAGCTTTAGCCTTTCACGGGATAGAATTACAATTACAATCTGTTGTGCATAGATACAACCGAACCCGAGCACACGCTGCCCGGATGGAGTTAAGTGCGGATACCCTGTGCGAATGTGTGAATATGAGTAAGCCAGGTGGTTAATCGGATGTCAGAAGTGAACTAAAAATACCGAAACGGTATAGATTACCGGCTTAATGTGGTGTGCTTAACGTTATTAGCTAGGGCAGGGTTTAATTTTAAGAGGAGAGAATGGGGGTGCACAGCCAGAGAGAGACATTGCAATTAAATGACGCGTTATGGTCTTGTCAAACGATAATTGCTATTGGAGCAGACGGAGGAGCGTATTTCGTCTAGACAGGGCTACTTTGAGACTAATGTGACATGTAAGGAGAAAGAATGTGGAGCATTGGAAGAGTTACATCCTTGGAGATAGTCATCAGAAAAGACCAACACTATGGACGTTTGTGACGCATCATTGGGTTTAGGCATGATGTTAATCCTCCTTGATCGATGGAACTCAAAGACTATACTATTCGATAGTGTATTTCTATTTCTGTTCAACTCATAGTGTGCCATGTCGTTTCATGGTCATATCAGTAGTACCTACATTTACTCCCATGACATGAGAGAAGCCTATTTTCTTAATCCGTAGAGAAGTCTGCATCATGACTGAACGAATATGACTTTAAGTTGAACTAAGTCATTGTTTTATTCTCCGTCGAGGCAGACCCTTTTCTGTGAAGTACTCGTATGTCTGTGTTTCATTGGCTAAGACTTCGGGGTGTCCTGGCACCTAAAGAATGTTGTTTCATAGACCATAATGGCTAAAAGGGTAGTTTTGCTGTTTTCTGTTTATATTTTCTCTGAGACATACATAGTTTTGTGGGAAAGATTTCCTCTTGAAATACGCAGTCATACTTGTCTATGCTTACGTTGGTGTTAACGCCATAGTCCATCCATCTGCGTACCATACATGGGAGATGCTAGCAAATGTAGCTTTGTTCTGTTCCCAACTATGAGGGTCTGTGAATTAAGGATGACTTCGTTTGAACTGCACCCATAGTGCATACACAAGCTAGTCTTTAAAGTATTTTAGAGCCTGTCTTGTGCAGACCTTGGGTTCGTTTTCTGGCACCTGATAATGGCGTGTAAAGCTGCAGCTTAATTTGGGGCTTATACCCCAGTAGTTGCCAATTAGACTTCAAGAAATCCTGCCTTTGTCTATGGTTTTCGTGAAGTCGAAGTCTTATATGACTTTTCGTCTAAGACTAGACCAAGGTATTTGACTTCTTTTCATGTATAAGTTCGATATATGTACGTTCTTCGAATTCTACTCGGAATGCTTAGAAATTTAAAACAGTAGCATAGTAGGTGTTGGAAGGATTTTAACTTTAACTATGATTTCTGTTCAACTTGCGTTTTTAAATCCAAATCTTAGAATCGACAGCCAGTCGTCTCTTCTTTGTTTTCTTCAGGGGTCGTTTTCTGTAAGGCTCTTCGCACTACAGTGCTTAATCTGGGTACCAGTGGCTCTTCAAAACTTCATTAGGGTCACAAATTTCTTCTTGTCTGTGCATAAGAATCTACATAGCTGTAGCACTTGTATCTGGTCGTAGTCTGGCCTTGTAAGCACTCGAGCGTGCTTTTTAAAGAACTATTCAAACCTAACTGGATTTGGTCCTCTTAAATGCTAAGATTCTCAGTCTACTTCTAGCTTGTTTTGATGATCGGAGTTGATTCAAATGCCTTTCTGGAAGTTCTCTTCACATCTTGCTTCACTGGAACAATTTTGGCTTGAAAAAACCATCCAGTTCTCCTGAAGCTTAAAGAGTGACCTACGGATCGATTGGTTTAGATAGTCAGTTCTGGATTGAACCTGTTCTCATTTCAATACTTTTAAAGGATTCACTCCTCAAAATTTCACTGGATGTCAGAGCATTTGTTGGTATTACGGCTGTCAGTTGGTAGTATATGCTGACATCGGTTTCATTTAACTTGGATTCTTTTCGAGCAGTGATAGCGTCCATCCCAAATTGACCAATTTGTGAACGAGAAATGATTTCTAGAGGATTTCTAGGATTATATTCAAAAACCCATCTGCCTTCCAATACAAATCAGCTAACTACTTCATACAAACAACTCACTGGAATTAAGAAATAAGTCCCTCATTTCGTTCCGCGGAGGTATGATACTGTCTTTCTGTCAAGATTTTGGCGGGAAACAGCTGCCAGTATCAAAATAGCCTACGATTTAAAAAGAATCTACTAGATGGCCCACCCTTTACATAGTATGTACCACTTCCTCATCACATTGCGACCATATTTTGCGAGAGAACTGTGGCGCCTTAAACTATCAAATTGTATGCTTTACCAACAGAGTTCATTGCCCCCTTGCCTGTCGATTGTAAAATTGTATTATTTTGTAAACAACATTTTCTAAAGAAAAAAAAACAGAAGATTTTGAAAAAATCTTTCCACCGGTAAAAGTATCTTTTTTTCATTTATTTTTATCTCAAAACAAACAGACCCATTGTGAGTGTCCACTACACGTCGACGTATGGTCATGATGTGCTAATTGCTGTAAACACAGCTTTTATTGATCGCAATCGTTCGGCAATTTTTTTCTGTAAAAATAACAAAAAAACAGGAGTGGTTGAGCTTTATTTAGTAATGATTGTGTGGCACCGTATTGTAGGGAAAACATGGCCAGGAAGTGGTAATGTTCTGAAATTCCAATGGAACGGGTACCCTTAACGAGTTGGTTGTTAGAATCTAATAAAGATTTTTCCTATTGTAGTAGGTTCACCCAAAGTAGGCGTGGTACATTACGGTGAAGTAAAAAGTGGCATTTTGTTCATGTCTTTGATGGGTTTTGGAGTTATTTACTCTTACACTACCTCGGTCTGTAAACAACTTATACATCCACATCATGCCATCGGGGTTAGCTCCTTTGTTACAAAGTACGTCTCTAAACGGATACACCCTACGGAATATAGATAAAAAAACAGGCCAATGTCCGCTGTAATAAAGCTTGTTTTTTTTGCATTTCCTGTCGTTCAGTTGTAAATTTAAATAACATGTGCTACGCTAGTAGTTTTTTTCCTTCCAATATGTATAACCGTTCCTTCCGGTCGGTGTGGTCGGAAACGCATTGTTTTGGGGCCGTGAATTACATTTCCCAGTTCGTTAATTCTTCAATTTCCATTCCTTTTCGTGTAGTATTGAAAATTTATACAATTTTATTGGCCCTCGTCCTTTGTAATTTTTCATTGTGGCCATATTGGGTGCGCACACGTTTATTGTCCATAATTGATATATAAAAGGAGCGTATAACACCCGACAAAGGACGCCCCGGTGGACGACGGAAGTTATAGCAGATGCTGCAAATCGAATTAAATTCTTATTCTTTCGAATTTAAATTATATTTTAAAATTTATATTGCTCTGGGAGGTCCTTGTCGAGGCGGTTCTTTTTTCTCGGGGGGTTAATTGGAAAAGCGTAAGAGAATATAAATCGAATTTTCTTTAGAAGGACCAACAATGCCATGATGTCCGGTTAATAATTAATTTTTGCTGCTGGAGTAATTGGCAAATGTATGAGATGTGGGGTGGTGGTTGGTCCTGGCAAGGGGGAAAAGTTTGTGCATAGGGATGCACGTTGCTAGATTATTTAATACCCGTACGTGAATTTTTCATCGAATGGGTAAAGTGGAAGGATATCTTAGCTTATATAATTTACTATCTGAAACCAATTATTTGCTAAGTAGTCTCTGAAGTAGTCTATCACAATGTTCTATAGTTGAATGTGCCACTAAGCACTTTTAGTTTTCTTAAACAGTGTGATGTCCTTTTTTAGCTTAAGACTTTGGCTTTAAAACTTTACATCTTTTGAGAAAAAAATCATTTTTGGGCTTGGAATAGGCCCTACTATTTATAAAGGCTATTTCAGACTGCGTGGTCTATTGTACCCCTTACTGTAACATGGTGAGGGTCGATCCCTTATTGAGTTCTCCTCATCATAAAGTACTCTAGGAATTTCGCTGGAGAATTCGTGCTTATCCTCGGCCTACTGCATATTACAGAATCTTAACCAATCCAGTTTTTCTAAAAAATCAAAGAATAAGAAGCTGGTCGGCGTAACCCTATCTTACTAATTCATTTGATATTTTATTCTCCAGAATGTCTTCCTAGTGTTACTCTAAGCTGCTAAGGTTGATCCATACTTTGAATTTATTCTTTGATTCTAATTCTCGAGAAGTTTCTAAGCTCATCTTGTTGAACTCTTCGTTCCACTCTTTTCTTTATCTGAAATGACTCGGGACTAACTTAGGCCAAATAACATGAGCAGAATACGGGGTCTGCTGTTCTTGACCCGCACACTCCTGGGCCTGTTCCTCCATCTGTTCTTAATCCATCTGGGAATCATATAACAATTTGAACTCGCAGAGCATTACTAGACAAAGTATTTAAGAATGTTGGTCCTATTAGACACTCCTGTGGCACTCCTTCACAGTCGAAGTGTTTTAAGCTAATAGCATTACCTCCCCAAACGGAGACTTTGTTTTGCCAATTCGGTTGGTTATATCCACTTTGGATCCACAATCGTTTGAGACAAAGCTCTAAAGATATTGGAAGCTCTTCAACCTCTCAATCGTTTGCCCAGCAATGCATATCCCTATGAACTGGTGAGTTTGATCCCAGCTTGGTGAGTTGCTTCCCTCTCAACATTCACTATCATTTGGTGAAGGCCCATTATCCTGTGAGGGAGTAGGCATACATCGTCGTGGTGTATGTGGTTGGATGTAAGAGTTAATTAAATTCGCCTTGCCCAACCCCACTTTGAACCTCAAACTCCTCTATTAGCCTTATCTATCAAAGCGTGACATGTAGACCCATCATATCTCTCGTATTCAAGACATTCCCATTTCTATGAACATAATCTTTAAATTTGCTTCTTCGGCACCTACATAGAGTATCTTCAAGGTGTTCTTTGACATGCTCGAGGACGAAATTCTGATGTTATCTTAGCCACATCAGGCAGCATACAGAAAACAGTATTCAGTTGTTCCTCATTTGTCAGAAGCTTACCTGGGTGTGGGGTAAATCTCCGCGTTCAGCTCCTGTAAATGCTTCTGCTGTGCCACCTCCTTCCTGTACCTTCTCCTGCTTCAGTAACCAGCTTATTGAAGTAATTCGGCTTGTTGCAGACCGCACGCTATACTATGCTTAACTATGCTATCTTGCAACATAGGGGGCCTAGCTCGGTCCTCCCAGCTGCTGAAATTGCTGCAATTCGAGCTCTAAGTTATTTTCGGCTGTCGATCTTTTTCCAGGTATCCTTGGAAAGGCAATCTCTTGCGATCGACGAAAAAGTCTCTCTCCACCTAACGGTTTTGTCAGCAAATCAATGGTCTTGTACAATAAGTCGGTCGTTGTTGAAACCTGGGTATCGTGCTATTATCTAGTGTTATCCTGATTGATCCCATCATACATAAATCAATTTTTGCGATAATTTTCACTGCATATCTCCCTCTGTTTCGATTTTGAAATATGTATCATCTCCCGCACTTTCAGAATCTTGATTAATCCCCAATTAATCCATTCGGATTATTTCCTCACAATATTCACCTCTCGTTATCCGTTTTAAAAGTCAAACGCTGAATTGATTACCCAAAATATTCCCTGACCCGAAAAAATGAATAAATTTGTCAGAACAATGTATGTGTGGATGCATCGATTTGCATTCTCCATCCCGCGGTGCATTTAAATTCCCAAAATATCCTTTTCTATCGACTGTTGAAAATTGTATCATCACCCCAAATCAATCCGAAATGGTGAACAAAAACCAATTCAACGAAACAGGATAACAAGAAAACTTTTATCCCAACCATCAGCCAATTTGTATTCATTGCGCAAAATAATTGGAAAATGCATCCACATACCTCCCTTCCTTAATGTTTAGTTCGTCCTTTTTTGTTGTATTTTTTGCAAGAATACTGATATGGGTGTGCGGATTAAAGCGAGTTCAATGAAGCAAAGCAGGGGAGAAGGAAAAAAAAGGATACTCCACTTAGCTCTCAATTGAAAGTCAAATACCAGCACACCCACCACACAAAAGACTCCCACCAAACCAACCGCAGCAACGGTGATGTTGATTGATTGCTTTCTGTTGTGACTTCGGCGTCAAAAGCCATCTACGAGTAAACGCAGAACAAGTGAGTTAACTTGCGTTGAAAAGTGCACTTTAAGGGCAAATCAAAGTCACTATCGGTCAATCTGCTTTCAATTGAAGGGCAAAGGACTTTTGTGGTTTTCCCCAGCAAATCCCTTAAGTGGTTGATGGTTGCATCAATATGGCTTTGTAGATAACCCACATCCCCCTCTCGAATTGACCAGAATTTTAAGCGCAATGATCAGTGGTATGCCATCCATCATTGGTCTGCACAATCGAAAATTGTAGGCGTTAACTCAGTGACACAGAATTTTGGTAAACAAGACTCACAACTGCCCTGTCAATGCTGCTGATAACGCCAAAGTAACAAAAGCAATTCTTTCACTCCAATTAATACGCGCACTGGCCGAACACGAACTGTCCGTACTCATAGTAGAATTGCCAATCAATTAATTATTCGAGAGACTGCCGAATCGACTGGACTCTGACCCAGTCCCCGATAACAAATGTTTACCAGGGAAGATTTACAATTCACTATTAAACGCACATACTCGTACGGCACGGCGGGGAAATACGACACAAAAAGCCATGTCCACTGGGAGTGAATTTATTTATATGGGTCAGGCTACGTAGGAAGATAAGAAATAGCAAATTATTGTGTCATTCGATTGGATTACTGAATTTATGGCCAATGAAACTGGCCGACTTGTGAGGATTTCCTGGATGCTGCTGTTCTATACTGCTTCTGTGGAAATAATATCATGACACTATAAGTCATGTACGAAAAAAAAACACACTCACTCACACAGAACGGCTTGTAGGAAGTCTACAGAAAGTCACTGCACACAGAAGGACCTCGTTGGCATCGGTTCAGGAATATCCTTTTTCTTTCTTTCTCATATTTACTTGGGAGAATAAAAAAAAAACGAAGAACAGTCTCTGACAATGGGCAGGATATACTTGAAAGTGGAACGTTTGGACTCAGTAGTTACTTGGATTCTCGTTGTTTATGGTGTGATGCAACGTGGGGACAACGTAGATTTTATGTGCCTACTTGCCTTGTGTGATGTCATTTCTTTGAAGTTCATTTTCATCGGGTTTTTTTAAGCGAATATTTGCTTCTGAGCTTGAGGTAGGTTGGGTACGAATACAGTGACGGACTATCTTTCGAGATTGCATTCCTTGAAGTCACAGCAAATACTTAAATACTTTATGTTTTGCGATTCATTCAAACAATTTCAAATTGAGACTTCAACTTCAGGAATGAAATCAGTATTAATTTTGTAGTCTTTGATTGCAATCACTTGCTGAAATCACTTTAACTTGCGTTGCACTTTAAGGGCAAATCAAAGTCACTATCGGTCAATCTGCTTTCAGCAGATCAACTTCAGGAATGAAATCAGTATTAATTTTGTAGTCTTTGATTGCAATCACTTGCTGAAATCACTTGCATTCACATTGAAGTCTTTGAGACTGCACTGTATTTATAATGTATCTACACCCTTCAAGCGCTTCAAAGTATGAGTCCTGAAACACAACCTATCCTGTGTATCTGCAGTTTCTTTTCACTAATTTTTCAAATAATTCTTGGATGTCGTTTATGAATTGTTTTTTCCGAGAAATTAGTTTCTTAGAAGGAATGGCATCTTCGCTATTTTTGGAAAACTTTAAAGGAAGCAAACAAAACAATCACAAATTACTTTTTTTTTATTGCAAATCCTTCCCCAAAACACGGCTGCTATTTTTTGACTCCAGTAACCCAGCGGCAATGATACTGAAAACGAGTTCCTTTCCTTCGCTTATTTTCACCTCAATACTGAAATTCATTTGGGGTGTGTATATGGGCAATTGGTCCGTATTGATCCGATAGTTCCTAACCGTGTAGTTAACATGCTGCAAAAAACATCCAAAATCAGCTAAAACATAGAAACCAGTATGTGAAACTTACCGCCGCCAAGGGGCACGAATGTGGCACCTCTCCAAAGGCCGAGAATTGATTATACACAATCAGTATCATACTCATTACCCGCCTTCCGCGTAAGGCTTTACAAAAGTCTAAAAAAATATCATACACCCGATACCTCTTACCGCCTCGAAGGATATCAAGGGTTGTATTGACATTGACGTTCTTTAGCACTTCATTGAACTCCACGTGTCCGTTTATAACTTGCTGACCATCAACGGTGATAAGTTCGCCGTGACAGGATGCTAATTTCTTTGAGTTTCCCTCCAGTGACACATTATAGAGACGAATGTCTAAAGAGTTCTACACAAAAGTGGGTTTTATTAAAACATGGAGTGTATCCTTTATAACTCACCACACCCTCAATGATCGACACGATGTTCAACTGAAGAAGGATTAGAAAAATTATCCCAGCTTGCAGCATCTTTTAAACCAACTAAAACTGACTTCAGTTTCTGACTACCCACTGATGCAAATTATTCAAATTGGCAGTGCAATCAATGCACCTTCGAAAACTTATAAAGGACTATGGCTACCAGATATTACGGCCTGTTGAATTGTTTGGTGTAAGCCAACCTTTGCTTTGTACATTCAACTGAGATTATCATGATGTTAGACTTCACTGAATTCAGTCGCTAATGATCAACCAACCAAGTGAAAAATAATAGTGAAATAATAAAGCCATCATATCAGACTTTTGATCTAAAAGTCATCTAAAAGTCGTTGATTTGTATATTGGCCGAGAGGCTGGTTTAATTGGCATTTCACCAGTGAAATCGCTGAAAGTGGGACATCATATTACGTAGCACGTAACTGATTAACTTCGGGTCGTATCTCTCATATACTATAGACTTCCGGTTGATTAAAATTAACAATTTCCTCTTTTCAGGTAAGTTCCAAAAAAATGTTTACTTGTCAAATATTTGCATATAATTATTCGTCTTGAACTGGATTCTTGAAAAATATGCATAAGGATCCAGGAGATCTTTTAGGCAGAGTTAATCAAAACTTGATTTTATTTTAGTGTCAAAAAATAATAACAACTTAAGACAAAACAAGTACCAGTTAATACCCCTTACCGGCCACTGTGCTACAGGAGGACATTCTGAGAGTGTAGGCATTCAGAGACAACGACTTCTGCAGAAACTGTAGGGACGAAGACGAAGTGGGGACCATTAGTCATTAGTGCCCGGCACTCGCCATAATGAGGAAAGCTACTCAATGTCACCTCCACGGCTTGGATTGGATATTTCATGAAAAAAGAGTAAATAATTTTATCCACCTTACACATCGACAGATCCAATGGACCTCTCTTTGGTCTAAGTTCATCCTCACCGAGGGCCAGTCTTAACCATCCAGCACCATCAACAGCTGTACAATTAAAAGAAAAAGCCTCCGTCGGTCGGATTTGTGAACTAATTCTTGACATACTGTATTTTGGTTTGTATTCTAACCATAGTACCTACTTAAAATCAGGAGGTTTTATCTTCCTTAATCTCCTGTTCATATACTCTGTATTAAGTAAGTGCGTTATTTCTAAATTAACGTGGATGTGCAACCTATCTCTGTTTTTGAGCATCGTTTCCTTCTACATCTCTATGTAGACCACCTTTTCGAATGCACTATGTTTCGCATTCAAGGTACTTTATTTTGGAAGTTTTGGATTTTTTGTAAATTTCTCTGGCATATGCATGCCCTTAACTGGAATCTGATGGTACTGGTTTCAGAATTGGTTTACATAGAAAAAATTAATTGAAGTTCGACAGTAAGCCATTACCTTTGAACCTTTGTTGTTCCTTCTTCGATAGTTTTTCCCACAGCAGTATCACCTGCAAATTGGTATAGTTACTTCACTCACTTTCTTTTTTCTCTAATAAATACTGGACCTAGCACGCTGCCTTGTGTTACACCACCTTTAATTTTTTTTATGTTGAGTACTCTCTTTCTTGTTTAACCATGCAGAACCCCTGTAATATATACGACTCTAGAATTTTCGAGTACAGCTTCTGCAGTTCATTTTGCAATGCCTGACTTTATCGAATACTGTACTATTCCAAGTCAATTGGCGGGATAATTTGGAATAATTGGGACTGGGCCAGATAGTTTCCCTGGTTTTATTAACTCCACGACTTTCCACGTACTTACCTTGAATGCAGCATTTTTAATCTGAGCTAATTTTTCTTACAATTTTTTGGAAATAATTAAAATATTCCCCGTAACATAAAAGGTTGATATTGCCCAATAGCCCTGGTGGTTCTTTCCAGTATTTCACTAACTATTGCTTTGTATATTGAATTTTACTGTCACGCATTGTCAATGAGATCAGTAGTTAACTGATACTGTTTTAGCTGCTTTTCAAAAACCCGACAAACTCAGTAAACTCTACGAGACCTAAGTTCTAGCACTAAGTCAGATTTTCACAGTGAAAGAGATAAGAACTTCACTATTATTATATGGAATCACACTTTATGTTGCACTTTTTGTTAAAGCCTTAATATGTGTACTACATATAATTTGATTGATTTTGATGTGTCATGCCTCGAATACAATTCTTTCTGAAAATATTTAAAAACTAGATTTATTTCTTCTGTAATAGCGTAGAGTTCCTATGGATTAAAATTAACAATTTTCTTCTTTTTTTTCTCTTTTCAGGTGAGTTCCAAAAATATTTCAACTTTTTCAAATATTCGTAACCGTAAGTAAGACGAATGATATGAACATTTACTTTATGCGAATAAGTAATATTCTAGCTTTCTCATGACAAATTATACTCTCGGATGTTTGTCAGACGCTTGCGAAAGGTGAAACTTCTGAAAGAAGTTTAAGGTGTTCTCCAGTGATTGATGTCGATAATCGTTATCGTTTTCTACAATTAAAGTAAAAATCGAGTAAAACGACTTAAGAATTTCATCGTTATGTTCGGTACTAACAATTTAGAATGACATTTTGAACTTTCCACTTTTTCAACATGAACTAGACCTCACTTCTTCAATTCCATATTTCTTATAAGTTTGTTTATTTTTAAAATTCCTAAAAGAGTTGGTTGAGGTACATACCACTCTTTAAGTTCTTGAAAGACTGTCGTATTTGAAAAACGATGTCCTCCCATTTAGTCCATCAATACTTAGCTCTTCCGATGATATTTACATTAAAAAAGAAACAACATCAAACTTTTTATAAAGGTCAACCACATAATAATTACAACATAAAACGATACATTGACAAATATTCAGAGTTTATTATAACAAAGTTTTCCAAATGGGCGGATCGATTTTGCGTTTTTTAGTATCGTCTACGAACTTTGATTCCACCACTCCGGTGAAAATAATATTGTGAATCACTTCCTTTCCTTCGCTAAAATTGACATCAATGAAGAAATTGATTCTCGGTGTATAGATAGGCAGTTGCTCTGTATCCACCCGAAAGTGTGTAACCGAATAGTTAACGTGCTGAAAAATATTTAGAAAATGGCTAAAGCATGGAACCCTGTATTTGAAACTTACCGCCGGTATGGGGCACGAATATGGCACCTCTCCAAACGCCGATAGTTGATTATAAACAATCAGGACCATACCCATTTTCGCTCTTCCGCGTACGGCCTTACAGAAATCAAAAAAAATATCATACATTCGGTATTTCTTCTTGCCACGGACGATGTCAATGGTGGCATTGATATTGGCGTTCTTTAACTTTTCGTTGAACACGACATATGCATTTATGACTCGGAGACCATCAACGGTCACAACTTCGCCGTAGCAGGACTTCACTTTGTTTGACTTTGCTTCAAAAGTTATATTGTAGAAACTTATGTCTAAAGAATGCTAAAAAAGGGGGTTTTATTGAAATATAAAGTATTTGTTTTAAAACTTACACCGCCATCAATTATATGCACAATGTGTATCTGAAAAAGGATTAGAAAAACCGTCCTAACTTCCAGCATCGTTTACACCAACTGTACCGTTCACAATAGTCGTAAGTATAAATGTAAATCCATTTTTACAAATCGAATAAGTAGTCTAAACAATTTTATCATTTTTAGTGATCAGTTTTTGAGTTGTTGAACAGAATTGCGACTAACACGCAACTAATTCAAAAATGAATTAATCGGAAGTACTCACTGACGCGACAAACACGCGGGTTAGGGCAATGGTTGGCAATTGTGAATTGTTTTTATTAAACCAAATTTTGCTTTTTTATTTATCATGATGTTAGACTTCACTGAATTCAGCCGATGGTTAATTATTACCAACATCGATTAACTCAATTAAATAAGCAGTAATGGTAAAGGGATACATGTATATCTGATTTTGGATCTAATACTAAACCATGTAATAACCGTTTCTAATAGACGATGTGGAACTACATAAACTTGTTGTATGTTGGGCGTTAGTTTTATGTTTAAGTAACATTTTCAGAGTAAAAGTGGTGAGCCACGCACTGTTAACAAGTCTTCTGGTTTTTTTCTGTTTTTTTTTAAGTTTCAAAAATTATTATTCTACTTTTCAAATATTCACAATCATAAGTAACAGATATGATAGATTCTCTATGCTATGTACATATGTAGTACTCGTACTCGTAAAATCTTCAGTTATTAAATATGACGGAACCCTACAGTTCCACTGGTGCAACTTGCTGGATCTTTTCTTAGAAAACTCTTCTTTGATTCCGAAGTCTGACAGTTTTTGACGTGCCCTGCGATTTAGAAAAGATACCCATCTATACATTGTGGCTTTTTAAAAGTTATGAGCAAGGCTTTAGGCAGGTAGATAGAGGTGGCCGTCCTGAAACATAAGTACTGCAAATAGCACCATTTTAATACCACGACCATGTGACCTGTCTAATATAGAGTGTTAATGACTGATTTATGATAAATGACATCTGTTAAAATCCACCAAATTCTGGTCGCCTCTATGCAAGCCTCTCCAACGACCTTCAAACTACTAATGCGCAGTTCTTTGATTAGGTCGATGTCGCTGTACAGCTCGTATAGTTCGTCATTTAATCTCCTCCTCCAAAGTCCGTCAATCTAAACGGGACCGAAAATTTAACGAAGAATCTCTTTCTCAAAGCGACAGAAGATATGTTCATCCACTTTATATAGAGTCGTTGTTTTCAGAATTGGTACCAGAGCCGAGGTAGATAAAGTCCCTTACTACCTTGCCGATTGTGACGTTCTGTGCGATTTGACGATGTTGTGTGTCTCTTCTTGTTGACAACATATACTTGGTTTTGCTCTCGTTTACCGCTAAACCTATTTTGGCAGCTTCCGTTTCAATACTAGTGAACGCTCCAGTGACAGCCCAGACTTTTGAAAGATTGTGCCTCCTGCTTGTGAATTACGCACAATTTTTTCAAGTAAGATGTTAAGGAAATCACATGACAGCCTTCACATCACCTTGTCTAAATCCTTTTTTGACATCAACGGTCTCGGTGAAATTGTTACTGGACTAGATGGAGAAGAGGAAATTCTCCATAGCCATTCTGCACTATCTGACGAGTTTGGAAGGATGGTAAAACTAGACATGGCTCTGAACAGCTCGTCTCTTTAAACGATGTCATGTGCGGACTTAAAATCGATTTAAAGATGGTGGGTATCGACTCTCTTAACTTCATCTTAAATTTTCTCCAAGATTTGCCTTTTTGTCGATAGTGGTCTGTTTTTTCCTGATCTAAAACCACACTGATAAAATCCAAGCATGAAAAGAGCCACGTTGGGACGACATGAAATGACCAACTATTTGACACTTAACTAAATAATTTGCAATTATGTATATTCAATGCAATTGTTCATTACATCAACTGTTTTAGTTTTTTTTAAGCTTAAATTGAAAATTCATTAATTTTGCTCCGTTTTTTGTTTCTCATCTTAATTTTTGAATTGTTCTATCTGCCACTTACAAACAAGTGCAGTCCGTGGGTCTACTGGATTTTGGTGTTTGTAATATTAATTTCGTTCTTTGATTCCCCTACTCCTTGGACAATAATATTGTAAATAAGCTCCTTTCCACAGTAGATGTTAACATCAATGATGAAATTCATTCGCGGCGTATATATTGGTAATAGTTTGGTATTAATCCGAAAATTTGTTATCGTGTAGTTGACGTGCTGTTAAAAAAAAACAAATTACAATTACAATACAAAAATCCTTAAAACAAAACTTCAAAACTTACCGCTACCATAGGACAGGAATGTGGCATGTATCCAAATGCCGAAAATTGATTATACACAACTAGGACCAAATTCATTTTACTCCTTCCCCTCATCGCTTTACAGAAATCTATGAGTGCATCATACATCCGATACTTCTTATTGCCGCGAATGATGTCAAGGGTTCCATTGACATGGACTTCATTGATATTTTCATTGAACTCTATGTGTGCATTTATGACTTGATGTCCCTCGACGGTTACAACTTCGGCGTGGCAGGACTTGACTTTTTTAGATTTTCCTTCCATTGATACATTATAGTACTCAAGGTCCAAGTAATGCTAATGAAAAGTATCGAGATGGAATTTTATGAAAATAGACGTATAAGTATGGAAACTTACACCGCCTTCAGTCACATACGCAATGTTCAACTGCAAAAGGATTAGAAAAACCGTCCTAACCTGTAGCATCTTTCAAACCAACTGATGCGATCACAATAGCCGTATGAACTTATGTCCGTTTTCGAAGTCAATTAAGTGCTATCGTTTTTAGTGATCAGATTTTGTGTAGTTAAAAACCATTAAAAATCGGAATCGGAAGTACTCACTGTCGTGCGCCATACGAATTGACCCAGAATGCAATCTAAGCAGGTACGAATGCGTGTAAAGGACAATTGTGAATTATTTTGACTAAACGAAGCTTCACTGAAAACAGTTGTTATTTAAAATCGGATCAGATTTTGGATTGCGAAATCAGTTTTAATAGTCGTTCTTCTCTTGCATGTTGGACTGAGTTTTGGAATTAAGTGTGATTTGCCCACTGAAAGTGGTAAGGTCGTCACTGTTGCTAAATATAGGATTCGTGATGCTCGAGTAATACCTCCAATCGCTGGTTTTGTTTTTTCTATAAACTGTATAGTTCTGGTTGAGTGAAATTTAGAAATTTCTTTTCTTTTTTCCCTTTTCAGGTAAGTTTAAAAAATATTTCTATTTTTCAAATATCCGTGACCGTAAGTAGGAGGAGTAAGATGAAAATTTGCTTCGTGCCAATAATACGTCGTGTCAGGGTCTAATATATCATTGTCAGACATTTAAAGCAGTTGCAGATGATATATTTTGGATGCTTGGTACGTACTCTCGCTTTTGCATCCGGTTACTATGTTCCTTTCAAGTTGGATATTATGTGAACAGGGTCGTAAAAAGTTCAGACGATTGACAGATACGAGTGCCTGACAAATTTTCTGTCAAGTGGCGGTCTGACATTTGTCAAATATTAGGTCCGTTCGCGCACTATCCCAAAACAACAAATTTTCACAGAAATCTATAAAAATTCATGAAATCCTGTTCGAGTACGCAAAAGTTTCGTAGTTTTTCGTAAAAGAGATCGCTACGAATTTTAGTGCAAAAGTTTCTTTGCCCACATTAATGAAATCTGTCAAATCTGTCAGATACCTGTATGAAATTTTATCTTGTTTGTGTATTTGGATACATTAGCATTTGACGTTTAAAAAGTGGGCACACATTGGTGTTCGTTTCGTTTTTCGTGATTTTACCCCTTTCTGATAAAATTTGACCCCCACTTCTTGAAATTTCACAATCTACGAATTATGGTGCAGAAAGTACCCGAACAGACCTATTTGGGACAAATTTTTCATTTGTAGACTCTAGACTGTCTGGACATAGCTTTACTGTAATAAGTTCGGCCTTGGCCAAATGCACTTGGAGTTTTGGGGATTGATTGTTAGTCCGTATTTCCTTGTCTAGGTGTCCAAAAATACTTGACGACTGTGCAAGGTGTCAAACACTGCCCTTAATTTTTCGAAAACATTTAACAAATAAAACAAAATAACAAAAATTGGAAAACAGAAACTTTTTCATCAGATGATCACATAATAATTACACAGAAGCAAAAGAGTATTCGAATGCAAATTTTTACTCGACCATTAATTTAGGTTTTTGAAATTTCCTTTGTAAGCTTTGATTCCAGTATCCCGGCAGCAATAATATGGTAAATGAACTCCTTTCCATTGAAAACCTTTACATCGAAGACAAAATTTATTCGTGGTGTGGATATTCGTATTTTTTCGGTATCAACCCGAAAATTTGTAATCGTATAGTTGATATGCTGAAAAAACAATAAAAATTACAATACAACAATCTTGAAACAGGAGCCCAAAACTTACCGCCATCATAGGACACGAATGTGGCATGTATCCAAATGACGAAAATTGATTATACAAAACTAGGACAAAATTCAATTTACCCCTCTGCCTGATAACTTTACAGAAATCCATGAAAATATCGTATATTCGATACTTCCTGGTGCCACGAATGAGGTCCAGTGTTGCATTGACATTGACGACCTTGATATTTTCGCTGTATTCGATGTTGGCGTTTATAACTTGACGTCCGTCAACAGTAACCACTTCGGCGTGACAATATTTTACTTTTTTCGATTTTCCTTCAAGTGTTACCTTATAATAGTGAATGTCCAAGTAAGACTTTATTTTTTTTATTAAAATCAAAAGGATACATCTGTATGTATAGGAAACTCACACCGCCTTCGATAATAAAAACTATATTCAACTGAAGAAGGATTAGAAAAACCGTCCTTATTCGCAGCATTTTTTAAACCAACTGAAGCGTTCATGGTTATCCTATGACTGATTTGGAACCCAAAAATGTCATTTCAAAACTGATAATATCTAAATTAATAAATAGTTTTAAAGTAATTAAAACAATCTTTGAAAAACATCACTGTGCAACTGGGTCTATCGTGATGTCAGACTTCACTGAATTTAGTTGATGTTTAACTATCGACAATGCATCGACAAGCTTCTAAATGAACAGTAGTGATTTTTTTTTATACGAAATGTGATATTTGAACGAGTTGTGAACTCACTGAAAAGCTGAGGGTAGAGCGCTTTAATAGTCCCTTACTTGGGCTAGTGTCATGTGTCCTTTTAAAACCTAACTAGAAGAAGGTAGGGTCACTGGTCCCCGGTAAGGCTTATTTAGTGCCTAGCGCCATTTTAACACCATAACTCAAGTGACCTAATTGTTCATCTAGTTGTTAAAAGAAATCTAGAAGAGCGGAAATCCTTCTACAGCCATTTGTTTTTCGTAAATAGTGTCTCTTTGGCAGTCTGACTGCACCAAGAGGAGGATACTTTGATATTCGTATTGCTGCGTCTGAAACAATGTGCGTTGAATGGAGTGCCTAATCCACACGAGTGTGTTCCTATGTCCTCAATAACTCGTACAAAACTATGATCCTTGCAATGTCCGTGCGTATACTGTTTTGCGAATTTTCCGTTCTGAACGTTGGGTTGCAGTTGCCTTGATATGACACAACTCTGCAGCCACCTGGTGTCTCAGTCTGATAAAAAGTGTGAGATGATTCTTTCCTGCTTCCAAAGGTATGCGACCACGGGTCGCTAGCGCATAAGTCCGTTTGTTTTCGTCTCTGTTTCTGTACACCGGTACCCAGCTGAGACTGATTCGGAAGCGATCCCCTAACGACTTCTTGTCGTATTCGATGCTGGCCAAATCAATTGGGAAAGGCTTGGTTTTCTCAGCGCAATCTTTCAAAAGACGCTGGATTCATCCGGAGACAGCATGACTTATCTAGATATCCAGTCCACCCTGGATGGAAAACCTACCACGAAATGGTTTTTAAAGTCCTGTTTGGAGATGTAGTAGTCAATTAGATCCAGTATGTTGGCATGATCGTACCCTATTTCTTGTTTCTAACTGTGGTATAAGGTTCGGAAAAACATTTAAGACTTTAGTTAAACATGATCCCATGACACCTATAGTCAGGCTTTGATGTTTTTATGTTTTGTTTTCGAAAATAGTTAATGGTTTTCAGTATTCCAGTTGAATAGAATTGATGAATTCCGTTTTCTTTTCTCTTTTCAGGTAAATTCGAAAAATATTTCTACTTTTCAAATACCCGTAACCGTAAGTAACAGAAGTGATAAGCAATTTTATCCTATGCTAACAATTGCTCTCGTAAAATCTTTATTATTTACTTACCTCCTCGTCCAATCAGCCCTTATTGTACTTACTTACTTACTTAGGTGTCGATACAGTCTAGGGTGAGCTTGGGCCTCAACCAACAAGCCTCTCCAGTTAGCGCGGTCTTTGGCTAATTGCCTCCAGTTTCGAATTCCCACTTGTGTGGCCAACCTAAGACGAGATCTTCCTCTGCGGCGTTGGCCCTACGGGTTGGAATCATAGGCGGTATATAAGACCTAACTTGAATTACGGATTTATGTACCACCCCATTGGAATATAAGTTAAAATTTTTCATGCCGATAATGTGATATATGTAAGTCGCAAGTTTAAGTTTGAGGAAGGTGGCTCTCTTCGCTCGTTAACAGGACTTCACATGTTATCCGTAGGGCTTAGCTGCTCATGTTTCCAGTTTGGGGTGGATGGCTCACTGAACCGACTTCACTCTTTTCTGGGATAATGAGGATTATAGAGCCTCTTTGGTGCTTCTCGATAAGGCCTTTCTACTCAATTACCTTCTTAGACCAAAGAAGCAGCGATTGACAAGAGGAATTCTTGGTTTTGATCTCTGAAGTTACATTGCTGATAACGGAGGCAAGTTAGACTAAGTCCCTAACTACCTCAAAGTCCAGTCCTATTTTTAGTACGAAATATTATACTCATCCTGGATCCACTGATTTGAGTAAATTTTCCTTACAAATACAAAATAAAATTTCGACCCAACAGGTCTATGGGACCCAGGACCTAGCTTCTCATATATGTGCGTGTTGTATTCTTTACAGGAGTGGAAGGTGCCTACTGATAGATGCCATGTCCTATGATCAAATTTGTTATTTGAGAAGCTTTTCCTGACAGTTAAACTCTCGGTAGTTTCTCCAGACACTCGCAAGTGGTGGGGCCGTGAAAAAAAGGAAAAGGATTCTGATCTTTGAATTCAATGAAATTCATCATTAACTTCCTATCGTACGAATGCTTCAAATATCCTCTGAATTTCGTTTCATCAATTTACTTTGCCTATGCCTTCCCGAAATCCTAGGAAACATTTAAAAACAAAACAAGTTAAATCGAAATCTGTCCAATGGCTTCACGCCGACTGGTAACCAACAAGAAACCTCCCACAATTTTATTATTACTAAGGACGAATGCAAATCTTTTCAAATACTCGCACTCGGCTACTCGATTTCAGGTTTTGGAACCTTCTTTGCCATCTTCGATTCCAGTATTCCATAGGCGTTGATGTTGAAAATGAATTCCT
This sequence comes from Xylota segnis, assembly GCA_963583995.1. NCBI lineage: Eukaryota > Metazoa > Arthropoda > Insecta > Diptera > Syrphidae > Xylota > Xylota segnis. The sequence goes on along the minus strand of OY757238.1, from coordinate 9,701,938 downwards.
TTCCGTAAAAAACTTTAACATCGAAAACAAAATTCATCCGCGGCGTGTATATCGGTATTTGTTCCGTATCAATCCGAAAATTTGTAATCGTTTAGTTAATGTGCTGAAAAAATAATAACAATTACAATTCAGCAATCTTGAACAAAAAATCGAAAGCTTACCGCCACCAAAGGACACGAATGTGGCACGTATCCGAAAGACGATAATTGATTATAAATAATCAGAGGAAAATTCATTTTACCCCTCTGCCTGATAACTTTACAAAAATCGATGAACATATCGTATATTCGATAGCTCCTAGTGCCGCGGATGATGTCAAGAGTCGCGTTGGCCTTGACGATCTTGATATTCTCGCTATACTCGATGAAGGCATTTATAACTTGGTGTCCGTCAACGATTGAAACTTCGGCGTGACAGGCTCTTACTTTTTTCGATTTTGCTACAAGTGATGCATTATCAAAGTGAATGTCCAAGTAATACTTTTAGGGAAAGCTTTTCATTAAAATATAAAGGATACACCTGCTTGTATAGGAACTCACACCGGCTTCAGTGATGTACACAATGTTAAACTGCAGAAGGAATAGAAAAACCGTCCTAACTTGTAACATTTTTTAAGCAAACTGAAGCGTTCACTCTAGTCATATGAGTTAAAGCCTGGTTTGGAAGTCGTTATCGTAATTAGTAATTCGTTTTAGAGTGGGTTAAATGGAGTAAGAAAAACCTTTGGGAAGTGCAGTGTTGGACAATATCACCGTTCGACTGGGACTATCATGATGTTAGACTTCACTGAATCCAGACCATATTCAATTATCAACAAAGCGTCGACAAACCCTAAATTGAGCAGTAATGGCGAAGGGATGCATTCATCAGCTCGAAAACGTAGTAATCTTTTTTTAAGCCCGCTACAGATGAGCAACTTAATGGCAGGCGCATTTGTCGAAGAGTTAAACGATTTCTTCAACCAGAAGTTGAGAAATCACAAAATTTAGATTTTTCGGTTTCTATTTACGGTTTTTTCAACCAGTTGGCTGGAGTGTATAGTGTAGAGTGCTTTACTTTAGTTTGTACTCAGAAGGTAGTGTCTACGAATCTATTCAAAGGCTCCGGGAGACTGGGGATCATTATGTTCTCAAAACCTTGGAGAGACTCATTGACGATCATACCTAGAGACCAGTTAGGAGTGCACATGCTTCGACAACCGAATCAGTACATAAGTATAGGCCCGGGCTAATCACCAAAGAATATCACCATCAGAGGCAGACTATTTAGTGTTCCCCAGAAATCTTATCTGTTACCATGACCTGTGTGTTGGATAACTAATGCCAAATTTTCTGACTTAAGTCAACCCTTATCAGTGGTAATGGGCAGTAATGGCATAATTGGGCTGATGGGCTTGAAGTCCGTCAAGATCTTAGCACCGAATCTGACAAGTTCGTCAGCAGTCTCTTTGCCAGGGATACCTACGTGCAAGGTTTGAAGACAGTTCCATACCAACTTAGACTCAAAGTTAGCGAAGTGCCTTTAAAGCTGTATGAGTTGGCAGAAAAAACTTCGGATACACTTCACTTACTTCTTCTGATACACTCTCTGGCACTGAGCTCGAGGACTCTCCCCATAACTGCAATTCTAATTGACTCCTAAGGACTGATAGAGATTGATTCCTTTTGCCTTTTGGCGGAACCCAGCAGGCCCAAAAGACTGTAACCGCCTTTTCAGTGGTTCTGTCCAGATGAGGTTTATAATCAAGTTTGCCCTTCTGATTGGCACCTATCATTGTATTTTGCATTTGGATTCTGCATAGGCTTGAGCTAGATAGAAAAATATCTACTACGATGGACCATAGTAGGCGGACAGAACTCCAGCTCCAGAACTAGCATTACAAGTTGAGAATGTGGTTAGAAGTGAATAGTATTCGCTCCAAGAAGAGGAAGTAGACGTCTGTCAGTACACTTAGCAACTTGTCCTGAACGATCGTTTCATGACCACAATGACATCTGTCAAATCTACTGGAAATCACATCTCAAGCAATTACTGCCGCTATTAACACTTGTCCATAATCATAACTTATTGCTTCGGCGTTAGCTAACGGTACGTGTGTGTACAGAGCACTTTTATAAATCACTTCATAATCCGAAAATATGTCAACCCGCATATGATCCAAATAATTCACATAGGGGGCGCTCTCAATTTGTCTGTCTTATCAATCAAAATGACAGCACAAGTAATAAAAAAGATGTCAACTGCTAGAGTAGTGGGAATTCTAGCACTACGACGATGGTTGATGCAGTCCTCCCTCGTCCTTTCTGTAGACAATTATACCCACCGCCGCCGCCGCCGCTCGTTTCATCTATCCTTTCATCTCCCGCTACGGAACAATGACACTGACATGAAATTTATTTCCTCGGGTTCATAGTAGAGTGCTGCCATTTCCATTCGCCCATCACCATCCATCGACTCATTCAATCTACACGCACGGAAAACTGCAGGGAAAAAGGACACCCGAGGAAGAAGTATAAAACAAAATAGGATCCGGGATGATATGTCGACGTTGTCACTGAGATGTCATCCGCATTAAACTTTTTTTTTTTTGCTTTTGCTTTTTTGTTCTCCTTTGAAAGAACATCAGAATTGCCGGCGGAAAGAAGGACACTTTTCCGGTAGTGGTCCGTCGTAGTCGTCATCGTCTCTATGGTTGGTGTTTGTGCTCGCGTGCGTGACGTGTTTGGGGCCATGCGACGAAGGATACGGCAAATTTATGCAGAACCCTGACAAATATTTATTTATATTTATGTGGACATGGAAATTATTCATATTGACTTGGAAGGGTTCTCCACACTCACACACACGTCCAGTTTTTTGTTCGCTCTATGACGGACTGAAGTGCAGAATTTGTATGCAACAACATACTGATGCAGTCACAGGATGACATTTACTTTATGGGTGTGTTCTGCTCTGGGCGACTTATGACTGATGTCCAAACTCAAAACTGAAAAGTATCTCAATACATAGTCGCTCTTGACGAACATCCTGCAAAAGAAAATATGTAATATTTCCTTCCCTTATCGTCCTCAGAACTGTCACGGGTCTCCCATAAATCCGACAAGTATCTACTAAAACTTTTCGCAATTCTACCCGAATCTCAGGTAAAACCACCGCAGTGAGTGGCAAAAGATTGCTTCCTCAATGCTGCGACGGAAACATCCCTCCACAAGCTTCCGCGTTCCCCTCCTTTTTTATAACGAAAATAAGATTTCAATTTCCTGAAAGAGAAATTCGATTGAAAGGACAAAGCGAAGCGAAGGAAACTCCTTCTGCCAGAGAACCCAGTAAGCCGAGGACGCACTACTATTCTTCGGATAAAGTTTATGAATATTTTACCACATAGAAGTGCAATTTACCTCGTACGTACTGTTAGAAAGAAATGTGAAACAAAAATTAAATAAACATTTTTCCAATTAGCAAAAGTGAGCAACAAACACGGACAGAAAAAAACACAAAACATGGAATATTTATCCATAATCTTGTTCTATCCATCCACGTCATCTAGTTTGCTTTGTTTTTGTGTAGTATCCTTAAATGTGCAGTCTCAGGATACAAACGATAAAGTTTTTTTTTTTTTTTTTTTTATTTTTTTGTTCGTAACAGAAAAAATGAGAGAATAATTTTAATCCACTTTTTATATTGCTGGTAGAAAACATTCAGGATGCTGCAACTCCAAACTGAAGTCCTGAGTGATTTCCAACACAACCGATTTGTTTTTTGTCCTTTTTTTGTGTTTTGTTTTGCTTTTATGCTGACAACACACACAACTGGTTTTTATTTTGTTTTGTTTACTCGACCTTAGACGCCAAAGTTGAAGAAGGACGAACTGAGAGGAAACAGACGGCATTCCATTGAAGTTCCGGACGGCCGTTAAAAGGACCACAGAGTTGCCACTCTGAAAGGGTTTAAATTTATAGAATTTTTTTTTTAAATGTTAAGGGTTTTTTTTTTAAAATGACAGCTTTGACTTTTGGATGTCAACTATCGTCTTAGAAGATTTCACTCACTGTTCGCATTCCTTTCATCCTATCAGAGAACATTTATAGGGGTATACCCAGTAGCAATTTAGGTATATAAGGTTCCCTCCATCCGTTGTAAGTTTTCCATCAACTTGCAATGCATAGGACTAGCCAACGTAAATGCATGCCTGAATTCGTGGAACAAGCCCCTTTTACGTGTGCAAGGAATGAAACTTTAGCGAAGAGTTAGTGACTAGCCGTAATCCTGTCGATCGTTCCTAAAAGGAATAAGAGAGTTGGCCTATGGGATCGTCCTACCGTTTCTCGAATTCTAAAAGAATTCAATTCTGATAGCTGAATTGCTTATGCAAATTCCTCCCTTCAAACTATTTGCTTTTCTTTATCTCAGAATTTTGTAGAAAAAAAAATTATTTGTCCTGGTTTACACCTTCACATACCTTTCTTCTTAAAGCTGCAAATCTGTCAAAATAGTCAGTTCTGTACGTGACTGTGAATACAGTGAAAAAGTTTCCTTTTTTCCTTTATAGTTTTTGCAAGGCTGTGACATTCAATCATCCATATATAGGTTCAACTTAAGAGCCCAACATTCGATTTACTAACTAAATGTACTCCTGGGTAGAATAGAGACTGCGATGCAGCATTTTTCGACCAAGATTTGTTCTGGAATTGATCAACGTCTTCACCATCTTTAAGCTGTCGAATTCTTCTTAAAGGGGGACAGTTGCGTTTTTATATTTGCCAACTTCATACATTGATCATGTAGTGAAGACTGCCTTTGAGCCTGACTCTGTTATTTTATATGGAAATGCTTTAGAATGAAAAATGAGAGGGAAACTTGAATCTACGTGTCATCATAGCAGACAAAATTATGGAACATCTTTTGTATCTTAATGTAAAAAAGTTTTCAAAAGTCAGAACATTCAAATGATAAAAAGCTTGATGTACTACCAAGTTCTACCACCAATCTGGGATCTTAAATTCGGTCATCGGTCTGTAACCCGGTGGCCACAGAACAAATAGCTTCCAAATACTTTCGGTCAAACCCCTATTTGTGTACTTCAAGTGATGTAGGCTGCACGCCATTTGACAATCAAATTTATGAACAGTACTGTGAAATCACTTGATTTGCGACTTGCTGTGATACTGTCTTTCATACCAGTCGACGTGCAAGTCTTTGTAAGAAAGTGACAGTAATCTGCGAGGTAATCTGAAAAACGTTTGCTTGAAGTTTCGCTAAGATCATTGAAGTCCAACCTGTCCAACTTTTTTGAGTTCGAATCAAGAGTTCCATGAACATTCAGGAAAATGGTTGCATCAACAATTTCATTGCACGCTGCGCTGAACATTTTTTTTTAGAAAACCTTCACCTTCAGGCAATAAAATTTCGGCTAGGACCAGTTCATGTTTTTATCCCACACTCATTTAACCGACAAACATCTAATGGTTTACATTCCTACCACATAGGGACATTAATTATCCCTGCTTCCATACGTCTTGAAGGATTCATTCGCTATAGCAAATAGAGGCTTTAGCTTGATTGGTAATAGACAACAAAATCTTGAGCTTAAACACAGCATTGCTGCTGCCAAAGTTTAAGGCACTAAGGCAGTCTTTGTTTTCAGGAAGTTGCCATTGAACTTTGATTCCCAATCTGATCCTGGTATACCATTATATCTGGAATTTTCTTGTCTTCATTGGTAGATAGTACCCCATGGATGAACTGGAAACTCTGTCTAAATTTCAAAACAAGTGTCATCACTGTTCAGCCTTACCATAAATAAATTCAACTACACACATCCTTGCATCCGCATATCCTTTCCCAAAAAAATAAACAAAATTCCCAAAGGAAACAAAGAATGCGCTTTTAACTTCTCTGCACATCAACGTGGCCACTTAAAAACCTCCATCTACGAGTATTCACTGTTCCGTGACTGTCCTTGTTACCGCCGCCACTGTTATCCATATGGCACACTCCCTTTTTTCTAATTTACTCGATTAAAAATGTAGCAACGACTCGGTTAACGGCAATGGAAGGATGGAGGAGAAAAAAAAGGACCCACTCCTAGTTTCGTGTCAGTTGGATTTCGTTTATTTTTTTTTTTTTTCACCAAACAATGTCACTTATGCATATGAGAACTTAAAATCGATGTGAGTGGTTCCTGACTCCTTGTTTGCCATATTTCTCCGTCAAAACTATACTTGTGTGTGTGTGTCCATGGGAGCTACTTTTAGTTTATCAAGAGTTGCCTCCATCCACACAGGATACCATTGGAGAGAAGGAAAACTTTTTATTTTTTTCAAAACAAAACAAAAAAAACACAAAAACCGTATCCTTTGCCACCGTAAAACTTTTACATTTATTAATTTTAATCCATCCTGTTTATCTTCTCTGTATTTATGCATTTGTGTGTGTATGTGGTGTAAAGTTTTTTAGTTACAAAAAAATCGTATTGAATGTGTAAAGTTTTTGCTATGTTGTTAAAGTTGTTATCCTGTTTGCTCACAGATTCATGGATTAACATGCACCTTTTGTGGTTCTCTTCTGCTATGTGCCTTTGAAGGTTTATCCTTGAATGTGTAAGGAGGTTTAAAAGTAGGAGAACAAACAAAAAAATTGCAATTTAATGGACAAACAAGGTTTTTAATTTCATACGAGTAGGAGACAGTAAGGATATATGGGAAAAGTTTAGTAGGACATGCATTTTAGAAGGTACATGTGGTATCCTATTGCGATGTAGGAACCCAAATAGGCAATTTACTACAGTACCTCCCCCACATAGTCCTCCACAAATAACCAATCTCCAGTCGAATAAAAGGGATAAAGATACAACCCTCCCATATCTATGCTGCTCCAAAATCATCGCGCCATGAATGCCAATCATTTAGTCAACGCTCATAGCGCTTGCTACTGTTCGCAGCAATAAACAGTTTCTTCTGCCAACCCACTACCCTATTACCCCAATAAGGCCATCAGGCATCTCAAGACCCGACTAAACCAGTTATCTCAGTTACAACAGTCATTTGTGTGATTGTTATTGCATATTTTTTTTATGACTGCGACGCGTAAACTTTATTTGCGCAGATCTACCGCTACTGTAAGCACGCGTTGCCACGTTCATAAAGTTAATATAAAAAAAAAAGGCAAAGAAAAAAATCCCAAATTGTTATGAAACAGGTTCCTTTCGAGACCAGAGTCTGGAGACTAAGTTATACTTCTTGCCACTACCCCGATGGCGCAGTGTTCAAGTCATAAAGCGGAAGCGCATGAATCTAAACCACAAAGATGTGGTTTTACGATGCCGCTGCTGCTACCATTCTGCTAGGTACTTTATGGGCTACGCAAAACCGTCAAGTAGAAGTGTGTATATATTCCAAGAATCAAGAGGATAGTTAGGAACCATTGGTTAGTCATCGCTTGGTGGAGGCTATTAATTATGCGAGTTGATTTGGTTGCCCTTTCGTTGCGGGCTGACACGCTTTGATGCTACTTGGTGGTGGTACTATAAAATGCGTTGCGACATAATCATTAGTTAGGATTGCAAAAGCGAAAATAAAATCCCACTTTCTTTGGCTTAAGATGATGACCTTCTTGGAAATGAGATTGCTTCGTGGAGATAATTGCGCCAAGAGACGTGACTTGTTGTTTTAGTGGTTTTCTGAATGGTGTCGTGACGATTTAATCTGGTGGTGTTCCACTTGGTTGGCTGTTTGGACCTTTACTGTTGATGATTGCAATTTATGGTGTGGACTTTATTTTCATTTCAGATTATCTATCTAATTTGTTGGCACCTAGATGACGCTCTTAACCAAATGAACTAACAAACATTTTTTCTCTAATTTCTTTCAGATCATATTGAAGACGACTGCAGAGAAATACACTGTCCCCAGCCAGAACTTAATTGTCCAATAGACAGTGAGTTAAAATCCTCGGCCGATGACACAGACGACGAGGATGAAGATGGCAACTCAAATCCATTTGACAGGCTTGCCGACGAGGGCTTAATCGATTCGTTCTTCCCTGATTCCCTACTACCAATGGCACCACCTCCAGCACATGTTGTGGAAAAACGCAGCCTTCAGCATAGACGTCGCGAAGCGATAAAAATCGTTCCAGGCGACTATCGAAGCTTTGAACCAGAATTTTTCACATACCACAACCACCATCAGCCCCATAGAAAATGGAAACGTGACTTGATCATGGGGGTTCAGCCCCATTCAGAGGCTGAAATCAAGAAATGTTGCCCAGATTTCCAATGCGTCTGCAAAACCTGTCCCGGTGCACCAAAATGCAATAAAGGTGAAGTAGGCATACTACTTGAAGAGGGTAATGGCTTGCCAGGTAATTGTTGCTCGAAATATGTTTGTATTCCCGAAATCGAATGTATCGCCAGCAATATGCTAAAGCTCTCCTATTGGAGAGATGAGTGTACAAAATGTGATTGCATTGAAGGGCAGGAATTGTGCCAGCAACTGTGTGAGACTAAAGTGGATGATAGTGCCAAAAACTGTTTCTCAGTGTATCTAAACAGACCCATGATGAATGGCGATAGCTGGCTAGAGGATCAAGACTGCAAGGAATGCAAATGCATCAATGGTGATAATCACTGTGAGGAGAGCTTCTGCAAGCCGGTAGAGTGTTCAAATCCAATTAAGATCGAGGGTCGATGCTGTAAGGTCTGTCCATCGACGACGGCTTCCACATCCACGTCTTCCACGCCACTTGATATAACTTCCACTACCGACATGCCTGCAATAGATGTGACAACAATGACAGATCTTTCAACAGAGTCACCTGCAACAGCCAGATCTGCGCCATCATCTGCAAAATCTTCAACAACATCGGAACCCATAATCGTCACCGATTCAGAAGAGGATGCAACAACTTACACATCACCAACGGTCATAATCACTGCAACAAATGGATTTTGGAAAATCCTAAAGCAATACGTGATCTACGTCATATGTGCTGTGTTAGCTCTAGTGATAGTGTGTGCTCTCGTTATTGGATCAAGATATATGGTTGGACAGAACCGAAAGAAGAAGAACTCGATGTATTCAACAATTCCAAGCTCTGAGTCTAGTCAATCGTCCAGTGTAACATTGGCTTAGACAACGCAGCGCTCTGTAACCTGAGATTTTAGTTAAATAGATAAGTAATTTACACATATACATACTTAATCATATGCATATATAATTTATTATTATTTCACTTAATATAGATAGTGTGATGGGGGATGGGTTTAGTGTGATCTGACTAGGTTTTTCCTTTCATGCAACATGTTGACAGTGACTTTTTCTTTTGCAAAATTACAACATTCAAATCTGCAATGTTTCTTTGTCTGTCTGTCTGTCTGTCTTCGATGTCATTACATTACTTAGATACATTTGTGTAGAAACAAATTGCTTTCATTTCATGTTGCAGCAACATTTCGCGTCTTTTTTTTCGTTTTCACAGTCAGAACTACTATTCAGTCATCTATGTGCATTTGAATGAATATGCAGATAGTATGGTAATGCATCCAAGAATTACAAAAATGTTGCAGCAACAATAGTCGGTATTCACCAAATGTTGTAACAATACTGAGATACTTTTTCCAGTTCTGAAGTCCATCGTTACATTTATTTTAGTGTCTTTTTCCAAAAAAATTATGCATACATCATATCTGTACTAAGAAGATGTTGCAGCAACATGTTGCTTCACCCATTTTCTTTATCTCACTTACATTTCCAACACTCCCTATCTGCACTTGGTTAATCTATAACTTCTCAAACGATAAACATCACAAGATCTCCAAGTCCTAACCAGTTGCACCAAGCATATTTACCCAACATGTTTGCTCAACATGTTTACTTGCTCGTTTCACAAGTTTTCTCTCAATAGTTTTCGAATACCACGTCCTTTCTATTACTTACCCATCGCGTTAAGTGCTGCGATATCAAACATTCTTGTTTACCTTAAGTTTTATTGCCCCCAAGAATGCAGAATAACGCCGATCATTGTTTGCTGAGGTGACTCAAAGACTGCACGCACGTGGGCTCTTGACCGATAGCAGGTTTGAGTCATGCTTAGGAACATGGTTCCAGTTATGTGCTATCTTATCGGAGTTATCCAGAATTGCAAACAGATAAAGTAACCTTCAAACACTTTTTTTGTATACTTTTTTATAATCAGCTGCGTAGTAGTATATTTTTTGCGTAAAATTGCTCAAAAGTCGCCTTCTTGTTTTGAAGTATGAATGTCAAGTCAGATACAACTTGCAATTTCGCTTTGATAAGGAGCTGGGCGGCCTTATTAAACCAGACGTAGGGTGTCACTGCTAAATATAGTCTAAATAGTTAAGATTTTATCAGCACATTCTTTACCATAGGTCAACATTTTTTTCCCCTCTAATCTACTCGTACTAGGTAAAAGTACAATCAGATTTTCGACTATACCCTAAGTGTGAGCTGATGTATCCCATATAAGGTGTCTGCTCAGGTACATCAGCTTGACATGTGTAAATTACAAAAGCCTCATGCTCTACCGTGTGCCATAAATCCTTCTAGATTAATAACAAATCATTAAATCAATATTTACTCATAAATTGACGGTGAAATTTTGTAAATCCCTCCATTTATCGTTTTCTCAAGACATTCGGTCATAATCAGTCTTGTAGTGAAATACCTTGGCGCCCTTTAATGACTTCCGTATAATTTATTAGTTTAGGCTTACTTGTCTTGTTTACTGAATTTTGTAGCCAGGTCTAGGCGTGCTTCTAGCCTCACTGTCAGTTAAAACAAGAAAACAAACTATCAGTTGTTATCTATCTTTTGGCTTCTTGGCAATTTGTCAAAGAGGTTTATCGACTAGCTCTTGCATCCGCCAATTGTTCATTTGTAATTTATTATTTTGTTTACTAATTTATTTTTAAATTATTGAGATTATTTCGTTAGATACAATTTTGGGCCTAAATTGTGCGTAGCCATATGCATATGCAGAGATTTAGTTATTGGATAAGCGAACGCGGCGTGTGCTTTTATGGGCATCGATCATTTTAACTAAAACTAGGTAATCTAAATTAATTGAGAAATTTTAGAACCCGGACGCAGTTTCTTTATTTATTTGTGCTTCTATAGGTATTTGATCTTTCGACAGTGATCCTCAAATGATAAATCACGCATTCAATTAACGATATCGGGTTTATTTTTATTTTGCAATAAATGATACTCATTCAGTTACCAAATTCACCAAAGTAGTGATATTTCCTAAACGATCCTCGATCAATAAAAACGTACTTTCTAAAAATAATCTTTAGAAAATCATATAAGGTAACCGCCACCGATGCCCAAATTGTTACGTTCTTTTAGTGGACTATTTCTATGATGAAATTGAATCCTCTAAGGTGACAGTTGGTAGTGACTTCGTCAATTCTTCGTAAAATAAAAGTGACACGTAAATAGCTGTCTTACATAAAAGCTCGCGAAAATGTGATGATCATCTTAGAGAGGCTAACGGAATGGTCATGATTGCCAGCAATGAACTATCACATTAGAGTATTTCACTCCTGTATTATAAGAAAGTGATCGTCATTGATCCTCAAATTTGTATACTCTCCTGACCCCACACTCGAATAGTTGCAGTTTCCGACTATTGATCTTTTCCAAACGATCCTCGGTCAGGATATATCTATTCGTCTGAGCATGATAATGGTGATTGATCATCAAAACTCGTTAGCGATCTGTTATACGCAGACCAGTTCCAAACAATATTCACTTATAATCCTTGGTAAACGATCTTCCATACATTGATACTTCTTGATCTGCTACTTCCAGGAGTCTAAGCATAGGGATTACTTTACTATACATTTGGCCAGTGGTAACCTAGTCACAGATTGGTTTCTAAAATTTTCAATTTCAAGACTTAGACTAGTTTTCAAGTCTTGATCAATTCTCCAAGCAATCCTCGATCAATATGTATTGTAAGATGATGATCGGCCATCAAAACTCTTTCGCCATTCAATATTCATTCACTTATAGTCTTTTGTGGACGATCTTTGACAAATTGCTCAACCTATACCTTTTTGTCAGTACGGGCGCTGTGGCTCAAGGATTTGAGGTTCGAATTCCAGCAAAAACACCTCAAAGTTTTTTCACGGCCCCACCTCTCGTGAGTGTCTGACTAACATCCGAAAGTATAACCGTCATGAAAAAGCTTCTGAAATAACAATTTGCCGTTCGGATACGGCATTACACAGTAGGCCCTTTCCATTCTTTTGAATACTATAACACATACAACACGAATGGTTGTGAGAAGCTAAGCCCTGGGTCCCACAGATCTGTTGCGCAAAAAATTTGAATTTGTATACGTTTCTGTCAATAGACTGATCCATATGCTGATACTTCTCGAGCTTTTAGTTCGATACTCAAAGTCTTAACTTAATTTCATATTGTGCTTTAGAATTTTTAACCCTTGCACTAATACTAGTTTAGCAGCCTTGCCTAACAGCCCTTATTAGTTAGATATACATACCTACATTATTCACTGATCTTAGTCGAAAGTTCTTTGATCATAACTTGATAAACGTGTAAACCACGTCTTTCCCTCAGTCTTCTGTCATTTGGCTACCAACTCGCTTTTCTTTTCTCTCAACCGTTACGAAGGCAATCTTCCGCCTTTTGTCACTTGCCCTCTATCACACAACTCCTTACATATATAACCCTACATATATATATGAATCCATTTCCGGAAGCAGTACTCCTATTACTTTTTTGTTTTTTTTTATTTTACTGCTACTTATATTATTAATATGTGATGTGATAAAATATTTATATTTTTACTGTAAATAAATTATAATTAATTATAATATACTTCTTATAAAATAAATTTTAAACGAGAAAAAAAAAAACAAAAAGCTAATGAATGGAATAAAATTTTGTATTAATCGAAAAAGTATTTAAGTTAGTGATAACTTGTTATTCTATAAACATATTATTAGTGGTTTAAACTTTGCACAAAACGATAAACAAAAAAAACGAAAAGTAGGTATATCGATAAATTAATATCCAATTTTTATTAGTTTATCAGATGGAAAACATTATAACGAAACATTTAAATTTAAATTATTATCATAAAATTGTATAATTATATTTTTAATTTGAGTTTTATTTCGAAAATTTTGATGAGATTCTTGTTTTTTTTTTAGTGTTTTATATGTTTTTCTTTTAGTTTAATTGAGAAAAAAATGTAACCTTAAAAAAAGTTGACTGATTGGAAAGTAATATTAATAAGACACAAATTTTTTGTACCTACATATTATGTATTTGATAAGAGTTAATATGTGTATGTTTTTCTGTTCGTTTATTTTGGTTTTGTATTATTTTTTTTATTTAATTTTTGATTTTTAAGTAGTTTAAGTAATTTTACAGCATGTCGCTGAAAGTACATCTAAGTGAATTGAATGTCATAAATTAAATAAAACTATTGCAAACATAAAAATATATACATACGAGTATGTGGTTCAAGACATTTTATATCAGTTCTAGTGACTTTGCAAATTGTGGCGACATTTTCAGTTGTGGTGCAGTGAAATAGGTGACGGTGAGCTATTAGTGTTGTCTGGAAAAAGGTATAAGAAATCTGGTAACAATTTGTGAATCTGTTTGTTCTTTTTATCAAGAATGGCGAGTCTTTTTTTTCACCAGACTTGGCATTCTTGTGCTTTCCATTTTGACTCCAAATTTATCAAAATCCATTAGGAATTGAGAAAGTTACAGCGAAAATCAAATGAACAGCAATTTTGAAAGAGTCGAGTTCCTTGCTCCATTCTAAGGATTCATGACCGCCTGGTGTTTCAGTGATATTATTTTTCTAGATGGGTGAGGACAGTTCTTGTAGAGTAGTTATTTTTGGTAGACTAGAGAACACTCTAAAGTTTTTTCACAGCAACAGCTCTTGCGACTGTCTGACAAACATCCGAGCGTACATAGTGACCCAAAATGTAACACCCTACCGAAAGCTGCTGTACATTTTTTTGATGGTTGTGAAGTAAACAAGTCAGATATGTATGCCAACTGGTCATTTAGTCGCTCCCCTCGAAGAGACTGAGACAAAACATGACAGAAGATGCGCCGAAAGCCCCCGTAATGGTTATTCCGATGAGAAGATCCCCGCTGTCGCTACAGATGTGAAGCATGACCCGTCAGTGTTGAGCAGACGACGTGCAACATATTTAGCCACTACACCTTCGTCTCTGGAGGGATTTTTACCAAAAAAATTGCAGATGTTCCCTTACAAAGTGTAGACAGTTTATCAGGTACTCTCTACAGACTGCCATTCCCGTCTAAATTACACTCACGCTTTTCTGATCCTCAAACAAACCTCTGGGGTACTTAGCCCCACGTATCATTCACGAAGAGCAAAGGCATTTAATCGCAAGTCATCGCATGGTGCAGGATTTAGGCCGAAGGTAACATGGAGAGGCATAAGAATCCCTCATAGAACACCTCCCAGGCACTGTAGCAGGAAAAGTAAAAAAAAATAAACAAAAGCTCTACGGACAGCTGAAATGAAAACACGTAGAACTATTTATTAGTTTTAGTCGTTACAAACGTACAACTTGAAAGCCTGTGAAATTTAAATTTATGTGTTCTTGTAGCGTTTTACCTTTCTATTTCAAATTGGTATAAAAAGGAAAAAAAAAACAACAGAAAAAACATGAACATTACCATAGAAATAAGTCCCCCCAGCGATTTCTACGAACAGGGGGAAGAGGAGGAGTTCGTTGAACCAACATATGCCGGTGTCACGATGCCCTGGCTGCATATGGAAATCACAAGGCTCTTCATGTCCGTTTGGGCCCGAATTAAACCACCTAATCCTTACTCAAAATCTCTCTTTTCAGATGCGCCGAACTGAGAAATTGCAGAAAGTACAAGGCAGCAACAAAAATCCAAGCAAACCTACGGGGATGGTTAGTACGAAAGAAACTTCTCCTCCAACATACATCAGCTACCAAAATTCAAAAAGCATGGCGCGGTTTTTGCGGTCGTAGACGTTATTTTTACATTTTGAGAAAATCACTTCATGACAGCATAGTCGATTGTTACCAAAGGTCTGCAACACTCATTCAAGCTACATTTCGTGGATACTATTCACGGAAGCATATCCATAATCACATCGCTCTCAGGAAACTTCAATATGCCGCTGCCAGCGAATTGCTGGAGTGTATAGCTATCCAAACAACTTCCCTGCTAAAGAAGCATCAAGTTCCTGGCGTTCTATCATTGAGGAATTCAAGGTAAGACCTTTAATATTTGACCTTTCGGTTTAGTAAAAAGCATCTATTTTACAGGTGTCTGACGAAAGTTGAAAAATTTTTAGCTTCACTTCGACTCAAGAGATTCAACGAAAAAGCCCGACTTACCCGCATCGCAGAAGTGAACAGGCTTTCAAGGGCTTTCGAAAAATCGATGAGATGCAGAGACCGCGTAGAGATTCCATATGGGACGTACGCAGAAGATGCAGAACCCGTAGATCGTAATAAATTCAAATACATGCATATGTACATATAGGTGAAAGATCTGTCTATTTTAGTTACAGCAAAAAAAATACGAAGGCGCACACCGGAACGACTTACAAGCCAATTGTCTTTCTGTCTCTATCACTCACGATTGAACAAGTATACAGATGATACATAAATATAATTGACTGCGACAAAAGGATGGCTATTTTCTTTTTGTTCCTTCCCAACACATACTCCATAGATCCTCTCCTCCTGACACCATCATCCTGACCAACTTCTCTAAAACATGTCCATGAAACAAACATTCCGCCAACAACAGCCACGCCCCACCAACTAAAACCTTTAAGAAGCCTAAAATTTAAGCCTTGAAAGTGTATGACAAGCCTAAAGTTTCCTCAATAAAATCGAATCAAATAACAAAATTCTTGTGTTTCATTACTTTGTCGAGTATTTCTTATTTTCTGCCACGCCCCCTTCTTCCCGCCCCTAAAAAATTTCGATAATTTGTCCAAACCCATGAAATTGGCAAAAAAAAATCAAGTAAGCTGAAAAAATTCCAAAAACAGGACGAAAATTGCAAAATTTCAGAAAAACACCAGGCGCCCATGCTCAGCAAGTAGGTATCCCAGCTGAAATTTTTTTTGTTTTTCTGCCTGGTACGTAGAGATGTGCAAGTTTTTGCTGGCTAGAGATGGGAAATCTTTTGAAAGCAGGTTTTTTTGGTTTTTAGGATTTTTGTGAAATAGAGAGAGGCGAGTTTTTAACCACAGGGTGTAGGTGGCTACAGGGTGTCGCTTTTTTTTTTAAAGAAAACACATTGAAATTTTTATATTTTTGTCATCTTTATTGAATATTATCATCTCTTAATAAATATAAAGGCAGAGAAGTAGAGTATAATAAAGTACATAAATTAGAAAAGAGCTTTTGAGGTTTGTTTCAGGTGGGCGTGGTGCTGGTTTCGTTGGTGGATAGTTGATGAGGGCTCTTTCATTTTACTCTCCGCCGCAGGAGTTTGTGGGAGTTGCATGGGATTGCCAGTTCGAGTAAAGGCTGCAGTGTGGATTGTCTTATTATCATTTACTTGAATAGAGCTGTTATGTTGATTTAGTTGGAAATGATACTGTTTTGATGTTCTTATGAGGAGGTCCTCTTGAACTTTGCTTCCCCTTTATTTGATGAGAAGAGTAAGGCGTGCATGTTTTACTTGATGCACAAGGCTGTTTTCTCGTAGCGGAAAGAAGTATCCAAAGGATCCTGGTTTTCTTAATTTCTGAAATGAAAAAGAAGAAAATTGTTAATTTTAAATTCGGGGTAAGGTTTGGAAAGATATTTTGAAAAAGGATGCTTTAAAAAGGTCTGAGTAAATTATAATATAGTGTGGAATGAAAGAAGGACACAAAAAATTTTTCTTTGTAGATAGACCAAGGGAAAAAGGGCGCATTGGTGACATACATAAGTAGAAGATGAGCTGGTTATGCAAGAAGAGGCCCACAATTTAATTTCGTTTTCTAAGCAATTGTTTTCATAACGACGATGAATATCAAAGAAAGGATATGATTCATTACGGGGAGAAGCCAATAATGTAGAGAAACCTGAGGAAACTTATGATCTTCAACTAGGTGCCTGGGGTTTTTGCAGTTTGAAGAAGCTTTTGATGAAAATTTCGTCCATATAAATACTTTTACCTCCAGATCGTGGGTAGTTCAAAATAGTGGTTTCATCAAAATATAAACTGCGTTCTGAAGGTTGGAAAGAAGGGATGTTGAAAGGGATTTTGGAGTTTGTAAGCCGAGGTAAGATAGGTCGTATGATTCGAGTTTGTAAAATGAAGAATGAAATGCAATGATGTAAGCTTGCAAACGAAAAAAGCATGCGTTGACGTGGGTCAAACTTTAGTAAAGTAGATATAAAAGACCAATATGTGCAGAGTTGATGTGACGTTTCTGAACGTTTGGATGAGTTTGGAGTTTTAATCAACCATTTGGTCTGCAGTGTTTAGGGTGACCTCAAGAATTCTCTCTGAGAAACGAACGTTGTGACAGACATTTGAGAAAGTGAATAATGAATGTCTTGCATTTGTTAAGTATGGCCAGGTCGTCTGTTAACCTTTGACGCCTAGTAGCGAAATAAGCTAATTCATAAATAACTTTTATAGTGGGTAAGGGGTCTTAAGTATGGAGTTTGTCAACTTGATGATGGGTATGGTACATAAGTAGATTGTGTTGATTGCAACGTTGAGACTACATATTGGAATGCAGTGAAAGTCAGGCAAAACAAGAGTAAAACCGACAAGGAAAAAATATCACTGTTGGGATTCACATGCAGTAAATATCAACATATCCAGGGAGAGATTGGACGCAGACTGATTATTGCAGAGCAACAAATGACTCCTGTGAGTTCTGCTATAAGATAAAATTTGCTGAACATTAAATTGGAGAGTAAGGCTGGCCTTTTAAGGGAAAATATTTTGTCGAATTAGCATAGTAAAAGGAGACTAATAACGCAAAAAGCTTAAGCAAGATGTGGACATATTTTTGGCATCATGCACATATTTGCATTGATTTGAGAGGCCAGGGAAAGTGTGAATGACTGCTGGACAATCGTTAGAGCGGAACACTTTTCATCGATTCCAGATTTGGTCCGTAAAGGTCGGATTACTGACGATGTTGGGTACTTTCCGAAACTATATTGATGGGTCCGCTGATGACCTTGTCCACATTGCACTTGTTGATATGTGTGCTTGGATTTGTTGATTCTAGCAGTCGTCTACCTGCCGGTTGTAATAGTCTGTAGGTCTGGTTTTCTTAGTATTTCCAAAGATCTTTGATCTCCAAGGATTCAGAATAAACAGAAACCTGTTCACTGACAATATCATTTCTAATCATTCCAGCACTGAACCGTAAGGCTCAAAAATAAACGAAAAAATAAAACACAATTTCAAGAGCAGGAATAAATAAAATTATTCCTGTTGTATTCTCTTCTTTGATAGAATTTTTTTTTTTTATCTTTACGAAAAAGGATTCACAAAATGTCCCTTACGATAGAAATAACACCCCAATTTTACGAAGAGGAGGAGGAGGGCGAAAAAGAAATTAAATACGCCGGCATTACGCAATCTTGGCTTCATAAGGAGATCACAAGACTATACACGTCCGTTCAAATTCGATTTAGTTCCCCTACATGTGCTAACCCTAACCGGTATTTCCAGATGGGCCCGTCTACAGGCTCTTATGAAATACAATGCAGCAACTAAAATCCAATCCTTCATACGCGGATGGAAGGTACGACGGGAAATCCACTACTACCATGGATTGGCTATCAAAATTCAAAAAACCTATCGCGGTTTTCTTGGGCGTAAACGCTATTTTAGAATTTTAGAGGAAACACTTCGCCAACGCATCCAGCTGCATTACTACAAGTCTGCAACTCTCATTCAGGCTACATTTCGGGGGTACTACCTGAGGAAATACACCCACGATCAGGGTGCACTGAAAAAACTTCAACTTCAAGCTGCTCGCGAGCTGTTACACTGTATATCGGTAAAAACGCGTCAACTGCTAAAGAGCCAGCAAGTACCTGGAGTTCTATCGTTACGAAATTCCCAGTGAGCCCCATGGAAACAGCCTTATTACCTCTGTTTTTTTGTTTTACTTATATTCTTTATAGTTGTCTATCGAAAGTTGAAAAACTATTGGCAACACTGCGTATCCGGAAGTTCAATGACAGAGTGCGGAAGGAGCGGACAGAGGAAGTGCGCAAACTTACCAAAGCTTTCGAGAAATCCATGCAAAGTAAAGCCGAAACACAGGTTCCATTTGGACCTGATTGTGGAAGGGGAAGGGCAAAAGAAAAAGTAAGCCAAACTGAGTTGCGCATGCGCCCAACCAAACCGATATATATTAATATGAGTATGTGTTGTTATGCTTTCATTCTAACAGGCGCAGGTAGTATAGATTTTTTATTATAGTCAAAAGTCAAAAAAATCGGAAGAGCGAGTCGATTCAAGATTTCGAGGATTCTCTTGTGAGTCCAATGTCTGTCCTACATCAAACGAATAGGCCAACGTGTAAAAAATAAATGATTGCATCTAGAGGTGGTTTGTCATTTTTTTTTTGTAGTTGGACGTATTCCTTGACTTGGTGCAAAGCATTTCGAACGACCTTTGTAGTAGAACTCGAAGCAAGGCTTAAGGACAGTAGGTTCTTGGGTGAAAACAGAAAGTTGAGGGGTTATCACGTGCAAAGAATTCAATATCTTCTCCGAACTCATCCGGTTGTGCAGGATGACGATGGATAATGAACGCTGATCTACCAAGGCCGGGAGAGATTTCACTGAGACGTTTGATGTGAATAAAGGATTTAGACTAGGTGAGACACTGGCACGTGACTTTTCAACACCGTTAAAAGAATTTTGTCTGCATAGACGGAATGGAAGAAGAAGGTACAAGGCTGTACGAGTTATATACACAGGAGTAGTGTCATCGACCTAGCTCAAATGCACCCCAGAGTGACAGCATAGTCAAGATGAAAAGGGACTTTCAGCAGCTTGGTGAGCGAAACTGGAAGAATCCTCCAATATGTGCGGCGTTATTCCGGCAATACCTCCTCGAATGTTGGCCTTGAGCTCATCCAAAGTGTTAAGGACTTGACGTACCCGCGGAGGAACCTAATTTTTCCTTCACAACTTTAAGCGTTGCGTCGTTGTATGACATGTACCGCCGTCTTGTTGGAACCCCAACTCGGATATATCGATGTTGTCGAATCGACATTTTTGGCTCTTCTTCGAAACTAAAGCTTCAAGTACAACCTCGTGCCTTTTTGAACGAATTTCAAGCTTGGCTTGCATCAACAATGTCATGCTTATGATACTTCCACTGCCATAGGGCCTATTGGGTCCTGACTAGAGCTGGGTTAGAAGAGGCTTTGGATTTTAACAGCAGCTTTTCCAAGAACTTAACCCAGGTAACAACTCCATATCAACAAAGATCCCAGCTAATCGAATCAACACTCATTGCTCGCCTAACAGCTTATGTAAGTAGCTCGTCATTGTGAATTCCTCTTGATGCCAGATTTTGTCACTTCCAGGAATGACAATCACATACTCAACTCCTGACTCCAAAGATTCGATTAACTGGCAATTATCTTCATTGTCATTCCCCCCGATAGTACAGCACTTATCGCGCCATAAACACAAAAGATATGAGATCACTTTCTGAGTAACCTACAAAATCCCGCTGCCTATCCATCAAGTTTACGGTCGAAGACCGAACACACCAACTCCAGATCGACCTAATACCTAATTACAGTCAACAATAACAAATTCGTTCATTAATCTCTAAGCCCAGATCTTCACACAGTCCCCCCGACAGTCATTAAATTTACATCATTATCAACACCATCGCCGTGCGCGATCCCAGTGTGAATCCCAAAACGGAGCCTACTCAAGCGGTAGCCCAAAGGGCCATTCGCACAGCACCGGCACAATGCAACGCGCGCTGCGAAGCAAATAACCCAAACAAGACACGCAACACGCTTCGCTGATTAAGACCTTTTTAATTTGAGCCAGAGCCGGTATAGGCAGTGCTATACGTACTCGTACCCACAACCCGGAGAAGATACAACACGCACTCAAACAAAAGATACAATCGACTCCGTGGCCCTACTACCTGTCGGCATTTTCAATTCCCCCAAAGGTGGAGATGTAAGAAGTGGCTTTTGTCTATTCAAGCCACGGAAGCGGTTACAAGATGTAAACAGATACGCGAGCAGGGGTCATTAAGCTACGCTTGGGGCGTGAGTGGAGTTCTCAACTTGTAGTGCAGGTGGAAACCGTCGAACGAAAGAAATAATAAAAAAAAAAGTGTGCATTCTGTGGGATGCCTCCTGTGAGGATTGAACTCACGACCCCTGGTTTACAAGACCAGTGCTCTGCCACTGAGCTAAAGAGGCTCATGACGCTGCCGCGTCAAAGACTGGAGTCAGTGTGACAGGGTAGCGGAAGTGTGGTATCACTTTGCGGGAAACATGGTCTTGATTACAGTTTTGATTGTTTGTGGTAATTAGTTGGAGTGGTGATAAGACGAGAGACAAACAGACTGTTGTTGGTGTGGATTTCAGGGTCGTTTCGGTTGTTCAAGTGACCTTCGAACGTCAATTGCGACGAATGTAGGGTAATAGAACGTCACCTCTAGATATCAACGAAAACTAAGATTTTGAGTGAAACTTTGGGTGCAGAGGTACCTGACGAAAGAAGAAGGAACACAGTTCTCTATAAATTTGTTTCGCTTAAAGAAATCCTGGAAGAGATCAATGAATTCCACGACAATGTGCAATTCAGAAATAGTTCGGCAGCGAGATGGGCTAGCAGAAACTCGTCCTTGTACAGGTAGCACGTAGACCAGGTATCTAAGAATCTTTTGCAACTTCTGTTTGGCAAAACAAATGAATTCAAAACTCCCAGCGCGGAAGAGGAAATGTATTCTCTATAAAATATTGATCCTAGCAGTTATGGATACAAGAAGCCAAGTGCTGGACTTTCGAGAGGAAAAATGTTCGTCAAATATTCAATCCCATGTGCAAGGAAGGCAAATGGAGGCCAACAAACAACCTCGAACTCTATGAGCTGTTTGTTGATGTGGATCTAGCACAAAAAGCCGAAACAAGTGAAATATACCGGCTGCAGCTACGAGGATTTTTGAATCGAAGCTCCTACGTGCGAGATGATAAAGAAGACTGGCTCTACGTTTTAAGAATCAAACTATCCTGAGCCCAGAGCCCTTGGTATAGATTGAATTAGACTGTAATCAGCATACCCTGGATTCTGCCGTTCCTCAGGTAGAGACTCTTCAAGGATTGGAAACCAGTTAACTGCTCTCGTTTCAGTGCTCATTCTTCCCAAGCTAAGATGATTCGCCTTTAAACCCTCTTCAACAAAACCAATATTCATTTTGTGGAATAACTGTCCGACACTGGTAAAAACCCTTCCTCCTCCAAATCTTGCAATCACGCCACCAAATGGTACCACATATTAATAGCCCATGTCACCCAGTGTCCTGTACATCCCCATATCACTCTCCTTCTCCTTCTTCACATTCCAATTTGTACACCTTGTCACACCCGCCAAAGGCCATCATACCGACAAAACCATTCAAGGCTAACACGAGGTCGATTGCCACGTTGTTGGGTTGCCAACATCATTTGATTCTTCCTGACCTGGTTATGTACCTGAGTGCACATGCTTGTATAAGTTCCTTTGTGTCCTGTACAACCAAATCCAACTCGATTGCTGGAGCATTGTCCTTTTGTTGTCCCAGAGCTAGGATGGAGATTCAAAGAAAAGGATACAATTTCTGTTTTTCATCGTTGCCACTAACCTCTATGCCGTAGTTTTTCATTTCGTTGATTTGCGGTAATGTGCTGAACTTGTTGGAGGACACAACTCAGCAGCACAGAATCTGTACTTTCACCTCGGAAAGGAGAGTGTATATCCTTCGTTTCTTGGCAAATGGAATTGGAAAGTTGGGTTTTCAGTTTTTTTTTTTTATTTGCTTCTCACCCTTATGACATGAAATGACCTTTGGTGAGCTGAATGAGCAGGAAAATCTGTTTCTTTTATTCCGCACTAGTTCTTGAATTATGAGTGTTCTTTTTCGATGGCAGGATATGGCAATTGGGAATGTCTTGCAGTGTTGTATGTCGTGTGGTTTTGGTTGGTTCGGATTCGGAACTCGTTGGTCAAATTAAATTGAGAGCAAAAGTTTTCAGACGGTAATTCAGTGCTTGGTGATGGTATCTGTAGGTGATGGTAGATGAACATCTTAGTGAAGACTCACATAACTGCCGCAATGTACATACATATATTCCAGACTCTTCATAAAAAATCTTCTTCAAAAAATCATAAAAACGTGTCCACAGATGAAAAGAACAAACGAATTTACCAACCCTTTTTCTTCAGACTAAGAATGCTCATCGTGAGAATGTGAAAGGGTTGGCCAAGGATTCGCACTATCAAGTGGTGTAGACACCAACGGATGCTTCCAACATTATAAGTTGATGTTGATGTCCATTTTATCAAGAAAGAAAGATGCCTCTATCCACAATCTAAAGTGAAGCCTCACAAACGACTTAAAAATAATTCAATAGACTCGAGATTCGAAGTATAATTGCCAGAAAAAACCCGAAGTTATCCACGGTCTCCCGAATCCAAAGGATAACATTCAACAAGAATGCCAGCGCAAATCTAGGTCCTGAGTCCCGTACGAACCCTGTCCCACAAACTCTTGTATTTCTTTGTAAAAGTCTCGCCAGTGAAGATTCAAAGTAATCTGATCATATAAAACCCATACTACTTCGAGTCTAGTGGCAGGGAGATGATCAACATGATTCTTTCCAATAAAAACATTATAAATCCTTTGTCGAATGTCTTTCAAAAGTACCTTCGAGTCCCAGATTTGGTACAAGGCCCAAGTGGTCAAAGATACTAAATGGTAGTTCTACTAAAATGAAAGGATCCACTGTATCCAAGAGTTACATATCATATGGGTTTCTATGTCGACTGGGCTCTGTGAGATGCATTACTCGTTTCGGGTGGTATCTCACACACATATGTATATGGCCTTCAGTGCAGGCCTATTTTATGAAGTATAATTTCCAGAAACCCATCTATCATAGTGACAGGTCTTAATACCTATAACATAGTTATGTCCTAATCAGGATATTAACCAGTATTATAGGTAGATGGCGCAAACTCACCAGTTTCTGCGAAAGAAAACTGTGCAGAATTCGTTGAAAAATCTCCGACGATTTGAATGACTGAATAGCAACGAAGATGAAGTTTGTCCATTAAGTTAAGGTGGACGAACCGAAATAGCGCCAATAACCCAGTCGCCTTCTGACATTCTACTGCACACGATCGATAACTGTACAAAGCAGTAAAAACTAAATATTAGATTAATCCTACAAGACAATACAAGGGTAGAATATTCCACCTCATGCCCCTGCCATCCCTCTCTGCTGCACAAGACATACAAAAGAACCCCACGGTTTGAACCGCGCGCCTCCTTGAAAGATACGAAAACAAAAGGAAACAATATTCAACCAAAGGCAGTCAAAAAATAAGCAACAGTTCCTTTATTTACTTGCAGTCGTAGTAGAAGAACTTACCTTACAACACTTTCTTAATGATTTAATCCACTTCTTTTTGACTCAACTCGTCCTCTAATCACTACTCTACCCACCACGATGGAATCAATGATACCATTGACAGCAAACTCAAAATTAAACTCTGGAGAGTACAAGGGTAGTATATCTGCTTCCAGAAGGTATCTTGTAAGAGTGAAATTCTCATTCTAAAAATAAACAAGGTAACCAAACCACACAGAAAGAGAAAATTTACAAAACAAAACTTACAGCACTCACAGGACATTTCTTTGGAATATGCCCCGCCTTCCTTATATGCGACAGGGCAACTTTCAAAATGTTATTCCCCCTTACTGCAGTCAAAGTATTACACCCATCCACCTTGAAGTTGAACAATCTAACCGGTGCACCCCTTGATTGAGGAATATCACCAAAGGTTTCGAATTGAAAAGCCTTGATGTCTCGCGATAGTATAAGGTACATATTCAAGACAGTCTGATTGTGGAAAGTCTCTAGATTACATTTGTATTCAGCCACTGGGTCGGCGTATCGGTGGCACACAATTTCATGTACATTTATGGTAAAGGGCCGCTATTGTTTCAAAAACAAAACAAACTTTATACAATAACTTGATGTATGAATTGGACAAATTATACCCACGCCGCTGCACATGTTAAAGCAGCCCAACCCAATAGAATAAGAAACGTTTTTAATGGCATTATTATTGAGAACTTAGTCAAAAACCGAAGCAACACACTAGACCACATGGATTGCCAACAGCTCTCGTGGAGTGTCATTATAAATGATGCAAAGTTATTACAGACCACTTAAATAAACATTAATTTATCGCAAATAAATCCTATAATTCAGCTTTGGTAGTGTGTTCAAAACTTGCTGCTAATTAAGCCTTTCATGGTGACTGGCTGATAGTATCATCAAAGTTCGTTGACGAGCTGGTTGGATTGTTTTGCAAAATGATTCGAAATTAAGCCAAACTCCACAACCTATAAACGACTGAAATCCTATGAGAGTTGCAGAATTTCTACCACCAACTCGCCGTATAACTTTAAAGTGTTTCAGTCAAGATATTCATCCTACACGATTGCTAACTCGACGGGCGAAATTGTAAAATCTGAGAGGTAGAAAGGACGGCCAACGAACGGACTGTTAATATGATTCGACCACCTCAAGCGAAAGAGAGATCTTTAAACCCAAGGTACAAATTCGAGACGATAGAGAAAATCGAACATCTAAGCTAAGACCAATCTGCTTGGGGTGAATAATGCGGCCTCTTAGATAGACTTTCGAAGGCCCATGACCCAAATGTCCTCTAAGAAGCTTGACAACACCGCTCAGTGATGGATTAGAACATTATGAACAGAATACCACACCATTTCGAATGATTTAAATGTTTTTTTTTTTTTAATAATATGGGATCAGTCATAGAAATTATATTTTTAGGCTACAGAATATGAAATGTAAGAACTAACTCACCGGTCATGTCGTTTTGCGTGCAGTTGGCGAAACCATTGCATAAGATATCCTTGGTTTTTCCCTTAATTCTGATTATAATTAATATAAATAGAAGATCTTTCCTTTAGATATGATAGTGTTGCAAGGTAGTCCTCATCCGCCTGGATCAAAATTTACGCCATCACCTGTTGAGAGAGGAATTAGATAATTAAGGAAACATATTCTTTCAATAGAAGACACTAAAACATTGTCCAAACTGAGTACTAAAGTTCAATTTTATACTACTTCCCCCCATTGGATCCTATCTTGTTATTCGTTAGAAAAGAAAGATTTAAGATTAAGAATGGTTGGTATGAGGTCTCCCACATTCTAAACTACATTACCAAGACAACCAAAATGTTATAGAAACTATGTGGTCATTTTTCAATTTAGAAAGTCCTTTGGTTACTCAGTAAATACATTAAAACGTTTGCATTATATGCGACTATCGTAAAAGTTTAAAGATCAAGGAAACTCTCGCAAAGAGTTGCATAGGGACGAACTAAAACTAAGGACCTTTATAGTTACTCGCAACCAGACTGTTAAATTCTTCGGAAGATGTACATATTCTGATCCGAATAACATTTGCTTGTTTACCACATAAGTTAGTTCAGAACTTTATCTACCTAGGTTTCACAGTGAATTTTTCCAAAGATGTAAGCAACATTTCTCATCCATTGTCCTCACAACCTAAGTAGATAATTGAATAGCGTACCCAATTAACATTTTCTGTCTTCCTCCTAAAAAGAATGAAAAATACCTTGGAATTTCTCTATACCTGCAATTTATTGCGTGGACAAAAAAATTCTAGCATGGACTGTTCAGCGACACCCAGAGTTCACGACCATTCTTTGGACTATTGGCTAAGTTGTACCAGTGTAACTAATGCAAACGTCGGCCTTCTTTTAGCTGTACATACACATCTCTTGACAAGAAAGCTATCATCACCATTTGTACATAGAAGTGGCTTCCCTTTGTGAGAACTGTTCCTTACTAGAACCACATTTCCTAAGTTTACCGCTTACCCAACCATCATTCTCTATCCTCTCGATCCTCGACTGTCCAAGATTCAAGTAGAGAAATCTGAGAATTATTACAGAGTCTGAACGCTACAATAGTAGCGCATCTGACTGATAAAAACACCCCTCCTTCACTTTTTCGAACAGAAAAACCTTTATTTACAACAAAAAGAGCCCAGTTGCGCTTTACACAGCGCACCAACCCATATAAAAACAAAAAAAAGGGAAATTGTGCGAATGCCTCGAAACCACCTCCACCCTCTAAGCCTTAAAATTGTCCTTCTCCCTCCTCAAGCTCTTCATAGTCAAAATCGGATCTGTTTCGCCAGCATGCTTCTGCACAACAGGATGGGCAACTCTCATAAACGGATTCCATGACTTCTCCTCACCAATCGTAGACGGCACAGTTGGGCACTTCTCTGCCCTCCTCAACTTGCACCACTCGATACGTTTTAAAATAGCATCATTCAATGGTTCCACATGTCTGGCGTAGCCCAAGTTCTGCAACGAGTACTCATGCCCACAAAACACCTGCGTATCATCGGGTAGACACGACAGCTTCTCGATCAATGCCGAGTACATCTCCTCAGCAGTTCCCTCGAAAAATCGTCCACAACCACCTTGGAATAGGGTGTCACCAGTAAAAACTGCTCCCTCACCACTAGGAGTCTCGATGTAGTAGCAGATGTGACCGATAGTGTGGCACGGAGTGAACAAACATCGGACAGTCAGTTTGCCAATCTGGAAACTATCGTCTTGACCGACTTTGTCGGTCAGAGCACCAATACGAGTGTCGCCCCCATAGACAACCAACTGCGTGGGAAACTTCTTCACAAGTTTCTCATTCCCTCCAGCGTGATCCCAGTGATGATGGGTCGTGATTACTTTGGTTAGCTTCACCGCCTCGTCCTCCACAGCCTGAATGACACAGTCCGGATCGACTGGGTCCACTATAGCTGCCTCCCGCGTAGCAGTATCTATAATCTGAACAAACAACTGTAGAAACAAAGTTCATCTGTCAAAGGGCAAAACCCTTACCAAATACATATAGTTGTCCTGCAGAGCTGGCAGGATTTTCACGTGCATATCGCACATCTTAACTTCCTCCACCGAACTATGCATGCCTCTGATTCCGACTTTGCGTAATTTTTGTGCTAAAAATACAGAATAAAATTTTCAAATTTAACCGCCACACCAACACAATCCACACCCCAGCACAGTGCCATCTCTGCGTTTGACACAACAAACAACCCTAGACCCAGACCACTGCCACCAAAACAGCTGTTTTCACCTCCCACAAAGTACTTGTGATAACGATTTTCCTCGACAAGTGTGACAAAGAATTTTCAACAGAAAGTAAAACATGCAAACAAGCAAAACGGGACCACAATTTTCTAATTTTGCGCAAAACAAACCTCTAAAATATGCAGCTGTTAAGTTTTGTTCTACACACAGCGATAGACGCTGCCACAAATTCGATAGCATTGGATTCGTGGTGCTGCGGTGTGTGGGACACGGCTGTCAGTCGTCTCGTCTTCGTCGTCGTTCGGTTCAATATTTACTTTATGGTGCACACATGAACATCGAAAGGAAAAATGGAGAAAGAAAAAAAAAAACCAGAGACAACTCTATATCGAACAACTGTGGAGACTGGCTGTGGACTACTCTGGTGGAACTAAAAGCAATGGAAACTAATAAAACCAAGCCAACAACTTAGGTGGAAAAACAATGAAATAAAATATTTTAACAAAAATGAAATTATTTCTTTTCGTACACGAAAATGTGTTGACAAGTTCTTTGCTACTTTGCGATTCGGGATACTGGGCAACTGACAGATGCGATGCTGCGCTGCGACAGATGGATATCCAAAATGGTGGCATATGGATTTGTGGATTGTATTCGCGTAATACCAATAGTTGGGGTTGCATCTGGAAGTAGGTTTTCTGAAAATCTAATTAGACTCACCGTCTAGATGATGTTTCCAAGCTAGAATCTGAACAGAACGACTGATAAATGAAAGCCCGAGTTTCATTATTTTTCTACGTCCGAATTTTTAAAACATAAGCTACTTTGAAAAAGAAAATAAAAAAAAAATTATACAAGTTATGTCACACGAATTTACACGACACTGAATTTTCACTGACCATCACCCGCGGAATAACATTTACTACTGACCGATGTCTGTCAAGCTTTTGCTTGTTTTTTGTTTCCTGTCACTTCACGTTTGACAAATGTCAATTGAATTATCAATTACACGACAAACTTGTTCAGAGCTGATTAATGGTTTTTAATGGATTGTTGTAGGGAGATGATGTTATTTTTTTTTGTAAGAAAATAGCCGGGAGAGAGGAGAATATTTTTTTTCACCTTCAAAAGTTTTATGGAAACCGGGTATCCGGGTATCAAAGAGACATTGTTAAGCAACCTTTCCATCTAGTACAAGTGACAGTTTGGTAAAATTTTACAGAAAACGTCTCTCTTTACTAATTAAAATGAAGAAAGCTCTCCTAGATGATACATTTCAGATTTCTAGAGAACAAAACTGCGTTAGCAACTCAAATTGGAGGACAAACCTTGCGAAGGTACTAGGTAATAATAGTTGCAGTTGACCAATTTGTTGGTTGTTAAACTACAAAAGAAAGAACCAGATTTCCAAAGTTAGACTAAGGTCGCGTTGCCAGGGCCTGAAAAATCTTGACGGTGGGAAGGGATAGAGAAGGAAGTGCAGGTAATGGCAGAAAGCCGAGTTCATGAAGAGTTCTCAGTCAGGCACGGGATTAGATGCGTCTTCTACTACTAATACACATTATTTCAGGTCGCTTTAAACTACCTCCTTCTCAATATTTTTAAGAATTTTTTTCTTCTTTTTCTAATCGCTAGTAAGCAGCCTGCAGTTCCCAAAGTAATTTGGCACATCTTTCCTGATATGTTCCTCGTTCTTTAGAAAACGAATGACAGCTCGGTGCAGTCTAAATAGTTCGATTCTGCGAACCAAGAACTCCTGTTAAAGAAGATATTTCCATTCCTTATTCCTTTATAGGACTCACAGAGTACAAGTACACATGAATCGTTTTCCATTAAGTAAATCAGTTCTGGGGTTCCTCAAGGTAGCCATTTAAGTTCATTTCTGTTTGTACGATAAATGAAAATACAGCTCCTGATGTCATGTTTGACATGTTTGAGTATATTGTCGGCAACACTTACTCAATCACAATATAGTCTTCAATTTAAACTCACAAAATCACAACACTTAACGTTAATCCAAATAACCACGGTGCAGCATAATCGGAAGCAATCGTTTCACCTCAGTCACAAATTGTGGACAATCATAAATAGCCCGACGTACCTGGTCCGAAGACATGATTTCGGCTGGATCAACCTTGTCCTCGATCATAGCATACCACATTGGTAGGAACGATACGACCACAAAGAGTTCTGAAAATAATTTCAATAAGAAAGGACTCCGTTTCCATGTCCTGAATTCTTTGTAGTATTTACCCCAATTCCTATGTCGGAAGAGTTCGATGTAAAAATCTGAAACTTTAGGACATTCACCTTCGAATTTTAATTTTAAAAGAGTTTCGATGAAATTCGAACAATAATAGTAAATTAGCTCGTCCTGATGGTGCCGACGCAGATCCTCGCTAAATACCATGTATATGGCGTTTCCTAAGTCCATCGCCGCTGGCCCAAAGTTGGAGATTTGGTAATCATGCTGAGGTGGCAAAAGTTGAAATAATGTTCCAAAACAAACTTAGGCATACCCTACCAACAAGACATCTTCTAGTTCACCCTTGTCATTGCGCTTGAACATCATATTTTTGACATGAAAATCGCCATGACACAGGACGAAAATACCTTCAGGAGCTGATGTTCTATACAAATTCACAGAAGCGATGGATCGTT
Source organism: Xylota segnis (assembly GCA_963583995.1). NCBI lineage: Eukaryota > Metazoa > Arthropoda > Insecta > Diptera > Syrphidae > Xylota > Xylota segnis. The sequence continues at coordinate 9,670,841 of OY757238.1, read as the reverse complement.
TGATGAGGTCCTTTTGTATTGAGCGTAGCTTTGGGCATATTTTTTCAGTTCCTCGTCCTTCTCTATTGCGTCTATGAAATTGAGTATCCCAGTGGCAATGAAAGGCATGGATTCGACACCTTTTAGATTCAAGAAACTTTCCTTGTAATCAGTGACTGATTTGTCACCCTGTAGTAGTAAGAATACAAACATTAAGTCAAGTCCGAAGCGAAAAAGTACTTAGTGCACCTCTGTCAAGGAATGTTTATACATATAACACTGGAGTTGGATAGCTGGAGTTGTACCCTATGTTTGAAGGGGGCCTAGAAAACTTAGTCATTTTGATGGCTATTTTATCGGGTCTAAGCTCTTAGCTTAATGTAATCCTTTGTGAGAATAATGCCTTTTAAGGGGCTTGACTGTCAGAGAAAGTGAAGATGGTTAATGGATATTGGTTCGTGGATAAACTGAGAAATAGCAAACTAGTTAAAATTGAATGAAATTTCAAATTCACGGTACATGGTTCCAAAACTAGTGAAGGTACGGGGTCAGGCACATACTCAAGAGTCATAAACAAATGAAACACGGACAAAACCGCTGTCCTTGACGACAGTCAACCGAATATTAAGATATGCTGGACTATATGGCCGAGTAACCCCGGTATCATACCACGAATGAGTGTGACTGAGAGAATTATTCGAGGACCTAAGATGGTCAAACTTAAAAAGGATTAAGATTTCAAAGGACTTGAGGCCTGGAGAATTAATAACACTTGGCAGATCAAAGGTACGGAAAGCGATAGGGGTACCTTCTGGTTATAGTCTTCGAAGGAAGATAGTTGAACGCGTAGATACTGTGAAGACTTACATACATATGTACATACTCTGTGTATGTCAAGGATTTTTCGTAGTAAACGAAAGTACTTTGGAAGATACTTCGTTGGTAATTGAAACGAATTGATCCAATATTCAGGTTCTGTAGGGATATGAAGAGTATGGATGAGTTGGTTTAAGTGTCTTGTCAAATGTTTTATGACGAGCTTATAGTCCTACCTAAACGAGATGTCCCAGATGCCTCGCGAAAGATTTCATGTTGAAGTCTTGAGGATGAAATATTTCCCAATCGACCACTGGAAGGGATAACAACGAAGTAGTTTCGTTTGATGCAATATAGAGGAACCATGTCACCCAAATTCATTGCGTAATGACAGAGACCTAAGCTGATCCAATTGATCTTAAAGGCGGTGAACGACTTTGGAGCTAAACTTTTTAGGATAGAGTTTGTTTCGGCCCTCGGTAACTTACAAATCTGTATGGATTTCTATTAGAGGCAAGCCAAAAGCAGTATTTATAGATATTGGTGTCATACCGCTTGAAATAGGGGTTGGTTGCTTCACTATTGTTGGTATCAGACCAATTCACTATCCAGGTACTTTTAATCTTCGCGAAAATTAAATGAGAAGTTCCGAGCTTCATCTCCTAGTGTAGGGCACATCTCCTTTTTTTCAGAAAGTGGACATTGAAATATTTCTGTAATCTGCAATTTCTGCAATCTTTAAGTGGGCATGGTCCCATACAACGTGTGGAAAAACTACACAGAAATCGACTTAGTAAACAAAATGTTTGCGATTAGATTGAACTTGTACTTGAAATCTAAATATAGTACAACGGCAATATTTTAGAAAACTGAAAGTTGTTTCCCTCTCATGAATATTTTTAGAAATTGTGCATACGTCTCTTGAAAATGCATAAACATTTGACATTAATGATTCTAAAGATGCGCATTGCATCATTGCTTTTTCAACACAAATCAATTCAAGTATCAGACTATCAACGGCAATCAAAACATTGATTGTATTAATTAAACTATCTCGAGAGTGTTCACTCAAAGTGATGAGCACGTGGACCACGAATCAGAGAGAACAGCGGAGCACATGGTCTTCAAAACACTAAAAAACCCTCTTACCTCAGCAGCAAGTTTATAGCTCACAGCATGCCATTTGGCCAGTTTCAACAGCGCTGCCTTAGCCTCTTCCATGTTGGCCAATCTGTCACGGACAGTTGCATAGCCTTTCGGTACCATATCTTCAAAAACAATGCATTGCCTTGGTTTCAGTGAGTGATAGATACACCTAGGTATGCATCGAAAAGAGTTACCAAAATATCCTAAACAAACAAAACACAAACAAACTAACTTCGCCCCTAATTCTGTGTCATCACCGATCTTTCGTAGCTCTGCCTCAAATTTTGGTATCGTATTCGAATATATGGCGATTTCGGTTTGGAAAACAAACGACTCTCCCAGAAGTTCTTTTTTGTGGCAATCAGACTCTGGCATTGTTTTGATTACATAAGATTTGGAATTTTCCTTAGACTCTCTCGCATCGTAGACGATCGAAGCACGAAACATAAGACTGGCGTAGTGATCTCCTTTGCCACTTCCAGGAGTGATCTTCAAGTCGGTAATCTAAGTGAATGTTTGAATGATTAGTTTTTTGGTTTTCGAATGCGTTTTCAAATCACCGAAATGGAATCATCGTTTTCGTAACTCCTCAGAGCCCCTTCGAAAAACTCTTTGTTTAGCCAACTGGGGGCGTTCAGTTCATCGACGTTAAACTCGTCCATTGTTCCACGAAATTATTCACAACTTCTGGTTAAAACTATTCTCTAACTGATTTTAGCCAACAGTGCATGTAGTGCGCGAGATATTCAGACTGTTGGGTAAATGAGGCAACATTTGACAGGTTTTGTAGCACGCACGCGTTACAATTTTGTCGAGAACAAAATGTTTGCCAAATAACACTCAATTTGAAATCACTCAAACATTGTTAGGAGTGGAGTGGCTTCTTTTAGTACTGAGTAGGTCTACCATAACTAAGCATGTATCTCTTTGATTCTATTTGTATCTTATTTATTGCGTGGGCATTTTATTTTGTTTCAGACATTTATGAAATCTACTGACGCACTCGAAACGTAACACACTACAGTCAGCGTCAGAAGTAAATGTACAGAAAGACCTTTATGATGTTCAAACTTGGAATGATTTTTGGACGAAAGATCTGTGAGATATCGACATCATTTTTTCCTTAAAATACATATAAGTAGGCGTGTCACTCTGACTGATTGTCTCACTTGCTGTGTGAGGTTAAGAAATAGTTCGTGACTTCTTATACAAATTAATGTTCGATAAACTACTTTGAGAGAAGGGTGCAAAATAAACCTGAGATAGAGGAGGCTATGATGTAATGGTAGGGTTCCTTGGTAGAGTGGTCCAATATGAAGGATAGATCTGAAAAATATACCAATGGCGTTTATGCCGGTCAAGTTGGACTGTACTCAGATAGTGGTGCTTGGATTATTGTTGGACGACTTAAATATTAGTTATGGTCAGATACCAGCGTAATGTAAATCCAGAAATGGTTCAGTCAGGGAAGGACCAATGTGGAAGAATTCCGACCAATGAAGAGTTAAGCTGGCACTATAGTGATCCCATCGCGATCGCTAGAAAACCATTAGGATAAGAAATCTAAAACGAAACCATCACTTTTCTGCCCTGAAATGTGAAACTTATTGCAGTATCTGCATATATCCTAGGGAATCAAGTCCAACCCAAATCCTAGCTCGAACTCAAATACGATGTATTATAGTATTTGACGATACTATAGGGTAGAATTTGTGACAAGAGGCTAATGCGAGTCATCAGTGGGTAGGAACACTCACGTTTGACAACTCCAACTATTTGACACTCTGACTCGCAAAATTAGGGTGTTTTGAGAAAAATTTTAGTAAATTCTTGGTAAACGTTTTTTGGAAGAAGTTTTAAGAAACAAAAAAATAATGAATACCTGTTTAGACTATGGATGTCAAAGTCACTCCTGACAAAGGAGCACTGGGATCGCTTAAAACACAAGTTAGTCGAAAAGAAAGATCAGATCCTTGAGAATCAAGATAATACTAGAGTTTGACGGTCTTGTTGGGTGAGTCGTACATTTTCGAAATGTAGATTTGTATGTTGGTCAGGTGGTCCTTCGTTCTAGGAGAAAGGTAAGTTCATAGAGTATTCTTTTGTAATATATTCGCTGAAATAGAGATACATATCTTGAGAATCTTATAGAGAAAGAGTTCGAGATGAATGAACTAATAAGGAAGAGCTCAAGGGAGTACTACTCAAGCATGCTGTATTGAGGCACTGCGATCTACACGGACCTGTCCTTATTAAAGACTAAACTGCAAAATCTACAGTGCCAAGACAGACAGACATTGGAGTCTTTTCGAATCTAAAGTCGACTAAAGCTTAAACCAGCTCCAAAAGAGACAAATGTGGTGAGTTGGATTGGTGAAAGATGAATCCTCTTGGAAAAGTCTCGCGGCTGTGGATTCCGGAGTTTGAACATGACAAAAGAAACTTTTCTGTGCAGATGTTCGGACCCAACGATTTTTTTGGCCAAGCGTACTGGAATAACTGGGTATCTACGAAAAGAGGATAGGGCCGGCTCCAACAAATGCAGCGCGTGCATATGAATTTCAAATGAAGTCGTCGAAGGAGTGTATTCGAATTGAATTCCAATGTGACGGTGGGACATATTGTCGAAACCTATGTATGAGGAGGGTAGGTCTGATTGCAGAACGGCGCTTATTTCGATGAGTCGAGGGCTTGCGATAGAAAGGGAGACTGTGAAAATGGCCAAAATGAAACTCAAATGTGGAAGACTGGGTGTGTAAATGAATGAATGAATGAAAATGAATGTTCCGCAGGACCAGTTGTAAATCGTAAAATAGTTCATGGTTTTAACAACCTACAATGAAAATAGAAGAAAATTCACGCTGAAGGGTCTGTGGTCAGTAAATAATACCAAAATAGCTGACTTTGACATTAACAACAGACCAAAGAAGCTGTACAGAGGATTTGTTCTAGAAAGTCTAACTGAGGTCATTCAGACACCACCATTGAAAGTAAGAACAGCATTGAAGTTGGCAGTTGAACATGGAGGTGCTATGTCCTGAACGTCCAAATATGGGAAGAAAGTAACGATGAAAGTCTGGTGAGAAATGTTCTGGTTCTGAGAATAGCGACCAGTAGAATGCAGGCAGCACTCCTTCACTAAACGAATACATGCCGAAAAATTCCAACACAGTTGTCGAAGAAGGAGTGTGATATTGGTTGAGACAGAACGGTGCAGTCAGAAGAATGTTCAAACCTCTTCTAGAGCTGTGAAGGCCGGTTTTTTTTTTGCCAAAAGTCAATTATACAAAAATAGTCCCTAGCCTGCCTATTATGCATGCAAATCCTGCCCCCTCCACGTCTCTCTTTCTCTCTCATCAACTCAAAAACAATTTCCTACAACACAGCCAGTGATGTGAGAAAAAAAAGCAATGACACCACCATCTCCCAAGCACCAAGAGCAGACGCGATTCAATTGTTGCGTGCATTGTCGAAGGACTAATTCTTAGATCTTCTCTAATTGAAATCCAACACCCGTTTCCTTGAAGCGAGCAAAATCTTTCTCAGAAAGGGTAACAAGATGAAACGAAAGAGATGACAGTGTGTGTTGCCTTTCACAAGGCAATGCAATGCACCATTGAATTCCGACTTACCGATGGCTAATTAGAAAGTGCAAATGAAATTCTCCTCTCGCCCATGGACGTGTTCCCAATTCCATGGCGTTGCGTTCCTGTTCCCATTCCTCTCTGTCGTTTGCAACCCAAAATAGGCGGAGTCTGCAACACTCGAAAGCATCCCCTAACCAACGAGTACACAAACAAAACCTGTTCTTATAACATCCCCTGCCCAAGGAGAACCGAACAACCACTGTCATGGCTACGCTTTAGGAGAATACCAAGGGTTTCGGGTTACACAGAAAGTATTCACCCCGAAATATTGTGTGTGCGGTGGACGACGGTTTTTGTATGGGAAATCCTTGTATGTAGACAGGGAAAAGCGGTACTCTATCCTTCCCCTCGCGATAAATCACTTTTGTGTGAAATTGTTGCCTTTGTCAGGTCCTTGGAGGTTTCACAGATTTCATAAATGAAATGATTGAAATAATAATTGCATCCCTGGGGAGCAACAACAACAACAACAACAACAAAATAGTTATGCTATCCTGCAGCACAAGTTAGTGGGTTGCTCATTTGAAGTTTATTAACCCTGGGGTGGACTACTTCAGTGTAACCGACATACTGTGTAACTAATATTGTTTATTTATGGGTGGTGTTGGTCCTTGCTGCCGATTCGGAAGGGAAATGAACCGAGAAAGAGGTCATCTTTTCAAGAGGAGATTTTAAAGGCTTTTAAGGAAGTGTTTCCATGTAACCTAGTTGGTTTGTTAATGAAACGATCTGAAACTGGAAACCAGCCTTTCCATTCAATCCAGAAGTCCGGGTGCCTTCTTTAACTTTTTAAAAGACCAAGGCATCATTGAGAAAAGGTCAACTTAACTTTTCGTTAAACTAGTAAACTCTCTAACTCAGGGGCGAAAGGCGAAAAGCTTAACCAAGTCCTGCTTGACCAATAAAGCAAATAAAGCTTCGTGATGCTGTCCACTTTCTGTAACGAGTTGGAAGTAGCCATTAAGGAAGCAGGAGATTTATCAGGACACTCACACCGGTAGGTATAATTTAATTCTCGGCCCGTGGCGCTAAGAACATAAAGAAGCATTGCGGAGCTAAGGTTATCAAAGTACGTTGACAAGCAAAAATTAACAGAATATTTCCGGCTGAGAGCTGACCAAAAATCGAGCTAACAGCAGAGACTTGTTAATTGAGACCCCGGACTGTAGTACCATCTAAGTAAAAATGTTTGGAAGAGACAACGCGCTCAGCCTTGACAACATTTTGCCACCTATGCCTCAGAAAATGCCAGTAAATGATATGAACAGGCTTACCGAAATCTTTGAACATTGCTTAAGGAGGAGGGAAGTGGGGATCATCTTAAAGGAGTTAAGAGACTTCACAGAGTTTATAGTTTTATGAAAGGCTTTTGTGGGTTGTAGTCATTGTTAGCATACTTAAGGAACTAACCAATACAGGAGTAAACAACAGGGAAAATTGCTACTCTTAACAGTCTCAAGAAATGGGTTAGACATTGTGGACTTCAACCCGGAAGGAAAATCTGGCACTATACAGCAAAACATACAGGGCACCATCCTTTACAATCCCGAAACTGGGCGGGGTGATGCTGTCCTCTTACAAGATATCTTGGCACAATGCCCATAATACTCTATTCATTTGCAGGAGGATGTTGGGGGCCTGAAACCAGCAAGGATACAGAACCTATGTACACTATCATGATACTGAGAACCAATACATATGGCGTAATTGTTTAGAGGAAAGCCATGACCAGTTCTTGTCTTCATTGGCAGACAAGCTGTACTGGGGGCGCTAAAATCCTCCATCATAAAATTTAAAATATGTAGAATTTACCGAACAATGCTCAGAGCATTATTTACGAAGAACCGTGTCAGAGACCTAGACATTTCTATAAAGAGGGGGACGAAAAGATCCACGTGCTAGTCAAGAAAAGATCTGAAAAGATAGCTCGTTGAATGATACTGGGAACGATAAAAGCGAGCTCACCTTTAAATAAAGTGCACGACTGGGTCGTACGTACTTGTACCGTAATGCTATAAGTGCATAATTTTATCAGGATTAAAGTCCAAGTCTTGCTTATCCCAGTAAAGTAGGCGTGGCATTCCGCGTTTCGATGGAATAATAGTCATAACATTGTAGGAGTTTACTCAATGTTTTGTTTTTACAAAAACCCCCTTAAAAAGTGGGCATGGCCATACAGTGTCTTTGAGTGAATTATAGAAAATTTTAAGGCCTATTACTTTGCTTAAATAATTTTTTCTCAATTTCTAGTAAAAATTTTGAAAAAAATAAGTTTTATAAAAGTGGGCGTGGCATTCCAAAATTTGGTATGCCATCATTTTGCACTTGTCTTATAACCTACAAATAATAATTTTTAGCCCAATCGCCGCACAAATACCCGAGAAACAGCTGATTTTCAATATTACCGTTATTCGAATTTTTCGTGAAAAACGTGGTATGCCACCTCATAGCATATGCCCAAACTAACCCACACATCAAATTTTATCGAAATCGTTAGAGCCGTTTTCGAGAAAATCCATTTAAACTGAAATCGGCCTTAAGTAAACTACCCTTAATTTTGAGGTTAGAATGAAAATTCAAATTTTGCCTCTAGGGAATATCCCACAGACCCTATATATGAAGTTTGAAGCAAATCCGTCCAGCCGTTTAGGCTGCAGTCGAATATACAGACAGACAGACAGACAGACAGACGGCATTGGCGGACCTACTTTTTTGGACTTCTCCATTATAGTAATGTCAAGTTTGATTAAAATCTCAAGTTCCAAATTTTGCACGAATACAATACTTGCCCTATAGGTATAGGTGCAAGTAAAAAGTGGTATCCCAGCGTATGCGTCCAATCTACGGAACATTTAGGATGATGCCATTCTCTAACTAGTGACATCGGAGAAAATTAGAGTCGTGAAATCAGAAACGTTTAAATGTGTTGGACGTGTTCGATAGCTCTGTATACAACTTATGGAAGAATGCTATCAAAGCTATCACTTCCATCAAAACCAAATCAAAACTGGTCAAGTGATAGAAAGAAAACCTAAAAAATTTTAGGTTTGAAACGCAGGGACTTATGGGGTTCCACGATATTGAAATGACTGATGAGCCGTTCTAAGGCCCATTAGTATTCTTACGTTCAAAATTGCCTTGGGCTTTCACAACCTGGCTAATAAAAGGTAGTGTACATTCACCTCATACCGCTTCTCCAAAATGACTAAGGAACTACTGTTCTGACAGGCTACAACTCAATGGCGGTCCACCTGAAAATAATGAGAATCAGCAACCTATGATATGAGGTAAGTACACCATTCTCCAAATTCAAAAGAATATGGTCCATCTTGGACAAAGGTAGGTAAACATACCCGTAGGTATTATAATAGTCAAGGCTAAGGGTGTCATTCTCATTGCACGAGTTCAATACCCCACACTTCTTCCTAAACACAAAAATATAGACGATTCAGGTTAGTTCTGAACGGTGGTGTCTAATAATGGGCACTGACGCTGCACCGGAAATGTGAGAAGTAATACCACAATCCCCATTAGGGGTCTTAAAGTTTTGAGACAACTTAACCAGAAAAACTGTTCCCACAAGCTTCCTCCAGGCTCCATCCTCTCTCCTCAAATGTCAGCGTGCCTCATCTTGATCCGAACACTGGTTTCCTACGTGATCCCAGACTCAGGTCCTTCCCTAAACACATCTTATCTGTAAAATATGACATTCAAGCAAAACGTCGCATAACCCAAAACTATAATTGCATTTGCATTACAACATTCTCTGAATACGAGTATCGTATCTATCGTAACGACAAATGCAACATGTAATCCGATAGACCGCCTGGAACAACAAGGAACACAATATGACCGCTCCTCCTATGGGACATTTCTGTCGTTACAATAACGAGTACCGCATGTACCGCATTCAGTTGTGTGGGTTTCGAACACCGGACACCGTTTGAAAAATCAGCAAATTGCCGAACTGTGGGAACGTTTTGCGAAAAAAAGCTCTTGCTGCATTCTTGTTGACAAGAAGCAACAGACAAAAGGAAAAGGAAACCTGGAAGCGTTGTTTTTTGTTCTCTTTGATGAGTGGTGACGAGAAATGACGAAGTAAGTCATTCGGCAGGGAGTAGGACGCCGGAATCACATTTTAGGTGCATGTGACGGTATGCACTTGTTGTTGGTCGCTTGTTGGGTTTGTTTTTGATTTTGTATTGCGTAGCACGACGTCGGACGACGCGCCTAATGTTTTGGCCGAGGTCGGCAAGTTTAGATTTCTTGGTCATGGTCGGTCGTGAAGGGTGACGGTGGTGTGTTTTGAATGAAAGAGAAAAGAGTACGCGGAGCATATTGCAATCTATTTCAAGTGTTACGTATTTCGAAGCATGGATCTTTGAAATGAATTTTGGATTTCGATTACATAAAGGCTTCGCACGATTCATTAGAATGGTATCACTCAATTCTAAGTAAGTAGTACAGAAGAGAGCCTTCTATTTGATCCTCTATTATCAAGGGCATAGGTCAAACTTGCTTGCTAAGCCATATCAGGACCAGCTTTCGAATGTCAAAATAAAATCCTGTTCACGTTTTTTGTATGATCCGACAAACAGAGCTTGAATAGCCACAAGAAGCCTAGGATCGTACACCAAATGTAAAGAATTTTTCGAGAAAATGAAGAAAAAAGGCTATCTGACTTGTGTTGGGTATGAGCAGAAAGTTCCAATGACTGATACATACTTTTTCAGAAACAGTAGCATCTATGGATGAGTTTTTCCAAACCCAAGCTTGTCTACCAACTACCATTCTTACCTTCAGTGGAACACTTCTTGAGATGGCACGTCAAAAGTATTAATCAGGCCAAGGAGGAGGTCTTTCGACGTATTTGCAGCCCACGTCTATGGGGTTATTCCAAACAAATAAAAGGATTTTGAAAATCCACGTTGTGACTGATCGTTGTGTCTGTCACCAGGTTAGCTGTTTATCAGGTCAGCTCTGAACAGGTTTTTGACCAAATGAGAAGTCCTTGGTCCTTGGTAAGTTGGTTCGTTAGAGTACAGTTCACCCCCTTTTAATAGCAGGACAACAAATGCCTAAAGATGAGTTGACAGAGAATGAAGTTGAAGTGTAGGTAAACTCTGATTGCCAGTTAACAACTGAAAGTGGTCAGAACCTACTATTCGGTGAACAAATTAAGAAAAAAAGTCAGAAGCAACAAGCTTTGAACATGGATTTTTCATTGAAAAGGAATTTTCGCAAAGGGTTATGGACACTTTCAATCAAAACCAAGCCCTAATCCGATTACAAGTCAAAGTGTCCAAAGCCTTGTGGTATGCAGAAGGATCCCATGAAGAACCTAGGTATGCAGTGCAGCATCACTGAAATGGATGATAGTCAAACCCATCATTAAGTTTAGCACAATAACGATATGCCTAGGTAAAGACTAGAGCTAATACAAGGACAGAACTTGGAACAAATAGTATATTGCTAGAAAGGGTCGGTTAAAAAGTCGTAATCGGTCGCGCGAAACGACACCTTTGTCAGCATTAGCTCGAAGAATCGGCAAGAAACATTGACCCTCAATCAAGACACTGAACTCGTCCCTAGTGACATCCAAGCTGAGGCGAGAGTTGTTGACTACACTCAACGTACTGAGCAACAGAATCACCGCAAACTGGGACACTTACGAGTAGAAAAGAAGAAAAAGAAGAGAGAAATAAACTGGTCAAACCTTTAAGGGTTATTAGGGAAACTACACCTAGAAATAAAGTCAGTATAGAAGTCCACTCACAGTGCAGATACTGGAGGAACCCCTTGGAAGCACCAGCATATCTAGTCATGAAGAAAACAAGAAACCACCTGGATGGATGTCTGTCTTCATTGGTTCCTAACTAAAGGGGGTACTACAACTCGAGCATCTAATCAATTGAAGCAACAGCTCAAAGGACAAGTTTGCAGTTTGTTCTGGCCATCTTCCGAGTCCTACAAAATCACTGCCTAGATCTAGCAACATGCGAGGACTACTCATGAGTACTACAAATACCGAGCCACAAGGTAAAGCTAAGAACTGAAGAATTTGAAAATTACTCTCAACACGAAGTCACTAAGGCACTTCGATTGACTTTTAAAAAACGCAGATATTTTTAATTTGAAAACGCAAAGGTCAAAAACTCTTTGAAAATTGAGACAACATTTCAAAAAAAAACCACAAAGCATAATTTTCAGCGCCATGTGCATTGAACGAACCACCCTTTCCCTGACACTTACATACCTCCTCCCTAATTAATCTCAATAAATCTAAATTAGTGGTTTTCGAGTAAAAAATAAAACACAACAACAACCAACCACAAACTAATTATTACTCGAAACAAGGAGAAAAAGTGAAAGTAATCCCTTTCGCGTTTTGTCCCAAACACCCTGCAACCGACAACGACAACGACACGAAACATGTAAGAGGACACCCATCAAATCCCTGACTAATAAATAACTCCGTTGCGGGTCAGTTTACACTACAATCCTGTGGACGGAGGGAGGTTGGAAACTTCCACCCCTTTTGACACTCATCAACTCCCTCCCATATGTTTTCTCTTTGATTTCATCCAATTAGACAAAGCAGTTGACATATGCTCACATACGAGACCAGAATTCAGTATTCAATTACGGTTCCAAGGTAATTAACCTCTTTCGAGGATGAAATCCTTTTTGCAAACTGCAGGCAGGTACCTGAACCAAGGGTCTGTCCGTGTCCTTAACTGATCGGACACTGATCGAGCACTGATCGATCGCCTTAAAGATCATCCTGTGATAAGGAAATTCGTCGTCGACGAGGATTTCGGGGATTATCCTGAATATCTAGAGCAAAACAACAACTGAGGTCTAAGCCCGTCTGTCTGTCCGTCGTCTGACCAGGGGATAATAGAGCCGAGAAGGCGAGAAAGTAGAGCATTCCCTGCTACCGAATGCAGATCGAATGGAGATTTCTGAATAAATTTTCCAAAACCAACTCTGATTAGGATCGCTGTCCCCGTTTCGAAGGACGAATGGTCATTTGTTTGCAATTGGTTAAGTGCAATTCATTGGAATAAAAGGTGACAAAGTGGAAATGCCTTATCACGGCTCTTGATTCGGGATTACTTCTCAGGCTGAGAACCAGGCCACTGTGCTTGTAGAAAGTGAGTAACTAAAGCTTGACTTGCAGCTAATAAGCCATTTCATGAATGGTATTCCAAATACCGAGCAACACACACAAAAGAGCAGCACAGTAGCGCAGCGATTATGTCATCGTTTTTCCAAAGGATTTGCTGGTTCATTATGCGATTCAGAGACGAAATTTGTTTAAATCCCTGCAGCTAAGCCGATGATCCCTCTCACTTCATCAGAGGATTACTGTGCGAAGGGATGACGTAGGCAACGAAACATTGTGTAATTGTGTGTAAACCCTGTTTGCCCTCTTGCAGGAGGGGGTACACACAATGGATAAGAGAAAGGACTTCGTGATCACACCTCGTCAATGATGTTGATGACACAATAGACTTTCCCTTTTCACGTGTTTCCTTTGTCATCGCGATGACAGAGGAATGCTCAGCGCATTGTTTCATTGGTACAAATTGAGGTTAAGGTTGCTGCGAGTTTGTTGCATCCTTTGTACAAAGGATGTTGTGTTATGTTGTTCAAATGTTGGTTTCTCTTGCCCATTGTCTGTGAGTTATGAAAATGTGTTTTTCGTGATTTTCTTTGTACACGAAATGATGTGTGAAAATGTTGCACTTTTCGGTAACAGGATGTCATGGTTTGATACGAACAGTGAGGTTTGGGGAGTTTTGATGGGAATCAAGTGATTTCGTGGACCCTGAGTCGCATGAAAAAGGATTCGCAGCTTATGCAGATATGTAGATCTATCAAATTGAAGAGAAGTCCCCAAGAATGGTTATGATAACCAAGTTCTCAAAGTGGTTACAAAGGTCTATGCGACTAAAAGGTCCACAACTAGCAGACAGAAACGCAGAAGAAAAGATATGTAGTTGTCAGCCACAGAAAAACAGTGAACACCATGACGATAGTAGTGGGCAATCATGATATAGTCTCCAATCCAGAGATAGAGCATTTTGGAAAATTAAAGTAGAGAGGTCCTGCGATCAATCAGTGCCTACCAGGCAAAGTCCTTTGATGTGGTTCGAGTTATCAAAGTGTCGATGGGCGTTTTGACAAATGAAGCCTAGAAGGATAGAAGCAGGGACATTAAACAATGTCCGGATACATCCAAAAGTAAAGATAAACAATATGCAGAGTTGGACTTTGGAACAATCCAAACTATGGAAAGGGGGCGACACACCGTGCTATTATGAGATAGGCACTCTCGAACACTGAGACAAACTAAATAGCACCATTCCACGACTTCAGCTTGAAGATTGAAATCACCTTCCCTTTAAGGATGGACTGGATACAGGGTAGGGACATCAACCTCAAAAAAATGCGATGAAAGATTAGATTCTGGAATATATTCATTTGAACATGAGATTGCTCACTCACTCAGGCTTCCAAATTACGAAAATGTGGTCCAAGCGGAAGTTTTTGCAATAGCAGAACCCCCACGAGAACTATCCATAGAACGTCACTCCAGGAAGATGAGTGTATAGTAAATCGACAGTCAAGTCGGTATGAATAAGACTGCAGTCATCAAATCCAATGAACTAGTATTCTGATAGCAAATCACGATGGTGCCCTTCTTAGGTTTCAGGACAGAGCGGTATTCACGAAAACGATCTGGTGGCGATCGAGCAAGAAAGATGTACGAACAGAATCCGACACTAATCGTTACCTCCTAGGAGCGGTAGGAGCTTTTATTAAACCCAATAAAAACCTAGGCTTCGTGAGACAAGCATATAACAAATGAAGCACACTCTCGCTCATCTTGTCGTGTCTTCATAAATCGCTGCACAAAACATAACATAATACTACCTAAACCAGGGAAATTCTAGCTCGACCACAACTTCCTAACTGGCCTAATAAGGCCAATGCATGAAAGCCAAGGTCTTCCATAAAATAAGAACATATTCAATGGGCTCGATACCTAGCTTCTTGCAACGATTCATGAAGACGACAAATTTAAATCAGTTTTCAAAAAGCTAGAAGGGTTCCAAATTTGGCAAGTGTTTGCTTCACGAAGGATCATAAAAGAAGGTTTGAGATTCGATGGAGTCCAGCGAACTAAATACTAAATTCCGGCATGTATCTGTAATACCACCCGTACGGCACAACATCAGCGAAACTTTTAAAGGCTTTCCTCAAAGGTCGTGAACTATCCGTATTCGTAGTTTCAGTTACGAAGAATTTCGAGATTCAAGCAGACAGAAAGTAAGTCAATTCGAAAACTATCTTTCCCACAACTGTCTAAGGTTAGGGTTTTCAGGTTGCCCAGGCTGCCCAGACTCCTCCCAAAAATACTCTCTCGTGAAGGAAGTGACCATCCTAAGCATTAAAAAGGTATTCAATAAAGGATTATGGCTAATCAAAATTAAAAATTCCTTTGGAAATACGTATTTCCTCAACACATCCTTGGATAATCCTCTTATTCCAATCTTAATTCACAAATCTCTCGATAACATCAGCAAAACCTAAAAAAAAAACTCAAAATTTTGAATGAAACTTACAGCGCGTCCTCTTCCTCTCTATGCTGACAAAAACGACAAGTCTCTGCTTACCTTTTTCTATATCACCTGGAATCAAATTACACACAGAACACAGAGACTGCAGAACAATTTCCAACGACGAATTTAATTCAAAAGTATATTAGCAACGTGTAAATGGGCAAATCGCTGGTAAAGTGTCACCACCGCCATCCGTTTGTCACACAACGCAAGGGTCGGAGGGGTAAATTCAATTGAAGGGAATTTCCAGAGCTACCAAATGAACAAGAAGGATATCTCGATGATAACACCCCTGGGAATGCCGAAGGGAGTCTCAATTGAATTACTCGCGCACCCGGATGGGATGGTTATTGTTCAAGATGTGCAGACAGACAACGTGACAATATTTGAAGGAACACTTTGGTGGAACAGATTCTAGGATTGTAGGCTTTATTGGACACTTAAGCAGTTAGTGGAATGTCAATGAGTGAGCTTAAAACGAACAGAGTGTAGGAAAGGGTTAGCCTAGCAACACCCTCCTGCAACATGTTGCTAGGCGATGCGAAGAGTTTCGCTTTTTTAACTAATTGGAAAGCGTGCAGGAGATTAAGGATATCTGGGAGTTGACTAAGAATAACAGGTTGACCTCGCATATCCGGTGTTTGCTTGTGTTTATTAAATTTATTAAATTAACACGCTTGAGTTGGGCTGAATGAAAGGCGTGAACAGCGAATTATCACCCTTCTGCAGTACGGTGTGCCTTGCAATACATTAGGACAGTTTCTAAAAAGACTTAGTTAACAGGAAGAACCTTAAAGGACCAATTTGACAATACGATAATGTCGAAAGGAGCACCGTTGACTCTCTTCTTTAGAGCCTTAAACTGGTCCCCATGCTTCGTCAGCAGAGATTTTTGTAAATGCAATAGCTTGTACTAGATACCACGATAGGCATACCAGAGGTTAAGATGGAAAGCCAAAACGGTCACATCAACAAGGAGATATGTCTCCATAATTATGAGGTCCAGTCTGTCCTACAAAAGGACAGTCAAAATCCAATGAAAGAGCTCAATATGTACAATCTCTGGACTGAAACAGAAAACACTGAATGAATTGCTTCCTGATGGCTCACGTTTAACAGGTCTAAGAGAGGTCCTAAGGAGAAAACTCGTGAAACCACCAAACATGTTGTTGACGGAAGTTAGGTTAGGCTAGGTATATAGAACTGTCAACGGCTCACTTAAACTGACTGAGAGTCCTTTGTGACGACTGAAGTAAACCACTCAGATACGTGTATGAATCTGCAGCTCAATGTTTCTGAGAACGTCCAGTTCCCCAAGGAAACAGCTCTCAAGAGCGTCTTTCCTTTTAGTAACGAATGGATTTTATGTCCAAAAGTCATTGTGGGGTAGCCGTAACCGTCCTGGATGACTGCCTATGACCTATAACTACACTAATAGCTTTCCTGATATCCTTGCGACTAGCAGAGGTTTGTCATAGACTGTAGGTCAAGCATATAGTAGATAGCATCGTTTGTTATCCTCCTATTTGGATATCTCTTGCTAGGTGGTCACCAGCCTCTGGGATACCTCTTTATCTGTACAGAAAGAGCTACCAATTTCTAAGTTTTGTAACAGGAGCAGGGAAAGGATTGAACTTACAGTTCACTTCAGAAAAGAAGAAACAGGTCATCTAGTCAGCACAATCCATTTGCAGAACCGTCCACAAAAGCACCAAAGAACTGGTAAGTGATAGGCACTATGTCAAGAGATCGAAAGAGCATTTCGTTATGGTTCCGAACCGTATATTCACCAAAAATATTAGGTAAAGCACTCCGGAACAACAAAACCAAAGACGATCTGTATTGAGCAACAACATAGAGATAGCTGAGTCTTTCCCAAAGTTTGGACGAAAAAAACAATCACTCAAGAACTGGAGAGGGATTTCTGTGCTGTCCACAAACAGGAAGCACGTCCTGCATTAAACAAAACTGTCAGATGAATTCAGAATTCAAAGTGAAATCCTTTAACTCTGCTGTCAGTGGGAAACGTAAGACTTTGATGGACTGTAAGTCAATCACTTGGGCTAAACTGCTTATTAACAGGACAACAGATGAAGAAACAATCGAATAACCAAGCCAATCTACGTTGAGCACGTTATTCAAAATATAGAGAAGCAAAGTTCCCAATTTTGAAACTCTTTTGTATATGGCTGCTGCCCCTGAAGAATATCTGCCGCAAACGGACATAAATTGATTTCCAGACAACAACTTCCATAAACAAACGAGGCAGGATGCTATGGACGTTATAATCCAAAGACAGATGTGGCAACATCGAATCGAACCAAGTAACCCCGGAGCCAGTACAAAAGAAGACCAGTTCGAATCGCAATTGCTGGAAAGAAGATATGCCGAGCTGCGATATATTTCTAAAAACATCGCCCATCGTAGGCACACTGGAAGCTTTTAGAACCTCTTGGAGGGCTATAGAGCATGGAAAACCTCTCCTAGGACACTTCAATGGGATACCCAGAGACTATGTTTAAATTTTCAATATTTAAGTTCTCCCCCCACAGTCCCTCCTCTGTTCCGTCAGTTTTGCATTGTTCCCAATAAAATCAATACACAGCATATAGTATAACATAACATCCACTCATCTGCAGCAACAAGGACGCTTCCAGATTACCCTCAACGAAAACGCGTTTCTTTGGGTCAAGGTGATCAATCCTACACCTTCTTCCCTATTGCTAAAAACAAACAAAAAAAAAGTACTTTTTTATTAAATTTCTTCCTTGTTCCCTACATCCGTGGAGGAAAAACAGAAAAAGAGACAAATCCCTGAAACCCAAAAAGAAATGGCGCTCAAACATCCAAAGGACCGCCTTTTTCAACTCACCCCTAGCACGCATTCCTCACCCTGGAACCCATGCGCATGTCTTAGTTCCGATTCAACGTGTTCCTATCTAACTGTGCACTGTACAACACATTACACCTACAATCGCCATGGTGATCATCCCTTTATGCTGCGGTTTGCCCTCCACACGATTTGTACTTCAGATACTTTAGTTCAATGGGAACGTTCGTCGTGATCGGTTGACAGTCGCCTGGTACCGCTTTCGCGCAAAGTTTTGCAATAAACAGACAGCCAATTGGAAGAAGAAGGATATGTGGTGATAAATCGGGAGTGATAAACTATAGCAAAGGAACTACTCTGTGACCAGAGAATGTTGTGAATACACGTGTGACTGTGCTAAGACATATTGGGATAAGTTTTGAAATGTTCGACAAAAATATGGATACCACTTTATCGTCATCGTTAAATGGTGACTTGGACTCAACGAGTTCCGGGGGAACGGCATCCGATTCGACAATTAATCAGGATTTGATGTCACCGTCGTCGTATGGATCGATTTTTCTACCAAATTCAGGTTGGTGTTGTTTGTTTTTGAGGTGGCAACCCCGACAAGAGGGGTTGGGTTTTCGAAAAATGCAAATTAAAGTGTTTTTGGTGAACTAAGACGGGCTGGAGGGTTTAGGGTGGACATTCTTACGAACTGGCATTCGGTACAGAGAATCAAACTTGCAATCCAGTGATTTCCCCGATATTCAAGAGTCAAAAAATTCAAAAACAGAACTGTTTACGGTGTTTTAATCATTAGATCTGGCAGCTTACTTTTAAAGCAATTCCAATTCTGGACTTGTATCAGTAGGCAGACTCATGGATGTCCTGTGACAATAGGACTGCAAGGTTTCACATTCAAAATTAACATAAAAAATGCGACTTCCGATTTGAAGTCTATCCCTACAATAAGAAGAAAGGTTCGATTTGGTTATAGTACCTATTTGCACACTCAACCATGGGACCGCACTCGGTTTTTCATGGATGGTTTCAGAGATCTGCGAGAATGGGTTCCGAACTTGAAGCCTCACTGGTCCAGTTTAACTCTCAAATGCTTTTTAAGACAGCTTTGGTTCTTATGAACTAGAGTCGTCTTTCTAGTTTCACTGAAACTACGACATTCGTGGGCAACGTTTTCTTCTGCCTTTAAGCCGGCGGCGGCGATACATCCTTGCATGGATCTGTTGTACTTAGGAGCATTTTTCAACATTGGGTACCAACGTGTTATGGTTTATAGTTCAAAGACTGTCGAAAGATTGTACCACCCCGGCTCTACACACAATAAACGTATACATTCTAATGTCAAGTCAAGTTTTTGAATGAAGGTATTGTTTAGCTGTCGGTGATTCTGGCAATGAAAATAGCCACACCATGGGACCTTAATTCGAGCACTTTTTCCAAATGACATCATAATAGTCTTTGACAGCTAAGTATTGAGATAGAAACAATGACCTTTCAGCTGATCCCAGAGAAAACTCTGTAAAAGTCCGAATGTCCAAAATGCAAGATTGAAACAGGAATTCCGTCTTTCACAGGTTCGATTGGAATACGGAAATGTAATCCAAGAACCTTATAACCCAAGAAATGTAGAGTTACTGTCCAACAAAACCAGACACAATAGATTCAAGTTGAAATACAATCCACCTTCTCTACGAAGATTTTGAAGATCTATCCGGTAAGCCTGTAGGTCAATATTATTGGAATATTAGAGAAGTGTTTAACAGTCGACGACTTGGATATTGTACTCTAAATTGAGCACTCGATGATATGGCTAAGGTAGGGCGAAGGGATCAAGACAAATCTATCTACCAACAGCTAAGGTGAGTTGTATTGAATCGAATCCTGTTTCTTCTGTCAAGAAAATGATTAACTTTATTGACTTGAAGAAGACCTTGATCCGAAGTTCCAGTCATATAGCGGTTCGAAAAGCTACTAGAAGCTCCAACATTCAGAGACTGATATGTCTGCAGTTCTATGCTATGACATGCGGGTATTCAGAAAAGTAAAACTTTATTGACCAAAGCAAGCTGTAAGTTGGGAGTACTAGTTAAGAATCGACGATATTAGATTGGTGCACTAGCTTCAGCCTGATGTTCTTTTGACACACGGACTCTCATTGTTGAACACGTCAGTCAGGAAATAAAATATGCAATACATGAGCCCCCACCAGAAAACCTTAGTAAGATAGAGGTTTGAGACAATGGACTAGTACTTCCTTTTAAAGCTTATATGCAACACAACCCAGTTGGACATGAGGATTTACGTCAAAATGCCGACGCAGGTGTGCTTTGTAGTAGCAATTCTTTTTTGGTGTTGCAGCACCATCACTCATAATTGAAACAAATGATATCCAGAGGTGCAAATACAAAGAAAAATATTTAACGCAATACGACGGACCCTACTGTTCACAGAAGCTTTTTCATGACGACCTTACCATCGCGGGTTTGTCAAATGCTCGCGAAAGGAGGGACCGTGAAAAACTCGTCGATATTCTTTCGGATCCGAACCTCGAACTAACAACCCACTGAGCCCTGTCATCCTTCGTGGGTCATAGGGTGCCTAAAACTCCTGCCATCGTGTTTGGTTTTCTGCACTATCTTACAGCTGACTTCGATTCAACACCAAGTTCTCTGTGAAATGTTTGTTTAGTGGGCAACACCTTTCCTCGAGATTCGAAAAGTGGATTCTATTGATTCATGTCCTTATACAGATATTTGTAGGATCTGACCAGTTGAGTTGTATAGCTAGTCATTCAAGATATGAGTCGTCTAAAGATCTTCAGTTTTCGGGTTTTGTAGATTTTAAACAGCCTTTTGAATACAGCTCTAGTTTTCCTGATTTTGCTACAGATTCGCAACACCGTCGGTCGAGACCATGCATTTCAATTCAAAGCTCTTTACTTTCGGTGTATGATTTTATCCTCACTCATAATTTGTTTGCTTTGACGTTCTGCTTGTGTCGCTTGAATTCCTCGGCTTTCCCTCCATAGTGCTTCATTGGAACGCAGTGGTAAACTTAAACAGCCCTGTGGTATACCATTTTAGAGTTAATAGAGCTCATCTTGTCAAGTTAAACTCAAGTAAGGACACTTTCGAACGTTCGTTACGACTCAATACTAATAAAAAAAATGCCATCACAGGAGATATCCTTGCTTCTTTCGGCAGACAGATTCCTTGACATTACATTTTCGATACCACGAAGACGGTGGACCTGCCCCTAGCCTTATGCAGCAAGTAGGTGTCCCTTTCAAACATAGTGAAAGATCGTACCCCTGATCTGTGCGGTAGTTATCCTAGTTAGGAGCAATCCTTTTCTTTACTTGTTTTAACTGCATTTTGTAAAGGTTTCCCCCAGCCATTAGTGACCTTCCTTTGAGCACTTTAGACTTAACATTGGGCTAAACTCAACGCCACTTTTGAAGTCTTGGTTAAAGTCTAAAGTCTAAGACAAAACGCCGAGTGAACTTAAGTAAATAACCCATTTCTCCGCCCTAAAGGACCAAGTCGACGTAAGACTGCTATGATCCTATTCCAATCCAAATCGCAGTCTCTCCATACTGCTTTTTGTAAATTTGGCATTTCTGTTTAAGACGGTTTGAGTCAGTACTCTGCAAGGTGTGTCTTTCCGCCAAACCATTTAGATTCAAACTTATGGCGCTTTCCGAAGAATTCGCTTTGCAAGCACTCCTGCTTGGTTATCTAGGTCACTCAACCTCGGTCCCTTACTCGAATATTTTTCAACGAAATGCCTTGAAATTGATTCCCAGGTTTTTGAAAACATACAACCTCACCAGCAGTCTGAAAAAAAATACCGAAAGGCCAACTCTTAGCGCCGACAAAACAACAACCAGAAACCGTCTTCCATTCGACATATGTTGTGCAAAGCACAGCGCTGTCTTGTGTCTCATATTCCTTCAGGCCCATCCACCGAAAAGGCATCTTGCATTTCAGTGCTCGTGCTATTGATGGTGCGCTTAAGTGTAATTGGACATTGCATGCCATTGGCAAATTCTTCTGTCTATCAACCAAGTCGTCTTTGGTCACCTTTTCTGTAATATGACATGAGTGCCCTCCATGCACTGGCTTACGTGACAAGCTTAGTCACACTCGTTACGTGGAATTCATTACAAAACTCACTCATGAATCATTTATAGGCTACCGGGGCAACATTTCCTGTAAGACTGTCCTCCACTTGGAGAAGTTCTCACCCTATTCGACGGACAAAGACATCGAACGGAGGTTCCATGACATAACCAATGATTTCGACAAATCACCTCCGTCATCGTATCCCAGTTTGAGTGGAATTTTCGAGGGAACCGGCGATTTGAATGGAAACACAACGACGCTGGTGAAAAATGCGATATCAGTTGGAGAGGTGCATCCGAATGGACGGACAAATGGACAGTTTATGGGCGGCCTGGGCAATGGAACTGGAAACTTTGACATCACACGAAAGTGTCTGCCTTTCAGTACGGATCAGGTAGCTGACTCAAATCCTGTCCTGTCGCATGAGTACAACCTTTTGATTTGTTTCTTTTAGATCCAATGCATGTGTGAAGCCCTCCAGCAGAAGGGTGACATCGAGAAGTTGGCAACGTTTCTATGGAGTCTCCCGCCCAGTGAACTGTTCAAGACCAACGAAAGTATTCTCAGGTACACACCAGCCTTTTGACAGCCCGGTATTCGATGTTGAATTGCTTTTTTCTGTGTTTAGAGCCCGCGCAATAGTCTCGTATCACAGAGGCCTGTACCATGAGCTGTACAACCTCCTCGAGTCGCACTGTTTCTCCGCCAAGTATCATCCCGAACTGCAGAACCTTTGGTTCAAAGCCCACTACAAGGAGGCGGAGAAAGTGAGAGGACGACCTTTGGGTGCTGTTGACAAGTACCGCCTGCGGAAGAAGTACCCCCTGCCAAAGACCATCTGGGACGGTGAGGAGACCGTCTACTGTTTCAAGGAGAAAAGTCGAAATGCACTGAAGGACTGCTATGTGACAAATCGCTATCCGACGCCCGACGAGAAAAAGACTTTGGCCAAAAAGACTGGACTGACACTGACTCAAGTGTCGAATTGGTTTAAGAATCGAAGGCAAAGGGATCGGACGCCACAACAGAGATCGTAAGTGAACATGTTTTTCTTTTACTTTTGCTCTTTCGTAGCTTTTTTGTGCACAGGAGTTGTTTGAGGGCATTAGGAAGGCATACAAGCAGTTCGTCGTTCTTCGAAACTATGTGAGCTCTTAAGCCGAAGAGACAGATCCCCAGTCCAACTCCTAGAATTAGCAGGCAGGAATTGTGATACAAAAATTGTTCTCATCGGTCACCATCTCTCATATTTTCAAAGCCCGAACTCAGTCTCGAGAAAGCCGTGTTTTGAAAGAGAAAACTAGCTCAACTTAGGTGTCCACCAGTCTGGTCTCACCCAGGACTAATAATCTCCAGGCATTAAGGGCATTTTGTTGTTTGCTATCTAGAAAGTGCTGAGACAGATGAAACCTTTTAGCTTTCTATGGCTTGGTTAATACTTTGAATCTTCGGGGGTAGGCAAAGCTAATCAGGGCTATACCAATTGGACTATTGACACCACAGAAGGATTTAAGTCCTCACAATGTATTAGGTGACCCGAACATGTCTATGTATGGTGTTGCCAAAGGATAGATAGCTGGCATCTTTGTCAGGCAACGATTAAAAGACACAGCTATACTGATAGTGTTCCTTACTACTGAATTGTGGACAACGGTCCTGTGTATAGAAAAGATGTTAGGTGGACACTCAGGAAAGTTTAAAGTAATCTTTCTGAAAACAGATCCAAGCAACTTGGAATTCTTCTGTACTAACTTCGAAAGTGGTTAGCATTATGGTTATAAAAACATTTCACTTCCCAGCTTACATTTAGTGGGGATGTGTGGCATGGAAGCCAATCAACAGAAGTTGGATACCCAAAAACCCGTCCCATACGTATGTACTTGACATTGGTCTCAAGAACCTGTTGTGCGGCACTGCTGCTTCTGAAATTGTTTAAGTAACCCCAACATATTTGCTATCGCTGTAGCTATAGATACTACTAAAGCTGCTCCTTAAGTCCTTAAGCGGCTTTAGCAATCTAAACCACTCTAAGATATGGAAAGAGCTTGCATAGGTTAGGGTATGGTCGATTTGACGAGGAGAAAATAAGATCTCCACCAAGGTAGCCATGGAGTCTAACCTATGAGTATTTGAAGGACTGCCACTTCTCCAGAGTACACCAGAGTACCCTGCCCAATACTTCCGAGGGCAGAGCATGGGCATACAAAGTCTGTCTTTTGTTGATGTGCCTACTTCCATCACAAAATCTAATTGCGATATCGTATAACCTGTTAGTGTCTAATCGAGAGTTACAGTGCTTTCGGGCTAAAAAGACGTCAGGGACTTGGAGGTTTGAGGTTCAATTTCCAGAAAGCACCACAGTGTAACTTATGGTCCTACCTCTCGAAACCATCTGACAACAAAATAACAAAAATTTCGCTTTGTACAAGTGTCCTGCTGATTGAGCCAATGTCTAAAGGATCTTTCAAGGAAGCACTAAGCCCAGTGAAAGCCTGCTTGCGTTTTCAGCTGGTAACCATTTGGAAAGGCCGGTAGTATATCCGAAATAATATTTAGAAGTGCGTGAACATCAGTCAATATGTCCAACTTGTTCAATACATAGAGTGGGTACCATGACAATCTGAGCCTCGAATTATAGTTGAGAGATGTAGACGTGATTCAAGCAACCCCTCTTATTGAGTCTTAGACAGAAAAGTACCTACCATACCATTGAATTCTTGGCCATCAAAGTAGGAATGGCAAACGGTGATGCAGTACTTGGAAGATGGTCACCCTAACCTCACGCAAGTCTTCGTAAGCAAATGTTTAAGAATCATCACAAGTGTTTTCTAGCCGAACCGCATCTCCAACGAAGACTGTGGATTAGACGGCGTGAAGACAACTCAATTGCGAAGTAGCTACACAGACTGAAAGAAAAACGGGACGCCTTAGGTATACGTGGCGACAACCATGGAGAAATCGAGCTCTTTAGGGATGTGTTGCAGTCTGATTGCAGAACTCCTAACACAATGGCGCACAGGCCTGGTTGAGGCCCCGAGGGGTTAAAGAGCATAACTAACTAAATAATAGGTATGACACATCCAAGTCCTGAAGATTTAATTGGTTCTTGTTCTACAATCTTTGAGACACAGTCTTTGATGTTCACACGTTTTTGGGTCTAGTACCTATGTGCACCAGCAACCTATGCCCAGCCTGTAAGCTCTGCAACCAACCTTGTACCAATTTGAACTCAATTCCAACGAACATTTCCCTTACTTTGTCTACAAAGACTCCAACTCCATTCTGGGCTCTTAAATCAAATAGCCGTTCGTTACCCCAACGGTTTATGCTTCCCTTAGTGTCATGCTCCGATTATTGACCTCCACTTATGCAAATGCAATTAAAAATCAAAATCACCCTCTCCCTCGATTAGGAAAAATCATAAAAATGTAATTAAAAACAAAAAAAAAACAAAATATCAGTACACTTCCACTTTGGAACCCATGCTACGACGCATATGCAACCTCACATCAACTGCAGCATCCCAAGAAAACCATTAAAAAGGCAAAATTGTCCATAAAACGGTCCAGACAATACCTCGACGCAAGTACACTACCGTCTCCGGTTACTAACTACTACTTCTACTCCATATCGTAGTCCCTAACGATCTCTCGCTCTTGATCTCAATCAATCGACGGGAGATCGGTCTCTGGTCCACATATGCGTTCCCAGCCAACCGTTTCGTAATGGTTCTGCGCTGGAAGTCTTTTGTTTTTCGCATGCGTTTCTCGGTTTCGTTTCTTTGTTTTGTGTTTTTTTTTTTTTAGTATTTTTAGACTGATGGTCACCGAGTTTTTTTTTTTTTTGTGTCCATTTCGAATGAATCCCTGGAATCTTAGGGTGCACAGGGCATGTGCCATATCCGTGCACCGGATCGACTCTAGGGGCGACCATTTCAACACGATCGGTCAAGTGGATGCTGTTTTTGTTTTTTTGTCCGTTTTAGGGACGAAGTGCACGTGGTATGCGTTAAGCATGAAGGGTTCCTTGGAAAATCCATAAACACTGGATACTGTACGCACTTGGGATTCGATGTGGTACTAAGACGTTTCGAAGAGGGGCGGCACACTCATGTGCATATCGGCTATCAAGTGCGCGTGATAAGTTGGACTTTGGGGGATTCGTGCCAACGATGTTGGGGGTTTCATCGCTTGGGTGGTCAGGGGAATTTCACTCCTATTTATAGTGCCTAAGCTAAGTCTGTAAAAAATGCTTTAAATTCACTCACGTTTTTCTTGTTTTGCTCCATATTTGCAGCGACATCATGTCAGTCCTTCCTGTTAATCAGCTGGATGCCTCCGGATTCCCAAGAATGTTCAATGCGCCGAGCTACTATCCGGAATCGATATTCAATGGACAATGAGTAGACGACCTCCAGTTGTGGTAGTGTGGTATGGTTTCCAGGTTCGCTCCAAATCAAAATGACTAAAAAGATGAAGAAGAAAAAAACAACACGTTTGCAATAAATAAACCAGAAAATAAATAAACAACAAAAAACTTTATAGCTCTAAGAATTCTTTGTAAAATAATATTGTTAAATATTTTCGATAGATTAAATTTTAATTGTAAAAAACAAAACAACAGTTATAAGAACAATTCAGAATGTTTCCCTGTACAGTAGAACTTAAGGTTACTTCTTCACTGTATTATGTATAATGTGCAATTGTAAATAATAGCAACTAAATATATAAATAAAATGTAATTTTAAAGTTTAAATAGATTTTTTATTTCTTTGCTTATGCTTACTTGACTTCACTCAACATTTAGTTAAGAAGGATATGTGTGTGACGTCGGAGTTAGAGCAATGAGAATTCAAGAAATGCAGCTTGGACCGAATATCATTGGTAAACTTGAGTAAGGAGCTCAAGGATTGGAACGTATTAACACAGTGTTTGGGAAGAGAAGATAGGAGATACCGAGGAACGTTGGTTTTGAATGATTGTGGATTATAATGTGATAGAAGGATATAGCCTGGTACTGCATTCCACATTCTTGCTGTACGGACTAGAAAGGAATCTCTATATTTGACGACACGTCCAAAGATAGGCACGCATGTTGAATTACATCTATCAGATGAGAGATTTTAGATTTAGAGGTCTTTTAGGGCACGAAGCAGACATGAGAGGTACTGGAGGTTGGGGCTGACAGGTCGATGGGACCCAGGGGCTAGCTTCTCACAACCATTCGTGGTGTGCGTGTTATATTCTTTACACGAATGGAAGGGGCCTACTGTTTAATGCCGTGTCCGAAGGGCAATTTGTTATTTGAGAAGCTTTCTCAGGACAGGTGTACTCTCGGATGTTTATCAGACGCTCGCGAGAAGGGCCGGTTACCCGGTTAGGTGTTACCCGACTGGGATTTGAACCTCGAACCACTTGTTCCATAGTCATACGCACTAACAACTTAGCCAAGGCTGATATGTGCGTTGTATATCGCAACCAGGTTAGAAGGGGTAAAGTACTTCTGCATCGTATGGGGGATTCTAGATATTTCGCAGCATTCTTAGCGACATCAAATAGGTAGTCATTCCATTAACACAAATGCTGAGAGTGAAAAGTTTTTGCGGCTCCGGCAATGCAAGTCCCAATTATTTATTTAGAGCTTAGCTTGGGTTTGGGCAAGAGAAGGCAGCATTAACTTTCAGTTTTTATTTTTGTTATATTAAACTTTTTTTTAGGGCAGACTCCGTCAATTCCTTTTGAAATATCGAGCACAAGAATCTTACATTCACTAGAAAAACTCAGGGAGTAATTCCACTTATCGGTAAGATATACATACCATCAAACCACCAGTGCACCAGTGCACCCTCGTGCTACGAAATCATATAGACAGTCATTAGGATGTTGTCGTGACTCAAAAACGAGTCAAAGGTTCGAAACTAAAGAAAAGAAAGTAAGGAGGCGAAAAGAGTTGAGTGTTCTTTGCGTATTATTCTCTCTTCTTCTTCTTCTTAGGTGGCGTTATAGTTCGGGGTGAACCTGGGATTCAACCAACAAGCCTCTCCAGTTAGCCCAGTCCTTAGCTAACTGTCTCCAGCTGCGCACTCCAAGTCGGTTGAGGTCCCCTTCTACTAGTGAGCGCTACTGCGTTATTATTTAGGAGAAATTTTTAGGAGGGCAAGGCATCCTACATTTTGTCGCCATTGTTGAGATTTGGTGTAAGGCCATCAAAGACTAAGACAGTCAAGAACTTGTGGTAGTTTTAGCAGAGATTCTTTACACTTGTTACTTGATGTACACTTCCCAAGTAATTCTCAAGTTAGCTGGACTGTCATAAACAGACCAAATGCTCTATTTGTCAACTTCTTTGGACAATCCACTATTAGATCTATAGGCAGATGTAGATGATACTGCTCGGATCATCAACTAAAAGCTGAGAAGGACACGTCTCGAAGAGCAGCACAATTACGGCCTTAATAAGGTTTCGGTGATCCCTTAAAAAATGTCGAAATCTCCCACGAAAACATAGGCTTCACTGCACTCAGGCTGAATTTTTAAAATAACCTTCAGGTTACGACAGTGAGTTTGGGAGAAAGAGGCCGTTTCGCCAGATGGGTCCGTCGATTGGTATACTGAAAGCTTAACGACGGGATTGGTGAAGTTGCGTTCACTGTCTAATGGATAAACACCCAAGAAGTTGTAGTTATATACTCAAACAGTTTTGTTTTTTTTTTCAAATTCAGTCGAGGTAGATCCAGACAACTGAGATTTCGAATGAAATTCAATGGAAAAAGAAAGGCAGCTATTCAGCAGTAATCCCGGATATTTTTCCCATCTCCATCCAAAGAAATGAATTCAAAAAGTAACGACCATCGCTCAGTGCCATCTGTTCGACAACCATCTCAACTTGTATCTTGTATCTCAACACATCTCACAAAATCCAAAATTATTTTCCAACCACCTCCCATATTCCTGTTTGACATTTCTCCATTCCTCATTCGCGTTTCCCTCTGACTGTCTGCTTTGTGCTGACATTCTACGACTAGACACAACTAAACCAAAATCGAAAGTGTTTGTAACAATAAATAAATTCGATAATGTTAACAACACTTCCAATGAACTTAGCATAATTGTTTGACCAGTTCCCCACTTGCGTTGTAGGAAACTACTCCACGTTGCTAACGCAAAGACGTCATTCCATCGGCAATGTCTGTGGTTTTGGAACAGGATGAGTCGAAGTCACCATCGGTCGAGGGGCTACTGATCGTTGAGAGAATGCCCAAACAAATGCTCCTCGTGAAGTTAATCGCCCAGGAAGAACCGCTCTATAACCACCAACACGAAGATTACAGAAACATCCTGAAGAAGGATGATTTGTGGAGGAAAATTGCCGAAACAGTCGGTTGGACTGGTAAGCTGGCGGAATTGTTTGGTGGTTTGACTTTTGCGTCTCATTAACTGATTTTCAGAACATCACTGCAAAGCTAAATGGAAAGCCATGCGAGACCAGTACTGTCGTGAACTGAAACGAGCGCGGAACAACTCAAAGGTGTGCATCAAATGGAAATACTTTGCCCACATGGAATTCCTAAGACCCCACGCTCTGTGCAGGAGGTAGGTTGCATGAAATGTTGCATGGTTGTATGTTAGTTGTGACGATACTTTGCTTTAGATCACTAAACCCGGTCACTTCCAGTTATCGTTCAAAAATGCCGACGAGATCACAGAGCGAAAACCACTCTTCACAGCAGGAAGAGACAACGCAGGACGAAGATATGTCCAGCATCAACGAGCAGCTATGTCCAAGCGTGAAAGTGAAATCGGAGAATTGGAAAATTTACAGCAATTCTAGTGAAATGAATGATTCCACAACACAGATTATGGTTGAAATAGAACAGAATATCGGGGGAGAAGCGCCTCAAGACGACGAGGATGATGACCCCATACACACGTTTCTGAATATCGAGAGCTATTTCGAGAATGAACTCATCGCAATGATCAAGGCAGAGGAGGTGCTCTATAATAACCAGCATCGGGCGTACAGAAATATCAAGTTAAAGATGCAAATTTGGGATGAAATCGCAAGGAAGCTCAAGCGAACTGGTGAGTTGAATCCTAGTCCCTCGGGACTCTCGAGTTAAAGATTTGCTGAGGTTTTTTCGATTTCCAGTTCGCCAATGCCGCACAAAATGGAAAGCCCTTCGAGACCAGTACATTCGAGAGCATAAACGCCTACTCCACTCGGACAATGGCAAATATATGCAACGTTGGAAACACTATGAAGCGCTGAAATTTCTGGAAAACTATGTGCGTCAAAGGAAGTAAGTGTAATCTGTCGCTGGCATCTGTTCTAATTAATTCTTTTTTTTGTATTTTACTTTCCAGTGATAGCAATGGCACCTTGGAGAACATTCACAAGGCTGAACTTAGCCTATCAAATGAAGATCTCGACCAAGAGCAAATGATAACCGAGTCAACCGAGGAAGACCATGAAAGAACACATTACATAACAGCCGATCATGGGACATCGCAGATTTTTCTAAAATCACACTATTCTAGCAATAGTGAAGAAGTGGATCCAATTGACGAAGAAGCTACCATGGAGTTTACGGCCGAGAGTGAATCCAAAGATGATGACGATGAGATTGGGGTGTTCTTTCGTGCCATAGCCATGAAAATTCGTAACGCAAAGATGCCTGCCATGGCATTCACTGAGTTACAGATCGACATACTGCGAGTGATTACTAAAGCCCTGCGGGATTAGGTTTAGTATTAGTTTTGAGATTAAAAAGACCACCTTTTGGTGCTTATCCTGAATTTATTTGATGTTGTGTCTAAGTGTCGTACTATATATGTGTTTATGTTCAAAATATCGGATTTATTTTCCTAGCTTAAGAGTTTAGAGATATTTTTTCAAATAAATGTGTAATTCGTGGAAAACGATAAGGGAGACCTCTTTATTGAAGAAGGACTACGACACTGAGTAGAGAGGTAGGCATCCAATAACTAGTGACCTGACATCGTGTGCATACTAACTAAAGGAATGACGAAATTGACTTGCATATGGCAAATTGGATTTAGCTTAGCCACATCGAGTGAATGAAAAACAATGCTTCAACTAAGAAAAGGGGCTTTCGAAGCGGCAAGGATGACCGAGTGACTGCGTTATACGTTCCCTTACTTAATCAACTTTATTTTGAAGCTTGTAAGGCAGGAAGTAATCAACTTTTTTAGCTTTAGAATAGCTGTGGAATCCATACAAGGTCTTCCATCAGAAAACAAGGAAACAGGCTGAAGCTAAAATAACTGAAACGAATGGTTTGCGCTTTAATGGAATGGTAACAATTTTTTATTGAATCAGGAAGAAGAAAAATCTATCACCTCGACTCACTGCAACAAACTCTTGGCTAGCGAGTACTACATTAGTGACACGTTGCTCCATAAACCCCCAAGTGGAACAACTAAACTTGAAAGAATTAACGATAATATGGGGAGCTAAATGTGTGGTTTAAGACATACCTTAGAGGGAAGTGCTAGAAAATACGAAGCATGTTCTCTAAAAATCTCTGCTTTATCAGAAAAGTACGAACACTTCGATGATGAATCGGAAAACAATGTTGCAGTGCAAGATGAGATGCTCTTTGCCATAATAAGACGTACATATGTAGGTTCCCTATCATCAAATACCTCGAATAAAGCCTGAACTCACTCTTTGGAGATCAATAAACCCCACCGAATAAGCCCCTGGTTCAAGAGTTTTCTTACAAACTGAAACTTACAGAGGAACGTAAAGGCCAGGAATTTTCATCGATGAATTACAAAATTCCAACTGGTTCGAAGAAAAGAGAAAATTTAAAAAATGTTGTTTAGATTTACAAGTATTACAAGGTTCGGGAATAAAATCAGAGCAATGCGGCCTTCTATGCTGACAATTCGATTGTACAACTACGACATAGTCAGTGAATTCTCTGTTAAGGTCTCAATTCCTTGACAGTTCTGCCTAGAAAATACATCCAGGAAACTAGTGAAGGATATTTGGAGCTACATCCAATCCACAGGTTGGCTTGTAGATTCATCATATCACTCATTATAGGTATAAAACTAGGTCAACCAATGCGAAAGAAGAGCTCTTTCACTTCTTGGACTTGTCACGAAAACTACATATTGGCAGTATGATCAGATAATAGATTGTTTGTTCCTATTAAAGGAAATCAAGCAAAAAAAATTGAAAAATTGGCTCAAAGCACCGCTTTTGATCAACTTTTTCTGGATCTACACCTATTGATCAAGGACTGCTTTGCATATGAAAGGACAAGCTATCACGACACCCATAATGAATAGCTAGTGCTACTTTCCCGCCTCAGATAAGCACAATGTTTGAAATGTTTTTGCACTTTGTCTTTGTGACTAGGGATAGAGAACAGCAAACTATAGAATTTTCAACCTAGCCGGTTCGGCTTAATATGTAGCCCTCTGCAGTTTTAGAATTCGCTTTGATAGCATCTTAGCTACCGGAACCTAATACCTAATTCAGATTGCAACAATATTGTAGATTGGAACAATATTCAATCTATCTAAAGCCGACGATAGTTTAAAGCGACCAGTGACCAGACTAACCAATTGTGAGTACACAGCCCCAAAAGAACCAACTTGATGACCGTATGTTGAAAGGGATCACCGCATGTCCAGCAAGCGCTGGAATTTTTAAAGATGTGAGCTCTTGATCATCAAACAACGGTAGGTATTACAAAACCCCAGCTGAATCTATTTGTTTCACTTACATGGTTCCATGAATCTGGGGATAAATCAGGCCTGGACGGATAATAAATTTATAGAACAAGCAGTAATCTTTTTACAAGTCTCAATAACAGGGGACCCATCGCACACTCCTGGTGAACTCCAACTTTTACTCGATTTGTCAGACCAAACAAACTGTATATCCGTTTCATGTCGTAAGTAGAAGAAAGCAGTCCTTGCTATTAGGAATAGCTTGATCAAACGATCTTAAAAGCATTAACATGGCATAGTCTCTACTGTCTCATCTTGGATCTGGTCAATACTCAGGAGCAGCTCAGCTTCCCATTTGTGTTTTAGTTGATGACAGATAATTTAACGCTACCAATCCCTCACGATATGTTTAAATGTAATTCTATTCCTTCCCCTCTTAGACAACTTGGACTCAAACCAGGACAAATAACAGCCTCCCTGCCTGTATCACATGTCCATAAAAAGACTATCACACAATTTTTTTCTACGCGAAATAATAAACATTTTAATCCTGTTTTAAATTTCAAATTGATCGACGATTCCTGTATTTTTTTCCCTTTTTGGTGGACGGTTCCACAAACCCAAAACCATGGAAAAAAGTGACAAGCACACCCTAAACGGATTATTTCGAGTTCGTTACACCTGCATTGTTTAAGGGCGGTCCAAAATCAGAATCCGTTGCAAAACGAACAAAAAAAAAAAACCACCAGGACACCAGGATAATACCCGTACAACTTTGATTGCTGGAGAATGGCCACAAATCCAAACACAAATTGACGCTTCTCGCACCAGAGCCACAGCCAGAGCCAGAGCCGAGGGCCGCCGCCACAACGAAACAAAGAGGGACGAACGACACTGTGTAAATATTTAATTAACGCGAACGAATCCAATTTCCATCTACATCAAAATCCTGGCCAATTCCATTGCCAATCAAAGGACAAAAAAAAAACAAAAAAAGAAAAACTCTCCTGCGGTTGAGTTGACTTTGACGACAATTTACATCTCGAAAAATTAATGAAATTAATTTCACAAGGATTCCTCTTCAATTGACGAGAGATAACTAATGAAAATTTATATGATATTTTCCATGCGAAGGATTCCATTCGGTGACATCCTTAGAAACTCCTGTTTGCCTATCGGTGCATTTATGATGATTTTTCCGCCGCTGCATTCCCAACAGACCGTGGGCGCTCTTGGGGAAGCCAGCGAAACACACTCTCAGTCTGGTGTGGGAGAGACAAGGTGCTCCGAAGGACGAGCTGGAGCTGGATCCTTCCGCTCAAGGTGCACTCAAAGGTGCGCCACTTAATTGCCAGGCATACAGAAGAAACAAAAAACGAATATTGTAGAAGCTAATTTCATTACGGATGACTTTGATGCTCAGCATCACCCCCAATGAACAGACGAAAGGAGACACTCTCAAGGAGAGCTTCAGCGAAAGACAAAGGACGAATCCACCCTAACCGGTGGGTGTTTGTGTGTGCCTGTGTGTGGTGGGAAATATTTTAAGGGGCGCGGCGGTAAAATGAAAATCATCTGGTATCATAATTTCATCGTTTTTCTTTTTCTCTTGTCTTCCTTCGAAGGATTTTTTTCTCTACACTTTTCATCCTTCTTGTTATCCTTGGGATGAGAGTGGATAAAGTGGAAAAATTTGCGACCCTCTTAGCGCGCGGTGAATTAATTTGCATGCGTTTATAAGCTGCTCGTTCGTTGCGCTGGGTTGGTCTTTTGGTTTTTTTTTTTTGCCTGCAGATGGGGTATCCTTATCGTCCTTAATAAGCTGGTTGATAATGACTACAGATGGGCAGTCTCTCGCTCTCTCTCTTTGATGCGGCAGAGCCCTATTAACCTCGTTTGTTTTAATTTGTGGAAGTTTTCATTTGTACTTGGCTTGTCATTGCAATGTCCTGATCCAGTGAAGGTACATTCTTAGGGATAACATGGTTCATGTCCACCTTTACAGAGAAAAGAGCATCCCATTTCTATTGATCCTAGTCGGCAACAGGACTATCCGATACAAAGTTATAGCCTCACGAACTCCAACTAACTATCACCAACTTACACTGTCTATTCTACTCCTCACTCTCAAAGGACGAACTTGTTGCAAAAAATGACCCATCCTTCCGATTGGGATTTTCCAATCAATTCCGGGTTCAACCGGGGTTACGCCAGGTCAAGAAAGATTTTCCCTCCCACCCAACACCCTGCAGTCGCATTGAATCGAATTACCAATCTAAGATTAACCAACTTCGGAGCATATGTGTCCCTTCGTTCATCATCCCCGCGGTGAAGCAAGAGAGTCCTTGGTCTGAGTAACATGTGTGCCTGGGGTAGGATTCACAAGAAGTCGTGACAAAAAACATTAAACGAGGCGAAGAAGGGGCGGAGGTGGCAATATATTGTACTCGTGTGTGGTCACATTGGGTGACAATCGAGATGAGGAGTTTTGGCTACTTTTACTGTCTGTACTCTGGGGCATAGGGTATGCACTGTTTGACAAATGGTTGGGAACGCTTTGAGTACAGGTGTCCAAAGACGCAAACTTATGTAGATGATGTGCTTCGACAGCATCTGAAATCCAGGAGTCATATGAACATCGAGCTAAAAACTTAAAGACAAACCCATGCCCCTATCACTTCTTAAGACATTTGGAGTCAGTTGAAGTCCCGGTGGGTATACATAAAGCGTTTTTCTCAAGACAGAATGTATAGATAAGCTTGTAGTGCCAATGGTTCTAATAAGCTCGTTTAACGAAGTAATCCATGTGACAAGCTCAACTAAGATTCATAACTTAAGTGAGTCCAGTTGAAGCAGAATTCTAGCCATATATTCTGGTAGTCCACCTATAAGCCCTTTGAAATGTTATTACAAGTGTAACTTGTTTTAGAGACGTAGAAGGTCAGTAATTGTCTACTTCACGATTAAGACCCATTCAGCCGAAGCCTTTAGAAGGTTGAAATGGCAAAAGCCACAATGCAAGCTTTGAAAGCGGTGTAGCCATCTGAACAGATGTAAATGCTTAACCGTCTTGCTCTATGGATTGTTTGATCAAAACTTCCCTAGAGTACATCCGGCTCAGCAAAGATCGTCAAAAAGATCGTATAAAGCTCAAAACTAATTCCTTTGTTTGTCGCACCTGAGAGTTATAAGATCACAATGGATTTGTGGACTTATAACTCACCCAGATGGGTCAGAAGTCTATTGTGAACTTTTGGCCTGTGAACTTATGACCCTGCACCCATTTAAGTTCGTTTGGTCAATGGGAATACCATGGTAAACTAGTAATGAACTCC
The DNA here is from genome assembly GCA_963583995.1 of Xylota segnis. Classification (NCBI taxonomy): domain Eukaryota; kingdom Metazoa; phylum Arthropoda; class Insecta; order Diptera; family Syrphidae; genus Xylota; species Xylota segnis. The sequence goes on along the minus strand of OY757238.1, from coordinate 9,634,620 downwards.
CTCCAAACAAAAACCGCAAAAAGTATCAAACTGAGATGGCATCCCACAAAGATCTATACTGGGTCCCATTCTTCTTCAACGAAGTCGAAACAAATGAAGAAAAGTAAGACCAAGCTCACGGTCAAGCCGAACATGAGGGAAACTGAAGCCTTTACTGAAGAGAATACGATCCTGGAGTGAAATCCTCTAAGGTGATAGTTGATTGTCAAAGTTCGCACAAAAACAATAGCAAGCAAGTAATGATCACGCTGATGGTCACCTTAGATAGAGCAAAAGGAATCATTGTGATTGTCAACGAGCAACTAATACCTTAGAGGATTCCACTCCTGGAGGGAGCTGATTTTAGTTGATAGAATGTCCGTTCGGTTCCTGAGTCGACTAGCTTCCTTGGCGTAAGAGGCTACTTTTTGAAACTCTGTCGCAGACAGTTCTAAAAGTTTCAGAACCTCACCACTCCTCATAGGAGCTCTTTGAAAAGAAGACACCGCATAGGGTATCACTCAATCCATACTAAATGGATTCCAGCTTCCTATTATTTTCTCTTTGTATCCTTCGTCTGAACAATCCTGGCCTACTGATTTGAGAAAAACAAAAACTTTCACTAAGGATTAACGATAACCACTGACGAATTAATGATGCCCAGCATCCGAATGAGTTCCAGTTTTAACGTGTCCTGGCAGTGATATCACTCTCCGAGCCGATTTATTGACACAAACCTCCTGCGCAGTATGGTGTGTCAAACTACACTTGTTTGACGAAGTTATTAAAGATGTATTACCGTCATAAATGTCAGAGGAAAAGTTGTGTCCTTGCTTCTTCCCCTGGTTAGGGTGGAAAAACAACTGAGCTCGCACATATTGCATGCAATTCGGGGGGGCTGTTGCGCAAATCTAACGAGGAATCGGCAAAATGACAAAAATGCGTTCTGTTTATTAAAGAGTTCTCCGTGGAGCCTTAGCTTAGACGCCTTCAGATTCATCATGTAAATTTGGAAAAAGAAACTTCAAATGAAGTGAAAGATGGCAGCTGGTAACAGATGTTGCCGCTTTGGTCTTAGTCGGTGGTTGGATGGGCGGGTAGATAATAAAGTCAAGTGTCAGACAGTCAAATGCATGGTCTGTGAGAGTAATTTTCTCGGAAGACAGTGGCAGCGATGGAAGACATCGTGGTAATGAAGAAAGTTCGTGATAAGTTGATGGATGGAAGGTTTACTAAGCTAGAAGTTATGGTAGCTGTAGGAAGTGGTTATTGCTTTATCATACAAAGACAGTTGGTGCATGTGGCTAAAATGGCTGTTATACACAAAAAGCTGAGCGAAGTATACAGGACTGTTGAATGGGATACAGATTTACTTTAAATGGAGCAAGCGAACGGAGAAGTTCTTGGCACAGGAGGAAATCCAAGGACACATGGACTATTATGTCATTTGGACTTAAGAAGCTGGAAAAGTAAATGCCTTCTAGTTAGGCTCCAACGGTTGTAATACAGAGATAAGGGACAAGAACTGCAGGACTCAGTTTCGCCTTTAAAAGATTTAAGTCTTCCAGGAATGAGGTATATAGTGATATAGTCGAACTGAGTACACAATAAAAAAAAAAGCGAAAAGGATGTCACAATCAGAGAAGAGATCCTTTCGTTAGTGGGACTAGAAGTGTTGAAGTTGTACACGAAGTTCTGATGAAGAACCATGCGAAATGTCTCAGAATAGCCCATGTAAACTCTTGCAGTAGATGCAAGGATGCAAGCTAATCGACTTTACAATAGCCAGAGGCGGTTCTCAGACCTCAATGTTCACAAAGGAACTTAAGGATCTCCAAACAACAGCCAATTTGATCACGTTCTGATCGACATAAGGTTTTTCTAATTATGATGGATGTCCAAATGTTCCAAGGAGCAAACATCGACTTAAACCACTACCTTAACCAAGGTACAGATGAGGGTATACAGAAGATCGCACAGACATGGATATACTGTGGAAATGTTTTACGTTCGGCAAGAGATCTCTAGAGCCCTTACAGATCGAGTGTTCCTAAATCTCCAAAGAGCCTTATGCCATCAGCACCAAGTACTGAAGACCAGTACTTCCAACGTCAGAAACTCATCGCCGATGCTAATGGTAAGTTTCTTTCGACCATTAGGGATCCGATATTGCCAGCAAGTAGGAGGTGACTGCATAGAACTGGGAGCTCTACAAGCAGAAGAAAAGAGTGAATTCCAGCTTCACCGAAAGAAGAGCACCAGGTAGGAATTATGGAGGCGCTATTGCTTGAATGATTACAACATGTTAAGACTACAAAGCTGGAACCAAACGGAATGAATAAGGAAACTTAGTCATCGAATCGAAACCGATGTTGTGAATAAGTTAAGGTCACTTCTGGAGACTGGAGCATATGGCCTGACAGTCTACCACTTTTTTCTTATTAAAGGTTCTTAGGGCAGTTTCTAAAATTGAGTGAAAGGCAGTCATAAAAAATAAAACCTATAACACTTCATAGCTCATGCAAACCCCTAGACCATTCGAAGCCATTAGGAATGTGCTTAACGAAATCCATAAAATAATAATAAAAAAAGATATCCTTTGCCATTTCGGACAATGCCTCCTGTGAGGATTGAACTCACGACCCCTGGTTTACAAGACCAGTGCTCTGCCACTGAGCTAAAGAGGCTGATGCTTGACTCCACCTCCAACACAGTTTCGGTGTGCTGCATTTGTTCAAAGTTAGATGTTTCCAATCTATTGATTGATAAATCGTGTTTCGATCAAAGATACACATGTCTGTCGAAATTTGATTTGTTTACTTTCTTGTGAAAACAATTGATACGCATGCGAGTGTAAAGTGCTTCTATTGACATTCACATGTCATTTTAACTTTAGTCATATCTAGGGCATGTGCAGGGCTTTAAAGCTTGTGGATGACTTTTAAAGACAGATGTAGATGATACTGAAGAAGATACTCGAAATAGAGTTGTGTGTTTATTTGTGCCTCCGTTTGTGAACTTGGAATAGAAACGAAAAGCAAATCGAAAATTTTCTAAAACCAAAGAGCTCCTTAAACCAGACTCCTTATGTCATCTAAGCCATCACAACTGTGGTACAAAAGGCCATCAAAAGAAGTGGTGAAGGTATCGAAATGATTCATTACTATGCCAGCAAGGTACGAACATGCAACACCGGCTACAAAATGCAAAATATCTAATAATTGAGTTCCACAAGGGTGGGTGATAGGATCGATCTTGTTAAATGTAATGTAATACAGTGTAGTTGTAAAGCCGCTAACTACCAAAAAATCGAGTTATTGGCTACGTAGCAGCTATATAGTAGAGGCTAAGTACTTGGACACATCATCCAAGCATCTCTGGAACGATGCAGTAAGAAGGATCAAATCCACATCAAAATGAAGTGTTGATCCGAAGTACGTAAAGCAGAGAACCAAAAACTTTAATCGGTGGTAGCTATGTAGATTGTAAAGTACATACAAGATTCTACTGACGCACCACGTCAGGATTAAGAAACGAATTAGAAGAATGAATGAAAGAAGGATTATGCGCTCACCGAGCAATGTGGGTCTTGTTTTCTCGACCTTCCAACGCATGAACACTGGATGTAAACTTGGGTAAGCCTGCCTCATTGTAGTTTTAATAGCAAGATTGGTCTGTGACATCAATCTGGCGTCGATTTAGTCCTGTCCAAGCAACAAATGTCATGAGAAAGGTTTTGGTTCCCTAGGGCCATATCTTAATTGATTAGCTAAGCCTGCTTGACACTAACTTGTGAGACGTTGTATCAGAGTGTTCCCTTTAAACTTAAGTCCTACTTTGCGAAGGAAAAAACCTAACCCTGCCGAAAAACATGAGAAAAATATTCCTTTTTGAATAAAGGCGAATCTTTCTCATACCTCACACTTGTCCCTAAGACATAGACGTAATCCTTGGGCCAAGATTTTCATAAGACAACCTAAGCAATTAAACTTAAAACCATTTGGCTAGTGAAAACAATTCCAAAAGAAAGACTGGTTAACGTATTTAGGACCAATGGTTTGAAGACGAAACTGTAAACCGTTTTGTTTTTAGAGCCGCAGTTGATCTTTCTCAGGACTGTAGTCCTATTGTGCCAACCCATAAGTTGTTTCCTTCAAAGATCATCTAACTTCTCAGGATACATTCCACCAAAGGATGAACGATTCCAGAACAAGATTCACTGTCCACTTTGGATCATACCATTCTAAATTGCAATCGACTGAGCCTGGTCTAAATTGTGACAGTTTTCTCTTGGAGGGATGATTATGAAGACCATACCCGTTGGTATGCTGAAGACCCTATTTAGTAACTGAAAGCTGAGTCTCTTACAACAGAGAAGCATTAACTTTGTCTGGTTCCTTCTTAGCACATTCGTGTTACACAGAATACTGGCTAAAGTCTTTCAAAATCATCCTTAGAACCTTCCTTTGGCTATCTCATCCGATATGATATTCCTCATAGCCTGTCTATCAGTATAGACACTAATACATCGGCCTTTTCTTAATGTCTCTGATTCTAGGTTGAAATTCTTAAGACTAGGAGTCCAATATGTCATGTCAGGAACACACCATTTAACAGCCAAGTAAAGCTATGATATTTACTTTGATAGCCCTGCTCTTCTAGACGCTAATAGGTTTGGACTTCAAATACGTCTTTGGAGTCTTTGTGAAGAGTCTACAAGGCCGTCTCTAGATTGGGTGACACACAGTGGCTTAGTACCAACATTCAGGGGTTGGAACCCAATCTTAAGCTTCTAGATAACCTAGTTTTGCTGAATAAAGGCAAAACCAAAAGCCGTCGGCTGCAAAGCCTACAATAAGTCGCAAACCTTCAAAGAAATTCAACAAAAAATCAAGCTGGATCCACTAAACTGAAGTGATTCTTCTGGAATAGTATGAACTAAGGTCTCATAGACCTACGGAAGACGTCCTCGGAGGAATTTAACCAGCCCGTGGTGTTCTGCAAAGGAGGAGTCCAAAGTTTTGTACTTGGGCTCAAGAAGTAGACCAATCTAACCTATGACGAACAACCATCTCCGAACCTCGCCTAAGAAAGGGTCTTTACAAACTGATTTTGGATATCAAGCTCAAGTGTGAACCATGAGTGACTACCCTAAAGGTGAACCTAGCAATCAAGTCGTGATGACAACAAACTCTTTCAATCAGTCCTAAAGCAGTCCTCGCAGAAACCATCACTCAGTTGTGAGGAGGAGGAGGAGGAGGAAGACCGAACCAGCTCTAGCCTTTAGGTGCAGTAAAATCACCCATTACAATCGCCTGCCTCTCCGTGTCGGTAGGGCAGGCAGCACGTCACTCTGTCTACAAAAACGGCCCGTCAGTCTCCGCAAAACACAACAAAGCACATCAGCCGCGCGGCTGATTGAGTGCGAAAACATATGCAACGCACGTACTTGGCAATGCGTGTCACGAGTTTTTGTTCGCCCATCGTCTGGCAGCTGTTCATTATATGTGTGTCCTGTCCGCCATTCCCGGTGCCTGTCAACCGGGAAGAGTGTCTCGAGTATTGATTTTGTCCAACTTTAATTTTCCATCTTTTCCATCATAATCAGCTTCAAGGTTATACACACCGCACTGGTTAGGGAGCAGCTGCCAACGAACTGCTCCACAGGTACAAAGGATCTAGAGATAGATGGACTCACCGTCTATGTACCCGGCAGGGGTGGGTATACACATGCTCGTATATATAACGGGAACCTACCTAAACTTCCACGCCCAGAAGTTAGTTCTGGGCTTCCTTTTATATTCCTCGTACTTCCCCGTTTTCCTTTTTCTTTCAGCCAACTCCGGGCAGAGCATGCGTTCTCATGCCTTGCCGTAGATACAGATACTACAGAAGTTATTTGTGTGTGCACCTAAGAGACTCCCCCTCTCCACCGGGGGACAGCATTGACTTGGAGGGTTATTCGTTGAAATTTATTGAACTAGATACCGCTTTACCGTCTACAAACACATGCAATGATAAATTCCATCGGTCTTGTTGCCTTTGGGTAGATTTATGGCCTGGCCACCAATCCCTGGAGGAAGCTTCCTCAGAAACTCCAAACTCCGCTTTTCATCCACCACTACCACTACCACTCCAGAGCAGCGCAGCGGGCCGATAATTTGAAATTCAAATGATTGAAGCGCGATTCCTCGATTATGATAACCGAATGATGTATTCGGGGCTAGGAGTCTTAAATTAGCTTCCATTGGATGTCGGTTCTCTGTGCCTTCCTCGTCTCCGCACCAGGTTGGGATCAATCATCCGAAACTGCTGCCCCTCTGTGTGTAGATACATTAAGTATCTCCAAGTGTGCGCGCGAGGGGTCTACTGAATGCAAGTTGTCGATGGAGGACGGGCGTTTTTTTTTTTTTCTGTTTCTGTTAGTCGTCGTCCGTCGGCGGGACTCAATTACTATCTCTACACAGTCATCGTCATCCTCGTCGTCGTTGTCGTTGCGCGCAGCAATCGATGCAAGAAGGGGTGCGCCTAGAAGTTTATGATTGGAGAAGTGGGGGAGTTTAAATAGAGAGTGTCTCTCTATGGCTATGTGTAGGCACGTGTACATGGCCTTAGTATATAAGTTGCAGCGTATGTAGTGGGAGCTCATTTATGTCTTAGAAGACTAGAGAGTGTAGGTGGTTGGGGGCAGGGGGCTTATGGGTGTGCAGTTGGAAAATGAATGAACTAAAACTTAATGAGTTGTGCACAGAGATGTGGGGTTGCAGATACTTTTAGGAGACTTCTGATGGAGCTGATTAGGTAAGAAAGGAAATGGCCGGAAGGCGATAGTCACTGGGTTGTAGAATGTTTTATGGATGAAGGCTTTATGAAAGCAGTTTGGTGCTTTAGAGGGAATTGCTTGATGGATGGCTATAGGACAGTCTTTGTGTTTGCAGCAATTAACGAGGAATGGAGGGATTCATTGTTTGATGTGAGGACGATTCATTGAGTTATGTTTCGATCCGACCCATCCCTATTTTCAATTGAATTTAACATTAGAACAAAGGCAAGTCGGTCCTTGTAGGTACCCATTGCCCTAAGCCTTACAAAACGACGACCGAATTCATGATTCTGGCAAAACTTATTCGGTTTTCTCGCCCAACTTGGTAGAAGGTTCAGAATATTTCCGATCTAGAGAGCAGCCATGTTCGAGTCTTTGAATTTAAGCCTCTTCAGTCGAAACAATAAGGAAAACCAAACCAATCTTTCCAAGATGAAGCAATCGAGGATGGATGAGGTATATGCCTAGATAGCTAGAAGCTGCTCATCCGCGATTTAAAAATAAACTCGAGGTAGTGTTGGAAGGGCATATAGTAGATATGGGACTTAATTCTAAGAAAATGTGGTCAAATCAGTCTTCGAGGAGGGATACAAAAGTTACGATACATTGGAACTTCATCAGATTTTTCAAGAACTTCTAGCGACATACAAGTTCGAGACTGAATTTCAAGACTCACTGGGATTGCTGCGGGAGATGTGAAGAACTTCTAACTCTACCTTAAGCACCGCACATCAGTTGTCAATATCCTGGCTTCGAGTTACAACTGAGCAGAGCTGAACTGAACTGAGGATAGCTAAAAACACTCCTTTTAAGAAATCATGTCAAGGTTTTGTCCAGTTTTGTGCGAGCCAGCATAGACGTAATATGGGTGCCGTGGCTCACTGGTTAGGAGCATGCTGAACAATAGCTGGTAACTTAAATGTGAACAACTGGAACTGAGGCAGTTTTAGAGTATTACAAAGAATTGATGTTGCCAAGATCAGTCCACGGACAAAATTATGAAATTCCATGACAACCATGACAACAAACTTTATTCCTACCTCAATCGGAAGTCACATTACTTGGGGAGACCACTGTGAAGACTTTATTGGCTATCAACAGTAAATGCCTTAATATCTCAGCTGGGTCTAGATGCATTTAATGGGAAAATAGGGCAACGTTTGAACCTATTGGCGATGGACTTTAATAATTCCTGCTCAATGCTATCATAAAGACTTGTGTAAAACTACAGTCTAGAGTTACTGTACCAATATGACCATCTGACTGACCCTTGGTTTTCGTCATATCATTCACTGCTCGATACTATGGAACAAGATATAGAACATACCTAGATACGTTATACGTATGCAAGCTCGGTCATCTGTAGAAGCCATTTATAGTTCAAAGCCCTGAATCACTAAAAAAAGATGCAAAGATTAAAGGCAAAGATTTTTGTACCGAAGTGCAGGCATGTCTTCATAGGAGCAGGGTCCCGCAAGGGTCAGTTCGCCCTAGTCACTGTATATGCCAACGACGAAGCAGTTGCAGTGGTGACAAGATATTTTAATAAGTACACAAGCGTTCATGTTAGTTTGGAACTGCCTGAACTTAAAGCAAGATCGGTCTTAGCCGACGTCTATGACACGGGCTCACAAAGGTACAAGTACTTAAGCGTTATCTTCGATGCAACGCTAGAAGTTTTAGCGAGAATTATGCTAATATTGGTGGTTTAAGACAAATAGATTCAACCGACATATTCAGCCATAAGGGGACTCTATTTTAGCATAATAGGTTCGTCGGCCAAGTCGTGCAGTCTATAGTTTTTGGCGCAATGCGTTACAGCTTCAATTTCAATTTTTAATCAAAAGGACCTATGGATCGTGTGGTTTCTAATAAGCAGGTACACAGGTGTTTGTAGAGATTTAAGGGTCCTCTTGTCATGAGAGACATTTAAGTGAAGCCCGTGAACTCGCATGATGTGTCCAACGAGTGAACCCCCTTCAAAAACGGTGATAGTACCTAGTGTCTGGAGTAAGTGATTGAACAGATACTCTTCGACATATTGCATTCTTTGACGAAGAATGAGGAAAATTTGCTGAGGAATTCATTTTGTTAAAATTAATCAAAGTCTGCGTTAAAATAAAACGAGAACTTGGACTTTTTGTGAGGAACAGAAGGACATTGCTAATTTTGAAAACTGGACAAGAGTCAGCAAAGGCTAAAATGTGTCTGAAATATTTCCTACCATCAGCGTGGTCAGCGTGTCATGAATTTAGAAATGAAAATGAGAAAACGAGCCAAGATGGATTGGAAACCGCCTGAAAGTCAAAACTAAAACGAAGTGTGAACCCATATCCAAGACGATTCTATACAGCTGTACACCGACATCGATTGGGCTAAGACAGGTAGAACGAATATGTAGAATGTTTACCGGAGTTTCGAAGCCATAGAGTCATTAAGTAGTGCATTTAACTTATGGAAAACTTATGGCAGTGAACTACGTGAAAAGACTTATTGGTTCAAGACCAGGTCCGTTCTGAACTGTAGTCTTACCTTTTGACCACCATATTCATCACTTTTCAATTGAATCCTCATGATCACTAAAATTAACACCATAAATACCAAAAATCAACTCATGATGTCTGCCAGTATAGGGTTCCTTCTGCATACGCAGTGGTGTAGATGCGGATGTTTAGATTATCTTCTGAATCGGAAAAAATAATACCATTTGTGAGATAGTCATACCTCGAAATCCCTATCTACTAGCTACTCGAAGTAACGACAACAACGAAGTCGACTTTAAGGGCTCATATGGTAGCAATCATTGCCTGTAGCTTCCCAAAATATATGAATCTCTTGAAGCATATGTTTGAAAAATAGACACGGACACCATGCTTTAGTCAAATTCTTGTGATATCCAGACAATGTTGACCCTTTCGCACATCGTAAGGCGTTGGACTTTAAATTAACGAAGACAAAGCCAAACAGATAAAGTTGATGACACTATTAGCATCTATCTTAAACTAGAACACCCTGTTGCGGGCATCTCAACAACGTGCCTAACTAAAACGTAGAAAATAAAAATTAGGGCAAAAGGATGCCCTCCACGAAGAGATATATCACCCTTAATGCGGAGCCTTGCGCTTGTACCGCATCAATCGTCAAGCATATGCCTGTATACTGACACCAAAGACGTTAAGTCCCTGAGCTCAAAACTGCACAGTAAACTCATCTGGAAAAAAAACACAAAGAAGAGATAGCCAGGGAAGCCATTCGGGCTCTAAAGACAGAGTGATCATCCATGTGGCCACTACGGGAGATATGCTCAATATGGAAAGACATGCAAAGACTAGCATACACCTGCAATGACAACTTGCCCGACTGCAGCCATGGTGAGACCTATTATTCTTTGCACCTTGTAAAACGAATCTAAAAATTAGGAAATAGGAAGAAAAAAACGTGCATTAGGTACATCAAATCACTTCGATGGCCAACTAACTCAAGAAACGATCACTCTTGGCTATTTCAAGAGACGATTCAACTTTCAAAAGAACTCTGTTCAGCAAAAGATATGAATCTACAAGCTTGGCAATCACACAATTAAGTGATACACAAATGCGTCGAGTCATGAATTGATGGAGGAACTGGAACAGAACCAAATACTCTAACATTTATGACAGAGAGATGCGTCCAAATCAATCTTAGCAGAAGCTACGCATAGCCACACTTGATTTAATTCGAAGTTGAAACTTCTGTAGGAGTACCTTCAAGAACGTAAAGAGCTACATATGTAGAAGAAACAAGGTGACCTCTTGTTTAATACTTGCCACTACTTCTTGTGGGTGCCTCTGTGGCAAGAAAAGACCCATAAGTAACCTTCATACATGTGTATGTCCTGAACGGTGGAATAGAGTAACACACTCTTGAAGAAGTATTCAAGAAACTCGAAAGGAAAAACTGAAATAATACTCAGAGCATGAGGCTAACCAAGAACACGATCTAATCTAAAAAACAAAATGAATTCCAGTTGTCAGGGTCAAGCCAACCAAAAAGGACCATCATTCGCTTCAAAGATCAAACATAAACATTAGTTTCAACCAACTAACAACAAAGTATTCTAGATCAGCGATTGTGGAAGGCCTCAAGCCGGGAGCCAGTTAAGTTAGTAAGTAACTTTAGTGAAAATAGGAACTAAATATCAAGTGGTACCATCCATAGATACGTTGAGACTTAGTAGCGATTCACTGGTAGTGGTACAGAAAAAATCAACAGTCCCTACCCAACACAAGTCAGAGTCAGACAATTTTTTTTTAAATGAGGATCGAACCTCACAGTTAGTCCCCTGCAGGATACTTTGTCTTTAGAAACTGAGTATCTCTAAGAAGTTCCAGTGTCTCCTCGCTCATTATCGTCCAGTTAGCACCTGGTTCCTTGACTTAGCCAGACATAGATGGAGTTTTGGCCAAAAATTTGAACATCCTACAGGATTAGATAGCTTTCTGTTACATAACGTTGCATGACTACATTTTGGTGTATAGAGAAATATGCCAATGAAAACCCGCTGCATACAGATACTATTTGTGTGCACGAAATTTTGAACTCTTTTTGTTTGAACGAATCTTTGAATAAAATAAAGCCTTGGAATAATTTTAAATTTTGGAATTTACACTCTCAGTCCGAGTAAATAAACAAAAAAAAATTGGCATTTCAACAGAAAATTCCCAACCTAATTTATATACCCGGTCTGTTGGCGGCATTCAAGTTTTCTTTCTTAAACACGAATCATCCTCCTACACATCCCTCATAGATACATAAACCCACTACCTACACGACTTTTTTTTTCGCTACAAAAACACAAGAATACAACAAAAAAAACAACCGCCATTACAAAAAGATATAAAAAATATATATATATCCACAACCCGAAACGAGAAGTATCTACATCTTGTTAGACTAGGTGGGTGGGTTGGTTAGGTAGGGTAGGATTGACCAAACCAAACAGAAATAAGAATTTATATATAAAAGTTGTTGGTCACTCCATAAATTAGCTGCCAACTCTTAGTATTTAGTGCCAAATAAAAAAAATAAAATGACACTCCTGCCCGAAACGAAACGAAAACAAAAAGAAAGTCACCATCACTAGTATTTAATTTTCTCAGAAGAACCACCAGCAGCAGCAGTGGACTGTAGGTAGTATAGCAGACAAAGAAGGCAGCGCATACTTATACTTACTTACTATTTATATACAAAAGATACTTGTAATATGGAGAAAAGATACTCATGCGCAGAGCAACACAAGCAATACCATTAGCAGTGTGGCATTGTTTTTATTGGAAATTTATCGAGTATCTCGTCCTACTGTATATGGAATCCATAACACAAAGTGCCATACAATCCAGCAAATTAATGTCATTTATTCGTCGAGTTAATGAGCAAGAAATTGTTGTTCGGTTAAAGCTAAATTACACTTGAAGTGTATGGGGACTACCCTGCCCTACCCTGGCCAGCGATACATAGATACTTTATTATGTACAGGAAGACACACTGTTGTATACACAGAACGGGTTGCTAGGCGATTGACTATATATGTATGTATCTATAGGTACCAATCGTTTCCAAAAACGGACACAAAAACAAAAACGCAAGAAGGATGAAAAAAATTATCTCCAAGATACTTTATTTAGTTATCTCCATGTTAACACACTCTCGGACGGTACTAAAATCACTTTTAGATGCAGACAACTTCCTACGCCTAGTTTTTTTCCCTCCACCACTCCACTGGGTATGGAGTATCTTTCTCCCTCTCGTGTAACTTGTGGTAGGTTCCATTTTGGGGACACAACACCACCACTCTGAGTTTGGGTTAATCTCTGTTTCATTGGTCGAACGAACAATGAACTGCGAACCGGTTCCGTCGACCAATCCCATCGCATAGAGTCGTGTGAATGTATCTGCATCTGCGATGGAGGCGTTTCCCAGTGCGCAGTACTGCCACAACGAATCACACACATCGAATCATCCCTGCATCTGGTAGACTACCTACTGGCAGCAGCAGCACAGCCAGTATTTCTGGCTTTGGCTGATATGGTTTTTGCGCTTCCAGTTAACGTTGAACCCTCGAACGGGTTGGTGTTGGATGCATAGATACTTTTGTATCTGTTTTTTGTTGCGCTTTTCTGTTCCGTTGTACAGTATCCGATATAGATATCGGTGGTGGCGTGTGTCGTATTTGTCACGAATTCTGTGTCTGTGTTCTGGATAATTGGCGCTGGCGGATTGCATTGATGATGACCATCATGGTGATTTGCATTTAATTTTGTGGAACGGAACGGATAATAAATTTAATTTTGTGTTATTGATACAGCCCACCGCGGAAGGGGGTGTACTCGTATCTACCTACATACCTACATAGTGTTGCAAGTGGTGGCATGTGATTTATGCGGACGTGAGTGAAAGTGAAGTGCACTGTCCACGGTTTTTTTTTTTAAATTCCATTCAATGTGGCTAAGGAAAAATTTAGTTAAATGAATCGATACGGATAGAGAGCCAGAGATTGTGAGAGATAGAAACTTGTAAAGGATTATTTTGATTATGGAAAGTAACACATTCGGCGGGAGTCATTTGCCATCGCAAGCTTTGGTCGTACTATCGGAGGCTGCATCGGGATTGCATGAGGCACTGAGGAACCAACGTCCATTTCCAACGAGAGTAAGGAATTTCTTATTGAAAATCATTTTATTGCCTACTGATAGTAGAAAGTAGGATGAAAATCCAATTTGACGTTTCCTTTGAGTTGAGTTACGTGTCGCGGCCCAAATCAATTTAAAATCACGAAATAATTACCTCTAGCTTCACTTAGCACCTCGACAGCTTTAAACGCTGTCATTCTTAGGGTTTTCTTACAGTTCAGCCGTAGCGGTGGTAGCATTCAGCTGTATCACTTCCGGCGGGAGTTCATTACAAGTGTCAAGTTGTCGCGGCAAATATATATTAAGTCACAACTTCCTGATGACAGGCATAGGTTTAGAATTTAAAACTGATTCCACTTATTAGCTACGGCAATCTACTTGGATGGAGTTCCAAGGTTTATCCCCCGAACTTATCATAAATGTGACGTTCAGCGAAGGGGTCCTGTCAGTCAACAGTAATAGTTTGTAAGACTTTCACGATTCTAATGTGTTCATCGACAGTCATGTGACAGTCTACCGAAAGAACAGGAAATTTCTGTCCCTGTCTGTCACTGTCTGTAGAAAGCCTCTAGAGCATCCGACGGACAGCACTGACAATAATATGTAGCGCCGATCCATGACTATGAAGCAAATGGTTTACGACCTTGCTATATTCCTATATATCGGTTTGTGTTCTAGGTAAACTCAGTATTTCGTGAAGTTTGTAGGCCTTTGTACGATGCTCATACATAGTTGATAAACTATTCTCATGAACTCGTTTTTAGCAACGTCAAACTGCACTACTGTCACCATACGTCATTGCTGTCACTGCAACAAATATCAAAATTTACCGCGACGTTTACATGTTCAACGGATACTTTGGAAAGTCTTGTGAAACTAGCCTATGAAGCTTTAAAACAAAGCTTTCAGTGTTTTTCTTAGGTCTAAGCAGGCATTTTTTTCTTCTAGTTTTTATGTTCAAACTCCTAATACTACACCAAGAATCCTTGAGCCAAAAAAAAACTTCAAAAAATAACAACAAAAGTTTAGAAATGCAATATACACTCGTCTTTGAAAAACAAATCCAAGAGCTTTCTAACTAGGTGTTGCTATCTTACGGTCCAATTGAAGAAGGAAGCCAAAAGCCCATCTTGTAGAAGTACCTATTCTCCAAATCTGTTTTGAAGATAAGATCTTGGGACGTGCCTTTCCAGTGAAAACATTTTGACAGGTTTGTCATCTAAATCTTTGATCTGTGTTGTTTGAAATGTCAAATTCAATCCAGACCCCAATTTGGAGGGCAACTACAAAACATCTTTTGACTCACAGTATAAGATTTAGTCGACTTCATAGACCCCTCGAACATACTAACCAAAAAAGGGGAATACCTTGGTCTCAAGAACCAAGCAAAACCTCATACGAAAACGTATGGCACATGACATTTGAAAAAGTAGTGCTTTTAATGCGTTTTCTCAGCGGGCCTGGAGATTGTTTTTTAAGTCAGCGCTAGTCATCAAGTTGACATCTGGGCTGTCAAGATTCAGAATCATAGTCTGTTGTTAAAATCTGCATTGGCAGTCAGGCAAAAGTCTGATTTCTTTCTGGAAACTTGGTGACATAAGTATTTTGTTGAATAATTGAACATAAATATCGGAAAAAACTGACATTTTAAAAATCGCTGCTACAAAACATACCCTGCGCGTTCCGTATTCTAGCCTTACTTTTTTACGTTAGGCCTAGCATCATATGCATCAAACTGACTGTAAAAGTAGATGACATTTCACATGTCATAACTTCCAGTTTTGACTTTCGATAAAGTGCGGACTGCTTTTTTCAAAGCAGTTTAGTGGTAAAGACGAGTATATTTGTTTAAAAAGAAAACTGTAAAGAAGGCTTAAGTGCGAAAAATTGACTCTTTGTTGTACAAGCTTCCTTAATATTTTTTTCTTAACATTTTGGATCCACTTAAACCCTTAGACATGTGATTACCTACAAATCCAGTCCGGAAACCTTACTTTTCTGTCAAATATGGATCTCTTAGTCAGTGAGAAACGTTTGACTACCTAGTCAAGGTTAGAATGCGGAACGCGCTTATTGAAAAGAAAGTTTTGTACATGACAGACAGTGCTGCCATTGAGAAACATTCAGGGGGAAGTATTTATTAATACGTTCGCGTACTTTCTCCACTACAATTTGTAGATCGTGCAATTTCAAGGAGTGGGGGCAGTATTCTCTCAAATTACGGTTAAGTAAACGAACATGACAACTACGAAATTTGCCCACTTTTCTAATGTCAA
Source organism: Xylota segnis (assembly GCA_963583995.1). Classification (NCBI taxonomy): domain Eukaryota; kingdom Metazoa; phylum Arthropoda; class Insecta; order Diptera; family Syrphidae; genus Xylota; species Xylota segnis. The sequence goes on along the minus strand of OY757238.1, from coordinate 9,618,874 downwards.
CTGCAAATACACAAACAACAAACGAACGCACAGCGATTTGACAGATTGGGCAGATTTCATAGATTTGTGCAAAGAAATTCCTTGTACAAAAATGTCTACTCTCCAAATTGCACTCTCTTTTACGAAAATAAGCGAAATTTTTGCGTATTTGGACAGGATTTCGTGAATTTTAGTAGAAATTCTCTGTTTTTTTTACTGTTTTTTGACTGTTTTGACAGAATACGCAGACACATTGGGTCAAAACAAACATAGAGCCACCGATCAAGAAGTCTTCACTTGGAAATAGGACTTACACCCAAAAATCACAACTTTAATGTACACAAAGTTTGCGGCATGGTTACAAGCCTCTCAATGGTAACCAAGAGCAGCATTCTGCATTTGTTCTTTCAAAAAATTGCTTATCCAATAGACAACCTTCCCTCAAACGGGCTCTAAGAAAATATTCTCTGAAGCATTTCAACCAGCTCTTAAAAGATATGGAAACCAATTAGGTCTTTCAAATGGAAATCCTTATACCTGCCATGTGCTTTTTAGCCCAAGGGTATCTTAAACACATTTCTATAACAATTTCGTTTTCACAAAACTCCACACTGCATTACTATTGCTAAAAAGAAGCAGTGGACACACAAATATTGTACTCAACAATTGTTGACCAAAAGGAGTTAATTAAGAGTCGCAGAGCCCATCTAGAGCCTAAGCTAGACAAAGTTCACTTGTTGTCTGAGTCCCACTAAAACAACGAATAGAGTAATAGACACACTTAAATCTGAGGCTAAGTTACTACAGCTTAATACAAGCTTTCTAACTAGAAGGAAGGAAAAGTAGATGGTACCAGGAACGTGATGCCTGTTGATGCAAGATCATTCTCAACTATATTCCCTATGGAATCCTATTTATTTTCTTATGACTAGACGCATATAGTACTGGCAGTCTACAGAAATCATATATTTCCAAAGTGCGTTCCCACGACAACAGAAGCAAAAAAGGATGAGAACTCTTTTTTGGTGTACATATGTAGACTACCGAGTTGCACAATGAACGATCCCACTGTGACCAACTTCACTGTACTCGTACATAACTGATTTTCTGAAACGAAATTGGATTGAAGTATCTAGTTCCTGGCACACTATATTCGCGCCGGAGATCTCCTATTAATAAGAACACTGTTTACATCATCGTTTATCCAGTTTGAAGGAGGACTTTAAAACCCCTTCCAACTCAGTGAAAACAAAACAAACACCAAAGACTCTAAGGGATCATCTGGACTTGATCACTTCTAATCATCCAAGGCACTCATAAGCATTTGAGTGTCCTTAAACATTTCAAAGATAGCTTGACAGAAATGCCCTTAGATAGGGACCCAAAACTTGTCTGAGATTCTATTGGAATAACTCATTTGCCAAGGCAGAATCCACTGCCTTGAGACTCGAATTCATTCCACATCCATATCATTCACCAAAGCATGCAATTTCTTTCCCTTCCCAAGATTCTAGGTATTTTTTTTCCAGAACCAGGATGTGGCTATAGAGGAAGTGTGCATATCAAGTCATGTACCTGCCGTCTACTACTACTGCAGTTCCGTAAAAGCCAATAAAGATACTTTCAACAGGGCCTCCTTAAACTATCCAATTACAAGCTCAGAATATTCCAAGATTTGTTTTTTGTTTAAAGTGACATTCATCAGTGGTTCTTCACTTAGTGCCTCATCATGGTTTCTCAAGACAATTCCCAAATAAAGCAGAACTTAACAAAAGTAGTTTCCCGACTTCCTCCCATTCGTGTTTCGTTGACCATAATGGTCTCAGAAACATTAGAACTCTTTCTTCAACAATCTCAACATGAAGGTCAGGGGTCTTTGGAAAATGTCACTACACTGCGACTATGCGTTACTGCGTAGACCATTTTCATCCTCCTTTTCGCAAAATATAACCTAATGCAGATCACTGCCAGTTTTTCGTTGAAGCCTTCTGGTGTCTTATGATCCTATCAAGACCTGCTTCTAGTACTAACAGTGATAAGCTACAAAACCTTTAAGAACACGATTCAAGAACTCATTTTTTATAGCACCATGTGAGCTTGGCTTAAGCTACTTCATAACTACATAACCTTTCAACCTCACTAGCCACTTGAGCTCCTAAAACGCGACTTTAAATTTTGTTTGCAGATCATTTGGGCATTATTTGCCATACATTCGATGTGTATCCTCATTTGAAAGAATCTAGAACATTAGGAAGACACTTTTGAAGGCCTTTTGGAATGTTGGAATTTTTATTAAAGTATCGAAAGTATAACATGAAGTAATTGAAATAATTTGCATATTTATGGGCGCCGTGGTTCTCTGATTCGGACTATTCAGCGAGGAATTCAGCGAGTACGTCGCATTCCTCCCATTCGTGGAATGAACATGTACAGGAAGAGAGGTTTTGAAAGGTTTGGACTTGGGTTCTATATAGACTTTCCAAAGAGCTAACTAAATTCCTTGAAATATAGTAGTGGGGAAGAAAAGTACCCGTTGTAGATACGTGCTACTTTTTCAAGTCTGACTAGGAAAAGCCTACCTTAAGACTCTTCACCGGAGCTTCAATGCATGACCAGAATCCCATTTTGGAATGAAATCATTTGAAAAGAAAACTGGATAGCATGGGTAGAGAACCAGTCTTAAACGAAATCCAGAACTGATTAGAATCTGTGAAGTGATACACCACCAAACTAGGCCCATCTACCGCCCCCAGCCAACGCGATTTATTGGTGTGAGTTGTTGCCAACTACTAACTCTCCTAATATTTCACTTAGCCCCATCATAACTCCCATTTAATTCGGCCCCCGATACGAAGGAGAAAATTATTTTCCGACGGCTCGCTGAAAATTACGATGCGAAAATATTTCACCGCAGGCTAAGGTATAACAGTTGAGATTAGTTTTTTGCTCTCGTCCTGGGGCGGCGAGTCCCTGCACTCGTACATGTAAGCAGGAATAATAAATCTGAGTGCTTAGTCCTTTTTTTTCTCCTCCTCCTCCTGTCGGCAGGGTTACTCGTATTCGTATGTAACCCTCCGCCCGGAGAACGGACCGCAAATAATATTTTTACCTTGACAAAGCGAATTACAAGTGGCTTTCCCGGTCTTGGGCTTGCCGCCGCCGCCGCCACTACCACTACCACTACCACTGTGCCACCGCGCAGCCATTTAATAACTTAACTGTTGTTGCGAACTTGCAATGAATTATTATATTTAATTTCCTTGGTACTTTCGTTGCGGCTATTAATATGAGCTTCAGGCGGGTGGTTCTTGTTGCCACATAGTATACGAGTGTGATGCCTGCCATGGCATATGCAGTGGCAGGACTAAAAGGGATGTCGTGGAATCTCCACATATTAAATTAAAACGTTATGTATGTGATGTGTGGGAGGTGATATATGGGAGGCTTTGCCGCAAGGATGCTAACTCTACACGACCTTGTCATGGCTTGGTACAGTTTTTTTTTTTTTTTTTGTAAAAATTGCACTTTCCAATCGATAACTCATTTTCTGTAGCCACGTGACGCCTCAGTCTAGAAATTACTTGTCATGCAGAAAATGTCCATAAAATCGTGTTACTGCAGCGACACAAATAAGGAGGTGCGAAGAAGAAAAGGAGAAAAAGGACACCCAAACACAGCCAGGGATACGGATTTGACCCGCAGCCATGTAACCGCATTTCGGGTTCTCGCTCTTCGCTTAAGCGAATGGGCGGTAATCGTTTCGTAATACAGTTACAGTTACAACCGCACCCCCTTTCGAAGGATTTTTCATTTTTATTCTCCTTTAAGGATCCCCTGCCTCTTCCTAACCAAATGTACAATATGCTGCATCGGAAGAGGAGAAAGTCTCCGTACTCCATGCTCCGAGCTCCGTGGGCCTTTTGATGATGTGAAACGGAGCATGAAAGGAGTTTCCATAATCCTGGAAAATCTAATTTAGTTTGTCCCGGATGCGGCATGCAATATACGAAGAAGAGAAGCTGTTCCAGTGAAGGCGACACGGAGATTGTGTTGATGATGAGATTGTAAACGAAACCGACTTTTTGCGGTTTTTTTTTCTCTATTTAATCGGTTTTTTAGGCGAGATTCATTTTTTTTCGAATATGGCATCCGGTTCTCCGACGGCAGGATGTTGTCTTAGAGTCCTGCGGGTATTTTCGAGTGAAAATGGAATGGAAATGTTCAGAATGGCGGAAGATTATTGAAGGGAAGTGAAAAATGACAGCCTTTTGGGTCAATTGTGACGATTATCGATCCTCAGAGTGATGGAGAGTGAGAGACACCTTTCGAGTGGTCTAATACAAACCACCAATAGCTTCAAATGTCTTTCTATCTAAACTAGCAGAGAGTACTAAATATGTTGCAAAAGGATATATGACAACATGTTCTCATCTCTGTCTCAGGGATAGGATTGCGGCTGATGCACTGGCACCAGGGCTAGGGCTAATGTACACACTTCTTATTGACTCTTTTCCTATCTTAAGGTTAAGACCCACAACGATATCAGTATCAGAAACTAATTTGTAGCCAAATACCGTCGGAACGTTGTACTACTTTGCAAACATTTCTAAGCCAATTGCAGAGACTATCAGTTCGGTACTGGTATGCGAATGGTTTCAAAACTAGTGAGGGTACGAGGGTCGAGCATGTAGGTATTCGCGAGATATAGGTAGCCTTCAGATTCTCGGATACTTGCAGTGTATTCCAGACAGAGGTAGGTACTCAAACCTGCGGACCTACTTGAGATGAAATCAATATCAAACAAGAATGTAGCTGTCTGCATTGATAGTCAGTCTAGGTTAAGTTTTACATTACCAAATCTGAGCAAGTTAGGAATTGGCGCACAATGCTAGGAACACAGAACCGTGCCACTTTATGCTGTCTCCCTGGACCGACGTATTTATTAGACAAAGAGAGATAAGTTTCAAGGCATAGTACCACCAATGAACGTGACTAAGACCTACGAGGGTTAACTTTGGGAAGGGATAGAATTTCAAAGGCTTTGCGGCTTGAGCTAGATCGGCAAAAATCTGGGGAATGAATAAAACTTAGAAGATCCAATGTAGAGGTAGAGACACTCTCAAACTATTGTTTTCTAAGGAAGCACGCTATGAGGCTGGGATTATCGAACGCAGATACTTGTATGTATCTACTTTGTGAGTGTCAGGTCTCAGGGTAGACCAAAGTACCTTGAAAGATACTTCTTAGTTTATTTAGATGAGGTTAGTTCCTTGAACCTTATTGATCTCATATTCAGATTCTGTAGGGAAGTGAAGTGTTTGGACGCGTTGGACACCTAATCTTCGTCGTGAAGGTTCATAAGGAATTCGCCCACTGTAGCCTCTAGTGTCACATGATGAATTCATAACCTAGCTAACCAGTACGAACTAACACCAGTAAGCTACACATATTCTACTGTGTTTGAGATTCATCTCAGTTTTGATGACCTAAGGAATAGAAGGTGTTATTATTATACACAAGATTCAAGGAAGGTCAGGGTGTATTTAAATTTTTAAATTTTTTTAGACTTCATAGCTATGGTTGTTATGATTCAGAGCCTATCGACATATTTTATATTTTTTTAGTTTTTGATTCCTTTAAGGACTTTTAAGGACCCAAGCGACAAGAGAAGCCAAACTTTGTGTTTGTGTAGCAAAAACTACAAATAATGCAAAACCTCTTACCAATTCTGTCCTCAACTTGAGTTCAAATCAAATGCCAGTCAGTGCAGCCATTGGACTCATAATATACGAAGTTTCGAAGGACCAGTACAAAATCGAAAGGTGTGGTGCAGGTGGTACAGTGTATTCTGTAATCGAATGTAGTGCAAGACTTCCATTTCATAGTACAAATGACAACTTTGGTAAAAATACTAAAGTGAACTCGCCTAACACTTTACATTTATCAAACTGATGCAATTATAGAAATCAGTCATAGGTTAGAAAAGAGGATATACTTCAAAAGGCTCTAGTTATACGTATCTCTACAAGAAATTGCTTATAGGCATCCTTTTAAATGCCTCCTGCAAAAAGTGTATAGATGAGAAGGAGGATGAGAAGATTCTACATCCTCATGGTACCTATCCAGCTCTCACTTTGAAAAAGTCCATTTCTACATAGATGACTGGCTTTGCAATAATTTACATGAACTCACAGATACGCGTACAAACGTCAGGAGTATTCATCAGTTCATTGGGGTATCCTGCTGATTCTACGGTAGAAGCAGGGATTTCCAACATCCTACAGCAGCACAAACTAAGTACATATCTGCGCGGAAAGAATAGACAGATAGTAAAACAAAACGAGACTAAACCTAGGTGGAAGGCCGAATTTTCGTTCCTACGTTTTCAAAAAAACAGTCAACGAATCAACAGATTTTGAATGATGGAAGACGAGAAGTTTTAAAGGGAATGAGATATGTATTATAAAAATATTTCTTGTAATTCAATTTGAAATTCTAAGCTACGCACTACAAAATATTTACACATTCGTACCTCACCGATTATTCGTTACTGTCTGATGTTGATCCGAAGCTTGACATACTGCGATGTTACCTGTAAGAAGAGAAATAATAAAAATTATTCAATTTGTTTCAAAATGGAAGTACAATAGCAAATTATTACGAAATAAAATGTTGGTGCAATAAATAGGGCAAACAAATCGAATGACCGCGAAAATCAAGGCTCTCACCGATGCTAAGATTCACAGATATAGTTAGCATCAGCTTCCCTCTCCCTATTCAGGGTCACTATAAGTCCTAATCCAGTTGGAAATCATGGAACCTCCCAAGTTTAAACAAAACCACACAAAGTTTGGCTGCTCACTATCAAGACACTTATACATTCGACATTTCCATACAACATCCAGAAATATAGAGCAACTTAGCAAAGTAGTTCAATTGAAAGTCGATGGATTTGTGGATTGTGTGATTTTTAAGAACTGTCAGTGTTTTAACTCCTTGAAAGGCTCACATAGACTGGTGGAAGATTATGACCCATATCATCAGAATTTTAGGCTTCAAGAACATAACATCGAACAGAGTCAGAAGATGAAATCAATGCCGAAGAGTTTCACTGGAGTTGAGCAATTGTGTTCAGTGTTGATGGTTTGGATAAATCATCCGGATGCATCCATGAACCGCAGGAGTTTGTTCGGTTCAATGTTGTCTACATCGTCCAGCTTCGGAAGAAAAAAGATATCAAGAGCTTCTTTTCATTTTGATGTACTGATGCTATGTAGTACATATGATGATGCTAGTATTGGACGAATGGATTCGGTCCTTAGTAACATATGGCGACGTGCGAACCCAGTCTACTATTAAAGTTCAGTTTTTATACTCAACGTCTACTGTAGTACACAGTCCAGCAAGAACTTGGAACTTGGTGAAGAAAGAGTTGCCTCTAACCTTGGAAGATGAAGACTGTAATGTAACTCCTGGTGAGGATGATATTGCTTTAGCTGTTTCATGTAAACACATAAATGTGCCCAGTGTCCACCTTCTTCACTGGGAAATACGAAATTTCGTAGTGTGATCCTTCACGATTGTGTGGCATCCGCTGGATCTTTGCCGACAAAGCAAATTTGGCTCGCAGACTTGACTAGAAACTTAATTTGAAATCTATTGTCTTGAACGTGGTAAGAAAACCACTAAAGCGTTAGGAAATAAATGGAGTCTACAGGCACATATTGGATTTTGGCTCTATCTATCCGCCATCAGGCCTAGCTCAGACCGACAGCGATTCTGGACATGTTGGTTCACCTCCAGCCAGGGTTTGAAAATATATAGAAAACGAGTGGTAGTCTGTGCAGATACTCGGTTGAAACTCAGTACTATGGTCTCAGGGCAGGAAACTCCTCTATTCTTAAAAATCTTGCATTCCTTCCGCACAATAGCGACTACTTCCGTTCTATAAGATCTTTGATTCACGCATACCCTTCAGACTTGATTGGAAAACTTGTGGCTACAAAATCAGGAGTAGGAGATGGCCCTAAATTATGGCCTTCCGACCTGCCTGAACATTCAATATTCATCTCGTTTGGGTTCCGAAAGACTATGATATTTAAGAGAAAAACGTCCTTTGTACGCCCCAAGCTCTTTCTGCTCACAGAAAATAATTCCTTCTTCGACAACTTAGGTGAACTGGCTAATGTCAACGTCAATAACCTCCAAAAATTTATTTTACGATCTTCCTGGTCGAAGAGTATACTTATGAGGACTTCAGTTCCATGTGATACACATTGGACTTTAGTTGGTCTAAGTGTCGTTTCTAAGCACTAGAATTGTATTTGCGAGTCGAAAGCACTAGAATGCTACAATTGTATCAGAAATATGATACATTGCGACTTGACAAATCAACAGGAACAAGACTCTCAATAACAAATAGTCTTCAACTTGACTCTGTTAGAATGGAACTCACGCTCTGACCGCAAATGGCTTAAGCCGGCACCGTTAACGTTTACAGAATTGCATTGATTTGTAAAGATAGTCCACACTTTTTAAGCCTGGATTTGCAAGAATATATGCCAAAAGCCAGGCTTATTTGGTGTAAGAAGCGCTTAAAGGGGGGAGGAAGAAAAAATCGTAATTTTAGAGGACTATGCTAGGCTTCCTTCTCTATAAAGATTTCTTAATATTGAAGCCTGGCTTATAAATCAGAGAAAATACAAACAGACACGAAAATATTTCTGTAGATATCCAATAAAGATATCAAGTATCTATGACCACTAAAATGCTTCAAAAGCCATAAAAATACCCAATCCCAGCTTAAAATAACTCGACTACCTAGTCACAACCGAACAGTAGGAGAAAACAACTTAAACTTCTCATAACAACTCCACCCAACTACAACCACTAATTACATCCACAACAATATCCTTATTAGCCATCACTGTTGCACGCTGCAGTCTCACAGTCATAACGACATCCAGTCGGCCAAGAGGAGCAAACCCGTTGCCAGCGAGAGCGCTGCCACCATTCTCACCAGCCGACGACGGAGGCCATCATCTTATTTATGAAGTTGGCTTCGGAATTTTATATGAACTTGCGCACAGTCTCCCATTGCGCGTCTGCTCCCGTTTCATGCGCCCAACCATGGGAATCGGTATCCTTCGCAGCCGCTCCGAGAAACATGAGATATCATCCTATTGTTGTCAAAAATGTTTATCATATAAAGTGGACATATTGTTTGCATTCGTCGTGAACTCTCATCTGAGTGAGGAAATTCACTCCAGAGCCGCAGCAACGACATAACCTATAAAACAGCGGAAAACAATATGTTTAGTGGTACGCTGATTTATTGCCGTTAATAAACCGCGCTCTCGGCATCCCGAATCGAGTGCAAGCGGTCTCGTTCGCTTCCAAGAAGGCCAACTCATCCCAGTGACAACAACTCCCCGACAACAACCAAGATCATGATGATGATGATGATGATAGTTGCTGGCAACAATCGAACCAAAACAAAAGTCCAGATACACATACAGACAGTATCCTTTCTGCGTGTAATATATTGATTCTCGAATCCTAAACATGGGTGGAAAGGTTGTACTCCACTCCAAGTCTCCAAGGTATACCCAACCCAGGGACAGAGAAAGAGAGAGAGCGAGAGTAAGACGAAAAAAAAATGTTTTATTCATGGATTAGCGATGTGAACTCTGGCGCGTTGGGTGCCATGCTGTGGTTAGTGGATGGCTCTTGCTGGCTACTCTGGATTGGGACTCTGGCGGTAGCGGCACGCTACTGTGTGTGCGCACAGCGCAAACTCTCGCCTCTTCGTGATCTCAAATTACGAATTTTATTGTGTTCGGAGATTATGTCCGACAATGTCCGACAGGAATGCTCTTTGCTTTATGCAAATTCCAAACAAATCGATTTGAACGTTTGTATTGAGAGGAGATCTTCTTTTTGTTCTTGCTTTGTGCTTAGAGTTCTGTTCTATTCTAACTGGAGGAAGGTTGCGCAATGTAGGGTATAAAAACGAAATAGGGTGCCGCCAGGTAGCATGGGGGGACCGATACTTGTTTTAGTTCGAAATAATTCGGGAAATCGATTTTATTTGGAATAGAATGGAGTAAGGATCTTAAATGCCTTTGCTATGTGTGCTCTTCAATGACTTTTGAGTGGGTTTGGAGTGTTTAAGGCGTAATTAGATGTCCGGCTTACCAAACGAATGACCTTGAAAAGTTGTTGTTATTGTGAGGAAGTACTAAAATAGGCAGGTGGGTTCCTGTTCGAGTATAGAAATATGATTACAATCAGTAAAGCCATCAAACCAGGCTTTCAAATCTGGGACTAAGGACTCGGAAATAGCCGAGATTTTAATGAAAGTACAGGGTAAAACCAAAAATGAGGAATTAGTGACAACAGATAGGCTTTAAGCGGTAAAAGAGTTAGATTCGTGGTTTTGAAGACATGCTTAATCCTGAGATATATCATCAAGCACATCGATGAACACTCAAGAGGCTTTCGTAAACCTAAATTGTCTTAGGAGAGACAAAAGCCTAAACAACTCATTACGGAGGATATGGTACTTAGCAGGGTTCATTTAAATGGTGATTTCAAGAATTTGTGAAGACTAAGGAAGGGTTTTTATAGGATGGTCTCTTTAACTCATTACAAGACAGGCTTTTCAATATTGAAATTTTCGGGACTTCTGTCACAGACGACGGAGAAGTTCTTCTTCTTCTTAGGTGGCGCTACAGTCCGGGGTGGACCTGGGCCTCAACCAACAAGCCTCTCCAGTTAGCGCGGTCTTTGGCTAACTGCCTCCAGTTACGCACTCCAAGTTGGTTGAGGTTCTCTTCCACTTGTGCACGCCACCTAAGGCGAGGTCTTCCTCTACTGCGTTGTCCCTCCGGGATGGATTCGAAGACTCTTCGGGCCGGAGCGTTGATGTCCATCCGCTCTACATGTCCTAGCCATCTTAGACGGCTAATGCATACTTTTCTGACTAGGTCGATGTCGCTGTACAGCTCGTAGAGTTCGCTGTTAAATCTCCTTCTCCATAGCCCGTCAACGCAAACGGGACCGAAAATCATCCGAAGGATTTTGCGTTCGAAACGACCAAGGATATCTTCATCCATCTTGGTTAACGTCCATGCTTCTGCGCCATAGAGCAGGACTGGGATGATGAGGGTCTTATAAAGAGTTTCCTTGGTGCTTCTTGACAAGGCCTTACTACTCAATTGCCTTCTTAGGCCAAAGAAACAGCGATTGGCAAGAGTGATCCTTCGTTTGATCTCTGAGCTGACATTGTTGTCAGAGTTTATAGCGGAGCCGAGGTATACAAAGTCCTTAACTACCTCAAAGTTATAACTGTCTATTGTGACGTTCTGTCCAATTCGTCGGTGTTGTGTGTCCCTTCTAGTTGACAGCATATACTTGGTTTTGCCCTCATTTACAGCTAAACCCATTTTTGCCGCTTCCGTTTCAATACCAGCGAACGCACCAGTGACAGCCCGCTGGGTTCTGCCAATTATGTCAATATCGTCGGCGTACGCTAGTAGTTGCACGGACTTTTGAAAGATTGTGCCTCCGGTGTTGGCTTGTGAGTTTCGCACAATTCTTTCAAGTATGATATTAAAGAAGTTACATGACAGCGCGTCACCTTGTCTAAATCCCTTTTTGACATCAAAGGTCTCGGTGAGATTGTTACCGACCTTGACGGAGCAGCGAGCATTCTCCATCGTCATCCTGCACAAGCGAACGAGTTTGGCAGGGATGCCAAAGCTAGACATGGCTCTGTATAGCTCGTCTCTATAAATGCTGTCATATGCGGCCTTGAAATCGATAAAAAGATGGTGAGTATCGATTTGGACTTCTTGGGTTTTCTCCAGGATCTGCCGTAGTGTGAATATTTGATCGGTTGTGGACTTTCCGGGTCTAAAACCGCACTGATAGGGGCCAATCAGTTCGTTGACAAGTGGTTTCAGACGTTCACACAAAACGGCCGACAGGATCTTGTATGCGATGTTAAGGAGACTAATGCCTCTATAGTTGGCGCAATTGAGGGGGTCTCCTTTTTTGTGGATCGGGCAAACGATGCTGAGGTTCCATTCATTAGGCATACTTTCCTCCAACCAGATCTTAGAAATGAGTTGGTGTATGCTCTCTACCAAGTCATTTCCCGCTGCCTTAAATAGCTCGGCCGGTAGGCCGTCCGGTCCAGCAGCCTTGTTGGACTTGAGTTTGGATATTGCTATCCTCACTTCACTCTGGTCGGGTGGACGGGAGTCTTGACTTTCATCGTGCAAGTTGATTGGTTCGTTCTGCCTGACGGCGGAATTTGGGTCGTCGTCGCCGTTTAACAGTCTGCAGAAGTGGTTTTTCCATGTCCTCAACACCGACTGCGACTCAACTACGAGGTTTCCTTGTTCATCTCTACAGGCCTCTGTTCGGGTTTTATTGCTTTGACACGTTCTTTTTACCTTCTGGTAAAACTTCCGAACATTGTTCCTGGAGTAGCACCTCTCAATGTCTTCGATCGCGCGCTTCTCATGCTCTCTCTTTTTCCTTCGGAGAAGCCGATGTTCTTCCCTCCTCTTTTGCTCGTAGAGCTCACGAGCCGCTCTCGTCCTTCTGTGCAGCGCCGCTTTGTAGGCGAGTTGTTTTGCTGCATGTGCTTGCCGGCACTCTTCATCAAACCAGGGGTTTCGTGGGGGTGGTCGGGTGAAACCCAGCACATCAGTTGCGGCGTTTCTGATGGCTTCTTGGCACCGATGCCACTGGTCTTCAGTACTTGATGTTGGCTGCATAGGACTTCTCGAGAGGTTGAGGGATACGCGATCGGCAAAGGCTCTGGCGGTCTGTTGCGATTGCAGCCGTTCAACGTTAAATTTCCTCACAGTATTTTCCCGATGTTGTGGCGTTTGGGATATCCGTAGACGTACCTTAGCTACAACTAGATAGTGGTCCGAGTCTACGTTGGCCGCCCGGAATGTGCGGACGTCCAGAATACTGGAGGAGTGCCTTACGTCAATCGCAACATGATCAATTTGGTTGACGGTTTGATGATCTGGCGACCGCCATGTTCCCTTGTGAATGTCGAGGTGAGGAAACCGCGTGCTAGCTATAGTAACATTACGCCCCGCAGCAAAGTCAATTAGCCTAAGTCCGTTTTCAGACGTGGTGTCGTGTAGGCTGTGCTTTCCGATGGTGCTACCAAAGACGTCCTCCTTTCCTATTTTGGCGTTAAAATCACCTAGGACGATTTTAACGTCATACTTAGGACACTGCTCATATGTTTTGTCTAGGAGCTCGTAGAAACAATCTTTGGTAACATCATCTTTTTCCTCTGTGGGGGCGTGAGCGCATATCAGGCTGATGTTAGCGAATTTTGCCTTGATGCGGATTGTTATAAGGCGTTCACTAACGTGTCTAAAGCTCAAGACTTCATGCCGAAGTCTGCCGCTTACAACGAATCCGCACCCAAATAGACGCTGCTTCTGTTCTCTATAGCAGTCACCGTAGTAGATGTCGCAGTTTTTCATCCTTCTTTTGCCCGGCCCATCCCATCGCACTTCCTGGATGGCGGTTATATCTGCTTTGTAGCAGTCGAGGGCCTCCGCTAATTGTTCGGCTGCACGTGGCCTATTCATGGTGCGAACATTCCACGTGCAGACTCGAAAATCGTTGTCCTTTTTCCGTTTTGCAGGGTCGTCAACAGTAAATCCGTCCTTTTCCGAGGCTTGCGGTCGTTTCTGAACTGCTGAGTTTTTTTATGTGGTAGGGAAGTTACCCCGACGCACAACCCCCAACCTGGAGGGCCAGTTCCATTTTTTTACCCCTAGGACGAGGGGCCGAAATTCTCCGGAGCCAGTAACCCACTTCGGGGATATGAGCGCTGCCGTTGACCCACTAGGGGTTCATCCGCCACCAACTCTTATCCAACACCCTGGCTTAGTGTTGGAGATCCCTATAGACCTGGGATTCACATTCGTTGAAGCAGCTCATATAGGGATACCACTAGTAGTTCAACCTGACTGGAACCGTAGGCGCCATCGTTGATTCCATCTGGGGGAAATTCGTCCGCTACCGCCTGGATCAAGAGGAAGTGCCTTAGTGAGAAGACACTCCTCCCCCCTCTCTCGTTTGCTGCCACCAACGACCTTCCAAAGGGGGTTGGTTACCCAATCTCCAGCCGAGGTACTAGGCACCCAGCAGCCACCAACGTGGAGGTGTAGAGTAGGAGTTGATAGTGAGAGGCTGGCGTGAGAGCGCTTGTGCTCCATATATTCCGCATCACTACCCTTTGACTACCAACGGAGAAGTTAGCATGATAAAATTTTTGGATAGAAGAAAAGTAGTATGACTCTGGGATTGGTATTTTTTTGGTATCATACAACTTTGTCGGAGAAAGTCTGAGTAAGTTTTATTTACGAAAACCAGCCTGTAGAGGGAGAGCTGAGTTTGGACCATGTTCTTGTGTAAGACAGGGTCTGGTTTGACATTTTGTGACATCCTACACTATATATAGTCAACGAGACAGTTTGCGATAAGAAAATCCATGAGAACGTATTGAGCTTGGCTTGAATAATTGATTGATTATCCAAAAAGCGACTCCTAATCGTTATCACAGAGTTGACAGGGTCATGGTTTTGCAATTACGTCCAAACATAATTATGAATCATACTATTTGATCCCTCTGATCTGGTGCAGGAGTATTAGTCGTCATCTTGTCCGATGAAACACGGCATTTGTTTGAATGATACCAAGTCGGACTCAAGACTAGAACAGTCTAAAGAAATCGATCATCGATTTCTTCATGGTTCGGAACAGTTCATTGAAAAGGAACCAAGATGTGTATCCTTGATACGTGCATGGAAGTAGGAACATGGTGACAGCTGCGAGCTGAGCTTGAGTTTCAAAGTGTGGTTCTATTAGAAAAGTTATCAGCAACAAATTGTACCAAACAGGAAAGATTATGATTAGAAATTTAGAAAATAAAGTGAGAAATGAGAATACCTTCACATCTTTTTGGGTAGAGACAGCTATTGACAGAGTTAACAGTTGGAAGCTGTCTGCTCCATGAAATGACGAGCTTCCCAAACTAGCCAATTCCTCTGTTAGAGGACAGCAGAACAGAAAGTGAATGCGATCGACAAATACATACATAGATGTAAAACTAAAGCTTAATTCCTTATATTTCTGTCAAAACTGTTTGGAGTCTAAGGGATTACTAAGATTTGGTTCCACAACTAATGAAAGTCCAGTCTATTGCAGGCATTGCCAATCGAAAGACTTCCTTTTTTTGTTGTCGGGGGCATTTCATTGAGAATCTTTAAGTAGATTTGCTTGAGATGCACAGTTATCACAGCTGGCTTTTCTCTAACTTTACTCACTTTGACGGCAAACTTGATCTTAAGATTGGACCAGACTTGACTGGTTAGGTGTTAGTATGGCACTTAGTGGCAAAAGAACTATGAACAGCTTTGCTTTGTCATAAATCCTCAACGAGAAACTCCCTGACTTTTTGTCCCATCGATGAAGATATCACTAACAGGCGCCCGATCTGAGTCTCTTCTTAGACGGGTATTTGGGCCATATTACTACCACCATCTCGGCTTCCCTTGATTTCCCTTCTTTGCGTTTACTGCTGCATCTTTTTCTATAATGCACTATGAATCGATAGTGTGCTTAAATCTTTTCCCAGAACTGCACGATTCTTCTAATTTTTTTAAGCCGTTCTCGGTATGTAGATACATGTGTCCCTGACAAAATTGTCCAAAATTGTGTCCATTATGCTTAAAATTAGCTCTTAAGTGAAACAGTGCCATATTCTGGAAACAAAGTTAAGTAGAAGATACACTTTTCAGCACTAGCCTTGAATTAACTGGCGCTCGACACAGGGCCCCTTGCAAACCGATGCAATTACAATAATTTTAAATCGAAAACCATCTTAGCCGTGTTTGGGTATACAACGTAGACAATTTGGTCATTTACAACCTAAATTTCTTTACCTTTGTCAAACGTTTGTTGCATTCCAAGTCAAGTGGTAAATGCAAACATTACTCGTAGATATTGGTAACATTCTCCACTAACTTGCCAATCTATCTTCCCTTAGAACACCCCTCTGTGTGCATCCACATGTCCCAAAGAGCAATATATTCCCCGGTGGCACAAACTCACCAACTCGCACCAACAAGGAGTGTGTATCTACATGTTTTGCTACACTTTCCACTTCCAAAGCATGACTTTGAGATTTAAATCGCGCTTGTCATCACTATACCCACACCGAGCGGCGGCGCACCGCACCACCAGAGGAGGAAGCACTTCCAGAAGCGCAAAGGACCAGCCAAACCCAAAAGCACGCTTGTAAAATGTCCTTTTTCCACTCACTCCACTCACGTACAGCCACAGATACATGGACTTTTTGATCGCCGCTCTTCCAGTTGTGCAACATCGTGTGTCGTGCACTGTACACTGTGTAGTGTGTACAGTGTACAGAAGGAGCAAAAAAAATTTGCATGAACAGATTTATAGGCTTCCGATAAAGAGATGGAGAGCGATTACACCCTTTTTGGATGGGTTCTTCCAGCGTCCCGCTGGCCACTCCGCCACTCCACCGCTCCACCATCCGCTGACATTTGAATAATTTTTCAGCATCGTTGCTGTGCGAGCAGATACCAACTTTGTGGCCCGTCTTCTGGGCCACAAAAGGATTTACATATGTTAAAAGAATTGTAATACCAGGGTACTCAATAATGTTGGCTTGTAAGTCGGTGGTGGCTCGTCGGACGGGGAGTGCGCACCCGAAATGGCAATATGTAAATACTTTTATTGTCATCGGTGAATAAAGAATATTTTTTGAAGTTCGGTCCACTGTCCACTGTCCAGTGTGTAGTGTGCAGTGTCCACGACGGAGGACTGACTCACCGACCGGTATGGCCAACAGTTTGAAAAATTATCGAACACCTGTACTCACGTTGTTGTACCTACACCCTGTGCACACACTCGGTGTGTGAAGTTCTCCTCTCCTTTTGCATATCGTGTGAGTGGAAGGTGCTTTGTGGCTCTAAAATGGAGATATTTGTCCACTGGGAGTTGGGCCAGAATGTCTTGGACACTCGGACGGATGCGAATACAATTGGTTGTTTGGATTTGAATGCGAATAGACCGATGGACGTTTTGTATGGAAATTGGATATGACGGAGAGAGAGAGAATGGAGGACGGCGGCAACACAAGCGCTATGATGGCCTCAATCGAGCGGCGAAGTACCGACCAATGGGGAGTTAATTATTTTTAATAAGACGGCGACGAGATCATTAATTAAAACAAAAATGTGACGAAAGATGAAGGCAGCTGGTCGCCGAGTCAATTTGAATGATCGAGCGGTGGGATGCTGTAACCATGGACTTAGCCACGAGATACATTGTAGTTTGTTTACAGAACTGGTTTCAGTTGGTAGCCCAGCTGAGGAATGTCGGTCTTTTTCGCTGTTTGAGTGCTTGGAAGCATTAGAATGAAGAATATTCTCTTCTAAAACTAGCCTAAGGCAAACAAAATAGACACACAACGCGGTTCCTTATGCATTAGGGTTCCATGGTCAAAATAGGTTGGATTTGGTTCGAGTATTAGACAGACTTAGTTCATTTGAACTTGAAACTGGCCACACCTTCGTGGAAAGTTAGAAAATTCTGACAGAACTATACATGCTGAGGGGAAAGAATCACCCAACCCAACCCAACCCAAGATTGGATAGAATAGCTCGTAACCACACCTTCCTTCAAGTGCCTTCAACCTCCTCTCACACACATCTTGGCTAAGTTATTCGAAAAGATGGACAGTTTTTGATGTGCCTAACACAAATGACAAAGACAAGTGGACGTTATAGGCGACTGGTCATTCTAAGCGACATCCACTGTACATCATCAAGGAGAAAAGGTAGGAGTGAAAGTAAACAGCCTTGTTGTATCTCATTTTCTATACTAATTGCGAGTCAGCTGATGTGGTGTTCGAAGTTCTTTGGCAACATATGTGGAACAGATAGATGAGTATCTCGAAGGACTACCAAATATCATAAATTGGCAACCTTTTTCAGAAAAATTATGTCAGTTGTAAGGGAGTCAAAATTGAAGGAACGCTGTTTAAACAAGGAAGACGGTAAGGCTCATGGGTAATCCTACCAAAATCATTGCCGCGTCTTTTGCTAATACAGAGACATGTCCTACGGAGGGGTAGAATTGTAAAAACCTAACTAAGGTAGAATACCACACGACATCCAGATCCGTTCCAAGCTTCGAAAAACCAACGTGAATCCCAAAGAGAACCTCGAAGTATAGTTCAAGTAGCAGCCCTCATCTTTGAAAATCAGTCCAACAGCACCAACATCAGCAATCCTGGGATTCTCTACATACAGTGAGCAGAGAATTCGATGGGAAAGGACATGTCTTTTCTAACAATCATGTCAAAGCGTCTCTGCTGGTTTCAGGATTATTCAAGAAGCCTGTCCATAGAAGTGGATGGATTCTTCAAAGACCTTGACCCAGCCATAGCATACTTTCTGATAGAATTTGATGTTGAATTGAAGTCTGACTTGACCGGTTGTCTCTTAGAGGGTAAATCTATAAGCTGAATGGTTAAGCTTCTGTTTAAGCCTCTCTTAAAGCATCAAATTGAGAAAACTACTGTAGAAATTGTTAAAGCTACTGCTAGGAGTTATTATTTTAAGGAAAAGCTCTGCTTAGTAATAGAATTATGATCTCAGTTTGAGAAGAGAAAAAGTTAAGCCAGGCTTGGAATTAAAAGCTATTTGCCCCCTATTGTCGAAGGTGCTATGATAGCTTTTATGCTTCAGGAGCTTACTCAAAGTCTAGTTCGATTATCAGCTTCGGTATGTCCTGTCAAAAAGGAAACCAAAGTAATAGCTTATCTAGGACTGAATCTACTGTCTGACCTGTCGAACTACTTGGAAACTGGAAACAGATTTTCCTGTATCTGCCACTGAGTTGTGTTGGACAGCGTTCTCCAATAAGGCATATACTTCTAGATTTGAATGGAAGAATCTGATGTTTCAGATAAGGTGTCGATTCTAAGCAAACCTACATGAAAAACATTGTCAAACACCTGCATCCTGAGATACGTGTCAAAGAATCTCTATATTCAAAGTGGGGTACCACAGGGCTGGATACTAGCACCACTTTTATTCGCACTGATTGGTGATGTTAGTCGTGAAGCTTTGGGTGGATGAAATCTTTAACATTTAACCTATGCTGATGTAGTCATGTCTCACACGAAACCTACGTCCTGCGGGCATTTCTAAACCACTTACTCACTCTACTCGCTGACAGATTCCATCAACATCCTGATTGTTCTCCTCCTTTCTCCCACTCTGTCCGAGTTATTGTTTTATTGCCTTCAAATATGAAACCTAAACGATGTCGAACTCAATTCAATAATATATGCGGATATGCGAACGGTAGACAAACGGACGACGACGTCGACGACTGGACTGGCGACAAAGGAATCCAAAGAAATAAAATCCCCCCAACACGGCGCGGCGGTCAACACACAACTCCGCTCCACCGCTCCGCCGATAGATGGATTAAATATCGAACAACGGAGGCACAAAATGTCAAAATTCGGCGATTTATTATCGCAAATTGAGTTTTGAAAGAAAAACATCGTCGGTACATCGGTCGCCGAACGCGGACACGATTTATAGCATCGGCCAAGTCTCCTCCAGAGATTCCTTTTTTTTTTTTTTCGTTTTTTGGTTTCTCTGTGTCTCATCTCCTTTTGGGCGCGCGAGCGCGAGTGAAATTACACTCTCGCCAGCAATGGGAAGAGAGAAATTTATATCCTGATTGTGTTTGGAAGCCCCATCCGCTCTCATCACCCTCCGCGGCGGCACCAGCATGAAACCATGAAGGACATGTAAAAAGTGTCAATCAATTGACTTGTACACAGCTTCCCTGCTGTTGTTTGCCTGCGACTGTGTGTGTATACTGTATCTGTCTCTGGTTTGGATTGAAATTGAATTGAAATCTAAGAGCGATACATGCCACAAACAATTACACACCACAGTCCGATACATTTGTTTCTCTGTTTCTGCATTCAATTGGCTTTGGCTGTGTTTTTGTCCAGCTCTCCAGCTCTCCAGCACACCAGCAGTACACCAGTAAATGGCCGGGCGATGGTGATAAATCTCAAAATGAATTACTAAACGATTTATTATTAGTGATCAATTTCTATAGGAAATTCAATAAAATGCGAATTTTTATGCGATCGGCCGGGACATTACTAGCGAGCGAACCGGTGTGTGGACACGGACACTGGGCGCATTTGTCATTAGGCCTCGATCGGCACAATTAAGATGTCGAAGCGGCTAGATAGAGAGTCTCGGGCTCTCGCTGTTGGCAGGCGATAGAACTCTATTGGCGAAGTAGTTCAGCCGTGGCTGTGAGATGCTGGCGGTGACTTTTGATGGAATGTCGCCGCAATGAAGTTAATTAGATACTTTATGGTCACTTTGGATTGCCCAGTGGCGGAAACATTTGTCTCTCTGGCTTGTGTGTGACAACTTGGGCTAAATGGGGGTATTGTGTGTAAATTAGGGCGGCTACCACAAGAGTGGCCTACAAAATGTAGTTCGTTGGATATCAATCAAATTCCTAACGGGGGGGGGCTACTACTGTTGACACTCAAGGTGTCCATCGATGCAGTGGGGTTTCAGTTGATATACTGGAACTGGGAAATGATCCTAGTTAAGGGAGACCACTTTCAGCCATCGACTTCTGTTCCCAAATGGTCGTTAGGGCTACGGAAGTTGTCTGTGCGAACGATAGACTAAACACTCACTAAATCAATAGTCCGCCCCAAACTAGGGGTCAAGCCAATGACGTGCCTCCTCGGACGAGGAACCAAAGTATCTAGGATGTATCTAACGAAGTCTGCGTTGGCAGTGTAGGCTACTAAGTGGTTTCCTTACATGTAAATGAAGGCCGCACTTGAATATAAAAGAAATATCAACCAAAGAGCCATAATCAAGGCTTTGAGAGACCAAGTAATAGATTCTGGAAGAGTTGAACTACATAGCTCCAAGACAACGATGAGTAGTTAGAGTGTAGAACCCAAACCAAGCATACGTACATGAAAGTCCTGGTTTATGATAGTCAATCACTGCTGACATTTTTAGAAAACTGACGGGATTATGGCTAAGGGAATCCTCACTACTGACTCGTGCTGCTAAGTACAATATCCTAAACGGCCGGTAGCTCAGTTCCTAGTAACTCGAACTATGTTGGCTCTTATTTGGACTTGGGAGTACTTGGGAATCTGGAACAATTTTTAAGGAGTCTGCGATACAGTTGTACAAAGTTGGATGCAAGTGAACGTTTAGTATACCTATGGGAGTCTATATTCCAAAACGATTCCCAGACCACTGTATTGTATTTCAAGAAGAACTTTGTCAAAATAGGGCTAGAAGTCTTGAATGCCGCGGATCTCTTAAAGAGATTTCTGTCAAATGCGACATATTCCTGTGAGGGCTAAGAAGGGTGTAACTCGTAATGGGTACTGACCATCTAGACTAAGATGCCACAGCCATCAGAAGCGCTTAGTAAGAGCCATCATGGGGTATTGTCTGGTACCATACATGCCATGACAAGGTGCGTTCTTAAACAAGTCCTATAGAAGCCTACTGTACACTAGCCCTGCCCTCTCAGCTTTGAGGGGGAAATCGCTTGGCGAATACTCCTTCGAAGATCTTAGTGATCTGGCCATACTCGACGTAAGCAAGATCGAAAATGTTCTCTCTGACCCAAGGTGGTTCCATGCCTGAACGGAAGATCATCCTACAAAAATGGGTTCAGACCGAAACTGGATACCCATCCTTGTATCTCATATGGCCGGTTCGTCTGTAGGTTCTGGTGTTAGCTTATTTGTTTGTTACATCAGAATGTTAACTCTGCCTGAGTGGAGGCAGCCATCTAATTGTAGACACTTCTAGACTGAACCAGTATGCTACCCTAAAAGTTTGATTTAAAGAGTCATATGGAGATAGTTCGACCTCAAACACTTGGTATCAAAAAGAACGTGTCCCGCAGTATTTTAGCCTCCTAGCCAAGGTATCAACGGCACGGTAATGCATATCCTTGCACCCATCAGTCATGACACAGCAGGATTAAACTTAGTTGGATCTCCACTCTATTTATCAGGGAATTGCACCCAACGAATCTGTGTAGGTGAACTGGTTACTAGGGCTGGACAATTCAAGAGTTAAATCAAGCACTATTCATGCAAGAAAATTCTTAGCCCACACAAGGAAAATATCAGAAATGTAGCATCTCAACCAACGAGGACAACCTCCCCAGCGAGGCTTATCTGCGTTATACTCAAACTTAGATTGGTTTTTGGAAAGTGAGACTCAAGTTTATTATCGACAGACCAAAGGAACCTTCAATTCTCTCCTGAGGTTCAGTTGTATCTGAACTTTTGCAGCCGCCCATGGTTTTCCCGGATAAGTCTGAACACGAATGATCGTCAGACTTCCTTAGAAGCGAAATACCATAGACAGTGCCAGATACTTCCGTCACCTCGAAACACAGAATCTGTCCTTAGACTCGAGTATATTACAAGAATCAGCACTCATTTTCACATGATCCTCCCTATCAGCCCTCCCTTCACGCAAGTCTCCTTCCCACATTCAGTTGTGAAAAACCAGCGAACAGAATGTAAAAGTAACACATTCATGTTACCAAAAATTTCTCAGCCAAATTGTTAAGACTTCACTAAGGTCCAAACGTCCTCCCAGTCTCAGTGCCTACACAATGACCAATTGTTTTTGTCTGTTTGTTTGCAAAACATTATGCCGTCGGCACATGGGGACACGGAAAAAATGACGTTTTATTGGACGGGACAGTTTGGATTGCTCTCTACCAAAAATCCCTCCTCTCTCCTTCCGTGTGCGTGCCCTGTGTTTTTGGCCACTTTTTGGTGTCATCTCTGTTGTTCTTCGCCCCACTATCGCCCCAGCTACTGCTAACGCAAGACAAGACAATTGGAAATCCAAAAAGGCCGGCGAATTGTCCTTTCATCAGAAATTCAATGAATTTTTATTCGCGTTGGGGTTTTTTGTCATCCGCATCATCATCATCTTCATCGTCGTCGTCGTTGTCGTCGTTGTCGTGGTCATCGTTGTCGTCGTGGTCAGACGCTCTGCCGCCGCCGCCGACAATCGGAGAACATGGCTTTCGAAAAGTAATCGCATCACATTTAGAGTCAACGCTGGCTTTTTGTTCGAAATTTTGACAGGTGATTTCGACCAATTGGAGGAAAGTGGATTTTTGAACAGAACCCCAATGTCACACGAAAAAAAAAAAGAGACAAACAAACCCGAAGAAGTGATGTCGATCAATTTTTCAACACACACAGTCCCACCACTGGCTGGGGCTGGTGAGAGGCGCGCGTGAAAGTCCTCAGCGCTAACTCGTAGCTCTGTCCATCATTATGCGACGGCGAATCATCATCATCATCGCATCATAGCAGCAAAAAGTAATTGAGTTGCTAACGATTCCGGAGTCTAAGGCCCGTGACAGATGGCTACAGGGAGGAGAAATTCCAACTGCGTTTTTGCTCCAGCTCCAGCTCCAGTGCAACATCATCATCGTCGTCATCGTCGTTGTCGTCGTCGTAGACAATTCATATCGATGACCGTTTTTGGTATTTCAATTAAATATCATGGACATTATGAAAGGATCATTATATTCCATCAAGACGTGGACAGACAGACAGACAGACGATCATGGTACACGATCATGATGAGTTAATTCTGCAAAAGGATTCCACACCAGTCGAGTGGTGGTTTTAATGATGTGCGATGTGGAATCCAGCAACGTTCTCTATGCGCGGCGGCGGCGCTCTTAATTAAGTTTCACATTGTTTCCTTTGCGTTAAGAATCCTGTTTGGTGGTGACAATGAATTGTTATCCTTTTCGCACATTGTCCACACATGCTGGAGGGTAATAAATCAACCCGAATCGGTTTTTAACCAACGTTAATTGCTGCCGATCGATCGGGATAAGTGTCAACGCGACGCACAACATGAGTGTGTTTACACTCGAAAAAGGACGAAACGAATTCGAACGAATCAGGACACAGACGGTCGCGGTACTGGTCGCGTGTTTGACTTGAAGGAATTTGCACACTGTAACCAGATGTAGTTTATGTAATTAAACAAGCAATTACCGTTGCGCTGAGAAGTCACGAGAAGTTAATTAAAATAACTAACTTGGCATTTGCAGACAGTGTACGGGAGTATCTCGGGCGTGCGATTTAATTAAGCGTTTGCTTCGAGTTGATTTGTTGCAAATGCATTGTTTGCCAGTGTGGCTCTGATGTGGATTTGAATAATTTCTGCATTCCCTGGTGTGTTGATGGAGATTGATGGCAGGCCGCAGTCACAATTGTCATGGTGACAGCTTGCTATTCGAGTTCGAAAATTCGATCATGCAGCAGCGAGGTGACATTCAAGTGACGTGTAATGACAAATTAAATCTCAGTGGTTCTGAATGCAACGAAAACTGTTTAATTAGACGGTGGAACTGGTTGTTAGAGGGCAGATACATAGAATGCGGATGTGCGTTGTTGACAAGATCATGTTCAAGTTCATCTAAATGTCATTATTTGTCGGGGGAAGTACGACAGAGTTAGCTGTCAGTTCTTCAAGGTTTTCGTTGAACAATCTGGTCCTAGCAGAGGCTGTTCAATGACCCTTAGTTGTCACCTAGAAATGTAAGGTTCTCTAGATTCTAACCCTCTAAGGGTGCTTGTACGAGCGTCAAGTTTCAAATGTATTTATTACAAGACCGAGTTATCTGTCAGTTCTTCAAGGTTTTCGTTGAACAATCTGGTCCAAGGAGAGGCTGTTCAATGACCCTAAGTTGTCACCTAAAAATTTAAAGTTCTCTAGAGCCTAACCCTCTAAGGGTGCTTGTTGGAGCGTCAAGTTTCAAATGTATTTATTACAAGACGAGCGAGCACATGTCCATGACAAAATCATCTTCCTCCTTCCTGACAGTCCAAACAAAGAAGACTACTACTCTGTCCAGTAAGTGTCTACAACTCAAATGCACTTCGTCACTCGCTCGTCGCATCAATCAAAACCTCATTTGGTCGTAACGCCAGAAGGTGGAAACTTCAAATTCATCATGTTTTCCAACAAAACCCACAATCATCACCCGCACACAATAGTACCTCTCTCTCTCTCTCTAGCTAATCTCATTTAATCAGCATGTCGTATCCGTTTAACGAATGCAAGGATTAAATGGCATTAGCCATGGAGGTTACAACGAAACCATTGCGCCCGCACTGACCACCAAACTTCTGCCGGACATGGTCGGCCATATGCTACCCTCATTTCACAGCCACTTTCATCCGTTAATCACATCAATTTAACGTGAGTATAACAACAATAACAATCAATACTACTGCCAACACCACCGCCAACCCCCAGGGATGTTATCTTGCTGTCGTTATCCTGGCCATGCCGGAGGGAGCTTATTTAGACGACGAAAAAGTCAAACTCATTAGCAAAGCTCTCTGCTGTGCGATGTGTCAATATTGAGGTGGTTTGGGGTGGACGGGGGTGTCAGCACCCCCCCGCATGTGTGTGTTGGTGATAAATAGACGGAAACAAGCGAATTGTGTCAAACGGAGTCGAGTTTGTCTCGCTTCTTTGCGAAAGTGTGTTCCTATCTCCGCACGAGATTTAGATACTCTCCTCGGTGTTGGGGAGGTTGGCAGTAGTTTTTCGCAATAAATCAAATAATTAATCCTTTTTTGGTCACCACGCGATGGATTGGGCTCGTATTTTGGCGGTTGGGGTCCTGATTTATGTCAGCAGCTAAGAGGGGGCGCTACCATCGTCGCTGTCGTCAAGTAGTAGTGCCTCACACATGTGTTGCAACTTCGATTATCGCGTCGAGGTGGTTATGACTCAATAGTGAGTGGTGAATGGTGAGTGGGATGGTGAGAAGGTGACAAATAAATCATATTAGCTGTGTTTTGGCAGGCGGCTGTAGGAGAATTTATGAAAGGGTTATGGTTTGGCTTTTGTATGGAAAGCCTCGTTCCTCTCTGAGTTGAAATTCAGTGCGAAATCTTTAGGTCCTTGACGGTGGGTGTGGAGACACTTCAATCATTGATTTCTTTACTCCTTGGTGGGGGATTGACTCTGACAGTAATTACATTCCTTTCACGGCTAACCCGCCAAGGTGTGTCGAATAAATTACAAAAAAAAATCTTGAACGAGCGAAGCTGTCTCATTAAAATTGATTCTGATTGTTGCTGCGTTGACAGGCTGGGTTGTGGTGTCAACACATCAAGGACACGAATCGCTGTTAGATTTTGTTCGAGGTTACAGGAATAAGGGCTGCGGTACATTGTCAAAGGTGTTGGGTTTAGAGGGATGTGTTTCTCTTGGAATTCTAAGACATGGAACTGTCATTTATAACAGTGGGCAGTTGATACACGTATTGAGACTCGGATGGTACTAGGAAGGTAGGTAGGTGGAAGGTAGGTTTGAGGCTGCATTTGCAGCTACCACTTGAATCACCGATAAGCCCACCTCTGTTGTGGATGGCCCTGAACAAAAGCAAACGTTTGAATAGAACTAAAGGGATCAGCTTTGAATCCTCTATTTTTTTTTATTAGAACTGTAGCTACACAGTACATACGGTAGGGTAGAAAATCTGGCAGATAAGGAACTTCGCTTATAAAAGGACTTCTCCGCTTTTTGAATCTGTCCACAATGGGTCCTTCGAACACCATAACGATGAAGGTGACTCGAGTGATGAACAACAAGCACTCGGTTCCGTGATTTTATCGAACAGAACAATTGACAAAAACCAAGAAAACCGCATCCAAACCGCATCTTATGCGACAAGAAATAGTTGACATACGCGAGGGTCAGATGGTACAAAGACTCTTAGCCTCGATGTTCTCAATCAGAGACAGCCCCAACGAGACAGGGCACACCACCATCCTCAACCCTGCGTATATAAAACTAGAAACCACAGACTACAATACTCTGTTCCTGGACTTATTCCCAGCAGACAGAATCGGGTAAAAATCACCATAATCAGTAAAAATCTACTCTGATGGGTCTAAGACAGCCGAGGACGCAGAAGCTGAACTCAGTCTCTCCTGGTGTAAGCATGTCTTTTTGACCCCCAGACCTACGCAGTGTATTCCAAGCGGAGGTCATAGCTACCGAGAAGTCGATGACTAGTTGTCGATGAGATCGGTATGGGGTACGAACATCATGTGCTGGATCCCTAGCCAATCGGACGTCCAAGGAAGCTGTAAACTAGAAGGGAAGCTTCCAAAATTTCTACATTAGCTCTGCATCAGCTAAATGTATGATGATGTAAGCTTGATAGGTGTACCACAGTTGAGCGGAACAACAAGCCTGGTGTTTATTAGTCGAACAAGCATAGGTACTCTAGTCGGGTTATGAAGCTATGCTTTAAGGCTTGGAATCTTGGTTACAGAAAAGAATGAATTACCATAGCACCTTCTTCTCAGCTGCTCTCCCTTATCCTCATATCGAATGCAAATTCTGCGAGAATACTTCTTCGAAGAGCGGATTCCAATAAAATTTTAAAATTCAGCCATAAATCGAATTGGCTCCAGGACCGGCTAGTGTGGTTTCACAATGAATCCCCTCAGGTTCAAGTGAATCCTTCCGTAAGCGGAGGATAGCCATCTAACCGCTCGTCTGAGAATGTTACCATTCTAGCTGTCTCTCAGCAAAGAGTCTCCAAACACTTCCCTGAACAAGGAAGATGGACTTATGAGGCACCACTACACGCAAGAGTGTGACGCAGCAGAGAAGTACTTTGATCTGACAGCTGACCTAAGGACCTACATTCCGATAGAAACAATGTCTCTAATATCCTTTTAACGACTCAATTCTGTTCGAAAAAACAAAACAAATTAAACAATCCACCACAATTCATCCCCTCCACCACAACTCATTCCAATTTCGATACAAACGCACCCCTGCC
Organism: Xylota segnis; assembly: GCA_963583995.1. NCBI lineage: Eukaryota > Metazoa > Arthropoda > Insecta > Diptera > Syrphidae > Xylota > Xylota segnis. The sequence continues at coordinate 9,590,854 of OY757238.1, read as the reverse complement.
CCACAGTGCGACCTAAATCTGACGACAAATTGACACTCATTCGACATTGTTGTCGATATACGAGTGTTCGAATGAGAATTACTTTTAAATCCCCTTTTTGCGAATTTATATGACAGGAATGTCATCTCACCGATTATCCTTCGTACGGTTTCCTTTTTTTTTTTGTTTTTTTGTTGTCTCTCCTCGTGTGATATGGTTTTTCCCTCATCAACGTAAATTTGCGAATCGATTTAAGTTCGTTTAAGGGACCTCGTGTGGGGAAAAGTGTGTGGATGTGTGTGCAATAAAGGATGCCACACACATTTGCATACAAATGTGCAAATATCCATGTAATTTGTTACAAATAAGTAAACACAAGGATCAAAAGATAATAGTTTGTCGTTGTTGTTTCCTATTTTTTTTTTGTCTTTCCTCACTCGCAGCAGGATACGAAAAAAAAGGATCAAAATGTATTTTTCTAAAGAGGCAAATGGTACACACTTGTAATCCTTAACAGGGTGGTTGATAGGACCAACTCCTTCCACCCCACCACCGTCCCCGATAGACATATCATTTTTGAACATTTATTTTATGTGTTTGTCCCGCTTAAGGGTGATAATGTGTTTGTTACAACCACACATCCACACACACACACACGCGCGCATAGAAGACAGAAAGAAATGGCCCAGAAGGATAATGGGTGGGTGGGTGGTTGGTTGGTTGGTTGGATGTTGAGTCGAAAACAGGACTAAAAATATTTTATTCTTCGCTGTTTTTTGCAAGTTTCTTCGTTTTTTTTTTTAGTTTTGAGATCGTAATCGGTGAACCCTCTGAAATGTTGTATCCTTCCTCAGTCGACCTGCATACCTACCCAATGCATAGGTCCTGCGATGGGGGACGACAGAGAGCGCAGGATGGTGTTTTAAAATGCTAAATTGCTGTTGGTATGCTCTTTGTTGCGCGAAAGTGTGATGTACAGAGCGACCGACGGAGAAGATTTAGTGTGAAGATATTTAGCGGAAAAAAGAAGAGGATAAAACTGGTCAAGGACATGCATGTCTGTGCAGGGGTGGGTATCTATATCTTTATTGTCGTGCACACACACGGTTGAGAGCATTTGAAAAATACGTTTGAATTTGAATTCGTGGGGCTTAGGACTGCCTTTTGGTCGTTGGACGGATAAATTCCACACCAAATGCGGATATTAATGGCATGCGTTCGAGATAAGAGAGCAACGAAAGGATACGTGAGTGTTAAGTGAGAGATGCAGATTTACTGAGTTTAAAGTAATTTTCACGACGGAGTGTGGGATGTGTTGACTTTTTTTTCGATTTTTTTTTTTTTTTAAAACTTTGTTATCCCTTTTTGTCTGTTTTTTGTTGGTGATGCTATCAGGATGAAGGAAGCTTTACAATTTGTATAGAGAGGTAGAATTGGAAACGGAAATTGCGGGTTTACGAGCGGGTTTCCGTGTGACTTGCACAGTTTATGTTCGGTTGGTGTAAACGCCGATAAGGAGTTACTCACTTGCTTTTGGCTCACTGAAGGGAGACGTCTCTTGTTGGAGACAAACGTAAGACTGAGGCAATCTGTCATTGGGGATTCTTTGGTTGTTTACTGCGCTTTTCACTCGTATCTGCGGGTAGATACAGATGGCTTTCGGTAATAATTTGGAACTCAGCACACAATTTACCAGCTATTCGAGTCCTTTTCAACAAAAATGGGTAATCTTCTCCCACCAACTTGCACAAATCACTACCAAACGCGATGACCTTGAGCTTTAGTCGACATCCCTCTCCTAGACAAGTAGAAGCCTTTCATAGGAAAGGGTATTCGTGACAAACAATCAGTGCTGACTTTATATGATTAAAACTGGGATACCTCAGGGGTCCATTCTTTCCCCTGTACTCTTTACTTCGGGTACAATAAACCTATGACTGCAGCAAAGCCAGAACTGGTATCTAATACCATCTTTTCAAGGAATTATATGATTTGGAACTCACAGACGACATCCTTCTAGTTATTCACAGACTTCCAAGTTCAGAGGAACTATATGTTTATAAATACTCAGGCTGGTTTGGAACTAAGTTCACAGGCAGTGGATATCGAGAGTGTGCTGTAATAGCTGTAATCGTATGGTGGACCAAGGCAACAGCAACCTTTTACCAACTCAGTAACATTTGAAAGAAGATTATCCTGAAGGGTCAGGTGGAGCTTGAGAACTCTTTCAAATGAAGCGAAGATGCCTATTGGGTAAACAAGATAAAGCCAAGGAAATGAATGCATGAGATGTATCTGCATTGACTGGAAGACTGAACTCGAGGAGCTATGTAGAGGAAAGTGAACAGAATGCAGATGATGCAGGGAAAAGGGTAAGCAAAGCTACCATGTTAAAGAAAAACGCTTTGGACATCGAATTGTTAACCGTTTCGTCGTATGCTGGATGACCTACAGCAAACAATGCTTAAAGCCTTATATGGAAAGAAAGAACAATGGATCTCATATGTCGGTAAAATGGCTTGAAAATGATATGAAAGACCTTGAGATTGACAAGTCCGGATGATGGCTCCTTCACCAATTGCAGGACTATACGTTTTACTAGACACAGGGTTGTGTGATACATTTTTAAGTGAGTCTAAGCTAACCCTTCCAGAATAGTGCTTGTTGAGAACTAGGAGTGTGCTTGGCTTGTTTAGAGATGTCCTGTGAATTTGTACAGTCAAGTCTCTTGGGGCAAGGCCTGCTCTGTTTAATAGAAGTATCAGATCCATGGATGCATTCTAAGAACTGTGTGCGTATAAAAAGTGTTGGACTACCCCAAGGGTACGTTTTGTCACCTCATTCTTAATTATCTTATAAACTGGCTGCTTTGGCGTAGTATACTATCGTTTGGAGAATACTCTCGTTTGGAAGACTGGAAGATGAGTAAACTGAAAACAGAAGTTTAACGCGGTCTCGAAAGGTTTGTAGCTGCCTTTAATGGAGATGGAATTCAGGTAGAAATGGATCAATCGGAAGTGGTGACACAGTCGTGATAAAAACCAAATCAAAGTAGGGCACAGCGTCGTTCTTAAGATGGTCACCCAATCTGATCTGGCGAGTGAGTTGCAATGGGCACCGTTTGTGGCCACAGTGGTACGGTTCACTTTAATGGGACATTTACGTGCTTAGAATCCTGTCACTCACTGTATTTTAAGGTCGATTAAGCTTCACGCTGAGTAAAGGGTAGATTTGAGGGGCTCTCTCACTTTTAGTGCTCTGTAATGGAATATCTTGCTAGTTTGGGACAAAAATTTGCTTACACACCAACGACAGAAAACCCAATCGGCGGCGTTTGTCCGAGAAAAGAGGTTTATTAGGCTAATAACAGTCCTTTGCCGCATGTAAATCGAGAAATGTGAGAAATCGCCGCGTCTTTCTGAAATTGGACCCCAAATGGCACTACAGCCCGGAACCACACCCACCTAACGTAGTGAGGTATGTGCCCTACACATTGATCCCTAAATGATCAAAATCGAACAATTACTACCCATCGTACGAAGCATCCAGTCACCTCCCAAATTTCGTTACATCAACCGTTTTAGCCAGCACCATCTACCAACAGACCGAATTTTAAAACTTTTTCATGTCAAAATGGAGGTTTTGCTGCACAGATCTGCCATGTGATGTTGCAGATGAAGCAATCTCATGAAAATGTCTCTTATTAAAGAGAATAGTTTCACACCTCTTGTATGCGGTATGTAGTTGTACGTCACTCTGTCCACCCATCTCCATTGCTCTTCCCAGCCCATGTACCATGTACCACAACATAATCCGAATCCTTGGATAAATTTGAATAAATTTCCTCGCCATTTTTACTCTCCAATAGTTCCGTCTAATGCGCTTAGCCAATGCTACCAGTCTTCCAGTATTTGTTCACCATTAATTCTCGCCTAATCCCTTCCTTTTTTTCGTCGTCTTCCGTTCCTTTCGTCGATTTAAGTGTATGCAACATGTAAATTACCCAACTGGTGTCACTCGCTCGGTTTGCATTTTATATCCAAAGAAACATGAAAATATCTGTCAAACACACCAAACAAAAAAAAAACGAACATCCCACTCTCTGAACACACTCTTGGGATCTGGTGTTGGAAAGAAAAAAGTTTTCCAAACCAAATTTGTCATCATGTCGATGATTATGGCTTTATGCCTGCCCGCCCGCCTGCCTGCCTGCCTGGCATGCCTGCGTTGGCTGTGTGTTGTGTTGTGCCACAGATGGTCCACCAGTTCTAGCCTATTACAACAAAATTTTGCGAACAGTATATATACATTTCCATATACAAATAGTCTGTGTATAAGCAAACACACTATAAATCAAATTGCAGCAGATTAATTAACACCTTTTTAGGGTTGAACTGGACTGATTTAACCAGGGTTGGCGTTGAGTTGAGGATTAAAATGTATTTGCCCGCAATTAAGATGAAGGATGGTGTTACGGTATTTTTTTTTTTGTGCTTCTTTTTTTATGACAAATGTAGTTAGTTAATGTCACAATAATTTATAAGTGTATTTGTGTAATTTAATGGAATTAATTTGGTTGAAGTATTGACAGGCTTTTTGACATATAATTAATTTATACTTTCTGACACCATATGTGTCACGTTTGGTTCGAGACAGTAGTATTTAAATTTGGAGGAATTTGTGTACACTTTTCCAAGTGACGTTTGTGTGACATTTAAAGTGACGTCTGTCAATTTTTTTTGGCAGATTTCCCTTTTTAAATGTGTTTCCCCTCTGCAATCCAATTTCACGCATAACCATTCAACGGAAATGTCCTTGCGGTCAAGCACGCACATAAAATATGCAAAACACTCCCAAAAAACGTTATAAACCCAAGAATGAAGTTTCATCTTCATCTCTGTTTGTTTTTTTTTTTTTTGATGAAGAGGATAAATTTTTTGTATGAGAATGCAACATGCAGCGAAGATTATGACATGGCCCGACTCCTCATAAAAGAGCACAAAGGGAAAGTGGCCACAATTTCAGGTCCTTTCTTACGTTTCCTTGACTTTGACATCAAAGACTGGCGTCTCGGTGAACGAAAAAATAATAAAGATGGTGTTTTACACCACCAGAACACAAAGCGGTTTGCAGATACAGTACAACCTGGGGTCAGAAGTCAGAAGGAGAGGAATCCAAATCAAATTCCGGGTGTCCATCCAATATATAATATCCTTACTGGTGCTGGTGCTGCTGCCTCCGTGCTGATGCCACTTTACAGTGTAAATCCATTTCAAAAGTCGCATAAGCTTGGGATTAAGTGTGCGGAAGGATGGAAAATCCTTTTAGTGGATTTTTCTTCTTTTTTTTTTTCCTATTGCGAGGGGAGGACGTCCTGGTAAGGTTGGAGAGGGAGAGAGGTAGACTGAATTAATTTAAATAATAAGTCAAGAGGGCAAATAGGATGCGAATTGTAAGGGGATCTGTTGGATTGCAGTACAGTGGCTTGGAAATGTGAGAAGACACTGGAGGCGAGACAAAACTTGGTGAACTATGCCGTACTTCTACAGATATTCATAGCAATCGGATCTACAGACGAATTCAGTTCGATTTTACTCAAATGCGTAAAGAAGACAAGCCTCTTCAAAACATGGTTGGATACGAACTGTATTAAGACAACTGCTAGGGCGCCAAACCTTGTTTTGTTCGAGAATTTCGACGTATCCATCACTCATGAGGAAGGAGGTCATACTTTAAGAGAGCTAAGCTGTTGGTAGTCAGGCTTAAAACTCAGGCTTGTAAACTTACCTCCTTATTTTCTATTGCCGTGGATAATGGATAAATTCTAAAACTAAGGAAACTATTCTCCACGTAGACGAAGGGGACTGGAAGTTATAGAGGCTTATATTTAAGAGACTTATTCTTAAGAGACCTTCCCTTCCCTTGAGCCAAAAGGTTTTGATGATGAATGAATACCATGCCAGTTGAGATCACGAACCAAACCAGCCACCACAAGCTCATCTGTAGAATTTTTCCGAGAATACCAGGACATAGGCATAGTTTTCATTAAGGGACACCTCAGGATGGTACTATGTTCGCTGCACTATGTCCTATGGTTATAGAGAAAGTTCAGTTAAGTAAACGCCAAGATAGCAAAGCGATCTTAAAGTCTAGAAGATTTGCAATAACTTGATACTGATGATACAGGATGTAATCAAGTTCGATTTCAGTTTAAAGAAGTTCGAAACGCAACTTGCAACATTCAGGTAGTGAAAGGGACCTAGTCACCGATGGGTAGGAAATCGTAGAGAAGTGAAGGAAGAACTTCTAGCAGAATGAAAGGCAGATTGTCTAGTACACTGAACTGTAATCCTACAAATTTTGCTATACAGAGCCGAGTGCTGAAAGGTATGCAGAGAAGCAGAGCAGATATTGGAGACTTACGAACGAGAAGACTTGTTTGAGAGAAAGAAGACTGGAAAAGAGAAGGAATTACAATTGACAACTCCAATTCCAAGTCGTACCGTGATCTGCAAAAGAAAGAGGATCTTTCATATCAAGCCCTAAGATTCGAGATGAAAAGGAGCACCAAATCTCCGATTCAAGGGCGATTGCGGATGGCAGTTGAGGCTCTACAGTAAAAAAGTATTTATATTGACACGGAATCCTTGGAATGGCGTTGAAACTTAAGATTGTCTCATTTGAAGACACATGACATGACAAAAGATAGGCTATGGACTGCATACTCAAAAGTAGATTAGTAAATCCTTTCTCTGAAGGCATGCGATCTTCTACACCGCTTACCTGCTATATCTGAGAGCATATGGGCCTGTGCCCATCTGTGTCTCTGAATTCTTCGACAGTATACCAAGAACCTTAAGAAGAATTGCTTTCCGCGATATCTACCAGCTCTAGATGCCGACATCGTTACCTCATAACCCTCAAAACGGCTTAACGAACAGCTTGTCAGAGCTCTTGGATAGTGGAGTGACAAATCATGCTAACGCCTTGCACATGTCAATGTCATCGACCACCTACATAGTACATATGTTAGTACCAACCTAGTATGGAACTTGTTTCAGTTCGTCCTGTGTGTGCATTCGTGTTTTTTTCCAGCTTCGATAAGGTACTCTGTAGTATGAAGCAGGACGAGCGCAAAGCCGGTTTAGGGTACCAAAACTTGAACTCGTTGTGTCGTCAAAAATATGAAAAAAAGAATAATTTTCTACACTGTCAGTTCCGCTCGATGGCTTTGTATCATCATAACCAACATCGACCCAAACTATGTCACAAAGTTCATTTGAAAATGAGGTAGGAATGGTTAGCATAAATTAGTCTTTGACACTTTACATCAAACAGCTTCCTTCTTTGCTATTGCAACTGAGGCAACTGCGAGATCTAGACCTTAAGGGCACTACCCCAAGGCTACAATTTGCTGAAACTCCTACTTAAGAAAACTACAGATACTCTCAACTATCAACGAAACTCTAGTTACATCAGTCCCCTTAAATAGCACAGAGGCATGGAACTTGCCCAGAGCACTTGGAGCCGAAGTGAACAATTGAGTTATGTTCAGTACTATCCAGCTGGCTAGAGCATACAAAACCGATGGCCAATGAACATCAGTCTTCGAATTCAGTCGAATGGAGTACAGCTTTAGTTTCAACGTGAGGCACGTAAGTAGAAATGGCCTTCACTCAACTTGGCGTATAGATCCATGGCACCTTAGTCCATATTGCAGTGCTGTGCACACATTACTGAAGAATGGCTTGTCCCTGCATGAGATTCTCTTCTCAATCAACAAACCATCCTTACGTTACGACATATCAGTGCATTAACGAAAATTCTTTCCAATGTCATCGACCACTTTAATCAGAGTTGAACGAACTCAATGTTGCACAAAACGAGAGAACTCAGCACTCTGCCTCTTGAATTCAAAACCAAGGATGAAGTCTCTGCAGTTTTCTCTGAAGACCTGCATCCACTACCCTACTTCATCGTCGTTCAGGAAGCTTTTAGAACAGTCTATCCACAACTAATACCTTGTCATCAACCTCATTACCCCAAAACTGCAATAAATCTTCCCAACCGATTAAAAATCCCTCAATCATCCCTCTCCGTCCCATCGAAACTTAATTATCAAACCTCCTGGACATCTTCCAAGAATTCCCCCAAAAACACTTAACCACATTCTTGCGGTTAGTTAAAACTCCCACAAAACTATTCTCGATGCCAAAAAGGACACTGTACCTCCTTTCTTTTGTCTTTTGGCCTTTGTGTGTAAACAAAATTATCTTAAGAACTCCAATCGCCTCCCTTCGAGGTTAATGCGGTTAAATAATCCACCTTTTCTCGTCTCTCTCTTTGCAAACACATATAGCTACCCGACGCCAAAGACCTTCACAATATGTCCTTAGTGGGCAGCTATGGTACCCACCTACTACACAGTTTTCATCCGCATCTCCTGCAATCCCTCAACCATGGAATGCTGGCGAATGGTGGACCAGCCAGCTACTTTGCCAGCGATCGAGGACTCTCGAAGCCGGTGTTAACGAATTTTCAACTGCCTTCAGCATTCTCACCTCCCAAGTACATTGGCATATCCTTGGATCAGGTGAGTGTGTCAAAAAGGGTTAACATGCAAAATCCAATTATACCAACGGGATTTATCACATATCAACTTTTTTTTTTAGAATTTATTCAACAGTAGCAACGAATCGTTTCGAACGGATTCGGCGAGCCCGACATGCACATCACATGAATCCATGGAAGGATCAAACGATTATGACGGTGAAAAGGGTGAAAGTCCACGAAGTAATAATTCTGATCCCAGGGATTTGAGACGTAAGTTCTAGATACATAGATACATTTTTTTCGTTTCTTTTTCTTCTTTTTTTTTGAAAAATTGATTTTGAGATGAGAGCAGCAACCGAGGAGGGTGGAAAGGATGTGCATTCTAACGCATGAATGGCTTTTATTGGCTTTGACTGTTAGATAGATAAACAGAATGTAAACCGAGAGACACACCCTTCGAAGGATAGATACATGTTCTTCTGTTGATTTGAAGAAATTAAAGAAAAATGCAAATTGATTCTTTTTTTGTACTCTTTTCGGTTCGCCTGTGTCCCTTGCGCTGTTTAATTTGAAAAAAGTAAGACCAACCAAGGCGGACGGAAGAAGGACTATTTGCATTTTATCAAGTAGTCCTGCGTAGGGATTAACAAAAAAAACAAGGATGTTCAAGGGAAATCACTTAATGAGCGAATTCCTTTCTTTATTAAATTAGAGAGATGGGAAGACTGGTTGGTGAAAGGTGTGTCCAGGGGGAAAAGTAAATTTCGAATGAGATTTTGACCAAAGTGATTTTAATTGGCCTAGTAAGTGGGTAAGGAGAGCTGGAAAAAAATGTAATAAACGAGCCGAAGTGTGAAGGTAGTCAGGGGGAAACGCGAGAATTGGGTTTTTTTCAAAGTGTCCTTCGCAACACCTTTGATCTTTTTAAGTAAATATGACCCTGTTGGGGTGGAAATTAGTTAGATTCGTTTGCCACACTTAGAACTCCTCAAATGGTGTAGTCACAGGAGAAGCCTATCATATCGCTTTGTGTGTAACGAACGATTAGGTGAATCAAGTCGTTTTTCTGACATTTTAGTCCATTTCTGCAAGTCACTTTCGCGATCGTATACCCAGTCGTAAAGTGGATGATATCCCCTACACATTGACGCCTAAATGAATAAAATCCATCCACCCGATCCACCTACACACATCCTTCAATCGCCTCCCAATTTCGTTACATCGCACTACCTCGCGTTACACAGCGTTACCACACCCCCTTACCTCCTCCAAAAGACTGACAAAGTTCGAAAAAACAATCCTTCGAACAATAGCGCATCTAAATATTTAGAATACCTCGAAATTTCACATCAAAAACTACAAGTAGATACTACAAGAACCATACTCTATTTTCACAACATAAATTACTCAAAAATCCAAACAAACAAACCGAATTCCACACAAAATTCGAATAATAAAAATTTTTTAATTTAGTTAGCAACCGCAAAACGATTGAAACCACCTCATTGTTTGTTATTCTTTCCGCAAAAAATAAATTCAATGTACTTCGATGCGATGCTACGGTCCGTAGTCATAGTGTAGTAATTCGCTTTGGTTACTCATCCCCCTAAGTGCGTTGCCATTTGGAACTAATCAGATTAAAAATCATATTCTTGCTGGGAACGCCCCCTTTTTTATTGGACATAATTCGAACGACTGATGAGCGATGACTTATGGGAGGTATCTTCATTTTTTGTTTGCCAAAATATTTCGACTTTCGCAATTTGACAGGCATGAGCGGTTCGTGAGGAGAAACATACATACGTTCGTACATACTTAGTGATTGATGTGGTGGTGATATTGGCTACTCTTTGATGTTCGAAATGAAAAAAAAAAAAAAACTTTGACAGATCCTTTCGCAGAACTGTCAAACGTGAATCGAAACAAACCAAAAGAGAAACACCCTTCCTCGCCTGATGCCACAAACCATTCTCCAACCACCACTACCACTAATAATTCATTTCATAATATCAAAATTAATTTTCCAAATCCAATTTGTTATGCATCCACGTCTGCCCTACCTAAAAATGGAAAACATTTTTCGACAGCAATTAATAACTATAACATCGCATAATGTTCCACTTCAGCTCACCCGGCTAATCACTTCAAATCTGTGCGCAAAGTCATCTTTCACCTAACCCCCCATCCCACAACAACACACACACACTCAACATTGGATTTTGGAAAAAGCTCATTAAAACCGAATCATTTGAACCAGAATTGCAAGGGAAGGTATCCGAGCGCGAGTACACTCTGCCAACATACCCTTCAATTGTGTTAAAACATACAAACTTCAAAACGTCAAGAGGTCAGAGGAGAGTTTTCCACACAACGTACGATGTACGATGTACAATGTATCTCTGTATTAGTTATTTCATGTGGTACTCCACGAACTCACCCCAAAATGGGGTAAGCACTACAAACAGATGTCATCCTAACCCCTTTTGCATTGAATTCTACTATTCATTTGAGTTTAATTACTCCTCGGTGTTGGGTGAGGATGAATTTCAGTAATTTCCCCAACACAGCTACTCGTAAAGTGTGTCAAATTTAAATAAATACTTTTGACATCTCCCCCCGTCTGTGCTGCTGTCATGACAAATTAGGTTAGGGTGGCAGTGTGGAGTGGGCCTCACCGTATACACCGTTTGACCACCAAAAATGCAAAAATAAAAATAAAAATGAAACAAACCATGATGTCAAACGTCAAAACAGTTCGGCCAACCGTTTGCTGACGGACGACAGACATTTTTTGACATTTTGCTGAATGCGTTTTGTTCGCGGTTTGAATGTCAACAGCACTTTGTTACCAAATTGTGGTTTTTTTTCCTGTTTCTTTTTTGTTTAAATGAAACACACATTCACGCGCTTGAATGGACATCAGAAATGGTTGGGGTTTCATTTTGTTTTTGTTTATTTTTTGTTGCTGTGTGTGGCCACAGCCACCAGGAAATATTTAGCATACGCATAAATGGTGAACACATCCGCCAAAAAATCAACCAACCGACGACGACGGAACCATACACTCATTCATCCGTCTAATTTTTTGGCAGTACACCCAACCCATGCCAGGGTTTGTTGGTCCTGCACAGAGAGCGGGACAGTCATTGTGTGTGTGTTATTGTTTTGATGCTATCGTTTGTTACATCGTTTTAATAAAAATTCCAGAGAGAGTGTGTGGGGGGCCACACATTATTTATTCCTGCAATTGCAATAAAAATCGCTATTAGTCACATGGAGGAGGATAAGCATATGAGGCTCATATTTCTGTCTTGGAGAATGGGGTGGGCAAGGCCCTAGCCAAAGGATACAAAAGGAAACGGCCAGAGCCAACCCTCGTTGGGAAGTAGCAGAAATCATAATTCATTTCCCTTTTGTTGAGTTTTTTTTCGTTCGTTGCTTCTCTGCTCTCCTCTTCTGCGTTTGGTTTTATTATTTGTTTTTGTGTTAACACGTGTAGGTATTAATATCCTTGTTGAAATTGAAAAGGATAATGATTGAAGGATGAGATGGTTGAAAAATGGATAAAATATGCACTGCAATTATTCGATATTGTTATTATTGGTTTATTGGTCAAGTGGCAAGTCGAAGGAGCAACTTTTCGTCCTGTCATCGAGAATGTTACAGTTATTAATTGAATGCCTACAATGGGGATGGGACATAGGAGGTTTTAGGCCCTATCACAGCATGGAAATGGTGGGAGTTGAGCTCAGAATCAGAACGAACTTCCTCAACAGATCATCACTTAGGATACTCCTCTGGAGCATAGAATCTCTGTTAGTTTAGACGTACAGATGTCCTGTGACTCCTGGATCTATTGATATCATTGGTTATTGCCTGGAGAGGCTTATAGCAGTTTCATTCCAAGACAACTTGAAAGTATACCAATGGCCCATCGTTGGGCGCCAATGTTACACTTTATTGCGGCTACCACGAATGGTTCTAAAAAACAAAAGAGGTTTGGTATTAAATTCCAATTGAGCGAGGGACAATAGAAAACAGCATCATGCCATCAATCAGAGAATAAATCTGCTTCTCTAGAACTGGCCAACGTGCCTAAATGTGTCTTAAATAGACCAGAGGTCAATCCATAGCTTTATCATCAAATGGAACATTTTAAACTAAAAAAAAGTGCCTATACCCTCTGCTAGTTCATCGGGTTCTTTAACAATTCTAATACAGTCTCCAATGCTGCTGATGAGCAAAGATTTCAACAGCCTCATTGGCTTCACCTTTGTATCTTAGTTGACCCGACTACGAATTACATATTCGCTTTCGATCAAAGGAATAACTTTTTCTATTTACCAGGCCCAATTTTGCATGAGTTCACCTAGTCTCAAGTCTGGAGGTACTCGAATTACCAGCAAATGCGGGCCTTTGTGCTTGGTATTGGAACATCCAGAGTAGTTTTGGAGGAACAATGCTAACAACAAAAGTTTACGACCTTTCTTCTAGGAATTTCTTTACTACTTCAAGTATGTTTTGACAAAGGGAACGTTTCAACCCTTTTATACTGGAGTTTGGTTTTTGGGAAACTTTCTCGCTACTATTATACATTCTGATGTTTGTCAGAGGTTCCCAAGAGGTGAAATCGAGGAAAAATTACTTAAATTTTTGAGTATGGACTTCTACTTACGATTATGGTTCAAAATGTAATTGAAACAGTGATGACACTTACCTGGAAAGAGAAACAAAAATTATTATTAAAAATCATTGCAAGTAACCAACAATTTTATGTATCGATAGAATAGTAGATAGATAGATAGAATAGGAAAGTGCAGAACCTGGATGAATCAACGTAACTCCAATCAATGTTTGGTACCCAACGTGGTACATATATTGGAAGCCGCTTCCATTTCTAGTGCACCTTGACAGATATCGAGTTTGTTCAGAAACTTTTTCTCTACTTTTTTACGCCCCAGGTTCCTAAGATATGTATGTATATCCGCGGTATTTGGTTGCGCAGATTTCGCTTCTTTTGTGGTTGTTATGTAGTCATATTTTTGTTCTTCCTTCGTTCCCGCCAATTCCACATGTCCTGTACCCAATAGTATTGCCTGTACTTTTTCCATTTGCTGTTGGAATTGGTAACCCTTGGAATCGCTAATCCAGGCTGTTTGGCGTTTGCCTGGAGTGTCGATATTGAACAGCCTTTCTAACCTTCTTCTATACAAAAGCAAATCAGTCTTTCTGTTTTACTGAGTGCCTCTGTTCTGCTTAGTCCTTCTCAGGCTCCCATACTTCAGCGCAAGGGTTTATCAGACTTTAACTCCATTCAGTAGAATTGGCTTTCATGGGGTAATTTGAACATCATTTCCGTGTGACACCTGGTCTTCTTAAAATGACTCTTTGACCCTTTTTAGTCAAGACTATGTGGCCTGTATATACTGTACAGCCTATGTCATCATCTACTTCAAGGCTCTGGACTCTACATTCGTGACGAAAGGTCTATCCCTTGTGGACACACTCTGGTCTTGCCTCTATCTCAGAATCTCATATGTTCAATCTGTTTTCACTTAACTTTTGTTCCTTCTGATTGCACCACGAAGAGTGTTGTCGAAGGGGTCTTGGATGTACAGTCAAGTGCTGTCCATTGGATCTCTAATCAAACTAGTCACCTGCAAGAGGGTGATTTTTATGAACAAATTACTCAAATCGATGTGATGGGGTCTTTACGCGCAGGGTAGGCGATTAATAGCATCTTATCAACAATCTAAGGGCTACAAGCTGGACATATTTTTCCCTCAAATCCATGAGAGACTCTGTTGAAGCTCCGTAAAAGTTAGCGAAAGTATCTGTAAATGCGTGTGAGTCGCCTTTTCCATCTTCCTCTTCCAAAGTCCCTTAGAATAGTTGACAGGATCTTGGGACCGTGGTTTTTGACCAGAAGATACATATCGCACTAGTGGAATGCTTGTTACTTAATCAGTTTACAGTGTATGACACCATCCGGGACAACACCATCCTCAGCTAACACTGCAAACATCTTGTACACACCTAATTAGGCTCATCTCTCAACATACATATCTCCGAACACTTCCTTGACGCCATTTGCCCCACTCGACATCCGTCAAAAATTCCACTTGAGGAATTCTTCAAAGGAATAATCAAATTTCGGGAAAATAGCCCTAAATCACCCTCGAAACGAATGTGTGCGTGGCACGTCAATTAATTACAATTCAATGGCGCGTTGTTACACCAAAAAAAAAATCCACAAAACCATACAACAGCCCCACCCCTTTCCGAGCCCGAATAGCTCAATTCCGCCACCGCACGTACCCGAACGAGCTCCGGGTGAGAATTTATAGCATTCAATTTAAAATTATATCGTTCCACCGTTTATGGCCACCGCCTTCTGCCCCCGGCCCGGTATCCTGTTGCAGTCTATTTGTTTAACATTCAACCTCGATACGACCCCTGATCTTTAGAATTTTTATTGATATTTCGAAATTCCGCAGCGCGTTTCCGTAAACGTCTCAGGAATCCCCATCTCCGTGGTGCCCCTCCGAAGTGCCACTTTACTTAATCGATTGATGATGATACACGACGGAGAGGCGAGAGAGCTAATCACGGATACATTGCGTATGCATCCAGCCGTTGTCGCAACCTCGCACACCCAACCCCGTGTGAGCAATCAAAACAAAAGGAACACACAAATCGGGAAACGATACGCGGGATTGGATTATAATAGTCCGCGACCGGAATTTTCAATCCGCTCCGACAGAGGAAAAATCAAAGACGAAGCGCCAAGGCTACACACATCCATCCCCGGCCGCGTGTGCACCCATATGGTGTTTATGACTCCTCCGGGCGCGATGCTAATCGCCGAACAAATAAACAATCATTACCCGAAAAATTGACGTCGTCGTCGGTCGTCGGTTGTCGGGAGGAGATGATGTGCCATTGTTCCCAGTTCGAGAGACACCCCTTGTGTGGTATCATCAACGAGTGAGATACTTTTGTGCACTTCAGTTTCAATAATAGATACTTTGGCCGGCGCGAGCAAAATGGCTCCATATCCTGTGCTGGAGAATCTCTTAATTACAATCATTACTTCTAATCGCTCGGCATACGGATACACCCAGCCACGTCTGGAGGGATGGAAGCATATTGTGCGAAGGGGTTGTGCCGAGTTTGGTAACCCTTCGTTCGTTTGACAAGTGTTACAACACTCTTTGTGTGGATATTTCTGGAATTCTTCCGACAGTTGGCCGAGAGATGCTGCGGATTGAGTTTTTGTGGGAAATGTAAACTTTGTGCTTCCGTTGCGAATCCATCTGGATCGAGGGGCGGGCGAGGTTGTACAACAATTGTAAATTGCTTCTGTTTAAGGTGAATGACTGCTGGCGTATCGAAAGGGTGGCAGTGGTGGAGCGATGAGCAATAAAGTTGTCATTTGACACTTGTTTATGGGTGTAGCGAAGTTCTTGAGGAATTAACTAATTAAATGTTTTACAAGCCTTGACAGGGACCGTTTAAGGAGATGCCGTAGAAGGCAATGGCACCAGGAGGAATGTGCCAAGGAATGGGTGGAGTATTTGACAAATCCGTGACACTCTCTATGTCTCAAAGTTCCTTAAACTGTGAAAAAGTTTCAGCACCCTAAGCCTTACTTGTAAGCTTGACTTCAACTATTTGGTCTTAACTGGGCCTAGTGATACGTGCTTCTTCATTCTCCCAAGCGGGACGGTCGGACTTAGAGTGTTCATAAGTAGAAGGGTCTTTCCAGGTCGTAATAGGTCAGAGATGAGGAAAAAGTCGGCCCTAATGGAGACACTGAACATGGTGACAGCAGTTTTTAATTCCTGAAATATTGGTCGAGTGTGACACTGATCTTATGATTTCTCCATTGTCGTCAATGCCGAGCTTGCAAAATGACTAATCCACTGAAGCCTATTGCATAGATCTTTAGAGCTCATTGTCTACTCTCTGAAGCACGCACTGTCTGACAAATTCTAAAACTTTGTCTGTTGAAGTACAGCGGAGATGTAGTTGCACTAAGCCAAGATTTTCATTCAATCCTATGGCTCAAGCTCGGGTTTACTACATTAAAACAAATTTTCAATCCTGCCTGATCCCGATCTAAGCTTGCTGTCAGGCTTCCACCATTGGTAAAGTATATGGGTTGAGGTCTCTTCTCCAACGCTTTGCGCCTTTCCGATCACTGTGGCCGCGGATCCTACTGGACTTAGCCACTTGGAAAAAGGGCTACGAAAGCTATACTTATTATAGAGAAGCGGATATGAACCTCAGCTTGCATAGAAGCGTTAATGCTTTGTTGTCTAAACTGAACGCTGCTAGATAGTTTAGTATAGTTAAGATTTTGCAAAAAACGTATCTACGCACATTTTTTAGCGCACGATAGCATGGCAAGGGATTTAGCCCAATCTTTATGTCTGCCTGTCACTATGAGTACGCAGTACACTTCTCTGGATTATAGTCTTTATGGGTTTAGATACGATTGAAGGGTCATACCAAATTATACCGAAACCACCTCAGTGCACCACAACTGCACTTGAAACCCATCAGGACCACTCGTGCAAATCGAATGAACTTTACCTCTGGTAATTCCAAAAGTCAAACCCATTGTCGTCTTCATGGGCTTTACAGTCTCCAACTGTAATTGTCACCATCAAACGCCTCACACCCCACCCTCAGGCCTCAGCGCATTTGCATCCATAAACTGCATCCTTGACGGGATATTTTCCTAATTCGCATCCCAATTTCCCGCCCCTGCCCCTGCACTTATGCAATCACAACAAATTCACAATGCAATCTACGAAAACAGACAACAGATGGCGCGGCGTCGCTCCACTCTAAATGGTTATTATCTGCTGCAAGGTTCGTTGATTATTCACTACAGGATGTAATGACCGTTAAATCTATTTGGTTGCTGCTTTTTATTTCGACTCCTGATTTTGTAACATTTCTCATATGTATGTGTGTGTGTGTGTGTTTACAATTAATTCAAATTTAATTACCAACACCCTCCACCGCGCTTGCATTGCTTGTACAGATGTCCATAGTAGCAGTGGTGGTGGCCAGCAAAAAAATGGCAACTCACGTGGTCATGTTCCTGATGTGTGTCCGGTCTGTGGTATCAAACTCACCCCCGAGGAGTGGAACTCACACTTCCTATCCGAACTAGATAGGCTGTACAAATTGAGCGCGGGCATGGAACGAGCGAATTTACAATCCAATTACATGTTTGCCCCGCCATGTCCCGCCCAGGAGAATGCCATTCGGACTAGTCACAATCGATGGGAGGTGGGTTACTCTTAACACAAAACAAACTTGTCCTTAGCCCAACTAATACATGTCCTTTTCTCTCTCTCTCTTCCTTCTTGTAGACATTCCAGAGAATACGAAACAATCGACAGAATCGATTACGAATCAAAGTTCGAAAACGGAAGTACGGCAGCGATATGTACTTCTTGGATAATTTGTTTTGCAGTTCGTGTCCGATATGTAAACGGAAGTATTCCATGGAGACGACGAAAAACAGTGAAGTGAGTTCCCGGTATCCTTGCTGACATTTATAACAGATTTAATGGAAATTGTTTTCTTTGCTTGTTTTTTTTTTTTTTTGATTTGTAGGAGGAACCACAACCGAAAGACGAAATCGAAACTGTCGACGTGGAGAGTTGTAACGATGATGTGCCGGACTCCGGCTCAGAGATGAACAGTTCAAGTAGTGCTGGCAAACTGGACGGTGTCCTGTACAGGACTGCATGTGTGATAAATAAGGAGAGTGCAGAGGACGATGTGACGAACTCAAACAATTGGGAATCAAACCCCAGTCCACATATCAGTGGTGAGTACCCACCTACCAAATAAGGAAAACAGTAAAACACCATCCACCTTGAATAGATCGCACGATACGCCGTCCATTTTCTAAAAATGTGGGCGTGGCGTTGTGATTTCTTCGATTTTTAAGAGATTTGCATGAATTTCTTAAGGAAAATACTCCCAAGCCGACTTACTAAAACAGAAAACTTCAAAAAGTCTTGGGACATTACTTCCTCCATGAAATAATAAAAAAAATTTTAGAGCTCGGCTCCAGCTTATAAGACATTTATAAAAATGACCGCTTTCCCCAAAAATTCGCCATGGCGGCATTTCTCAATATCGAAGGACACTGATCCACCAGGCATACTGATGCCTAACCATTTAGCTATTCTGTGAACAGAATGATGCAGGCAAGCCGTCTGACAGAAAAAAAATTCAAAGTATGGTGTACCACAAGAATGTGTGTTGTGCCCACTACTGTTAAACATTAGCAGTTCTAGGCGAGCACTTCCTTACCGTAGAAAACTACATATCCAGTGTTATCCCGAATCCAGTCGTCCAGTCGTAGAACTAGTTGAACACATTCCCAGTATATGTTTCAGAAAGGTCTGAGTCACGCTAACCATATTTCTTTCAGAAAGCAACTCAACCTGCGAGTAACCTGTTTCGATCAAGAGACAGTGCTACAGTAGTTGGCTGATTAACACCATCTCTTTAGGACGACAGTGAAATATCCCAACCCATAGAACCCACTTTTACAATCTTCCAAAAGAGTATGTTGCCCTATGAATGAGTGGGGCAGAACCATTAAAACCAGAACCAGACCTTGTCCCATGAGTTGGAAAGAGCTAAAATGCGCAACGAAGACTCGAACCTCTGGCATACTGGCATTGTTAACGATTGAGTTTTAGTCTGTCTTACCTTTTGCAATTGCTTGAAAGCTTTATTCAAACACGAAGCCCAGCAAGTCTTCTTACGTAAACTGCCATACTTATCCGCTGTCCTACCACAGCCCTACAATCTGTCCAAAACCCAGCTCCATCCCATACCAGGGTTCGGAGCTCTGGTAACCTCCGCTTACCTATTTACTAACTTAGGTGAAGCATAAGTTCGAAGTAATACTTTGAGTAGCAAACAATATGTCTCTTCAATTTACTCAATCCACAGCTTATGATTCTAAGCTCTAAGTTGGTTAAGGTTCCCTTTCGCTATAGTAGACATTTTCTTGCCCTAAGTTGTTCTATCTCAAGCTTACAAAGCGTAGTTTGACAGCCCGTAATACAACTTGAAAAATCATCCATAGTCCGTCACAGTATCTAGAGTGTTCATTTGTTGCCTTAGATTCTCCCCTATAAAACTGCTCCCTCTACCTGTCATCTGAAGATATTGAATCTCTTACGACTGCCAAAGACTCAAACCGTGATTTCCCGGTCAATAAGCCAACACATATAACACTAAGCCATGGCACCTACCAATTCAGATACAACAGGTTCAAAAACCTACTACAGCCTAACAAAGGTGATCCAAAGATCTATCTGACAAGTTAGATACTGTCTGAACAAGGAGGATCTATCTATTTTGCTCTCTGCCTGTCAGCCCTTCACTTGTTTGAGATTAAAATAGGGCCAATGGGTCTAGCACAAGGCTATAGTGATTCCATCGGACTTGGCCATTAGAAAAGTAGGCGTGGCTGTAGATATGAAAATATTGTCCTCGGGCTTAATGAAGGCAGTTTTCCAAAAGTATGTCGTACCGTTAGGCAAACGTTCGCAAGACCTCTTTAAAACTCAAACTAAAAACGGCTATATCCTTCATTTACAAATAAATGTGGGCATGGTTCTTATCGAATTTCCTTCTCTCTCTTCTGTTTCAGTTAAAAATGTAAGCGAACTCTCATCGACAACGCATCACTTTTACAATGCGGACTCCTGCGGTGAGGAGCGCAACTGTAATAGCAAAGAGATCGATACGAATACGTGCAATAATGACAGCGATGAGGATGTGATCGTCGACGATGACGATTCCATTAAAACCCTAAACACAAAGAAACGAAAATTCGAAGAAACCATTAGCAATAGGTAAGCAACTCTCCCTCTCTCTCTCTTCCATCACACATTCCAAAGTGTCTTCATGTGTCCTAATTTTTACTTAGAAATGAAAACCACTCGCCCGATGACGAGCGACCCCGTTCGGAACCGCAGGTCACCAGCACTGAGCCAAATATCGAGATGCCGCCGAATAATAACAACAACAACAATAACAACAAATACAATTTCGAAGAACTACGCTCGAAAATTCCCGATTCGGACCCAACTGGTGGACCACCAGCCACGACCGGCGCCACTGGACCCGTCATGCAGGACTCAAAGGTGGGGATAAGTTCGGATAAACCGGACGAAGAATACAAATGTTTCATTTGTAAGGTAAATTTGCATTAAATTTTAGTTTCGCTTGCACCTAGCACCCCACTGCATGGCAACTTATTATTTCATTCTTTCGAACACACCCAACAATACTGTGTAGCCTTTCAGGGGAGACAATAAAACTGACAACACACTTTCGTATTCTCTTTACTTTAAGACAGGCATAAAGGAGTTCTCCTCGGACTTCTTCCGCGGCAGGAACCTCTACTTCCACCAGAGCTGTGCGAACGTCATGAGCACCTACCGGCTGAGCAAGGACATCCAGCAGCAGCAGCACCACCACCAGCAGTTGCTGCAACAGCAACAGCAACAGCAGCAACACCAGCAGCAACAGCAACAGCAACAGCATAATGTATCAAATAATTAAGTGTCTAAGAATTGTTTAAGGAATTGTAATTAAATTAATTGATTTTTTGTTTGTTTTACGTTTAACTATATATATACATGCACATATTGTTTTTAATTTTATTTTTTAAATAAAACTGAAAATAGTTTTACTGTAGAATATTTAAATTAACGAGGAACACTGTCGGCATAGACTTAAAAAAAAATAAAACATTAAACAAATACTCAGTAACGGGCTTGTGCGGGCGATCGAACGTGAACCACTTCGGGACAAGACCTTTGACAAATAAACGAGCTATTGTAATTAATCGGTAAATATTATTTAAATTAAAAGTAAAGAATTATGTAAACATGAATTTAGAAAATACAAAAAAAAAATATATAAATCAATTATTGTTATATTTAAATATGAGAAATAAAAATACTAACACGCAAGTCATCGGAGTTTTGTCGAGGCTAAGTGCCATTCATCTTGGTAATGAAATGGTTGACTGGAAAGTCTAATTAGCAAGGCTTGTGGGTCAGGTGACCGTAGATGTGTAGAAACTGCTTAGTGACAATGCTTTGAAAATACTCGTAAGTATGACGAATAAACTTTTGTTTACACTTTCTAGCAGACCCTTGCTTTGCTTATGTCAGATGCAGAGACGTTCTGGGGTTTGAAGGAAAGTCATAAGAATGCTAGATCAATGCTAGATGGCAGGCATTACATACGAAAGCCTAGTAAAGGTCGAAGGTAAAAACTCAGCTCAATCTCTCAACGTATGACGTAATGAATGTAGAATATCAAGTTGAGACACGAGACGCAAACTATATATACAAATAGTGACGAAGAGAACCAACATCCGACTGTCTGATAGAATGAACCCTACAACCTAGACGATGATAGCCAAGATTTGAATCCACCTAACAAAAACGAAGTGAAGATAGGAATGGCTAAACGTAAGTCCAACAAGGCTGCTGCTTTTGACAGCTACTCAAAGTACCTGGAAAAGCTTTTTTAAAGACACTAAGTTAAACAAATTATCACACTCCCACAGATCCTGGAGAGAACTCATTAAGTCCAAATACGATACCCAGCATCTTTTCATCGATTTGAAGACCCCATATGAAAGCATTTACATAGAGGAGTTGTGCATATTGAATATGTAGAGCGACCTCTGCAAGGTAGCGACTTATCAAGCCCTCTGATGTCAAAAAAGTATTTGATGTTGAACAAGTTGAATCCTAATAATACGATCTCGTTAGCATCATACCATGGTTGGTTTAGTCCGGCCCTCGATGAGGATACACTTAGACCAGAGAAGGTACATTGTGCTGCACTATACCATAATTGTCCGAAGCTCATAAGCCATAACTCATAACGCTGATTGGAAGAACTCAGCGGGTTGTTAACAGTGACGACGAGCAAGTGAATCGCAAAAATAAAAAAACTCATTTAGAATACGCAACTAGAGGCAGTTAGCTAAGGTACCTGGAAAGGCTTGCTGGTTGAGGCCCAAGTTTACCCCTACATATGGTTCTAAGTACTTAGTAAAGCAAGAGAAAATAAGTGGAAGTAAAGCTAGTAAAATGATGGAATCAGCTCTTAATAGTTTTAGGAAATGGCCTAGAGATTGTAACCTTCAAGTCAACTCGGGCAACAGATCTGGTACTCTTCAATAGAAAATACAAGCTACCACTCTTCAAAATTCCGAAACTTGAAGGTTTGAAGCTGCCCCACTCGCATAGCTCAAGATATCTTGGAATTGTACTACAGAAAGGACTAGACTGGAAACTGGAAAAAAAGTTCGCAAGGATTACAACGTTTTCCTTATTTGCAAGAAAATAGCAGAAAAAAAGTGGGACCGGAAACGATCAATAATGTATTGGACATATGTATATCATCAGCAAGCCAGAACCATCGTTACAAATGCGGCTCTCGTATGTGTGAAAACCACGATGAAGAAAAATATTCGGGATACGTTACCCAAGATGTAAAGAACAGCCTGCATTACCATTACGTGGCGCTGAGCCAATTAGCCAATCAGCCTCAAACTTTAGACAAACTCTGGATTGGAAATTGGCATAAACAGCCGTAGAACAAGGGCAAAAGACTATAAAAATGTGACGGAAACCCTGGGAAAGCTACAGCGTTCTTGTCTACAGTTCAACAAAATTTCTATTTGTACTGGTCTTGCTCTAGAGAGGGAGGATTTAATAAAGCGAAGGTGGCTCGTGGCGCCTAGGCTGTCAATGAAAGGTGCTCCTAGATGGAATAATCTTGTATGGGACAGAGCAGGGCTGGGTTGGCTTATCAGACTGTATCCAGTGAAAACCAACTTCGAATTGCCTTTCGCATGAAGCTTATGCTGGATCTTTCTTGAAATGTTCCAAGTAAAGAAATTTTCCTATCTACAGTTGATTTTACTAAAAGCGTCCACCCTAAGCAAAGGTTTTACATGCAGCACGGGTCGTCATACCCAGTCTGGGAAACTCGTCACCCCTGCAATTTTTTGTAATGCCTCTGTGACCCAGCATAGACAACCAGAAGAGACAACCGGCAGTGCAAAGCAGCCTTTGCAATGATGGACTAAGATTTTAGAAACATAATAGCCGCTTACTAGGCATCCTTGGTAGCAAAGATCTCCGTCTGAAGAGATCTACATTAAGCTGGCACGAGATGCTCAGATTAAGTTTATCAAAGGAAACACGGCAATTCAAGCTTTCATCAGTCTTGAAGGAGTGAACCGAACTGTCCTCAGGAGAGAGAGTTTCCGTCAAATAAAAGGATTGCCGGGATATAGTCGATGCCTTCTAGAGTAAAATTGACAAGATTGACGATAGACAAGCTGCCTTCATGATAGCTAGACCAATATGAGGAGGCTTTGACTCGGATAGCCACGTTAGTAGCCAATTGCTTGGAAAGAATGAATGGCTAAGGGAAGCAGGTAGGATATAATGTCCAACGACTCTGAAGGAGAAGTTTTCAGTACTGATCTTCAAACATGCAGATTTTTGCACCTAAATAGAAGTTTGAGGTGAGTAGGCATATCACACAGTAGTGTAGGCACGTATAGCCAGCGAATGGCATGAACTTAAAGACTCCCTATAGGACCCTTTACTTGACTTTATGCGATCAAGAAGATTGCCTTTCGAGTTTCCATTCGATGTCAATACCGAAGTAGATCTACCCCCGTATATATTCCTTTATGCTGCTCTCTGAAGTTACTCGCAAGCGTCATATGAACTTTCGCAATCTTTTAGTATTTCTTCGATGTATGACCAGTTTTCTACATTACAATTCAAACACGTTTGTTGCAATTCGACCGCAATTCATTCCTCATTATCAATGCATTACGTTGGGACCAGCTCTCACAACCAGTCCCCGAGTGAACAACAGACAGATACTACTGCCGCTACCGCATGCTCATGCTCGGCGTCAATTAACCGAGGAGCTTTTGTCCCCCTAAACGAGCATCTAACCAACCATTTCCTATGGAAAATTTCGCGCCCCAACCATCAGCTGTTATCATCTATCCTCGCATAACAACAGGCCCGAAGCGACGCAAAGCTTACACACCCACCTTGTTCGAAATGCAAAAAACAACATCAGACTCTCCACTCGCGACGAGTATCTCTCTCCACTCGTTAAGCGTACACACACAGCACAATTAATAAACAATTTAAAAATAAACCAAAGAAAGATAATCAAGACCACCAGTCGACCGACCGCTCCAACATTGAGCGGAAAAATCCAGCTCAGTCAGTCTCCGACTTATTCTTGACCAGTTCACAAGTGTGCCAGCGATCCAGCCGATCACGTTCATTCGAAAAATCATTCAAAACCACTGTGTGTGTGCTCGCCGATTCGAAAATAATTGATATTTATAGTTTGACAGCTTTATCTGACAATTAAGTCGCAAAAATGTACATAAATCTGGCGCTGATGAGGAGTGTCGTTGCTCTGCCGCGCACTATCGCCGTCACGCGTTGTGTCACCTCGAAGGAGGTGTTCGCACGTGAGGATAAATATGGAGCGCATAACTACCACCCGCTGCCGGTGGCGCTGAAGCGCGGCGAGGGTGTGTTCGTTTGGGATATCGAGGGCGAGAGGTATTTCGACTTCTTGAGCGCGTACTCGGCTGTCAATCAAGGCCACGGGCATCCGAAGATTGTTGCCGCTCTCGTGGAGCAATCTAAACGCTTGGCGCTGACGTCAAGGTGAGAGAAACTTTTTTTTCTGTCTGTGTGTGTGTGTTTTTTTTTTTTTTTTTCAAAAATTACGGGAGGCAAGTATTTGTCTGACTTATCTGTGAAAATCTGGAACAAAAAGTATTACAAGTGCTTGCAGGACCGATAGCAATCTAATCGGCCGTATAGCAATAACCTTTGGAATCCGTGTACGTACTTGCCTTCTGTCACATTGACAGTCTTCCCGCACCGATAAGAGTTGGCGGAAAAGCTGTTTTCGAAAAAGTATACAGTCGGGGGAAGGAGTGGAGTACTGCGCGTTGCTTTGTAAGTGACAAGGCGTATCTATGACAAATGCATGCATTCTCTAGATGTTCAGAGAACAATATATGTTCGAAACTTGGCCTCTCGATATGACTGTTTTGTTTTCGAACTAATTCTGGTCACAAAAGCTCTTAGCACTCACTTTCCTTTAATCGTGTTAATCCCCTTGAAAGTCAGGTGTTCCTTCCCAAATTGTTGTCCAACCAGATCACAGAACTATTTTCGTGAAATGTGCGTACCTAGTGTACTGACAAGCCCCCCTTTCGAGTGATAACCTCTTCTTTCGCTAATCTTCTGTATTTTGTTCTTTATTTGGACTTCCTGTTGACTGAATTACCCCCATGGTGGGGTTTTGAATTGCGTAGAGATAAACGCGCTGACGCTATCAATGTTTTGCTCAATTTATGCTTGTGGTGATCATGTTTCAAGATCACTGTCTTGTATGGCGTATCTGTCATGAAATTTGGTGAACTTTTAAATGTTTTTTAATTGACGTTGTTCTTTCCACTCAAATTTGACACCCATGTACGTATGTAGATACTTATGAGGTTCTTATTGCCTGCATGATCATGCTGATCGTGCGAGAAAAAACAAAACATGTTGCTATATCACTGTAGACCAGTAGATACTGAGGTTTGTTGGAATGAAATGATGTACCCACTGTATGATGCCTTGAGGTATGGATCGGTAGATACTAAGGATCATACGAAGATCTTTTTTACAAAAGTTTGTTAGGTGATCTTTCATATTTCACACAACATGTGAAACTAAACAGTCAGGGAGTTCACGTTGTGTTAACAAAGCACATTCTCTGATCTTCTCGAGATCTCCATTGCTTAACGATCACAGCCTTACTAGCAGCCCTCTGTTCAGCGAGATTTCTGGATTAGGTTAGGTTTAAAGTCCCTGCCAACACAATCACTAGCACATTTGGATCATATCAACCCACTATACCCGCCAATATGAAATTCTAACGAAGCGAAGTAGTCGGTTTCACAAGATCACCAAGATCACCGAAGAAGGAAGCTTCGAAGTGAAGTTTTCTTTTGTGAGAGAGAGCAGGCAGGTGCTACGAGATTTCGAAGACTGAAAGCATTGTGCGAAAACAATCAAAATAATTATTTCGCTGTACAGGACTCCGCAAAGAACATTACTGATTATAACACAAATAGCAGAGTTGAAAGTATGCAACCTTGTGGTAGCCCTTTGGCCATCAAAATCATCAGACACATTATTCTTGTGGACGAGAATGTATTTGGCGGCATTGTCCTCATAACGCGAATAGTCTGTTTAGCGAGGATAACTTTCGATCAAGTGAAGCACAACCTATACACGATACTCTGCTCTGATCAGCCATCATCTAGTCGATGATGAAAGTGCTCTCTAAAAAAGTCTCACTAAACGCTTTCCCATTTCCCACACTTGGTGAGATAACCTCTTTTTCAACTCCTTTTCCCTATGCATGCCTCATGTTTGAATTAAGAAAGCCCTATCCAAACATTTCTAGTCCCATCTGTTGGTCCAAATCTCTTTAGACATCGAATTAAGGTGTGACGCTTAGATGGCCCAACTCTTAGGAACCCAAAAGCGCGGATATCTGGTGTAAGGCACAGGAATTCTCTTTTGTCCGATCCAGATGCAATTAATCACATTGCTTGCGCAATAGTAAGTGAGTCCAGCTGTACAGTCGTCCAAGTCGGAATTGCGAAACGTGATGAAAGAAACTCAGGGAAAGTTCACTACCAGTTGGTCTAAATGGAACGCAAAGGGCAGCCCGTCCAATATTATATGTCTGTTCACGACAAGGCGATCCCAGAAAGAGGCAACTTATTGGTACAATGTAGATCGACCTTAATCGATTATCTGGACGTTGAAAGTGCAATACTGCAGGAAACGGCAACGAACCTGGTAGAAGCTACTTGTTGTTGTAATTCATCACGAGAAGAAGCATGTTAGCAACACAACACATAGGAAAGTCTGGAAAAAAGAGTGGTCTCTGGAAGACAAGTCTATTCACTTACACACCGACGACGGTTCCAAAACTAATGACGAGGTAGATGGAGGTATTTCCTCTGACAGACTTAATCTCAGTTTCTCCTCTCATCTTCCATAGCAATGAAAAGTGTTGTTGTTCTATCTTGACTCAAGCTAACCGTGGTGCCTACCACAGATCTCCGGATCTCTGCAGATAGCCAAGCAGCTATCAAATCCTGACCTGGTGATCGTTTAACTTGCCCTCTAAAAACTTCACTTTGGAGCTTCCTTCTTCAATGATCGCGATGATCTTGCTGATCTTGTTAAGCCGACATAAGCTGTCTACTTTCCTTCATTTAAAACTCAAATCGATTTCGCAACTAGTTAAAGAAGGTTATATGATCCTGGTTGTCTAAATGTGCTGATGATAGCTGGCAACTACCATAACCTAACCTAAGCTGCTTGAATGTACTAACTCAAATGGAGCTTATGTCCCATCCTTTATTAGGGTAACTGGCCCGATGTTTTGTAGACCTAAATTCAAGGCATTTGTAGTTTTCTTACGATATGTTTAGAAGACTGACAAACTACTCCCAAAGGAGGTACAAACATGTTCGTTGACGTGTTGGGAAAATGCGCTCAAGTTGCGTGGGACATTTATATTGACTCACTGGGAGTAGAGCCCTTAGTGGAAAACTAAGAGCTTATGAGATTCACCACGATTATTGCTTCTACAGCCTAATAGCTAGACAATCTCCTCCATTTTCCATAGAATCTTTGACGGATGATCCGTCTCTAGAGTCTTTGTTTTTCCAAAAACCGAACCCTGAACCTCATTTATTGAATGGAGTCGTAAATCTCATTCGACTGTCTGGAGCAGGGAAGGTCAACGAATTAATGGAGGTCATCGTCTTATCCGTTTCGAGAATTTGCAATCTCTGGTCTCGTTAATGTGTCTGATTAGACAAATTGCCATGTCAGTGTATGCTTTATGGCTTTTCAGCCGAAATTCGAAAACTGCGCCTCAGTTTTTGGAAATTTCCATTCTGCGTTTCATGCGTGTTTTCTTCTGCGCTTAACCCTCGCTAATCAGGTTCCAATTGCGTGTTCATTTCGCACCAATCCGCTCGCCTTTGTATTCCTTCAGATGCTGTTGTAACTGAAACGGATGCACGTGATGAATAGTTCCAGATACATCAACCTCACCATGTAACTCTCTGACCATCAGTACGTACTATACTCTGATTCCCTATCGCGTCGTGTGATTTAAAATTAGCACTTTGGAAAACTTTCCACTCTCGAGACTATTTCTGTAGAGTTCAAGACGGGGGTTATCTGGCGCATGTTCTGTCGTCAGCGAGGAGTGCGAATTCTACTAACCCGTGGGTGATGGATTGATTGATTTGAATTTTTTTCTCTCCTCAGAGCGTTCTATTCAGACGTCCTTGGCGAGTACGAGGAGTACGTGACAAAGTTTTTCAATTATGACAAAGTGCTGCCAATGAACACCGGCGTAGAGGGCGGAGAGACCGCCTGTAAGTTGGCCCGGAAGTGGGGTTACCTGAAGAAGGGTATCCCAAAGAATCAAGCTAAGGTAAGAGCCGCACACACTGTGGAAGAATGTATCTCAACGGTCATTGCTTGTAGATCATATTTGCGAGGAACAACTTCTGGGGACGTACCCTGTCAGCAGTGTCGGCCTCGACAGATCCCAGCAGTTATGAGGGATTCGGACCGTTTATGCCGGGATTTGACATCATCGACTACAATGATGCCAACGCTCTGGAGGTAGGTTTTTTCGTTTAGGACGAGCTCATGCTTACTCACGCTCTGTGCTATTTTTAGGAAGCCCTGAAGGACCCTAATGTGTGCGCCTTTATGGTGGAACCAATTCAGGGTGAAGCTGGTGTGGTGGTACCCGATGCTGGGTACCTCACCAAAGTTCGAGAACTCTGCACGAAGTACAACGTCCTCTTCATTGCCGATGAGGTGCAGACTGGTCTGGCGAGAACCGGCCGCATGCTCGCTGTCGATCATGAGAATGTCCGGCCAGACATTCTGATCTTGGGTGAGTGGAACGAGAGACATACGTATCTGACAATCTCCAACCCCCTTCCTAATATTTTTAGGAAAAGCCCTATCTGGAGGAATCTACCCAGTATCCGCGGTACTCTGCGATGACGAGATCATGCTCTGCATCAAGCCTGGTGAGCATGGTTCGACTTATGGCGGCAATCCACTCGGTTGCAAAGTTGCAATGACCGCCTTAGAGGTTCTAGTGGAGGAGAACCTAGCTGAGAACGCTGAGAACATGGGCAACATTCTAAGGAGCGAACTGAGCAAGTTGCCAAAGGACATTGTGTCAACAGTGAGGGGCAAGGGATTGCTGAATGCAATCGTTATTAATCCAAGTAAGTCGCTTTATCCCCTTCTGGAGAAGGAGCTAGGTTTGATAAAAGGTTTTCTTTTTTCAGAATATGATGCTTGGGACGTTTGTTTAAAGCTGAAAGAGAATGGCCTTCTGGCCAAGCCAACGCATGGTGACATTATACGCTTTGCGCCTCCTCTGGTCATCAATAAGGCGCAAATCGAAGAAAGTATTGATATTATTAAGAAGACTGTCCTGTCAATGGATGCACAATGAAATATAAAAAGTCTGATTTCTAGAAATTGGTTTTGTTTGCTTCAACTAGGCGAAGAACAGTGAAGACTCCCAAGTCTACAGAATGGAAATCTAAAATAGGTAGAGATAGTGGCTCTGATAAACTGAAGGGGAATACCATGGTTCCTTAAGAACACGGACGATGAGGAAAGGACAATTTGCTCTTACAAGCAGGAACATCTGTGAGAATTGTTCTATACGACTTGATCTAGTAGTCAACTACGGAATGAGAGATCATACTCTGAAGGTAGAACTCATGAGAAAGGAAAATGCTTCTTAGGGCATCAACCTCCTTATGAGGGACAGGAAACTCAAGAATTCCTACGACGAGATGGCGAGTTAGAATAAAATTTCAAAAGTGGGGTTCCATAAGGTTGAATACTTGGTCCTCTGCTGTTGAACGTAATGTAAAATCCCGACAATCTCGAGAGGTTGTAAGGATTTGGGAGAAACTTTTGATAGAAGTAGAGCAAGTGAAGTCATTAGAATCGTTAGTTGATATCTGTGAGATTGAAGCTGGGAAGGCTAGCAGCATAGGCTGTACTCTTCAGTAGAAAAAAAGGAGTTGAGTAGTGCAGTGGGGTGCACGATGAAATTGTTTAGTGAAATAGAATCCATAGCGCATTGCTACTGGATCGAGATTGATTGACCAATTTAGTCTTTAAGCTCCTGACACTGATTTCATCTTTTTGGAGACTAAACAGGCGGCTCTGACGTCACAACCGAGTCATGGAGTTTCGCTTAGAGAAAGGGTCATGACCCACCTAAACCACGTAACAGCCGAACTTTACGAAGATTTACGGGCTTGCGGACATTGAGTCGAGTACATACAACATACATCTTCAGAGCGCGGTCTGCTGAAGCTTACAAAAAAAGTCAAACTAAGACTGCAGAACAGAAATCTAAGTAAGGCTTGATGTAACAATGAGCCCAACTGAAGCTAGATTAAACCAAATCATCTCAAGAAACCAAGACCTTCGGGATCTCTCTAAGAAAGTGATACAAATTTAGCCTATCCTTGAAAACTCTCGAATGATTGGACTCTGTAGCTGCATCAAGCCAGAGCTGTGTCATCAACTTAATCGAGCTGAAGTAGGAAAAGCACATTTAGCAGTACATGCCTCTGTAGCCGAACCTAGGCTCGGAGTCATCTGGTCACAGTTCAAGAGCTAAGTTCTAAAGCTGATTGTTGAGTGAATCTGCCAAATACCTGGAACTATTACAGTTATCGACAAAATTGGAGAGTGAGTAACAAGGAAAAGTCCTCCTCCGCCCTGACGTACCCCTGTACATAGCCAGCTCTCAGTTCAGGGTGGAAAGCAAAGCTAGTTGTCGACTTTCAGATTAAGAAGTACAGCAAGTAAACCTTCTGTTTGGACATTGTCCAGAGCTTTTTCATCGTCAAGGTCGGTTAGAGAAATCTCTGCTCTTTTGGGTTCAATGATTTCCACCAACGAGTGCAGCTCTACGCATTCCCTAGGAATTCACTGTCCAAACTTGTTCTAATGCGGACGTAGAACAGTCTTTCCAGAGCCATTCGTTAAAAGATAGGATGATCGAACGCAGGAGGTCTTACCGCCTTTCGGTATGAAAAGTACCTTGAAACCTCGTCCAGCATATAGGGGTGTTGGCAAAGTTTAAACAGAAAGATACTAACAGTTCAGCGCACATGAAGTATGTAGGTACCTTGGACCCGCAATAGACACAAGACCCTAGTCTCTCTGCTGAAACAAACCACTGACTAAGAAAACTTTTCCACTTTAAATCAATTTCGTCCTTCGAAAACCCCGTTGATGGTACCACGTGCTAAAGCGGAACAAACTTTTTTTTTGTCCTCCGTCCTGTGCACCAGTAGTAGTAGTAGTAGTACCGCCGCACCCAACTTAATTCCATAAACGTAATTGCCATCTACAAAGTTACCCACCACTGAGTGTGCACTCAGTACCTAGCGACTGTTAAAAGATGTCGTCAGGAACGAGGCAAAAAATCCCATAACTTCCTAAAACACCGAACTCAACGGAATGTGACTTGAATACATTATTAGACACTGCTGCTGCTGCTGCTGCAAGCCTTGAGAGCCTTTTGAGTACAGAAACGAACAAAAATGAGCAAAAAAAACATCCCAATTGCTGCAAGGACGACACATTTTTGACAGAACTACCACTCGAACTGTGGGAAGCCCCCTAGTACCGCCGCCGCGGAATGACAATTTCCCGGGACAGTGATTTTTCCGCACACTTTAAGAGCAATTATAAATTTTAATATTCAAAGTTCATCACACGTTGTTGGTGCGGTACGAGGTACGAGCCACGGTGCAGAGGCAGAGGCGGAGGCGAAAAAAACGACTCGTACACGGTACAGTAATCAATTATCCTTTTTTTCGGCCATTGGGCATTTCATTTCGATTTTTTTTTTTACTTTTTTGGTCCTTCGAGCGGATGCCTCGGAGAGGTAACATTTGTTACTCCATTTGAGTGAGGAGTGTGTGTGGTGGAATTTTTATTGCATCCCCACTGTGGATGGGTGGGGTTGCGTCACAGGAATACATAATAATTTTTCATGCGTTACGGAATTGCACCGCTCGATGGTGTCCTTTTTTTTTGATTTAAATGTATTTTAACCAAGCTAATATGCATGGTGTGACATCAAAAAGGTTTATAGCTACTGAACAAGTGGAGTTGTTTTGTTGTGGGTTTTTTGTGTCTCTGTCATTGCGAGTCGTCCTGGAGCAGATCCTTTTTTTTTCGTGCTGGGCGCTTCGTTTGCAGAGAGAGAGAGGGACATGATTTCATTTTGGTGTCAATTAAATAAAATTTAAACTCAACCACATGGTTTTGTAATTACCAATTACATATGGCGAAGTCTATCGGAAGCAGTTAATGGCGGTGGTGGTGGTTCTATGCGGTTTTTCTGGTCGAAATTCCTCACTTGACTGGTGTGGCCCTCTTGCCTACTGTGTAGTCAAAGACTCGCATTCGCAATAGAAGAAGATGATGAGAAGGAAAATTAAAATTATGTCCCTAAATGGTCGTAAAAAAAAATCAGGACTATCTTTAGCTCGTTTCAGCACCAAATGCGGTGTAATTATCACCCCATGCCCACCCCTGGGTGAGGGTGCAAGTACGGCACTTCGCAAGGAGCATTGAAAACCATCATCATAACCGTAATGGGAACGCAAGTCGCAAGTAGTCCTCCGTGCGCACACAAAGTGGTTATTATCATTTTTATGTGCGAAAGGATCTCGTTTAATTTTCTTTTCGACTTTTTTTCGGAAAAAAAAACTGACTTGTGTTTATTTTTTCTCATTTTTTTCGGGTGCCTTTCCCTTTTTCTGGTTTTTTGTGTAAATCCCTTCTGCATAAGTCTTGGCAATCAAACAACTGATCTCAGTTCTAGCGGTGCAGGTGGTGGTGGGAGTGAATTTTCCCTTGTAGTCACAGTGGTGCTAGAAAACTGTGGACTTGAAGTGAAATTTGTTGAGAAATAACAGTGCCAATGCATGGGGAAAGTTGTTATGGTGAATGCTGAGTCTGATTGTATGGCATGTGAAGGTGGACACTCAAAACCTGGACAAGCACGTACATATGGGTTAACTCTAGGACCCGACGAGGTATATCTTGTTGAGCGGAATGGCTATAACATGTGTCTCAGACATCTATCGAGATGTACGTAGAAGGAGGACGGACAGCGCAGGAATCTCCATGATTGGAATCAATGATAACTTCTTTAAGGAGACTGACAGATTCCTTCGAGCTCAGGTCGAGGTTAAGGCAGGATCTTGCAAAAGGGATCGTGGCAAACCCAACGGGAGCGCTCGAGTCCCCAAAAAATGTGAAGTCTTGATCCTCCGCCACGTGACAGTATGACAATCGTAACCAAGGTTACATTCGTCAACATAGGACTAATCTGCATGCATCACCGCAAGTCAAGAAGCAGATTATACTCCAAGAGCAATGCACGAACGTTGTACCAAAAAAGTTATGTCAAGACAACAAGACCCATGCAGAAGCCTATACAGAAGAACGAGGAAACCTTGTAGTAGTGACAGCCTGAGACTGAGACTTCTTGTCCAGACCATTTCGTTCAATACACCCAAGACGATGGTAGACAAGGCCTTGTCCTGTGAGAATACCAAACAAGTCCTAACGTAAGACCACGTATGACAACATTTATAGAGCTAAGCGTTAGGAGAGGTTAGTTGAAGTATTAAAGTTAGTAAGCTTCACCAAGATCCACAGCATAGCCTACATAGCAATGATTTTCTGCTGAAGCAACAAGTCGCCAAAACCTATACTAAGGTAACCAGGAATCACAAAGAAGCTACAGGCAGACGGAAACTGAAATGACTGAAAGCGTGGACAACCCCGCTGTTGTACGTTAAATGTTTCAAAATATATCTCCAAACCAACAATTGTTCCTTCGTACTCTTCCCAACTAGTGAGTCTGAATCCGAAGGGTATACATAGTATGTACATACAGACATGTGCAAAACCATATAGACTGTCAGTAGGCAGAGCATGATAAGGGTCGACTATAGCTATAAATGCTATAAATGCTTGCATGTAACAAATGTAGACAAATACAGAAGAATTTGGGAATCACTTACCGGAAGAAGAATCATTCTTGTTCACCAACGAATCCTCCCTCGATGCTTTGCTTGCATATCTTATGAACCAACTGCTAGATCACAGAAATCACTTGCACACTACGAGCGGAAGAAGCATTGCACTAATGAACAGAATTGAGCCTCTTTGGGCTTCTTTTGGGTAAAACACTACACTTTCACTTTTTTTGGGAAGAGCTGATTACGGACAAGCACTGACTGTAGGGGATACAAGGGCTTTTAACGCGTAACCGAGGGGTATTTCATTCTTTCATTCAACTGGGAATATCACGAACACCACTGACAAGCACTCGGAACGACAGAACTTGGACAAATAGAACACATTTGGAGCACTCGAGAGGGATATTACGATTATTTGAGAGATGGGTGCTACAGCACGAAGGAATATTTTGAACAACAAAAACGCGTCACGTCACGACACGCTCAGGGATTACGGTTATTTTCACTTGCCATCATGGCCGCGCACTTTGCATTGAGAAATGCTTTGGGAAAACTGAAAAACACTCGCGCATCGCAAATAATCCATTACACGAGTAGGGAAACACTGTGATTATATGCAGAATCTTACAATCTACCGATTTATTGCATTAAATTGAATGCAGAGACGGTGTATACCGAGAAATGAAGTGATTTTAAACCACTCGCGCACCAACGGCAGCTCCACCGGCAAGCTTTGAAGCAAATTCCCAACCCGCTTTGATTCTTTTACCCGACCAAGTACTGGATCACCACTTAATGCACATGAAAAACTATAAAATGCAATATTTACCCGAAATTTAATGGTATTTTAAAGAATTTATTTGTTTGAAAGCTTCGTTTGCCCGCGATCGGATTCGAATTTGATTCCCAACTAATGACAGATGGGTGGCTTACAATGGGCGACAAAATAGTGACGGTAATGCAGTTCACTGGTGGGTGCTTTAGCTTTGTGTAATAGTTTTAACAAAAAAATAAACTTCACTCTCGGGCTTTTGTTAACAGACAAATGTTGAATTTCCCATTTTTTCTTTTATGTTGTGGGCCTTAAAAACAAAAATTAGTTGGTTAAATCAATCTCTAGCTTTACTTGGCAAACATTTTAATCACAAATGCATAATAATTTGAAATTTATGTTAAACGTTGTTTGGGTACTATGAGCATATTTATTAGAGAAAACATTATATCTAGTAATTGGCGTACTGGGCAATGATCTCCTTTAGCTGTCGTGGAGACAGGAACAATAAATTGTGGTGAGATGATACATATCTCAAATTCGGACAATATTCAGTTTCAATCTCCTCATCAGCTTAATTTGTTTTGCTTTGTCTGGACAGCTGATCAACTGTCCAGGAACTATAGCCTAGCTCATACCATACATAACTGGATGGCCTCGGCTCTCTGATAGCACTCTACTTAAAAATAGTACTCTGATTTGGATGTTATGGGAAGAAAGGATTCAATCAGTACGTCTTACAGATGGCAAGGAGCCCCTGAAAGAAAATATTTAAATTCATTCAGTTTGCAGGAGAAAGTGCAGACGGCTGTGAAAAAATCATTAATCTTTCGTTTTGATTGGGAAATTATAAAAAAATAAAAAGGAAAAGAAGTTTGGAAGATTTGCAGTTTCACAACCAAGATTTTTACTTGGGCTACATGAACTAACAATTTGTAGGTCTGATCGCGCTATACGATCATTTTTAAAGGATTTTGTCACAGCACTCTAAGAACTGGTAAGCAGCAAAGTCGCCAGTACCTGCAACTTTCCCTCTACAAGTTTCGAAATATTTCCTATCCTCCTTGTGATCTGTGAATTTTAGGACATTCTGAAAAATTTTCCATCGTCATCTACAAAATCCGTGCTAGAGCACCACTTCCAGAACTCCTATGCTCATCAATTATGTTTTTAACCTAGACTGGCGTCTCCAAATACAGTAACATTACGGAAAATTAGCCGAAATGTCAATAAATCATAAACTTAATGTCTGATGTATTGAAGAAAAGACATAATTTTTTTAACGTCGTGATTTGTATAATTTTTTCTTAAAACAAAATCACTTCTCATTAAATATGCTCGTAGTACCCAAAGAACTTTTAAGGTAAATTATAAATTATTATGAAATTGTGATTAAAGTCTTTCATAAGTAATGCGAAAGAATAATTTAACCAACAAGTTTTTGTTTTGATCGCCCACAACATATGAGCAAATGGGAAATTGGCAAATGGATAGCCAAGTTTATTTTTTTGCTAAAACCATTACAAAAAGCTAAAGCACCCACCAGTCAACTGCATTACCGCCACTATTTTGTCGCCCATTGTAAGCCACCCATCTGTCATTAGTTGGGAATCAAATTCGAATCCGATCGCGGCCCAACGAAGCTTTGAAACAAAGAAATTCTTTGAAAAACCATTAAATGTCGGGTAAACATTGCATTTTATAGTTTTTCATGTGCATTAAGTGGTGATCCAGTGCTTGGTCGGGTAAAATCCGCGAAAAGAATCGGTGCGCGTGGGGAATTTGCTTCAAAGCTTGCCGGTGGAGCTGCCGTTGGTGCGCGAGTGGTTTAAAATCATTTCATTTCTCGGTATACACCGTGTCTGCATTCAATTTAATGCAATAAATCGGTAGATTGTAAAATTCTGTACATAATCGGCGTGTTTCCCTCCTCGTGGAATGGATTATTTGCGATGCGCGAGTGTTTTTCAGTTTTCCCAAAGCGTTTCTCAATGCTAAGTGCGCTGCCATGATGGCAAGTGAAAATAACCGTAATCCCTGAGCGTGTCGTGACGCGTTTTTGTTGTTCAAAATATTCCTTCGTGCTGTAGCACCCATCTCTCAAATAATCGTAATATTCCTCGTGAGTGCTCCAAGTTCTGTCGTTTCGAGTGCTTATCAG
The DNA here is from genome assembly GCA_963583995.1 of Xylota segnis. Lineage (NCBI taxonomy): Eukaryota > Metazoa > Arthropoda > Insecta > Diptera > Syrphidae > Xylota > Xylota segnis. The sequence continues at coordinate 9,553,096 of OY757238.1, read as the reverse complement.
TGATACCCATGGTGTTCCCCTTTGAAAAAAAATGCAATACCTCTTGGTTACGCGTTAAAAGCCCTTTCATTCCCTGCAGCCAGTGCCCGTCTGCAATCAGTGCGTCATGCCTCCAATGGGCTTTTCCCAAGAAAAAGTGAAATTGTAGTGTTTTACCCAGAAGAAGTCCAAAGAGGCTCAATTCTGTTCCTTAGTGCAATCCTTCTTTCGCTCATAGTGTGCAAGTGATTTCCGTGATCTAGCAGTTGGTTCATACGATCTTCAAGGAAGACATCGAAAATTCATCGCTTAGCAAGCATATTATTCTTCTTCTGGTGAGTGATTCCTTAGTTCCTTCATACAAACATTTATAGCTCTAGTTTCCAAGAATGCTTATTCGAGACTTCACGGCTTTACCATTCACCTGTCGTTCTTTTCTTTCTCTATCGTATCAGCTTGTGGAAGCAAGGCGTCTGTACGTACCACCTCACTTTGATTCTTTTCCGTATAGAGATCTCAGCTCACTAGCTTCCTAGCATACCTCAGATATTCAATGGTCTTCCAAGGTTCTAACCCAGTTTTCCTTCTCCATATTTTTACTCATTTTCATTTGGTTTAGGTAGCCAGACGAAATAGGAATCTGGTCGAATAGGAATCGACGCGAATGGACTTTATTTAGAGATTCCTTTACAAATTATTCCAAAAGACGCTGTTCTTTTGCCCTATAACTCATTGTTTTGACACAATTTAGTCACTGCCATCTTAGAAAGAATGTCATTGACCTCGTCACTTCAATTATCATGGCCACCAGGTCTTCGTGAATAAATCCTGGACAAGGCAAGTAGCCCTTGATCTACTGATTTCAACCAGCTTTGACTATCTGTTCTCTACTTCTCAGGCGTCTTATCTCAACTCTTGTTGAACCTACTCGTAAAGTCAGTGCAAAACGTCCCTTTTCTTTGGCAAACTTCTTAGATATCATGCTACAGCGGTCCTCAAAAGTGGATGTGTTGAGATCTAAAGTAATTCTGACCCAAATAGAAGGAACGAATTGACACTTATGGCAATCCCTTGTGGACCCCTTTTTCTCGTTGACCCCTGATTGATTTACAGGTTATCGTTTGTAATGATTTGTTTCATTCAATAATCGCAAAGTTACTGTCAAACTCAATCAGTTCTTCCTCGAAGGTGCGGAGATGGTTCGTATTTAATATTATTAAAGACAGTGCCCAGTGTTTACCCCTGTGGTACCCCATATTCAATTGTTTTCCTCCACGATGGACTATCATGTCCTGTCCTCATATTTTTCACCCCCACTGTGCACTCATATTTCGTCCTTTTTCTTTGCTTTTTCTTTAATGCTAATACGAAAAATCGGAATAGCATTAAATCAAATCCTGTTTATGATTCCTGTGATACAGAGAAGCCAACAAAAAAAGAAATGAACCAACCGCACAACCACCAGAGAACAACCTGCTGCTGTCAGAGTAGGCTTACGCCATAATGCCCACAAAAAAAAAACGCAGAAAAAAAAAAAACAAAATAACACGCAGGACTCTCATATATCCCTGCTAATATGTAATTTCATCAAAATTTATCCATATGCTCGTGTTCATGTGTGTAGAGTGCCGCTGCGTATGTAATCCTTACAACAAATCATTACGGTATTAAGGATTTTGACACCAGTTTAAGGATGTTTTTTTTCGTTTTCCTCGTGCGAATCCTGGTGCGTTAAGTGACATGAAAAATTTGCAATGTTATTAGTTTTTCTATGTTTTTTTTTTTGTTTTTTGTTCGTGGGAGCAGCATCAGTCTCAGTCTCAGATGTGTTCATCTGTTTACTTAACTTGACTGTAAATCCCACCCCTACCCCGGGCACGCTATAAACACTGTATCGTATAACAAATCCTGTTGGAATCATCATCACCGCCAGAGCGTGGTGGCTCTAAACTGCCTGCGGGACTCTCCAAGTTAGTTCGTGCATAATTTTTTGTGTGTATCTGCCCCACTACCCTCTCTGGAGGATGGTGAACGGCGAACGCAACAACCTAAGGGATGATGATTGCCTTTGGGGGGGGATTGCTTCCCTGTAATAATACTTGTAACCTTTTTTTTTTTATAAATTGTGTTCAAGGGTGGGATCTGAGATTCTTTTTTGTCTAAACTGTGCAAATGGGACACATCCTGTGGAGAAACCTGTTTAAGGGTTGTTATGGGTGTTTTTGTTTATCGTCTACTTTAGGCATCGTTTACAGGTGAAATCATCTGTTTATTTTTTTTTTGTTGCGGAATATTCACCCCAAGGATATGCACGGGTAGCGGTCGTGTCGGTGGAGGACACCTCAATTTTTCATCGCCACTGGATAAATATCAATTGGATTCAATAAGAAGTTGTAAAACGATTTAAATTGGAATTGATACGAGTATTTGTGTTTTTGGACTAACAATTGGTTTTATTTCTCTGTTTTCTGGTTTTGGAGGCAGGGTGTTGATCTGGTGCGTGGTGTGAATAGAAATCGGCCAATTACCGAACTCTAATTGGTTGTGCGGTGTGGATTTTTATTGCATTTAGTCGGTCGAGACGAGCGGGAAACCAACAAAAATAAAATTAAACAAAACAAGTCCGTTGTAGTAGGTAATTAATTGTGTGGTCGTTTTGTTAATTATTATTGTAAAATATTGCAGTTGAACAGTGTCGGATATTAAGTCCCATGTGTCACAAATGAGCGGCCAAACAGGAGGCTCTAATTGCACGTTGGTACATGCATGCTTTATAAACTGAGTTGTGTGTAATTTTGTAAACACTAAAGACGACTGTTTGCAGATCTAGTAGGAACGTAGTCATCGTTAGATTGAAAGCAGTCCTTCTTGGGCGAAGTTTTCTTATCCTTTGTTCTTTAACTACTAGAGCCTCTGAAGGTCTTTAGAAAGATGTTCAGTGACTGGACTTGCCCATCTAGTTTGAGCACTAAGAATGAGATCATTGAAAGGTCTAAAAACATTCGTGTCCACGTAAATACTTTCTTGGGCTTCTGCCAACAAGGGTCTACATTCACGATCTTTAGCTAAGTGCCTCCACTTCTTGTGCGTACCCCGGGAAAGTCTTTATTTACTGCGCGGTCCCTCTGAGTTAGATTCGAAGATGGGAATGATGGTGTTCCTGTCCTACCCATCTCAGATGACTTGCCTATGTCCCTGTTGCTGTACTTAGAGTTCGTTGTTTCCTCCTTCGGATATTTGTTCTTTCAAAACAATCGAAGGTGTTTTCATCTGATTTTGATGGAATCCATGCTTCAGCACCATAAATAAGGACTTCGATGTCAAGCACTCAGACTCTGATTCGGTCCATTACACTTCCAAGCACATTTAGTTTTTTTATATAGAAACTTTGATTTAATTCATCCCTCTCACATGGTTTGGATTGGTGGCAACGTTTGCTACTCCGCCCGGACTCAAACCTGCGCAGTTGGGATCGCAGCTAAACATATTACCCGCTATACTATAGCCACCTTTTGGAACCTCCTTAGTAGTTCCGGATAGGGCTTCGTGTTCGTGTTCACAGAGCATATTGAGAGTAAGGCCAAAGTAGACAAAGTTTTCTACTTTGTATGCGGTCCACTTGGCTTCTCTTTGGTAAGTTGATTTGTTTTGAAAGAAAAGACAATCAAGAGGTGAACTGTGTGATGATGTGCGACTGCTAAAACTGTTTTGACAGCATCCACTTCGATCTGGCCAGTCCGAGTCGAGATGTTCCACAGCCCTGTCCTGACTGTTTGTTTTTAGATAACTCTTCGAAGTATGGTGTTAACGTGAGCACATGGCAGTGCTTTACCTTGTCTAAACACTATTTTGACAATAAATGACGCTGTGAGATGATTACAGACCTCGATGGAGCGAGAGTTCACCGTCGTCATGCCCAAACGGACAAAATCTAGACATGGTTCTGTATTGGTCTGTGGCTGTGAACTTTCCTGACCACATTGATAGAGTCTAAACTTAGAAAGATTATTAGGGTTGAGTGCAATGTTTCCTCTAGGGATCAGTGGGTCCCGTGGCTTAAGTGGTTAGTGCATTGGACTACAGAAAAAGGGGTTACAAGTTCAATCCCTAGACAACACCTCAAAAGACTTATAGAAGTTGATGGTTCTGATATGAATTCTATGGTACTTGCCGCCGGACTGATCAACCAGAAAAAGGTTTAGACAGCTCAGCACAAGTTGTCTTTTTAGCAATATAGGGACGACACTATTCAGGTCGATTTGGACTTTCTGGCACCAACAAATTTTGTGGCTTCATAAAGGAGCTACAATAGCATTTTTCGGTCCGGCATTGTTTCAGTAATACTGGTGGGCTTTTCATGAACTGTTTCTCAAATCTGAAGTAGAAATGTGTATAACTTACCAGAAAAGAGAATCTTTTTACCTTTTTCCACTGCTGTCTGCAATGTAGGTAAAGTTAGGCTATGTTGTATCTTTTTGTATTTCAAGTTTGGCTGGATCAAGAGACACGTTGTTAGCTTCTCGCTATCCATCTTTCTGTCATCTCTACTTGCCTTGCAATGGTCTGCCGGGCGCCAATTAACTTGCTTAAGCAGAAATTACTTTTAGCAAAAAACATGTGCTAATATTGTTTCACGTACTATTTGATGGGTTTATTGAATGTAGTATCAACTTGGAACCCTGCCAATTCCATTGGTAGTCCATTCCCTTTGGTTACCAGACAGGTTTTTGCCTTCATCCACTAAATATAATAATGGGAAGTATGATGGGTGAACAATTATCTCCAATGCAGCATAAGGCGTTGTTTTTTAAGGACTCGTTGTAACTCGACACATAATGTTTGATCTGACAACTACAGGATTCGAAGCTAAAGGATCCATTTTAGGTACTCAAAACCCTCCAGGCACAATCTTGAACACAGAGATTGAACACAGCAAATTTGAATGCACTGTTTATTCTTAGACAAGTTAACCCTGAGGCTAACAGTGTCCAATCTCTTTGTTTTAACAAAGAACTCTCAATAGCTCTTGCAATGGCACCCAGGATATATCTTACTTAGTACCATGCTCCTCAGAGGTGGTGATAGTACAACCTCTAATCTCAGCATGAATAAGTCAACTTGAGGTTGAGAAGTACCAAGCTAAAGCGGGCTGTAGACGCTAAAACATGGTCTTACTAATCATGAACTCATGGTTATCGTCTGCAGGCTGGTATGCATACCAAATGTATAGTCTCACCTGCATCGGTTTTGGTCTGACTAGAAATCAAAGTCAATATTTGTGGGAGGCTTTCTATTCGACTGTCTGCAGACTAGTCTGTCAAAATTTACTGATGGAACTCAGTGGGATCATGACGTTGAATTTGACAGATTTTGACAAATAGAGAGATGTGTTACATCAAGTCTATGTGAATTAGTCTTACCATAGACGTCTACAGACTGCTTTCAAGCTCTTCTATCATCTAGGGAGCCGAGATCTTTCTTTCTTATAGATTTCCTAGTCTTTCCGCCAAATCCTTTGAAGGATTCGAGAGTATTGATAGTCAGAGATTCGAATCAATGTATGTACCTGCCGATTACACTTATTAGTGTCTTCACTCGTCAAGAAGTACACTTAGCAGTGTCTTCAATAAAAACTGCATTAACGATTACCTCCAAGGAATTCTCATCTCATCCTCACTACAAAAGTGGAATTCACATTAAAAAAAAAGTCCAACAAAAGGCAAACACAACCCCGAACACAAGTCCCTTTACTACCCGAGATGAGTCTCGGAAATATGTCGCTAGACCCCTGAACCCATATACAATTCTCGCGCGGAAAAGAAGCAATAAAAAAGTCAACGCCAAAACAAGTAGTCGGCCGCGAACCCTAAGTTCCTTGATAAGATGTCCCAAAGTCCTTTGCCAGCCAGCATTGTCACCCTCGTCACCCTTGTGTGTGTAAAAACTTTAGACACAGAGATCCAAGAGATAGTTAAAGGAAGAAGATTCTTTGTTTTTTTTCTTTTTTTGTTCCTTGTTGTCCTTAACTGTATCTATTGTTCAGCTTTTGGGGTAACCCCATTGGCATGGAAATTCCGCGTTTTTTTCTTGTCCTTCTCCTTGCGTAGATAACAGCGAGAAGTACCTTCGCAGTTTGGTTATCCTGTTCGTTTTTTAATTAAAACGTTAAAATTGCTAATTATTTTCTTTGGAGAGTGTAATAAAATTTTCCCCCGCGCTGGTGGGGGAGGAAAAATGACAATTTTTGAAGAATTTTTTTCCCATTGGGACGGGAAGTGGCAGTGTCTGTCTGTCTGATAGAACCCTCAACTATGACGGGCCGCTGATGACCCGTAATTTTTGACACAGTCAGTTGTCGAGCTCATCACACGGATAGCCGGCAGGAGGGTGGTTTTGTTGGGCAATTATCCTGTTTGCAGGAATGCCATTCTAATCGCGCAGACATTTCTACAGAGTATCTAATAATAAAACAGTTAGTGCGACAGAAGGAATTTAATTTAGGCATCGGTGGCTATTTATCGAGGCGTTAAGAGAGGTGTTGATGATGTTTCTTTTTTTTTGGCTTTTTTTCTGACCCAGTTCGGTTTTTTTTTTTTGTGGATTGCGTTTGATGTGTTTGATTTTTTGTTGCTTTTTTTCTGGTATCGTCCTTTAAGAGTGTCGTCCTGTCGTGTGTCGTCGTTTTTGGCTTATCATTTGAGGCGTTAAAAATGCAATTAAATTCTTTTGATTTTTTTCTGTTTCCTGCGCTACCATGGAGATTTGTTTGGGGTTTTATGTCATTAAGTTGATTTCGAGACACAGATTGTTTGTTTGGAGATAAAAGAAGAGTAAATCCTATTTAATGTCTTTAGAAGTTAATTAAAAAAAAGAATGGAAGGCGGGAGGTGCGCTTGAAAATAAATGTTGGCGCCCTACAGAGGTATCCTTTGACGGAGAAGTGTGGAAAATGGATTGGAAAATATGTGCGAAAGGCTTTGGAAAACATGGCACAAGTTGGGAAGAAGGAAAAGGTAATTCGTATGTTGTGTAAAAGTTATCACCGAGAGAGTCCCTTGAGAACTTCAGGCAATAAGTTCTCGAACACTTTTTGAAAAATACCTTTGAGAGGTTAGTCTGGAGCGTTCAAATCGGGCGAACTTACTTTGGGTAGTTACCTGACACTGAGCTAGTATTGTCTACATAATGAGCAAATCCTCATATCGTATGCTTTGCCAAGACAACTTCATTTAGAAGGGTTTAAAAGGAATGGTGTAAGCACACCTCCTTGTGGTATCTCTATAGCGTGTTTGGTTCTGCTGTTGGCAAAGATGGCTTTAAGAAAACATTTTTGAAACGTTGAGCCGGGGTTCGCCTTTATTTGTCTCCAGTTTGATACGTGGGTTTACTGTGGTATTAGCGTAATATATATTCATAGGCAACTGCTGGGTCATTAAATGCCAGGGATTTTTGGGACTAGCCGCATAGCGTGGTTTTTTGCAAAGCCTATGTCATTAAACCTTACAGAGTGTGATGTTATTCTTTGTAGCATGCGTATTTCATGTCAAAAAGAAAACATCTAAGAATTTCACTGAGTATTGTTCACAGCTTCAACAGTTGAAGTATCAGTTATCTGGCGTTTTGGAGAACTTTGCTCTTGAATTGCTATAAACTCAAACCTTATGAGAATATGCCTGTCGCTGGTGAATTCCACCGGTGTTCACCGGTTGCTCGTTTTACTCAAGTTTGCTGCGCAAATTTACTTGCGGTTGGACTATTCGATGCACATTGACACGAATCGCAGTCGAAGTGATGTGTTTGTGTAAAGTGAAGTCAATGGTGTCTATAGTTTCAGTCAAGTTAAATTAAAACCGAAGTATTTAGGCCTGTCCTTAAGGAGCTCTTAAAATTCAGATATGTACATGTGATCAACACCTATGAGTACCTTGACAAATCTGACAAAAGTAACGAAAACTTTTGGAACTTTGCAGTACAATCAGGAGAACTATTATCAGAGTAAAAGTTTGATCAGACTTTGAAAACCAACAGGCAATAACTACAAGGCCTAAATTGTACCTAAATCTTGGAGAATTTGCCAGATTCTTGTGTTTCTGTTGCTTTTAGACTGAATACTATTTAATGTCGACCATGGCAAATAGTATTTCCAAGATTAGGAGGATACCTGGACATTTAAGAAGACTTTGGCATGTAGAGCGAATTGGCAATGACGTTCCTTTTCAAAAAGTCCTTAAATTTAAGGTGGGAAGAAGTAGGAAGCTAGGAAGCCCCAACTTTAAGTGGCGTAGACTATAAAAATGTAAAATCGACCAAGAATTCCATTTGAACGATTACGGTCGGACTTACTGATAATACTCACTTTAACCTCAAATGAGAACAAGATAATACTCCCAGCAATTTTCCAGAATAATAAATCAACAATAATCTGCATCCCTGCCACATATTTCATCAACTTCTACTCTGACAAGAATGTACTAGATTTTGTGTTGGAAATCAACGACCTCCCCTGGACTTGGCCTCACTGAAAAGTCACACAGAAAAAGAATTTCAAAAACATGGCGGCTCTCACCTTCGCAAGTGACGTGTGACCTAAAAACTCATTATTTTGTGCTATTTTCGTTGCAATTTTTCCTCCAATTAAAAGTTCCACAGTGTATTTCTCACTTCCATCCCATTCTCCAACTCAATTCCAATTTAAATTCAACTCTTATAGGAATTTTCTCTAACATGTCGCTCTGTAAACTCCATCTCCAGCACCGATAATGTGTTTGTTTAGGTTAACATAAATTATACTTACCCTCCAGGGTAAAAAACACCCAAATTTCAACTCGATAAACTCTACATAAAATCCCTGAATTCAAGAAAAATGGAAACAAATTCCGACTATGTCGACGGTAAGGTGTCACCAAACATAAAACACAAAACAAGTGCAACAATTCCAATTAGAATCGCAACTCTTTCGCAGAAAAACCATCAGTGAATCTCACTCATCATTCGGGTGGTGGCGGCGGCGGCAGTATGAGTGTGGAACTCTGTTTAGTATGCGGTGATCGTGCATCTGGCCGCCATTATGGAGCAATTAGCTGTGAGGGCTGCAAAGGTTTCTTCAAGCGTTCGATACGTAAACAACTCGGCTACCAGTGTCGGGGGGCAATGAACTGTGAGGTCACCAAACACCATCGGAATCGTTGTCAGTTCTGTCGATTGCAGAAGTGTTTAGCCAGCGGCATGAGAAGTGATTGTAATTTTCAGTTAATTAATAGAAAAATGCCAAACAAAAAAAAATGAGAAAATTTAGAAATTCCTTTGCATAGAATCTTAAGCAGAAGTGTGATAGTGGTTTCGTGGGAACTAATGTTTGTTTCTATTCCAACAGCCGTCCAGCATGAGAGGAAACCAATAATCGACAAGAAAGAGACTTCGTTGAATTCCTCGAACAATACCAGTACAAATAGTCCGTCAGTGTATCGCGGCAAGCTGTACAACCATCAGAATGCGTCGCCGACTTCGACAGCGGCTGCATTGAGTGGGACTGCAGCGGCTGCCGCAGCTGCTGCGCTATCAATCGATAGTGGGGTTACACCGGGAGTATTTCCATCCATGGGGTTCAATTTTGCCGATTTAACACAGACATTGAGTAAGTTGGAAGCGCTTCTACTAAAGGAAATCATTTGTTTTCTAAACCCGCGTCTCCTTTTAGTGTTTGCGTCGGCATCAGCCCAACAGGCGCAACAGCAACAACAACAGCAGCAGCAAGCTCAACAACAGAGTCAGGTGACTAAGCACGAGAGTTACTGCTATTCACCACAGGAAGTTACCATCGATGACGACTCGATGGACAACAGCACACTGAACAACAACAACACGACTACAAGTGCTTTAAACAGCTCAGCAGCAGAGACGTTACCTAATGCCGCTGCTTCCTCAGTGCACCTCATCCAGACTTCCATTGACAAAACGATCATTGGTAAGTCTCTAGAACTCCTGGCAGCTGTTCAACTCCACTACGATCGCAGTGGAGCGACTCAGTTCGATGGAATCGTGAAGAACGAGCTCGATGACGAGGCAGACGATGAGAGTGTGGAGAACTACATGATATTCAATGAGTCCGTCTTCGACGGACCTCTACTGCAGGAACAGCAAGCAGCATTCATTCTACAGGTACCCTCCCTAGTGTCCACGTATTTGAACAACCACTACGTCTGTGAAAGCAGCAGTAGAATAATTTTCCTCACCGCCTACTGGATGAAGAAAATCCCTGCCTTCGATCAGCTCGATGAAAAGATTCAGACCAAACTAATGCGGCGGCACTGGCCACAATTATTCGCCCTAGCGCTGGCACAATGCAGGGTACTCTCTATCGGGACAATAATGAGCACGCTCGTCGCCAACATCAGGCAGCTCTCGGAAGTGGAAAAAATCGAACCACACAAGATACGAAAGCTCTGCGAACACACGCTGCGCCTGCATGAATTTATCGAGACAATGAAAACCCTCGACATGCAAGACCTTGAATTCGCTTACCTACGACTGATACTTATCTTTAGCGCAGACGGAGCAGTCAACATCAAAGACAAGAACGGAAGGAACTACATCAAACGTGTTCAACTCCACGCAATGACTGGTCTCCGCAATCATCTAAGTGAAACAATCCCACTGCAAGATGACATGGACGAGCGATTCAATACGATTATCTTGCGTCTGATGCCGCTCTGTGCCTTAGAGGCGGACATTGTCGAGGAGCTGTTCTTCGCGAATCTTATCGGACAGATACAGATCGAGAATATGATACCCTACGTACTTAAGCTGTGCAGCAACGGAATCTAGTACAGATCACGATGCAGGCACATCAATGCAATAAAAGTAGATTTATTTATAGAGTAGAAAATATTATTATTTTTGTTATAAACAAAGTGCATTGTCCCAATGCAAAAGCCCAACAATCGGTTAAGATATACGGACTGAGTAGTTTTTATAACTAAGAGTATGCTAGTTAGTTCTTAAAGAAACAAAAAAAACAAAAAAACCAACAAACTGTTAGAGAAACATTATTATAGAGAAGAAAGTACATGAACGCTGTACTGTAAGACTTTATTATTTTAAAATTTTATTGTTACTTAAGTGTATTGACTATATTGTGTAAACATCTATATATTTTACAAGTTAAAAAAAAAATTAAATATATTTAAATAAAATTATTACAACAAAGAAACGAAGAGCTTTAGTCGGACGTTTTGATCCTTGTTTTCCGGAAGAAAATTGTTCTAATTACCTCAGCTTGGCATTAAGTGAAAACCAGTGATTCGAACGAATAGTCTTGAACCAAGCTTACTCTAAGAGCCTCCTTTTTCTATCAAAGTAATGAAACTGTCGCACTCCTCTAACTGATACAGTGATGATACCGGACACCTTCAAGTGGAATCAAAATTCCACAGAGGAAGAACAAAACGCATGAATGCAATGCAACCTTCAGAGTGCGTTTTTTCTGTATGAGAACTAAAACTTATGGATCCTCTGTTATCTTTCTGCTTGAAATCGTATAAAATATATGTATACGAATTCTTTACACTCATAATCCCAATTAATCCAAATTCGGAAGAAACTGACTGCCATTATAGTTTTAAGAGTCGTCGTTCCAATGCAATCCGCTTGCACTATGAATCTTAACTATCGGACGACCCAAGGAACCAAGAGTAGTAGATACACTTCGACATTGGTGGTTCAGGCATTGATCATCGTCTTCTGTAGCTAGTCTTCTGGGATGTTGCTTAGATCTGTATTGGTCAATTAACGGATCAAGTTGAAATACGTTTTTCCCTTTTTTTTTACCAAAGTATGGGAAAATAAAAATATTTGGCGCGTACTGCATAATTTATTTTTCAAACTAGTGGACTATGAGGCTTGGCTCTCTTTGAATAATTTCGCAGAATGGTGAGAAAACTCACCTCTACTAGTGTTTATTGTGATGGTTTTCTGTTCCACCTCTGTATCAGGAGTTTTGGTTCTTAGCATCTTATCCTTACAATTGATTATGGTTAGATTTACTCCTTTTCTATAGATCTTGTGAGAGCTTTGTACGAGGTATTGTTTCATTATTTTCCGCCAAGCAAGGTGATTATGTTGGAGAGGTATTCATCTCAGTACCATCCCTTTTAAGTAGTTATGTATGAAGATTCTAATTAGCAAGTAAATCTGTCGACTACCCCTTCTGTTGAATCCCTAGCTATCTTCATGAAAAATTATTTCAAGTGAGTGTGGATGAAGTTTCCTACACTAGCTTTGCCTTCCACTAATAGTCTTTCAAAGTGGATGAGGCGATCGGGGGAAAGCCAACTTAGTCGATTCCCAGCATCGCCTAGGAAGATAGCGTTTACCGCACCACTTTGGCTATAGAACAAGAGAACGTTTGGAATACTGTCTCACATACCTATTTCCAGAGGCCTTAAGTGCCCAAGGGGACTGCTTAATTAACATAAAGAAGAAAATAATCGCTAAGCAGAGCTTGTCGAAAGACCCAAAGCAAGAAACTGCTAGTTACGGTTCTGCAAAATTGGATATCTGATGAAATGTGAATTCATACAGCAGTAGTGCAAAACGGCAGGCCTTCCTTAAAATAAAAAGTCTTACCGAGAGAGAATGAAAAATCAACACGAAGCGGCTTATTTTAGATGCTGTTGCATGATTGGAGAGCAACGCAATTCAATCCATCAGATGAAGTCGCGCATATTCCTGACTCCTGGAACCATATTTAGCTTGGCCCGACGTGACGATTACAATAAGATCAAAGTCGCCTGTGTTTCAGTCAATTGCCCCTTGTGCTGAAGAACACGTTTCGAAAGACACAGTGGGGCTGCCACATCATTATTAGTCTTCCTTTCTTCGTTGTGACGCATTCCACATGGCGTTTGGGGATTTCTTTTCATATTATTTTAATTTCATTATTATTTTAAACCCAAAGGTCTATTAGTAAAGATACGTTTCTGGCAGACCTCGTTCACGGTAGTCAAGAAAATGCCTATCATAAATTAATTCTTTAAATTTATTTCCTGTTTTTATTCATTACATAAATATTTAAAGAAGTATCACTGCTTTGACTCGCTCACGCCACTCCTTAAGCGCCGGTGTGAGCTCCTTTGCTGTGAGTTTCATTCGCACTAGTGAACTGTAAACGCCAATGTCGGCGACTGATAGTTTGCTACCACCAAAGAACTGCTCCTTCTGCAAGCGATTGTTCAGCACGCGAATAATGTCTGCCTTTGCCTTCGGCGTATTACAGCGGAGAAGTTCGTAGCAGATATCCAATATCAAATCGATTTCATTGCAAACTGGGGTCAGTTCGTAGCGGTATTCAGTTGGACCCACACGTCCTAAATATCGAATGATGTTCACCTCACCATAGATCGGGACGTACATTGTGGGTGACATGATCATCTCTGTATGCTCACCTGAAGGAAAAAAGAGAGAAAAATATTACAATAGGTATTCACTTGATCTGTGCGGGCGGTGTATACTAACAATCGGTCCAAATGAGCGTAACTTTGATACCACGTTTGGATGGATCACTCTGTCCGGAGCATAATTTCTTTTGGAAATTCTTTGCCTCTTCACCAATATCGGGGACGGTTGAGTGAGCAAACACTTTCACTTCGATGTTGAATATGCCGCTCCAGACATTCTTAAGAGCTAATAGTGCGTATGGTATAAAATTTGGGTGAGAATTGATTACAATATCATGAAGGGGATCCTGAAAGGAAACGGATTTAGTTGGCCACAAGGTATGCGAGTGCGCATGGCAAAACCTACTTCAACAATGAGTTCATCCTTTTGGGCGGCATACTGCTGGGTGTGTTGTATTCCCTTTTGGCACAACCCCAACTGTGATCGTATTCCAGCCAGTTGGGATTTTAGTTCATTCAGCTGCTGAAGGACCTTCTCTTGTCGCAGTTCAATCGCGGAAGTATTGCTGGTACCCTGCAAAGGCGAAGCATTAAGAATTCAAATAAGTTTTGTCTAAAAAATGAAAATCATTCAAATTTTGATCCAAATTTCGTTCTAAATTCAAAGTTAGATGACCCCACCGAACTGTGTTTTGACCCACTCAGCTGTGCGCATTCTTCCCAAGCAGATGGTCACTTCGGTCTAAATATAGAACCATTTGCTTGCACCACGTTGTGTGCACGAATGATGAATTTTACAAACGAAAAAGCTTGTTACAACAGCCAATGGGATGTTTATTTACAAAAAAAAGGAAAACTTAAAATGAAAAAGCCACAAACAAACAACATGGATTAGTGATGAACAAAAAAAAATTATATTTAAGGATTTTTTCTGTCACAAAAGGAGTAGTAACCTTGAGAATCTGTTGAATTTGTCGTTCCACGGCATCGAGGAGAACACAACTTATACTTGGTGGTGGCAATGGCAATGGTGATGGTGTAGTTTTCAATTTTATTTTTCTTTCACTTACATCTGGTCCGGGTCCAGATCCATTGCAAGCTGTTGTCGTGGTCGTCGTTGTCGTCAAATTGTCCTGCGGTAGTGCATTACTACGTAAAGTATACATGCAGGTCGGTAATTCGATATCGAACGTGGGCAGAAGGGTTTTTAGCTCGTACATTGTCTTTTTGGATTTGAAAAGCAAACACACACTAAGCGATTGAGGTAACAATTGGATTTCTTTATTTTAGTTTATTGCGAGCGACACACACGGGTGGGAAATTAAGAACTAACCTTCGAATTTGGGCAAATTTCGATGTCGTTTTCCTTCGACTGATGACGTGATGGAGCAGGAGGTGTAGCGAGCATTTTTTTTCGTTCGTTTTTAAGGAATTTCTGACAGCGGATTGGTGACAGGCGCACAGGCGGTTGAGGTGGTCTCGTAGTAGATTTCTGCAGCTGGTGGTGTGCCTTCATTTTCTGTATTAGATTGGGAAAGTAATCCAATTTCTAATTGGACTCAGTTAACAAGTATAATTCGTGGAGAGTTTGGGGCTACATTAGTCTCGTTTTGCGACTGTGATGACTTCCGAATAGAGCCGACATAGACGAGTCCTAAATCTGAACGAAGTTGCTAATCGTAGACTGGAAGCCCAGGCTGAAAGCGGTACGAAAAACCCGAAAATAATACTAGTCTTCATAGAGCAATCTCTTGTACAAAAAGCACTTCACTTTGTCTTCTTTCAGGAAACTAGAAACATGACCAGAAACTACAAAGTAGCATTGAATCTGGAAACTGAAAATCGAAATTACTCTTGTCCTGGTTGATATGCCAATATCAGCTCGGCATTCCTGCTTATCCAGCTCTTAGCACAACTGAAATGATAAGTGTTCCCTAAAATATATGTAGTTCGGATTTTTGAGACATTTCGTTTACCAAGGACTATTGCGGATGTTCTAATGGTAGGAGCTATAATTAGTAGTACGTAGAAGTACATACTTAGTGATAGTTCGACGTTCAATTCCCAGGCAACACCAACTTTTTCCTGTTCCTCCTCTGGTCAGCGTCTGACAAACATTAGAGAGCACAACCGTCCAGCAAGAACTCCACGAACAAAAATTGTCCTTAATGCCTATCTTAGGCCTTTTGCGTCTTATTTATACCAACTTAAAGCTGGTAAGCCAAACACATTTCCTTGTATTGAAATTATCAAAATATATTTCTCCGGCTAAAAACCTCTTTTAAGCTGCACATACATATGTCATCCGGCTTTTCAATTGGTGTGACCTTTTCGAATGATGGTGAAAACTTCCTTAAGATTCTCCGGAACCTTGTACGCGTCCAAACGTTGGTGCATACTTGTAAAATCTGCCTTCTCTAGCTGTAACAGTTAAAATTAGCTGAGCTTACAATAAAACAAACCAAAGTCATACCTCATCGCTAGAATCAGTGGCTGTAACGTCGTCCAGTGCTACACGTTCTCCGAAGGACACAATGCCACACCATGATCGGAAATTAAAATCTTCAATTGTATCTGCTTGAATGATCCGCAAAATTTCGTTGATATTCTTCTCAGTTCCATAGAATTCCAAGACTTCTGTTAAAGCCTGTTGTAGATTTTTAGCAGCCATCTTCCGCTCTGTGTATTCAAAATTTACGACCGCCTCGTTGTCATCAACTAAGTCGGGTTCTTCTTCCTGTACCAAGTGCTTGAGGAAGATTTTTTTGTAGAGCTGTTTACGTTGCCTGGATACCCAAACGAACTTGCTTAGATAGTTGAATACCGACATTTCTGCAAAGGGAGTAGG
The DNA here is from genome assembly GCA_963583995.1 of Xylota segnis. Lineage (NCBI taxonomy): Eukaryota > Metazoa > Arthropoda > Insecta > Diptera > Syrphidae > Xylota > Xylota segnis. The sequence goes on along the minus strand of OY757238.1, from coordinate 9,536,875 downwards.
AAATGCATGCTTTGGTCGTTTTGGCTTGTCCTAGACTTACTTTCCAAACTCTGCATATCGAGTGGAACCTCAAATCGTGTAGCTGACTTGGAGAACTTCCTCGGCATTTTCGTAAGTGTCTCGAAGAACAACGGCTTGGTTTCATAGGAGTCCTTAAGTTTCTTCTCCTTTGCCTTGAGTGGGACATATTTTATGGCTTCTCGCATGGCACGGTTGAGCTAGGATTTTAGAATTAATTTTGGAATCATGTAACATTTTCTATGCGTACATATCTGCCAAAAGTGTTTTCTATGGTGTCGACGTCTAACTCCGTCTTTAGGGCGTCGAAAGCCTCATCGGTAAGAAAGCTTCCCTTAAGCAAGACTGGTTCACTTTCTCGTTTCTCCTTGATTGGCAGCAAAATAGCTGCGTTCGGTATCAAAGATGGTCGAGTACTGGGATTCAATGAATCTGGTCCCAGTGTAGCAACCTGGGTCTCAGGATCCTCACTTAAGTGAAAGGTGGTAGTGGCTGCGAGGATATATCTGGGTATGACATATGAGCGCTTTTGTTTTAAGCCACCTACCTGGTTGTGGTTTAAGTTTCTTCCTCCTTTTACCACGACGAGCATCATCATCAGGTATATCATGTTCGTTAATACACGAAACTGGTGGTTTCTTGACATCTTCTTGAAACTCCTCCGGGATGGTTGCTGGAGTCTAGCAACAGAAAATACAAAAGGTCTTCGTACGGGATTGGGGGTGTCTATACTTACTTTCGGTCTGACATCTTCTGATTTCTGTTTCTTCACCTTTTTTTCAATCTTTGCATGTTTTTCTTCGATTTCTGTTTCGGTTAAGACACTCTGCGATATCTCGGAAGTTGGCTTCCAGTAGAGAGTCTCCTGGCTGTGACTTCGTCTGTTAAAATGGTCGCAAATAAACAAGTGAAGGCTGTTTGGTGTTACAAATGTCTACCTCAAGTCTAGAATGATTTTCTTTCTCTTGCTTATTTCGTTCTTCCTCAGCTCCGGCGTTATGCAACGTCGGTTGTTCAAAAAGGATCCAGTGCTGTTTCGCGTGCGAACGCTGGTCACTGTCGGAGAAGGCGTTAGTGGTCTTGAGTCTGTATCGGTGTAACGACGAAACAAGTCCTCTGGTATGTTGTCAGTTTCACCGAAGTGATCCGATTCGAGGTGGGTTTTGCCGTGGCATGGTTTATTTTCAGTAACCTGCAGGAGGAAGCTACATAGAGAAAATCTCAATCTAGGTATTGTGGAGGGCTCACCAAAGAGGTTTTCAGCTGGTTGATGAAATTTCGAACCGCAGTCGGAGCTGGATGATTGCAAAGAACCGAACAACCTTTGGCGTATGGGTTATACAATCCACCAAATGGTCGGAGCGATAGTGTGACCGGCTTCACCACGTGCTTTGTGGGTAGAAGTGTCTCAGGCCTTATTTGCTGGCAAATAAATTGGATAGGATAAAGGACCTCTTTTTTTATAAAACAGATTACCTTCTTTTTGGGAATGTGCTTCTGCGGAGTCGGAACTAATCCGGATTTACTGGAGATACTCATTTTTGCGAGGTGATTAAGTTTTGAATGAACGAGAAGAAATTAATTTTCGTTACCAGGGACAGTAAACAAGTTATTTTTGTATGTTGGTAACCAAGGATGAAGTACCACGCGTTCACAAACTGCACTGAGTTGTGTCAACTGCACAAGAGCTCGCGGTAAATGTTTCCTTAATGCGTTGTTGTGTAGGTGTCCTCATTTTGGTATTTTAAAGAAGTTGAGAAATGGGTCGGAGAAATAGGAGTACCCTGCGGAAGCTGGAAATAGACGAATCTTACCCATAGGAGATATGTCCATGCGACTAAATATGGTAGAGTGGAAGAGGTGTACGTTCTGAAGAAGATTGCAGATAGCTGGTGTAAATTTCGCATCAGAGTGCTTAGTGGGACGTTTGATATTGGACTCCTAGACAATACTAAAACGTTTCTGCGTATTCCCAACTCTGGTGGACTTAAAATTCAATAGTCTGCGAAGGATATTGTACATGGAACCTCTTGAAATTGAAGTTCTCATCGCTCGATTAGGAAGAATTGTGTCCTTGAACAGTCTCGCTTATCCAATTTCTTTAGGAACTTAATGCTCTGGCGACATCATTTCCGTGGTACTTGTCAGTCTTTTATGAGTCAGTGTCTCACAACATACAAGGACATTTCACTGGACATATCCTTGCTTCCTTGGATTAAAAATAAAATAATTCACCCTTCCTCGAAGCGATAATTAAAATAAAAGCGTGTAATCGACACTCTTGTCCCATTTCTGTATCAAACCTAATTGATACATGACACGTACATGAACTGGTTTATTCTGTACCATATTCCATTCATCTTAAAATATCTATGTACACATTTTATGTGAAAAAAGAATAAAAAATACATACAAGGAATGTGGCTGCCAAGTTCTAGTGAACATCACTGCTGGCTGACAGCACAATAATTAGTTTCTTCATCAGCTATTGTTGTATCAACTGGGTTCCCTGCCAAGTTTTCCCTAATAGTTTCCAAACAAATATGAATTTCTGTAAACCAAATTCATTAATCTCCTCCATGTGATCTATGTACCTACAAGATACGTACGCATGTCGCCCAAAAGAATACATTTCAAGCGGCACATGCCTCTGTCTATCTGCGTACGACTTAGTACACTTGAGTTGTTCGTTTTTTTTTTTTTTTAAATTTAGTACACGATTTTATCGCGTGTTTCGGATTCGTCTTGCAGCTCACATACCTACTCACACAGAAGCACTTGTAGTTCCTGCATAAAATTTAAAAACCAAAAGACCAAACGAGAGAAGCAAATCCCGGCCAAGAAGTAGAACATACCCGCGGACCAGTGATAAACTTGAGGCAACAAAAATTAAATGGCCGATGGCCAAAATTGATTTAGTTCTTCGATAACAATAGACCGCATTGGTCAGGTCCGGGTGCTGTAGCTAGTGGATGGCATTACATAAGTTACATTCTTACAAGTGAAAATGGAAAACAACGTGGTTCGTCGGAAGAACAATAGGAATAAGGGGAGGAATAAGGGAAACCCGAATTCGAAGATCCAAAGTCAGTCGATCATCAACGGAAGTGCGCAACAGCAGGAAACTGCGAAGACTCCAGTGAAATGTGTTTTGAAAGAAAATTCAAATCTGCCAGTGCCAACTGTCGCCAAAAGTGGAAGTGAAAGTGCGGTACCAGCTGTGAAGACAAATGATCCTTTCATCAGTGCGTTGCAGAAGAAAATGGAAATCGCTTTTGCCAACAGTAAGTTGGTTTTTGGTTTGTGGAAAGGATGTCGTGACATAAGTCATCATAAATTAGGTTCTTAGACTCATGTGTAGATCAGTGGAGTTCCGGATCCATTATTATAGTTTCCTAGCCAGATTCCCCGAATGGGTATAATTAGATAATTGGCAACAGTACTTGGGCCAATTATACTCTTTTCTTTTACGATCTATTTGTTGAATTATTCGCACAACCTTCTAAGCGCAATTCAGCGTCGATTTGGCTCGTATAAAGTAGAGTATGCTATGGGCGCCGTTTGAGGGGTTTGAGGTTCGAATTCCAGCCAAAACACCTAAAAGTTATTTCACGGCCCCACCTATCGCAATCGTCAGACAAGCGTCCGAGAGTATGACCCTTTTGAAGAAGCTTCTCAAATAACAATTTGCCCTTCGGATACAGCATTACACAGTCGGCCCTTTCCATTCGTGTAAAGAATATAACATGCACAACACGAATGGTTGGGACCTGGCTCCAATAGACCTGTTTCGTCAAAAAATTGTATTTGTATACTATTTCTGAACTGTCGTTCACGGCGTTTTTCCAGGTTGCATCTTTGCATGTCAGTCCACCAAATCTGTAAGCCATTTGCTCATAACAGAGGATATGTCATTATGAGATTAGATTAGATTAGAATCACTGAAAAGTGACGATGAGGCTCTACCACCACAAATGTCCACTTTGGCTTCTCTTGGAAATGGTCATCCTTTTAAAGATATTTTGGAAGATCTTATCCTAAACATAATCCGATTGACTCAAATTTTGTGTTTACATTCACAATAGGTGAACGAAGTGCAATTTTTACCAAATGTCATATGTTAAATGTGGATCATATGTGCATCGTTCCATATTTTTGAACCTTATAGTTACTTGACAGCTGTCAAGGAATGGAAGGACCTTTACATAGATATCTTATAAGTGCTTCTGATTTTTAAACAATAAATCGAAGGCAAAATGGCTTAAAGCAGTCTAGAGGGTCGTAAAACCACTTTCCATATTTGGGGATAACCACTCTTGTCGGCAAATTTGTAGCTTGATACAGAGGTACTCAGCTTAATATCGAATGCATCACTAGCTGTTGCATTGCTTAGCTTTTGACCTTTGAAGTTATTTTTTCTGACTAGTCCTCGTCGTACTTCTATTTTATTGCTGCTTTCCTGCGATTTTAGCGATTTTGATTAGTATGAACGTAATGGCCAATCAAAGAGTAATACTTATATGTTGATTGGTTTGAAGTCTTCAGAAAGTATTTGAGAGGTCTTTTCGAATTTTGGTATGAACACAATTTTGAGTCACCTCCCGAGTGTAGAAATGTAGAGGTATAGCATATAGCCGATGCAGCAATCTTATTATAACGAAGCCTTTTTGGAATTCAACTAGAATAATAACATCCGCCCCCTGGATCAAGAAATGAAGTGGGGAAAAACGCCTTAAGATCTTTGTATACTTTGCTGAATTGGACATTATAAATGGAGTTGACCTAAATGGTAATCTAGTATTCGGGATTATGTAGGGTCTGGGCTTGTCTGATGATCTGGTACATGCTTCCTTTCAAAACATCGTTTCCATATGTGAAAAGTTTCGATAACAAGGCATTGGGTTTTTGTCTCTGCTATTCTTTAGGCTTTGCATATCCTGGCCAACTTCTTGGCTTTTACTCTTGAAAATACATTTAAAACTGGTAGGCTAATGTTGAATCTCTTGGACGTTGGCCATTGCGATTTGTCATAGCATCGTAAAGACTCAATCGGTCAGTCGCTCTGTGTAGTCTTTGGTTAACCTAAACTTACTTATTCACTCAATCTAGGACGCTTTAAGAAAAATCCGGTCATAGTCGTAGTCGATGGTTGGTAAGCATGCTTTTTGCAAAGTAAACCTGCAGTCGAATCGGCTAGTGACTCACACCTCTGTAGAAAATCAAATAGGCCTTAGTTCTACCTCAAGGTCTGTAAGCCGGAAGCTGTCTTATAATGTTGTGTCATAAAAGGTGTGACCATTGGCAGGTAGTGAAGAGCGTGCTTCGTTAATGGCACGTAAGGGACGCAATTCTGTATACACCTCTGGCTTACTGCCAACTCGTATTGTTGGTTATATTTCTTACCTTTCATGGATCAGGAACTGCGATCATGTTGTTTCAGTCTTTTGTAAGGAATCGTTACGAGATACAAACTTGTCCTCGCTCTTTCGCGACATACCCTCTTGCATTTAGCAAAACCAAATTTCTTCTTCTGTCTTCCTACTTGAAAGGCCGTTCGACATTAATCTCAATCAGTTTTTTGGGCCAAAACCTACGGACCGTACCACCATTATGAGAAAAGAAACTAGCAGAAGAGATGGATACAAAATTCAGTTCGAAAACTCTTTGAGATTTGTTGGTTTACATGTTCTTGGCATCGCACAATTTATTTGTAGGATTACACACTTGTTGGTTGCGCATCTCAGTGCCGCCACCTTGAAATGGTCCATGAAAGATCCTTTGCCAACAGCACCCACATCGCCTGAAACCAATTACACATAGGTGTAACTTTTTTCAACCGAAGAGTCAAGGCCTGTGTTTCATTCAAATTTGCTGTTCTTAGATATTTTTAAACATTTGTGTTCGTTAATCCGATCGGTAGTGGGCGGTAATAAATTAGACACACGTTCCTTCTGCTTGTGCAAGAGATGCAGCTGCTACGTAGCAGCGTTGAATAAATTCCTTTTGCCCATCGTTTGAGGATTTACTTATCTAGCAAAACTTATTTTCTAGAATTTTGTATATACCATTTTGACTATTAACAGGTGGTGCGGAACTTCCCAACACCCTACTGGACAATCTGCAAAAGCTTATCAACCAGGAACCAGTAAGCGACGTAGAGTCATCGGATGAAGAGGAAGAATACGTGGAATATGTCTACAAGCCAAGACAGTACTTTGCCGTCTCCATCTGCAATGTAATTAATATTTTACTTCTCAGAGCCTCTAGATACTCATTTCCTTAATATTTATAGTTCTGCAAGTCTGACCTCCGCAGCACAAAGCTAACTCAATGCAGCAAGTGTAAGATGACATTCTACTGCTCCTCGGAACACATGAAGCTGGACGAATCCCACAGAGCACTATGCTACGCTCTGCGACAAGTTGCTGACAACTATGGTGAGTAACACAACATTCCCATCATCAAATGATTTACATTCGTTCCTCGAAAATTCCCACGCCGGTGCCTAATCAACCTCTTAATTGAATGATTAGTTTTGAATAAATAATTTCGACAAATCCAATCGAATTTACGAACAAACGGCATCCATTCATTCAGATTAATAGTCGGGTCCTCTGCCCCGCGTCTCCATGTGCAGTCTAGCGAGATTAATGCGCATCCACGCCCAAGGAGATGCGGTCGTGGCATGCATTTTAAAATAAATTTATTGGCCCGTTGTCAAGTTGGCTAGAAAATTGCCTCGTACGAGTATTTGACTTTAATTGTCGCGCCGGCAGGCTTGTGCTCAAGCATCACAGATATCTGTGAGGCTAATCAACGGCAAATTAATGTGTACTTCCACCAGGAGATGCATTTGTGAAGCTGAGTAGCTGGGGACCGCTCTGACGAGTGCTAAAAATAAATGAATTGGTAGACAGCAGAGTGCGCCTTGGAAGTGCGACTAGTGCAAGCAAATTGTGCGTCGTTCTTTGCAACAATGTTTTGGCATTTGTAAGTGCTGATGTTTAGACGAGAAAATAATTTTCAAAAACTTGTCAAAACTTAATTTTTAATTAGCTTGATTGTTAGCCACTTTCATGTTGAATGGACACCCTTCTAGCAACTGTCCCTCGGATATGGCAATGAACATTAGCCTCTTCTATTCATGTAAAGTCAGGTGTGCACGCAATAGATCAATAAAGGTCCACTATGATGCCGAGGATCGAACCATTTGGCTACTCGGGACAAAGCGAAGGAGGTCCATGACGTCTAGTGAAAAAGGAGCTCCAATATGAAGGTCTTTTATGGGACAGAGTTCGCCAAGTGCATCCGTAAAGCTTCTGCGTGAAAAGTGGTTCAACCTTTTGGCATGTTGACCTATCAGACAGTGTCCAGTGAGAACACCGATAACGAGCCTGATCTGTGATCGTTCCAATAGAACCAACTCCACACTACGTTTGAGGTCAAGCCTAGAACAGATTTTTCATTGAAATGTTTCAAGGAGGGAGCTTTACCCACCTCCAGTTGTTACCACTGAAACCGTCAAACCTTAGCAAGAGTTTTCATGTAGCAATAGTTATACCCAGGTTCCGTCATTTCGGCAGAATTCTGTAGTTCGTGGCCAGTCTGGCGGGCTCGTCAGCTTTGCAATTTTCTGTAATGTCTCTGTGGCCTGTAGGTGACTGTTGAACTACTGAGACATCTTCATAAGAGACAACTGGCCATTAGCTTGGAAATGAAAGAGCATGATCCCAGGAATTTGCCGCTTGGCTGGCAGTGAAAATGCTAATATCCCTGACAGATAGTGGATTACATTTTAGCTGGGAAAAGTCATCGATTTCCGCACGAAAAATCTTAGAATTGTCTGGGAAGTTCTTTTTTTTTCCTTGTCTACTCAATGTACCTCTTCTTTTCCATTTCCTCCGGAAGATAATTTTATGTACTCTCTATTCCACTGCGAGCCTTAAAGCAGTTTGCTCCAGAAGCAGCTCTATGCCAGACCTTAATCGGCACCGCATTACATTATGTCAGTCTTTGACTACGTCTTACAGTTCCTACTTACATTTCTCCTTCTAAATTCACCGATTTTACTAAAACCTTATACTTATGTTTCCAGGAGGCCACGTATTTTACAAATGTGGAGACTTCACACCCGAACAGTTCCGTTCTTACCGCATCATAGCAATACGCAAAGCAGAAGGTGTTCTGAATCGCCAGCTAACACCGTCCGAGCAAGAGGTGTTGCTGTTTCCTAGGATATGCTGCAACATCAAGTGCAGAGAGTATAGATTCAACAAACTAGCAGACTGTAAGGATTGTGGTCAGGTAATTATACTACCGTCACTTCAAGGTATCACCCGTCTAAACCATTCTCTCCATAGGTTTCCTACTGTAAGTCCACTCCTGAGCATTTACATAAATTCCATCATCTCTGGTGCAAGTCCTATCAGCTCTTCAAAGAAATGATAATGTTTCAAGAGAAATTCGGTAAAATCGATCCATCCCTGCCAACAAAGATCCTAAGAGACTTACCACTTGGATGTACAAACATGAGGCAGATCTGTTCAAAATTGGCATTTGGTAGGGTATCTTGGTTCTATGGGAATCCTCCTTGAATATGTGTATTTGCAGACATGAAAGATGAATGTGAATATGCTGCATTGAGTCAAATCGCCACGGGACCCTTGACAGCCTGGTACGCCTTGAAACTCTGTGATAAATTGAGAAGCGAGAAGATGACTGTACACCTAATCGGTGAGTTAACTCAGGTGTTCCCATAAGAATCGCGTTTAACTCTCTATATTCAACAGGTGCTGAGATTGAATTCGAAGTGGATCTACTTCATAAGTGGGAGCTCTTTTTCTTACACATTACTCCAGCACTTAAGGAACTGAATGTGGTTTTCATTGGACCCGAACTTAATCCGAGGGACATCTCATTCGATCAACTCAAGAAGACTAAGTCAGATATTTTGAAAATACCAAAAGAAAGTATGCATAACTACAATCTCTTGTTTTAACAGACCTTGTCGATCCTGCCGAAAGAATGGCCGCATTGTGAAGTATCATTTTGAGAATACCTTCTACCACAGCTATTGCAAGGGCTCGTCCTATTTGAAACCAGATTTAAGTAAGTCATATGTCGTTCCTTGGGAGTTTGTGTAACAAAAGTTTCATTCACAGTTTGCTTCTTTAACGCCGGTCTCTATCGTTCCACTGGTTTCCACACCGAGGACACATGGCCGGAGACTATCGAAGCTGCCGCACAGAAAAACTGCCCCGTTGTTATAACTTCGTATACACAGTTCGAAGCACCACTGGATCTATCACGTTTCATTCAGGAGTCTAATCGTCACCTAGATATAGTAGTGCCACCAACAGTGAATCCGTTTGGTTCGGTCAAACCAGAAAGGAATTTCATCTCCGATGAAGAGGCGCCACTTATGTATAAGAATTATTATTGTTTTATTGTTGAATAGGAGTGATATGCCACAGGTTTTTTGGGATCATCGACAGTCTTTGGAATAAAACTCTCTTGTACACGATTGATTGAGAAAACACAGCAAATGGTTGGATCAGCACAAGATAGAAATGAGAATTCGTTCATTCATCTATGGACGTTAGCTAATCAGCTTGAGACCATCTTAAGGGAATCAATTTTGTCGTCTTAACGCCAGAGTTGATGCTCAACTAAAGAAAGGCTAAAAGTTATCAAATTTGACCAACTGTCATTGTATTGAAATACTGTACGCTCAAGGTGACTCTCTGTTGATCATTGACCAATGACCATTCGAAGCACTTATAAGAAAAAATAATTACCAACGCCACTCTCAGTTCCATCATGGATTCAAGAAATATTTTGGCTCCTATTTCCCCAAACCCAAGAAAAAAATTCAAAATTGATTTAGTACAACGAAATCTAGTACTACTTTGCGAGCACCCAATCTATGGCCACCTAAAAATAAGCTCTCACATGTAAACGCAGCTGGCAAAAGTTTCACCAAACATCTGCCACTTTTGTTGACATTTCTGTGTACAGTGCTCCGCTGCAACATTGGAAAAATCCATAAATCGCCTTCAAATTCAATTATTAAATTAACAGCGGACCCAATTCGATTGTAATCCTTGTAATCTAACACGATGGCTACTTTGGAAGATAAATTAATGGGTGAAAAACTGCATTATTACTGCAGCAGCAGCGAGGGAGAAGATAACGACGATGACGCCGACGAAGGTGACGACCAACCAAAAGGAGCAGGTGCCTCAAATCCCGGCCCAATTGTCCAAGAAGCACCTACTCTCTCACAAAATATGACCCATCGTGCCGCAACTAATACCGGACCAAAAGGTGTCGTCCAAGATTGGCAGCTCTACAAACAATTGGAAGCACAAAAACGCGAGGAAAACGAGAAACAGCGCCTTGAACTGATGAAAAAACTAAGCCTTTCAGCTGCAACTACTGCCGAAGATGAAGCCCGTAAGAAGGAGGAAGAACTCGAAGCAGAAATGGCCGAACTGATGAGTGAGGATTTCCTACAACAGTTCCAGAAAAAGCGAATGGCCGAGATGATGCAGCAATGCGGCCATTTGAAGAAGTTTGGCAAAGTGTCACACTTGACTACACATGAGGAGTTTCTCGATGCCGTCGAGAAGGAGAACAAACATATAACCGTAATCATTCACATATACGACCGTTCAGTGCCAGCATGTGCTACTCTCAACAAATGCCTCGACACTCTGGCAGCAGACTATCAGACAATCAAGTTTGGAAAGATTTGCAGCTCGGTAGCGGGTATGAGCCGTGACTTCCGTTCGAAAGGACTCCCAGCGTTGCTGGTCTACAAGGGCAACAGTTTGATTGGTAATTTTGTGCGCATCACAGACGATCTGAGCGATGACTTCTTCCCGTCCGACTTGGAGAGTTTCTTAATAGAGAACGGGATGATCGTCGACAAGAATCTGTACAATTGAGAGTGACCACACGACGGAGGCATAAAATCAAATTCTCGATTTACTTACGTAGATTGTAGGTTGTAGACTAAGTTATACATACATGTACCCACGTTTTTAAATATACACAAAACTATTATACAAACAAACAAAACCTTTATATAGGCTTGTAGACATCTTGTAGTAATCTATTTGATATTTAATCGAAATAAACTGAAACAGAAAACATATTTGTTGCATTTTTATTCCTCTAATCCTACTTTGCCAGGCGCACATTCCGAAATCAAGATTTCATCCGCCTCCAGCACTCGAATACAGACCGTCCTCCACTCAGCAGCATCCATAAGAACAAACTAGACCTTATAATTTAAATTTTAGTCCTTGTTTCACGTCGCTAGCCCCCCTAACACCGGAGATATCAACATCCGAATCCCCGCTGTCGTCCATCGAAATTCGCAAAAAAAAATTCCCAACGCAATTTTTGTTCTGAATTTCTCGTGAAACACCAGGCCAACAGAAATTCTCAGAAAACAGCAAGCATACCGACCCTTCCAGCGCTCCCCAAACTGTGCTAATGACAGTACACAACATGTTTATGAATTTTTGCGTGAACTTGTTTTGGATGTAACTTCTTGTTTGGCGATGGATTTTAATGATTCAGGTGTCAAATTAAAGGTAATTTTGTGGAGAATTATTTGAGATTGTAGTTGGTCATTGGAGTTCACAAGAAACGTGAGATATTTTTAACGAAAATTTAGTGACAATTCTGCATCATGACCGGTGTGGTTTGATGCAGAATAGGGCTTGATGAGGGTGTTCTCAGGCTCAATGCTGAATAAGCGAATTTATTTTCTAAATACTTACCACGGGGTATATATGACTACAGGCGCCTCAAAAACAATAAAACAGCATAAAGAGAGTATTTTTTAGAGGCAATGTTTATTGGTAATATAGGAATGAATATTTTCATGAAATTCGGTTTGAAAGAGTACATAACCAACAGCTTTATCAAGCTCCTGACATAGCGTTGGTTTCAGATGTTTGGAGTCCTTGCCTTCGTCTTAGCGCTAAACTTACAGAAACCTCCTGGCTTGTCATGATGTAAGCTGCTTACTGAGTCATCTGCTGGAATTAGAAGTAGGTACGTAGTTATTGGAGACCCTTGTGACTGTTTGCTCGAAATCAAATTAATTTTGAAGGATTCTCTGTTTGGCCTCTGAGGTGAATCTCGCCAACAGAAATTTGAAGTTCCTTGCAATCAATTCTGCTTGATTAAGGATTTTCTGAAATAAAATAAAGACACACAGAAAGTTATTAGAAACGGTATGAAATAGAAGATAATTGAAAAAGTAGGCAAAGCCATGGAGAAAGACACAAAACGAAAAATACTCACACTTGTTGCCGAGTGCTTCAGGCTACTTCTTGACTTCATGGAATTATCATAAGATCCCTGGAAGAAAACCAATAATAAATAAATTGTTAGTCCACAGTAAAGGTTATAAGAAAATGATGCCAAAAAGGCTTAAAAGAAGAAAAAGGAAACTCAAATAATATGAACGAAAGTACTTACATTTTCAAGTTGTAGCTGGAAAGTCCGGTGATGTTTCAAATTATCTTCCTTAATCTTAAGAGAACACCCCAATTGTCAATCATAGACCTCCTGTTTATGTTTTTTATTGAGTTTGCGACTTGTATGTCTTACAAAGTTGTTCTCAAAACACATTGTTTGTACAATGGCAAGGTTTTTTTTGTAAATTTGATATTTGAAGTGGTGTCCTTTCGACGTAAACAAAAAAAAGGACTGTAGACCTGGAAAATCGCCAACAGACTGAAACCTTAATCGAATCGAATTGGTAATAAACAACTTAATACGACCACTACTCTGGAATCTATGGACAAACAATCAAACGAAGAATGTGGGAATAGACTGGTCACATGTTAAGGAAAAAACATGGAATTCACTTACTCAATCAAGCAGAAGACATGGCCACACTAGGCGCATAGTAATTGATGGGAAAATTAGGATTTTCACTTCTCAGTTGAAGACGAAGATGGGAAGGACAACTCGTTCATTTCAACTTTATGTGAGGGCAAGAATAAAGTGCACTGATTCCAAGTTCAGACAAAAAAGCGCATATAACTGCACGTTCCTACTGGAATCAGCTATGTATTCTCTTAAAATATCTTTCGCATAAGGCACGTACATATGTTAAGTAGTACTCATTTCAGCAGCAGCATATCTTGACGTCTTGAGTGTTTCCCAGCAGATTCTCATTCCTTCTCTCTTGACACCATCAAGTCATTCAAATCTTGCCTGCACCTGGTGTTTCTGCTTCCAACTCTTGTCCTCCGTTTCCCCTGCAGTCTTGAAATTCGGCTAATCAAACACCAACACTTTGTACTATCCATAATTATTTAATTGAATAATTTATTATTTTTTTGTTTTGTTTTGTTTATCTTTTCAAAATCAATTTTTAAAAAAACAATTAGAAATATTTGTTGGTTTTTATTTAAAAAGCTACATATTGAAGAATATTTTTTTATGTTGTTCCTATTAAATTTATTATATAAAAAAAATTACATTTATTATATTTTTTTTAATAAATTAAATAAACATTTAAAAATGGTTTAAATATAGCGATATAGTTATGTATATGTATAATATAATTAATATTTTGTTTAAAAATATTTCCTTTTTTGTTTTTACAAATAATTTTGGCCTTAAAACGTTCTAAATATAATTTACTCGTACATCAATTATTTATAAGTATTATTTATGTTTTCCTCTGTTTTGTTTCTCATAAAGTTTATCCGTAGTATGTTTTAAAATTTCCTTTTTGTTTTTTTTAAATCTACATTGGTGTTTTCGTGAATTTATTTTACTTAATTTAAAATTTCTATATTTTTCTTCCTCCTATTCCTATTATGATAAACACATAATTTTTGAATAAAAAAAAAAAGGTTCTTAAGCTTAATTGATAATAAATATGTATTTTATGTAAATTTTCTTGTATTTCCTAAGACTTACGATACAGACATTTATTTTAAGCGTATTTTTGTTGTTTTCTTTTATTTAATATTTGTTTTTGAATAGATATTTAGTAAATAATGATAAACGTTATGTTTTTTTTTTTTGTTGTAAGAAAAAAAAGGAAATATTATAAAAGAAATTTTATATAAAAATTTTACATTTAAAAATGCAATATTATATATAATATATGTTTAGTTCCCTTTAAAAAATATCAAGTTCTATTTTGTTTTCTTTTGTTTTTTATAAAAAAAAGACTGAAGCTCATTTTTTATGTTTACTCAATTCTTATTCTAAATATTTAGAAATAAAATTTAGAAAAAAAAATGTATTTATTCTTTAACTGTAGACTTGATATTTACTGTTTCTCACATTCATTCCGTATACGAGGGAAATTATAACGCTTTGCTTTTATTCGATATAATATGTGTATGCATGTATAAAATTTAAATCTATAAATTCTAAATAAATAGGAATTGTAATAGTAATGGGTTTCGTGTTGCCGTTATTTTAGGTTTTTATACTTTTAAGTGAAGTTAAATAAATGCTATCGTATGGAATTTTTTTTTATTAAATGGTCTCGGTTTGCATGTGTGCATGGTAAGGGTCCTGAGAGGGTTTAGTTTCATTTGTGATCTGATTTTTGTTTTTCGTCAATTGGTCGGGTAGACTGGTAAGAAAGGGCTTAGGCTTAGAACATCTTGCTGATAAAAACAAATGGTTCTATAAAAGTGTGCCATGGGAGTTCCCCGCCTATTCTTGAGCAACTAATACAATACGTTATGTGGTATAAGGAGGAAATGAGGTTCTTAATAGACATCACAATGGAAGACTGAATGGTATAGTGATTCCAACCATGCTAAATGCCGAAGTCTTGCATTCAATGAATACTAACCACGAAGGAGAAATTAGGATTCGTCATACATTAAGTCTGTTCGCGTACTCTCCCAAAACAACGAGTTTTCACAAAAGTCTACGAAAAGTCACCAAATCCTGTTCATGTACACAAAAGTTTCGTAGTTTTTCGTAGAAGAGACCGCAAGCTCTTAAAAATTTACTGGCAGGAAGTTTTTCTCTAAACTCCGTGTATTTAGTGAGTCATTGACATCTTCATTAGAAAGGGGACTTGCCAGTAAGGCCTGGTCTGCCTGCATGAACGAAAAGGAAAGTAGTCTGGTGGTAGAAGACTTTTAGTGAGACATAGACGAACCGGAATTGTCATTATAAAGATTTGAAGAATGCCTGCCATGTTCAGTAAGGACTGAACAACGAGTGGATGCACTTGTTTAGAATAATACATTGTATTATCAGTACACATGTAAGTAGAACGACATTATTACAATTTGTTGGCTAAGCTCTAAGTATGCCATAGTCAAATTATCTCAAGTACCGATTTTTCTGTCAAAATCGTTAGAGCTAGTTTTGAGTCTCGTTGTTTAGAGGAAAGTCTAGACAGGCAGGCGATTAGAGAGAGGGAAAAAATTTTCAGTATTCAAATTAATGCAGGACTCTAGTTGTCACGTGCTCAAAATTATAAGCTGATTTGGAGTGGAATCCCGTATGGTGACAGTTGACAGTCATAGTCAAAGTTTAAGATGACTTTGTTACCTCTTCGTAAAGTGAAAGTAGCACCTAAATAGCTGTCACACAAAAACGATCCAACAATTTGATGAACATGCTCAACAGAGATGATATTGATCAACAATCAACTATCGCCTTAGAGGATTCCAATCCAGAATCTCTCCATTCAAATAAATGCCAAGATTGGACACATTGTGATATGTGTAAGGTGGACTAAGACTTGATGACTTAGCTAGTCTGGTCTCAAATCATTTCATTAGGCGTACGCCCCAGTTTTAGTCACTCTCATCAAGCTGTACACTTTTTAAGAAAATGACATTCGGCTAATTAAAACTGCCTATTTTCGGAAACATCACAAAGAAGTCATATGCAAATAATCGTCAATGCTTGCCACAAGTCAATCGGCCATCATGTTTGGAACTGTCATTTTGTGCAGCTAATTTATTAAGGGCACTACTGCACGGCAAATGGTACGCAAATGACTTTAATGAACATCTGAATCAAAGCAAAGCGTAATCGAACACTGTGCTAAAGTAGTTTTACTCTGATGATGATTTCGAACACATGGCTTTGGTAGTATGTTCGATGAAACGCAGCATTGACTTAAGTAGACCACACGCTGTCAGTTTTGCTGGACTGATGCGCAAACTGATAGTCTATAGTTTTAAATGGTAAACGATGAGTAACTGATGCTAGGACTGATGAATATTTAAATTGTTCGTGAATTTTGCTGGAGTGACGGAGACTGATGCAGGAGGGACCAAAATGTGAGGCAAGTTATTTATTCCGCGGGAAGCGAGAGTGAATTAGGTATCATAATACGAGAGAATTTTAGGAAAACCGAAGGATTTAGAATGATTTAGTGTGTAAACTGTTCCGTTGAAAACTGGTGATTGCTCAAGACTTATAGTGCGTAATCTACATTACAAAATGTTTAAAAACTAATTCAAATCACAAACGAAAGAAAAACCTCTGCAAAATAATGGATAAACTGCTAGTAAAATCGTATTTCTTATCTCCTTTCAGATTTGTTCTTTAGAGTTTTGGTTTAATGTCGAATATATCATACAAGTATCCACATAAGTATATTTATTTATTTTTCTTTTTAACTAAAGAGATTCACCTGACGACAAACTGCATTTGATTTATATTTTATTTTTATTTTTTTTTTTTAAATTTCTCTTGATTCTCTCTTCATTTCTTGTAAATCAGCCTTAAAAAGTTTTTATCGAAAAATTTTAGTTATTATTTTTGTTTTTTTTTTTTTTCTCTTTATAGTAATTGTAAAATGTAAACTATTTTTTGTGTTTTTTTTTAAAGTTTCTTTAGTAAAAGTTGGAAGAAAAAACAAAACTAAACATTAAATATAAGTTTTGGACGCGTAACAGTCAGTTGTTCACTTAAAAAGTTGTTTTTTTGTTTTGTTTTTGTGGTATTTTAAAGAAAAACAAACAAAATTACTATATTGCATTTAAGTTTTAAAAATGTTCCCGATAGTAATGTTATTGTTTGTTAAAGTTCTATGTATCGCTTAGAGTTTGAATTGAATTGAAAAAAATTAAAACACCTAACCTTTATCCTTCACTTTGTATCGCTTACTCTAAATAAAAGGAAAATTAGTTAATCGAATAAATAAGCTGCCATATATGTAAGTAATTATGTAAATATAATTAAAAGTACTTTTGTTTTTGAACGTCAAAGTCGAATTTATGAAATTCTGAACACTGATCTATCGATTTGTCTTAGATGTTAAAAAAAAAAAGTAAATATTTTTCTGTCTCTAAACTCGTGGAGGCTTAAAGCGTAAACCTGTTGGTGCTGTGGTCGAGATTACCTGCTGCGGTGTAGAGCCAGTTGTACTAGAATTATCGATGTCTTCGGCTGGTGGGGATGTATAAATGAAAATGGTTGCATCGGATTTTAACAATGGCTCTGTCGTGTCCATATCCATGTTGGAGCCAGATGCTATGTAGGATTTTAATTGGCTATTTGTTTCGAAGGACACAGTTCGGGGACGAGTAGAGAAATTTGTTGTCGGTGCACATTCGGCTATGGAATTGCGTGTCGAATTGCAACATCCGGTGCAACAGAGACTGCCATTTCCATTTCCGGCAGAGGATTTCACTTTATCCTTATTGCGACGCAACGATGAACGATGTGGATGATGGCGTGCAGCAAGTGCAGTTATTCCTCGTCTAGATGGTCGTCTGGTAACGGGGTATTGGACTGATTCAGCACTATTACTCAAACGGATGTTGCCAGCTAGATGGGGTTTTGTGTGTGAAGTAAGAAACAAAATCGCACGAAGGCAATTTGTAAGGGAAAATGAATTGAAAATTAGTTGAAGTAGTGGTTTTTGGATTTTGTTTTGCTTTTGCCATGAAGATGGTGATTTAAATGTCTGGTGGTGATGATGTTTGATTAAAAATAAGCAAAACATAACCAAACAAAAAACGGATGAATACAAACGTGCAAAACAATAGTACAAAACTGTTGGCTAGTAATGGTGTTGAATTAGACTGATTAGGTGGGCTGTTCGAGGTTTAGTATATCTACCTCGGAGTTAGGGTTAATTCGACAAATGACTTCCATGCAGAGATTCGACGATTTGGCAAAACAACTCGATTCAACGCAGCTAAATTGAAGGACGATAGTAATGCGCGTAAGGACGTCGATCTTACATGTCCTGCTGGTGGCGACGTAAGCTGGGAAGTAAGCAAGTCGGTTAAGTTTAGCTTCTTACTCAATAGTTAGAGGAGGTATAGCTCGAACGAATGGGTTCAATGGAACTACATAGCATTTTTTTTTCTAGAAATCAACTATTTACTGGAAACTTGAGACTGATTCAACAAGCGTTCTAGTTAGCTATTCGAATTTAATCTTCATGCAATAAGATCATGTTGTGAACATACCTATTTGGCGCCCGACAGTAGTACCAAAGGACGTACATATATGTTCATAAGTATAACACATTAGCGTTCATAAGCGGGTTTGACGGAGGAAATACTTCTCTAAATTTTGTTGTCTTGAGTATTTTTTTAAGAAAGCAAACTTGTAAAAGTTCTTACTTGTTACTGGTATCATAGGTTTGCGCACTGTTCACTGACGCATATGGAAGGGCAGCATGCTCGCGGCTTCTCTGATTAAATTGTGTGACACAATTGGTTTTGCATGACTGAATAAGATTAGTCAGAGAAATGCTCTCTAATTAATCTCTAGCCCTGAACCATCATGAGGATTTTGGTGACTTAGTCGACAGGTCGTCTAAGCCATAGAACGAAGGTCCCCATATACAGAGTGCCTTGACTTGGGTCCTTACGTCACTGACTTTGCGTGGATCTCTAATATTCTGCTTAGATGAATCACCGGCAATTTGCGACGATGTGGTGAAAGGTTATCCCTGACATCAATTAAAATGACTGTGGGGAAAAGATATGTATACAACAAAGAATCTGCCGAACTAGCTAAAACTGACTCAGAATCTGCGTTCATAATACCTGCAACCTATTGTGATGTTAACAAACTCCATCTGGCCTACTGGGAAAATGTCTCAGGGTTGAGTAAATATGTATGCTCGTCAGCTGAAATGATAAGTTCTATGGCTAAGGACGTCCTATCCTTCAATAGCGGGGTGGTACGCCTCTTAGATTAAAAATACCCTGATAAAATAAGTGGCAATGTCAGTCATATGGTCAAGGGTTTACACAAAAAATGTCTTGTGTCCTCATACAGCTTTCATCCTGGAAGATACTAATAACGATGAATCCCGAATAGTACAGAGTTAAGACGTAAAATCTTTCTATTCTGCACACCCTTCGCTAAAATTTGCTTCCAAACCTACGATACTGTACGACATTAACACTTCTGATTGCTGCAACACTATATTACTTCATTGAACAATTTAGAACAGCCTTAGGACAACCTATGTATTCTCATAAATTTGGCTGGATCAATGGAAGTTGATACTTTTTAAGATTGCAGCTCTTTATGGAATGAGAGATATAATGTGAAAAATGTTGTCCAATCTCCCAGTAAACTGTGTAAACCTATTCAAAAGCATACACATATTTGATTCCCAAACATGTTCAGCAATAGTTCTCAATCAGAGGAAGGGATCCTGGCTTTAAAAACTAAGAAAGTTCATACTGAATGATTAAAATGAAGAACGTGAGTGAAGGAAATTCATAAGAGAAGTTACTGGCTTCTATTTTTTTTGTCGCGGAATAAATTTAATTTCTTAGCTTTGCCTATGCAGCTGCCCTAGGAACTCTCAGGAAACGAGTTTCAACCTTAAGTGCCAGTCTAACGATTTGTTCATGTGCACCAAAAGGAGTTTGAAACTCGTTTTTTGCAAGTGGATCCACGATTTCTTCCGGATCATCAGGAAAGAAAGATGTTGACTAAGGTAGTAACCTGCTTCAATAATGACTAAGGTAGTCTCACCTCGTTCTAAACTCATCGCACTGTTCCTTCCGTAATAGTCAGTTATTTGATATCTTTGCATTGGACGACTTCTGTAAGACGAATGTGTTCACCACCGGGAGGTAATATGCACAAAACTACAGTCAAGTCGCATAGAAACATCGGATTTGCTTTTTTCCTACTTCATGGTCACAGATCAAAATTTGTTAGAGACGACCGATTCCATGGGATACTGGACATGTTTCCATCTTCTTCTGTAATTTGTCACCGCTTTTAGTCGGGTTAAGAACTAAGTCATTGTTGATGACCAACAAACCACCAAAAAAAAACAAAACTTTATCTCGAATTATTGTGGGAATAGGTTAATTTAAAAACAAATGGTTAATTCCAATCAACAAACAAAAACAAACACAACAAAACAAAAACCACATTTACCATATACAGTTATTATTAAACTAAAAAAAATAAATGTTTAAACAAAAACAAATTACATAGAAAAAACCATACAAATACGAAAAAAAAATATGAATAAACAAAATTTGTGAACAAAGCATACTCTCAAATAAAAACATACAAATCCACATCTTTATCAATAAATTAAGCTTACATAGTTTTTAGTGTTAATTTTGAGTTTATCCATTAATATATATATTATATATCAAAGCTGTGAGCAATTTATTTGTGACGTAATGACAACAACAAACGAAAACACGTTTTATTCAAAACAAAAAATCCAAAACATTAAATAATACTGAAACGAAATTCACACTACTACTGCGGTTGCGATTGTCGTTGCTGTGCGACATTTGCTGACGTCGCCGCGACGAGGAGGATTGTCGACGCAAGCGTCGATTTCTTCGTCTTTCCGTCACCGGTGTACTGTGCCGGAAGCGAGAAGTCAAAATGTAGTCGACTTCCTCTTGGGAAACAGCAGCAGATGTCGCCGCCACGATGGTCTCGTGAGTTGCAATGGAACTCTCACCACTGTCGGCGAGTACGAGTGTCAAATTGTGCGCCGAACGCGACAATGTCTTATTCGGACCGTGGTAGGTCGCACTAACATTGTTCGCACTCGGCCGACGATGGTGAAGGAACTCAAAGTCCTCACTGCAACTAGCAATCGATGTCGACGAGTAGTAATGCGAATAGCTTTGCTGGTGAGTATGATTATTGTGATGATAGTGATGATGTTCGTGTGTTTTGGGTGATGTTGATGAACAATGGACAACAATTTGGCTACAAGCTTCATGGTTGTCGTTGTAGTTGTTGTTAATTGTGTTATTCAATGCATCATCGTAATAGCTACCGGAATGCGTTGAGAAGTTCGTCTCGAGGAACATTCGTCCTGCCGATGAGCTGTTCTCATCAGTGCGACATCCATGTGGCGAGAGATATTGTCCACCGCTGCAATAGTCCTCCCCATCATCGGTGTCCATATGTTCGGAGTGCTGATGGCTAGCATTGGTTGCGGCACGACGTTTGAACAACATGTACATTTCGTTGCTGGGCTCGAGTGGGATATCGTTAGAGCTGCCACCTAGGAATTCATCGGCCCGTTGGGCAGCAAGGCAGCTACTGCATGTTGTGCTAAGGCCAGCGGCACCAAGGAACCACTCGGAACGGGTGCGCATACGGGCGGTCTGACGTTCATGGACCTTGTGTTGTGTTGTGGAATGGAATCGCGCAAATTCAGCAGCAAACAGAGTGGATGTGGTGATGCATATTTGGTGCGGTAAAATAGGGGTGGGCGGGGTTGACATGAGGGAAATAGTACATTTAAAATAATTTGTCTTTTTTTTTTCTTCTATTTTATATTTATATATATATTTAGCTAAATTATACTTTATGTAAGAAAATTAAAAAAAAAAGTTTACTCTTTACAGGAAAAAAAAATTAGTTAAGTTGAAGACACTGAAACGACAACAATTAGTTCAAGAGGTGCATCACTTTGGCGTGCTAGTGCATGTTTGGTGATGGTGAAATTGTTGTTTGTGTGAAGGTATATTGAATGTATGTATATTATGCTGAAAATGTTAGTTGGCATGAGTGTGAAAATTAAGCGAAAACGCATTCTAACCTAAACTCTTTCAATGACTGGTTCTATTCAAAATTAACACCATGAGCGGGCGAAGTTCTAAGGCATGTTACCTATTGGGATTTGTGAAAACCGTTTCACTTGGTATTGTGAGCTGAAGTGTAGAAAATAAAGATAGTCTTTGACACCTTTTAGCAGTTCCCTTACCCACTGCGTCGGCAGTAGCATTCGCCTTGAAGAGTGTAAATCTAACCAAGAACGTAGACACGTTTTAGCATTTACTTCCGAGTGTTATACCGAGTGTACAAACCAGAAATTAATAAACTGCTGCACCCAGTGAACCCCTTATAGAGCGCCAAAGTTGTTCAGTATATAGTAAGACCGCACTTTGAACTACAATCACGTCTGAAAATTTGTCACTAAAGTGTGAAAATGTTTTAAAAAGCTTATCGTAGATTTATGAACAATTAGGTTTTACGACTGTAAAAACAAAGTCTTGAGGGGAATGGGCATTTTATTAGTCGAACGTTATTGCCTTTTAGATAAAAAAAAAAGGTGGTTTTGTTCACAGAAAACGAAGAGTGGTAGGTTTGGCAGCCATGTTCAGATTTGAGTAGGCGAAGGAATGTACTACGTTGACAAACAATTTATTTTTTTGCCGTTTTTAACAAGTAGTTCCACTTGTGCCGATGTACACGCCAGTATACGAGCCATAGTACCCATTTTGCCGGATAAAAGCAACCAATCGCTACACGCAAACATAAACTTAAACTAGAAGCTATCGAGAGCACAAATTTGTCAAAAACTAGACTGCACAATGCACATCGGCACTACAATACGTGTCATCACGGGGCACTGTCTTACAGGCAAAAAATTCCACAAGACTGGATCTTTTTGCGAATGTTTTATACAGAAGCTGCATGGAAACCTACTATTCCTACTTTCCCGCAGTAGGAAGCTTCAATTAGAAGGCATCTATTATAACGACTCAAATGATCTGAATAATATGTCTTACGCTTGAGCAGTATAAAATGGTTGAACTTGATGTTCTATGCTTGCATTCACTTCAACCAACCAACAAGCAAACTTCATATGAATGTTATTGGTCGTTGAATGTAGATTCGGGGCTCTGAAGAATCTGCCCAATAGGGGCAAAAAAACAGAAAAGATGTATTCCATGCATGACATAGCCCTAACAAAACTACATTTCTGGGTCTCGATTAACCAACGACAATTAAGTTATCAAGTCGTATACTTTGACGAATTTTGTTTTAAACTCTGCTGCTTATTATAATGAGAATCAAGGCAAAGAATTAGAAGTAAAGGTATCAGGAAAACATATATGCTGACTTTACCTCGTCAAGTGCATTACACCGACTCAGAAGTTGAACAAGACTTCGATTTATTTAGAATGATGTGTGTAAAACTGTTTTAGCGTCCTAAACAAAGTGCACTAAGCTTCCAGTGTTCGAGGTTTTTGTTTAGTCTACCAAACTACATTACTACCTGTGCTCTCTTTATCATAAGTCACAGTCGAACAATGTCGATGATAAGAAACTACCTCACTTCCTCTTTCTATATTCGGAAATGACTTCCTCGATGACTAAGGGTGTATCACTCTTTAAATTTAGGCAATCACCCAAGCACACTTACACGTGATCAATACTACTTGTCTTAACACGTCTCACTCTCTACAACTAAACTAAGACGCAAATTACTTGTTACTAAAACTAATACCTACTGTTATCTCTAAACAACCTATCTCCGCTGGGATACTCCCAATTAATAAACAAACTAGATACCACATTACAACTAATCAAATTGAAATAAATCAATTAACTAACAACTAAGATAACATAGCCACTGGAACTATAGAATTAACAATAAAATATGTGTGAAGTACGTGTGACTTACAATTTCGTGTGACATCTAAAGCAATTTTGTGTGTTTTATTATTTTTTATATTTTTTTCAACGTCAGCGATAAACAAAAAAGAAAGAAAAATACAAAATGAATAACAAAAAGAAAACTCAAGAAAAAGTAAAACAAAAAAAAATATGTACAACTAATGTTCTTAACCATTCCCACCACGTAAAACAAAAGTAATCAGAGATCTCAAGACAAGTGCCACAAGGAAAGTGAATAATAATCAAAATAATAATAAATTGTATTTCTCTTTTGTACAGTTTTTTTGTTTTTTTTATTTAATTAGTAAATTTTATATTTATTTATAAAAGAATTAGAATTATAAAAGTTATGAAGGGGGTGTGCCATTTCGTTCACAAAATTAAATAGTAAATCAAAATTCAAATGCAAATGACGGTTATAATGGAAACAAAACAAGTGAACATCAAATTAAATTAATAAAAATCATACAATATAGTGCATTTATTAATATTAAATTAATAATTTCTATGAATTAATGGATTAACAGAGAAAAAGCGAGAAAAAAAAAATATTATAATGAATGTATTCGAACGACACAACAAAACGAAACAAAACTGTCGTCTGAGAATCATGAGAGAGATTTTTGTGTGAAACAAAATTAGTAAAGAGAGTTAAGAATAATTATAATTATAAATTAATACAAATACAATAGCATTCTCTAATCACTAGGGGAAGAGAGAAAAAAATTAAAAAGTAAACAATAGTAAGAAGTAGTTGTCATCTATACAGTGTGTCTATCTATACCGAAATCCTTGAAGCTATATAGAAATCATCCCTCACCTGTGGCAGATACGATAGGCTCTTTGTACTCTCCGCGTAACGATTGACCGCTCTTAGTTCGTCCATTGTCATGTGATGCTGTGGTTGTTGATTGCCACTGCCACTGCCGGTGGACTTTGAGGAACGTGTCGATGAGCAGCTCGAGGAATGCTTAATGCCACGATTGCAACGGCTGCATGTGGCAACCACTTGCTTTTGTGATGATGGTCTGCATTCGCCGCCAACTGTGGCAGTTACTTTCTTTTTGCGTCGTTGTGGTCGTTCAACCATTTGATTGGATGGATTATTCTCATCGATATCTTCGTAGTCACCGTCACGAGCTTCATCATCGCCATCGCCGGGTTTCGATGGTGATGGAATCGGTGATGATGTAGTTGCCATGGCAAATAGTCCGGGTCCTTCGAGAGACACCGATAGACGAGCACACGACTCGATAAACGAATGATCGGGTGTTACGCCCAACGAGAGTACACTGTTGTCTAGGGCAGAACTTGAGCTGGTCAGGAGTGCGGGCGTCGATCGGGATTCCTCTTGAGCAACTGCGAGAGAGTACCAACCAAATAGCAGCAACAAACAGCAGTCGAAATGAAAGATGAAATATGCAATTGATGTGGTTAATGTAGATTCAATGCAATCGACAGGACGTGTGATAAGAAAAGAAAAATAACAGTTTTTTTTGGATAGGAGGGTTGTTCAAATAAAAACAAGTAAAAAAAAAAAGAAAAGCAGGACCACCAACGACCCAGTAACAACGAGATACAAAAAAAAAAGTAATCAGAGAACCATGTGTGAATGGTGAGTGTGAACGCCGACAAAAGACAAAAGATAGACAGAGAGAAATAAATAAAATATGAATGAGGATGGGATTTGGGATTAGTAGTCAAGCAAGTTATAGTTTCAATAAATATACAGTAGTGTTCCAGAGTAAAGAGAATGTACTCACTCAATCCCCAGCGTTCGCATTGGCACTGCAACCATGTCTTCTCGGCCTCTAGCGAATGTTGTACTAATGGAAAACGAAAGAGAATTTTATGAAAATGAAAAAAAAAATTGCTCCCCACACACTATCCATCGATAATTACATGCGTATTTTTGTTGTGCCAATTTGCCCCGTGGCGGTGGTGGATATTGGAAGCTACATATCCATTCGTCTTGTACTTTGAGGATACGCCCGGTAACACGAGCATAATATTCATAGTTCGCACGACCAAACAGATCGTGTACGGCGAATTTATCGATGATGTGTTTCATTATTTTTGTGGCAACCTGGAGTGAAAAAGAGAACAATGTGGGTATGTTAGAACGATTTGGATGGCTTACAATACAATCAGTAGAAAAGTCCTCCTGGCTATTAGGGACAAAACGGTTGACTTTCTAGTCTGCTCCACTCAGAAAGACACCTCAATGTGGACCATCAAAGGCAAAAAGCTAAAAATTAAGCTATCTAGAGGGGATTTTAAATTGGAAAGCAGGTCAAACTCAGACTCTAGTGGGTTATAAGGAAGTAAGAAGTCATTGAATGCAGTAAATTCCAATCTACCTCAAGACAACAGTGAAATCATTAATAGAAGCATCAGCGGAACCCGGATGGAGCGAGTTACAGACTACCTCGGAGCTTGAATTGTTCATCCCGCCGATTTGTTTAAGTTCCATTGGTGTGAACAATACAACGATGGGTCTACAGTGCACAGTAAGACATGGAATATCATCAATGCAAATCATTCAAATGTTCTCCTACATTAGGGAATGCACTGAGTCCATTTCTATGACTTGTTCGGGTAACATGCTGGCAATTTGGAGTTCGATAATGATCCAGAATTCATGTAAAATCTCTGGCTTACTGGCACAGACCATGGATTGGACATAGTCTCAATGGAAAAAGTCCAGAGACGCCAAATCACACTAATAGGGCAGGCAACCGACTTCAATAACTAGTTTGTTTGGCCAGCAGTAAGGCATCTAGCGTGGTATTGTCTAAACTACGTATGATTTAGGACATCACGATCAGTCAACACGATCTCTGATCATCCCAGTTCTGCTCTCGGTTATTATCAGAGAAAAATGCTTCGTGTGGTCCTGCATGCATAGACGTAGAAGGAAGAAGATGCAACCACAAGCTGTACGATTTGTATAGTGACCTAGTCAGAAGAGTACAAATTCAACGATTTAGATGGCTGGGTTATGTTCTGTGGATGGACAGCAATTTTCCGGTCTGGAGAGGCTTGGAGTACAGCGCGGTGAGACGGCGGAGTAGAGAAAGACCGCGCCTAAGATGGTGCGCTAAAGTGGAAAGAGACCTCAACCTACTTGGTGTACGAAACTAGAACCAACTAGCTGGAGAGGCTTATGATTGAGATCCAGGGTCACATCAGCCTGTAGTAAGTAAACTAAGTAAGTAGAGATTCGATAGAG
Source organism: Xylota segnis (assembly GCA_963583995.1). Taxonomy (NCBI): domain Eukaryota; kingdom Metazoa; phylum Arthropoda; class Insecta; order Diptera; family Syrphidae; genus Xylota; species Xylota segnis. Next base: position 9,509,724 of record OY757238.1, on the reverse strand, counting down.
ATCTCCATTGAAGTATGTGCCAATGACCCCACCAACATGAAATCCCCACCAAACAGTCAAACTTCGTGTGTGTAATGGTTTTGGGTTCCTGATTTGCCTATATGTGATAGCTTTGCTTATTAACGAAGCCATTCAGCCAGAAATCAGCTTTATCGCTGAGAATGAAGCAAACGTCAAACATTCCGCAGCTTACTTCACACACAGAACTGTCAACTTCCTACCGGAAGCAAGTGCATACGTAATGTCACCGATACTGACATCTTTATCAATCATGGAGCAATGACTGCATGCACTTTAAAGCTCGTCGCAGTATTCCCTCTCAAGATGTCGTCATATTGAAAACATTCGAACTGATTGAGATAACTTGCCTTCCCGACGACAGTGAAACTTATTAATCTAACATTGCTCACATAACGATAATCTCTTCTTATATTGACTGTCAATATTAACTAGCTGCTGCGCCCAGTATTTGCATAGATTTCGCTTTCGCAACAAATAAATTTCAATTGAAAGCTGTTTTCCATTATTTAACACAAAACTACACACAGTGAGTACGAGCACACCGCTAATTTACATTATACCCAGCCGAAGATTTATTTGTTTTGTTGTTGCCTGTCGCTGTGCCTTTGCACATTAATTTCATTTTTACACAATGACACGACATGACTTATGTATCACTTTAAGCGAACAACTTGTCGTCTTGTGAGTGTAGTATATCGTTGACAAAACAATGATAAAACTTACTTACTGTCCGTCGCGGCGAGTGTCGCACAGATAAAGCCAAATGAACACACAAATATTTATGTTTACCCAATGCGTAAGTTCTGACAGGCAGCCAGGCTGGCAGGCAGGCAGGCTACTCACTTCAAGTAACAGATCGGATAATTAAAGAGAAATTTCCATCGTTCTGGGAATCCAAATACTGCAGTGACTAAAAACACAACAGAACAACTGCGCAAAGCGGACAAAGAATGTGTAATCAAAAGAGATTGAGCTGATGCAACAACAAGGAGAAGGTAATGGAACTAATGAGGGAAAGGCTTACGCTTCCTCGTGTTGTCATATTTATGCGTAATTGCATGAGAACATATTGTTAGCCATAGAACTTATCTTAATTAGTCGACGCGACTAACCACGTCCACGTAGGGGCAGCATATCCAGACTTGGACGACCATCAGGAAGTAATGATGCTAATCTGATGGCTTGCGGAAAGCGGAGAGCTACATATGTATACAACTATGTATGTGTTCTTCCGCTCGTGACTGTAGTTAGAATTATATTAGATGAGTTCAAGAAATATTTGGGTTCAATTCTCAAAGACGTACTACATGATGCATCTGCCTCCAACATATAACAATCTTACGCTAATAGGCCACCTAGTCTAGGCTTAAATAAGGCTTTCGATAGATTTTACGCATGCAGCCGAATCACTTTGCCCAAAAGTGAGACCCAAAACCAATCACTATACACTGGATGTACACCGCAATCGTAAGACCTATCCTCGCACACCTAAACAACCTCACAGGGATCCAACGTCCAACGTGTTTAGCGCTATTAGAACGGCACCTACCGCCATCCTTGAATCCATTTTCGGCCTCTGTCCACTGGACCTCTTCACTTCACTTCACTTCACTTCTTCAAAGAAGTAACGACAGAAATCACCCTTCGGCTGGATGTGAAAAACAACCAAATTGGACCAAGTGGTCAAACGTTAATACACTTACTGACTACCTTAGCCCTTACATGGATTTCAACCTCAACCTCGACTTCAGAGCTGGACAAACGACCTCCATATCCATTTTCAATGAACGAAGGTACTAGGTCAGGAATATTCTGAAAGGAATCATCAATTGTCCATAAAACTCAACGACCATCCAAGTGTGATACAGGCGGAAACAAATGGAGTCACCAGGAGCCGCAGCGACTTTTCGACTCTGAACACCACCAATCATATCGACATCTATAAAGTCAGCCACAAGCAGCGTTCAAAACTGGTTAAAAGGTGTTAAGAGGAACGCCAATCCCTCAACCTAAGGCACAGCAATGAAATGGCCGATGAGTTAGCAAGAAAAGACTCCGATTTAAGGGCCCTACCCTACAGATCACTTGGTCCTAACGTCTTTTAGTCCTCTCATGTCCAAAAGTGCTTTGGGCATTAACAACATGACCGAGGATAGATGAAGTGCACTCACCTCATGCCGCGTTTTGAGAAAACTTTGGACTAGAAACCTACTATTACTCCTATAACCGTACTCATAGGTATCCTCACAGCCCACAACTCAATGGCGGCCCACATTAGCTTCACATATGTAGAGAAATAGGCAATATATACGTATGTCCTCTGCATCAGAGACTAGATACCTAATCCTTGGAAAAGTATCGTCTAATGACCTCAGTGAACTAGCTAACACGCCACCTAAAACCACAGTAAAAATCATTACGAAAAGGGGTTGGTTCAACACCGCCATTGACTAACTGTTGGACTAATTGTCTTATTCTTTTATTTCATGTATTCCCCGCCGGGAACCACAATGGATCCGTTGAGATTGGAGTGAAAATGCACTCCCGCAGCTGCAGTCCTTCCCCTGTTACGACTGTACCATTCGATTCCGTAGAATCATTGCACTAATGCACGCAAGTTTCAGACATTCGTAAATTCCATGTCTAAGAATCATCTTGCGGATCATCGTATCTGCAACGAACTACCAGGGTGAAGGTCAAGAACCTATACACATTACTATACGAAAGAAAAATGGGGGTGGATTGCCAGGAAGACAACTCCATTGCGAAATATGCCATGCAGTGGATCCATGACCAGTCGAAAAGTGCGTAGAAATACGAGACGTCAGCCGAACACAAATGTAACCCTCGAAGAATATTTCTTTGATGGCTTTGCCAAGTAAGTACCAAGTAGGTACCGATTACTTCATACTGGAAGGCATAGACTTTCTATGTCTCACAACTTGTCGAGAGACCAAGCCAAAGAGAACAGCACCTATTTGACTCATTCTGACATTATCTGTCAGGAAAGCGGCTCATTGTTTTACTTGACAGCTCACAATGGCCAGTTAAAAATGGAAGAACGGAAGCAGACATGAGAGATATGTAGGTCCAACCTTATATGGTAGGTGCTCCGCAATAGTGATTTTAGGAATCAATTAAGTCCTGCAGTTTGTCACCTCCATGTCTCTCCATGATATCTGAAGAAAAATTCTTTCAAAAGACCTAGAACTTGAAGTTTAGACATCAGCGTGTAATTCTAAGTTGAAGCAGAACAACGATTTTGCAAATAAATGTAGGTTCAGCTCAGAGTTACACTTTCGACTGGATGGCTTCGAAATCTAAATAAATTTCCGGATCTAAAGCGCTAAAAACCCGCAGAGCCCACGATGAGACCAAATCATATGAACTCGCTCCAACACATTTCTTCATTTGTCAAAATCTGTCAAATTCATCGTTTTTTAAAAAATGTTTACGAACTCATTGATTTGTTTTTAGTAAAATGTGACAGACCAGTCCGTAGACACTCGAACATCACCAACATAAAGCTCCACTCACAAACATCGACAGAAGTCCAACCAACTCTGCTTTTTAGAGATCAACAAGTTGGTATTGCATATCAGCCTGCAGACGATAAACATGAGCTAAAGCGTGGTCAGTGAGACCATGTCTAGTGATACCACGTTTAAGCGTATACAGCAGCATTCAGGCACACAAAGAATCTTCAAGTGATCCACCAGAAACCAATGTCACTAAAGGCTTGCCTCAAGAAGAGGTGGTCGGGCCACAACTGTTTTTTTTTTTGATAAACAATAACGATGAATGTCATGCAAATTGTTCCCGCTTCATTGTTTTCTTCGGGGCTATGCGAGAGGCGATTCTAGCCTGCACCTCCACTATGTCAAAATGTGAGGCTAGATTTAGTCAGAAGCATTCTAATTTTTCAATATCTTGTATAACACGTTTAAAAGCAACATGTCCCTTCTTCGTAAGCTAAGTTCAATGTAAGATGACAGATCAAAAAAATAAATCCGTTCACAATAGCAAACACTGAACAGTAAGCCCTAAGTCTACCGAGCTTAAGACTTAAAAAGATTTTTTTTATTTCTAAGGGTCAATGTACTGTACATATCTAGTAATAGTAACTCACCTTAAATTTAAGCACATCTTCCATTCTCGCTGTTTTGCCATCGCTGACGCACGACTGAAAGAAACTGGGGGCCACCGAAACGCCCAGCGCTTCACTTGTCATCCCGGTGCCGGCATGACTGGCATTTGTCGCAATCACACGGAATGTACCAAAGAGTAAAACTAATAAATGTTGGGTATACTTGGGCAGTGATGTAATTAATCTGCAAAGAAAGGAAAACGTCAAAAAGAATTAAAAACAAATCACTTGTCATTGTCAATTGTTATTATGTTCGAAATCCGAAATCTGAAATCCGAAAAACGAGCATCACCTCGCATTTGTCTTCCTCTTCCGCTCTGATTCAGACGGCCATTGAATTCGAACTCGAACGGTTATCTAATAATTGCCTCCTATGCTTCTTCTCTTTAATTGGAGATTAAATCGAATTCAAAACATAAACAGAGAAGTGTAGAGGAGTAGGCCCTTAAATTTTTATCTCCCACCGTCATGCAGTCAGTCTAACAAAGTCTTTGCTCTCCTCCACGGAACGATGAATGAGGCCACACAGAGGAGAACAAAAAGTCACAAAAAGCCTCTTTATCCGATGAAAACCTATTGTTATTGCATTTTTTCCATTAACGCCTCTCCACACTCAAATCAGCAACTGGTGCTCCGCTGACAAAGAACGCCCTCTAATTGCAATGTGTTAACTGCTTCGGTTTATTTACGCGAAAGTGGGCATTTCTGCCACCCCCGTCCCTTGGTTCGGCGGCAGCAATTAGCACTTGGAAGCAGCATGCCCCAGAGTTTGATATGAATTTCAAAATTTCACAGATGTGCTGCCATAAGTGCGATGGAATGTCATCACATGCGCGCTGACAAACAAAATGGATGCCTAAATGCCACACAAAGCCTGACGCATGGATATCAATTTGTGGAGATCTTCATGAATGGCTAACGTCGGTCGCGTCGTCGTCACCATAACTTATGGTTGCTTGGAGGATGAAGAAGTTGCTCTCGTATCTTGCGAAATACAGTAGATAGAGTAAACAGACAAAACAAAATCGGTGACAGAGCATATTGTTTATCGGCGACTGGCTTCCAAGGCTTGTGCGGATTCATAAGTGGCGGTATCCAGGGCACAGATGAGTTATGCTTTAAATGAATATTTATTTACTTTGATGCGATAACCGCGCTTGGGATGACAAAAGATAGTGCGCGATCGTTTAGATACATATTTTCCGATGAAAAAATATACAATTGGCGATGGTGAACGGAAATTAGCAAACTTTTTTGCAAGATTGCCGCTTGCGCTCTGGCGAGTGAAAGGGGATCAGAGAAAACATGCTAATGAGCGAGTGATTAGACCTTGACAGGGTTACGAATCAAAGCTGAGTTCCGTTCAGCATGGAGGGGATATTCTCGAGAGCACAAATAGCCATTTCACTTTTTCTTATCAAGATTAAGAAGAAGTTCATCTTGGTGAATCGCTGATAAGTACTAAATCCAAAGTGGGGTCCCACAAGGCTGCATTCTTTCATTTGTATTCTTTTGGTGATGGAATTGAAGCAACATGTGCAAGACAATCTACTTGTCCGAACAATAAGTGAAATACTTTCTTATCAGTGTACGCTTTACTTTGATTGTTTACTGTGGAGCAATGAGTTGAACCAGCCTTGGTTGAAGTTTGTCCGAATTCTTTGCTCCGTTTCAACTGATGAATAAGGTGCAGCAAGTATTTGAACCTTGAAGTCATGGTTAAAGTTAAGCCTGAAGAGCACCTTCCAGGACAATATTCATGCCAACGGCAGTGTAACAGATCCAAATCAAAAGAAACTATACCAAGCAAGAGATTTCTATTATTTTGGAGCAACATTCTCAACGAGAAGAGTTCTGCTTAGAGCGCGAGAGTAAAAGAACCAAATACCAGAAACACAATTCAAGCTGAGCCAAACCAAGATAGTATTTGAAAAATTTAACCAGAAAGTAACAGCCTTACTACAAGTTAGACAAAAATACTAAGGGGGCCTCGATTTATCGAGAACAATAATCTGTACAACTGTCAGCCCAGTCACAAAAGTCCGCAAACATACGTACTTAACTCAGAGAATCTAATAAGCCGCGAAAGTTTGTGTCATGGGCACTAGAAGAAGCACAAATATGAGTACTTCTTTGTAAAGGCTAACTTCTCGACCTCCTGTCTTGTGCTGTGCTGAATTAAGTAATCGTCGTCAAACAGATGAGGAAAGATGCTAGACAAAGTGCCACTGCTAGGCCAGTGTCTAGTAGCTTGAACTGGTTACACAAGCTCCTACCTTCTACAGGCTATGCTGCTACTACTTGTACGAGACAGATAAAAGTATTCATGTCTAGCGATGGATTACCACAGGGGTCGGTTATAGGCCTTATTTTGATGAAAGATCAGGATCGATTCTAGATTCACCTTCAAAATTTCTAAAAAGAGAGCTTCGATAGCGAAGATGATGTCGGTCTAACCATGGGGAACCCAGGAAATACGTATATCTTGTGTACCTGTACTTAATATGAGTCGGATCTGTGGACACCAAAGTTTTACGCCTTTCTAGACCAGAGAAAGGAAGCAGCTGGTTATAGTGCATACGATTCTCCTATGTTACATGAACATCCCGCTGCATATCCCACTGCGTTTCCAAACATTCAAAAGAGTTAAGGGCAACAGTAGGACTGATTCGTATAGACGATCCCATCAACCAAAATAAAAATGACTTCACACAGTCCTTCACCATTGCACCAGTCTTTGAACGTTAAGTCGCGCGAAAACAACACAAAACAACCTCACCAACATCAAGCCATACTACAATATGAATGAATTGAACAAGGTAAGGCCCATACTGCACTTAGCCGTATTCCCATAACCACTGACTACTTACGAGTAAGTACACCCAGTGCGACGACATGCCAACATGATTTCAGGGTCAAAAGAAACAGAAATTGATGCGATACCACCATGTCTGCCGACATAATAATATTTCGCATTTGTTTTCGCTCTAAACGAGCCACTACAGGGGGTGGCTTGGCTACGGGCTCACGAAGACAAATTGGAGACCGCCAGTCTGCCCCTCTTCTGTCGGGGGATTCAATTTAAAACAAAACGCACACCGCAACCGCAGACTGTCCAAATACATTAAGAGCACTTTAATTTGCAATCACATGCAATCGAATCATTTTGCGGCCAACAACGTCCGACGAGGTGAGGATAAACGCAAAAAATTATCATGAGGCTGTAAGTTTTTCCCGCCAAAAATATCGATCGATCGCTAGGGGTTCACCACCAACCGGAGACACTCGGTCTGGCCTGATCTGTTCAGCTGCCATTCGAAGCCATCTGTAGAGGGTTGTAGTAAATGATCCTCTTTGATTGCCAAATGATCGTAAATATCGTTGGCAAATAAAAGATGACATCGAGGAGTATTGATTTTCGGCACAGAACAGCCGCATCAGCTACTGTGTGTCTCTAATGGAGGAACGTAAACAAAAGAATTGATCGTTCTCCGAGTGTTTTCTTTTGCTTTGTTTGCCATCATAATGTTGATTGATGTTTTTTTTGTTCAAGAGCTGACAAATTGATGAGGTAATGGTGGGAAATATCACACGTTTTGTGTGTTTATTTATTTGTTTTAGACAGTCAGACAGTTTAAGTTTAAGTGATGTAAATTATGGGTAACTTGCTATAATGGGTTATTAATATTCAACTCAATTGGAATACGTAGTTTGTGCTAATGATACCTATGATCATAGCAGCTGCTTTGGTCATGACGACTGTCCTCAGCTCTCAATGAATCTAATGGAAAAAACCGCCACCATTTCACGGCCAGTATCAGCTAAATAGAATACCTACTCCTAAACCTAATGACTTGGTGGTCAGACAATAATTTCAAAAGTCAACTGATGCGTTTAAAAGCAGACCGTACCACGTACCACGGTGAGAAATATTTCCCAAACTCTTGCCCAAGAAATTGCCAGAAAAACTTTCAAACCACAAACATACCAAACAAACATTAAACTACGAACACTTGAACGCTTGACTGCATTTGACCCAAATTTTGAAATAATCAGTGGTTAACACTCAATTTGGGTATGTTCACCGTCTGTGGCACACTCCCATCATTTTATGGTTTAGAGAATGTACACACGAAAACTGTAATAGTTTTGTTTATTTTTATAAAAAAAATTAAGTTTATTGGTCATAGTCAGCGTCAATATTTAAAGAAAAATCTTTACTGATAAGACTATGTTAATGTTGGGTAAGTAAACACAGCTGCGGGGGATTGTGCCCCAAATTGTTCGGCTGTGACAGTGTGACCCCACAATCGTTCACTATCTCTACAGCTCTTCCAACGCCGACTGGTGGTGAACGATTCAGAAATGGCCTATTTAGACGAAAGGAATCTAAGACTTACTGAACATACCTAGACATGCTTTAGTTACATGGGTCCCGCATCTAATGCGCTCCAAACAGTTGAGTTCCTTAATGCTAAGAATATATTTTCGGGCTCCAGATCATTTGTCGAGAAAAATATGGGAGAGAACTAAAAAGAGACTGGCAGGAGTATCTCAAGGTAGCGTTTTAGGTCCTGTACTTTACCAAGTTAAACCATATTTACTAGGTAATCCATAAGAAGCAAGCGTAACTTTCGACAATGATATACCGGCAAAATTTTTGGTAGTTCAAAGTAATCCTGGGATGGAATCCTCTATGGTGATATTTGTTAGGTCTCCGATCCCGCTTTTAAGCAAAAATGATCACAAGAACGTACGCTAATGGTCACCTTAGAGCAAAATGGATTATAAATGTGAACAATCAACTATCGTCTAGAGGATTCCACTCCTGAGTCTCCATGATTACCGAACTGGCATTTTGGCTTACATATCTAGAGAACAGGTCTGGAACCAAACCAAAAAGAATGGAAGACTGTACCGATAAACACTTAAGAGTTTCATGAGTCGCAAAATCTAGTTAAAATATATTAAGCCACTCCACCAGTTTTCATTGGTTTTGCAAAGGATAAACATAAAAAAAATTGAGGAAACCTGAGAACCAAACCCAGAAAATTTACTATGAATGTGTGCATAGCTTTTACTCACTTTTCGTGGGAGGTTGTCAGAAATACCTCCAAATTAATGGCTATCATGAACGAATTACTCCTGTTGGGTGATGAAGGCTACCCTTAACCAGCTTCCTAGGGTTATTTTTGTACAACACTCAGCAGTAAGTAGGACTTTAAGCATAAGCCTGACATCAGGAGACCAAATGAAGATAGGCAAACAGAGAGTCTTTCTTAAGCACTTCTATGGCTACAGTAGTAATTTGGCCTTACGTTAACAGAACAAGAACCGAAAAGTAAGTATCATCTAACTTAGATATAAATTCCTCTGCCGATACATCATTCTCATATCAACCAGATGGTTAGCAAGTTCATCGTCCTACTGGAGATTCGGCTTCACTTTAACAAAACTCTGAGTACAGTGATAGCCTTCTCGACCTATTTTCATCTTGATCACTGTCAACCTTCGTCAAATCCTGCATAGCCTTGTGTTGAACTTCCGCCTCACCCATCAACTGCAAAGATCATAGGATCTGGGTACAAACATTAGAAATCAAAGAGGAGCGCCTTTCGGTGCCTATTGGCGACTAAGTGATCTGAGTCAAGTAGATGCCGAAAAAAAACATTCACGTTCACACCCACTATGCCTTTGAACACATCACCTCAAGTGAACCCTTCCCTATCACCTTCCACACTATCATCACTTTCAATCGCCAATCTCCCAAAAAAAAAACACCCAAACCGACAACAGACTTTCCCTTTCAAATCGCAAAACAATTCCATATGTGTCACCACACCACCTAATCGCGTATATGGCCAAAACAACAGACGGTGAATAAACCCCGCCAGAGATAAAGATCTCGCAAACAAAACAAAAAGATTGACAAATACAATGCTGAAGCCCACTTCGCAGCGCGCACGCCAAAAACATATTCAAATCAATTCCAGCGTGTGATTATCGCTTCGGACGAACGGCGACGACGACGGCCGCGGCAGCGGCAGCGGAGTCCCTCGATCTCTCGCACATGTGTGCGCTGCTGTGTGTTCAGTGTTGCCCAGTGGCAGTCAACACAATCGATCACAACGTGCACGAATAATGAATTATGCAAAGCGGAATTCCAAAAATAAAACAAAAAGAAACTTATCTACTCCTCTGACGCAGGTAGAGAGAATAGATGGATATACATAGAACCCAAGTCTGTATCACCGACCAACAAATTAAATCCGAAGGTCATGCCCTTCACCCAAATGACACGAGATACAATAACCTACTTCCTACCTGTAACGACACTCAAGACACAAGATATTTCCTCGAAATGCGGAGAGAAAAAAATAAAAATAAAAGATATCAAAAGAACCAAGAAGAACAAGCTCAACCACGAAACGTCTGACTGTTTATTTACGAACCAACGAGCACCACCACCTCTCGCTCACAGCCAGCAGTGTAATGACTCACAAATTAGCCAAAAAGACGAGTCGGCCGGAAGGCGGGAAGGAGGACATCTTAGCCGCCCAGAGGCAACGTTTAACTCTAAAACTGTTTTTCGCAGATAATATAATCAGAAATTAGTTTTTATCGAACCAAACTAGAGCGAACGATTCCATCCGCTTTAGCGCTTCGGCTGCTGCTGCTGCTGCTACTCCCCAACTCGCCCTGAGTTATAGTTCCACTGAAACGAGGCAGAAGAAGAAAAAAAAAAACACCGTTTAGTCCAATAAAAATGATTCAACGTGTGGACAGACATACAAATCACCTCTGCCGCTGTGCTCTGTTCTCTTTGGCTGCCTCGATTGTTATCACAGAGTTCAGTGACGTAGGCGAGCTGGGGATGAGGCAGGCCCAGATCGATTGCGTGTTTTACAGTTAAAACATAGCCAAAACATAACAATTACATGCCTCTATCTATGTTGAATGCATTTCCGATTTCCGGTCGACTGGAACAGTTGGAGCTTGTTTTTGTGGAATTCGATTGGCAAGGAATTGGGGTCGGCAGACACTGCTGATTTGTTTAGAACAGACTAGGAGTATGCATGCTTTTGAGTGATGGCTTTGTTCTCCGTTGGCGGAGGCGACGACCGACACGGTATAAAATTATGCTCGAGGTTGAAGCACTGTCTGACATGGGCAATGTGAAGGAATGCAATGACTACCTACATACATACCACTTCCATTTTATCGAACTATGCCATCTCCTTTTGTTCACGTCGAAGGGAACCGACTTCCTGTTCGCGATTAGGTGAGTCAAAATAGAAATTTCACCACACATACCATAAGGATTGACGGTAACAAAGGATTTGAGGGTATATTACTAGGAAATTACCTTCACATGACTAACGACGGACATAAACGTTTGTTAATATTCGTCGTAAACGGACGTTTACGTCAATCAATTGTTATCCACAGCGTGGAGGTGGATGTGCTGCTCTTTTACTCTCGGATGAGTAGTATTCTACAAATACGAACGATTGACGAACACCTGAAATTGAATTGATCAAACCCTGCGTCATCTGGAAACAATCAAAGCAGCATTTACGTGCAGAGTTCAGCATACTCTAAGACGGCACGTTGAATGTTAACAAAGATTGTATAGTCAAGGAAGCTACCCCCAATACGGCGGCGCTGACGTAAAATCGTAATAAGATCGACACTCTCGCACAGCGATGAGTGATCGATGAGTTGTTACAAAATTTAAATTAGAAATGACTAACGTCTTTGTTACCGTTATCAATTTAGGAAATAAATGAAGCAAACATGAGGTTTATTTGCTGACTTCATGTGATAGATTCTTGGAAAAAGATTCTTCCTTGAACAGCTTATTATCTAAGGCATTTGTATATTCCCTTCATAAGAAAAACGGGGTTTGGAGGATTTCAATGGCTTTCAGTTTTTCTAAAGAGGAACTACGTAGCTCCGACAACACATTGTAAGCAAGGTGGTTTACTTAGCCTCCCATTTCTTAAAACCAGACGAACAATTGATATGTTACCTTGTATGCTTACATTAAAGAACAGTGCTTTAGTTATCTAGAACATAGCCAGAATGAATACCAATCAGTTTTGTCCCCATAGCCATCCTGCGTTGTAAACAAAGCTTTATGCATAGTTCTCCACTAATGCTGGCACCTCTTAAAGCTATTCTGCGTTGAGCAAGTACTACAACGTCCTTTATTTCTTGATATTGCAAGCATAGAGTTCATACGACGGAACCTCAGCAAAAGAGGCCTTCTTGTGAAAAACTGTTGAGCTACTGCACACTAGTGGCACCAGTTGTCATTCTAGTGACGCGAGGTAACACTGAATCTTGTGAAGACTATATCGAGCTGTCATTTGTGCATTTCCACATAGCAAGACTGAAGGCGTAGCCAGAATATCATCATACAGGAAGGACACACAATATCGACATCTAGGTCAGAGTGTTACCATGGATGACTATAATTTGTATGCCGTGAAGGACCTCGTCTTCCCAGGCTCAGATGTAACAACGAATGAGACCATCGCTGGAATTAAAAAATTAACTTTTGTTTGTTAATCAAAGAGGACACTTGAGTCTCCCGATTTACTTCACAAGGACATGGACAAAGCTTGATGAGCAAAATTCTTCAAGTGATTGGTGGTTCCATTTGCATTGACATATGTACTATGTACATGCACATACTTGGCCAATTGGATTCGAATTTATCGACTAAAATGTCAGACACATGTTCCAGAGGGACAATGGAGTCTGGAGTGCACTCGAATACATAGAATTTTCAATCGATTTTACGTCCAAAACTAGCGTCAGATAACTAAGACTCGAGTTGGTTGTATCCAGTTGGTAATTGAGGACCAAATCCAAGACAAATAAGACAAGTGGAGTGCTTGGCAATTGGGTCCAGCCGCTTTCTAATACGTTAAGAACTATCATTCCTAATTTTGTGAGTTAGTCTTCTACTCCTATGCGTTTCTATCTGCGGTTTCCGTACCAAGCAGAGTGATGTCCAAGGAAGATTATCACGCTGGAGATCAAGAATACATTTAATCCAACAAGCTTAGGCTATGGATCTTAATGCACAACGTCTCTGATGACATTGCTAAAAGTACATTTAAAAAATGGAAGTAGTGTTAGTTAGTCAGAAATGCAGTGAATATCGTGTCGTCCCACATTCGACTACTATGATGTAACCGTTCACGGATGGCTCCTATGTGCCTATAGAAACAAATCTACTAAAGTCAGAGGTCAACCCTGAAGGTGTTAATACCTAGACAGATGTTCAGCTCTCGGGAAATTTAGAGCTAAGTCTGCGAAGTTGAGTTACTATAAGCTGTGCTATGGAGAAACCAGTAGCAGGTAGATACTGGCCCCTGAATGACAAATGAATTCAATGATAATTCACACGAATTAAGGACGGGTTGAGTCGCCTTTAAAGATTAGCACCTTTCAACGGAAAAGGAAAATCTTTAAGGCCGCCTGGCACTGCCTTACAGTTTTAGTGCTGCTTATTGGCTTTAATTTCTTACTGACTACTACACAGCATTCGTGTAGAGGTTGAGTGAAAGTCAGCGATATGGTTTGAGACATAGAACGGTGAGTCCCCAGATATGAACTTCGTTTATCACAAAGTGTTTCGAACAATCTCTCAATATTGACGTCGATTTCTCGTAAAACAGGGCATTGTGCCATAAGATACTTATTCGACGGTGGTGCACATATGGGAGAGTTGCGAGAAGCAACAAAAATGAAGAAAGACTACAACATTTTTTAACTTCCGCCAACGATTATAGAATACAAGCAATCGCAGGAGGAGTAGATAATTCTGATAATTATTATCACAAGGCAACTTGTTGCCGAGTTCCTTCCCCTCTGGGTTGTTTCGTAAAACCTCTCGTTATCTACACTCGCACATGTGATCGACTTTCAGGCATTCACACACAACTGACAAACAATCGCCTAGCTTCCCTAATTTTGCAAACGATAACAGAGAATCGATTCCATAAATAGAATCCACACTGACGACGGTCGCTTCAGAGAAATCAACCGCGGTGTTTCCGAAGTTCCCTGTAAAACAAAGAAGAGTAAAATCAAAACACAACCTAACGTTTTCGCGGAAATAATCAATTCGCATGAAAACCATGAAATTGAAGGCACAACGCCAACTATTTTACGACACATACAGCTCTTTGACGGTACTTTAACGATCAGAGCGGTAGAAAGCAGTTAATCCATGAAAGAGAATAGAGAACAGTCGTAAAACAGACCGTGACCTTATAAGTACTCCGAGTAATAACCCCTCAAGCAAGTAAATTGTTCCACTTATCCAATGAAACCCAACCAGACACGTTTACAAGCGCCCGAGACGCGCATACACACATTCATGTGTAGCTCTTCAGCGGCGCCCTGATAACACTCTCGCTATCGATCAACAGATCAACAAAAACAACTGACTCAGACGTAATTGCCACGAAAAACCGTCGATTTCGATGAATTAGTTCAATTGCCATCAGCCCCATGGTGCGACGAAGCAAACTGCAGCCGCGGACCGTGCTGACAAAGTTTTCTTATGTCATTACCCGACCCCAATCAAACAACATTACGTTATCGGTCAGTGGCCGCCCCCCTATCAATGCAAACAACGCCCAAAAAGTGCTCCCAATTGAGAATAGACACCCACAACCCCCCATCAAAACACTTACCTATGAATTCTCTCCTGTTGCTCCATCTCGTTGTCCAGTTCAATGCACGCGAACAACTCGTTCTCCCCCAGGCGACCGAATACGCCATTCGGGATCTTCCGCAGGAACTTCTTCAGCACACTAGCGATGGTGTACACCGAATAGTTGTCCACGTTGACCAGACGACCAGCTTGCAGGAAGTGTATCAACTTCTTCATCGCTCCCTGATGGCCAGGAGCTCGAAAGACATCCCTACGATTGGGTGACTCCTTGTTCAGCTTCAGGATTAGAACGAGCAGTGGCCCTGGAATGTTGTCATTCTTGCAGACCTCTTCCAGTGGAACACCAAACTTGACTTTCTCCAAACGATACGAGGGGTAGGGCGCCCCACTGGATCCTCCCGGGTGACCACACGATGTGACTACGCTGCCAAGATCCGCGGCACGACGGTGTACTCGTTCCGCCCAGCTGGACATTTTACTTCTCTCGTTTCTTCTTCTTCTGCTGCCTCGCCAACAGTTTTTCACTTTTATTTCCGTTTCTCTTTCAGTATCTAT
The DNA here is from genome assembly GCA_963583995.1 of Xylota segnis. Taxonomy (NCBI): domain Eukaryota; kingdom Metazoa; phylum Arthropoda; class Insecta; order Diptera; family Syrphidae; genus Xylota; species Xylota segnis. The sequence continues at coordinate 9,494,305 of OY757238.1, read as the reverse complement.
TCTTTCGATTGGGGTGCGGGGAGGCGAAATCAAAATTAAAACACAAAATTAAGGAAAAACTACAGAAAAACTCAAAAAGGGGTCAAAATTAAGAGGAAAATAAAAAGAAAAACGGTTAATTGTTTTCACTTGTGTATCACAAAACCATTTATGTGTCGTTTTTCTATATGTATGCGTAGATTTTCTTTCAGCTTTTCCCTTGGCACGCTGGGTTCTACGATGTCGAGGGGAAAATGTGTTTTGTGCGGGCGGCGAGTGTTTTTTTTTTTTTTTGCTCACTTTATTGTTCTCGACTTGAATTTAATCATTTTAATGAATTATTTCGGGGGAGTTCGTGTGGTTTTTGGCTTTTATCGGGCACAGAGTCTAGTATCGAACGCGAATTTAGGACACACTACACATTTTTTTTCTTTTCTTTTCACAGGCAGACGAACGAACAAACCAACTGGCTAATGTAGACAGACCCATGGGCCATGGTGGACATGCAATGGTGAACACTGGAAGAGGGCGCTTCCAAAAATTCCATGAAATTGGATAAAGGGGGGTATTCGGTGCTGGTGTGTGTACGAATGAAGCGCGAAGTGCTTGGAAAATGTGTGAACTGTCAGCGATGGTGACAGCGCAAAAGGGTGTGTTTAGCGGATGTGATTGGATTTTGTGTTCGAAATTAAAAGATTTTTATTTATTTTTGTAAACTGAGTAGAATTGGAAACATGTTAAATAGGAAATACACGATATGTTGTATGAACGTGCTATACCGATATCGATGCATGTAGTAACCATACGATACAATCAGCCAATTTTGAATGGAAGCCATGTTTTTGTTTTATTTTTCTGCATTATCCCAACTAAAATCGATTGTAGCATGCGAAGAAATACAAACGAAATCCGTCTAATCTGTCACATACAATCCATTTTGTACGCTCCAGAGGTTGCGACCATACAACATCGGTACAGGCGTTGGATAGGTGGATATTCACGACACAATATGAGACAGTCATAAAAAACTGTGTCTGGGAGTAGAACCAAAACGTCCCTCTGGACTCCCTCTGTATATTTTATCGCTTGCTACACGGCAATCCGAGAAGAAAACTTGCAAAGTGATCCTTACCAGAGTAGAGATGAATCCATTTGTATGACGGAAAATTCCAATCACGCAGTACATGTCTAATATGGATTCGTAGTGCTTATCTTAATCAGCCCGACTTCCAAACTACAGAGGAGTATTACCACCACAGAAACTGAAGAGTGTACTACGAGAGGGCATCTCCTTATTCGTGGACAGAGAACCAATAATAAAAACGATATCTGCCACAGAAATCAAAATCTTAGCCTTCTGTGCTTCAAGCAGCATAAACTATTTACATACTGGGTTCCTAAACATGAAGGTGAGTGAGGAAACATATGCATAAGATAAATCACAGAGTACTGGATCAGTCGTATACTGGGGGTAAACTAACAGCTAGCTCAATATTCGCCCTGTGGACTCAAGCTCCAAACAGAAAAACAGACATCTATAGACACATAAACGGACAAAGAAGAAAACAGCAGGAAATCTGCATAGTAGACCTTTGTATTATTTGCTTGAAGATGTCCAGAAGGACACTGTACACTTTTTCTCCCAATGCTTCGGTCTCTACCAAATCTCTCGGAAGCCTCTTCCAGATGACCAGCAAATTACATCTTTAATTAATTACAAATGAGAGAACAATCGCTTGTTATAGTAAGCGTTTAACACACTTTTTCATATTGGCCAATATGCGTTCAATGTTGGCCCTGTCTAGTCTCTACCGTAGACTTGATATAACCAAAAAGAAAAAGGTCTAGAGGCGACAAGCCAAAGCCACTAGGCTGTTACTTCATTAGTCCATTTCTGGAGAAAACAGGTTCGGTACTTTGACTCCTATGACTTGATTGTTTAGCCAGCTGTGTGGCTTTTGGCGCAATTTTATCGAAACAACAAATACTTGAAGTCATTTCCCTCCAATTTATCCCAACGTCAGTCCATACAGCCCAGTTTAAATCCCCAGTAGGAAACCGGCACCAAACAGTCATAATAACATGACGTTGCCGACAAACCCAAATACGAGAATTTTGCTGAAAATGTTTCTCGATAAAAACCGGTAGAGGAGGTAACGCTGCCACAACCGAACGAGAATTTTCTTAAAAAATATTGCAATGTCGTACTTCTACAGTTAAGCAACAAATATCGACAAAATGAGATGGTTTGCACGACATAATATTAATTTACCTTGCCTATAACGTCCTATTCCAGACTGAGATATTGAATAACTTTCTGTATTACAGCAACACACACCCTATTTAACTTTCCAAGAGGCTAGCACCGCCCTGCGGAATATTTCGAGAACGAATACTCTTCGGTCGAAGTCTTTACTAAAACACAATTCCGTTAAATGGTTTTAACATGTACTATTCGTTGGTAGTATAATAATAATAATTTCCCCCTGTTTATCTGACTCTTTTTTCCCTCTTTGATGATGACACTGAAACAGACAGAGGATTCAAAGGGAGCTGTGACCACCAAACCAGCCACTGATTGTTAACTGGCAGTTAATCCTCGTTTAAATTATCAGATCTACTATGAATCTTAAAGTTATTTCAGTCAATTAGTTTCTAAGTTGTTGATGTTTAGAGTTTAGTTAGCTGGGAACCATTAGAACGTCGAAGAACACGAAAGGGATATAAGTTCTTCTATTATGAACTGGATTCTGAGAGAACAAATCTACAGTTGCATTAGGAAAGAAGAAATCAAAAATTAAAAGAAAAACGGCCGATCGCTAGGAAGAGGTACATATATGATTCAATACCTCTATGGCTTCCACAGAGAATTTTTCTACATTTTCCAGCATATTTTCAACTGCTAGTGCAGTTCAATTGATTGATGGAAAAGTCTCAACAAGAAAATCACAGGAAAAAGAGGTTTTGTGTTCTCTAAGAAACGAATTTCAGATCACTTGCTCAGAAGTCCGCCATGCTGACCACTGAGTCTCACTCACACTCTCCACAAATAGAGAAGTTTTTATCGTGCCTGACACAGTCTGCATGATAATATGTTTTGAATGGATAGGTGACACTAGCTTGGACTACAGCCTGGTCAGGTAAATCTAAATCAAATTTGGGTTAAAAGATGGAAGCCCAGTCTACAAACCAAATCGAATGATTTAAACTTTGGTTGCATGCTATTTAGGATTTGGGAAGAATTGGGGTATACTCGATCAAGGATGAAGGAGAACTATGCATGGTGATGTCGCTCATATACTTTTGGAACATGTCTTTGAAAATTCTAAAAGCTGTTGGCTGTTAGACTTGGTCTGTTCAGAGTCTAGCACGGCTTGCACCTTATCTATTTTATTCTATGATTGTCCAAATGCCAAGCTGCAGGTGCAAGGATCTTTAAGAAATGTTTTATTCTGCCTCGTAGCCTAGAATCCTACACTGATTCAGTGATTTGACGGCGTTTTTATTGCCCAAAATTAAGTCGTATCCCCTTTCTCAGTCGATTTCCTTTCGCAGGATGACTGAGTTACCATTCCTTGGTAGCATTACATCATCCCCCTATTAGTGAAGCAGATTCAGCGTTGACACAAAACACATGAAACCACATATGAATGTTTTAAGTTAATTGTCTCAAAGAAGAAGCTATGCAAGACTTTCAATTAAGTTTATGATTTGCATGCCACAGCTTCAAGAAGATAATTGTTTTATTTTTTTTTTTTTACATTTGTGGGTGTCGCAGGAATGTTACCGCAATTATCTATTGTCGGAGCAATTAATTATGTCAAGGCCAATGCAACGAAGACTGTACGCTGCGAGATGAACCATGGGTGAAACGTGCATACATTGCATCCGGTAGTGATTGCATCATGTTGGCAAGTTCGTCGTACGATGATTGGCTTAGCAACTATTTTAAACCAGACAGGAGTCTTATGTTTTTAGAAGAAACCTTTCTAGAATTTTTCGTGTGTACTAAAGACATCCGTTGTCGTTAATCAGACCACTTTGGTTGGATGAATTTGACGTTATTTGCCACAGGAGACCATCCCTCAGAGCATCATCTTCCGATAAAGAAAAGCTAACTCGGACATGGACTCTGTCTGTATGTCAGCCAATATGGTAAAGTGAGTAAGACTGCTGCTTTTCCCACCACAGCTGATTCCTTAAAAAATCTTGACATCAATGAAGGGCCCCACATATTCAACTTGGAAACAGAAGGAACGCAAACGTAAATGGAAGTCCATACATGACTGAACTTCGTAACACAAAAGATCAAACAATTTCGCAACACCCGGAAGCATTTCAAACAAAAACAACCTCTTATGTCTACCACTTCTGTTTTATTAGCACACGATCCTCAGAACTCAGAACGCATACAATAATGTACCTCAGTGGATTATTTACATAACAAAAAAAGAAATTACGTCTATTACTCTATAGAAGCTCCTTAGCCACTCTATTCGTCGTTGGCGAATTCAGCTGGATCCTTGCGCGCCAAATGGTGGTGCTCCTTCTCGGCCAAGTCGTACACAAGGTACCCAACGATGAAGGCTTCACAAAAGAAAACAGAAAATCAGATCACAAATCACAGAATTCACAGAAAACAAGTAAAAAACTTACGTGGTGCTACAATAAACACGTTCGACCTGAAACGCCTGAACATGTTTGGGACGCCCTTGCTGATGGCTCCAGCGAATGCCTTCTGCTCGAAGGGCGATAGCTTGTAGGTGACAATGCCGTTGATTTTGTACAAATTGCCAAAATGTTGGCCACGCAAAAGAGAAGTTAGACGCATCTTTCCGGAGTTTTTTGTTTTTTTTTTGGAGGCTTGAAACGAAGAAAATAAGAAAAAACAGTTAAATGCTAATCAGAGAAAAACTACTAAAAACGAATCCGTTTTCCATCAGAAAAGATTGAAAAGGATCTGAGCGAAGAGGCAAATCGTGAAAATAAACATTGCACCGAGGTTGTTTGACTTAGTCTGCGCTGCCCTGACGATTATGAAGATTTTCTTCGACGAAGCTGACGGTGGCTTATGTAATGATTGTTCGACTCATGGCACTGGTCGGGCCAGAGGCCTTATAATCGCCGCCTGTGCATTCATAATTGCGATGGGGATATTTTTAGAATTGGCAATTGAGTGCACACAATTATTAATGTCAAATGGAGGGGTGGCCGAACGCCCTCGGGCAATTAGAATTACAAGAAATTAATTAAAAGTTTTTTTTTTCTCTGCTCAGCGGAAATTTGTTCTTACCTGCTGGGGAAATTACACTGCAAACTGACAAGTGACAGCGAACAACGAGAAGTGGTCAGACAGCTGTCAGAAATTCGGAGGAATTACTTCGAAATTCGAAAATTACTGAAGTTTGCGGCATCTATCGTTTCGAGAGAGTAATAGCGGTGGAATCTGAGAAAATTCTCTGTTCTCGATTTTTATTTAATGAAAATGTCGACATGAGTAATATACTGGGAGTCTGGTAAGCTTTTGATACTTCGCAAGGAAGTTTGAATTTCTTTAGATTATCGTACGTGACATGGTCACAACCAAGCAACAGAACTACATACACTGCCTGTTATAGAGAAGTCAAATCTAGTGGAATATCAATTTTTGTTATACTTGGGATGAGCAGCTCTTTGGACAATGGTTGTCTCACGGATTCCAAGAGAATTGATTCAGCTGTGACCCATATGACTGAAAAATTGACAGTTCCTCGGGTCAGATTAAAGAGAATTCCTCCACATTTCTCACCATGAATCGAGTTTTGCCAAAGAACAAATCATCGTTATCCAATTTCTTCAAGCTGGTGGAGGTGGAATAAGAAAGATACACCTTCAGTCCAGCTGATGGAATACTCAGACGGTACTGACATGAGTTGAGCGCGAACTAAGAAAAGCAGAGTAACTTATAATCTGCCCTCCGTTCCATCATCTTCGAAAAATTCCCCAACCAAACAAACCTCCCGACTATTATGACATCCCACCGCATGACATTTCCCCAACTGTCATTCGAATATTTTCTTCCTGCACTAGGTAGTTCCTTCAAGAAAATAAAATGTCCACACGTTGGTATCCAATTTATCAGAGAGGAAATCCTCAACTCCGTGTGTTCCTTCCAAATTTCTGGATGAAATTAATTCGTCCAAAGGAAGAACAACCCGAAAATGTTGTCACCTTCTCAGTGTCAATGCAAATGACACGCTACGACATCACCAACTATTTGGAGAAAATCTACAACGTACCGGTGAAGCATGTACGAACGAGAATAGCACTAGGAGACACCAAACGAGATCAAGTCTATGGTTACGTGACGAAAGGTGAAGATGTTAAGATTGCTTATGTAACATTGGTAAGCTGTGTCATTACAAATGAGACCAAGAATCTAACAAAGATCTGTGTTTACAGCCAAAAGACATGAAATTTACTTTTCCCGATGTGTGCACAAAGAAGGATGGTGATGATGCAGAGAAGGATGAGAAAGCATTGGATGAATCGAAACAAGGATTCAGAAACTATCTGGACCGAAACAAGAAACGCCCTGGCACACCTGGATGGTTTTCAATTTGAGCTCGATAATCGAGACGTTCACTTTGTTTTATAAAGCGTTCGTTGTTGTTTGTTGTAGTCATGTTGATAGGAGAAAATAAAAATTAGATTTGGTTTTGAAAAATGTCTGTTCAATTGCCAACGGAGAAGAAAATTCAGAGGAAAACTGCAAGACGGCGGTATGTATTCATAGTCGTGCGTTTGTTCTTTTGGAATTTGTGGCTCAAATTTGATTGCTTTCTTCTGATTCTTGACACTGAAAAGGCAAAACGACTCTCCACAGAAAGGCGCACTTAGATCAGTGTGCCTCTGAAGAGTTTGAGTTAAGGTTTTTCCTTAGGTGATGATGGTAGAGGAGAGGGTGGTATGGTTTGGTAAAGTTGTCAGATTTTGGTAAATCGTATCCAAAAGATTGACGCGATTCATTGATTGTGCTTACTGACTCGTTGAGTTATGCCTGTCTAGTCAAACGAATGAAGATAAACCTTTTTAAAAATTGTGGACACTTTAGCTGGTTATTATGTGTTAACTATTGAAATCGAATGGTCAGAGGGGTTAGGAAATCTCCACTCCATTGCCTACCCCTTCAAGTCTACAGCTTTTCTGGAGTTGTACATCGGGCAGACACTCTAAGTTCTTCAAAAATTAAGCTGTCACCATTCCAAAACAAATAACAAACTCATCACCTAGCAATACCCATCGCTATAAGCACTCGTAAAGACCCCCTAAGTTTGTAAGTTTGATCAATAACTTGAGTACATTAACGCATGTAATTTACATCATCACATGCTTCACCTGACCATATAGAGAGAGGTTCCTAGTTCCTACAAAAAAAAAACAAAAACCAACCCCTTGGGCGTTCATATACAACACCGTACTACTATGACATGCGAACATAAACGTCTAGTTACGAATCTTGCAAACATGTATGGCAGGTGAGCAGTAGGTCCTTACGAGGAGGGGTTTTTTTTTTTTGAAAATTCATGTAAGGTCACTCGACTTTAATTGAGTGCAATTCATTTGCAGAGTTAGTGCCCAATCGAATGCACACGAACGAATGAAGATCTGTTTCTGTACGGATTTGGACAAGTCGGTTCTGGTGAATAATTTCGAGAAACGCGGCTGGACTCATGTGAGCGCTGAAGATGATTGGAACTTTTACTGGGCTGGCGTGCAGAGTTGTAGGAATATTTTCAGTGTGGACAGTGGCTATCGGATGCATGATAATCAGTGAGTTGTGTTTATTTTTCTGGTCTCCTTTGCTTTTGATTGATTTATACATATCTTTCGTTGAAACCAGGATAATCAATCATTTTCCGAATCACTATGAGCTATCGAGGAAAGATTTGTTAGTGAAGAACATCAAGCGATACCGGAAGGATTTGGAACGTGAAGGCAATCTACTTGCAGAGAAATCCGAATCGAATCAGTATGGTGGAGCTAGATACCTGTATTTGGACTTTATTCCTGTGACTTTTGTACTACCAGCGGGTAAGTATGATATGTTCACAGGTCGGGAAGACACTCTATTGACTATTTTCAGATTACAACATGTTCGTGGAGGAGTATCGAAAGAATCCCCAGAGTACTTGGATAATGAAACCATGTGGCAAGTCACAGGGTGCTGGAATTTTTCTCATTAATAAATTGTCCAAGTTAAAGAAATGGTCTCGTGAGGCGAAGGGGCCATTCCATCCGCAAATTGGAAAGGAGAGTTATGTCATTTCAAGGTACAAGCTTTGAAGATTCCCAAATTGTGTTCCATTTGATGTGTGATTTGTTTGCAGGTACATAGATAATCCTCTCCTGATTGGAGGAAAGAAATTTGATCTTCGATTGTATGTTCTGGTGACATCCTTTCGTCCGTTGAAAGCCTATCTGTTTAAGCAGGGTTTCTGTCGATTTTGTACAGTAAAGTATGACACAAGTGTTACGGAGTTGGACAACATGTACGTTCATCTGACCAATGTCAGTGTGCAGAAACATGGGGTAAGTGAGTAATTCGTGCCAAAGACTAATGTTTTGTATACTCAAATCTATAAATATCATAATGGCGAAAGGTTGTGTGAGGTGTCTCGATCTAGAATAGATTATTCACATCAGTGTCAGTGTTCACAAGAAAATCATAAGTTTCCAATATGCTACGTGGTTCCCCCTGTCCTATGGTTAAGAGTTGTAATGCTCGTGCTTTTATCATCCGACAGTCAATGTAGGAGTTTTACAGAGGTCTATTCCTTCACTTATTGATTTGCTTCTCCAGCTTACATTTGAAAGAGAAACAGCTTTTCAGTAAAAGTACACCACAGCATATGACTGTTCACAAGAACAGGACTTAAAGGAGTACACTGTGATTGGTGGTGTACCACAGAAATCTACGTTGGTCCCACTATTGTGAAATATGTGGATAATGGTGCATTGTGTCTCTCAATACACTGCCATTGTGGTCAGAGCCAAAGTGTTAGGAAAGATAGAACAGATTGTTTGCGTGTTCTTAACATCGTTGGGTTGGAACAGTTTGGGTTGGAGCTGATTCCAATGAACTATTTCAATTCGTCGTCTTCACAGAATCGAGAGAGTAAATTTACAGATCGCAGAGAACCTTTGTTAAAATAAAAGAAAGAGCAAGCGAGAGGTACCTTTTTGGGGCATCACTTAGAACACTAGGCACAGGTTTAGACAATTACTACCCAAGTGAGTCGAATAATATCATTTCGTGATTCCTAGTGACGGCAGTTCATCTTTGTACTCTAAGAAACACAGTTTCAGGAAGAGTAGTCTTTTACGAGACAGAGCTGGGCACGTACATAAAAAAGTGAAGAATGGTTTACTCCTCCCTCTAATCCTTACGGTTTCTGGAGAAATCAAAAGGATCAACGTTGCAGATTAGTGCAGATCTGACTTGAAAACTTGCAAATAGAAAGATTTTCCGATTTAGCGAGTGGAATACTTAGGTTCCGCCACTTCGGCATACCCAGTCTGCTGAGCTCGTCGGTCTTCCAATTTCCTGAAATGTCTCTCAAGCCTGGCAGCCATTAAGTACGTCGGCATAGTGCGAGACGTGACAAATCCAAACAAAGATTCGAATAGGTAGACAGAGATTCAGACAGTACCCAGAAAAAAACTATGCAGTTCATAGCCTATAGTCCAATTAGTATCAGATTGAGAAGGTAGTGTCGATGAGATGAGGTAAAGGATTCCTAGAAAAAGTTGGTAATCAAACTGTTAGGAGATATTTCCTTTGACTCGTTGACGTTGGATCGCAAATAGGAATTTCAACAAACGCGCAAACCCATATGGAATGAAAACCACGAGCTATGAGCCGATTGCAAGCATTCTCAACGCTCAGCAATCATGCAAACCATAGAGTACAGTCTGAAACCTTAAGACACCAGAGTCTCAAACCACTTCATGGCTAAATCTATCATATCTTCCCTGCTCACTTCCTACTTATGTTGCAAATGAGTGCACTCTTAGGTCGAACAGGTCTGCTTTTTGACAGTATGAGCGAAGTCCTTTGGAGATCAAAAGGAAACCTTGTAGCAGAATTACATAAAGTCGGTGCTTAGCACATGTTCACAGGTTCACAGTCCCTTCACCGTCGTTATAAGCGACTTATACTGTACTTTAAAGAAAAATATAAACTTGCCTTAAGTCTACCAAATAGAAGTCGTCTTGGACTCACCTGGAAAGAAAAGAAAACAAGGATTAGTATGACAATATATAGAAATTAAGTCTTAAATAATAAATCTGTTATATTGGTAGCTACGTAAAACTTGCGCCTTTTGTCCTCGAGGAACAGCACTTTATAGCAAGGCCTAGTGCATAATTCTTCTAGAAACAGAAGGAAATTTGCTTTCATCAGAAAACGCTAGTCGCACCTGATTTCCTGTACTGTATATCTGTCCGATAGGCTCTAACCCCTCATATAGATTTAGAAATCACTTCGTGACCAAAGAGCTATACAAGAGAATGGCTTCGCAATCTATAGACCTTTCACAGTACCTTGACAATAGAATATTCCCTCTATGTTGCTCTATGTTCTCATGTCTTCCAGGGTGAATACAACAATCTTCACGGAGGAAAGTGGTCCGTTCAGAATCTAGGCCTCTACTTGGAGGGCACTCGCGGCAAGGAAGTAACCGATCGCCTGTTCGGAGCCATTTCTTGGCTCATCGTTCACTCATTGCGTGCTGTCGCCCCAGTTATGGCTAGTGACCGCCATTGCTTCGAGTGCTATGGCTACGACATTATCATCGATAATAATCTAAAACCATGGCTAGTGGAGGTAAATGCCTCGCCATCGCTGACATCGACAACCGTGACCGATCGAATCCTAAAATACAAACTAATCGACAACATGATATCGGTGGTCCTACCCCCAGACGGTATTCCAGAGTAAGTTCTCATTCAAGTTTCCCTCTACATTCAAAATTCTCAAGAAAATTGTGTACTTCTAGCGTTCGTTGGAATAAAATTCCCAAACCGGATGCACTGGGGAACTTCGAATTGCTAATCGACGAGGAGCTGGCCGCACAAGAAGACGCCCAAACCACCAATTCAACCAACACCAAGGGCAAATCGCTGGGAAATCGATGGAAGTAGACATATTTCAAACATACCTACATGTACATATATTTTCTATCTCAAGTGTTTTTGAATCTGCAGACGAATAAAAAAAATTTCTGATAAAAAACAAAAGAGCTGGTGTGCGAACTTGCCATTCCTAAGAGACAGAGAGACTTACTCTCTTCATTTGCCGGCATTTCTCACAATCAGCTGTTTGGATGTAAACAAACCGTAGTTACTGCAAGGTTGCTACGACAACCAACAGACAGACCGAACATGGAAGTAAATTGCGTGCGCTCCACTGCTATGGTAACCGCAAACGACCTTTCTCTTTTGTAGTGTAGACAAACAGCGGTAACTCTTAACAGCGGTCTCCATCGAAACGGTTAACAATTTTACCAAACCAACCGCACCACTTTTCAAACAGTTAAATGGTATTGGCACCGTGTACGAGCATAGATTTGTTATTATTGCAGATTGCAGGTGAACGAAGGTAAAAGTAACCAGGAAAGCGACAGTTCGATTCGTTATCTGTCCGCAGACAGACGTTGGTTCGGAAGCGAAAAAACAAAATCACTCGGGATTCGTTCAAATTTTTATTTTTTCCATTCAAAACGAAAATAAATTTTTGTGCAAACAAATATTTTACCAGTGCCAGTGGAATTGATCAAATCAATTGCACAAGTGAGAAGAAATTCGAAAGTGCGTGCAAATTTTTAGAAAAGAGTATTTGTTGTGACTTCTTAAGGAAGAATACAAAAAATCCTCCCAGACCGCCTATTACCTTGGATATTTGTTCAACGGCTTGTTTGTTTGTTTAGCTGCTTTGGGATTGGATTCAAAATCGATTTCGAAAATGCAGCATTTGTGTGGATAATCTACCAATTGGAATATTTGTATCTTTTCTTTCTTTTCACCCAGAGTAAGTCGCTTCTCTTTTCTTTTATCTGCATCTATTGGTCTCCCAAGTCACTGTTAGATAATAACTTAAACGAAATATACGAACAAAAAATACAAAAAAAAATATGGAGCAACCTGTGAAGGTCTAATCATGATTGGAATGCATTTGCAAAATCGATTCATTGTTAAATGTTACCACACATTGCAATGTAGCTTCGTTAACTGGGTTTATGTGGTGTTTTATCGTTACAATTGGTTTTGCTAAATTGTGGCTGTAATGAGATTGGGAATAGACTGTTCGGTGTTTGGTCTAGAACAGAGAAGTACACTCTACTTCTTGGTCATATTCCTTACGTGCTGAGTTTATTCAAAAGGTCAATGGATCACTCTTGGATTAGTGACTGGCACCTATGGCAGGCAGTAGATCACAGAACTCTTAATCCATTTGTCATCTGGTCAAGCCTTGTTATGGAAAAACGAAAAACAACTTTCGTTCATGATCACCAAATGAGATAAATTTGAATTGAAATTTTTGCGAATGGTGTCTTGGTTTGGCCAGCATGTATCCAGTCAAGTGTTTGCTTACCTTGAAACCAGGAAGTTGTTGTTCTATATGAGTTACTCGTAAAAAATTGGCTTATACGATCAATTTAAATAGAGTGTGGGTAGTTATGCTTCTTTAGTCGATATTGGTTGAGAAAATACCAAACAGTAGGAGGATGGCGTTTACGTTTTAACTTGTTTTGTCTTCTTGGTGAAGTACCCATCATACCATCTACGCCACCACATGAATGTATCTATTTGGAGTGCTTAGTTCCAATATCAAGTATTGCCTGGATTTCTCAAACAAGATCATGTGAAGTGATGTGCAAGTCATGAGGACTGGACGAAGCAAGAGAGATAGAGATCGAAGAATGCTTGAATTACAATGCTTGAACATTAGCATCTATTTCAGCTATTGTTCTCTGTGACAGAACGAGCCAACAGTTGTTGTTATGGAGTAAAGGTCGCACCTAGAACTCAAGAAAATGGAATGGAATTGTGTCCACTAAAGATCAAAAGCCAATAAGTTCCTCGACTTAGACGAGATAGAAAAATATAGGAATATACCACTGAATGTGGCAGTAAGCACTTCGTTGTACTATATTTTTGGATTGTGTCACCTTCAGTATATCAAAACCTCTTCAATGTATATTTGCAAATCTCAGAAGCCATACCATTGATTTCCTTAGTACATTGGTTCCTTTCTTCAATTTCCAAATCAGATCAGCGCTTTCCTATCCATTCATGGCGACCGAATGCAAACGAATGCCATAAAGAGCAGATGGGTTGGCTTGGTTAGTGTGGTAGACTACGCTTAGATGCAGGCACAGTCAAACCCAGACCCAAAACCACTCTTCACAGAAATACTCACAGAAGCAGCCAAGGTTGTCGTATGACTAGGATCACAAGCTTATTTTTCTTTGAGACGTGCAATGGAGATGAAGAATAGGTTCCTTCTCTCCTTTGTCCAAAAATGCTTCTACAGAAGTCATTTACAAGGAGGCCTAGGTTGACTGAGTGATGCAGAGTACTGTAGTAACACATATTCTGCATCATTAGGACACTCTACCTCAACCTTTCTAGGAGAGGTTTTTGATATCGAATTCTGTGTCAGAGAGTCTATCGGGAGAAACCTCCGAAGACCACATGTAAATATATTGTCGTATAGCTAATAACTTCTTCAAGATTTCCTATTGTGTGACTAAGCTGGTTTGGAACTGCCTTCCAAGCTTCCTACACAACAATATCAAACATGGGTCCCAGCATAGATAAAAGAAGTCCTGACAATGAGGCTGTTGAAGAAGTTGCTGAATCACCATATAATGGCTCTGAACCCTTCTGCGGTGTACCTGTCAGCTACTCAGTGGGAACAAATGCAATCATATTAGAACTCACAAACTGGCTTAAGATAAACCAAGACGTCCATTAATTTCTATAAAAAAGACGCTAAGATCTTGACGGGGTTTCTAGCTGGTCATTGGTCTCTCGACTATCATCTCCAGATAGTTGGTATAAGACAATCGGACAAATGACTAGAGATCACGGAAACTTTCAAACACACTTTATGTGAATGTCCCCCCATTGCTTGAACTAGGGCAACACGTACACAAAGGCTTTACTTCTTCTTCTAATGTCACCTCCTCCTTAGTTAAACTATTCCAAGCTTCATTCAGCATCTTGAAGGGGATACCACAAAATATCTCCATGAAGTGTTGGTACTTCTTGAGGCTATTTCAAACCGATCACTACAACTATTCTTGGGAAACAATTATTAGATAGTTGGACTTTTGGTCCCTAGTGGGACAGAATTTTCTTGTGTTGAGCCAAGTATTCCTTGGCAGCCGTTTAACTATACCAAGGGACATGCCATGATTTCCCTTATTTGGTAGAACCAATAGAGTTGTACCATGCCTGGAAGGTTGAAGGATCCCAAGTGTAGGTGAATTTTGAATTATGAAGTCATCTCGTTAGGAGACAGATTACATGGATTTGATCGGGGCTTCTCAGTCAGTGAGAATGGAAATTGCCTTTTTGGCAATTGCACTGCTGGCACGTCAAGTCGTCCTTGATCGCGTGAATATTCGCCAGAAAAAGGCTGAAGTGATTGGGAAGACGTAAGGAGTTTCTTGCCTTAGATTGTTGGGGGCATTCAGTCCCTTTTCTGTTTAAAGTGTGAAGACATATACGAATCTATTTATAGCCCAAAAGGCAAATCGAAACAGGTTCCATCATTGCTGTTAAACATAAGTTATGTCGGTGTCTTGTGAAAGGATTTCAAGGTCGTTTAGGAAATTGGATTGTCCGATACGTCTACTAGATCTCTGGTGTATGGCCTTAATGTGAGTGGTTCTACATACTGTATGTAAATTCAAAAGTGGAAATGGGAACCAGAATATGTGGAGCCACTGTTAGATGCCACTTGGTTCAACATTGAGTTCGTGCTAACCAAGTTCCTAGCCAAATACATTGTTAAAGGTTCTATATCCTTTGCTTCGCTTCGAACTCTCTTTAGCAAGTAGTCCCGAAAAACATGGACTAATTCACCACAATAGCTTCCGAAATGAAATTATCCTTCATCAGGCAAAAAGGGGTGAAACTTCAACGATCTTGTCAGACACTTCTATTGGTCACAGCTCACTACTATGTGCGAATGTCTCTCCATTGCTGGAGTCAAATTCAAACATTTTTTTAAGGACTCGCATAACCATCTACCTTGGATCTCAAATTGACTAATTCTATGTCAATAGTACAGCTAATCTATAATTTCTCCACAAAGTACCAAAGGACCATTCGACACTAATTCACTACCTCGACCAATAGAGCCTAGCAGTGTCTTCAGTCATTATGTCCATTGTGGTTGTTCCCTGCGGTACAGACAATTCCACTATCCCTCAACCTATTAAATATTTACTGTCGAAAGTGATAACTTTTCCTTCCACTCTTCATCCAATGATTGGAGAAAATAATTGCACTCTTGGATGGTCTTGTATCTTTTAGTAAAGATTTTTGATATATTCTTGCTGGCTGTGGCTAAAGACAGCGAAGGAGAAAGCCACCTTCTATCATGCTAATGATGTGGCCAAAGGCAGTCTATAGACGTCATGTATTGCAAAAGTTATGATACCCGTTGCCGGATATTAATTTTACGTTTTACGATAGAAAAAGGTTTCAATCAGTGAATGCACATCTGGGTGTACATCCTTGACATTTATTGTAGCTGATCCATCATGGCAATGTGTACTCGTTCGAGGGAAATGTAGAGAAGGTCTGCCTGTCTTACTTATAGCTTTGAACAGTTTGTGCTAAATAAAATAAATTAAATCTTTTGACGGAACACACTGGTATAGGTTCCAAGGCTTAGTCTTGGACAGCCATTCGTTTTATGGCTGCAACCATTTAAGAGTAGTAGGAGTCTCTAGTGATAGGTAACATCTTGAGTGGACCATGATCTGGTGCACTAGTCTGCAGACATATCAAATGTAAGCAAAGAAAACTCGAACATTTTTAAAAAATTCTAGCGAAATCGATAAAATTCAGAAGAAGAAAACCAAAACTCTGCAGGAATCCCTAAGAGATTAACACCAAGATGTAGATGGGAATGGTATCATCCCAAGGTGCAAACCACCACTGCACCAAACTTAGGAACCCAAACTGTCGGACGACGGACTAAATCAGAGTCTGAGTGGTTCTGGAATACGTAGTAAGACTTCTGGGCTGGAATATCTTAATGACACAGAAAAAGTAATCTTCCTAGTCTAGATCCAAAATGGAAGTTGATTCTATGCTATCATCAGGAGAAGGATGGACATAAGAAGGGAAATGGTTCAAGTACTGTATAAGTACTCTTCCCAGTCC
The DNA here is from genome assembly GCA_963583995.1 of Xylota segnis. Taxonomy (NCBI): domain Eukaryota; kingdom Metazoa; phylum Arthropoda; class Insecta; order Diptera; family Syrphidae; genus Xylota; species Xylota segnis. The sequence continues at coordinate 9,477,880 of OY757238.1, read as the reverse complement.
AGATCCTAGTCATTACTCTTAGATTGTATAACCCAATGGAACAGTCTACATAGAAGATTTGTATGTAAATACTTATTTGAACACTTTCGGTGGGTGCCTGAGCTCAGTGGTTAGTACGTAGCTGGAGGCTCGACATTCGAGTTTCAGACAACACCCAAAAGATTGTTCACGGCCCTACATCTCGTGAGTGTTTGACAAACATTCGACAGAAAAGCCTCCTCGAAAACAAAGATTGCCTTTCCATTTCCCGTTGGTCTTTTCCATTCGTGACACTCAGACTATGACACTCAAATGGTGGTGTCCATGTACAAGGACTTCATGGAAACTTGTGACTTAAGCACACTGAAACCTTCCACGACCTAAGGAAAACTAATCGCGATGGTAACTGGTAACTGAAACAAGGCAAGCGCTTCATACCACAGGAGTTGGGTGAAGCGCACTGCGAGTAGGCAGGAATATGGACCGTCGACCTGTCCATAAAAGTTGCTCCACCAAAATATTGAGAGAGTCCACCTTTGGACATGTAACCAAAGATTCTCAGCCACATCGGGCTATATAGTCCCCTTAAATTATTTCACAAGGTTTAGGGATTGCAATCTACACCGATGGTTCAAACATAGAGTCGGGTGTTTACTCCGAAGCACTGACAATAATAGAGGAACCTATTACACTAACAGAAGAACTCAGTGAAATGCTGGTAATAGAATAAACTGCAAAATGCCTTAAGAGGCAGTCACTTTAGTCTGTCGAATGTAACTACGTTGACAGTAGAGCCTTAAACTCGACTCGCATCCAATGCCCTGACCATCAATTCCATTTCGTTAAACTCTACTAAGTATCTGGTATCAAAAGACAGAGTCGTTGGAAAGAATCGAGTTGGCAATGAACATCAAAAAAAGTTCACGAGTCCATACTGCCACCGATTGGTAAAGAGGCCAACTCGTCCTCAGTGCCACTTCTCATCAGTTATAGCCACTTTCGCATTCTAATTGAAGTGCGAACAGAACACTGGGCGTATGCTCCACAAATATACAGAAGCTGCGGAAATGTGGAAACACATTTAGTCATTTCAACATCTGTCCTGTTAAGTCACTGCTTTGCTTTCCAAGACAGATGTTCACTTTTTGATTCTCCATGACCCCTACCCTTAGTCGCTAAAATGCACGACTTATGTGGAGTTTGTGGCAGAGAACTCAGTATCGAAGCCAACTTTTCCTTTGCTTTTATCAAGCGCTGGTCTATGGAAATCTGCAAATCCCTTAACATGACCTTTGTTCGGGCTCTCCTTCTACCTAGTTAAGTTCGGCCACCCTATTACTCCAACCACATTCTTCGTATAGAAGCTGTACACCGAAAATTTGTTCGATTCCCTGAAACTCTCTCTCTCCGGCACTCAGATCGACGGAAACTTATTAACGCACATCCTCTGTCCACAGTTGGCGTCATATTCCTTGTTCATCAACTCTTAGTTGCTAACATTGACAGTCTCTCTCTTCTGCTTCAGCTTTTCAAATCTATTTGTCTTTTTAGACTGGAAATTGCGGGTACCAGGAGCTAATGTCTAGAAATCTAGAAAGTAATGTATTAACGTCTCTTTAACTTTCACCTTAACAAGCTGTCTCCTAAGGAAGTCATGTATTCCGCCTACATCTCTCATCCCATTGGCCCTATTCTAAGGTCACAAGTGTTCAATTGGGTTCAGGTCTGGGGACTGAGGTGGCCATTCCAATACATCAACATTATTTTGGGTAAAGTACTCCTTAGCTACTTTGCTTTGGGTTGTTATCTTGTTGGAAAGTATAACTTCTCAACGACATTCTAGAAGCAGAAGAAGCTAGATTTTCCCTAATAATGTTCACGTAAGTTGGAGCCGTCATTTTGGTATCGATTTTGACCAGATTTCCGACACTACTAAGGGAGAAACATCCCCAGACCATTACTGACCCTCCTCCGTATTTTACGGTTGTTTTTGGATACACCTTTGGCTTAGCCTTTCGAATGGCCTGCACCAAACTCGCTTTCTAGTTTTAGGGTTTTTCATTCAAATTTGGACATTTTGCCAGAATGTTGGTGGCTTTAGTAAAAACTTTTTTGCTTTTTCATTTACATTTTTTAAGCCGCTTTCCTGGAGACGCCTTTGCACTGTCCTTGGTGTGATATTCAATGCCAGTTCTTCTCTGATACTCCTGGATGAAGATAACGGGTTTTTCCTGGTCTCGATTTCAATCCTCCGGTCAACAGTTGCTGTAGTCTTCCGCTTCCTTCCGCAAGAACTTTTAAAACTGGCAACTGGTTCCTCATTTGGCAAACTTCAATTGAAATTCCATAATTTCCTGCTAGTTTATGGAATGTCAATCCACTTTGACGATCCAAAACCAGCAGTTCCTTCACCTCAGGTGTTAGGGGTTTCATATCAATACCTTAACCAAATAAAACGAAACTTAGCACTGAAAACAGAAAATGCTTTGATTCTAACTTACAGCATTTAACAGGATGAATCAGCTGCTTTTGCACTTTATTTTGTCCGACAGTGTATATATGTGCGCATGTAGTAAATGCCTGAGGTTGGCCAGGTCCTGAAACTAAAAAAATACGCTCCTTAGGATCTATGTTCTTCGAAAGCAGTGGTGGCACGCTATTAGATCCTAAGGATCTTCTCCATTTAACGAAGTTTACCAATTCGGTCTCAAGTCAACCAGTAACAGAATAGGTTTGTTTTCCAAAGGTATCCTCGAACTTGAACCATCACAAGCCCTTCCATTACCTAACCTAACACTAAGACCCTATACTTGTCGTAGATATCGGTCTTATGAAGCGTTACAGTCACTTTGCCGGAAAGAAGTGAAAGGAATAGACGAACTTTTCCAACGTTCTGTTCTCCAATATTTCTCCAATTATTATCACACATCCACTCCATTCGCCACAACATTGTAGTCGCTGTAGCATTATCTATGAAACAAAATTACAGCGCGCAATCCAAGCCTATTGCCCTATTAAGCTGACCCCCCGCCCTCGGTTATGCTCCGTGATTTCCTTATCCTCTGAACTTACATAAACCGAAAACGAGTAAAACGAATAAAGCATAGATCACTAGGTTGCACTTGTGCATGGTGCATTAAAAGCAATTCAATAATAAATACATATGTACGGCGTATACATCCGTGAGTGCTCAGCTGGAATATAGTAGACCCACTTAAGCTCGCCCCGATGAAAGTGGCTAAGTACAAGGTATACCCGCTAAAGGAACTAATTAGGTTCGCTTATGATTTCAGTCATTGTTCGGTTTCACTTCATTGAGTTTACCTCGTTTTATTGCTTTTATAGTTCACTCCTCGTAGTAGGGTTAATAATTGTTTTGTAACTGTATTCTGCTTTCCTTAGCAATAATTACATACACTTACGCATATGCACTTGCAGATACATACTTAGTTACTGAAGTCTGTCATAAGGCGTAAAAAATAAACGACAACTTGCTCCATTAAGTTGTCTTTATGCTTATGATGCCAATGTGCATTTAACACTCGCAAGAAGCAATTAAAAAAAAGTGCTATAACTATGTTTTATATAAAAAGAACTTACGAAGGTAACTACCAGACGTCGTGTGAGGGACAACTGTCGTTAAGAGCAGTTTGCCTTTGAGGACACTGTTTAATGATTATATGTATCTCAAAGCAAACTGGGTATAATTAGAAGAGAATATGGCTTAGTTTGAAACCCCCTTTCTAGTAGGAGCTTACCCACCATTCCAGGTAAAAGTGCCAATCAGCCAACCACTCCAACTGTGACTAAATCTAAAATTTATTACCCGATTGTCTAAATTCGCTGTTTGTTTTCACCAAACGCCCTGCGAAATCACACTAAATCGAGCATCACACGACTTGATTTCCTTAAAAATATGTCAAGGCTGTAATCTTCTGATATTTACGACGGTCTCTTAATTAATTACAAAACTTATCTGTTCACCCATGAATTAAAAAAACCAAAATTAATCACAATCCACTCTCGTATTTCCCTGCAGTGTCAACTCGAAATCAGAGTAAAATACACAAAGCGAGGTCAAAGCACAGCTCATGCAGAAAAAAAAAAGTCGCACGTTTCGAAGCCAAAGTCGTGATTATGCCGCCAGCTAACTAGTTTCTCCCCCGGCCTAAGCGCCCCACCAGTAAAAACAAAAAAGTTCTGTCCTCACTCTTAGTCCATTTTTAGCCAAGAATACGGCTTTTCCCGCAACGAATTGGTTTCCTTTACAAATCCGTTTTACCAGGCATTTGCATACCAACCTAGGTGTGTGCGCGCGAATAACTCAGTCAGTAGCTAAGTGGGGCAAACTAATTCTTGAGGGATGTCTTGTGGTGCAATGCCTGAAACGAAAGAGTTGACTTGAAAACTGGCGACTTTTCTTCGAAATGTTACAACGCGCGCCATTCTAATCGAGAGTGCGTTTCCAACTCTCATTGCATAACTAAGCGGTATGCGATGTTATAAGTCACTTTAAACAATTTATGACATTTCCTCCTCAACTGACGACGATTTACGATTGATGGGCGAGACGTTGCTGGTTCAACTGCATCCGACCGACTTGAACTCGGTGCGCTGCATTGGGAAAATAAATCAATTTGAGCCAATTTATGACTTACGCACACCGACCGAGCTTAAGATGCACTGAGTAAGATCACGAAAATTGGTGTACCGAGTTAAAAAGTGTTTTGATTTATCTAAATGACCGACGTGCTCTCTGTGGTATTTGGTGTTGCATAAGGCACTACCGCTTTGCAGATCCAATCAATGCCTTAATTGCTTCACATTTACTTTGATTGCATGCGCCAGGTAATTGGTGTAAATCACAGATCCAACATGAGTTTCTAACAAATTGTTGCCATCGCAAAGGTTGCAATGGAATCCTTCTGTTTCTTGGAATTAGATGTGTCAACGCGAGGTTAATTACTCCAAACCGAGTGACTGGGGAAAGTGAACGTACTTTGCTTTTATTTTGCGCTGATTTTACAACATTTTATGACTGTTAGTTGATTTGTTTGTTGTCCTCAACAGTTAATGTCGCTGCCCTGTCCTGGTGAATGATTTTTGCGGTCCGCCACTTTAATATTATAATTAAACGTCACACAATCTGTGAACAGTCACTGTGGAGCTATTTTCGTGGTATTTATTTTAATTTATGTATCTGCAGTGAAAGTTAACGCTGGATGGTGGATTGAGATCGATTCACTTCTCTCCATTTAATCAATTAAGTTTATTGACTCTTGTAAGGAAGTTGGTTTCTTGACAAATCGATGTTTTTTCTCTCTGATCCGATGAGTGGACAAAATCGAAAGTAAAGTCGCGTTTAGAGTGTGATTTTCCTCACCAAACTGAGAGTTTTTTTTTGTGTCTTCTTGGAAACATAAACATGGGCGAAGCACTAACAAATTAGAAGGCAAAGTAGTCTTGGCAGCTTACCAGAGTATGTCAAATGAAATGAAATAAATAAATAAAGTTTTTTATGGAAATGAGGAGTGAAGATGTTTTGGTAGGCATTCCCATCCATCTGTCGAGCACAAAGCTGTGCAAGAGGCAATAGTGCTCCCACAAACCGGAAATGAATGTTTATGGACCACTTAAGGTGATATTTTTGTCACAATTTAGTGTCTCAAGTGTTTGATGAAAACGAAATGAAAAACTTGGAGAATCAAGAGCTCGGTAGGTAAGGTAAGGGATAGTGAGCCTTCACCAAACCATGAACAATTTGTGAGTTATCCCTGTTTGTGTTGCTCTTTTTTTTAAAGAAGGATCCCATGAAAGCTATAGATTGAGTAGAATCGAGCAACAGTAGTAGGAAGCACAGTCTATTCAATGCCAAAAATCACTGAGCTAAGCTCGAACTAATAGGATTTGCGTTTTGATATGGACTTCATTCAATATCAACCCAGAGCCACCAACTGCTTGGATAAAGACACAACCAATCAAGTAAGATCGAGTCTAAGGGAGAGGTACCTGAACCACTTTTTTTATTCTCGATTTCACGGACCAATAGTACACCCACAACTCCAAGTATTTGTATCGAAGCACAATTTTTTGAAGGTAGAATGGATAATTGTTGTTAAAGGATAGCTGCTGTATACCCGCTTTCGGGACCTACTTTACCGTCTGGGAAGCCTAGCTCGAACAACACATGGGCTGACTAGGAGCAGACGGCTTGTTTGTCTAAAAAATGTGGAAATCATGTCCATTCTTGAATGGCCTGGTGGTAACAAGGTTTGGATTTCGTTACAGTCCACTACTCTAGACCTTTTTAGGAGATGATCTGGCAAAGAGTGTTAAGTCCTTTTTTAGTCTCTCCTTCGTCTACGGGTATAACAGTGTTTGAAGTCCAAAACTCATTCCAAAGTATATCCCACCAATCGATCTATTGATTCTTGTGAGGAAACTAGGGATCTTGGTCAGTTTCATGAACAGAATTACCGTGGTCTTCGAGGCGTTTGCTCTCAAACCACTTTGCTTTGTCTGATCATATAGTTCCCCTAATGGGGATCACAATAGATCTCTAACAGTTGGCATGAATCTTGCTCTGACTAGGATTTTTATTTCTTTTTCTGTGAAGTAGGGTTGAAAGGACTCCTCCTTGGGGTATTCCTCAATTGACAGTCTAAGTGATCGGATAATGAACAGATCCTAGTTCTCTTGGGACAATTGCCACCAAAGCCAACAATACATCCGAGTACAGGACAGTTAACAGATCAATTTGTAACCAAAGACTATTCTCATTGACTGAAGGGTATGTGGTGTGGTGATACAAGCTGAGACTTGTTCTGGAAAAAGGGGATCTAAAGAGAACACAACAATTCAGACATTGGACGAATTATCTGAAGGAGCCCTCCTAGCAACGATGCTTGAACAAACCTTCACATTTAATGCGCGATAGAAGGGCAAAGGTGTCTATTCTTCCGAAGATCGCATACAAAAAGTGAGAAAATCTATCCCAGAGATGGCATGGTGAAGAAATACTACTTTGGGAAGAAATTTGATACAAATCTTAGGACTAGTGCTAGACTGATGTCTATTAGAGGCTCGATATAACGATAGCGCTTAGGGCCTAGTGTAGTAGTAACCCTTGTCATGGAAACAACCCAGCTTCAGAGTTGGATATGCCTTAGCTACGGCTAGAGAGAAGCAGAAGCTTGGGGATGCAATAGTAAGATGCAGTCCGCACTTTTACTATCTACATCTATCCTTCGTGGACAACACTCCAGCTAGTTCATGTACCACGCGATCGGAGTCTTCGTTGGTCTGGTCACATCGAGGGCCAGTCTTAAACCAGAAGTCGTTACAGGCAGCGCCCAATCTGTGAGCATGTCTTTCTATAGGACAGAGTCCTTAAGAGGTATTAACTATCCTGAAGAGGGTTCCTCTATTGTCTTTGAACTTTTGCCCACATAGCACTCTCACTGCCAGCCACATTTCCACATTAGTTGAGGAAGAAAGGTCGTCTAGCCTTAGTCAGATACATACAAAGGCCAGAGGCAAAAATGGCATAAACTAGATGACTTCTGACTCGATCTGTTCAGGTTTGAGACAATAAGGAAGGACTACATGCTACTTTAATGAACTTTCCTTTCAAATTGTCTCTCTTTACAGACCCTCCGTCTGTTTGTGAAAGTTCGTCACTTGGGACAGGTAATCTTCTATAAAGAAAACCAATCGCCAGTAATGACAGACACATCTTCATAACGTAGATGGTAAGTCTAAGGATTACAGCACCTCCACTCCACTTGGATGTGCTTCATATAGATTGCGAAGTACTCAGTGACCTGTCCTATAAACAATACAAAATGTGACAATCATTGAACGGCCAAACCCACGTCTGCCTGTCTCTCCATTCGACGTAGCACGGTTCAATGCGCCATCCCTCAGAAAGGTCATCCCATGCATGAGGTTTTCTCATTTTAATGAAAACTCCTCTGGAAAATTACTATTTCGCGGGAATGGTCAACAAATTGAATTACACCGTCGGTCGTCATCGTCATCATCATCGTGTCGCGTCGCCAAGCCATAAAAAAAAAAACTGAATACAGCTCATAAAAGAAAAAAATTGTTTTCAGCCATTCGCTTAGGGCCACGTTACCACCACCAGCACTCAGGTGGATCGTAAATCTTGTCCTTTTACTTTCATAACATCCCGCCAGCCATGTGTTGGTTTTCACTTCCCATTCTCGAATTCATCATCGCAATCGTAATAAACTGAGGTTTTTACTTCCTTCCAGATTGGATTTCCATCACCCGGACGGCATAACACTGCGAGTGAGAAAGTACCAACAGCCGCTGCTGCCCGTGTATAACACAAGCCAACAGTGGATCAAGCAGAACGATGAAATGCCACGATTGGATATTTTTAATGTTTACAACGATAATCTGTTGTACGGCAACAATCGCGCTAGCACAGGTAAGTTCTTCGATATCGAATTGCATTAAACGGTAATCAATATCCTTGCACTGTCGATATCCGCATCTGACCATCGCCTCCATCGCCTCCATCGCGTCCATCTCGAGAGTGAGAGTACTCTGAGGTGATGACGCCTTAGAAAAAGAAATGCGACATCCGACACCGCAGGTGAAAGATACCACCAGAGATAGACTTGCAATAGGGTACCTCACCGGGTTGTGGTCATGTCATAATCCAGTTTAGGACGCGCGGCGAAATGGAACCCGGTGCTTCCCGTCTTCTTCTTCATCTGATGTTTCTATGTTTCTTGTTGTTACGATGCCGACCGATCGACTTTCGCTCTCTGCCGCGAGCATTGGTTACACCAACGACCACGACGACGACGATGGACGGTTGCACGAGGAAAGCAAGAGTGAGCTCTGGAATTTCACTTTACCTAACGCGCGCGGGGCGTTGTCGTCATCGCTTATCAGAAAAGGTATTGATGTGAGCTCGTATGAAATCGGATACATTAGGCAAAGTGTGCCTAAGTGTAGATCGTGAGAAGTGCAACGTCCCCGATTCCCAGGTTTGGTCTGATATTTGCTCTCGTTTTTAGCCACTCGACAGTCGGCCAAACCAGCCATGCCATGTGTGTGGTGTGTGTTGACCAAATTTGCTTTTTTTTGTTGTGCAACAGTCTCAAACGTGCCGATAGATACATGATCTGGGTTTGTAGATGGATTTCGTTATTCTAACTTCTGTATTTGGAGATGGCTCCAAGCGTTGAACAAGTCTACGACAATTAACAATATTCGGGCTGGCACAACCGGATATATTTCGAAAAAAAAAACGATTCATGTTGATAAGTGATTGATGCCATAGCTGCTGCCTGAGGAATGCTTTACAGGTGAGACCTGTATGCGTGTTTGAATGTGGCTCGAGGTCATGTAGGGTTGCACACCGCGCATTTCGATTTGATTTTCCTATAACCTAGGTGGTTGAGTAGAGTTGTCTTTAAGACATCGAAGCCTACACGTCTTTAGAGTTTTAGAGTACAACTTTCCTGGGAAACGTTAAAACATTCTCAGACGAGACGGAGAATGGTTGCATCGGGCGAAGAATGCTGTTGGACTGTTTGAAATGGAGTTTCTCAGTCACACACGGTCTTGAGGTACCAGTGTTCCATTCGAAGCCATTCGACAAAACGCTGCTTCATAGTGGTCCAACGCATGTATGTAGAACCCTACTGTCCTCCACAACTCAGAATTTATTGGCTTAAAGAAGATTATCCACTCCACACAGCACTCAGGACAATGTAGACCCATTGTGATGCCCAAAGGCACGTCGAGCGTTACCTAACCAAAAGTAACTTAAGATGGAATGAGTACCACTTACTGGAAGGAATTTCTGTATTAGTTGGGCAGACAGCAATTTAAGCTATTCTTTCCCCGTTTCTTGATTGAACTTCGGGCTCAGCGTACGCTGTATGTAAGTGGTCCCGTCTGAGCCTGATTTTCATTGCTCTCCCTGACTCTTTCTAACCTTCAAGGCGCCTCCATGATTAGGAGCTGCACCTGTTTCACCGCATGATGTCAACATATGATTCACAATGTTCTCGAGAGTTGGTATTTCTCTGATTCTTTCCTCTAGTTCTCTGCACTCTACGCTGAAGCGAGGACACTGACAAAATCCTTACGTGATGCACATCTTCTGTGGACTCTCTGTAATTTAAGCAAGTAGGAGATTCCTTGAGCCTAAACCTGTTGAGGTACGCTCGGTCCATTCATTTATGGATATCCAGTAGGAATCAATGGATCCAACTTCTCTTTGTAAAGTGGGTTCGTCTCTCCTGTAATGCTCTCATGGTTCGCTGTTTTCCTGAATTCTGAATTTTGGGATTGTAGATCCTTTGTAGCTCGCTGATCAAGATATTCGCTGATAGCATTCCCACGATGACACGTATAGCATCCTCTGACACTCTCTGATCTGCACACCAAACCCTCAGTGGGCATAGTCAGTTGACTGAGTTTATCCTTCCTTCTTCGGTACGACTTAACAGTCACTGCTTTGCGCCGTATTGGGAGCCCTAAGCCTGGTATTATCCATTTTATGTATCCAGCTATCGACTAGTCTGGCTCCTCATAGTAGGTAAGGCCCAAGGATCAGCATGTATAGACAATACAAGTACCATTAGAACCTCTCCAACTACAATCCTTGACACTATACCGAGACTCATTCGAAGAGACTTTCATTTCAAAAGAACAGCTGTCAAGTGAGTTCTACGTTTAACACTGGTAGTACCCTGACACAATCCTAGATTTTAGAACAAATCTTCTCCTCAGGAATGTATTGGGCAAACGTTCTGTGTCCATTAAGCCGAATAGAATCTTGATCCACATAGGCAATGAAAACCGATGTAGGAATGAGCTCTGGAAACTATTCGTCGGAACTCAGAATTAGTGAGACGTCCAAGGCACGAAAGCTTGTGTTTCAGGTGAAAGCCTTAGCAATCGTAAAAGCCTCACGAAAATTGTCATGGAAACTACACTCTGGCCAGGCGAGAGTTGGCCCTTAACGGCTCACTAGCGACAAGAGTCTATATTCTGCTGGTACATCTCCACATTCTCACGGGTGGAAGTGCCTGACCAGTTGTGTCATATCAAGAGAGCCATGAACTGTTTACAACAAACCTAAGTCAGACGAGCTACTTGGTAAATTCAGACCAGATATTCCCAGAATTGAATCCATTATTACAGCCAACTATCCAATCGGGGATTATGCGGCCAAGCTCACAGTCCTTCACAACACCTTTTACAGAAGCTGTACTTTCCCAAATATTCGACCCTGGCGAGAACAGCACATCCTAAGAAAACTCTCATCCTGTCGGATCTCCAGAAAACTCTAAGCAAGCCTGAAACCAAACAAATCCTTGGGCTTAGAACTTACTTAGCACTCTACCCAGTGCGGGAATGTTTGAGCTTAAGAAGAGCCATGAAGACGGACCTTGGCCAATACCATTTCGGAGACCTGGACGACCTGTCAGGAAAGCCTCCATTAACAATCCAAAAAGTTCGGTTGATTCAAGCATGGCTAACACAAGTCCACTAAGGCTTTTCCCAAGACAGGGATATACAATGGGTCAGTTGGTGATCCGAGTGTCACCTGCTTCTTTAGCTTCCCTTCCTACATATCAAAGTGTCGTCTTGAGGTGGCAATAGCAACTCACTCACATTCTCTTTTGATGTCGATTTGTAGTTACAAGTTACAAGTGACAAGCCCTTGACCAAATTTAGTGTTTTCGAGTCTACACTGAAGGGATGCAGCTCCTACTGAACAGCTCCCTGAAAGCGGAGGCATCTACCCTGAGATTGAGTTGTTCAAAGTCAGTAACTCCTAGGACGTCTAGATACTCCAAAGTCATTGCAGCCAAAGAGCAATGACATGCATATCCTTGATCTCCGATATTCTATCCATTACCACATTTAATCAGCCAATTACCAGCTAATAGCTTATTTAAAGCAAATAACTAGATGTCAAGTAATTCAAAGCATAATTACCATCCGGAAACCAACAGCTCCAAGCCAAGTGTCACTAGAAATCGCACAGAGAACTGGTTTCCCCTGGCACTTGGCTGCCGACTGAGGACACTCACAGCCGTTTATCTTCTTACCTCACCCCGTGTGATCATGACACTTCGGAAATAATAATTCTCAGCTCAGCGGAATCGATTAGGTTTTTTCCCAGCGATTTTCTGCCCCACTGTCGGCCGCGGCTAAAGTTTATCGCATCTTCCTACTTGAAGCTACCAATCCGTACACACTTTCGGAGCATGGAGTGAACTCCATAAGACAACTTAATTGACCGCATCATACAGAGCCCCCTCCCGGTCACGAGTTGTTCCAGGTAAAATAACCAGGAATTGCGTAAGCACCTCGAGGAAACAAATCTAATCACCGAACTGAGTGCGCAAGTCAATGAGATACTTTGCTTGATATCTCAACCCAAACCCAATTGCCAGTCAGAGTTGTGCTGTGATAGGTTCGAAGGTATGTAATTTCCCAGCAAAAAAAAAGCACAAAATTACATCTCATTCGAGTCACAAGTATGTGCTGCAGTGGCGGCAACTCGCTGCTCGAAACCGGAGCAATCTCCACGGATGAAGTGACACTTAATTTGAACTTAAATGCCATTTAACTCGAGCGATTATGATTGCCATGCGATTGCAGGGCAATTTGAAAATCTATTTTCCGGAACTGTCTTGTAATTTTGCAAAGTACTGCCTCTTGTACTTGTAAGATACAATTACAAGTGTGTAAGCAACAAGTGCTTAAACCATGACTTTGCTGGCTGGCTTTGGTGGCACGTATCTTCTTCTCGAATTTTGAATGCATTTCCAAATTCCAAAGTGTCACCATAAATCCAAACGAAAGCTAGCTCGCCGCAAAGTGATCAAAATTTACAAGTATAATACAATTTCTTGTAATACTCGCTCCCAGGCGAATAATTTATGCAAATCTTGTTTGCGAATCTGCTGGAGTAAGCAAATTTGTGTGATCAACAATAACAAACGCAATTTGAAAATCTTCTCAAAGCTTATCACACACTCGAGCGGATGACGACGGAACGGGCTGGACACAACAAGAAATTGCCACCATTTGTCACTTTAACAGGCCACAAGGCGAGTAGACAAAACAGTTCGAGACGCACATACTAGCACTCGTAGCACTCATAGCACTCGTATCACTCTTTGGGCCACGAGTTGTGTAAGTTTTTGGTCGCCTGCTGCCACCGTTAGGAGTCGCAGCTTATTCAGAAAACTCGTTTCCCACTTCCCTACTTGAGTTTTGCGTTCACATTCACTTTCCTGACAAAAAAAAAACCAAGAAGTCCGCCAGAGGCTAAATCTGAATCTTTGTGGCTTGCATTCCAGTTTACCATTAACTCAAGCGCACTGGTAACACGACCAAGTGATGTTACTTGTACAGCTGATGTTTTTTAATTAACGGTAATAAACGTCAAACAATATGTGAAAGAGACAGACAGATACTTTTGAGTAAAAACTAAACAACCGCAGTCGGTGTTGATGAATTCATTAAAACAATTTTTATTGGGCTGCAGGTATGGTGCACGCTACAGCTACAGTCAATTGCTTCCGTATTGACGGTGAGTGGTTGCACCACTTTTCTTCGGAAAACGAAACCAGTCGAGGCGGTTGGAGTCGAATAGTGGGAATGGCAATCCTTGTGCCTCGCCATGGGAGAGGAAATGCGTATTTACAGCAGCAAACAGAGTGGCAGTCGAACAATTGGAATAATTGGTGGAGAGGTTCCTTGGAAATTAAGTGATTTACCAGGAATGTGATGTAATAAATGTATGGTGGCCATACAGGATGTGGTAGGTCTCTGATTGAGGTTATGGGTATCTATGGCAGATATCCTCTTCTGTGACCCTGAAATCTAAGGCATTTTGCATTTGTGCTTGCAGATCTGGTTCAAGTTCAGAATTGGCATCGAAAAACTCTCAGACCCTCTCTTAGCAGAGAGAGAGAAGTGTCAGTGTTGGGCGCCAAAAAAAGAAGAGGACTTAGGATAGCGCTAAATGGGGTAACACTTTAGTTTTAAGAGAGGATTTCAATACCTGATGGCATTATGCCGACCTTATTGACAAGGCATAGCACCTTGAATACCGTACCGATACCAGCAAATTTTTTGAGCTTCACCTATTGGTTTGTCTGTGGTTTGTGGTTAGAGGACATATCTTTGCTTTGGCACTCTGCATAGAAGGTCTACTTGATAGCCGAAAGAAACAAGAAGCAGGTGTCAGTATGGTTCGTGATCATTGCCTTTTCATGTGGTAAGCTCAGAAGGCAGACGGTTGGTTGGTTTAGACCGGCGCTCGATGCACTTAGACCAGAGGATATCCATTATGTTGCCGTTGTGTAAGGTGGGAGAATCACCCTCTTACTCTGGGAACTTTTTATGAAGGAACTAATCATAGCCGTGCAGACGGTACTAAGATCGTTGAAAAGGTATTCACTAAGAGTAGCCTTTCTATAGCACAGTGGCCGGTTAGGGTGTTGACTATCTAGGAGAGGGTTCCTCTCGAGTCCTATGGTCCTGTTTTCGTATAGCCAGATGGTTTCTAATAATGGGAAACTAGCCTTTGTTTAATAAGTGGAAGCCGCAGGCTATTAATATGTTGGTCGCTACTGGCAAGCAACTAAATCAGCAACTTGTCAACGGACTTGAACTAAGCAACCACAGAGCTGCGTCTTATGATGATTTCTAGTCATCTACTACCTACTGATAGAATCTACCAGCACCGTTTCAGCAAGTCAGCTGCTACCAATTTTAAAGAGAATCCTGGTAGTTGGCTTGTTACTGACACGTATGCCTGTAATTTCTTGAGAAACAGTAGGCGTTTCTGTTACTAAAAACTTCAGGTTCATAGGTCTAATATTCTTCTGGAAGATCTGTCCAACTTTCTAAGGAAACTAAATAAATATCTTTGGCAGTAATTCTACAAAGAAACACTTAAGGATGGGACATGGCAAATTGAAAGCCTTCAGCTCAGCTGTTTCTGCCTCTAACAGGGACTCTATTCCATCGGGCATACGAGTTATGTATCCACAACTACAAATGGCCAAGTCCAAGGGAGTCAGGCCCTAGCTTCTCACTTTTTCATGGCAGTTGTACTCTCTGATGCTTATCGATGCCAGCGAGAGGTGTTGTCTAGGGATTAAACTCGGAACTCCTTGCTCCGTGGTCTAACGCACTAATCACTTGAGCCACGGCGTTCTGTTTGAAAATACTTAGGTGATTCCTACGTCAGCTGCTTCCTAAAATATCATGAAACCCAGGCACTGTGTGGCCAGATTGAAAAATGAGTAATCTGGCAATAACCTAAGGAAGGAGACAAGTCCACATGCAAGATGCTGGACAAACTAAGATGACTTCGTCTTACGAAAATTTGGTAAAGGCATGATAGGAACAGATGAGTCCTCAGGTCCAGCAGATTTATAAGGTCTGAACGTAAGTTCCTATGAGTCCAAACGGAAGCCAAGCCCTGTCTTACGATTGAAAAAGAAGATCCCAACGAAATGTAGACAGATCTTTCAAGTTCGCCCCAAATCGATAGAGACAGACACATACCTGAAGGCTAAAGCCTTTCTTTAAGTAGAAAGCAAACCTTTTTTTAATCTCTTTATACCTCACGATTGGTTGACGAAGACTTTGTGGGTTTCATAGATCGAAGGCGGAGTAAGAAGCTATCTTTCTGTCCCTCAAAGATTTTGGAGTTCAGTTTGAATAACATATGCTTAGGTACCTATGCCTAGTTTGAATACTGTGCGAATATTGGATTTTGTTTCCCTTTCTCCAAATACTGAGGTATGAGGCAGAGTTTGAGTAAAACTGTTTGGACTCCCAGTCCAAAACCGGCTCCGGTATGATACTCATATGAATTCCGCAAAGAAATCCTAGACCTATGCCTCTACTTAGTATGGCAGACGTGGACATATTGTTCGACAACTTGCCGTTAAGGTTTGAAAAAAAGTTTATCCAGTGAAAGTAAAAGTCTGGTTAGATCCCTTAAATCTTCCAATAAGTATGTGCCAACGGGAGTGGAATGTGGGATACAGATGAAGTGTCTATGTATCCGACAATACTCTTCTTACAATACTAAGTACTAGTCTGAGGTGGTGAGCACACGCCAAAAGCAAGACAATTCTTAAAATTGCTTGGACTCTTCTGTCAATCCCTTTTCAATGAGAAACCCTTAGAACCATACTCTACTTCTGTTAAAAGTTTTGCGAGAGGTAGATATGGCCATTGTACAAGCCACCAACCAGTGACCTGAGTCCCGAATCCATTGAGGAATTCGTTCAGAACTGGGCTCTCTTCTTCGGAAGGACATTTCACTTAGGAGCTCATATTGTCCCTAACAATCGTGATCTGGAAATATCCTATGGTAACCCCAAACCCTTCATATTGGTTTGAAAGATCCCCAAATTCCTGCAGCTAATCCGGCCACAGTATGTTTGATGTTCTGACACAAATAGTCGATAGAACCGAACCTAATCCAAGTGAAACGATGATGAGAATATCAGGCTCTGGCCTCAAAGCTTTCTTCTTTGGAGGAATCCAAAGGAATAGTGTATGCCCCAAACTATTGTTTCATAATTTGGCATCATACGCATTGCAGAGATAGCAAAAGTCATCAAAGAGAGCAATGGGCTGGAGAAAGGCTAATGTTGTGTATTGATAGCCATGATCTGGAGTAGGCAGTCATTCAAAGGAACTCTGTAAGCACCAAGATAGCTCCTTCAATGTAAGACGAGGTTTACCAAAATTTGACTACTTTCTCGGTTCCAACAAGATCTCATCCTAATTTACAGTCTTCGGCTTACTGATGGAACTAGCAGGCTTACACTCATGCTAAAGGCATAAGCATAGTCGATGTCCTTAGAATCCCAATCAGAAGAGTTTAAAGTTGCAACAATGAGGCTCCATACTTGGGGACATTTTTTCGAATT
This sequence comes from Xylota segnis, assembly GCA_963583995.1. NCBI lineage: Eukaryota > Metazoa > Arthropoda > Insecta > Diptera > Syrphidae > Xylota > Xylota segnis. The sequence continues at coordinate 9,460,931 of OY757238.1, read as the reverse complement.
TCTGTTTTGCTTTGTAAGAGGATACCCCATCTTTGGAACACATGTACCTAGTTTCAAAAATTTCAATAAATATTCAATCTCCAGTTCCTCAAAGCATAATCTGAAGGAACCTGTAGACATATAGGGCTCCTGTCTCAGAGGAGATTACAGATGAAATGAAAGTACGCACTGAACCCAAGCCAGTCTTTCTTCAGTCAAGTTGCACTATTCATTCAAGTGAAGAGCCTCCACCAACCAAGAGACGAGCCAACAGTTTCGCTTTTGGCTCCCAAGGAAGTCCTAAATAGTAAGAATGGACCTCTTTCGGCCCCCTAAGCCTGTGTCGCCCTTCACTTTCAGTTTCGCTCTATTTATTACCTTTTCAAGACTCTTGGACACCTTTCACCATTTAGTGCAGACCTTGGAACCACTTACAGATCGATCGACCATCTAAAGCCATTCCCTTTGGCTATGACCACTTGATGCAGGTCTACAATGCCAACAACAAAATGAGAACAAAGAAATTTAATTCTACGTTGCATCCGACGCCAACCATGAGTAGGTGGTTCCTATCTAGGCGCCCACATTCCCCGCTCCATTGAGTATCGAAATCAAAACAATTCCAACGACACCAAGTCACCTCCCATTGTTGGCCACTGACCCGAAACACAAACACACAACAGAAACATAATTTTTAATATTTCTTTCACCGCCGACCCAATCGACCATCGATGGAAGAAAGCAACCGCATTGATTCATGCTGGTATGCCAACTGGCCGAGCAAAGAGTTCCACCTCTGGCCACAAATTACAGCCTCGGCTGACAAAAAGCTTGAATGGGACTCCACTGTTGTGCGGTGTTCTGTGTGTCATCGCCTGGCAAACAGAAGACGAAGTAGTTTTCGGTCAACAATTTTGCACTTTCTATTAGCCGGGCGCACACTTTCTAAGGGGCAACGACAGAACGAATCTGGTTTATAAGCTTTTAATCTCGAGTCCATGGCAATTAGACTTGTTTACCCGCAAACAAGGTTTATGGCTGCGAAAAATAAAAACGCCGCGTTTGCATAATTTTTAAGTTTCCGTCGAAAGTGAGAGGCGTCTTGGCCAGAGAGTGACTACTTGTCTTGGGCTCTGGATTGATTACCGAGTTCGACATGAGTTACTGGCAGGCATTAAATCTAAGTGAACACGTCCGTTCCACTGTGGCCCGAAAGGTTAGAAGCTAAAACAGCAACTAATTCCTGGTAACACATCTCATGGGTTGCGCCATCCTTGGCGAACTGAGTCAAACAGGATTCAATTTTGAGCAAATCATCTCGAAAACTACCACCGACTGTGTGCTGAATCCAAGAAGTGATGGGTTATCTGCAATCCGTGGTATGTTGTGTGCATGTCATACCGACATAACTCCTTTCTCTGAGCCCAGTTGGAGCTGAAACTAGTTCTCCTTAAGGAGTGCTACGCCACGCATCTTCAGTGGACTTACGTAATCGATATTTATCAGATGCGCCAGCAATTAAGTCCAACTGGTAAATGGCTATCATTTGATTGGAGTGCAATTCGGTTTGTCGGGTGAGATACGGTGCAGGAAATGTTGTGCAAGTGGTGCTGGCTGGAGGAGATATTTTATTCATATCTAGTCGTACCGTGAATCAAGGACAGACTTGGGAACAAACAAAAAGACTACTAGCTAGTCACACCAAGCTATAGTACCTCTGATTGTACAGTGGAACATCGTGGATCTTAGATTTCTACGGTACTAGCATACATGACTAACAGAGGGGCTAGGTGCACTGTGACCCAAGTGATCTATCAAGCTAGAGCTGGGGGCTGAAAAACTCAACAACTTTGCTGGGAGTCACTACCGGAAAGCAGACTCCTAACAGTGTCCCTTCAGGTCATTGAGGATGACTCCAAATGATGGAGGGACCTACATAAACCAGCCAATGTTCCCTTCTTATTGACCTATCAGCCTTTCTAGTGTCATCTACTTCAACGTATCCCGAAACCTAGAGAAAAGGTAACTCCAAGCACTTTCATGTCACTTTAGAGATGACTTGATGGCAGTTTGACTGTCTTACTGCTTGGATTAGTTGAGTTGGTTTCTTTGTAGTTGAATCCTTCAATCTATACGTCCATTTCGGCTTAGCCGGTTGATTTACATGGATGGGAGACAGGCCAGGGACACAAGACAGTAAAACAAGACTTCATGTTCGGTGTCAAGTACAAAAGGACACAGCGACATTCAGGGAAACGAAGAAGGAGGCATAAAAAGCGATCCGGATAGGATCTGTAGTTATGTAGTTCCTACCACCCCTAGACCTTAGAGCAAGACTAGCTAATAAGAGATATAATGTCAGAAAACTCTGGACAAAGCATGACACACTAGACCCAAACTGGCCCGCCTTACGGGGACTATTAGCGGGCACAACCTTTAGACAGCCTCTCCGAAGCTCTAGCGACACAGATGCACACGAAAGCATGTCTCACTTCCTCACGACCCTTGGCGAATACCATTTTGAAGGCCTGGGCGACCAATCGGGAAACCATCCTGAAATTTATAACAATATCGGCGTGGTTCATGGAGGCCGTTTAGTTATCCCAAAGCTATAAACTAGACGTTGTCTTCGTTCCGTTGACGATCCGAGTGCTGGCTGCACCCCTTCAACCTACCCACCTACCTAAGTAAAAATGGAATACCAATCGATATTGTGATCAAAATAAAAGGAGGTTTTGTCCACCTCCATGGTAGTATCGAGGAAATTAAGTTCAGTGGCTCAGTGGCTCAGTGGATAGTCCCTCCAAATACTGAGTGCAAGGTTCGACTTTCGAATTGCAGGCAACACCAATGTCTTTTCGCGGAACCACTTCTAGCGAACGTCTGACAAACATCTCAGAGTAAAGGACAATTGGTTGTTCAAAACTTGGAGCTGGAACCCTTATGAACTTGTCTTGCCTACAATTCAGACTTTGTAATAGCTAGGGTCTAGCTCAGAATACCATTTGGTTCCTTTGTTAAGGTAAGTGGCACGAGACTACCCATGTCCCAAAAATGTCATCAAATGGCTTCCTCGGCTTGGCGCAACTTTTGGTTCAAAAGTATGACTATTCTTCCTCAACAACATGACCAGGCAAAAAGTCTTTCCTCAACCTGCAGTAGAGTCACCTCAATTTTCTATGAGGCTAGAGGGTGTACCTATTGTTTATAAGGTGGAGCCTACAAGGTGGTGGTTGACTCTAAACAGTACTCATGTCTACTGGATGGTGTTGTCACACTTTTTGGCAGGTCTTACACGGAGACTAGTTTTGGTAATGTCCGTAGACATAGTGCAGTGAGAGTGGGCTCTCGGCCAATCCTCAGAAAACTAAGTTTATGCCCTTCACGCAAAGGAAAGCTTTGACTGTAACTTTAGACAGACCCTCAGCCAGTGCTAAAAGGTGCTAGAAGTAATCCTTGATAATAAAATGAACTTCGAGCGCATCCAAGTGCTTATAGATATCGAAGAAACATTTTGAGACTACCACTGATGGGATTAAATCGAATGTCATCCACGGAAAAGCCTCCACCTTGCCCTTGAGATTGTCAAAGGTCTCTGGCTGGTGGGCATAGACCATGGAGATAGCATTGCCTCAAGGAAAAATGTTGACATGAAAGGGGGCAACCAATCGACTGGAGATACACGGTCACCAAACTTTGACTTTTAGAAGTCAATTCTGCGGTCATCTTTGTGGCATGTGGTTCCGCTTTGTCTAAGCCACATCTGGTCATCTTATTCAATTTTTACCGAAAAAAAAGTCGATCAGTGGTCTGGTAGCTATCTCCATGTGTTGCAATGTGACTGTGTTGCAATGAAGAAGCAGAATGCACCCAACAGTCAATTTTTACGGGTCCAGCCTTATTGGAAAATGGGGCTTCCTTTTGGAAGACCTTTTATGTGTTCCCCACCTCGAACTTCGGGACAGTTCTGCTCCGCATTCCTTGTGATACTGGAGTTACTATCCGGGACGACCTCCAGAATTGCACTTGAATCGCATCTACCACTGAGCTAGAACATGTAAGAGGCAGAGCAACTCATTAGCACCTTGAACGATTCCATTCGATATACCTTTCGACTGAGGCTTAGCGTTTCAATGACAAATCATAAACTCAGCATTTGGTCGGCCTTAACAGCCACAATCGCAATTTGTCCAACCCACAGCTCATGAAGCACTTCATGGCTCGTAAATTCATGAAATTCGATTTCCAGAAACAATTAAACGATACGAATCACTTAAGCGAACACCCAGTCCTTTCATATTTCGACCAGTCTCTGCAGGCAGTGCCTGCCCCACACAACAGAACAAGAGATGGAAGAACGCCCCACACCCCGGTTAATGATAAGGCCTCAGGCCAACCTCAAAAATGTTCCAATTTATAGCGTACGTACCAGTCTCGGAGCCAGACAATCGATTGTTCAGTTGAATCCACACAATCGTGACTAACGTGCACCTCAGGTTTTGGCCCAGTGCACCCCCTTCTCGATGTAGGTCCGACAACAGACACCGCTACCGTGAGAAGGAACTACCCAGACTCACCAGCAACGAGTGGCGTGTGCCTTGCTTCCCCCCCAAGGAAGGCCACAAAAAGCCTTCTAATGGATGCAAGTAGTGCTGCGGTGCTCTCTTTGCATTATTATGCATCATTACCGTGCTGGCAGTGCTGCTGGTGCTCAGGCGGCTGGTGATTGTTAACCAGCCGCGCGCGAGTTAGGTAACTGCTGGGCACAAGCAGTTTTTGCCGTTTCTGCCTCAGTTCGTGCCAAGTGATGCACTTGAAGATGATTGCCGAGTCTTCCTTCACACAGGCTTTGAGGCTTTGAACTTCCTTAAAGCATTCCATTCACACTTGCTTTGACAGATGAGTACACGATGACTACACGATGTTATCCGATGTTGCTCGATTGTTCGCAGAGTAATTGAGATACACAGAGGAGCATCCTCTAGGCGATGCGGTGCTACTTGAACTGTTCGTGGTACGAATGCTATTCGTTTGAGATTTCGTGACAGATTGGTGGGTCTTCCTCAATTCAGGGAGGATTATGACAAAATGTTTCGGTAGCCTTGACTGGGTGTTTACGGATTATTTTGTCGGTCTCGCCATGGAGTAGACTTTGTTTCCATGGTGTCGATCGATTGTTGTCGCATTAGAGTCGCCACACCATTCGGATTGGATGTGAGGCAACAAGTGATTATGTTCCTTTGTTGGCCCATGGGTGTGTGGTCAATGTCAGAGGCAGGCCGTGTGAAGTGCACTCATTAGTAATGACAAATTGTAAGCAGATTTGGTCTTGTAGTACCGAGAGTGGTGGTGATAATTAGTTGCTGATTGAACTTCCCGATCTGCAGGGGGGACCTTGATACAAATTCCGTACAAGAGGGTTGCGGTTTCCTATGGCGGCTGTGAAAACACTGTTAATTGGTTTGCAAAATCGGTAATTACACGCGAAGGTGATCGACTTTGGTGCCATTTCTGGATATCGGAGATCTTGGGATTGCGTCAGAGTCGGTACTTGGGCTTAGTCCACACAGTAAGGCACTTGATTTTGGGTAATTTGTCAAGCACGGTCGAAGGACTACGAGTGTGTTTAGTTTGAACTCTCAGAGTGGTGGCATTTGTACTTCAGACTTACGGTCTTGAAAGCGAGACCAGTAGTCTTGATTAGAGCCCCTCATATTTGCGTGCAATCCACACCTAACTGAACGTATCTGTCCATTGCCAGTAGATAGGGTTAAGTGGGCTGTAGGCTCTATCGAACCACTTAATGCGCCTGGGGGAGGAGATGGTCTTTTTCCAGAGCTTCTTCAGAAAGTAATCTTCGTCCCCAAACCAAGCATCAGACCTAGTGAGGTGCCTAATAGACTTATAAGTCTCTAACATCACTTATTCTACCCTCTTTCGACTTAAGTCGGAACGCCTAGGAAGGATAAATCAACCAAAGATCTTGTGGAGGAGATAGAGGAAACAATCTCGTTTGTGTGGGCCTTCTTCGACATTGATAACGCTGGCTACGGCTCAGTAACAAGAGCATTTACTCGCAGAGATGTCTTAAATTCAACTAACCAATGTACAAGGTCCACCCACGTCTGAAAGTCTCATCCGCTGGACTGGAGGAGTGTCAGTGTCTGTGATCGCAGTTGACGAGTCCTTTCTTCCGTTCTGTGTTCCCTAGTCATTGACAATCTTCTAGTCGATCTACATAGATCAGGGTACATCACGATTTGTTAAGCTGATACTTTGACTTCCGAAGCTACAAAGAATTGTCCGTCTTGGTACCTGCCTGTTGCACCCTTAAACATATGTCAATCGTCAATGGAGGCCACGAGCACGTTTACATCCTGATAAATCTTCATCTAGGCCTTGCTTTGCAAACTCATTTTCCGCAATCCTAGTCTGACCTGGGACCCGGACTGAGTCAAAAAGTTCACTCGAATTCAAGGAGTTTGTTCTATCAACTTAGAGCAGTGAATTTCGTGGAGGATATGGTTCTAGTGGCGGTCGTGGTCATGGTCGCAACTTGGTCACAGTAGAGACCGTTGTTGTTGGGGTAAGCAGGATTCCAGGAGATGGGTCCGAGCTACCAAATTGGGCCTTTTGGTTCGTGATGGCAAAATTCATAGCTTCGAAGAAATTTACCTGTTCTCATTGCCAGTCAAAGAGTTTCTGCCACTAAGGATGAAGTATTGGAGAGCATGGCTGTTCAGAAGCAGAATCGTGCTGGTCAATGTACTGGCGTCAAGGCTTTTGTTGATAGTGGTGACAGCAATGGTCACACATTGGTTTAGGCGTGAACGGCAAAGGTGGAGCTATTATCTTGGCCAAGCTATCAGTTGTTCCAGCTTAACATAGTGCGCAAGAGTGGTTTCGTTTTGGTGCACTTAATTCTAGTATCTCGCGGTTCAGAAACTTAGTCAAGGCTAGCTACCTACCTACCTAACACCAGACTTGTAGAAGGATTTGACACTAGACATGACCCCATACTAGGATTATGCTAAATTTTTGGCTCACAAAGATGTAGATCCATCGTAGATCATATCCTGCCTCCAGTGTTTGAAATGCTTCTGCGTCAGTTGAAAATGAAGTTACCGTTCAACTGCTTTGAAATAGTAGGGCTTGAGAGCTTTCTAATTCAAAGGAGAATCTGTCTGCATGTCAGAGGAGTATTTCTTTCTGAAATTTCCAGCTGAACGTCGATGGATCTGAGTAAAAGTTGCGGCATTTTCGAAAAGTAGTTACTTGCCTTGGGATTCAGTAGCTGCCATCGGGTAGGCACGTATCTTAACGTAAAAGAAATCAAACCTGCATTTGCATCTACGTCTTATGAAATTCACTATCTCTACACAGCCCGTTATCTACACTCCTATAGTATGCAAAACAACAAGCAAACCACTGTCAATTCGAATCAACGAAATTCACAACTCAAATTGCTAATTTTTTGTTTTTCTTTTTCGAGTTAATCTTGCAAAAGTATGCTAATTTTACCCAAAACATGACATTTCCCAATGGCACAAGTCCGATCCGAAAACGAATTAATTAAAACATCTTTTGCTTAATTAAGATCGCACCAGTAAGACCATCATCATCAACAGCGCGCGCGCGATTATCTTGTACCATTCCAACAATGCAATTGACTTGCCACTTGTCAATCACCACAGACAACAGCAGCAGCGCCTTCAAGGTAGGTCCATTGTGTCTATGTGCAAACATGCAGACCTCTGCTGGCCCAAGTGAGCGATAATCACCACTTGATATGGTCGCGTCAATTGACTGTGATTAAGTGCTGTTGCTGCCGCTGCTGCTGCTGTTAATATTTACAATTTGCTTAACGCATTTGACATAAGTGTTTGCTAACTTAATTGGTTGTAGTTGTTGGTCGCAATTGTTTCCGAAAGACAAACAGATGAGAGATTCAGAGTTCAGAACAGCTTCCCACGTTTTGGAGCACAAGCTGTCACAAAGCCTACCATATGCGTCAGCGTCAACACTCCCATACCAGTTTCTTTAAACTTTCTGTTTCCTTTTCCCCTACATGCATATTAAGAAGATCAACATTCCCCACGCTCTGCGCAACATTCCACGCGACCTTTCCCTCGACTAGATCCGAAACCTATTACGTGACACTTAACCACCACCGCCGCCGCCGAAGCAGCGAAAGTACAACTCGAACACTATGTCCGCTGACCACCACGTTCCAAAGCAGTACCAGTACCACAAATGCAAATCATATGCGAGTTGATGACGAGACAAGAAAACAATGACGATAGCTTCGATTAAAAGCCACAATTACCACCAGCGACACTGGGCGTACGCTGGGTGTACAATGAGTATCAAAATAATAGGTAACAACCATTGTAATGGACATCGAGACAATAGAAATTGTGTTTATTATACATTTCATGGTTCGCCCACGATGATGACAGAAGAGAGAGAGAGACCGTCTGACATATTTGTAGCAAAGGCAAACACACGACGAGCAAATGATGAACTCTTGTGAATTTCACTCTCGGCTTATTGTCTTTTGGTGGCAATTTGACAGCGAGTGACCATCAGATGATGTGCTGTGGGATATTCCAGACATCTGTACACGCATCACATTTGATTAATGTGTTAATTAAGGTCATCGGTTTCGTTGGTGTATCGCGTAACAGGCGATTAGATTTAATTTAATTTAACAAGTGCAACTGGGTAGAGGATTACTAAATCGTTTACGAGACGCTAATGGATGTAATTTTGGTAATTGATGGTTTTATTTTGATGATTGAGTAGACTGATGTTTGAATTGTGATTATTGTTATTATCGAAATGGGTGAGGAAAGAAAAATAAAAAAAAAAAACAAAAATTTTAGAAGAAAATTCAGTGTAAAACAAAAGAGTTGACCAGCGAACTGGTCACAAGTCATAGAGTTCACGAGGTTCCTAACCTTCAGTTCGGGAGCGGGGATGTGAGGGACTTAGCTTTGGATGATGGAATATGTAAGTCTGTTTTTTTTTTCTTCTCAGTGTCGATTGAGGCCAATGGAATACAAAAGCGAGAAGATGCGCATCTGACTTTCATTAGACACTCAATCGAGTAGAAAGTTTATCGTCACAGTTGAGTGTGGTGTGGAAGATTCGGGCAAGGTTATCGATAATCCTCTACGAAAAGAGAATCTTATGAATGGTGGGCTATAGCTGTGAAAAGTGATGAAGCACAATGAGAGTCAATGTGATGTTCTCTCGGGAATTGAAGTCTTTTCTTGTCTTCAAGGGAGTTCAGTCGTTGGTTTCTATGGCTAAAGTGGCATCTTAATAGCCAAACTGCCAATACACTAAAATAAGCAAAGCGGAAAGCGCCTGAGACATACAAAAGAGGTGAGGAATGGTTTCTTCCTCTTCTTCAGCCATACAGCTTCTACAGAAACCTTTAGCCATCTGTCCGTCTAAGATTGGCTGAACAGCTCACATATATGTACCTTCTTCGAGGTTTTTGGCCATATCACTCCCTGGCAGTTTTGCGGCACCGAAATGAGGTGAATGCTGAACAGATGACTGAACATCTAGTCAAGAAACAGACAACGATTTAGGCCAGTTTTTCAATTGAATGTGAAAGATACCAAGGGTACAGGCTGCGACAAGGTCTTCTTGATCGCCATGATCTCTGCTTTTACAAGGCGGAAGGAAATACTGATCCACTCGCACAGAAGGATATGGATTCTGTCCTGAGGTAATTCTTATCGAACAGAAGTACATATGTAATCAGTGTCTTGCGGGAGGAATTCAGGTTTGGAAAGGTTAGAGGAGTGTCCTATTCTAAGACTAGATCACAGAGTAGCTGTGCCGACTACCACTTAAGGCTCGCTTTCATATCTGAATCGGTGGAACATGATAAGTGGAACCTGAACAAAATACAGTGTCATCAGGTACAAGTCTGTATGACTAATGGTTTGAGTATTCACTTACAATGCCTGAGCCGTCAATATTTGCGCAATATTTATGGATGAGGCCCCTCTACCAGTCTTTTATGAAATAGGTTCACCTTTATCGACACCAAACTTGTGTCCTAGTCTAAGATCTTAGCACGAGAACTGGGTGGCTAACCAAGTGATTCATTTCATTCTTAGCCAACATTTTGTTTGAAGTTTGAGTCTAAAACATGCTCAAGCCTACAAGTCTTGCATTTCCCAAGATGACAGACTGGTACGTAGGAGGCACCCACCAGACTAATAAATGCTTCCTGATGGTCTATTCTTTGTCAACAAAAACTTTTGATCGACTTGATGATGTCTCTGCAATTTTGAGGTCTTCCAAGCGGTTTACGACAAATGTTACTCCACCGCCAGTCACCCCCTACCACTTATTACAAATTTTATGATTCGTTTATCGCTACAAGGAAACCGCTTGTAACCAACCAATCAACTCAAAACCAATAAACTTTTTTTATTAAAACCATCTAACCAGCATTTCTCACGAGCTCGTCGTGTCTGCTATTACATTCAAAAGAGGATGCGTAGTCGTCGGCTACCAGTGAGAGGCGAAATCCATGCAACAAGGCCGAATGCAAACATCATCCGAATGACTACATCATGTAGACTAATTCACAAGATTTCGCAGATCTCTTGCAATATTCATATTTGTTTGCCAATTACTTAATGCGAGTTCAATAAAACGTCAGCTATTCATAACGCAAACCTCGTAACCCAGTCCATGTTGTTGGTCGGACAAACAATCTATCGCTGAATCAACAAGTTCCCCCCATTGTTATCCGGATGTTTTATTTATTCCTCACCACATAACAATATGCGAATTTTTTTTCGCCCCTCTTTGTCCACTTTATTAACTCATCAATAAACAAGTCTATTGTTTTTTTTTTATGTAAGAATGAATTGCAGTTCATAATTCGATTGGAAGAATTTGAAAAGAAAAAATGCACGCAACGCGTGGTGCACTTAACCATTCAGTGGCCACACTCTCACTACCGCATTTCGAATGAAGTAGTTTATCATAGATACGAGTACAACATCGAGTTGTAGATACACATGGTACCTTGGCTGGACAAACAGCGCATAAACTGGTGTCGGTCGGCGTGTAATACAACTCCTCTCACGAATTTCAAAGTGATTTACGCAATTCGAACGGGTTTGGGGATTTTTTGGCTAAAAGTACGAGCAGCAAATGTATGAAAAATGAAAACAAAAACCGGACAAAACTTTGCATGGGAAAGTGAATGAACTCTTTGAAAGTGAAGACAGTGTAATTGCTGGCTGTGTGTTTTTGTTTTTTTTTTAGGGCTACTTGTAACTAACATCATGCCGCTGCCACTGCTGCTGCCGCTGACAAGTAGAAGACAATTAAACCACAATAAACGAGCAATTAAAATTTTTCGTTTATGGCCCGAAACCTCTGTCCCAAATGACAAGTAGCGGTCAACGCATAAAAGAAAGTTTGTGTTGCGTGCAGAAATTCAATTCAATTTATGAGTTCGCTTCCTTTATGGTGCAATGGACTGGAGTTCAGCTGAATTCGTTGTTTTTTTTTTGGCCAGGAAGCCTAAAAATTCCTTGTGGTGAACGGTGGGTTTTGGTGTTAAGAGGTTTGTCGGTCAGTGTGAGAATGGCAACGAAGTCAACCGAAAGTGAAAACCGGTTAGAAGTGGAACCCTTTTCGTGTGCGGTGATGCAACAGCTGAATAATTGGTACACAATTTATGTACGAATATCGAACTGACAATATCGTCGTACTGCACCATTGGGAACAGTGTTGTCGCAAAGGAGCGAGCCCATTCGGCGACTTAATCGATATTCAGGTTTTGGGTTTCCTCATTAATCATTTTGGCGATGGAGTGTGTTTGCCGGTAACGATTGGAACAGTACACAGTGGGGCAGTCGATTTTGGCAGTGGCCGTGAATGCTATTTGGGTTCACCGTGTTTGGCGGGGTGGGAGAAATTGAAAGACCTTGGTTGGAGCATTCTGAGAGGAAACTGGTGATTTTTTTGAGAAAACCGCATTAAATGGATATTTTTAGAATTTTTTCGAAATTGTGGGACACCTGATATTGGCGTTGTTGCTAGAATTTGTCAAAATATGCATGAAGTAAAAAAATGGAGACAATTGGGTAGAAATCAAAAGAGTTGAGTAGCGAACTGGCAAAGGGAATCGGTAATGGTTGTGAACTACCAACTCCAGAACTAAGGTCTAGGAAGGGATCTACATATGCACAGATATACTCGTTAGTAAGTCCTTTGTGCAAACCCTAGTCTAAGTAAAAGGGACCTGAAGATCATGCCCTACTAGCATGCCTAGGCTTACCATTGCATTCCGTTGAATATTGTTGCTTCTGTAACTTCCCGATCAGCAAAATCTCTCTAAGCAGGGCTTAAGTCCAGCACAATGGCTTATTCTAGTTCAAGTACCTGATTTCATTGTGAAGTGGACCTATGGACTTACAAGCAATCAGAAGTATGATGCCAGGAAGATGTGCATAGGACCACAACAATTCGATTTACTTTTTAAAAAATTCCCACTCCCAGGCATTTTTATAGACAACACCAACTTTACAAAGAGTTTCCTGGTAAAGCTCACCAAAAAAGAGGAATGGAGTGATCTGTCCCCAAGATATGGACTGAACAGTCACACCATGAAATAGTATACTGACGGATCAAGAACTGATGAAGGAACAGGTATGAGAGTACTCGAGCCAAAGACAAAGCAATTCGCATCCATCGCCAGAATTACCAGGCTGAAATGTCATCAAAGCCCTCACTGGTTATGTCATTTGGTTTAAGTCGGTATGGGAATGCTTATAGAAACTGGACGAGCTCGGGACAAACAACAGAGTGACCCTCTATTAAATACGAGGCCATGTCTGATTAGAGAGTAAAGAAACTGCAGATGAACTAGCAAAATCACTGGCAGCGAAACCATTCATAGGACCTGAACCTATGAAATACGAGTGCACACCCTAAGAGAGGAATTCAGAAGGTCAGCAAAACCACCTTTAAAAATCAACCAGGCTTGAGGCAAGCTTAGCAACTTCTTCCAAGGAACACGAGAGCCTGTACAGACTCTGCAATGGGTGCAGCGAGACTCCGTAACACATTCTGGATTCTTGAAGGGTGTTGAACAACGAGAGAATGAAATATGTGGGCTAGTACCATTTATCAGTACCAGTTTTCATTCGCAATTTCCTCAGAGAAACCGCGTTGAAGTCGGTGCTTTAAGGTGCAGTTTCCCTGCCGAGGATATTCAAGAGTATAATGCCTCGAGAACAATTCCTAGAAAAGATGAAACTTAATGAGAGAACGGAGCTTAACAAGGTATAGTAGAGGGCACAGTCGAAAGTCTAAAACTATTTTGTAAACAGTATCTGTACAAAAGCTTTGGCAGCGACATCGACCTTTAAGTGACCTTACTCCACAAATTCGTGCCGTCCTTGGGCCTGTCAGTAGACGATCACCTTTAGCTTGCCTAGATGCATTATTTTTGCTCGATGTTGATCGAGGTTTTACAATTTTTCCTGTCTCTTGGGTTGAAGACTGCAAGTAGAAGGCTTATAGCCCTAAGCCACTCCACATTATATTGAAAACTTCTTCGTTAAATCCACCAACGAGACAACTTTTCTCAGCCGAGTGGAGTTGGCAATAGCTTTTCTAAGAGGAACTCCGTCTAGATCACCATTGAACCTTTCTCTGTTCTGAATGGTATCTCAGTAGGTATTCCAGTTCAGGGGTAGCTCTTCCAATTTTTCGTATTTGGAGCAATGAGTCTTTAACCTCGAACTCAGGCACAGCCAATGAATTGCATATCATTGAGGGATTCGAGGTCTGCAGATGATTTTTGTTCAACTTGTCTAATTCCACTTGTTTGTGACATTAAGAAACCTCCTGCTGAAGAGTTACCTCTTTCGTTCGTCTCATGTATGCCAGAGGCGTACTTCACCAGATGACCCTGGCATTCTGATGATTCTAAGAACTGAAGACATTTATAGCCAATGCCACACAGCCTCTAGAACAGAGAGCTCCTATTACCCATTCTTCCTGTTTCAGCCTCGTTTTGAAAATTTGATCATATGTTCGAGAAAACTACATATAATCGGTTATTTTGGAATTTATTCCAAATCTTCGGGTACAGTGTGTCACAATATACAGGAAATAGTAAAATGGAGACAATTTTGTGAAAAACAAAAGAGCTGATTAGCGAACTGGTGACTGGTGACAATGCGAGTTGGTGCCAAATTCTAGGTCTGGGATCAACTGAACGAGTGTTTTCAAACTTGAAAACATACAAAATCTACATACTCCCTCCCTATTGACCCCACTGTGGGACATGTGGCAGCATTGTTAATTGTGGTTGGTGGTTATCGTGTGGTCCAGTTTGGAATTGCCAGAAATTGCACATTGTGCCAACACATCCCAAAGAGAACACCCCATTACCGCACTCGCATGCGCATGCACAGCACTCCGGAGCCAGGAAAACAACTTTCAAAAATATCCTTGAGTTGGGACAGCATATCGTTTATGTGTATCAAGCTTAGCCGCCGCCGTGCCGCTGTTGTTAAAAGTTAATTCTTTGTTTTTTTTTTTTTTTTATTATTTCTTCTCTCTGTTTGGCTGTTTATTATCTCAGCAATGGATCTCTGTAGCACTGGTTGGTCTCTGCGCTCTATGAATGGATACATAAACGGATTGCAGAATCGTTTTGGATTACGTGCAACTAATGGGGCTCGGAGCATACGAACGGGTAAGAGTACATAATATGCATGTTGGCCCGACTTGTCCGGTGTATTGTACAATCACCTCGAAATGATTAACCATGAATTATGACGAGATAGTGGAGCGGTTTTCGGTTGCCCGGGCTGTATTTAGCGAGAGATTGGGGATTGGCGGTGCAAACATGTGAGGAGTGTTGAGGTTTCGGATCGATTTCGGGTTCTTGACAGGTTGTCAATAATTTTTTGTGCTGCCCCAGGGGATGGGGGGTAATTTGTGAGACAGCTTCCAAGTAATTTTGCACTATGGGAAATTATTTTTATAACAAGACAATCAATTGGATTGGATCCGGTTTTTATCCAAAGGTACATATGTATGATTCATGTGAATGCGGTTGCCAAGGGGGTACATGGCAATGCCTATTTGTTCGTACATGAGATTGGTATCAGATTTCAGTGAAATCGTGACAGAGATAGCCGACTTTGAAAGTGAATACAAAAAGCTGCTTGACCCAACCGGTCGCAAAGGTTTTGTCAAAGGACGAGCAGTGGGAGCTTAGGGTTAACATTGTTCTTTTCTCGATTCTTCAAGTCCAAGAGAATCCCATTTGAATTTAGGACTCACAACCTACTTGTTTAAGTGATGATGGGCAGTGCGATCCTTTGGCATCATTTACACCAAAATTCAGTTTGAATGTCAATGCTGTCGTCTTCCATATTACTCGGAACAAAGTGAACTGCCTGTGAACTAGGTGGTACTGTATATGAACTGCCAGCTGCTGAAGGGCTAGATTCTGATTTAAATGCGGACTCTTGTTCTTAAGGGAAAGGTGGCCACTAGAACATACATACATCCTATCAAGGTTAAATGTGATACCTTGCACAGCTGTTCCAATAGCTAAACTTCTATCAGGACTTGATCTGTCGCCATGATTGCCCCCAAACGAATGAGTTAAACCGCAAAGCGCGATGTTAGTCTATGAGGCAGCCCGGGGTATCTACATCCACAGGTTGTCAGCAGTTCACTGAATTTATCCACAACTTAGCACTTGCAGACATTTAAAGAGGCGGTTGGATAGAACTCAGTATCTGAACTCAGACTCAAACGAACTGGTTTAGGTACGAGCATTTCAAAACTCGGAACATTCGAGCTGCAGCAAGTACTGGAAGAATTCGAATATCCAAGTCGAACCTTAACCAACTTGGTGTCCGAAACTGGTAGAATCAGCGTAAAGATCGAGATGGTTGAAGAGGCTTGTACTGTCAGCTAAAGTAATCTGAATCTGACTCGTAGCCTATGGTGATGTAACGTTCTTGTATGTAAGGTCGTTGCGTTGGTACGACCCATCTTAATCTAAAGTTCGAGGAAATACCATCTTGAAACCTTGACAAGATATAAACGGACAGGCTGTCTGGGAGTAACTCGGTCGATGAACTCAACTCCTATAGCAGTACACTGTGGACTATCCGATTGTCCAGTATTAGCTACCAAAGCAGCAGACGATCTTGAAACTATGTCCTTACTGGACGATGTAGGACATATTTAGCTGAGGAAACTCTTGAGATTCAAACAAGCACCTGGGTGGTTTAGCTCAGCCGTTGAATATTGAAATTTGGTTCTCTAGGGTCTAACAATTGGGCACAATGGACTCTTAGCTGGTCTAAGTCAGCCGTTGAGGATCTCCTTCAACAAGGGAACCCATTTGTCTAAGTTAAACTTAATACCTAAAGGGTTTAACGCCTCCCTTCCTTAAAAGATGGTATTTATAATGGAAAGACTAGCTGGCCAACTACTTCCCCAAATGGTTATCAGAATTTGAACAGAATACTCCCGGAACTCAAGCACTGGACATCATCAAAGCCAGCTGGCCAGACCTTTCCACACTGGTTGTCTCTAGAAAAGTGTATGTGGCTAGGTAGAGAGGTCGATTTCCAAGGATTGATGTTAGGATTCCAATAGAAGACATACTAGATATAGCCGTGGTGATGCAAAGAAATGCAAAGATGCAAAGAAATGCAAGGATCACGATCAAGGCAATCAAGAGAACCACAATAGACAGGATAGCTAGGGGCAAGTGTAAAGGAGATATAGTGGTGGACATATCTTTGAGAAATTGCCAGGCTCTGAGACTCCGTGGATCAGTGATTAGTGCATCACTACTGAGAGACAGTGCCAAACTTTTTCCATGACTCGCTGGCGTCTGACAAATATCTAAGAATTAAACGTCACGAACTGTGAACGCAAACTGATGCACAACACTGCCTCTCGGTAGTGCCAATATGCCAGAAGTCACAATCCACGTCTGTCCAGTGCTTCTAAACCGGTCCACAACGCAATTACTCCAGTTCTCCCTTCTCATGTCTTTCTCTCGGCCTCGGCACAACCATTCCTCTCGTACAACAGAATACAGAATAATTATCATCTTCTCGATGCTCAATAGCACTACACACCATGCACTCATTATGAAGCGCAGATGCACTTTCTCACCGAAGATGCGAGTAGTATAAGAAAATCCATCACCACCGGCCCTTGAAGGCCTTGAAAATGAGATCCCGATGCACTTGTTTGGGTGCATAACTCGATTTGGGTTAAAAGTGAATGTCTTGTCCTTGACTTTCACTTGGTTTCGCACAGAAGAGGAGCAGCACTATGTCCTTCATGTGACAACGTTGACAAGAAGTTGTAAAAGTTGTTACTCCGCAGGACAAGTCCTTCGACATTCATTTGACCATTACTGGTGGACAGACTTACTATCAGATTCAACTGGCAACAAGCACTCCTAAAACTTGAACAAATGACTTCAACACTTGCCATGGAATTCACGTATCTATTGTCCATTTGTTTGTTCAAAAAATAGTTTAATTATTTTATTTGTTCGTGGATTGGTTTTAGGACAACCCACACCCAGTTCGTTCGATTGGATTCCGTAGCCAAACCACCATCAATCAACCATTAGTTCTGGTTGTAGGCGACAATTCTAGCATCCACTTGAAACCAGTTGCCAAAGACGGATGTCCAAAAGGATTTACCGTCTCATTATGTTCCATTATTCGGTTCTAAGTGAACAAAAGTGTTTGTGTACCCGCTGTATCGCTGTAGGCACCCAGAACTGAACTGCTTTTGGGAAGGCTTATCAAATTTGGTATCCGAGTGCCTGGCAATAAAAAGTAGCTGCGAGTTGATCAACCTGATGCGTGGGACTTCAATCAACAGGTTTGGTAATAAGAGGCTATTAAGCTGCCAGATTGTCTGATGGTGAAGAGAATGCTGGCCATAATGAGAATTTTTGAAAGGCTGGTGTAGGGTGCCCTTGGGGAGAGTTGTCCTAAGGCACTGCTCTTCATGACAACTCTTTGAGTGGAAATGGCTTGAATTGCGCAACACTTGGCGAACCTTTAAAGGTCGAGAGGCTATTTCTTATCTCCATGAGTTGAAACACCGCAGAATGGTTCAACTATTGCTAAAGCGGTTCACTTAAGAAGGACGTACGTGTGACCCTGTCCGTGTGAGAGATGGAATCAAGAAGCAGCTTTAGCTAATGCTCTAGGGCGAGGACCACTTTAGATGAAGAGCAGTACAAATCGAGTCATTGAACTGTGCAATGAAGTTCATCCATACGAATGGCGAATGATATGCTAGCTCATACCATCTGCAGGATATTTTCAAGAGAAGAAAACGAAAAGGAGCCTAAATTTCATAGTCACAACAGAAGGACTAGTTGCGGTTGCGAAATATATTTGAAACAAGGAAAGCACCTGGACTGGATGATGTATGAAACAGGGTTCTCAGGACTGGAATTCGAATTCAATGTGACTGAACTCTAATGTTTTAGTAAAGAGGTACAATGAGACAACAAGTGCTACTATGAGGTGCTATCGTGAAGAGCGTAAGGTTCTTGGAACACAGCACAAGGTTCCACTCTGCTGGGTTCAAAATGACAAAAGAATATTCACAACGAATTGGGCAGGATAGGGTCGAACTTCACATCAAAACAAGCAGAGAGTGTAGCCTTGAACACGGAGCAGTGATAAGGGCCCTGAGGAAGGGACACATCGGATGATCTGGATACTTGTGTGGTCATGAGATGTGTTTGGTCTTGTTTTGACGAGACTAGGGCCAACAGAATTATACAAAAGAACTGGAAATTCTTCTCAACCCTGATGGGAGTCATTACAAGGCATAGGAACATCTCTCCTCTATGGGTATCACATTGGATCTGAGTTGACATGACTGTGGGGTTCTCGACCACTTCCTCTCCCGTACACACATACCTGATCTAACCTACTACTAGTTAGTCCATCCACCAGTCGAAACTGGTAAGGTCCTTGACCATATTATTGGGAACAGATTGGAAGCATTTTTTGAAGACTAAACCAAACTCAAGGAACAGTTTTTGAAATCTGCTATCAAAGACAGAACTTCGAGAAATTAAATGGTAGAGGCGAGCTAGTAGGCAACTATCATTGAGCTGTTTGTCTCCTCAAGCTGGATGAGTATGCAAGAGGGTTACCACAGGGTTCGATTGTAACACCAATACTGAACATAAACGCTTAAAAGCAGACTTTATCCATACTGAGCTGAGGTCCTACCACCCCAAACGCTTGGCCATTTCTACCATCGCACGGTTGTCGCATCATTGCAGTGGATTTCAGGCGAAGATTAGAGTGGTCTCAGCCTTGAACTGACTTTCAATTTATCCAGTACAGTGTAGGGAAATTGTTCTAAATATGGACAGTCAGCCTACAAGAATGTTCCGTCTGTTGAAAGTGGATGAACTGGCTTAAGCGGGTGTAGGCTACCTCCGATGATGATGGTCTCTGGCATAATGAAATCGATTAAGGTTCAACCTAGATGCTTCAGTCAATAGATTGGCAACTAATAGGTGGAACAGCATCAGGACAAGTCTGGTGTCTCCTGCCTAATCTCTCCAAATCTGGAGATGAAGAACAATCAGACATGCCAGTGAGTTGTGCGACCTCCTCAACAGTTTGTATAGGACCTGGCCAAGTTAGGAAAATTTCAAACATTTGTCTAGTCAAGTCAAGCTGTTTTCGAACCTATACTGGAAGTCATCGAAGTTTGTCATCCTTTCCGTCTCATCCTCCGTGGGATAGTTTTTTCATTCTGAAGTCTCAATAGCCATGGGTCTTTTTTTTTGGTTTCAGTGCATCTCAGGCTGAGCAAGGACAGTCACCTAACCTAAAACAACTGAAAATGTTTGCCAGTATTCCCCATATTTTGCATGGAACAAAGCTGTCTAAGGAATTCGTGATTCAAAGTGACTGCTTGTCCACCAAAAGTAAAGGAGATCGCACCCTTTGATATGTTATATGCTTACTCTCTCACAGAATTATGGCCTTCTACCAGCTGACCCAAGATCCGGCGTTTCCTGTATCTGCTTTGGTATTTTCAAAATGTTTATCAATTTAAGAAACAAATTTATTACATGAGGATCAGGCTAGAAACATTGGGCCAAATCTTGAAGATCGAATGAATAGGGGAATAAAGCGGAGCACAGTGGAGCAAAGCGGTGCAAGGCGGTGCAATAGTGGATTATTTTCTTTATTTTATAAACTATAAGGTCCTCGAAAAATTGCAATTATGTCTAAGGCTTCATATGTATGTTCAGACAATTGTTGCATCTGCAAATGAAAAATTTGACAATCGTCGGAACTACCAATTTTTGTCAGACAAATCCTATTATAACCAAAGCATTGTCAGACTATTATTAGGGAACTGTCAGACCAACCATCTGACAATAAATTGTCTCAGAAGTCGGGACAAAATCTAAATGACAGTTTCACTTTGCAAATTGATTTGTCATTGTGAGTCCGTTTGGAGCAATTGCCAATCATATTTGTAGACTTAGACTGTTTTCCTTGTTAAAACAGATTTGTAGATCTGAACATAGTAGGGTTTCACCTGACTTAAGAGTGTCTGCTCTTTTCTAGAAAAGAAACTCTAATTTGAGCTCAAAGCCTTTGATATAGGGCGTGAGACCTGGGCGCCAAATAAAGTGAACTGGTTGAGTTGATCTATAGAAAGTGAATGGCATATATTGGCATCAAGTTAATGTGTTGTCTAAAGACCTATGAACCCATCATCCATTGTGATAGGAATAAGGCCAGAACACTTGACCCTCGGAAAGACGTGAGTTATATCTCATACTGTTGGCCTTTTCGAGCTATCATAAGGCACAAGGGTCATGCCTGGGAGAAGTTTGTTGTGCGTAAACGATTCCTACCTTTCTGCGAGCACAACATTGAAGTCTGCCTCAATTCAACAATCAACCTTCCTCCGATCTAATTGTCCCTACTGAGCGGAGACAACCACTAAACCCTACATATTGCCCTGAGCCCTTAGGAATTGAACGTCGAGTGGTTATGAACTCATCTATCGGAAGTCTTGGTCAGACATGGTCAGAAGGAAAGTAAGTAAGAAAAAATCCACACTCCGCATGGCTATAACTCGGTTATAACCTAAATTTGCTAAAAGGTGACTGAACAGCTATTGCGCCATCTACAGCCACTCTACACAAAACGATAGTTAGTGATTGATTCTCAACCACAATGGTCTCGAAGTGCCCTAAAGTTGACATCTGTCAAATGTTGACAGCTGTCACTGCTACAAGTAAAACTTTCCTTCACATTCAATTAATTATACTACCACCAAACCGCCTGTTAACCACATTAAAGACGGAAAAATTAATAAAGAAAGAGCCGCTCCCCACCGAGAGTATATAATTAATTACATTTCCATTTCAGCCATAATCCCAACAATTTACCAGCCGACAACCCTGTCATTACTCCGACTCGCGACTGTGTGTTGAAACGTTTAATGTCCCTGCACTCATTCAAATGCGTAATTGAACGAAATTAAACAACCAAACTGCTCGAGGTACGTTCGTACGTCTCAACGTTCCGCCGAGTAAAAGCCAGAAAGAACCCTTAAACACTTTCACTGTGTGAGCTCGCGCAAGCCAAGCAGCACCAGAAGCCGAACCCAGCCTCGAAAGGCTGAAAAAGTTATTTAATTTTGCTATTACGCGATGTATGAGGCTTTTTTTTGTCTTCTTTTTGTGTTTTCAACTGACGGAGTTGCAAGCAGTTCAGTTTTGCACTTGAGTAACCTTCTGATTGCTTAGCCACACTCGAACAGGTCTAGATACGAACACAAAATGTTGCCTACCGTGCGCGCAAATTATTGGGGGCACACACACGGAACTGAATGGTGCTGCTGCTGCTGCTGGTGCAATTTGTTGTTAGACATTGTCCAATGAACTCGGCCAGAGTTTGGCCAACCTGATTAGATTCAATCGCAGAACGGAACTGAAGTGGTGAGCCTCCTGCTGGAGGAGAAGGATCGAATGGTTTCTCTTTTGGGGCGGACCCGGCTAATACATTATTCACAACATTCACTGAAACTGAAACTGAAACAAGTTAACAATTTTTAATTAAAAAAAAAAAAAAAGTAATTGCTGCAGAGAACGTGTTGCATGGAGCTGCACAGCTACAGGTGATTGCAGAATCAGTATCGATGTTTTGAAGTCCAAGGCTTGTACTGATGGGTGCAAGGGGGCTTTGCCATTGAAAAGTGGTAGTGGAAGTGGCGATAGTGATTACTTTGTTTGGACATAGCTTAGATAATATTTACATATGCGAGCTTGCACTATATTTAAGTGCGCCAAGTAGGCCAAGCCTTATGGGCTAGAAGGTTGCATAAATTAGAGCGCACGTGCACACTGGTTTGGCAACACAGGGTTCTGGGCACACTTTCACTGTGTGCGTGTTTCAGTCATTAAATTGAAGGAATTCCAACTCCGGCTTCGATACGTATTAAGTTCACTTGAGCTAGACACTTGGGTCAGGTTAGGTTGGGATGTAAAGGAGGGTGTAACACATCAGGTTCAGTCGGAGATCAAAGATATGCGCGAATCTCTTTTTAAAAGTAAAGAGGTAGACGCTCAGTTGAATCCCTTAGACTCTTTGGGAGTCACCTAGGCTCTGCGAAGGTTTTCAGGGTCACAAGGGAGTCTAAGAGGTCCCAACAGCCGTGTGATGGAATAGCAAGCTAAACTCTAAGAAAAAGTTAGTTAGCCACGTTTGCAATTGGATAGAGCAAAAGGGAGTCCAAATACTCAATCAGTGAATTCAAGACAAATTCTGGACTGTTCTGACCGACGATCGCAGATACAAGTGAGACTTCCAGACTCTGCAAGATACATGCCAAAGACGCGGCCGTTTTCAGCTTCATCAAGAAATCTGATGGTTTGTGGACGGAAAGAGACGAAGAAGTATTGGAAACGCTAGTCGGAACCCCTTTCTCCAAGCAGTAGTGCACCACTAGGAGGAGGTAGAGGCCTATCATGTCCTTAGCATCATTCAATGCAAAAGGACTCATAGGATTATCGCAGCTATACTGCAGACAGCCTCAGCCAAAGTCAGGCGCAAGATTAGGCTACATGCCAGTTTCGTGGAGAGACGAGGATAAATCGAGTCACACCCAAGCCCAAGGAGTACCCTCCGTCTTAAGATACTTGAGAGGCTCCTGAGTGTACACATTAAAAGCAAGTGTTGCGATGGGGGGTTATGCAAAGGTTAACATGCATATAGTGGAGGTAAACCAGTGGAACCCATACATTCCACGAGGTAGTCACAGCAAGGAATTCGGTATCCTAGACCGTGAAGACCCTTTCAATACTCGTAGAATGGGAACTCAACCACAGTGTCCAGAAGAGTTTCAGAGTAGAAATTCGCATTTTCAACCAGTGCTCATCTCAATACCACTCTTGGATATAGGGTAGAGGTTATATTCGTCCTTACATCATCTCTCTAACAGCCTTGGGAAATGGGTTGGAGATTGTGGACATGAGATGAGCAGAAAATAGAAGATATCATCCTTCAAGATGCCGAAACTAGATGGGATGAAGCTGTTCCTTTCAAATGGCGCAAGATATCTGGACTTGAATAAGGAGCTAGAGTGGCAATTTAATGTTCAGGAAAACGTCCGGAGGGCTTCTAACTCTGTCTTCGTTACAAGAGAAGACCAGAAACCAGCAATGATGCATTGGCTGTATGCTGTGATAGTCAGGCCCATCTTTACATATGGGACTCTGGTATAATGAAAGCCACGATAGAGAAGAATAAGGGAGGATTGGCAGAGGACAGTAGTGTTTCTACAAAATGAGATTGCAGAGTACGCAGATGGTCCAAAAACCAGCTGGAACATGGGCTCAGGATACACAATAGAGACATAAAACTGCAACTGGTTCTAAGACCTCCGGACAAATGCACTGTGTTGCAGGGGTTCTACCAGTGCTCAAACCTGGGAAATCACTTGAGATTTCAACTCAGTCATAGAAGGCCCTTCGAAGGACTAAGGTTCGTACCCAAACGATTTTCCGAGGGTTTTCTACTCCCGATCGTTTGATTTAACATGAAAACTGTCATGAAAAACCCATTTAAACCCTCTTAAGTAAAAATTGCTAAACCCAGGGTCCCTCAAGGTAGCGTTTTAGGTCCTACTCTGTTTGTATTCTTTTCCAACGAATTGCTAGAGGATGTGTAGCTTCCCTTTCTAGCTGAGAAGTGTGGTATTGTGAAGTAAACTCCCACCTGGCCAACATTCTCATTATTCATTTCAACATCCCTAACTACTATCCAACGAAATACTAACAATTCTCTGTCTTCCTTTCCAGGCACAACAGAGAGGTCGAGTGAAATTCGGGCTACCACCTCAGTCAGATGAAGCCGACATCAGTGCAAGTTCCGAAGCAGTGCCTCGTGCTAGTCGAGTGCGAGCATCCACCCCCAGAGCATCAAGTCGCTTCCGAAGCACTGAACAACCTGCCATACCAGCTGCGATAGTAGAAAGTAAGCCAACTTCTCGAAGTCCACCACGCAGCAGTAGTCGCAGTCGTCCAGAAGACCGCTCTGCACGCAAACTTGAAGCTGAGGCCACCGATCTAGCGCCATCCTTTCGTTCAAGAAAACGTGTGAGTCCAGCTCCATCCAACGATCAACCGACAAAAGTTCAACTGCCCACGTCGAGCATCGATCGGACGAATATCATCAGGAGAGGTAAACAGCAACAACCGCGATCGGAGACATCAACCACAGGGTCTCCTTCTTCACAGAGCTCACCACCAGCCCCGCACTTTCGTAGAAGATCCGACGTTTTCCCCGAAGAGGCCACTGAAAACATTCGAAAAACCAGGACCTTCACATCGCGAAGCGTGACGAGGAGAATCGACGATGACGTTTCATCGGAGGTCCCCGTGATGGTGACGACGGCGAAGACCAACTGGCGGAATGCCCCAGTTAGAAGGGGATCAGCGAAGGCTAAGCTCAGCGAGAGAATACCCAAAGCTCTAGATGACGATCAGTTGGAGGACGAAAACTATCCGGAGCACTTCAAGCTTCTCCTCAAGAAGCAACAACCGAAGGTAGCTATGCCTCCAAGAAACCTGCCAAGGCCTCCGCTGCCAGAAGATCCAACTTTTTCGAAATCCAATGAGATCTACGACTCGCCAAAGACCTCGGCCAGACCAAGGCGCTTAGAGCACTCCAGCCAGGAAAATAGTGACGAAATCCTCCAAGTATCCCGAGCGATTCCCAAAGTTCGACGTGTCGAGCTGAAACGGGAAGATACGGCGAGGGCGGCCTTAAAATCCAGACGAGTTGAGCCACCAGCTGAGGAGATGACATCGCAGGGGAAAAGTGAAGACACTCTCAAGGCACCTTCCAAGTCCCGGCGAGTTGAGACTCCAACTGAACAGATTACATTTGACGCTAGAAGGGAAGACTCCATCAGAATGCCACCCAAGTCTAGACGTACAGATCCCGAGGAACCCAAACGCGACGACAACTTGAGGGCACCTTTGAAATCAAGACGAAACGAGCCATCAACCGAGGAAGTCACACCCGAGTCCAAGCGTGAAGAGGTCACCAGGGTGTCATTCAAGTCCAGACGCGTCGAACCTCCACCTGAGGACATCAAAACCCAGGTCAAACCAAATGAAATTCTAGAAGCAACCAAGCCATCGAAACCCCTGTTCATACCCCGACGAGCGGAGCCTTACCGGCCCAAACCCACCACGACAACACCACGCACGACCACAACTCCAAAGCCGAACAGAAAACCAGACAGCCTCGACATGCGGACGAAGTACAAGCCTCGCATCAACTCCCGCCTGCAGTTCCCCACCCTGAAGACCAAAACCACTCCTCCGCCGCCGGACGAGGTCATCAGGGAGAACAACGAAGTAGTCGATCCCAAGCCCAGCCCGCAGCCAATTCGCTCGGCACAGATAACAAAGCCAAGAAACCCAGCCCTGGACCGGCCCTTGGTCGACCCCAAACCCAAGGTACGCCCTCAGCCTTTTCCCGGAACACAGGCCCTCTCTAACCATTTCCTTTCAGACCAAAGCCCAGAAGTTCAGCTCACGCTATCGCGGCGATGCCTACAGCCGATATCAGCAGAAGACAGAGCCGTCCAAGCCCATCTACACCCCAACCATACCGGCCGTCACCACAGAGCCTGTAAGTACCGCCAACTTCTAACCCCTTACGTGTATCCTAACGCTGTGTCCAAAAGAACTCGAAAAATCATCAAAATTTTCCAAAAATTAAGCTCTCGCCATTAGAAGCCAAACATTAGTGCCAACATTCACTGCCAAAACAAGCATCATGCTCGCTCATACTGACATGCACATACCTTACATCACATCACTCGTACATGTACACAAATTTGTTGTTGTAATCATTGTCATTAACTCAATTGGTAACACTTGACTTGACGGGACAAGGACGAGAAGAGTGGACTTACTTCTTTTTTTGTTGGTTAAGCTTGTATGCGGATGTGGTTAAGAGCTTTGCCCAGGGTGGGTGGCTAGGTGATGGGAGATCTTGCATTGAAATTGGTTTTTGTTTTGTTAAGGACATCGGCTTTAAGTTGGCCAAGCTAAGGGGTCAACTG
The DNA here is from genome assembly GCA_963583995.1 of Xylota segnis. Taxonomy (NCBI): domain Eukaryota; kingdom Metazoa; phylum Arthropoda; class Insecta; order Diptera; family Syrphidae; genus Xylota; species Xylota segnis. Next base: position 9,434,252 of record OY757238.1, on the reverse strand, counting down.
AATGTACCGACTGGAGTACATATAAGGAGTAAGCTTGGCTCATAAACATGGCAGTTTCGGGTAGGTTTCAGATACTCCGGTCTAGGAGGTCTATTGCTTCCAAGGCTAGCTCGTTATACAGATGAGAATGTCCCCTCTGAAGGAACCTATACAGACAGTTGTACCCTCCTTCGATCTATTGAGAGATACACAAGCCTTTCCCGGATATAAGAGACTAACCTCCTTCTGAAGACCTGCGCAGGAGAGGCACACAGGGTAGCTGTTAAGGAATTCGGGGGTCATGACATACGAATCTTCAGTGCAGTATCTTGAAACCTCAACCTCGCCGACTTTCTGTAAAGCAAACTGGGCTTCAAGCCCAAGAAACCGCATACTTGCTTGAAAAAAAAGCTGAGCTTCAAACCTTTTTTTGGATCAAATGACCTTAGACGACTACTGATAGTCTCTAGGGTTTCGGTAATCTTAGACGTACAAGCAGCTTCAAGCCTTTGAAGACTCCAGAACTTGGAGGTAAATCTGAATATTCAATGTTTTCCTCAGTTGAACCTTCGTAGGACAAGTTATCTGAATTTTAAGCTGAAGGCAGCGACATATCCCAACTCGAGACAGATCAGGGTAAGGTTAAATCAAAAATTAGGCGGAAAGGAAAGTCTAGTATACCCAACGAACCAATTTTCTTCTTTCTTGAAGCCTCGAATCCTGCCCTAAATTGTACCGAAATTGAACCAAGTTGAACCAAGTTTACTTGAGGCTGACCACCTAGTTTGAGAGAAGATCAGGCGTTTGCAGGAACAAAAATGCAATGGGTTTACTCGAGTCTGTGATCAGGCTCTCAAGTCACATTTAGAGTGGATACTCGTTGACCTCTGTAGGTACATATAGGGAAGGCGTCAAGTAACTTAAAACCAACTTCACAGTGTCAAACTACCATTCTCGCTGGCTTGATATGCCATTAAGGTTAGGTACTCTCTAAGGTTTCTCTCAGATCTGAGACCCAAACGAACATTGAACGTATGCGCTCCTAAGAATTGTGGTTCCAAAGGCTTGTACCTTCTTAATTTGGCTATGAGTATATCTTCACCCTTCTATTGACGTTAAGGACAAAAGGCTCAGTGAAGGTCCACCCAGTGTCCTAAAGGCTTAAGTTTCAATTTCTGTTCGAACAGTCAGCCCTGCCAGATTTTAGAAAATAGATCCATACATCTGTGCTAAAAGTTTGTCAGGCTTATGGCATTGTGGCATGGTATAGCAGTTAACAAGGGTAAAGGGAGATACCCCACTTCGAACACTCCGACAAAGAATGATGATGATGATGAAGAGAAAAATCTCTAAGACAATTGATGAGTGAAGGCCTTGGTCTAACTATGCTCCGCTTTAAGCTCTAAGATCGACTATAGGGGCTAGAGCAAGTGAGTCTCAGCAATATGCTTCCTTATACCAAGAAAATGAACTGAGTCTCCTTGCTTGGCACAGAAGAATCGTCCTAAATGTCGTCCTGTATTGAAAAAAATATAGAACTTGAAGCATAAGAAACCCAACCATTCAGTTTCTTATTACAAAGGACTTTCACAAGGGAGAAAGGCTTCCACTTAAGTGACCCAATAGGATAGGGTTTTGCAGCTTTTGGACCAAGATTTCATAACCATGGTACCATAGCATATTCAATGTAGAACAGTCTATGAAATGAGTGATCTTCATAACTGCAACAAGGCTAAAATCATATTAATACTATGCTCTAAGCCTATCTTGGTCTAAGCGTGTCCTACACTTACAAGTGGGTTTCGAATATCGATTAAAGGGTCGAAGAAAACCATTTGTTGAACCAAAATTCCTTGTCTTACAAGGGAACCAAGGTCAGTCCTACTTTATGGTAATGAAGAGTGGACTTTACCGAAAATTTAAGCCTCGGTTTGTAAGTCGGAATGTAGAAAGCTAAATCTGATTTTATAGAATTACTTGCCAACATTTGTTCTCAGCAAAGTGTCATCTGCACTTACCTGTAAAGAAAGGAAAACAACGATTAGTGTGAGCAAATATTTCCAGAAAATATCGTCTAAATACATTTGTATGACTGTTTCAGACTTAAAGCAAAAGTTTTTCAAAGCAAGATCGGACACTTTGTACAACCAGTGGAGGTACGATGAAAGGTCCATGAAAGGAGGTACTTTTTCTTCCCGAGGTTAGGTTAGGTATTTGGGTAGGCGACTAGATAAATATCACATCGCCACACTCAGGTCAATAGAGACCCATTGTGATACCCAAAGGGGAAAAAGTCCCTTGCCCATTGGTAAACCCTCGCATTAATTCACATCTTGTGGATCACCAAACCATCCTGTTGATTTGATGAACCTAAAAGTTTCATTGATTGGTCTGTTTGCTAATTCTTCAAGGTCACGGAAAATTTGTCGCCCTAGAGATTTGAATCTAAGGTGGATAAGCCCAGGGCAGTGACAGAAAAAGTGGGTAGTATCCTCACTAGCTTCCTCGTCTCCACATCCCCGACATAAATCTTCATCCGTGAGTCTTAGCTTTCTCATGTGGTACCGAAGAGAGTTATGCCCGTGATACTGCCTATGAGGACAGAAAGGGACTTCCTATCCTCTAGCATAATTCGGTCGGTCCTACTCTTGTCAAAGCAAGGCCATAGGCTTCTGGGAGGTCCATCTACTATTTGCCTCACTTCTGGCCAACATCCATGCCTTTTGCTTCAATGTGCAAGGCGGGTTGAACACCGAGGTGATGTAGATACAGAGCCCCTTCTTGCCAATTCGTCTGCCTTCTCATTACCTGGAATACCTTCGTGTCCAGGGACCCAGCAGAGTGCAACCTTGTACTGTGTTCCAAGAACCCTGAGTTCTTTGATTTTATTTCGATTGCAGTAATTGCTTTTATTGCTGCCTGACTGTCGGTGAAAAAGGTGAAACCTTCCGATGGTATTGCCTTCATCGCAGTCTCACGGGCAGCTATTGTCACTGCGAGGACCTCCGCTTGGAAAACGGGAGGCGGACTGATCTAGATATCCCCAGCGGTTCAGAAAAAATGCCAGACCCTACGCCTACATCCATCTTAGATCCATCTGTATAGATAGAGATGGAACGTGTGTTGGCAGGCTGACCATCCTTCCATTCTTCCCTGCTTGGGAACGAGCAATTTAAGTTGACTTAATCCGTTTTTGCGCAGAGTTTAGCTCCTCACGCAACTTGGTTTCTATTAAGGGTATGTCAACAACTGCCAGGTAGACGCCTATAAGCAGGAGCGACGTATTTCAAGTTTGGAGTGGGTGCAAAGCTTCGCTCACTAACACGACTTTACCCTTTTCTCCGCAAGGTTTAGGCGCTCAAGCGACTTCGTCGTTCCGCTAATAGGATGTCAACAACTGTCGGGAGGGCGCTTATAGCTTGGTTTTCTCTAAGCAAATTCTTACAATTTCCCCATGAATTTGTTTAAATTATATTTCCATTTTGCGATGTACCTACTTGCTTGCTCCATAAGTTGGTCCCAATGGACGTGGACATATGTCCCGAAAAAAATGTTTGACACTTATGTTCCGGGGACTTATGTCCCTGCATATCTTCAGCGGAAAGCCAAATTATTGAAGCCTAGGCATTCACTACCTCTGTGTTGTCACAGCCTCTGGTCTATGAAGCTGTTGCCTATTATTCTAAGGTCGACTGGCATTGGATTGGGCGCCCTGGCTCAAGTGATTAGTGCGTTAGACTACGGACCAAGGGGTTCAAGGTTCGAATCCCAAGCAAAACACCTTAACGTTTTTTTCACGCCCTCACTTCTCACGAGCCTTTGACAAACATGCGAGAGTATAACTGCCATGGAAAAGGTTCTTAAACAAAAAATTGCCATCCTGACACGGCGTGAAACTCTTGGTCCCTTCCACTCGTGTAAAGAATATAACACGCACAACACGAATGGTTGTAAGAAGCCAGGCCCTGAGTCCCACCTGTTGCACCAAAAATTTGCATTTTGTTTGTAGTTCTCTGGCCTTTTTTTTGTTGTAAGTCACCTTGCGTTAGACATGTTCTTAAAGTCCAACAATATTCCGGACACTGATGGGTCTGAGCACCAACTGATCTGTTGGTAAGTTATTCGATACCAAGGCTAGTCTAGCTAACTCATCTGTACTTTCTTTTCCTTGGAAAAGATTGCTTCCTACCTATGCCCCGGAATCCAGCAGAATGTGGTTCTATGCCTTACACGTCTTGGCTAGTTGCGAATACGATGGCTGCTTGTCAGTCTATGTAGATCTCCATATACTTTTACTGTTCTGAGTGGATAAGTTAGTGAATTTAATTTACAAAGAGAAGCCTTTTAGGGGCTGTAGGGCAGTTTAAATACTCCTAGGGTCTGTCGAAGGACACTTATGCAGCTAATGTCAGGCAATTGTTTTAAGAAGACCGTTTACCAAGCCAAACTTTAACCAAATTCTAATGTTTCTTTTAAAATTACTTTAAAATGTGTTCGTTGTAAGAAATCTACTGTGGAAGGTCCTTCCTTTCCACCTCTGGTGGAACATACTCAAATGCTAACCAACCACTAACCGTAAAAAAAAAAAAACAACCTCCTCTAGACCAACTTAATTGACGAATCTGACAAAATAAATGGGACTCTACGTGAAGCCGAAAAACAACAAAAAGTGTTGCCAATTGCCATGCCACACTAAATGCGTTTAATTGGTCATACATATGAAAACTTCTTTCCTTCACTCTGTGTGTAAATATTTCAATTGAAATCCATGTCCATCAACCATCAAAGAAAAAACAAAAAACCCCTCGCTTTTTAAAGGCTTTTGTATGGGAGTGGTCCATAAGCCATCCACCATTAATGGGACCCGGTTACCAGGAAAGGATCAATCCAGACACGTATAGCTACCACCAGTCGCCACAGTTGCAAAAACTAAGGAGACACAGCATCCTCAAGCCGGCCATCGGCAATCAGTTGCCAACACCGCAACAGCCAACACTGCCATTACCGCATCGCAGACCGGTCCAGCAGGCGACATCATATGCGCTGCATAAGAGCCTAATAAAAACCACAGAGATCCAGAGGCGTTTCGTGACGCCAACCACTGAGATACCGCACGACCTGAATGAGATTTGGTCTTCGTTGTCGGTGATCCAACCGAATTGGAGCAATAAACGCAGCTACAGTGGCGGCGGCAAATAAAAAGACGCGTCCATCAGTTGTTTATTTTATTTTAAATTTAGTTGCATTTTTATTTTTGTATCTTCATCTGTATCTGTATCTGTATCTGTGTTATGTTATTGTGTTTGGTGGTCGGTTGTTATTTTTGTAATTAACATCATACTAATTCATTTATCGAATAAATCATTATATTGCTTGTATTTAATTTCTTTTTAATCAGTTGTTATATTTGTTTTATGTTTTGTATACGAATTTTCATAATTAGACTTATTTTTATAAGTAAAAATAAAATGAATAAATAAAATTAGCTACACATAAAGTTTATGTATAGTTAGACACACTAATGTTTGGCTTCTAATAAATCAGCTTAGATATTCTTTTTTACAAATTTTTTGTAGATATTTCAGGGAAAATTTATGTAACAGGGACCGTTTTATATAACTGCCTCTCCTTTCGGTGGAGAGACCTTGTTTGTTTCAATTTTTCAAGGGTTTTGTGCTGAACATTGGAATACTCTAGTTTAGCATACACTAACCTCCTAAAAGTACCAGAACCAGTGATGTCTCTATTTTTTGTCATAAAAATTCGCATTCTAATGGCAAAAAATAATCTCTTTTCCGCTTGCTTAGCTCCAAGGAGGGCCACAAGCTGTGCATTGGTTTGATTCTCAGACAAAATACCTTTACGGTCCCACCACTCGCAAGCATCTGACAAACATCCGAGAGTATATTTCTTTTAAAAAATGGCATTAACAGTAGACCCCTTCGATTCGTGTTAAAATTATACCAACACGAGGAGCTAGCGTGCTAGTATCAGTCCCATGGACCTGTTGCTACAAATATTTGTATTTTTAGCTGGAAAAAGTATCACAAAGTTTTCCATCCACAACTCCCAAAACAAAAAGTTTACGACACAAAAAACCTGTTTTATTCAAACTAGCAATAGGAAGGATTAGCTTCCTCGAAAGGGCTTGAAACACTTGTACTTTTAGAGCATCAAATACTATAAAATGTATTTGGGCTAAGGAATCCCATTTAGGTAATGGATTCATCTCCAAATGACAAGCATCTCTAATGCTATGTACGTTTCGACCAATATTTACTCAGGCATTAAGCTAAATCCACCTTAATCTTCACTTTATTCCGAGGATTTTCCATACGATTTGACGTTTGACGTGACACAAATCGAACAATCCTTTTGAATGTCATTAAACGTCACTTTCGTGTGCTGACAGAGATAATGAAAAAAATAAACAAAACATCAAATAAATTCAAAGTATCTGAGGAATTTAGTTTTTTTTTTTCATTTCATAAGAATTTTGACAATTCTGGTCTAAAATCAACAATGGAGTCCCTTCACATAGAATTGACGGACTGCATTTTTGTTGACACTTCCTTGGTTTTTTCTTTTTGAGTTTTTAGTGGGTGACACCAAAAGAAATTTGTAAGATTCGAACAAGAAATTCTTTTTTAATGCTTTTCACAGCAAGTTTTGTTGATTTACTGTCGTATTTTTATAGTTTACTTCGTGAAGTTTCCAGTTTTTGATTTATGTGTTCATTCTTTTGTCGAGTGATCGTCATAACATGTTACCATTCCAATTCCCTCGCATATAAACGTAGAAAAAAAAATCCAGTCCATCAATTCTGTGTGAATTCTGTTTCATTGACAGCAATACAAATTCCACTCACTTTTGGCAATCTGTTTGACAATCTATTTGACAGCAAACGTCAATATAAATCATAAATTCAGCTGAAAACGTCGGAACATTCGCTAAATCACGGAGCTAGTTCTTTTGTAAAGACATAGTATACGATAGCTGTTTTGTAAAAGCTAGGAAGTTATCCTCAACAAGAATTATAATATCCAGGGGCCTAGAGTACACTCAAGCGAGTACAATTTAAGATTGGGAACAGTAGCTATTTTCAAAACTAGTCAGCTGGGAAGTTCATAAAAATTTGGCAAACAAAAAAAAAATCAAGAAAATGAATTTGAGTTTGCAAAGAATGAACATTTCCCTTCTGATTCTTCCTTTAGCTGAGTTCGAAACCAAATATTCCTGCAAAAAAGGGAAATTCCCCACCACTTAGCAGGACTGACCAGATTGTGTTTCAGAAGTCTTATGCTTTCATGGCAGAATACGGATACTTTCTCCAAGTTTTCCTTGAGTTCGTTAGGACTCTAAATCGTGTCGTCTAAAGTCAATAGTCTTTGTGGGTTCTCACCTTATTTATTCACCATTCTCCTGAATGACGTTCTATTACTCTGAATGGTTTGGGACCTAATAAGACGTAAATCAAGTGCACTTTCATAAAAGTAGTACTTCTCTTGTTCGGCTGTATCGCCCGCTAAATTTGTGCTCAGGAGCTAGTACTCCATCGGATGAGCTATTTGGTTTTCTATGTAAGTTGGTTGGGTTGCGTTGAATGGTTCTCCCCACTTAGCAGGGACACACTTAGACTAAAACAAGGCCCATTGTAATCACTCTTGAAAAACTGGATTACATTCATGGAATCGTCTCAAACGAGACGGGACACAGAGCAACTATTTTCGATATGTACCCGAGTATGGTTTGCCGTTTAATCATTAAACTAATAGACCTTCTCTGGCGATCCAATCAGAATCTTTGTGAAAGTTGCTTTGAATGAGTGCGTTCACCTTGCCTATAGTCATCAGTAGATAATTTTATTCTCAATGTCTCAATGGTAAAACCATAGGTACTGTTCCTCTCCTTCGGATTCGTCATACATTGTTCTAAAGTGAAAACCCCCCAATACCACTCTCACCTGAAGAGTTCGGTAGTAAATAAGTTTAGTCACGCCTACTTTTTTGGGGCGTTTCATATAAAAGTCCTTCTACTTGTATACTTCTCCCATGAATACGATGGATTGTGCCTCAAAGCCCCTTTTATGCAATGAAAATGAGCAAAATTAATGAAAACTAAGTCAAGGACATTTAACCTAACCCAACAAGGCTCCCACAGTCAAAAAAGACCCAAAATGAACTCAATCCATTTTAATGCTAATGTATTGCAAGTCCAAGGCCTTGAAGGCCCCCTTGACTAGTCAAAGATACTATCTCCTATCAAATTGTGTGTCTATCTCATCAAAGTTTACAACACCCAGATTTCCAAACACCGAAACTGTTTGTAAAGGTGAACTGTTTAACAATCCCTTAACGTGCTGCGACTGCAAAGCCAAAAACCGAGACACATGCCCCAAAAGTCATTGACATTAAGTATCTGTTCAACGGAATCAAGGCACGTCTCCCTAAGCGAAAGTGTTTTCGTTACATTTTCAATGAGATTCCCGCGACTGTTCATGGGTAAGTATTACCCAATGAACTGCGAACTGTCACCAGTTTTTGTTTGGGTACATAGACTCATGGGATTGCTCATCAAACTCATGGTAGGTATCTGCACATTGTCATACCAAAACGACGTACTTATCCTCATTCCCTCTAATGAAATTCCATTTTTTTTTCTTTTCTCTAGATACCAGCACCAACGGAACTACCCCCATCTCGAAGGGGCAAGTCAGTAACGCCCTACAGCCCCGAGAGCAACGATCTCAACACCCCACAAGCCAGCAAGTACACCGGTGTGGTGTTCGATGAAAAGGCCGGCATTTGGAACATGGTCGAACCGGTTGCCGGTGGTCTCACCCGCAGTGAGATAACTGTAGACAGTGCTGAAGAACATCCCCAACACCAGTCAGCGGTGACAGTGTCAATTTTCGAAGCTCTAGCTGACATCCTCTCCAAAACCCCAACCACAACAAGTTCCACAACAACGACAACAACCACGTCGACAACTACCTCAACGACAGAACTTCCAGAAATAATTCAGGTACCGGAGCTAAAACATGACTCAATGCAAATACCATCAACCACTGTAAATACACATCTCATCACCGAAGTGGATGATGAGTATACAACTACTAATGAAATAACGAGTAACGATCGCAATGGGCGTTTACTAAATAGTGTGGATATTAATCAACAACTGTCCACCACAACCGCCAGTCCCACTACCATATTCATAGATCCCACCGAATCCCATACAGTCCCTCAGTACACCACAGACACTACACAGCCGCCACGGCTACCACAAACTAGCACAACTCAAACAGAACAAACAACCCAGCCAACTGACTTAACTACTCTTGCTTTACCCGCAGCACCCACTCAGCCTACTTTCACTAACAACACCTCTACTAATCTTACCACTAACAGCTTAGAATTAACCACTCTAGCAAGCAATCCGCCAACAAGCCTACCGATGCCCTATCTGGCAGACGCACTAACAACTCCCGGTAGTAGTTTGATAACACGGCCGCAATTAATTTCAGCTATAAGTAACTTTTTGGATACTTCCGTACAAAATGCTTCTGATACAATGGCAACAAGTACCACAACAACAGCAACACTGGATACAGATACAGATACAGATACAGAGCAAGTCACAGATACTTCTACTACTCCAGAAGCTTCTACTACACTTTCTCCTACTTCTACTACTACTACTACTACTTCTACTACTATATTTACTCCTTCTTCCACGGAATCGCCACCGGTCACAATCTCCTTCCTCGATCTGTTCACCATTCAGCCGAAGAAGGTGAATCAGAACACGGAACCACTGCTCGAGGTCCATCCAATCTATAGGGAACCCGATGCCGTTACAACACCCGCAGGTAGGAAACAGAAAACCTTCAGTCAAACAACTGGTCGGCCAGTGAACATTCAGACATTCTTTCGAACGCAAACCTATCCATCGATCGCTGTCACCGGTGGCACATCGACGAATCGCATCGAAGAGCTGTCAAGCACCTTCCTTGGAAGAACCTCCTCCGATGATACTGTGACCAGTGGCGAGACCACAGATACTCTCATTCCATCTACCACAACTCGTGAACAAGATACTTCCACCTCATATTTCGAAAACACTTCTCCATATCCATCTCCATCGTCCACCCAATCCTTACCGATCCATTTGAATAGTATCCTAGGTTCCACACAAAAATACGATCAAACTAGCCCAACCAAAACAGTACAGACCGAGGGCATTACAACAACAACAACAACAGTACGATCAAGATTTGGCAACAATCGCTTGCCAATTCTACCCGCTGGATCAATAAATCGCAATACCACCACCTCCACCACATCAACAACAACATCCACAACAACTAGTTCCACAAGCACAACATCAACAACCACAGCCTCAACTACATCTGTCACTCAAATGTCAACTAAGCAAGAACAACTGTCAAAACTGTCAAACTCAATACCAGAACCAAAACCAATTAAAGATTTCTCAGTTTATGGCATTCTGCCAAATAACACAGTCATTCGCAAACGGCCAGCCGAAGTGTCACGCACACTCGATGTCGGCCTTATGGTTTATGGGATTCTGCCAAATCAAACTGTGGTACGGAAGTATCCAAACGGGACACTGGCAATAGTTGATTCATCAAAAGATGTGGAAGTGGTCGATATCGATCCGAAAATGCTTTTCAATCCGTTTAGCGAATTGTATCGCACCAGCCAGAGCAGCTTACTACTAACAACGCATCGCAGTACATCGACGCATCGATTAATTGAGAATAACCACATTGTTGGCTCTAGTTCGAGTACTTTGATGCCAACTACCACTACCACTAATCGCAGGGGAAATAGTATCAAAGATACTACGGATAGTGGTGGCATAGATGCAACCACCACAACCACAACCGCCACCTCAACAACTAATGGTGATGAGGAGAATCTAATCAATCAGTTGCTAAATGAAAATGAGGATAATTTATTGAATTCCACTAGTCTAGTTGAAGCTAATACGGTATGGATTATATCTAGTATAAGTGTTTACAAGAGAATCTATTTTATTTATGTTTTAAATGTATCTAATCGCATGGAAGATAGATTTTATGCGCTTCAGAGGAGAAAAAATGACAGCTTTTGAGTGAAGTCGGAGGTACCCACACGTGCAAAATGTAAAAAAAGGGGCGTGGCATTGTATTGAAATGAGAAAGCGTGGCATTGAAGGCTTTGAAATGGTTACAGACACCATTCCTTCACCTTCTACTGTCAAATTTCTTATCATATCCCAGTTCACCACTTCTGACAACAATTCTAAAATGACATGCCCTAGGCTCATTTGGTCTTTCGAAGCCTCATTTGCTAAGGTTGTCCATGTTCCCGTATATCTGTATGGGCTTCAGAAAGACTCGATCCAAAACGGACTTAAACTGGCTTAGAGGGCCGATAAATGTTGAAAAATGTAAAATTCTTGCCACACGGTTACTATCTCGAACAACATTCAAAAATGTCTCCGTAGTTAGTAAATACACAATGCTCACCTCCTTCCTAAAGCAAGAATTAGCAACTTCGACGAAGTTAAGTCGGTAATGTCCAAAAATTTCGAACAAAGTTTCATACTTGTCCAAAATTCACATGACAACGCTTAGAGTTCAGAGCAAGTTCCGATAAAAATTTGAAAACAGTTTAGCAACAGTGAAGGCCAAATGAGATGAGGATGCCTTGTGTAAAAAATTTCTGACCTGAAAAGTTTCTGACCAACAAATTTGGGCACAATTCAAGATCTTCATTCATTTTAAGCTGCAGAAGCTCCGACACGGGATCGAATTATCAAGTTGCCGAGTCTGTACTTACTTTATAGCTTGAAGGATAAAAGTCTTCAGAAAAAGTTCAAAATTGTCTCTGAAGAGTTTTCTAACAGCCTAAGGCTTCGTGGTTCAAAGAATTTCATTCATTCTAAATGTGCTAAGGCTCTGCACGTCCTAAACTATATGCTTAAGCCCCAAAAATGTTCAGGCAAAGAAAAAATCAGAAACGTTGTTCAGAAGTAAAATTCCTTACAAAAATGTCTCTCCGTACACAACCCTTCTAATTTCACTTTAATGTTGTCATATCTTTTACAAAACAAAACTGTTTTCAGTCCACAATTCGAATCACTTCTTGCCTCTACTTTCACCTAAATTTGTTCCTAAAATGTTCCACTCAACATCCCAAGAAAAAGTGCATGGCAACCATGAGAAAATCTTTCGAACACTTTAGCTCATGACACAACCAAATGGTTGGGAGAGAACACATTCTTTCGAAACGGTTTTAGCGAGTACACATAGCCACAACCAACGTTAGTCTATCTTTCAACCTTTCACTTCGAAAAGAAAGAAGTACATAACAAAGAAAAGGGTTACCAGATCTCACTCAAAGCTGCCAATTGTGTACAAATTATATTTAACTTTTAAGATACCCTAACCAATTTTCAAGGCCAAAATTAAACCAATCAGAATAACAACTAAAAAAGAAAACCATTCAAAAATCATTTTCCAAAACCTGTACATATCGAATTTTCTGAAAATTGCATGCCATAACTTAAAATTTCTTTTGATAAAAAACTTGAGAGACAATTTCCGAAAACAAAGAGTTGTCAATTCTAAAATTCAATATATAGGAGAACGCAGTTCTTTTGGACTTACTCAAGCGCAAGTACATCAATTCGGATATACCGTCACGGTCATCGAATGTGGTTAGCCTGACGACAGCCAGAAATGTCGTCGAAGAGAGTTCGATACCAGCAAATCGGGAGGAAGATGTTTCCGAGAATACCCTCTACGATTCAAGTGAAGAGAAGGTGAGTCTTGCCTTACAATGAGAGTTTACTATCTATCTTATGAATGTTTTGTGTTAACTTCCAGCGAAAGGATATCTCATCATCAACCTCGTCCGAGGAGGATCTATTGGGAAAACTCTACCCATCGCCAGTGCCACCGAATCGCTCCAATACGGACGATGATAACAACATCATTTCGCATCATTTCGATACATTTGCCAATGTTGGGCGTGGTAGCATATTTGCGGGAAACAAAGGTAGAGCACTTCAATTCTCACAACGTACCAAATTGTATCCAATTAAGTTGGTGATGGCCAGTCAGAATACAACAACAAAACTCTTTCCAATTTTCACAAATCAATTGGCAACGAGTGGTGCCACAGGGGTGGTGAATGATACCCGTGCTGTTATAGAGGAGTTTTTAGCTGAGGTTAATCGTACGCGTGGTGTCGTTGAAAACTCTGTAAACGGGTCCAAAACGGCTGCGCGTGATGGGACATCGGAAATTATTGATTTTGGTATTTTGGAATCGGAGATCGACCCAGAAGCGAACGGGGACTATTTTATGGATCCGGAAGATAGGCTTGAAGTTGTCGAAGGGGCTGTAACTGATGACGCAGGCGAGGGTAGTGGAGATGATGGAGAGCTTTTGCAGACCACCACTGCAGGCGGTGAGAAGTCGAAAGATGCAGACTTTTGGAACAGATCGCAGGAATATATTCCCGTGAATGTGATCTATGATCATGGGTCTGATGAGTTTAGTGATGTGGGCAGTGGTTCAGAACCACCGCCTTCTACAACAGTAGCTCCCTTTGGTCCTGCACCCTCTACTACAGACTTGGAGTTGGTTCAATCAACTTCGCCAATCATTTCGCCGATTACTCCCTCCCCTCAGGAGCAGGGATACTTAGTTCCAGTTAAGGTTTTGTACCCAAGTGATTATTTCGAACAATTGTCGAAGTTTTTGGAAAACGACGTTCACAAAAATCTGTCTCAAACAAACTGGAGAGTGGTTCCCAAGGAATCATTGGAAATGACCACACTTGGCCCGGTTCTGTCCGATTTGGAAAAGGAAACCTTCCACCAATCGACTACTACGTCGAAGTCTGCAATGTCGGCGGAAAGTGGTTCATCAAACGAGGCTTTCCCAGTCACGACCTCAACATTTAGTCCTGAAGTATCTAACGACCAAGATTCTACCACAACCTTTGAAAATGACTTCCAAACCTCAAGTACAACTTCAAAAATACCCGACGAACTTGAGGAAGTCATAAGTCAACCCGAAACTATGTCTCACAACTTCTTCACTTCTGACACAAAGTTCAGTCTTTCTAATGACCACCCCACTTCAGACACTAGTGTCCAAATGTCTAGCAATGACGATTCAATAAAAACGAGTTCGAACAAATCTGAGGAGCTTGATTCCAGGACCAAAATATCTAGCGAAACTGATTCTCCCATAACTTACATCTTCAATGATTTGCATTCCCCTAGGTTATCCACTTCTTACACCAATCCTACTTCGAGTTTAGGACAAAACAATACGAATTCCGTCAAAAATGAAACCGTTGTTGAAAAAGACTTCGAAAAAATTCTAGAAGACGAGGGACTATTCAGACTTTCCGATTCCGACGAAGCACTTTCAAAGAAGCCTACAACCGAATCGAACTTGTTCAACAGTATCTTTTCGACAGGCTCTGGCATCGAAAGTGGTCCTATTAGTCAGAATACATCAGTTGGGGGATCTGTTGTTAAAGTAGAGTTGACAGGGTTTTCGAGTTCACAAGAGAATGAGACTTCTGAGTCCGAAACACTCGATCCACTTGAAGAATCCTTCAAAATTAGTCTCGAAGACGAAACGACAGGTAGTGGAGAAAATGTCGATCAACATGTGGTTCCTAGGAAAGGCGTAGTTCTGGTGTCCAGTCAGGAAGAAAACCAGAAGAATCAGTCTTTGTTCCAAGAGGTCTTAGAGGGTCTTAACTTCCCTCAAGTACTGTCATCTGGAGATGGTAGAAATTATCGACCACAAGTAGATACTGCTTGGACCAACTCTACACAAAAATCCCGGACAGGCAGTTCTTTTGTGCAACAATCTCAAACAGAGACAAACTTGGACATGCCTGAGTTGATAGTTCCGGAGGTTTTAAAGACAGACGATGAGGCTAATAGTACTTCGTCACTTGAAATAGTAGAAACCACCAGTAGCCATTCGCTGCGTGAATCCGAGATTGACTCTGCCTTAAACGGTGAAGGCATAAATCTATCTCAAAACTCCAGTGTTACATTCTCAGGGTCCATTTCTGATGACTCAAACCAAAAGTCCAACTTAGCCAACACTTCATCACCTGAATCGAATGATTCCTTCGGCAACGTAACTGAAAGTGAAATTTCTCCTTCAATACGAAATGAGTCTCAAATTGAACTGAATCACTCACAGGATGCCTTGGAATCCTTCACAGAAAAACCCGAGTTTTCTTCCAGTTTGGAAGCTACATTTGAACCCAAACTCCTCACTACAACTCCAGACCTTGAAACCCCGTTCGAGAAGCCGAAGGACGACTATGCGTCAGAAATAAATGAAACCACAGAATTTAGGCCAGACCCAGAACTAGATCAGGGTGTAGCTTCAACACCCCACAACTACCAAGAGAGTCAGAATACCACTGAAAGTAGAGCTTCTAATTTCGAACAAAGTTCAAAAATGTCTTCAAAACCAGTAAATACGGACTATGTCGAAGGTTCTAACACAGATTCACAAGACTCAGGTCCTTGGGTGGAAAGTAACAGCTCGGAAGATACGACGTCAAAAATTTCGAACAATTTTGTGCAAAGTTCAAAACAAGATGAAAACCTCGAGTTGGACTCAAACATGTCTGCAGACAACTTCACAGCAAGCGATAATCAAAGTTCCGACATAGATGTGATGCCTAACACTTCTGACAATTTGAACATTTCAAGCAATTTCGAACAAAGTTCAAACACATTCTCAGAACTTTTCAATGCAAGCGATGTAGGCGAACGTTTAGACACAAAATTCCAAGAAATGATTTCTGAATCGATGCTCAGTAGTTCAGAAGACGAGAATCTTCAAGAAAAGTTCAAAATTGTTGCAAACATTGAAGTTGCTGAACAGCTTTCAGGAAATAAAAACTCGACAAACACCTCCGAGGCTCTAAGTACCAAAAATCTCACAGATATTGAAGTTCCTGAACAAGTTTCAGAGAATCAAACCACTGAGGGTGTTCGGGGTTCCAAAACTTTCTCCGAGTCAAAGCCAGAGAACTTGTATGCTCAACTCTCTACTACTCCCATCTATGTAGAGCCAACAAAACCTCCTGCAGTCTACTATCCAATGATCATGCCTAAGAACACAGAACCTACACCTGCAGTCAAGGCTGCCATTGTAATGCCAACAAATATGCAGGCAGTCGTTGAAAGCTCAACGGAACCACGACACATTGAGATGATTTTCCCAAAGGATGCCAAGCCTAAGCTTAATGTTGCGTTACCTGGACACTTCAACCAGATGTACAAGGAAGACAAGCCAGACTCCCAGCTTCAGCCTACTTTAAATCAAACAGAGCCAGCCTCCGACCATCCAACGGTTAGACCCTCTGTAGAAACTCAAGAACCCCAAACAAGTCCTGAATCAAATCAAATAGAGTCAGCCTTCGATCAGAACTTGTACATTCCAGTAAATGTTATATATCCACCCCCTAGCTTTGAGGATAAATCCTTAATTAGCGAGGACATTCCCTTCTTCAAGCCCGCTTCAGGCTCTGAAAGTTCGACTTCGACTACGACTCCCGAAAACCAGGTTACTCCCAGTGAGCCACTCTTTATTCCAGGAGGGGTACCTATTGAATTTATGCCAAAATCTGAAGACCTTTCGGGATCATCGAAGGCCTTAATGGCAACAAATCTTGAACACCCTTCCGGTGGCAATCTTGAAGTCACAGAAAAAGTTTTCGTGCCTGGTGGTATACCAAGCGATATGTTAGCCGCTATGGAAGCATACTCCAAGCCTGGCTTTAGCACAAGTCCTTCAACTGAAGAAGTACTAAGTTCATCTGAAGCTATTCCAAAGCCAAATGTAGATTCTAAACCGGAAAATATCGCAACTAAGCCCGTGTTAAGTCCTGAATTTTCATCTCAAGAGCTTCTGATTTCAAATTCAACAGATGACAGTGAGCCAACATACACAATTTCAGTTACCACTGAATCTTATCCAAAAGCCACAATTGCCCCTAAGCCTGACTTCAACGTAGAATCCTTCACTAAACAAGAACTCAACGAGAATTTACTAAAAGATCTTGATTACGTGCCTATCACTACTGAAAGTCCCAAAGATATCGTCGAACCCAAGCCAGTTTCAAGCTTAGATTCATCCTCTGAGCAAGTCCTCATTGAAAATTCGTTCTATGACGAGATCTCCGAATACTATCAGTCGTCACCTTCACCCACTCCTCTGGCAACAACAGAAGACATATTCAAAACCTACCAAGTAAGCCTGAATCTGTTAGAGTCGGCTCTGGAAAAAGTAGAAACTGACGTTAAGAATCTGAAGGATAACTTTACTAAGAGTCTGAACAGAACTACAAACCAACCACCGGTGATGGCGGACAGATACATCGAAGAATCGAAAGAACCAACTGAAGCCGGGCTTCAGACTGAGGGTTTGAAACAACTTAGTCCAATCATTTCAGAAGTTCCCTTTGAATCTAGTGTACAAACCCCTGGACTAAATGAGACAAAGACTCAGGTAGAAAGTTTGAACCAGGTTAAGCTAGGCTTAGAGTTGACAGACTCACCTCTTCAAAGTAAAGATAGAATGGAATCACAAGCACCCATCTCTCAATACAATGTACCACCCACTGGTTTACATGAGCACAACATTCAGACAGAAAGTTTAAGCCAGCTTAAGCAAGGCCTCTCAGACTCAGGCTGGACGGACGTCCCTCCACAAAGTCCAAACAGCCCACATACCGACCTCCGCCAATCTAAAGAGCAAACCCATGAACTGAATGAGAACACCATTCAATCAGAGAGTTTAAAGCAACTTAAGCTCGGCTTAGCAGAGATAGTTTTAACAGAACCTCCACAGTCTGCCCTCCCCATTCCCCAGTATCTCATAGCAGGCCCACAAGCCGCTTCCAAAAACGACATCCAACTTTCCAAATCCAAGCCGAACAAAGCAAACTTCATCTACCGAATGTCCGAGAACGCCTTAGCCAATATGCGATCCATCAACTCCACCATGTCTGCTGAAAGTTCAAACATTTCCCTCTCCAAATTTAATCCATCTTCTGGCTCTCCATCCGATGAACTACTTGCCGATGATGAAGTTTCCGATTCCGATTCCAACCTCGATCAATATTTACCATCAACCCTTAGCCAAATTCCTCAGCAACCATCGCAATCCATTGTGAAATCATGGACAAAAACCACTCCACCGGAAGTCATATACACACCAATGGGTCCCGAACAGAGCATCGATGCACGAAAACAAAAACACACTGAAACACTATACAACACTATACAACAACACAACTATTTTCAAGAATCTAGTACAATAAGTTCTCTAGATAATACTAATCTTATTGATAATTTAAAAAATTCCTCAACTACCATCACAGAACCAAAGAGAGTTGATAACAATCGACAATCGACGCCGACCATATTTGTGGTAACGCCGGGAACAACGATGCCAACTACAACACCATCTACTACAACAACCAGTACGACACCTAGTACAACAACCACTAGAACAACGACTCCGTCAACAACTACAACAAGTACCACTCCATCAACTACGACTACTACTTCTACTACCACAACAACAACGGAACCTCCAACAACGATGAGCACAACCACAACAACTCCAGTGCCAACAACAGTGCCAACAACACCATTGACAACAACATCAACAACCTCCAGTACAACGCCGGATCCTTTACTCGGCGCCAACAGTGAATTGGAGAAAAACATCAAACTGTTGGAACAGCTTTTGGCATTGCAGGCATCGTTGAAACCGAAAAGTAGTAGCTCCAGTAGCTCTACCTCATCCACCACACCAACTACAACCACTCCTCCACCACCACCACCAACAACAACTACAACCACAACAACCACACCCAAGCCAACAGAAAAGCCATCAAAACCATCTGCAACATCAGATGTCGATGATGTCAACTTCCTTAATACACTGGTAAGCGTCTGTTCTTGTAAATTGAAAGACTTTGACGTTTTGTTGGCTATTTTTCAGCGTCAACTCTTATTGGGTCAGCAACAGGCAACAAGACAGTCCACCACATCGTCAACAACCACAACTACGACGACAACAACGACACCAAGAACTACAACCACCACAACAACTAGAAAACCAATCACGATATCTCCACAAAACCTTCAGGACTTATTGAATAGCTTCTCTACGCCATCCTATACAACAACAACTCCCAAACCACACAATCAAGATGACATTGAGTTCCTAAACTCCTTAGTAAGTTTGCTCTTTACTTAAGCTGACAGTCCTGAACCGTACTTTTAAATGTTTTTTTTTTCATTTCCAGCGTGATATCGGTAGACTCCGCGTAACAACCTCAACACCGCCAACATTTGCCAACCGTATCATCGAACTAGCTCTGCAAAACCGCCAAGTCACACCAACATCCCCGGTGTACATCCCTGCGAGAATCACATCCACAACACCGGCATTTGCTCCGATGCCACCGACCAGAAGGCCATCGGTACTGCCAAGCAATGACATCGAAAAACACCGTCAAGATCAGGCTTCACTCTCCGCCGATCTTTCCCTTCTGTCCACCCTGTTGGGACGACGAATCACAATAGCAGACTTGCCGCAGATAACCCAGCAATTCGGAGGAAATCGCAAGCCGGCTCCCCTCCCAAGACCTACCACACCTAGGACGACAACAACCACCACCAGCACAACAACAACAGAGAGACCCATGACCCGAGACGAGATTGCAGAGATTGAGAAAAATCTCAACCTATTGTCATCGCTTCTAGGTCGTCCTGTCACGCTCAACGAACTGCCGCTCATAATGCAAGACCTTCGATCTGGACGCAAACCGAAAGGAACAGCATCTGGAGCAAGGATAAATCTAATCAGTCCCGCAGCTGCGAAAACCACAACAACGCAACGACCCAGACCGACCATAAGCGTGCAGTCACAGACCCCAATTAGCCAGGAGGAGGTCATTGAACTGCTGAAGGACCCATCATTCGGGCCTGCTCCTGAAGAGCTCAACATCTATGGGAAGACAAACGATGCGGTGTTGGCAGCGGTTCTTAAGCAGAGAGGCATCGGACCAACACACAACAACATTCCAGTCAATGTAAGTTGAAAGGGCAACTTCGAGGCTCCTATACTTAAACATAACCTCTTCCTCAACAGGACTTGTTCCTACAAGGCCCCACACCGACGCCATACCACACAACTCGGGCACCACTTCCACCACCGCCACCACCAGCACCTCAGCGAAGACCTCTGCTCGACGGTCTGGCCTGGCTCTGGCGAACATGGCAAGATACAGCTCCAGGCACCCGCTCATCGAGAAACAACCGTCAGCCAACAGCGGCGGCCTCGACCAGACTCGAAAGTCCACTAACCATCGGAGGGTTTGGTGCTGTAGCCGCCCCACCCACAACCGCTAACTCTGACGAGGTAAGTTGGCATTGAAGCCCACATGCCTGCGCCTCACAACTGCTTCTTCCATCTGCTTTCTCAAATCCTTCCTGTAGTCGTAGTCTAGTTTTAGTAGTTCTATGCCTCCAACCAAATGCTTCCACTTCTCGTATCTAATCTAAACGCACTAACCTTCACCACACTATCTAAAGCTATCGTAGACCGTAAGATACATTTTCTAAAACCTCGTACTGATACCAAAAACATCCAAACCAACAAAAAAAAAACCAATCCTCCTATGAACCTTGTAGGGTGGAGAGTATGCCGAATTGCAATATCCCCAAAATCCAACAAGCTTCGGACAGGGCAATGGTTTACTAACAGCGGCCTTTGGTGTTACAAGGGCGGTAACACAATTTTTGGGCGCTGCATTCCAGGTGAGTGTTCCAAAGGATTACCTACAATACACTACATACATACATACATATGTACACTGAAACGCAAGTATTTATTTTTTGCTAAAAATCTGGCGATGAAGGAGGCTTGAGACAGGCTTTGAAAGCAGTTCTAATCGCCAGGTTTTTACAAAACCCATCCATAGTCTCTAAGCCTAGGTATGAACCCAGTTCGAAAAAATTCTAAAACACAATCAAGGCCTAATGAAATTAAGACTCAGTGTCCGGCTGAGCGAAGTGACATGGCTTAGAGAACAGGGATGTTACAAATTTGAAATTTTTAGTTTTAAGCAAATATTTTTATTTTTTTCGTTAAATTTAGTTATTTTTATTTGTTTTTTGTTTTTTATACAATTTTTTGGGGGGATGCCTTTATACAGTGGTTACAGACAAGACACAGTTTATCGCCTTATACTCATTTTTTTTTTTGAATAATAAATTGTGTACTAACTATTGCTTCAGAATTCCATCGGAAGCTTTTGTAAATATCTAAATTAAGTACACCCCTGGTACCCTTTAGCTTTTGTCTTTAAATGAGAAGCATTGTGGCTAGGCTTATGCACTGCTTGAAGCTAGAGATATTCTTAAGTGTGGTAGGCGACTGTTTTAGGACAAAAATGTTGAATTTTTGAGAGGAAATTAGAGCACGTAAGGCGAACATTCGAATGCCAACAAACTATACAAAAACTGAAGAAACTTTGGAAAAGGTATGAAGTCAGGAAGATGACTCACCTGAACGCCTAAGGGTATACACCACTTTATAGAATACTTCCTCTAGTCATGGTTGGAGTCTCGACTAGACCAGGAAATTTTGTAGAGAATTTTTGAAGTCGACTTTAACTCCAGTCTTCCATGGAACCTTATTATTTCAATTACTACACAAGATTCTGTCAAAGGTGCTCCTAAAGTCCTGAAAATGTAGTTTGGTTTTGGAAGACCCTATAGACAAATACAACAAAAGATACATGGGATGTCACCAGATGGGGCAATGGTTTCTTAGTCTCAAAACTTTCAAGCTTATGTTACTACGAGTCTAGATCCCTGCACCCAGTGCGTGGAATCTTTCTCACTCGGATTGAGTTATAAAGGATATGCCTTACACATTGATACTGAAATGAAGAAAATCCATCCGTAACTTCATTTCATAAGAAAGGTTGAAACAACTACCGATTTTCGTTACATCGACTTAACTGTCAACATGTTTATACGGCATAAGGTTCAAAAATGTATGCAAAGAAGACGATTTAAAACAGTAAATGTAGGGAAGACTGATGCCGAAATTCAGGACAGTATTTGTGTAGTTGTGTTCCTGATCATTGATAGTGTAATTTTGTTAACAGTAGAACAAGGGAGTACAGAAAACATGAGTTAGGTGGCACTACAGTTCGGGGTGAACCTGGGCCTGTAAATCGTTACCAGTAAGAAAATATTGGTTTAATCTACAGCCTTATGCTTGTTAAACAAGCCAAATTGGGTCTATGATCATTCTGACAACCTGTGAAGTCGTCCCTACATAACATTATGTTGTTAACAGTGCATCTGCAATGAGATTTAGGGTACACCAGGCTGTTACTTTGATTTCTATAGTCATTAGCAGCTATCCCGTGAACTGAAGACTACAAGAATAAATGTAGAATTTTGTCGTTTAGGGCAGAGTTATTGAAAAATGAAAGGATCCTCCACGCCGGAGCTTAGGACCGTACTTGGCATATGTCGATGTTATTGAACTCTACTTGGGTAGCCTGCTACATCAAATAAATTGTCCCAAACCTTTGATTTCTTCAGGTCCCGTAGACCAGTAGACCGTGCACTACAACTTTTGGCCTTAGTTTTCAATAAGAATAGTGTTGCCACTTACCTGGAATAAGAAGAAAATAAAAAAAATTAAAAAACGTTAAAAAAATTATAGAAAAATCATGAAAATTATATTGTTTTGGGGCAAATGGAGGCGAATAATGAAAACAGGAGCAATAAAATGTAAACAGTTCTGTAAATAGATGGGATTCCCACCATTTGCTTATAACGATCTTATGTTAAGTTTAGTGTATGTACAAAGCCAGTCACCCTGTAAAATACTTCCTCGACTATTATACATACGCGCCCATCTCCACAGCTATCAATAAAATTTGTAAATTCTTTAAAAAAAAAAAAGTGACGGAACCTTTTGTTGAAACATTTCCATCCATCTAATGGAAGTTTGATATCCTAACCCATCCTAAAGCTACCGAGAGTGCATAAATGGATAAGGAACGACCGTCACAAATAAAACCTTCTATCCGCCTTTTCGTTGTAGATACCTGGAAACTTCAAGATCCTTCGTCTAAGAAGAATAACCCGCAAGACAATATTGTGGCCCGTTTCAAGAGTGGCTTGGAATACCAGGCAGTGAACAGGGGAATTCTGATTGTAAACAGAGAAGTGCTTGATAAAAACGCGTTCTCGTATGGTTAGCTATAATGAAAGACAAGGTATAAGGTGGACCCTTAGTAACCCAAGTTTAAGTAATTAGTGAGATACAAGGCTTTGAAGTTAGGCCCGATTAGAGTTAAGGTGAGGTCTTGGATCCTGTACATTTAAATAAACGCTTTGTACTGAACTAAGCGTTAGAAGAGCTATAGCCATGTACATATGCAAAAGAATAATAGAAGACAATGAAGAGCAAAGACCCAAATCGTGCGCCAGTTAAGGACACCAAGGAGTCTCTTACGAGTGTCACGAAAACAAACTATGAATCAGACTACATACAGCCCTTAACAGTGTCATGACTCTAGTAGGGGAGACTGCGATGAGAGTGTTCAAAACAATTTCGGTTTCGAGATGGAGCAAGGTGGTTCCAATCTACTTTATTTACATTGTGTGGGACTGGCGTATCTACTGAATATTATTGCAGAAAACTAACACAAGACTGCGGGCTTAAGAGCTGCAATTTGATTCAAGGTGATACCCAGGGATCCTGTAAAAAATGTCCATGTACATCAGCTGGAGAACCCATGTCTAGTCATGTTAGATACGTGTCTACAGAGAATACAAAGTATGCCCCAAATTCCGTCAATCAGGGTGTCACGTTCATAATCCCATACGACACACCAATGTGGTACACATTGAGGCCTAACTCTAGACCTACAAATTTTACGTCGGGTAGGTGGATTATCCCACCTAACCTCGGCCTTCAAAAATACACAGAACGGACTGTGTGGCAGTCTAAACAGTCTAAATTCGTTTGTTAGATGGGAAAGAATCTGTCCGTCTTCTTCCTTTGTAAGACTTAAAGTGGGCGTGGCATAGTGCATTTCTTATTAAATTTTTACTATAACTTCGCTTGTTAGGAGTGTTACATGCAAAACATCATCAAAATCGTTCTTTTCTTAGTGCGAATGCCCTCAAAAAGTGGGCGTGGCAATATATAATGGCCTTTCTGGCAAATGTTGTGGAGGATTACATGTGAGATGTCACATTTCCCGATTCTTCTTCCTATTTAAGCCTGGTTTTGTTAAGACTATCATGAGATACCAGACTTTGGTGATCTTCAGACACATCTGGCTTTGTGCTACATTCAATACCAGCTTTTAACCACGAACTACCATCAATACCACAATCGGTTTGTCTTCCAAGAAGCCTTTTGGAAAGAAAATGGACTGTTTCCCAGAATGACATTGAAAAAGTCATGCACCTATGAAAAGCTTGATAATAAGCAATCTGGAGTCACACTCAACCAGGAACTTGTATAAGTGTTTTGTTTACGTAGATACATTCTTTGAACATCGATTGCTGTGCCAAAATAGTAATGCTGGTCATTATTATTCAGAGTGAGTCGTCTGTCTTTTTCTTTTCGACTGACACACGTATTTAGTACATCGCTCGTTTGTTGCTTGAAGCGTTTTACGTTGCAGTCGTACAGAGGAAGGCAGTGCTGTCGATAGAAAAACAATAGCAAACCAATGATGATTGCCATTTCAAATTGATTACAATCGCAATAAGCCAGTACTACACAGTGACAAGGAAAGTCAATTTCTTGTTACTAGAAATCTGAAAGACTGGTGGCCCTGATATTGAAAATTCATATTGAAAAATTCAAACAACCCACTTGAAGACAAATGGTAGGACCCTGTCAGAAGGTACATTTCAAATGATGTTGTAAACGGGTATGGAACATTTTGTATCCTAACCTACGGACCTCTCTGTAAACCGGAATGGTGAACCAACTCTGGTCTCGTTCGCCTCTATGCCATTAATGTAGATCACGTCAGACAAGCACGGAAAGAGGACAAAATGGAACAAAAACAAACCTTTCCTCGCTTTGATACGTTTATATCAAACGTTTATATCGTCACGTAGACAGACCACTTTTATGAGAAACAAGTCTAACTAACCACGTCCACATCCACTTGGTAAAAGACAAGTTCATGATCATTCCTTGCGAAGGAGCACAGAAAGTATAGGAAGCATGTATCGAGCTCTGTTGTACCGAACTCAAGTTGGCTTTTGTTGAACTGTTTGGTCAAACACTTTGCTGTACAGCTCTGATAAAAGGAGGACACCCAGTCTAGACCGACCCATTGGAGTTTGCTAACATTTTGGGTTGGATAGGTTGGTCGCTATTGGCATTGCATCAGAGTGAACAGTTTGAGGTGGAGACGCCTTTTTATTCACAGATTCATGTAGCGAGGTAGGTAGGTAGGTAGGTAGAAGAGGTAGCTGCACATCCAGTCAGCACTCGGATCACCAATTCATGGTGAACCCTGTCGTGGGTAACCTAAAAACGAAGACAAAAATTTGTTTGTAGCTTTGGGATAGCTCAGGAATGGTGACTTTTGCTCACTTCTTCGAAGTGGTATTTGCCGAGAACCCTTTTCCTAGTTCCGTACAGGCTTGGACATTCACATAGAAAATGAGATATCCTCTGTTCTGCATCCTGGTCGCCACAGCCTTGTCAAAGGTTATCAATCGCATTCCTTTTCGGTAGGCTGCCAGGAGGCCGAGTCTTGTGAGATCTCTTTATTAGGTCTGATAAGGACTAGAATTGGCTTGGTCTTGGCATTGTCATATTTTGTACAGGGTCTTCTGGAGACATGACAAGATGAGAGTGCTCTTTATTTCTCAGTAGCTAGTCTTGCGAAGGCTGGCGCTATGATGCTAGATCACTTTCAAAGGCTGCAGTTAGCGCAGTTCTGATGGCACCGGTAGAAGAGAAGCTACTTCCTACCTCTGTCAGTTCAGATAGGATTGGAGGTGGTTTGTTCTCTGTTAAGATTCATGAGTAGGCTTTCCCTACAGGTAGGCAGTTAAGAAGATGGAAAACATAGTCTCCCGTTCTGTAAAAATATTGCTTTATTGACAAATCGGTCATGATTCCCCCTTTCAGAATGGCTTTGGGTCTGAGTAGGCTTCTTAACTCAAGGACGGTGTGGTAGGCAGACTATCTACCTACCAAAATCTTTTTAGCTTGCCTCCTAGATATAGAATAAAAAGCCTGTGAGGGTGTACACAAGCCCTCAAGCCTATTCGAAAAAATAAATTTGACTCTGTTTTGAAAAGCTTTTGAATGTGATCTTTCGAGAAGGTTATTGGACTCTCTATACATTTCTCTGACATCTCTTCATTCTATGCCTCTCTCTGCTAACACCTAACACTAGATGCATACGTTCTATGAAAATGAAAAACGCCAAACTAGAACGGCGCCTA
The DNA here is from genome assembly GCA_963583995.1 of Xylota segnis. Taxonomy (NCBI): domain Eukaryota; kingdom Metazoa; phylum Arthropoda; class Insecta; order Diptera; family Syrphidae; genus Xylota; species Xylota segnis. The sequence continues at coordinate 9,407,669 of OY757238.1, read as the reverse complement.
GTAGTACTTAGTAATAAGAAGCTTATACACAGTCTACATACACAAACACCTTGTAATCCTATACTTAACCTTTTAATGAGTCGACAACATTGTCCAATTGCGGTACAGACGTCAAGAAGAACATGAGAAGGCGCTTCTCCTGGATTCAGTCGATTCCATCAGAGTAGCAAGGGCAGATGGAGATGCCGATAAATAGGAAATCAAATCGAGTAAGTTTGGCGATAAAAAAGGAGTTTTTGAAACGAAAACTTTGAAAACTTAGACAACAAAACAACGTTGGGACTAGAGGACTGTAGAACCTACTCTTGGAAGGCTCACAGGCTTTGATAAGATGAAATTGTTTAAAGGATATTCTTCTAGAAAAGACGAAAGAGATTTTGAAACGAGAAGGGAACTCGATGAGGTACACGTAGACCAACAAAATTTAGACAACAAAACAAAGTTGGGACTAGAGGACTGTAGAACCTACTCTAGGAAGTCTCACAGGCGTTGATGAGATGAAATTGTGATGTGATGATGATGATGATTGTGATGAAATTAAAGGATATTCTTCTAGAAAAGACTTTGAAATGTAGGAGAGAATTAAGGCTTTATCTCCTATACCGTCTCCTTTACAAGCCTCTTAGAACTTCTTTCGATATTGCATCGATTTTCAAGGTTTCAACGCCAATTTTCCTGTCTAAGATCTAGTTTAACCGGCTCTGGGTAGATGGCAGTACATACACGACAGTTAGCCAAATCCAACATGTTATTGTGAATGCTTAGCTGGGACCCAAACCTTTACCGACGATGACTACTAAAAGACGGAGTAATACACTTTGAAAAGCTTGGGGGATGCTGTACTTAATGGGGTTTTGTACAAAAACTTCATGTTAGCCATTTTCACATTTACGACGATTCCTCTACTAAGCTTAGGGAAACGCGTACGTCGTGAATCTACCAGTTTTAAGGATAATTTGAAAAATATCGAACTATCAAAGTAAACAACCATTGAGTTGAATATTTGCTAATGCACTTCTCATATATTTCCGAAGAGATGGCGCTATTTAACAATAGCATTCGCTATCTTCTTCGAGGGCCTAGGACCTCGTTTACATAACTTTAGCTACCAAGAACCCCGGCATTTCGATTTCTTCTGAAATTCGTTGGAAGTACCTTCTACGTTAAGATGGGTTAAGGATTTGTTGCGTTGATAGTCGCAATCCTTCGAAAATTTAAAGTACTATTTGCTCCAGGATATCGTATTGAGAGCTTAAGGGGTTTCTTGACTTATGAATCCCCGTTTTCAGCATAACTTCGAATGTTAAACAGATCTTCAGAAGCCGAATAGATTGTCCTTCGACACCAAAGAATGGTTAGAACTATCTGCACTAGTTAAAGCAGAGGAGTATAGTAGGCATAAGGAGGCAAGGAGAACGAGATTTCAAAGATGTTCCTTCAGATTTTGTTCAAGTTACAAACCAACTCTTTAAACTACTCTGATCGTTGATTGGTGTTACGGAGGAGACCCTCTGATAGAAACTTTGTCAAGATCTAGGAAACAAATGGAAATATGACGTGCAACAGGTCAATCTTCTGACGAATATCATTGTCGTACCATGTCCAGAGGGCAATTTGTTATCTGGGAACTTTTTCTATAACAGATATTCTCTCGGATGTTTGTCAGACGCTCGCGAGAGGTATTTTGTAGAGGCTCGAACTGATCGTTCTAATGTCCGATACACTAACCACTTGAGCCACGGCACCCACCAGATCTACATCTCGACTTTCAAAACTCTAATTCGAATGGTATCGGACCTAGTTTGAACTGCTTTATACTCTTCCAGTGGACTCTATTTGGTTATTTTCTCCAACATAGGGAATGAATGCCTATGCCTATCCTACCTTCCACTTATTGGACAGGATTAGAAAAAAGTCAGACTCCGTTGTTAGTAACGAAGTAAGTATTCGTAATCTTTCTAAGCGGGAGTCGAACCAGCAAAAGGTTGTCGGGTCAAAGAACGGGTAGAATGATAAGCCCTCGGGCTTCCTTAGGTTCATCATATGTCAATGAGTGGTGTCTGTACTAAATGGGTATGATTTGTAAAATAGACACTTCTCCAACCAAAAAGAAGGAACGTACAGTCTTATGCTTTTTTTAAAGCCAGGTTTAAGTTAAGTTCTTCCTCAGGAGTCAAGGGCACTAGGAGTTTAAGGACCACTGGATAGGTAGATAAAGCCTGAAGTTTCAGAATGGTTGGTGATGACTTTCCTAGTAGGTAGCCCAGATCATCGACTTTATTTGCACCAAGACCCGTCTTTCTAGTTCTGCAAAGGCTTGAGTATTCGCAAAGGAAGTAGAGAATGCACTCTACTGCATCTGTGTCTATTCGCATTTGACTGCGGTAAGCTCCTCTGAGGTTATGGCCGGTGATGATCCCCGTGAAGAGTACCAAGTTGGTTCTGTTAAGCTTCAGGATATGCTTCTGCTAGTACTTCTGCTTGGAACACACTGTCATGGATTGAAAGTCTCAAAGAGCCGGCAATTCCGGGCTCCGGTCAGAGTCTACACCTTCGTCAGCTTTGGACCTGTCTGTGAAAATCGAGATGTTATTCGGGCTTGTGGCTCTGCCTTTAGTTCAATCCATGCTTGGGGGGAAGATTGTTTCAACGCTGGGCCGAAGTCATGGGATGGTGATACAAAATCTGTCGGGCAACTAAGGCATGTCTCTCCAAGGGAGCTGCACCAAGAGTTAAAGTCTGATGTATACAACCAAACACAGGCCTCAACGTAAGGATACTCAAATATAAGCTAAGTCTGTGTCCGATAGGGAACTCCAACTTGTAAAATAGGAACACCCCCTAGATATATGTATACATTTTTGTTCTAAGCTCACAAAATTTCTAAAACTTCCCACTAATTGCAAATATTTCATCCTCCTTTCCACAGGGTGCAGCGAAATCAGTACAATCAGCATTCTCTCCACAAGCAGTTCAGCAAAACAGTTTAGTTGGCCTAAGCGGTTGAGTTACAATTTAATTTTTTATTTTTTCTATAACTTATGACTTTCTATATATTTTTTACGAAATTTATTTATTTAACTAAAAACAAAAACAAAAATATGTTTAACCAACGAATTCTCAAAATGAAGCAAATAATGCCCACAGCAGCACAAATGAAAGGTGATCCCTAGTCCTTAGGAACAAACGAAAACAAAACTTATATACATACATACACTATATACTCTATTTAAATTAAGTTTAACACCAATGCATACATTTAAACTTAATTTTTTACAAAAAAAAAAAACAAAAAAAAAAAAAAGTTGACAAAGTTTTGGTGGAACTTGTAGACTGTATAGCAAAACATTTAACCGAAACAATGTACACTTAAAATTAAATAGTTACGTAAGTAGAATATTGCTTATAAGAAATCCAGGTGAAATGTTTATCTGTATTTTCATAAAAAAAAAACACTATTTCGAGTGTAGAACGCATAGAAACAATGAATTTCCTATTTAAGTTTAGAGGTTAAGAGCAAAGATGGTGCATACTGTAGCGTAAGGCGTCGAGACAGGAACTAGCTTAAGGACACAACAGGATGGCAAATATTTTCTTTATTTATTGTTATTGTGATTGTTTCAATGAATTATTTTTATTTTTCTTATATATCTAGAAACACTGATGTAAATAAAAGCAGAACCCCCTGTAGTCTTAAAATTTTATGAAATAAATATAGTTAAACAGATATTTGTTGTTGTTTACCGACAATTAGACACTTTAGTGTGAAGTGGATCTTATCATATCGGTTCCCCTCTGGGGCTATGCATCGATCATTTCTATTTTTACTCGAGAGAATGCTTTCCAATTAGAAAACATTTTGAAAGCGATTTCCTTATGTTGGCAGCTTGTTTTTAGACCAGTACTTGTCGGGAATGGGTTGTTTTTCAATGCCAAAGGCGGTTGACTACATAGACAGTGTGAAGTTGAAGGGTCTAGGAGGGATGACGCGGAGGAAGCTACTTACTAAGCTAAGCCCTGGATTTTCCTAAGCAATTAAGTACACTTTATGGCACTTGTAGACGCTGATTAGACAGGGGCTTAATGGTGTTTACTCGAAACGAGTGCTATCTGGTTGTGGAGATCTGCACTGATATTTATTAAGTGCCATCGCTTGGGGTTTGGGATTTTCCCAGAGATTAGACGAGTTCTAGCTGACCGAAGCAGTGGGGAATACATTTATCAAAAAGTACACAAGCACGCCTAGAATCACCTAGATTTCTGTTGTGCTTGTGAGTAGGTGTGTGAATTAGAAGAACAAGGTTTGGGTGTAAACAAAAAAACACACATTTGAGTGGGCATAGGTTACACAACACTGCTTTGACCTACATCAGTGGAACTTGTGTTTATTTTTGATAAGTATCTGTCGGCGTCATTCAGAAGAAAATGCCCTACGATTAGTAGAACACGTAGCGACAATAGCGACCTCCCATAGGTTAGTCTTCAGTACCTGTCTTCGTATCTCAGATAACTATTTCTTTTATAGATAGAGACAGGAGGGACCGAAGGAGATCTATCCTCACCATGGCTTAGTAGTTAGTGCATAGGATCACTTGGGGATCGTTCGACAAACTTATGAAAGGATAAGCTCTTCCGAAACGGCATAACGTTGATGGACCCTCTACATTTGTCAAAATCTACTCCCTTTACCTTGAAGAGAACATGATGCTCTACCTTTACTGACAGAAATGTTCAACTAGAAAGGAATGTCCTCTTCATCACCTACAGTTCGCAGGAAATTTGAACTGAATCCTAGGTTGCGTTGGGTGGTTGTCTCCGCTCAGCAGAGACACATTTAGACCAAAAGAAGTTCCATTGTGATAGCAATATGACACCGCATACCTACATGGAACCTTCCCAAATGGGACAGGAGCCAGGGCAATCAGTTTCGATCTGAACTCAACCGGAAGAAGTATGATTCTCTAATTGGCTACTAAGTCAGATTGAATCACTGATTTTTTTATTTTGTTTAAGTCTAGTCCAGCTAGACAGGAAAACAGAAGAAGTGTAATGGTTTCAGTTCATATATGCATTGCTGGACAAACGGTTGAGAGAGTTGAGAGTTTCCAATGCCTTGAGAGTATTGTCTCTACCGATGGAACCGAACCGAACTGGATGTAGCCAGCCGAATATATTCACAGTTTGACGTAGCAATACGATTAGCTTAACCACCAAGCTACGACAGTTCCGTTCCAACGTTAAATCTGGTGGTACCTGGAGGGTGACCGTCACTATCATGGTGCCTACGATATATCTTTAGGATTTTCTGGCCAAACCGTATCTCTAACGAACAACTCTATCAGAGAACGGGCCATGAACCTATAGGCACAACAATACGACGACGAAAGTGGCAGTGGATTGGACATACTCTCCGAAAGGGTGACAGGTCCATAGCTAACCACGCGATGCAATGGAACCCGCTTACTCAGGATGGCAGGATACGCGGCGGTCCTAGGAGTACGTGACGCAGAACAGTTGAGAAGCACGGCAACTGGGAAAGAGTTGGGGAGAACTGAAACACATTTCCAGAAAACACTGAGAGTAACCATTTATTGTTGGATATGTTCCGGGCTGCATTCTATATAGCTAGCTCGTCCGTTTTGGCTAAAAAAAAAACAGCTGTGGCTTGGACACACTTAGAGCAGAGACCCATCGCATTTGACAGCGATCTCGTTATAAGTGAAAGGGGCTTTCAACCGGAGATAGTTGATGAAGACCGGACTGACTGAAGAACCTTGTTAATGGAGGTCGAGGTTCACCCCGAACTTTAGTGCAACCTAACTAAGTAAGTATATCAGTGCAAGCTCCGAGATGAACGATAGGGGTACCTAGATCTACCATATGAGCTTGCAGGTCTTAGAAAACATATTACCGGCTAGACTAAGAGATACATAAATAGTAACATGAAGTTCATGGCGAAATTCACATGCATCATGGTGGGCCTTCGAAACCATCAGATCTACTCCTCATTGTATCGACCTGCCATTGACAAACATGTTCGACGGAATCTTCTTAGTCTACTCTGATTCCAATCAAAGCTAGATTTACTTGTGCCCCCAATCCCATCTGTATCATATCAGGTCTGGCCTTCCACATGTATCAGTCCCATAACTTGGCTTCACATTACTCCACTAAGTTGGCTTTTTAGGTGTTTCGTTGTAAGGCGCATCTCTATAGCCAGTATGCAGTCTGCCAAAGCACGTGTCTTACTCTCCTCTGGAACCGACATATGATGAATCTAAACAGGAAGATTTTCCGCATGATTTCCTATCGATCCCATCGAACCAATGACCTTCTTTCACCCAGTTTCAGATGTCGATTTTACAGCCCTCTTCTTGGAATCCAACATGTATGAATCTAAAGTTTTGGGAATCTTCTTTCCAACCCTTGGCAAGAGGCTTGTGGTAACAGATATGTACGAGACGGTTCTTTTTTTTTTGCATTTCAGAGTGAACGTCTGGCAAACAGGTGAAAGTATATGTGTCGTCTAAGAGCTTCACACAAGAAATTTCCATTCAAAAACAACATTAAACCGTATTGGGGACTATAACAAGCACAATGCGAAAGTTTATTGGAAACTTGACTTTGTCGGAGGACATCCAGTGTCTTGAGAAAATTAAAGTCTGTGCAGTTTGTACCGACTCATCAGAGACTTCTTTATGTCAAACGTTCCGTATTTATTCAAGAATACAAAGAGACTTAACTAGGTCTTGTTTCCTTGTTGCCAACAAAGTACAAGTACAGCGGACTGTCTATTTATAGAGTCTGCCTCTTATCCCACCCAGCCAAGCGGGCCGTCAATCAATCTCGAAAGGAGCTGTTCTCGGGACACCAACAGGAGTGAATGACCTATAAATACGTGTACGCAACAGGAAGTCAAAATCTTTGCGATTTCTCGAGTATAACCAATCGAATGCATCCCAATGGAGCTGTTTAATGGTTACTGTGAGCGATTGACGTAAACACTGTGCGGCTTCTAGCAATTAGCTTATTCCGAGAAGAACCTTTCTTAGTCTGCTAGAAAAACAAAACAAAACATCGCCCTAGATACATCGACTTTATCGCCAGATACAACGCAGTACTGCTCGGTTCCACTAATTCATTTCGAATTCAAACAAACCCTGCAAACAAAACATTCTAATTTCTTGATCAAACTGTGCAGAAACACAAGCTATAAACGACTATCAGAGTGGCACACACCTACAAGAGCCGCTCCCCCTCTGAGCTTCGAGCAAACAACACCATGCTCGGACTATGTTATCACCAAGACCTGCCTTGAATTTCAATGTCAACACAGCGCCGCTGCCCAAAAGCCAGCCGTTTATACAAACAAAACCAAGAAAACCAAACAAAATCAAACAAACACCAACAATTCTTGTTGCAGATACTCCGCATACGACAGTATCTGTGTATATTCGCATTTGAATCTCTATTTATAGAAAAAATGTTGTCTTAACGTAAAAAATTATAAAAAAAAAGAACATGTATCTCAGTTGGGTGGTAGTGTCTTAGAATCTAAACTTCTTTGGGGTGGCCCCGGTCTTGTGCTGCTCGCGACACTGGGGACAGTATGGATAGTAGCTGGCGTCTGGCGACGGTGGGCTCTCCATCGATGCTGGCGGACGAATGGGGAAGTGCACCCAGTGTGGGCACGGCATCTGGGGTGGTGGTGTTGTTGGGAATGGCATCGTGCTTTCGAGAACTCCGAATTTAATTTACTTGTATCTCATTCGAGGAGACTGTGCTAAAACTCGACTACTCCGTTTCGACAACGCGAACTCAACTGAAACTGAAGTCGAACGAAAATTCCCACTAGAGTCGCAATGACGACGACGCAACGCGCGTCCGAGCTACCCTACTTCAACTGAAGCTAAAGATTGTAAACAATTTTTTTTTTCTTTTCGTTTCCCATTCTTTTTTTCGTTTTTTTTTTTTGAAACAAATCAAAAAAACGAAATGAAAAGACCTCTTGGAATCAAAAAAAAAAATCGAAAAAAAACTTTATGAGACGCATTTTGATAAAAATTTTTTGTTTACCACCATTGGCTTCGCTTCGTGCGCTGCCATGTTGAGTGAGAAACCGGACGAACATTTGTGTTTTTCTCTCTTCTTTTGGCGATTGTTTCATGGGGCGAGGGGGGAGGGGGGAGGGGAGTGCTTGTAGGCGAACCAGAACGAGGGGATTATTCAAAATCAAAAACATATGCACAGATGTTGTGTGTCTAGTAGGTGGAACTTGATTAGCAGCTTTGGTTCATTGAAAACTAGTAGAAGTTTGAAAATTGAAATTCAAACCTACACTCGCGCTTTGGGAGGAGGGCTCGGCTTCCACACCTGCGGCGTGGCGGCGGCGGGATTGTGTAATGTGAGTTATCTTTGCTGGAGAAGCAGAATTCTTCGGTTTTTTTTTTGCTGCTTTTGTGCCGCTGAGGGAGGCAAATACCGATTTGCGCAGTTCCAGCTATCGTTATCGTTTGTTTGACTTTGTTGCTGCAATTAACTTGGTCACTGGCGATACATATTGATAAGGAATTAATTGAATAGAAATGAATTTCGAGTTATCTGTTCCATTTTGGGTTGGTTGACTCATGGAAGCTAGTGTTTAGGCAAACTGAACAACAATTGTGGTGTTTACACGAGTATCTAAGCTTAGAGCCTAGGAGTATGCAATGTTTTATGGACGAACTGTGCACGTATCTGTTGGTAGACTGAAAGCCTGGATTGAAAATTCTTTGATTTATCCAAATCGCTTATGAAAACCTAAAATCCATGAATCCACCTAACTATCGTCAGACGCATAGGTAGACATAGCTTCTAGGACATCCTTAGACAAGGAAGATCGGATCGGTGTGAGACCGGCCTCAGAATGCTGTATCTTTGGAAACTAAGACTGTTTTACTTTCTCGGGTGGTCTCAAGCAATAAAGCTCCTTGTCTGCTGTGTTCCTGATGTGTGCCCCCTTTAATGCGCAACACAGTCCATCGGAACTATAGCGTCTGTAACTCTACCGGAGCACCCGCTACACATGACCGATTCATCTCAAACTATTGAGTGTTTTCTGGGAATTCATTAAAATTCAAGGAGAACAGCAAACGTCGCTTAAAGTCTCTTTAAGTGGGAGCCGTGGCTCAAGTCATTAACGCATTGGACTACGGAACAAGGGTTCCAGATACAATCCACAGACAACACCTACAAATTTCTTTCGTGGAGAAACCTCTCGTGAGGGTCTGACAAACATCCGAGAGTACAACAGGAGGCCCCTTCCATTCATTTCAAGAATATAACACGCACAACACGAATGGTTGTCAGAAGCTAGGCCGGGGCTCCCATAGACGTGTCGTGCCAAATATTTATTTATTTTATTCTATACTGATCACGCCCACTTTTGAGGGGCGTTTTACACAAAAAACCGATTTCAATGAAATTTTGCAGATTTTCTATTCGTTCATGTCTAAAAGTTTACTAACCAGCTAGATCGTTTGAGACTCTGTCTGATTAGACTGACCTTTTCACGTACTATATCCAGCATCTTTGACCTAAGAAGGCAAGGCCTTGTCAAGAAACACCAAGCAGACATGGGCGTTAACAAGGACAGATATCCTCGGTTGTTTCGTGGACAAAATTGTGCGAATGATTTTCGGTCGTGTTTGCATTGACGGTCTTTTGAAGGAAGAGATTTAACAAAGAACTCTACAAGCTCTACAGCGACGTCGACCACCTCAGAAAAGTACACATTAGTCGCCTAAGATGGCTAGGACATGTAGAGGGAATCGAAATTCAACGCTCCAGCCCGAAGAGTGTTCGATTTCATCCCGGTGGAGCAACACAGTAGAAGAAAGCCTCGCCTTAGGTATCGCGTACAAGTGGAAGAGGACTTCAACCAACTTTAAGTGCGTAACGCAAGGGGGTTAGCCAAAGACTGCGCTGGAGAATCTTGTTGATTGGGGCACAAGTTCACCCTGGACTGTAGCGCAAGCACGTGAGTAATGGAACCACTGAAAGAACCACAAGCAAACCACAAAGCAAACAAAACAAAATACAGAACATAGTGTGAAACAAACCAGTTTAGCATTAGGAGTAGAGTTCCTCAGGGTTCTGTGCTAGGTGCTATCCTCGTAACCATAATGTATGATGCGGATTTTAAGCCTTTTAAGTCATGAATCCTCAGACTTTACTTTGATATTGCATTTCTAATAAAAGACGAACATCTAGAAGCGATAAAGCATGGCAAGTCCTATTTTCAATAAACGTTGGAGTACCCCAGGGAACCATTCTTTCACCTATTCTATTGCTAACTCATATTTAGGACGTACAGAGCAATTGATGACGATGAATTCGTTTCTGATTGTTATTTCGACTTGACTCAACTCAGATCGTTCACCATAGCAGTTCTGCTGTCCATATGATGTTGAGTATTGCCGGGAAGGCTTGGGTCAGGGTCCAAGAAGGCACGACCTGTCTCTTGTGTCAAACGTTTACTTCAGGAGGCAATAAATGCCATAAATCTATATCTCTATAGCACGAGAGATCTGAAGCTTACTTGTCTTATCCAAGGCTCTACTCTAATCTTTGTACTACAGAGCAAGATCAACTTAATGGTTCGTGGCTTGACTAATCAAAAAATGTACCTACAATGCTATATGTTGGCACGCTCCAGCAAAACTAGAATCACTGATTAGGAGCTTATTTTTCAAGGCAACTCAACGCATTTATGAATATACTTATGCACTGCAGGTAAACAAGTGGGCAATAAAAGATATATAAGTGTGACACGTATCACGTTCACGTTAGAGGTAGAACTAATTTTTGCAAAATATTTCCAAGAATTTCGTCAACCTTGCCCCGATAACCACAATCATTGTTTGTCAAATGAACTTTCGTTATCTAAAAAAAAGGAAAAAAAAGTACGGTTTCGTTTGCCCTCAAATGATAAGCCGCACAAATATAAATAGATAGACTATTCCGGCTTTGATTATTAGTTTGTATGGGAAAGCTACAAGAGTTTGGAAAGTATCTGTGATACTTTGTGCGAGGTTTTTTGGTACAGTTTCACGGTAACCTGCTTCTGTATGACGTGAACAGTGAAATTACGTCAGCAGCTTGGCAACAGAAAAGTAGATTTGAAGTTTTCACAGTTCAAAGTGGAATCAATGAAACTAAAAGGTGGTTAGAGTTTAAGACAGCCTCCGGAGACAAGCTTAGATAGGTTTTGACTTATTTCGACCGAGGATCAGTTCGATCGATGAAAGATATGATCGTTAAGATCAATCAGAACACACAGCGAAAACTAAAGACGTATCTACGTGATCTCAGCAGCAGCTAAAAGAAAAGTTCAAACATCGAGTATCGGCATTCATACTGATCATGAATCTCTTGATCCTGGTCGTGCATGATGTTGGAAATAAAGCTCTGGTCAAGGATGGAACTATGACAGAGAATGGATCAGTAGCTTGTATATCAGACATTGAAAATGCTAGAAGCTCCATCAAAGTGGCATGAGAACAAATTTCACGTCTAAGTCTAGAGACCTTGGTCTACGAATTCCTGCAAGTCGCGTAAACATGGTCGCAGACAGGATGTGTCCTACAGCGAATTAGCAACTTGCATTAGTCCTCCTCAATCGACTAACATTCAAAACCAATGTGCGTCGATATCGCCTATTTTCTCCTCCTGATTTCCCTCCCGCCAGCTCTATGTCTTAACCTTAACCCATTGGAAAAGTAAGAAAGTAAGTAAGTAAGGTTATCGGGTTTAGAAAGTGTTTTCAAGAATGCAATCGAACTTTAGTACTATACCCCCTACTTCCATCGAAACTTATTTAAAACAAATTTTTCGTGAATTCGACGCAACCTTTTAGTTTAACTTCGAATCGTAAAGAACCAATTTTATGGCCACATTCGTAATAAATTTGTATGACACTGCCTGGGGAAAGTAATTAAAAATGTTCTACACACTGCAACTGAGCTTGTAAACAAAACCATTAAGCCTGACTAAAGTTTAGATTGTGAGAGCAATAAATGACCTTCACCTCGCAGCGGTATGATTGAATGGATCGTCTCGCAGTAGCTTGAGTCCAGTGATAGATTTAAAATTTTTTTTTTTACAGAAATGCATATAACCTCCCTGGATACTCACATTGTTAACAGAGGCATTGTGTAAGTAGATGGAAACTTCTACAACTTAGCTTGCAAGATAATCGTTTATTGCTTCAAAAGTTACATTTGGTTATTGGAATACCCCAAGGCTATGCTTTATGTCCTCTTCTCGTCTGCTCATTCATTGAAAAAACTGAACTTGGCAGCGCAATGAGGGAAGAGGATGTGTAGTCATTCTTTGACCCTTGGATCTCAAAGCGGGTCTTATTAGGTCTGCAGCAACTGGCAACTATGTCTTGTAACCATGAAGTGAACAAATTGAAGGTGAAGGTTGATGAAAGAAGCCTTGGTGGAGCTAGGGATAGTGCGAAGGTTGTGAGTTGGATGAGAAGTAGGTAACCAAACTTGACATTGAAACTCATTCACAAGTTGGACAAGACTCTTGACACAGGAGAGAATATAAGGGACTACGAAGCAGTTATAAATACAGTACAATTATGAGGAAAGTATCTAACAGGCTAAGCAGAGCTCTTTGATTGCCAACAGTGGCCTAGAAAGAGATCAAAGTGTTAAGATTACCTTAAGAATTGACCGTTCTATGTTGAAGTTACGACAGCTCCTTACTTAGATTTCCCAGAAAGTGAAAATCCTAGGAGTACCACAGGGTTGAACCCTAGGTCCACTAATGTTCATAGTTTATACAAATGAGTTTCCGATGATGGAATTTCTTTCACATAAGCCGTCGAATATAGTGTTTAAAGTGAGATATACACTAGGCCAGTGGATGCTGGCTAGTGATATATGTAGTTCCAGTTAAATACCTCCCAGGTAGACGAGCGAGATCCTCTAAGGCGATTGTAGACGATCATCAGTTTTGATCTCTCTAAGCGTGATCATCACATTTTTACGATCGTTGTGGTTTGGCAGCCTGATTGTTTTGCAGAGAACTAGCCAACTGTGACCATCAACTATCTAGGATCAGGTTTCACCTTCCAAAACTTCGATTATCCGAAAGAAGTAACAGTTCACAAGTATCTGTCGGTGTTCCTTCTGCGTTGACGAGCAGATGCAGTGACGGACTATATGAGCTATGGCTTCAAAGTTCTGTGGAGTATCGCACGGGTCCCAACTAGGTCCCACACTATTCATCACTATTTGTATATCAGATTAAACTGCATGAGACTCGCTGTGCAGTATTCCCTCATCCGAGCTTCCGTACATTATCCTGTAGTCCTGCAACTAAACCACGTGGCGGAGCGCTGCATGAGGCACCCACAAGTTAATCGAAAGTAACCGTGAAGCGTATCAACAACTGTACGACAACTATTATCTCCAAAATCCCATACACCATGATGTCAACCGAATAATCTCCTCCTTATCTCTTGCCGTCCTTCGACTGTCTAGAACTGTGTACCTTATCTGTTAAGTGACGCGTTTATGGAATTGTTTCAAAGAATTCAAAGGCAAACTACATTGGGAAGACCTTCACAACATGGGAAGCGAGCCGAGTTCCGTAGAAAAAACTCCAATTTTCGTTACAAAAACATTCAACACAATTTTATTTAATTTAAAACTTAAACTTAAAACATCACACTATAGGAAAAATTACAGAAAAATCTTTGATATATCACAAGGCAATACTTTAGTACTCGCACACCGATTGCATGGCGCCTGTCACGCTCTAGTTGGGGTCACGCACCATCGCCTTGGGGTGTCGATGTAGGAAATTGTAAAACTGCTCCTCGTGCTGGTAGTCTAGATTTTTCTCGTCTAGATTATAGGGCGGCAGTTTACAGCGGCACTTGTCACAGAAATTGTCCAAACACTCAACACAGGTCCTTCGAACAGGAAACTGATGCCAATGCTGGCAAGGCATTCGCCGAGGCGAACTGCATGGGAACTGGAATTGCTGTCTAGACACTGTGGTATCCATGACGAGGTGCACTTTCAAACTAAATCCGACCGCAGTTAGTCAGTTAACTTATCAGGTCGCTTGGTGCTTTAGAACTACTCGTCTGTAGGTTCTTGGGTAGGGGGTAGACCGCACAGAGTGTGCTGTAATAGATTTATTTTTTGTTTGTGTTTACAAACAAGTTGGAAGCTTACAGTCGAGAGGCGTGAGTTATCAAAGCGAAATTATTAGGAAATAGTTACGTACGGCGGCGGCGGCGTGGTGCACTGTGCATCGAGAACTAGTGTCATTGAAGGGGGAGAGTTGTTTAAGCGTGATCACAGTGTGGACTTTGTCGTGACGCAGGTGGCTCTATGTAGAGACTGAATAGAGTCTAGTCATGGTCTTGGATTTTGTATGCTAAATGCAATATACCTGGAATTTTAAGCATAGACAGCATCAAACTTGTTCCCTCAGCATTGAGAGAGCAATTAAGCTCAGCAATTGGTCATTGTATTTCAATTTGCGTTTTGAAACTAAATCTTGGCTTAAACCTGTAACCACGACTTGCAAACGTAGGTGGTGAAGCTTTTAAGAATTATGAATTGAAAGGCATATTCGAGAAGCTTGTGAAACATCCGCTGGTTGAAGGAACGAGTTTGCGCTGTAAGCCAGGTTAACGGGTGACTTAAATGTCATAAGATTGTTATGGTGACACTTGAAGTGCTGTTTGCGTCATTTGTCATAAAAATTTATTTATCAGGTCATGTTTTGCGTTTTACTAGAAAAGTCAGAAGCGAATGGTTCGAGACCACAAAGGTTCCAATAAGCTTGGCTTTAGTCAGAACATAGGGTCTTTATAAACACGTGTCACGACAAACATATATTTTTTCTGGTAGAACACACATCATCAGCTTGACTTTGCCCTAATAATCCAGGCTTTAAAACAAATTGTGTCAGCAGGGCTCTAGAATTAAGTTTTCTCCATATTGGCAGTCTTCGCGATTAAGCCCGTGTTCAAGGCGAGCTTGATGAACTCAAAGGCATCGGCTGGGCTTAGGAAGGAAAAACAATATTACTGTGGAGGCTGTTGACATTTAGGGACTTAGAGATACATATGCATATGAGTTCTAAATTTTTCACATGGTCCACGACAGGAACATATTTACAACAACTGGGCTCAGTCGATGTAAAGCCTGATGATTAAGCCTGGTTCATGAAATCCACGTCGATTTTAACACACTGTAGGCAGGGAAAGAGGTACCAAAGGTATTCTTTGAAATTCAACGATTTGTGAAAGATCAGTACTTTAAAGGAGACTGAGCAAGTACGACCATTACAGTGTATCTATAGAATTGATGGAGGCAACATGACATACATCTCGCCATGGGACCCAAGCAGTCCAAGAAAGCAAGAAATGACTAAATTCTACAGAAAAATACTGCTTGAGGGTAGAACTCCCGTTTTTCGTCGGTATAAGTCCGAAGCTCTTGTACCTTTAGAGGAACTTAATCTGACAATATAAAGTCACTCCGGCGTACCAGAAGGATACGTGTTGGGACCACTACTGTCAACACCCAGGAAGTCAAAAATCGAGGATACAGTCAAAAAGCTGAAAGAGTTAAAACAGACTGATTTGGAAACAAGAAGGACGGTTCTGCTGGAGAATACTATGATAAAATGGAGGCGAAGCTCGTAATTGAAGCCCTCTAAGAGTCACCATAGATCCAAGACAGTCTTTTAGGATGTACCTCACATCCTTAAGCCATAAAGACGTACTTTGTCAATCAAATAACTCACGGACAGAGGTACGAAGAACGCGAAAGAAAGGTGGCCTAAGAAGCATGTCATTTCGTTGAAAAAGATCATTCAACTGTACACGTGATTGACTCAAACCCAACTACGACTAATCTCAACCGATTATTCGTTGAAAATTAATTGCAATAATCACTGATCGTAATAAAAAAAAAAAAAACTTTATAACAGTCAATTGTTATCTTATACGTCTGCTTGTAATTTCCCAGAACTTATTATCAAGCGGAAATAATAGTCGACGTCAATTACCCGTGTCCTTGAAGCAGTATCGTTGGCTCTATAGTATCTAGTATAACCGGTAGATCCAGCATGATTTCGGGCTCACGCTCAACTTTGAAAAGGCACTGCCATCGACCTGGAGTCGGGTCTTAAGCTTCCTGTATATGAAGATTTTCATAATCGAATGAGGACGAAAACCAGCCAAATTGTAGCCTTAAAGGGCTAATATTCGACCAGCTCTGGTGTGAAACCAGATGATTGTTCAATAGACCCAATAATTATGGCAAAGAATGCGAATACAAGGAACTAAGCTTGGGTTGAACTGTGTTATTCGACTTGACCGTCCATTTTATTTATTTTAAGTTAAGGAATACAAGCAACCTAAAAGCAAAGCATAACGTAGGGCGAATCGAAAAATTGTACAATTCTACAGCTTCGCGTCTACGGTAATGGAATACAAGCAGAGCTCTCTAGAAATACAGTCAATTGTGGATAATGATTTCAAAACACTTAGGACGACAAGTCTTTGCAGCCTTTCCACGGATAGGGAAAATATACGAAGTACAATGATGAAAAGCCAGCTTGATAGAGTCCAAGTTGAAAAGGACTGTAAGAGGCTGGACAAAGACATTCACACCGTTTTTTAGAACAAAAGCGGAAGGCCATCGGAGACGGTGTCCACATTGTTGCCATTATGTATAGCATAGCACATCATACAAATGGCCGTCTCGGCTTCGCTGCTGTTATTCCGGCAATAGCGTCTGGAATGTTGACTTCGAGATCGTCCAAAGTGGTTGGCTTGTTAGCATAGACTAAAGACTTGACGTAGCTTCAGAGAACAGAATCATGCGACTGATCGCGGCGACGAATTCATGAACGCTCGCCGATGAGATTAATAATTTTTAATAATCCCAGCACGTTTAGCAAGCGCGAAACGATCCATTATGGAATGGCAAGCTTTACTGAATGCTTTAACAGCTGGATGTCATTGGTAACTTTGACAGCTGCTGAAACATGACAATTGGAAAAAGTATGACTGCTATCTGGTCACCCTTTTTTGTTTAGTTTTTCGTTCAGATATTTGACTATGCTTGTAGCTATACTGTTGAAATCGATAGTAGTCGCAGTTTTAAGGCAAGTCCTACGCCCTTCGGTTTTGAAATGTAAAAAGTTCGTACAAACTCGAAACGTTAAGTATGGGTTTAATGGAATCCGTGAGCAAAAATATGGATCTGTGCCTACTCAGGGCCTTAGTACAGTATACAATGGACCAAGGAGTTGGAACAACCAAAAAAGGCACTGTCCCAGGTACAGAAGCTGTCAGCCTTCCCGTTGCTCACAGTGGCGTCCTCTTTCGGAGAATACATACCGATGTCACTCACTAATGCTGATACGAAAAAGACGCACAGGATCGCCCTCAGGGCCCTCTTCATGTACGACGACGTTTTGAGATAGTTTTTCACCTAACATCGCTTGACATATCAATTTCTGCATCAAGTAGAGCTGAAAACTCTCAAATCACTATCGATGGAACAAACTGCAGATAATCGAGTCAACTTTCGCCTTAAAAGTAAAGCGATTAAGGCCCAGAACCCGTTCTCCAATGAAAACAGAACAGAAATCCCTAAAATCAGAAATTCACCATCGCTGCCTTGCCCTAATCCCATGTGTTTCACCCCTTATCGACCTCTACTACACTCTGCCACATTCTACTACAATGCCCCCAACCGTCAACCTGACAGCTGTCACTTCTATTTTTATTCCTCTTTCGCATAACTTTCCAACCAGCAGCCAGCGACTTCATCAAATATTTAGATTTTCCATTTTCAGTGTTGTTTTCGCATTTGATTCATTCTTATCCGTGTATCCGCGCGTCGTCGCCTTCAACTCAGCCCCGCTTAATTAATGCAAAGAGAACAAAACCAGATTGTTTCACTTTTGCGATTTGTTTAAATAGCTACTTTGCTTCAACACCGTGCGTCGTGTCGGTCTGGCAGAGCAAACAGTGCACAGTGTCGTCCACCAAAAGTATCTCTCTTTGTAATGATCGCAACAACACTAATTGCTGAATTGTGGTAAATTTTCCAAAACAAAAAGATTCTCCCTCCAGGGACTGAATTATTTAAAATTGCTTTACTCTAATACAATACCTCCTAGTAAATCTCTCACACGTATTTGGTAGAAAATAAAGGCAGCTCTCGCTATTCTTATCTTCAACAATTCACACTTGAGGATCCCATAGTACACAGTACACCTCATTCGATAATTCAGTTTCCATTAATTCACTCGAAACTGTGTGTGCGATTGCGAAGAACTAAAAGTGCCGCCCCCGCCGTGTGTTGGAAAATTCTAGTTGAAAAGAACTCCATACTGCGTTTCCAAGCGAACTATAAAAATGAGTAAAACTAATAAATCAGCTACAACGCCTTGGAACTTTAAGTAAGTGTGCTGACATTTTTAACAACAATTTATCTCCCGCAAAAAACAAATACGATTTCCTTTATCTTATTTTTTTTTGTTTTTCTATATCTTGTTCAAGTGGAACTATCGACTGTCGTTCGTTTTGGTCGTTGTCGTCGTCGTTGTCGTTGTTGTCGTTGCTAGAGATAGTTCGGTTAAGTTTATTTTTTGATGGCAACTCAGTTGGCACTCCTCTCCGATGGAGGGAAATGCTTTTCTGTTATATAACTTGTCCAGCCCATGAGGCCGGGACAAGTGTGTGGTGTGCTCCGGAATCGGTTCGGTCAAGGATAACCTGTGTGTTGTCCATATATCACTGTAGCCACTGTGGGTACATGTTTTCATTTGTATATGTCGCTTGTGTGTGCTGCTTTTTGTTTTGTTCATGTTCATATTGAACTGGAGTGTCACTCGGACTGACGTAGATTCTAATTATAAAGGCAAAGCTCTCATCTGGGTTGTGACAGAGGAGATTTAATGCTAACTCGTATGTTGTACCTGCAAAACCGGATTGGCCGTCATGATTAGTCACTTAAATTGCGTTATGTAGAGTTTGCCTGTTGTTTCCCCCCAGAGTCACATCGCATATCGAGAGAATTGCGCCGCGCAGATGGGAATTTCAAATGAATTGCTAGCCAGTAGTGTATGCATGCAAGTTCTGAGAACGTTGGCTATTTCTCATTTGAAAAAGGCGTCGTTTTGTGATGAGATTGATGGGGTCTATCGGAAAGCTTTGGCTGATCATGCTGGAGCCGACTAAGATTGATCAACGTATACAAAATTCGACCTGTTTAGCCAAGACACGAAGGAATATTAAACTCGAAAGGAATTTTGAAAGTTCAAACTTGTTTTGTATGGAAATTGGGACAAATTAGCAGTTGCTTTGCTTTGTTATGCCTTTTTGATTTTACTGTTCAGAAATCTCGTTCCTGAAGGCGATTGTAAGCAGCGAAATGAAGTACATATGTACCTTATGACGTCCTCCTATGTATGACTATGAAGCCAGACTGTGGTTCTGCCAACTCATGGTCGGCTTTTGATTCATAGTTTCTAGAATACTTCAGTCAAGACGGAGAAGTTTATGTGTCAAGGCATATCGTTCTATGAAAAGGGCACCTTCTACTAGGCTTCACTTTAGTAAATTCTTCCAGTGGGTGGAGATCTGACGTTGCCCTACTAGAACATAACTAAATATTCGCACCAGCGTTGTCGTTTATACTTCTGGTTCACTGTACTACCCTTGTTTGCCACCATTATGGCGAGAATCATGTAAACAAGAAGCTAAAACTGCTTCAAGTTCTAATAAATCTCTTTGAAATGACCTGCCGCTTATTTTTTCGTTCAGATAGTCAACTGTTTGAATATTCAATTCACAAAGGACGCGCAAGACAAATCCGTTCTTTTTTACATCCTTATGGCAGTAAAGAGAATGCCTAAGTACACGGTTGTCGTTTAGACAAATCTGTCGAGTATAGTGGAAACAAAAGGGGTTTATCATTAAACTGTAGGCACAGGATGTCAATAGTGAGCCACTCTGCGCTTTCAAGATGTCATTTGTTTTCATCATACTCTGGCGATTCTCTGTGACTGAATTCGACATTCTAACAGAATGCTTGATAGATTTTATGGTCCTCACAATCGACGCAACTTGACTTGTCTATGGAAGCCATCTACCACATTGAGAACCGTGTGTAGTAGGAGGTTGCTAAGGACGCAAATTCAAACGCTTCAATGCCGTGCACAAAAAGAAAAGCCTTCTCCGTCCACTATGTGCGAGATTTTGCGAAAAGGCTGTGCTTAGGGCAAGACTTCGATTGGTGAAAGAGCCGTTTTCATGTCCCAAAATTGTCTTCAGCGACGAGGCGCATTTCTAGTGTAATGGGTATGCAAGCAGCTGACATTGTCGACCAGAAATTCTCAAAATGCACTAATTGGCGCACATGAATGCTGATTACAGTGGACAATGATTATTTATTTCCAAGTCTCAGTGACATTGACCACTGAATAGCAGTTGATGGAGTTGTTGGCAAAGCAGTTCAGTGACAACATCATCTTACGACATGAATCAGTGATGATGTCAATGATTACACCAGTCATCAGTCTGATAAAAATCGAACTAGTCTCTTTCAGGTTGTAGAAGAGACGTCAGTCGATCCACAAGGTCGTCACTCAAGTCATCCACTCAGAATAATTCATAAATCATGTGAAATGATTCCGAGTTCAATATGGACGCCAACGTACGTCCAATATCAACAAGCACTAGATCCATCAAAGACGAGCACACAATGTAAACAAAGAGTACCTCACTGGTATTCATAAGCAAAGCAATGGAATCCATTTACTTTGACGATCGATGAATATCAAACCAGCATAGCAGAGCCATCAATTGGCCAGCAAGATCGTTGCGATTAAGCGCCGACAGGGATATGCTAAGTGTGGCTGGTATATGCAGATAAATCAACGATGATTGACTTCTATACGTGTTATACGCTTTTGAAAGAAAATATCCTTTACGTACTGCAAAGGGACAATAAAGAACAGATACAGATTTATTAATCCTAGTTGTGAGCGCCACTAAGGGCGATACTGAAGTGGGGAATCATTGATTGAGCAGTCAATCAGGCTCAATAAAGCTCGAGAACAAGAGAATGGGACTAAATGAGAGCCATTAACGTCTAAATTAGTCTTGCGATGGTCTAAGAGCTCGTATACTCTTAATCGGTGTGAATATGGGAGACAGACTTCGCGCCAACCGAGTCAGTGCAAAGCTAGGAACTTGCTGCGTGCTACTAGTACAGACAAAGAGTGCGAATCCACTCGAAGACCCCAAGGTTTCTTCACAGTTAAGACTGTGTAAAATGTCTGCTATCCTCCTGCTCCATGTACATGAACAGCCTCGTGTTCTACTGCATTGAATAGTTAGCATACAAAGTGACCAATCTGTCAGAGAGATACGGTTCGAGCAGAATAGACTTTTTTGTAGACAGGGAATACCAAACGTTTCTACGTGATATGGCTGTCATTTTTAAAGCTCTGCGTTTTAGTTTTGTAGCAAACATGAGAAGAGAAGAGTATTCTTTGTCTAGCCAGCCAATTTAGCTAGTCCACATGCTCTTGAAGGTCAAACTTTGAGTGGGACAACTTCCTATCTATAGGCAGCGTAGGCACAGATCTTAAAACCAACTTATCATACGGAATATTGTGGAATATGTTTACTCCGACTAATCTTTGCCAAAATTTCGTCGAAAAACCCCAGAAACTAAGATTAGATACACTTGATTTGCAGCTATTTCAGTCGGAGACAGGTACTTCCCGATTTCACTGAGGAAGTTACACTAAATTGGTTTGTGGATGCAATTCAATTTGCTTTTTGTGTCGAATGACCTTGTTAGAAGCCACTGAACAAATCTAGAAGCAGAAGGCGTTTATGGAATTGCATCTTGTCTTTGACTAGTAGAGTGCTTAGCAAGTGCACAAACCTGTTGAGAATGATATGACACTAGATGACGCCTTTTTAATGAGAAACTTCAACAATTAGTTACAGTAGGTTTGTGTAGAGGCATGTAATCGTGTATGCCTGCCTCATTCCTGCATTCAATGATTAAGTCATGGCGTTTCTTTCAAAAATGCAATATCCAACCCTGCATGCATGTCAAGACTTCTCTTTCATAAACTATTTACCAACCGAACTAAACAACAGTTTCCTGCCGTTTAGCAATACTACCAAGCCCCCTTGCCGTGGTCTAAATGAAACTTAATATTAGGTATTAGCACTGGCAAAGGCGAAGCCAAAGTTATGAGTTTCATGGTTTTCTGCTTCCATTGCAGAATGCGTATTCACGTATACCGAAAACTATTGCAATGCATGAGTCATTATATTCGTTTCGTTTCGTTTCGAAAACTATAATTAAATCTCCAATTAATTTTTTGCTTCTCTGTTTTCCTTTCCATTTCCACAAACATTCAGTGGTTATGAAGTAAAAATTCATTCCACCAATGAGAGATACACTGGCAGAGGTAAAATTCACTGTTTAGTGAAATAAAAATCACTCAATGGTGGCGGTGGTGGGGAGAGCTGATATAATTTATGGTTTTGCTGGTGCTGAGGTAGTTTTTAGCACAGATATTCACAGCAATCGATTCGAGAAGTGATATATTTTTAATAAAATTCACTTGGCAGGCACATTCTAATGAGTCCACATGACACATTGTCATCGAACACTTGAGGGTCGTGCGGTGCGTGGTGGTTTTGCTAATTTGTTTCGATTGAGAATATCGTAGATGCAGAGAGTAGAAGAAAATTCTCAAGCTAGACGGAAGTATTTAAATGTTTTCTTGGGGATCGTCAGTCTATGCTTTGAGGAAGCGTTTTCTCAGTAAATGTGGGACACTCATTTGCACACTTTTAAGGTTGTTAAGTGTTTCCCCCAAGGCGCAGTCTATTTTTCACATACTTTGAGAAACTGTGGCATTGTTGGTGTTCATTTTCAGGTTGATAACCTTTTGGTGATCGCTCAAGTACCACTGATTACGGTTAACATTAGTGACTTTGACTAGCTTGTCATGACCGAGACACTGTCGCTATGGTTCTGTACAAACCTAGACAGAAGAAGATTAGGGGCACATTTGTCTCGACTCGTTTGCCATTCAAGAAGTCGTGCTTGAATAGAATGTTTACCTGCTTCAGGCAGGAATTTCTGAAAAGTGTTTTGCACTCTCTTAGCTTAGTATTAGGCCTTTACACGAGAGATTGTAATTGGAATCACTAGTTAGTACACTAGTACACTAGTACACTAGTTAGCATTGAGAACTAAATGCTAAAAGAGGGCGCTTTCCCACGAGAATCTATGGAGATCTTGACAAGCTTCTACGCGATCTTAACACCTTCACCATCTAAGGCTATGGAGATGATTTGATCCCGAATTCAAATCACCAGGCCCCTTGGACTAGCAATGTCTGTTAAAAATCGCTTACAAACTTGGCCAACTAACAGTGGCCACATGACAGTTGAGGTCTAAAGACTTGGAGGTACTTAGACCCCAACGACCTACATTTGGCAGAGGACACTTGAATTCCAGGGATTTGAATCGCCAAAATCGATGGAAACATTTGTATTCCCAATAGTGTTCACGAAGAAGGTTCAGGTATACAGAGAAGGCTTAGGTCCCTGCATCTATTAGTAGTATGCCAACCCTGTCATGAAGAACAGGGAAGTTACAGATATCACCTACATATGCCAGAAGCGTGCCTTCAAAATTCTACATACTTGGGTTTTTTTTAGAATTAATACGATTTCTGTTAAATTTATTCCCACGCCTCTCAAGGAGCAAAACCAACCTCTGCAGAGTATTATGGAACCGAAGAAGATGCCTAAAATTTCTTGCAAGATCACTGGTACTTGCAAACCTTGATTTCTAGAAAACGAAGACTCATTCCCGTTAAGAGAAACATTGCAAGCTACTTAGTTGAGCGCTCTACGGGGTATTGTCTAGCTTTTTAAGGATGATTGCGGTGATGGTCTTAATATAGCCTCAAGAACCACCGCGACTTCTTTTGTGCTATTGTCAAGCTTTGCACGGTAGAAAGATGAAAGAAAGAAGTTATGGAGATGAGAAGAAACTGTGTAAGTATTCAGAAATCTGACCAAATGACTGTCCAAATTCTTAAGTCAGTTGAAAGACTACATTGACTTCAAGTATTTCACTGATGATAGCTGAACGACTTTAATGAGTCTGCCGACTTCAGTGATGGCTTCATGTACTTCAAAGACTTCAATGAATTCAAATGACTTCATGAAATGGATTGACTTCAAAGGCTACAATGTCAATGAATTCAAGTTTCACATTACGAAGCTAGAATCTAAATTAAAAATAATTTAAAAGACTTCAAGGTATTAAAAGAATTCAGTCCATTTCAATGATTTAAGTTTTCCAAAAGATTGAGTTCAGGTAATTCAAGACTTAAGTGAATGCAGTGACTTCAAGAATTCCAGTGTACACAACGCGGTTGCCGTCTTAAATTGAATGATAAAGGGTTCAAGAATATCAACTCTAGCGACTTCAAGTGGTTTAGATGCTTCCATAATTTGATTGACTTCAAAGAATGCAAAGTATGGATCACCAAAATCGTTTGTTCTAGCCTTTAACGTGGTGGTTTGACCTATTCTAGTTCAAGCTTCAAAACGAATACAATAAAGCTCCAATTATTCAGACACGTGCGTCAAAACAAAAGTAGCGAAAATTTCCTTCACAATCTTCTCAAATTATCGTTCGTGGAAATTATCCACAAGTCTGTTAATTTTCATAATTTTAACTTCTGATCTTTAATGCAAATATATGCGAATAATAATAGCGTCTTTGGGTTGTTGCTTCAGAACATCCCTTCTTACTGGATTTTTCTGTTATTCGTCCTTTGGCGATATTTTATTTTCTATGGTAGCTCACTTCCTCCTCCTCCTTCTCTTTGGTAAGTGAATTTCTTTGTATAGCCTGTTCGGTCTCACGGGGATACAATATTCTATTGAATGAATATTGGAATGACTTTTGACAAGTAAGCCATATGGAACAACAACACTCGTCGTTGATCAAAAGAAACATAAGTAATTGTCTAGAATATGGCTGCGAAAGTAATATCGCAGGAAAAACAGAAGCCCATCTGTGTGAATAGAATTTCTGGGAAAAGCCTTAAGCTTCTTTGAATATTTATAAAGGTATTCGTTCTTTTGTTGAAACAATAGCGTAACGAGATTTGTCCCGAAAGTAAATGTGTGCATTTGACTGTATGAACACGAGTACCTAATGCCTCCAGGGCGAGGCGGAGGATTACAATCTATCAGTATTTATAGAGGCATTTAATAGGTACCAACCACCCAAGGAGATTGTATACACTCCACAGGGTCGGAGGAACATATGCTCAGCGTTCTGTAGAGGTATTGGCAAGAGCTCGAAGTAGCTATACGGAGCTGAAAGCAATGGAAATGCTCAATGAATCCCTGGAGGCGTATCATAATGCTCCCTGGTAACAAAGCACACTCCTTAGCTTATATCTTGAAGCAGAGTGTAATATGGATAGCGTCCCCAGAAACATACCGTAATTGGCGTACCGCAGGAGTCAGTTTTTGGACCACAATTGTTGAATTTAATTTAGGGCAGCATCACTTGGCTCCAAATCGCTTCAAAATTAAAGTTTATGGCTTTCCTCGACAGTTTAGCTAAGAAACTACGTCAAGGATAGTCCAACTTAGGCTACGACTGTTTGACAGATATTGTGCTGACATTTCTGTTCTTTTTTTTGTTTTTTCGAAGTGAGACAGGACGGTAGTCTCAAGCTGGAGAACTAAGTGTAATATGTGTGAGTATTTGGCATCCTTGCGGTACAACTTTTATTTAAGTCTGGGCATGGTTTGAAGCAGTCGTACTGATACGGTGTGGCCTTGGTGAGTCTGTTGCCTAGGCTTGTCTTCCAACTAAGCTTGGAGACAAAATCTATATCTAGATACGAATGTCACCTTTCAAGTCAAACTACAAGTTTGGTGTGATACTCATCTAGAATTAGACATCCTATAGGGCTTTTCGAAGTAAACGTTGCAACAATTTTCTAGACCCTGAGTTCTATTCAAGTCTAAATAGTTCGGATTTTTATACAGAATAAGTCACAAGCAACCAACTCAATAGTTGAAAGCTGCCTTAAATGTCACCAAAGCAAGCAGACTTGTCTACACAAAACACTCTCCACTACATGACAAGTTGCTTAGAAGCTGTAAGCTTTTTGGAACGTAGGCTACTTTCGCCTAAAAATCGTCCAACTATTTGGTTGTACGAAAGAACATAGGTAGCACCCCTGAAATATTGAAATAAGAAAGAACACGGAGTTCCATTTCATAACAGAAGCCACCCAACATTTAAATTAGATGGACAATCTGTTAGAAATAATCAGCCAACTTGATTCTAAGCCAACTTAGCTCCGACTTTCGCAGTTGGATGAGGTTCGATTCGAGTTATTCACACTCTCAAAGTTAGCTGTGGTCGCCTTATATCGCCTTGAGCGCCTCTCACAACTTTGATTTGATTGAAGGCAAGCACGCAAGTTGGTAGCCAATATTTGCTCGGCCGATCAAATAATCGGTCAACAAAAAGTTGTACCTTTTACGACATTATGTGGCATTTTGAAGGGTCTAGTCCTTACTGACATAAACCTATATTTCCTCATCATAGATACGTCTGAAGCAGTAAGACTTGTACTATATGTCTTGGACCGTACCTTCGTTCTGAGATATTGAGTATATCTTCTGCGTATTTTCAACGAATCACTCCATGGATTACCTTGTTGTGCACCAGGCTAATCGTTTTGCGGGCTTAAAGCCTCGAAATGGACCGGATTCAAGTATGTATGCAAATCCCAAAGCAACCAGAAGCCCTAAAGCAAAAAACAAAACCCCCAGCCTAATCTAGCTTGTCAAATACTTGATAAAAAAAATTATTTGTGCTTCAGCTTTTTGTCCAAATTACCGCAGTATAATTTACCACGTGATAGTTGGCTCTTATCACTTGTCTGTATTTACCAAACCACACACATGTGACCCAGGAGACTTGGTCTATGCCCCCAGCGCAACTAAGTTCCCTTTTTTCTGTGCTAAACCAGCACGAACTGCCATTCAAAGTGCAACACAGCTGTTGACCGATAAAAACGTGAGGAAAAGTGGGAAAAGTGGTTTTCCTCGACTATGATTACATAAGAACGCACACAGGCACTTGCCCCATTTTGTAGCACTTTCCGTAACATTTTTTTCGTGGGATTGCTTATCGCAGAGCTTAGTCGCTGAGTGTGTCATGATATGAAGGGGATTACTGCGTACAGGGTTTCTTGTTTATCGTGCCTAATGGGGGATTAAGTTATTCGCCGTGGTAATGGATGGGGTGAACAGGACCTTTTCCCTCTCCGTTTAGATACATGTTTGGCTGGGTGATGACAAATGCCAATTGAATTCCAGTCAAAGTACTGGCAACCCCTTTCAAGTCTGTCCAATGTCTTCTCGAAGACTGGTCAACCTTGATACTAATTACTTGAAATTCGACCTGTGAACTGTCTTTTGCATATAAAGTATCTGAGTTCATTAATTAATGTCGAACAACGATCAAACAAGACTGAACAAACTGGGTACCGGTTTGGTAACATATGCCGCCACATCAGCTTACTTTTATTGGCATTTGTTTATCTTCGAAGTTTAGTGCGCAATTAGATATTGTACTTTTACGAATCGATAAGTTTATGGCAAGTATCGTTCGATACACATAAACTGACAGAGATAAGGTGCTATTGAAACCTAGAAACGCAGAGGGACGTAATAAATTCAAATAAACCTGTAAATCAAGCAAACCTTATCGATGTGCGATAAGATTTTGGCTCAGGTACCTTTTCTGACGTCGAGAGAAGCGGGAGAAATTCCTATTCTTACAAAAAAGTAAGCCGCCGACGGTAGAAAGAGTATCTACCCCGCTAACGCTCCGCTTTTTGCCGGTACTAACCGATCGACTCAACAGTTTGGGCATTCATGTCCTTGGCTTTGCTTTATGTCATCTTCGAGTCGCCCAGCAAGCAAGGCGGAGCAAAGCGGAGCGAAACAGTGCAGTAGTTCTGAACTACAATGAATCTCAATCAAAATGTCTAGTGTCTGAGCTTCAACCCACACTTTTGAAAAGGCATTTTGATCTAAATTGTGGGCATGGATCTAAGGTATCACCAAAGCGGGGCAATAGCGGGGCGATGAGTGTTATGCAATACAATAATGAAGTACTAATGACCACAGTAACTTTACTTTTGCTTAATAGAATAGCTGTTTAGAACTGACAGGACTATACCAACTAGACTAACAAATCTGAATAAAAGTGGAACCCTACCAAGGTTGTCTGTAACATGTAACAAGATTTTATTCGACGACTTGAGCTCTAAGATAGGCAGGAAAAATCTTTGTTCGATAGACTTAAGTTGGAAGTATTTGCGTTTGTAAAGACAGCCTAGCTACGGGTAATACGTTAGTAAAACTTCCACAATAGTTCGAGAATACAAGAGTTCTTCCAAAGTCGGTCCAAAGATTAACGTACATATCTCGAGGTCACATTGAATTAAACCTTTGATGAGAATGTAAGACACAGCTTGAAAGATGCACCGAATAAATGCTGGGGGCTGTACCACCTGAAATCCTACTTTGACGAACCAGTTAAGAGCTGGACAGTCAACAAGTCTTTAGCTTTCAACTGCTTCCTCCAGCTCAAAGCAGGATGAGCTATACAGCATTGGATATCTTAGGTATCTCTACTGCTTATTTGCTTATACAGAGGGACAAGAGAAGGTCAGATCCAGAGGTACACTCTGTAACAGTGTCATTTTTTTCAAATAGAGTCCTTTGAACCTTAAGAATGGGTCAAATTCAAGTTAGTATCGGAAAGGTTGACTTAGTCGTGAATTAATGTTACAAAGTTGCACTCTACAGAGTACCAAGGCATTTATTTCAACTGGAACCATTCAACGGCCAAGAACCATGGACAATACAGCAAGAGGTGAAAAAAGCGAAGAGTAAGCGGGCCAAGCTTTGAGTTGATATCCTCAAGAACGACAGGCTTTTAAACTGATGAACTGTCCATATAGCAGAAGAAAGTATCGAACAAGCTATTTGCAAACCAATTAATAGTTCGATGAGCAGAAAGAAGTAGGGCCCAAGACTTAGCTTCTCGCAACAATTTGCGTTGTCCTTGCTACATTTCTCGCACGTGGAAAACGTACATTTAGCTTTATGACGTTTCCAACAATCTGTCACCTGGATTGTAGCAAGGCATGTCCTTAGAGACGAAGATACTTTTCTCTTTCTAAGCATTTTTCCTTACAGGTTAAAATAAATTCTTTTAGTTAGAAAAGTGAATTTTTTCCCCTCTAGGGGTGGAAAAAATTCCCATGTGAAGTAAATTCCCGTGGAATTATTTTCCTGCATCGTACAAATCAGAATGTTTTTAGTCAGCTTAAAGCTAATGCACTTAGTTAGAATCTACAACTGGATTGGTTAGAGACAATACGCTGAACCTACGCTGAGTACCAAACTGACTCTCATGGATGCATCCGGATCTGAGTGGTCTATGAATACAACACGGGTTTCTCTCAGTATGATTACTACTTAGGTGCTGAGAAATGATGTTCTTGGATGTATTTCAAGATATTTTTTGGAAGACTGTCCTATCATCTCTAAGTTTCACAGAATTTGATGACTCGTAAGTTCTCAGTTTAAGCGACAAGGGACTACTCTAACACTACTCTAACTGAACTAACACTGCTGTCTTGGGTTAGGTTTCGAAAGTGACGACTAATTGCATAAACTGTATATTTTGCAACTTCTGTCAGTTTTAGTAATATTTTCTGTCGCAAGCGTCTGACAAACATTCGAGAGTATATTATTGTGAAAAACCGAATAAAATCCACTTGAGGACACCAATGATGAAACTAGATACATCAGAGAACTACTTAAACAGAACTAAGCAGACAATACGTGTCGTGGGATATTACAAGTGATGAAGATCCAAACATTCTAATGTCCGTCTCGACACCAGCAAGAGCGCACTGGCAGTACTTACAGACGTCCTAGGACACTCTAACTTCCCTGAAATGAAATGAATATGAAATCGAAGACTACGGTCACATTTTAAGATTCTTGTAGACTTTGATATCTTGAGCTGCGTGAAGGTATTGGAAGATCAAGCTTGGAATTGTTTAACTCTATAACACAAGCTTGAAAAAAATCTGCATACTGTGCTTCCTAGGGTAATGAGAATCTCGTTTAAAGTTCCTGATAATCAGTCTTTTCAAGTCGGTTCCAATACCGTATGTGGATGGTTTTTTGCTCTTCGAAGAGATTTAGAGTCGTAATGGGATCTTGGTCCGAGATTTACTATTAGTGATCGCTAAGAGTCAGGGATTAGTGATTTGATTTCATGGTACCATTTCTAGCAAACGTTTGACAAACATGCAAGAGTATAAGTTAGGTGATTAAGCAAGAATAACCTCTTTTATGTGGCATTAAACTGTAGATCTCTTCCATTCGTCTGAAGAATGTAACGCAGACAATACGAATGATTCGAAGAGGCTATGCTGGATGCTGTGTGCTAGATATGGTCATATAGACGCGTTTGCATAGGTTAGGTTAGTGACTTTCCTGGCGAGAGTCAAGATACACTTAGACAAAGAGAAGGTCCATTGGGATACCACATATTTGGTAGATCTGGAGAGTCACCGGGTATCCGGAAAACCAATGAGATTTGTTATGCCTGAAGTGGCTAAGTTGCGTGACTAACTCAATCAATTCTAACTCTTGGGTGAACCGGGTAAGTAGAGAGTGCAGACAAGTACTGCTTCAATCGAACCCTTGGTACTGTTGAAGCAAAGTCGTGGTACGTCATGAGCTCCCAAGATAACCTTTCTTTAGGTAGGTAGCAATCCAAGCGACGCCAAAAAGATGCATAGTCTCCTAAGGTTGTCTGTCATACAATAGGAGCTGCTCTTCAGAGAAAAAAAAGGTCGTGGATTGACTTCTTCCCTTGGAACACAACGCACATCTCTTACAGATTTTCACTAAATCAGTTAACAACATCCGCAATCTTATACCTAATTGAGCCATCATAGGTCATTTCATAGCCAGGGTAGACAACCCCTGAAAGCTAACGTCAGCAATCATCGACTTGATAGAAGTCAACAAATTATCTGCACAAATAAACTTTAACAAGTTGGTCCCCTACACCTCCTCGGAGCTGTTTTACCAGAAAGCTTGGCCCCCTTTAAAAATTGATGAGATTATATTTTCCGCCCTACACCCCTCGCATTACACGCGTGTACACTTCTACGACTACCGTCGAACACGAACCAGTTCTCCATAAAAAAAAAAAACACCCGTCAGCAGGTTTGAACTCAAATAACCCAGTAACGCGAAGAAGACTAGCTCGACCTCATTAATAAAAAAATTCTTTTTTAAGTGTCTCTAACCTATGACTGTCGAGACAGAGGTTTTTTTTCGTAGTTTATGGTCAGAGTTTTGCAAAATCGTAAATTCCTCCCAATGAGGCTGCAGATACATTCGAACTACAAAACATTTTCAACTGATTCACGGATGAAATCATAGATAGAATCTGTCACGTGCCTTACAGTGTGATCATTGTTTATAATTAAAGAATCATTTCGCCCTCTCGTAGGAGTGTATTTCTAAATTAATTGCGAAAGCTGCTGCCATCATTCCATGTGAGATGCTTCGCTACACCTATTTTCATGATACCTACACGATTTTTTGTTCTGTTTTCCAGTCTGTAGTCACTCGCTGACGTAAGGCACACTCTCTATACAGCGATAGCCTTGAAGTACACATTTTTTCCGGTACAGAGAGCACATTCGTTAGATTGTGAATAGTGCTTGGCACCCTGTTTTCATTGGCTTTGTGGCGCCGAAATGGTATTAAACTAAAGACATCCATAAATGGGACAGATACAGAGTATCTCAACTGTTACTGTTTGAGAGTAAAGTTAAGTGTGATGTATCTTATGGATGACAATGTCTACTGACCTCATCGGTTAATCGTTGCCTTGTCTTCGCGATGGAGGACGCGATGACAACGCTAGCTATAGTTCGAAAGAGAAATATTCGTGATTTGCATTTCGAACAGTTTCGATGGCAAATCTGTTGACTTTGAATGTTTGTCGGGGCCTTGACGTCATGTACTCAAAATGTGAATTGGTTATCGGGGTAAACAGAGCTAGGTGGAGTATTTACTTTTGGACGAGCTTTGTGCGTTAATTATGCATACAGTCGGGCGGGACAGAGTCTAATTAATGTGGAACGCGTCGCTAACTATTCGCTTATAATGGCGAAAACACTTTAAGTCTGAGGACTGTTACACTTGTTTGCGAAGGCCCTTCCTTGATTGAAACACTTTAAGGATACGCTGTACATGAATTCTGTATTAGAAGCTGATTTCCCCGAAGAGCTGTTGTGTAGCTCGTCATAATTGATTTAATTTGGGACGTATGGTCGCAATTACTTGAACGAACGACAGCAGCAAGGAGTGTTCCCCGTGACTGTGTATGACTGTTTCCTAAGCTCGTAAGGACCCATGCCAAAGCAGTTCTCTAATATTTCCTCACAAGTTTACGTGATGCATGCAAACATGGCGAACAGTAAAACGATTTTTAATTTACGACGCGACGGGAAGTCTGCAATGTACGAGTATTTATGTGGTCAACAACTTAATGACAACATTCAAGCGATTTGGTGTCGATAGGATGTTTGACCGTGAACTCCCATTTCCGGTTGAAGGTTGGCTAAATATTTGATTGAATGGTGCCAAGTAAGGTAGAAATGGCATCCAACCCTTTTGTTTCTAAAGTTTTCACATCTGGTAGTGCAGGTGGACACTGAAAGCGAGGATTCGTAGAATAGGCATTTACTGATGGATTTTGGACATTTAGGTGCCCACATGTAGGGTACATCATCCACTACGCGAATAGGTATGCCGGGTGGGAGACATATCACGCATGAGATTCAGAGGCGCGTGTGTATATGGAGTATGCTGTGACTACACGCGTTGTCCGATTTGATGCAGTAAATGGCATTCATTTACTAAATAAACAGATTTTCTAGGACAAAAGTGCTTTCATGACTGTATAAGCTGTATATGTACAAATACCTTCGAAGGGCCAACTATTGGAATTGTACAGAAATGTCTACTAACTGCCTCCCACAATTGAATACCTAACTTGAACAATCCCAGCTCTCAAATATTGTATTCAATAGCAAGGCTATGAAGTGCCACAAGGCAGCAGACTTACCCCACTAGTCTTTTCAGTCGTAATCACTGGGAATATTTGGACAGCTTTGATGGAACCCAACACCTTGTTGGACTTGCCTCAAATTTTTCGAGTCAAATCAAGCAGAGAGGTACGTTCCAACAGTCACATACCGTCTATTTCTGTCTTGGATTTGAACAATCTACAATCGGCGAGGATGTACATAACTCGCCTACTAAGTATAAAACCACAGCCACCTTTCGGATTCTATGGCCTTCTACTGAAGCTGGTAAAAATGCAAGTGTAATGGAAATGATGGAGTCCCACAGGGGTCTATTCTTGCACCCACTTTATTGCTCTTATTGGAAAACAAAACACATTTGTCACAATTGGCTCTAGAAGACAACTTTTTTGAACAAAAGGAAAGGTGTACCAGCTTTTCCATACTAGTAAGATTCTGGTATGGAAAATGATCTGAAGTTTCCAGATCTACGAGCCGAACCCAGCATCTATTTGAAAAATGTTCGTTTAACGTCTGAAGATGGAGGATCTCTGTAACGAATTTTAAATTGCCTTCTAGCTCCACGAAGACTTTGAGTAGAGTTTCATTTCCGTTTTACCTAAGGAAGCTGAGTTCCTTAGGTAGAAGACGAAGACCTTGAGTAGAGTTACATTTCCGTTTTACATAAGGAAGCTGAGCTCCTTAGGTAGAAGACGAAGACCTTGAGTAGAGTTACATTTCCGTTTTACCTAAGGAAGCTGAGCTCCTTGTTGAAGCAGTTGTATTTCGCGTGGTAGGTGGACCTACTTAGAATACTACTAACTATGTTCATCACAGCGAACTGCTCTAAGGATTTGAGACAGCCCTATACCAGTTATGAGTCAAAATTTGTTAGGGTTTCAGGTTCTAGCAGAATAAGTAAAAGAGATCCAAACATCGCAATTGGCTGACAAAAGAGGAGCTTCACAGCCAAGGCTTTACCAGCAGATATGTATGATCATCTTGAGGCATTGGATACTACATTAGGTGGAACAAGTTAGTGTAGGTCTTGGGCTTTCTGATCCATCGATTCAATTAGAAAATGCCTTTTGTTCCAACGTACTCGTAGTGCAGCGTCAAAATCTCTAGATAGAACTGCAGCGCTCAGAAGGAACTGATCATAATCTCCAGAAAATCTCCAGAAACGGACCACGGTGGTATTAGGTGACCAAACCCTGAAAGGTTCGTTTTAAAAATAAGTCAGAGATTCGGTGTAGATGGGCACTAAACAGCAGAACCAAGCTGTACCGCTCAAACTTTTTGCTGAGAGGCCATCGATCAAGAAAAAAGACAACAGTTGGAGGTGGTAGAGGGACTAAATGGAGAAGAATGGGTAACCAGGAATCCAATAAGTAAGCCAAGATTCAAGAATATAGCAAATGGTGATGGAATTTGTGCATACAAGTAAAACGTCACTCACCGAAGGAAGAATGTGCTGCTCGGGGTTCTTGATGGAGGCAGGAACTCAGGAACTCAGGATCCACACACACACTTACACATTCACAGCACTCAGACAACTGATAGAAGGACTATGATGGAAGGGACATTCACTCAAAGGGGCTTCACTGAACCTTTTTACTTGGAACACTCACGAATGGAATGAGAGGCAGGGACATTTTCTTTAATATTGAGGAAACACAGGCTTAAACGATTTGAGGCACATGCGATGGGACATAGCACGAGAGCAGGGAACAAAACACGATCAGGCCCTCGCGACCGCACTGCAGGGCATCTTTCTGATTAAACCGACGACTCACGACCATTTTGAGTCGATCCGGACCTTTAAAAACATTCACACACACACCTATAACGAACAAGAAAACTCCGCTCAGTGCCGCTCCGGTTACGGTTATTTTTCCACCCATAATGGCCGCCGATTTACATGGGAACATTCCCTTGCAAAACGAAAAACCACTCACCAAACGAATTTGTGGCATTCCCCTGGGAAATAAATTACACACTTTTGTAGACAACACCGGCTTTATATATTTCCTGCATGAATTCTATGCAAGCATACCGTTTTAAACGAAAATTCTATGATTTTAAACCGCTCGCGCATCATTTCAAGACGGCAGTCTCATTCATTTAACACTCGCGACGATTATTTTCGACACTTTGAAACGATTAAACCGTTCCAAACCAATTGTTACACATTTATTGCAAAGAAAATTACATTTTTCCCGAAATTTTCTTAATTTTTCGACGAAAATTTGAAAAATTTAAACTTTTTCAAAGGCCATCGAACCGAACCGAATTCCGAGGCCATTAGCACTGATGACAGATCGAAGATTGGCGAAGGTCGATAATAGAGTGCAGGTCATGCAGTTTTGCAAAAATATTGGTAAAACTCTCATTTGTTTTGTTTTAAAAGGGTTTTTTGGTTATTTATGTAAATAAATGAATTAAAAGTTAAGAACATTCGTAACAGAGATGACAGGATGTTAGGTGCCCTCTTGATCGTGTGGTTAGCGGGAAAAATAAGAGCGTGTTTGGCCAGGATTTGTGAAAAATGCTGTTTAACTATGCGATGCAGGTCTTCTAAAAACTAAAGAGGGAAGTTCCCGGAAGATATCATAAGGATATGTATAAAAAAAGAGACAAGAAAATGTTGTATTAAACTATTATAAGCGCCTTTTCGGCTTTAACTCTACCAAGACTTTAGTTCTAAACAAAGTTAAGTTGGTCTTTAATCCTTGTTTGGAAGGTCTTATCAGAATTTAGACATTTTTGCCAAAAGTTTTGCTCGAAAGAAGCACACTTTCTTTTACCAAAATGTGAAAATATCATTCTTTGAAGGTAAAAATTCTTCACAAATATATAATCCAGCTCCCAGTACTTATGTAGATATTCGAAACTCTTCGAAGACCCCAGTCTATTGCTCATTGCTATTCTTGGACAAAGATTGATACGAAGTGCAGTAGCCTCTTTTTCTTAAAAAAAAAAGCTGGAAAGCGGTTCTCAGAGGGTCAGCCCAGCAGTTGTTCTCAATTTCTGGTTCAGCATTGTCCATGCGGCCTTTTAATTTGCCTGCTAACAGTTGTCTGTTGGATACTTTTGCTACATGATCGGCTAAATAATATTCCTTACCGGAGTTCTGAGTGGAAAACATGATAAATTCTCTGGTTTGTAATAACATCGGTTGCTCCCACTCCGAAAAGTACCAGTGTTGGGCACTCCAAGCAGGGCCCTCATCACCTACGAGGACAATCGTCTGACGAAAGCGTTATGAGATACTTTTTCTTCAAGTAATGTACAAAATCACAATCATTTTGACTAATCAAGTTTGGCTTCAAGTAGCCCCAAAAACTGTTAAATAATATCGTTGGAACAAACTACAGACGACAGCGGTCGTTGCTATCGTTTAGAGACGAAATACGTGATGAGGCTCCAGTACTCGGTTCAGATTACGTTATACATA
This sequence comes from Xylota segnis, assembly GCA_963583995.1. Classification (NCBI taxonomy): domain Eukaryota; kingdom Metazoa; phylum Arthropoda; class Insecta; order Diptera; family Syrphidae; genus Xylota; species Xylota segnis. The sequence continues at coordinate 9,370,882 of OY757238.1, read as the reverse complement.
GTTCTCCACTTATTTCCTTGCTATTTTAATCAAAACTGATGCTTACGACTGAATCATTTAATTCTGTCTAAAGTCTTCAATCGGATACCGTGTTCAAACTACAAACAATCTGCGTATCTAACACTTTGTACAAAATTTTGTATAACGAACCTCACAAGCCTATCTAAACTTCAATATGAAAGTCAACAGTTTTATTGAATTTAAAGTGTAGAAACAGTTTTCTCAAAAGATTTATCGAATGTGCGGAAGGAATTGTTTCAAATTCAGCACAATGTTTCGGTAGGTTTGTACTCTGTTTTCAATAGCTCTAAAAATCTTTATTTCAGGAAATTTCGAAGAAAAAAGCGTAGAGGTCCAAAATGTCATCCTTCTGAGGAGGTAAATCGGGCTAAGTACTGCAGGTTGAAATCAAAACAATTTATTACCGAAGATATGGTATTTCTTTTCTTATTTTTGTTATTGAATACCACTGCGTGGTGTCCCGAATAGATCATACTTTACCCCTTGCATGTGTCAGAGTGTTGAATCCTTAGTCTTCTGTCGTACTCCACCCAGCCGTCTGAACTGAAATCTTCGAGCACACTAGAAGCCATTTATCTTCCTTTGCCACATGAATTAGTAAAAAAAAAACTCCATACCAAATAATGAATTATCTTAGGCTCAAGTGGAGAAGAAAGACAGTCACAGCGTGTCTCTAAAAATCTTTCTCTTAGGTAATATATTCATAAATCGGACCGTCCATTAAGTACGACGTTAGATAACTAGATTCGCTAGCAATTTCCCATCGAAGTGCTCACCCACGATCACTCTACGTGCTTCGCATTATAAACCGCAATTCATAAACTTGGTAACGTGCTAATTTGTCAAATAGGGCTTTTATCTACATCTCCCCGACCATATTCTATAACGTGTTCGTATTAAAACAACATTCCAGCCATACTACAACACGAAAATCTCACATTTTTCGGTTCCTCGTTTTGTTTTTTTTTTCATCCATTTCATAGTAAATTTACTAATCATTGCATTCCATATCTAATTCTCAACTAAATTCACTTATTATCCTTTCAGTGTTTACATAGTAACATGGAATGTCGGCACAAAATATCCCGAAACCCTTTCGCTTACCAATTTGTTGGGAATAACCGCCAATCAATGTCCGGGTGAAAGTACCCCTGATATGTATGCGATTGGCCTGCAAGAAGTCAACACACAGCCACAGAATCAAGTATTGGGACTCTTTAAGGATGACCCATGGACAATTAAATTCAAAGAAGTCCTGAAAGATCATGATTACGTTGCGGTGAAGACAGAACAAATGCAAGGACTTATGCTAACATTATTTTCGAAACGGAAACATGTGCCACATTTGAGGAATATCGAAGCGGAATTCACCCGAACTGGTTTCGGTGGGATTTGGGTAAGAATTGATATGCAAATGCCTTTTGAATCGACGAAACGGATTGGTTCCACTTCCACAAATGTGTTACAATAAATTCATTTTATCAACGAAATCCTCTTCCTATTCCCCAACCGTTCCACACAGTAAGTGAGACTTACAGCTAATCTAATCGCCCAACTGACTACTCACATCAACTTTTGCCTACTCACATCAACTTGCCACTGCAATAAACCCTGATACATCCTTAAACCGCCTCACATCCTCTGGAGTGGGTAATTGCTTCCGAAATGAAATGGGTCGGCATCCTACTGTGACCGTAGTGCCATAGTTGTTCACCAGTTTACCAATAACCATACCTCAACTGTGTAATACTCGAACTAATGTATCTTCTTTTTTTTTCTTCCTTTTTTAGGGTAACAAAGGAGCAGTTAGTATTCGTTTAAGTGTCTACGGTTGTGGAGTATCATTTGTGGTATCCCATCTAGCAGCGCATGACCATGAATTGGCCGAACGAATTGAAGACTACAAACAAATCTTGGAAAACCATCATTATCACGTGAAAAAGTATCGAGAGATTTTCGATCATGAGTGAGTATCTTATAATCAAATCTCTGGAAAATATTCATATATATGTGCTTTCTAGGTACGTCTTTTGGTTTGGTGACCTTAATTTCCGTCTTACCGGTGATGATTCGCCCGAAGAAGTGCGCGATCTCGTGGAAAAGGACAAAATCGCCGAACTCGTTCAGAGGGATCAGTTGCTGTTGGTCAGAGAAACCCGTAAAGCATTCCATCAACTCGATGAGAGACTACCCGCATTTCCACCGACGTTCAAGTTTAAAGAGAACACCTCCATCTATGACATGAAGTGGGCCGAACATCATTATACTTCTTTCGATTGGACAGCATTATTCAATTTTCTATTTTTCCTTTTTAGACGCCGTCCCGCATGGACCGACCGAATCTTATACACCGTACAGCGTGACAAATATCCGGACATTAAACTCCACTTAGACCAATTGTCATACAAAAGCCATCCGGGATATAATATTAGCGACCATAAGCCGGTCTCTAGTGAATTCATTATGAAGGTATGTGCTTTTGTGTTGCGATTTTGTGTTTGTTTGTCTTCGGGTCCTTTTGAGACACACGTGCTGTTGTCCTTTGTGGGTGATGGGGAGCTTTGATGGTTTTTATTTTTATTGTATTCATCAAGTATTATGTCTATTCATCTATGGTCGACGTCGTAAAGCAGTAGCTTTAGGTTCTGATTTAATGGTTTGTTTCATAAAATTCGTTTCCAAATGAACGTAGTTAGTTCAGATATACATACCAGTGGACTTGAATGATTCCTGGTTTGACTTTATGCCTACACATCGTAAAAAGACAATTTACTCATTTATCATCATTTGTTTCAACTTTTTGTTCTTTTTTTTTTGTTTGGAATTCCTTTGATTATGAAGACATGACAGGCAATAAATTGCAGAAGGATAACATTGAAGGTCACCTTTCCGTAGGCTAGGACTGTGATTGATTTACATGATAGAACAAACAGTGTGTAACATATGTGTAAGCGGTTGGAATTACTTGAATGATAAACGGTTTCATTTGAGGGCTACGGCTATTGGCCCATTACATCGTTAAAGTTCCGAGAATAGGGTCTAGGTTTTGTGATATTTAAGAATAACTCTGATGCTAACAACTACATCCTTGTTGCAGTTTTTGATGCAAAATACTCAAAGGGCCTGGCGATGGGCAACACTTATTTGAAAGAAACGGCAGCGGTTTTAAGGATAATTTCGAACACTTAAGCAGTCATTGTTTCAGTCAGTCAAGGTACCAGGTACAACCAAGAGTTTGATAAAATTAGAGAACTTAGGCTAGAAACTAATTAAACGCTGTGCTGTGTAGTGCTTTTTGAATAAATGTGAGCTTCAGATAAAAGGGTGTATTTTCTAGCTCTTGTGCGGCCTCCTCGATGGCTTAAACTTTCACTTGGAAAACAGAGTCGTAATGTGGATGGTGTGCGGAAGACCTAAATTTAGTCTTCCTAAAGCAAAAGTATTGTTTGATGCCGATGTAACTTCAGCATACTCTTCAAGTCATCCAACACATCGTTCTGGCTAATGATTTTCGATCGAAAATACTCAGTATAAATTCAATGAGCTTAGGCTTCCACTTTTTCATATTAAAAGCAGACCAAGCAATGCATAACGCAGGGAAAATCTTCCTTATTTTCTCTGTCAGTCAAAATACTGTATACACTCTATGTTAAGCGAGTCTTTAAGATAATAAAACAGCTGTGTGATTAATTATAAATATCACAAATAGCACATGCACTGACCACATGTCATTTCAGTAGTTATCTCAAGGGGTTAGCCCAGTTGGAGCCCCTTAAAATCTGAGTTGGCACTAGAAAGCTATTTCTTTCTATACTATGGCATTCACACTATTTCTAGTCTAGCTCTACAAGCTGAAACACAGTCTTGTTTTGATATGAAAAGTTGTCACGATTAAGTCCCTGAGCCATACTTTCTTTTTCGAAAGTTTTTAGCTTAGATTTCCCTTACCTTAGCCCATCAGTCTCCCTCGAGGGAATTATTAGTTACTATGCTTCGATGTCTATATTCTGCTACCTAGCCATAGAGTGTCAAATCATTCGATTCGAGACTATTACTGAAGCTATTCACCAGTCACAATTGATCTAGTAATTGGCCCATAAAAGAGCAGAAGTCTATAGCTCTTGATCCAGTCCAAGTTGTATATTTTGTTGTCCTAATGCCAGTGTCTAAAGCCGAATCAAACGTCGATATCCTTCTTTAGATATTGACTGGGACGAACATCCATTTGTAACGTACATAGTCCCAAGCGTTAGTCCCCAAAAGGATATATGCAGCCTAAGTTACTGTAGTATATCTAGTAAACACCCCGAGATGATACAGCAATTCTTTCGCCACTATCGCTTACTTCTACACAACTTAAAATAGTGCAACCTGTTCAAACTGAAACGTAGTTTTAGACTCAAATTCGTCATTCTATCCTCACCCTTCATACCGCCTTACATTGTTAATATCGCTCTTTAAATATTTAGTTAACCACCACGCAGTTGATTTCCTTTCACCTAACATACTGAAACATTGCAATGAAATGCAAAAAACCATTAACATCTCTGACTAGGATATCCCTTTCACATATAATTATGTAATATTCTAGAATCTAATTTCCTAGCACTATATCCTAGTATCGTTTGTTTTCAACCCGTAACCAGCTAATCCCTTTAAAATTTTAAACAAACAACCTTATAAGCGAACGGTATTCTATCTTGTTTTTAATTTTTATTTTTATAGATTGAATCCGAAACCGAAACCGATTTATACGAATTAACCCACTCATCATCACAACAAATCTACCTACACTATGTATTTTTCAATCTGGAAATCCTCTTACTATTTTCGCTGTTTTATGTGTCCAGTCGACGGTTAATACTCATATAAATTGGATATTATTTTTTTTACAATTAGAGATAAAATATAAAAAAAGCTTATTAAATTATCAATTTGTGGAAATTTTGTGATAAAAGAAATTATTTATTGAAAACGATGATATTAAATTTATTCACTCAATAGTTAACTTATTAAGCAATAGATACAGTTTAACAGTTTTTAATATTATTATAATAAATACAACATTTACTCATGGTACTTATGTGTTTGATTTCGTCCTTCTTCTATGTAGTAACTGTTGCTTCTTGTTTATGTCCAAAATGTTTGCTATGTGATCTAAGTTAAGGCTTGTCCTTGAAATCTAACTGCCCTCTGGTATTGGACTTTGATTATGGTTTGTCTTCTTGTAGTTTAGTTCGAGTTCTTAGTGTAAAATTGCTCAGATTTATAGACCCGATTATAGTAGGTTTCCAATACCCAATACCACACCGTAGACCTACTTAGTCTTAAGTGAGTTAAGGTCTTTCCCGGTTTCAATTCAATAGTTCTTGTGATCTATTCCACAGTTGCCTGGATATAACACAGTTTCCCATCTACTATCAGCTTTCAATAGATAATGCGCAAAGATTCTGCCCGTAAGGGCCCCCAGCGCATCGTTTGATCATTGTACTCGATGAAACGACGCACAAGATGAATAGACCATGTCCATCTATAGCTTTGTTCTTTACAGCTTTCGGTAGCCAATTCAGACTAGGCAGGGTCTAATACAACCGCTGAACAATGCACGACACACCTTTGTAACTCAATAAAGATTCGCACATTGTTGTTTGCGAAGAACTCGTGAATCCTTGTCAAATTATTGAAGTGTTCCCCACTTTTGTCCTTCAAGTCCTCTGAGAATGTTTATTTCCCAATTTTTGTTTTCCCATTGTTGCTCTGTGATTTGCATGCAAACATACACATGTGACTTTCTTTGAAATCGTCGTATCCTGTAGAGCATCGAGATTTACGAGCTTCACGTTGTCAACTGGTTGCCTGGGTTAGGACTAGGCTTGCAGTTTCATTTGGTTCCCATGCCTATCACAAGATGTATGTATGAGAACTAATTTTGTTCCAATCGGGATCCAAAAGTATAGACGATCGATATAGCCAGTTTATCAGATCTCTCTCAACTAAAACAACTTATCAGGAGAAGCGTCTTTTGTACGTTTTCGTTTCTGTCAGCAATGTCTCCTTATCGCAGAGTTTGGCTAGTCATTCCTCCAGTCATTCCTAAAGCATATGCTCTTCAGTGAGATTCCTGGTATCCTTCCATTTAACATTCTGTGTGATTCTCCATTTGATTACATGATGCAATGTCTGTTCCCCAACCTTTCTTCATAACAGAGTTCTTGTTGAAGGACGTTGAATAGAAAATGTCTTAGAATCGAACTTTGAAAATTATATATAGACAAGAATTGTAGATATTCCTTTAACAACTTGATTGCAAAGGAGCAAGGCTAGAGTCACTAAGGATTTTGTGTTGTTCACTGCTATTTGGAATTAAAACTGAATTGCACTTTGGTCGAGGTAGGAAAAAAATAATAAAATATTCGTTTGTGGTTGTCCAAGCTTGTAGATTTTCGTAGACCGCTTTATATGGCAAAAGTTAACCTAAAACACAATATAACTAACCTCAAAGAATTCTATTTTTTTTTTGCACGATTTATTTGAACTGTACACTCTTGGGACACCATCTAATTACATATTAAAAACAAAAACAAATAAAGCTCCCCATCATACCCCGGGCGGTGCCAAACAAACTAAAGGCACGACTTGATAAAATCATGGCATATGATGATCTTGATTCTTCCCACGAACAGGTCTTCACTGATCCAAATGAGCTATTCGTCGAGTTCCGTCGCATTCCGATTTGGATAATTGGCGACGAGAATACCATCGAGTATTACAAACCGAAATGTTTCCAAGAGGAGGACAACGATTGGATTGGCATCTATCGCAGTAACTATGCCAGCTTCAGCGAATACGAAGCATATCAGTATGTCAATCAGGCTGATACACCATCACCCGGTGCAACTGGTAATCTAGGACCACGTTCATATAACAAGGCACACTCAGTCAATCCGACAACAATGCGAATTCAGTTCTCCCAAGATATCGAACTAAAGGACGGTGAGAATTATATGCTAATTTATTTCCAGAATACAGGACTACGAGGGATTACCAGTGTAGCTGGTATGAGTAATACGTTTAGAGCTGAAAAGCGACCACCAAGTCCGAGATTCGAAATGGTTGATTAAGTTAAAATGAATTCTAATGACGATGATGATTGGTTTTAGTTGAATTGATTTTTGTTTTATTTAGGTTTTTGTTGTTGAAAAAAAAAATTTGTTTTCTATGTTTAGTTTTATTTTAAGAAATATATAACTTAACACACGGAATATATACGAAGACGAAAAGATGTTAATTTTAAGTAGTAAATGGAATGTTTTGTTTTAATCATTTAAATCCTGGCTTATTTGCTTTATGAGTTCATTTTAAGTTAAACAGTAATTTAAATAAGTTAAGACAATACAATCTTTTTTTTTTTAAATGCAGACGAAAGGATGCTGGGCTGTTTATTGCGATTGTTAGAGCTGCTGGTCCAACCTCTATTCGGGCGGTGAAGGTGTTTTTGGCCTCTATGAGGAAAGAAATGCTTACAGTACAGATCCTCTGAACATAAGGCAAATGCCAGTATTTCCATGGCAAATCCGTGGGTCCTTCTTAACCACATGTGTCCAATAAACAGCTTAGTACCCCGTGAAATAGTTTGAACATATAAATACCAAGATAAGTTAAACATTTTTCCATAAATAAATGTACTAAATGAAAACTAAATAATACAAATAAATTGGTATACTACATTAACATAGAAATGTATAAGAAAATTATGATAAAATAAATATAATTCATATGTATATTCAGAACACGCTTTATAAACGCTTACGTTTAGTTTGTATAAACATATTATGTTAACGTTTAGTCATAAAAAACAAAAAGAAAAGAGTAAATACTTTATTTTTTCTTCAATCTATCAAGTTTCCATTTAAAGAGAAAGAACCAGGACAATTATTTGTACATACTTTAATCCTTTGTGGGCTGATAAGTTCGTATTGACTATGGTCCTGCTTCTGATTCCTAACGAATTAGCTATAAATACGATTAGTGATTGTTGGCTTTGTATTACAGAACTCCTTCGATTAAAATCTTCACCATAGCAATGTGGTTGTGGACTGAATTATGGACGATAGTAATCACCCAAAGTGGCACTTTTACGTCCTAAATTCTCATAATTTCGCAACTTTTCTGTTTAAACATTTTGAGATAATCTTGGACAATACGCTGTGGAGTTATTGTGACGTCAAAAGACATGCTGATGGAGCTTTCTGAGTTTCAGTTTTCAGTTGAATAGTTGCCCTTACGCTCTTCTATGGGTCTTTCCGAATTCACTTCTGGCAACCATTATTTTGATGGTTTGCTGAGCTCGATGTTAAATCCGTGATCAAGTCTTATTTTCGAGCCCTGTGCTCAGAACTTCTCTAATGTTAAAAAAAACGACAGGATTGTACATATTATATTCATTACTAGCAGTCTAGCGTTTTAGTGGCAAAGTGATACAAGGTTACCTAGCTCTACCTTCTTTGCGTTAGCGTCATATTTGGAATCCTTAACAGTGCCTAAATTTTGTGTAAAGCTTAAAAGGCTTATTTTCATCTGTAAATGGTTCTAAATCACGACCTGGAATGGGCACATCATCACATTACAGTAATTACGTGAAATCCATTTATATACTTAAAACAGAGTGAGAGAACTCTGGCATCAGCCTATCACGTTCTTAGCGTTTTCTATAAAGGCGCGTCATACTCAGTATGAACAGTAATTCTGAAGCATAAAGCAAGTGTAAATATTCATGTCTCTTCAGCAAATATATCAATTCTGTGCCATCCACTCTCTCTCTTCAATTACTTCTATTATTCAAAATGATTGGCATGGCATGGGTCTTACTTACTTACTTAGGTGGCGCTATAGTTGGGGGTGAACCTGGGCCTCATCCAACAAGCCTCTCCAGTTAGCCCTGTTCTTAGCTAACTGCCTTCACTTGCGCAGTCCAAGACGGTGGAGGTCCCCTTCTGTTTGTGCGCGCCACCTAAGGCGAGGTCTTCCTCTACTGCATTGTACTTCCGCGTTTGATTCGAAGATTTTGTGGGCCGGAGCATTGGTTCATTCGCTCTACATGTCCTAGCCATCTCAAACGACTGATGCACATGATGCGATGTCGCTGTACAGCTTGTATAGTTCGTCGTTGAATCTCCTCCTTCAAAGCCCGTCAATGCTTACTAAAAATTTTACGAAGAATCTTCCTTCCGAAGCGACTGTGGATCTCTTTAGACAGAGTCCATGGTTCAGCGCAGGACCGCGATGATCAGAATCTTATATAGAGTCTCCCAAAGAAACAGCGATTGGCAAGAGTTATTCTTCGTTTTATATCTGCATTGGCATGGGTCTAATCGCTGCTAATTCTCTTTCTATGGGTGGAAGTAGTAGTGTTTCCAAAAGATTCCAATCTTTCTTAGTGAATACATATACTTGGACTCATTTCGATTAATGTCCTGAGTACACTTGGACTTTAGAATTTCGAAAAGCCGCCCTAAAAGCCAACAACATTCATCATTTACTCAACCTCTAGTTTGAAAAATGACCATTTTGCTCATTTTCTTAAGATTTTCCAAAATATTGGTTGTATCCCCCTAAAAAGACAGCTGTTTTCAAATTTGATTGCTTTTTTAAATTGAATTTAAATATTAAACGAACAATGAAGACTAAAATATTGAGTTAAATGTGATAATTACTAAGAAAGACGTATAAGAAAAATTATAAATTTCCCATAATTTGATGAGAATTTTAATTAAACTTAAGCTCAATACATTTAGTAACAAATATACATAAAAATACATATTTAAGGTAACAAAAAACCACGGTTTTCCAAAGTTAATGAATGTAATCCTTAGAATTAAACAACTATTTCAGCTAAACTAAGAAAAGAGAAAGGAAAAATCCATTGTAAAATTATGAAACAGTTTTTATACTTTAGTTTTATAATTAGGACAATTGGTGCTTTAAATTTCACAAAAATATATATTATTTGTTCTTTATGAAATAAAATGAATGTCGCTGTAGACATATTTGTAAGCAGATTGATCAAAATGTGAAAATAAATAGTTTAAGAGCGAACAACTTAATCCTAATCGATTGTATTATGTTTAAGGTGAAACAATTTTTGAAAGAAAAATCACTTCTTGTAAATTGTGAGTTTTTAGATGTTTTAAATAAAATCATTTTTGAAACGAGAAAAGGTAAATGCTAGACGTGCCAATGTCTCTTTTGCATAATTTGTATTAATTTCGTCTAAGAGACGTTTTCTACTGGTCTTGGGACGGTTTCCTGACGAGCATTTGTGTACAGTGCTCTACTGTAGTTATCTCGGACTTAAAGAAATCGAAATCATGATGAGTGTAACTGAGCATGTCATGCAGTTGATACCACAAAAGACTATAAAATATCGAATCAGAGCCATGATATAAAGCTTCTACAGCAGACATCGTCACAGCTTATTATAAGTCTCACTTGGTGACCCTTGGGAGACAACATGCAATCAACAAATATTTATGAACAAGATGTTCGCATTCAAACAATAGTTACATGAATTTAGTTATACGGACTTGAACTCCATTGTAACAGTCAAGAATTAGTGTAACACTTAGACATAGTCGTGAAACACTACCAAAGGAGTGCAGATAGAAGGCGATTTCATCCAAAGAAAGGCAAGGATCAATTCGAAGTAAGTGATGAGCATTAGATTTACCTCTGTATAAAGTTCAAAGACAGTAGATAACTTTCAATTTTTTGTTTTGCAGATGGACAAGGTAGGCGTTTCAATAATGAATTTAATTTGTTTTTATATTGAGTTCATTTTGGCGATCATGCAAGTCTTCTCCTGGTTTAAATCTAATACAATATATGATAGGGATATTAGATTTTCACTAAGATTCAAGCGTTTTGTTGTGACTTCTGGACATATTTCAACAATCAGCTATGCTAGGTGCCGGGCCATAGGAGACATTCCATAAAAGGACTTGACGAACTCACCACAGTGGGTACTACATATACCAAAGATACTTCCAAAGGATTACTAATAGAAGGGTTGTATAGACCAATCCAAAGAAAAATTAAAATAAGTAATGATTTCAAGGGATTTGAATAAAGACATTCGAAGAGAAAAACTCTGAGTCGTTGGACATACTTTAAGAGGGCTAACTTCAATTTCCGGTCGGAATAATCGTCTCACCAAACTGGCTATGCGTGCTGTAGTGGATAAATTCAAGTCAGCATATTCAGTATTGAATGTTCCTATGCCAGTAAGACAAGCCATAAGTGCTTCAGTTTAAAATGTGCCAAATCAGTCGATTTCACGGTATAGGGAATCTCTCAGTCCACACTGTGACCAATTTATAAGTAAAAATCTTGGGCTACACCCTTACAAGATCAAATTAAGTTAAGAACTGAAGCCTGTTAATCATTGGAAGCATTACAAATCGTCCGATTGGACTCTTCAAGAGTCTAAAGAAAATCCTGAGTTTCATGCGTTATTGGACAGCAAAAAACCCATATGTGCTTCAAGAGACTTGATTGCATCCACAAAAACTGAACGTGTGCTGCAAACTGATCAGATCGTATTTTTCGTCCATGAAAATGAAGGCCATTCTCCAGTCAATGGAATTCGCCATCGTTCCATGTTGCTAGACTATTTGGTGGACTTGACATCAGTGATCTATGGTTCTATCAGGATGGTATCACGTGTCCCACATTTGATATGCGTAGAAGAGTGATGGAGATGGGCTCTATAGAACTGGGCAGAAGTCACAAGAACAAGATCGCGTAATTTCATACTTAAATTTAACATGTGTGCTATTCCTGGAATAAGAATTCAGTTCGATATTTCAATTGTTCTCTGATTTATTTAGATACAAAATTGTTATGTTCTTATTGATAAACTATTTACTTCCAAATTAGAGTTATCTACAGAGCCGTCGTCGCTTCATTTCCAGACAATGTGTCCCGCTTGATCGTCAGCTGGAGTGAAATTCTCTAAGGTTATAGCCAATTGTCACACTTTTAATAGACAAAGTTGATGATAACACTGGATTGCGCTCTCAAACAAACCAGATAGCAAAAATGTGATGATAATGCGAATCAACTTAGAGGATTCCACTCCTGCCTTAAGGGCCTCCGGTATATACGATATTTAGTGTATCTTCAGGGAATCCTAAAAGCTGAATCAAATTCCAAAGATAGTGTCGTTTGCCAGCAAGTCATTTGGAATAGCTCAGACAGAGCGATCTTAGCTCTACGAAGAGCTAAGAAAGCGTGTTCATCAAATTTGACTATCAAACGTGGGATTCCAGGATTAGTCTTAGAAGGATTATTTGCTCTGTTATCGATTTATCGACTCGGAAGTTAATTAATCCGATCTTGTCATCCTTCAGTGGAATTAAACAACGATCTTCTCAGTGGCATCTCATTATTTATTAAATTTTGTAATATTTTACGGTTTTTCTTTAAAACTTTCTAGGCATACTATAACATAAATAAATTATTAAACAAAAGTAGAAAAAAATATGACTTCTTAAATAGTTGTAAAGCTAGTTAATAATAAATATAAAAATATACAAAACTCGAAATATTCGTTCGTTAAAGCTTTAAGTCGGTGCTTAGTGTTTGTTTGCTTTTTTTAAGCCCCAAACTATTTACTATTGACGTCAGTTCCATTCTCACGATCTGACGATGCGCGTAAGTTTCTCATTTCGACATTTGTCACTTCGTGTGATCCACGATCGTGCCACCAACGAACGATGGCATTTCGTCGACGACGTATCACAATGAAGATCATTAGAATGAAAACGCCCTGTAGACCGTTAACGATCTCCATAAATGCAATATAATCAGCCGGGCCGGGTGAGTAGAACGTTGTGATTTCGAGTATCCATGTGATGATTATGATGACAAAGAGGCAACAAATGCACTTGGCACTGAAAGGAAAAGAAATATTTTTTTTTATGAATATTATGATAAGCCTTATCAGGAGAGGGGAAGAGTCTAATCGAATGTGTCAGTAGTGTGACTGATCAACATGAGAGTTGTATGGAGTCGAGATCTGGATTTGCAAACCGCAGATAATAGTGATCTTCGTCTCATGATCTACGGAGCCATGACTGAAGTTGCCATGAAAGTCCAAACCAAGCAATGAACGACTACGCTCCAGTTCAACCTTTAAGCTCAAGTAATCGAGAGAAAGCTAGTTTCTAAGCTAGGCTAAGTCCTAGTGATTGTGCGCTCCAAGGCACACAAGTATATCGTGTTCAGAATAGATTTCCTTCAGGATGACATATGTCTTCACGCAAAGGTTGGAGAGAGCTGAGCTGAGTATGTTGCTCGCTGTTTATTGTGAGGCAAGGATGATACTAGTCTAACTTGTTTGAAGAATAGCAGGCGTACTTCCTAGGCTCACCAAGCTCTTCTGCCGGGCTTAGAAGAAATGGGAACAGTAGCGTCGACTTGAATATTGATATATGGCTTTGTTGAACACAGATCCTTATAACTATCACGACTTGCTAGTAAGCAGCTCAAGAGTAAGCTTGTGAGTCAAAGTAGCTCAGGAGACAGATGAGTTAAGGAACTCATTTGTGGCACAGTGGTGTCAAAAAAGACATACAGTGCCCCCTGAGTACCGGAAGTACTAAGCAGCGAATTTCGCAGAGCTGGTCTTTGAGACTTGGTTAAAAGGTTGCTCGGAAAGTCCATGTGGTTAAAGAAGTACATTTTTCTCTTAGCCTTGAATAATTTTAGTCCTACAGATAGATGGGGATTTAACTTACTCCTTTTTAATCTCCTGATATCCCTCCTGATCCACCGTTGGCAATGGTATTGTAGTCTGTGTGTAAACTGACACCTGTTGATATGTTGTACCCTGGTTGGTGATACGTTCCAGGTTTCTAAATCCAAAGAACGACGCCACAAGTAGACAGAAGCTGAACACCAAAGCGGTCGTCACTGGTGGAATGAAGTAGCGTTGAGATTCACGGATAGCTGCAAAATTAGTTTGATCTATAAATGTTAGAATTAACACATAAATCACTCTCCAGACTTACATTTGGTGAGACCCTGGAAGAAGTAGGATGGCATGCCTGGTAGGCCTTTGTGCAAGGTCACCATGACCAGGATGAATGGAATCAAGAAGGAAACAACCGCATAGCTGATGAAGTGCAAATATCGGATGGCACGTGTGATGAGGATCTTATAACGAAGGTAGTACCTGGAATGAAGGTAAGTCACTGTAGATGTTGTCCTAGTGTACGAGGTGTCGTAAACTTACCACACATGCAACACGACATTGCAGCAAAGGCTGAACAGCCAGAAGAAGTAGGACAACATAAAGAACTGGACGGCATAGCCGAGTCCTGATTTGTAATACTCAGAGATCTGAGCGATAGTGTGTAGGAGAAATCCAATGGCTAAGCATGCCGACATAACACCCAGCGACAGTCCATGCACAGAACGCAACTCCTTGACCGCAACGTGCAGAAAACTTACAACACAAAGGCATGGTATCGACATTATCATGAACAGGGTGTACAGGATTGTCTGGCTAGTCCCGACATGGTCCTCGATTGATGATACACAAACAATAGCGAATATCTCTCCACTATGGACGTCTGTGTCCAAGCAGTAGCTGGTTTCGATTTGATAGGATTCATTCGCAAAACGATCCATGACGAGCAATGACCCGTCCTGAAGGACCACCAAGCGGTCACCGCGACTGGGAGAAAATATGAACGACCTGAGGGAGATACAAATTTTTGATATGGTTTTTGGAAAATGGACAAAATAACTTACTCATTGCAAGGATTGCCAACTTCGTGGGTCAAATTAACCGGCTCCTCCAGATCCTCTATGCAATTGTCATAGAGCTCGACTGTTATGACCTCCGGTGCGAATTTCTTCTCTTGGGTCGCGCAGTACTGCGGTGAATCCTCATCGGTGATCAGAGTCTCACCGTTTGGACAACATTTTCGTATTTTTGAAGAATACGATGGCTGTGGCTGCTTTCGAAGTTTGTCTCGATGCGAACAGTCCGGCGGGATACGACGCACTTTTGGAGTAACTACTTCAGTTTGTTCGGTATGGGATACCACTAAGACGTCCGGTGGTTTCTCACTACTCGAAGGCAAGTCTTGTAAGATCTTTGGTTCTGGTAGGATGGTGGTGTTTCCCAACGTTGGGGATTCAGTTGTACTGGGCAGTATTGTGGTTACATCTATAGCAAGAGGGACGGTTTGAGCTG
Source organism: Xylota segnis (assembly GCA_963583995.1). Taxonomy (NCBI): domain Eukaryota; kingdom Metazoa; phylum Arthropoda; class Insecta; order Diptera; family Syrphidae; genus Xylota; species Xylota segnis. Next base: position 9,355,599 of record OY757238.1, on the reverse strand, counting down.
TTGTCACATTTCCCGCCGGCGGCGATTCGGTGGAGTTTTGTGCTATAACTATTGCGAGGATTGTGATGGTTATAAATAGGGAAGACTTCAGTGTCATTAACGGTGAGTATGTCATTTTGATTTGAATTTATCTGAAAGGAGAAGGAAGCAAATTGATAAGTAAATCAGATGTGGTATATTGCTACTGGAAGAGCCCTTACAAGCCCTAAGTCTTGTAGAAAGGGCTTAGAAGAGTAAAGTACAAGTCGCTTGACTGACTAAGTTACAGGCATTTGTAAGAAGTGTGTTCAAAGATTTCCACCTCTTCTGCCCTGACCATGATCCCAAGGAAAATATATCAGGATCTTTCACGCAGGAGTGGCAAGTATCTCATGGTATCTTACAGGATTGTCCCTCTAAAGTTGACCACTTAATAGTACAAATCGACTTCAGGAAGCTTTACTGAGACCATAGCATCAAAGAAAACATGAAGAAGGTATCCACTGCTGTGCAAAATATACAGAAAGCGCAAGGACCTTCGTAAGTCATGTTCGTATTTCCTGCTCTGCAAGAAGACATGGTTTACGTCTTTCCCATTAACTTTCTTGTCCTCATGAGCATTGATAAACATTATACATATGATTTACAGTAATTCGGATACATTTTCTTATAATTTTGGACAAAATCCGCCCAAGAAATGGTCGCCCTCATTCCCATGAGCACAGACTTCCGTAGATTTGCACGATTTTAGGGCAAAATATCAACGAAAATCAATGGATTTTCTTACGAATCACTTAAAACTAAATATTCGAATCATTTTCCATCAGTATTTTCCAAGAATTATGCGTTTTTTCAAAAAACTCCAAAGTTGACACGGTTCACCGGAAAAAGTGCAGAAAAATAAATAAGAAACTCAAAAGACTTTTTCCGTAAACTCGTGTCACACTTGGAATTTCTCTGATTTCGAGGATTTTTCTTGGTTTTTCACCTTAATTCGAGTATTTTGGCTGTTTTCTTGGTTTATTTCCATGCTCCTGGTATTGATGAGTTGAAAGGTAACTGAAATGTCTGTGAATATTGGAAATAGGCGAGTCTAGTAGCCTTTAAGTGAAGGAGGCTCTGGTTTTTTTGGACATTCGACTTTCTCTCAGAAACGGTTGGAGATAGGGAAAAAGTATCAAGGACAAAGTTGTAGAGAACACAAAAACACATAGGATGACGATCTTGGATATCCTGTCAAATCCTTGATTTGAAGGATATAGAGAAAAAATCCATTTAAACACTCTAAATTGGAAGATGTGTTCTTGAAATTTAGTATGCAGGCTGCTGGGAAGGTGTACGAGTGGTCCTGTAAAATACTTTGATATCCCCCCCCAGACACGCCCACTATTTACAAAAAATTATTTTTTTCAAAATTTTTACTCGAAAGTGAAAAAAATTCATTTAACGAAATTTGTAAAGAATTATACGTGCTACAATTCGTCCATACATGAAGTTACCCCACGATTACTCCTTGTGGGTGTTTTCATCAAAAAACTGGATTTCACTTCTGTTGTATTCATGTTTTACATGCAGAACGCATCTTAGTCACAAATGGTGAGTGTCACGCCTACATCGTCACAATCCCAAGTTCTATGAGAATATGACACAAAAATCAATCAAGTTTGAATGGAATCCACATCAGCAACAGGATGCAGGAACACTAACCCTACCCTCTGCCTAATCATCAATAAATCCACAACAAGTGCCTCAAGGGTGGTGTACTCCACATCCTCATCTGGAAACATATTTTTATTCAGTGTGCCCCAACCCTTAAGCGATCCACCCTATGAACTTCACAAGAAAAGAAAATAAAACACGACCTACCCTAACCCTTTACCACCACGAACGTACCCATCTGTCAACCAACCCATCGATCTGTCACAAAAAAATTCGTATTTTTAATTCGGATCGCTTAAGCTCCGTGATTTTCTTTCGAAAAATCAGTAAAAAGTCGCGAAAATAATCCAATTTACTAGCAAAAACGTGTATTAAGTAGTTTTACAATGTTTTATACAGTAAAAGTCCCAAAAAATATCGATGCGTGTGCGAATTCGTTGTAAATGCTTCGCCTGTCTCTCCCGGTGATGCGCGGGTGGTTTAATCCTTTAATTTCCGGGTTTATAATTCAGTTGCATTCAATTTTATGTAATAAATCGATTAGGTGATATATTGGGCACATAATTCCTAAATTTCCTTCCATTCCGATGGGTTATGCCGGTTGGATGAGTGTTTTTCATTCGCGTCGCCAATATTTTTCAATGCAATGTCCGTCGGCCATTAAAGTGAAAAAATAACCGTAATCTGCGCGGCTGGTGTTTGTTCAAATCGAAAAAAAAGTTCCCTTGGGTTCGGTGTGGAATTCGTGTCCCAGTTTGCCTGAAATAAATGTAAAGTCCTTCGCGGATGATTATTCCAAGCAATTTGTTCGTCCTGCAGTGCTTCATGTTTTCCTTTCCATGACCACAGGGAACTCAAAGGATCTCAAGAAAAAGTGTTATTTTGTGTGATGTGTTCCGTGATGTGTCCCTGTCCCTATGAAGTCTTCAATTCAAGTCCTTAAGTTGTTCCGTGTACCAGTATCCGTGCACGATTGGTTTCCGTAAACGGGCATCAAGGGAGGATTCATAGTACAACATCTGGTGAGTGATAATCCTTGCTTTTCTAAGTCTCTTGTTGTTCCTACTCCTCCCAATCAGTGAAGAGTTTCCTCCTTCGTAGCTTCCTTCCTCCCTTTCAATGGTAATTTTAAATAATCGACGATTCCACCTGGATACTGACCTGATGCAGGCTATGCAAGACGGTTGTGATAGTCGCCTCCTTAAGTCTGAATCCACTGGTCGGTGGTAATGATGATAGCATCCCAGGGTCTCCAATTGTTTGGCTCACAATGCAATTGCGAATTGCAAAGTTTATGAACAACGTACCTCTTCTACTCGTTGTTTATATCTTCCATTACTGTGTCCAGAGTGGTGGCTTCTATTTCTGAATTCTGTTGGTGAGGTCCTCCATTTCCCGTGCTTAGGCAAATGTAATCGATTTGTGTGTATATTTATGGAACTTCCAAAGTACCAGTATGTGCCATGAAACCCCTTCCGCTATGAATCACAAGTTCTTTCGTGGGGCTGTGCAAGTAGACACCGATTCATGGATGATTGAAGTTTTTGCACGCTGCACCCAAGTGTGAAACAGTCGAAGTCCAAGACATTGCTCTGTCCATTCAACTAGCTATATCCTGTTCTGCGTGCATTCAGTACAGCCATCATCTCTACTTACATAGCTTTGGTTGAGTCTGATCCTCGGTCTATCGTCGTCAAGCATTCTTCCGTTTCGGCGATTTCAGACCTCACTTTGGATTTGGAATGCTTCTGATTGACTTCTCCTATGCAATACATGGAATTGGTGTCAGGCTCTGGTGACATCAATGTTGATCTCATCTTTCCTGGTTGAACACAATGCTCCTTCCATTGTTAAACTGGAACAAGAACCACACAGTCTTCTTACTTCTTCCTCTGGGTAGTGCGTTGATATCATTCCGCTTGTCTCATCTTCATGTGGTTCCTGTGAGACCAGCTTTGAGCAGCCTTCCGCTTATCCATTTTTATTTCAAAAACCCTTCTGCCAGTTGGTCTGAGCTAGCATACTCTCATTCGTGATTCCCGCATCCTTATGATGTGAGTTCGGTTTTTCTTGTCGTCTTTGAACCTAAAGGCTGGGTTTCGAAGACCCTGTTCGAGTTTGGGGCATTGTCGTCCATTCACTCGATTTGCGCGAGTCAATGTAGCCCTTCCAAGCTACATTCACGTCTTGGTACAGATGCGCAGTTGCGTTTCTCCATTTGTGCTTCTTGGATGTGATATCGAATAGTCAACGCAGGATTCTGTTGAATATCCCTATCGTCCTTCATGTGAGAAGTATTGAACACATTGATGAACATAGGGTCTAGGTAGGTAGGTAGATAGTGTCGGATTATAGGGAGTTTAGGAATAAACACCACTGTGTGCTCATCGCCATTGGAGAGGTTGTGATTTGACTTGAATATCGTTAGCTTTCTCCAGGATTTGTTCTTCGTTAGTTGTCGTAAGACATAGTAGATTGGAATATAGAGATGACACTCCCATTGTGTGTCGCATGCTTTCGTCCTTCCATACTTTACTTATAATCTGATGCATGACCGGTGGCTTTGTTCCTCTTTAGATTCACAATAGCTTTCCCAACTTACTCCAAACTGGCAGGAAGAACTGTTCCATCGACTGAGTGTCAGATACATTAGATCATGACCAACATGGGACATCTCAACATGAAGACGATGACGACCTCCGATCGAGGTATTCCCTAACAATCGATCATATGAGCGTGTTACTCTTGGGTTTCCAGTTTCCAGGCTATGGTAGTCGATTCCAGAAAAAAGATTATTATTAGATCTTTGGATGATTAGGGCCTGGCGATGTTCCAAGTTTCGGAGACCACCTGTAGTGATGAGGAAGGCTTTAGCCTGTCTAAGTATTCACAAAAGACTGGTGTCTATCTTCAGATCTTCAAAACCCTCTAAACGTCCCTTCTCCTGACCACGTTTGACACTCCTCAACCTGTCCTCTGACCTTCAAACCCTGACTTAAACACTTTCCCCTTGTATTCTCTCGAACAACATTGTGTCAATACCTTTGGTAAACATGTTTGCCTGCAATAAAACCCCATCACAGTGAGTCTATAAATACCTCTGTAATCTTCGGCAAACAGCCTAATCAATTATTACTCCAATAAAATGGGTTCGGCGCTTAAAAGGCGGTCCCACCTATCACCACCACGTACTAGCAAGTCGAGCACTCTTATGCAAACACTTTGGCACACAAAATCAGAGAAACAAAAAAAATTGATTAGAACAAGTTCACCATAAACCACTTCCAACGAAACTGTTTTCGGGAATAAATAAATCGGTTGAACAACTCGCCGGAATGATGACAATTCCCACGTACGACCGCCCACCCGCTCTATTGTAAATAAAAGCAAAACAGATTCGCACTCACATCTATCTGATTCGAGGAGATGCGTGAACAAAAAACCGGAAAACACTTCGCGGACAATGCACACCGAATAGGAGAGTATTTCATCCAGAAAACGACGACCCACCTGTGAGGCTCGATGTCGTTCGAATGAGTTAACGAAGCCTCGAAGCTTCAACTCCGACGTTTAGGCCTTATCACTCGAAAAGATTCGATATCTAATCTGGTTTGTGTCGATAAATCTATTACGTCAGCCTCGAGTAAAATTCCGATCTTATTACGAAAATTCTGAACCGTTTACGAGTTCAGCGGAATTGGGCTATTCACGGCTTGTTAGCGAGAATAATGTGCACATTCCAGGGAATAATGGTCTTGAAAAGCGAAAATTGGTTGCGCCAGCAGCGGGTGGCTATGCCTAGTTTAAGTATCTATTTATGTTTGCTGCGCAAAGTTGATTTAGTGCTTGCTTTTGGCAGCTGTGGTCACATGCTCTTATGAGTTCGAAACATAGTTTTTCTATGTGATGACATAGAGTGTGGTGAGAGTTTGAATGGCTCTTTGGAATGGCGTTGATTGATGCAGACAAATGGTTTGGATTCTGGACAATACATGATGTCACTCACGATTAGAGAATGGAATGGAAATAGCAGACCTATTGCTGCCAGGAGGACACTGAAAGTAGACTTACTTCAGTTTGAAAAAGCCTCACTTTCAGCATGGACTATTGCTTGAAAATTTTAGGTCATGTTTGCGTCTCAAGCAAGTCCTAGGTGACTTAGTATATGACGAACACATTGCCCTTTTCCTTTGCCTTATTGTGATGCCTATAGGTTCCTCATCTATTCTTGTATGACGGTCTTAGCTTGATCTGCGGTTTGACCGGTATAACCCTAAAGTGATCTGTAGATCTTTGGGTCCATCTATCAGCCTCATTGAACAGCGATATGAGCTTAGTTAATGCCAATTCCCGAAGAAGACGAGGGATAGTATGTATAGTGGTATCTACAATCCCTGGCCATATTATTAGACGCACCGATAAGCAGCAGTCTATAGAAGGTTCTGATTATAGGTCAGCAACCAAAGATCCAAGCCTGTGTCAGAAAACTCCAGTTAAGCCTCCTCCATGGTATTAGAGCTTATGGTCACGGAGAGGAGTAGGCTTCACTACACTTCTGTGCATAGGACGATGAAGCCAGTGAACCTTTTCTACTCCATTTCGAGTTGGCACTGAGAAATCTACATATTTTGAACACATGATCTTAAAAGCCCCTTCTCTGTGTCTTGGTATGGTCCTGAAAGCCTCTTAGGCTTCACTTTCAATGAAAAGGTATAAGGGATTAACCTTTCCATAGGGCAGTGGAGGTACATCTCCTAGCTTTATCTCTAATTCTAATGGGCTTACGAATAAAGCCTGGTTATGACCCACACAACGTCGTCATAGGTCGTTTTCAAAAACACTGAGTGGAACGGAGGTGATAGTATACAGCCTTTGTGCGTGCCAAGCTCTTTTTGCCAGTAGAAGAATGCTCTTAGGTGCCTAACTTAAGGCAAACCTTTGAAGCCTCCAGGGCTTTACAATAGATTCGTTGGAGCTTAGTATTCTAAACAAAATTTTATTTGTCTTCTCAGAAAGATGCGAAGTCAGTCCTAGACTGCCAGTGAGCCATTACTTCCCAAATCTAAAAGGACCTCCAAGAGTAGAGTAAAACTTAACCGAATTGAGTCAAGTTCTGTTGCTTATTCTTTCTGTAGAGTTTCGAACATGCATCTTAAGAATTCTAGAGGACCATTCTTGACAAAAGCGCGCTTCGACAATCCAAGCTTAGAATATGTCCACACTTTCCGTAGAAGTCAATGTAATGATGGACATTGCTGGAATGGAAATACCAGCTTTCATTCGAATTCATGCCAGTTCCAAACAAACAGGAGACAGGAGGCCAAGATGAAGCTTTAAATTTCGCTCCTGGAAAAGGTTGATTTCATCTTCTTTTGGTGCAATTTGTGGTCCCGGTAAAAATGGCCATAAGACGATGAAATTGGGCATCAAACTTGAATGTGATAGGAGTAGGACAGATGGGTTTAAACACAGACTTATCTGTGTCTTTGGGAGTACCTCCCTACAAAGCGAAGATTCGAATCGAATCTATTTATGCTGCCTTTCCGGACATGCAAAAGTCTACAGGACCCCTTGGACCCCTTGTACAAATTCAAAGTTTCAGGATTGGCTTCATCAGTCAGACTCAGAACCTGTAGTAGGCTGTAGTCGAGTCGAGTCACTGATGGCCTTAAAGCTAGTTAAGACTCTGGTGGTGGTGTTTTCGTGGACACCGAAAGTGCTAGACTTCGCTACTCGGTTGGCAAGCATGGGTCCATTTTTCAAGCTTAGATCCTAAGGCTGTTGACTATATAGATAAGAATAAAGGGAATATCTGCTTAAAACCTTGCTCAACCCTGGAACCCCACCAAAATAGCTCGAAAAGACATGAACACCTTGATTTCGGCCGCAAGGGCCTTGTCTGGGCGCCAAGTCACGCTGAGATCGCAGTAAATGAAGTTCTCGATGAGATCGCTAAGCAAGGCTTAAACGATGATTTCTCAGGATATAAATCTGTTCAGGACCTCCGTTGATGATTGGGCCTCCTATGAACACAATTGCGTGTGGAACGGCTCTACTGAATGCAGTCAGACTACACGTATGCCCCCGAACGTCTTTCCATTATTTTTGTTAAGCATTTTAGTAAGCTAGGCTTAAGAGATACACCTGTCCGCAACGCTTGTGGATCGGGCGACGATACTTCGCCTTTGCTTGGGTTGCCCAGTCCGTACTTGAAAGCTATACTGCGCACTCTTCTCAAAAAGAAACTGCAGTCCATCTAAGCCATCTACTTAGACTCCACCCAGGCTATTCTCCTTTATAAAGCCTGGCTTAACTCTACCATTGAGTGGAAGTACAAAATAGAGGCTCTGTAGAAAAAGTTTCAGGGCAGCCACTTTTTTCTGTGAAAAATCGAAGCCAAGTTCAAGGCTTCGACGTAAAAATCCAAAGCAAGACTGAATCACCAAAGCATTCTTTGTCTTTTAAGCAATTTGTTGTCAAACTTTCTAGTAGCGTCTTATCATTTAAAAATTAGATATGTACCCCTGTGCACTTAGTTTCACGATATTAACGTCTTATCAGTTCAGATTAGATGGCATAGTAGATTACCAAAACAAGAACACAATGAGCTTGTATAAGAGGTATTCTAACCATTAATCATCGAATGAAACGTATTCTACGCAACCCTTCTAATAGCTTTGTACATTATCTGCTCGCTATCATATCGTTTAATGTCATATCATTGTAATTCTATCTGTTGTTGGTCTACAAGTACACGAAGTAAGGGATGGCAATGGCGCCGGCCTGCCGACCACAGAGCACGTTTCACTTGAAAGCCATACTCACTGGGTAGTGAGTATTGGGTATCCCCATCGGGTTGACAAATAAAGTAACAAATACACATCTATGGACCGAAACTTAATGAATTCAAGATATTCTTGGTTTTAACTGACTACCCACGTCAGTGGCTTAGATTAACACTATTAGATACGATCGATGCTTATTTTTTGCATAACAAATTATATGGATACCTGTGCGTCTAGGTGTCAAGGTTCATGGACCTCCTGTTCTCTCTAGCTTTAAGCCAACAGAGAGGCTTAAGACGGTGCTAACTGAAAGTAGACCTTCTTGGGAACACCCCACGCATTCGGAGTACTCTGACCAATGTCCAAATGTAGACTAGTTCTTGAGAATTTTGCAAAAAAACAAATGCACAAGCGCCAACACACAATAAACCTGTTCGAGTCCAAGCAACTTGTTTGGCTTTATACTGTTTCTTCCTCGAATTATGGGTTTGAGATTGTAAAATAGAATGCAAACATCGATATCCGGTTGCTTCTTCTTCTGGATTGACTGCCTCACACTAGGCGTTGCCATGGTTTAGAAAAAGCACGTCTATCTGTCTGGCAAATCTTGGAATTTTTAACAAACGCTTCTTAGAAACACTTTACGATCATTCGGTCGTTAATTGTTTATTGAATGCAAATTTTTGTAGCTTTTTGATGGTTCTAGGCCTCAGTCGAGGCTCAAAGGTCATATATAAGGCGCGTCCTTTCTTTTCTGTTGTTTCGCCCTTATAAAGTAATCCCCTCTTTCATTCGACTGAAACATAAGCCTGGGTCCTAAGCTAAGCTTAAAGAAAAAGTCATCCAAGGAATGTTAGTATGGAGTGGAAAAGGCTTTCGTGGTTGCCTTATGAAGTTCCTCCAACACCAAAGGCTCTACGAAGATCATTCTCGATTGGATTCACAACTTTTCATGTAGTTTTTTGGCTTAAATTGTCGTAGTAAGTCAGCAAGGGCTAAAGAAGGGCTTGAATAAGCACCAAAGTACCCTCTATTTCCATTCACCAACTCGGTTCTTCTACTCCTCCGATGAAGTACAGTAGTACTGTGGAATCAATCGAATAATTCTTGAGGGTCATATACAAGAAGTATCTGTTGGAAATATTTCCAAGAAAGGACTTTGGAAAGTGCCTTCAATCCAAAGATACACTTTCCTTCTCATGTTACATATCCATTCAGTGGACGTAGACTAACGAAAATCCTCTAAGAATACGAGATGGGTATGCGGATACCTCAGAAAAATCTTGACGAAAGGCCCTGCTTGAAGTCTTTTAATTCGAGAATGGAACAGATTTTGGACGATCTGCAGGAGAGGATCACTGATCTGTCAACAGATACTCCCTTTTTTGGTTATTTGGAATCTGTACCTAGTCTTTGCTTCTAGTCTGTATTCTCGTTACAAGCTTGAATCAACTCCATCGTCTTACTTTCCACTGTTGGTTCTCTGTAAGTTTTCTAAACTCGCTTACTACTTCCTGGCTATACACGTTTCCTTGATTGCCTTTGGTGTGGGCGTGGTTCAACGAGATGTTTGCATTTAAGCCTGGTTTTCCTTTCAAGACAGAAAGAAGACTTCTCTTCGTTGCAGACAAGTTGATAGGTTTAAGTACTAATAATAGGCTCAGCTTCCTTATACGTTGGTGAGACTTAGGCCTGTGGCTTATATCCAAACGAGGTTGTAAGCCTTATATTGAGACAAAGATCGTCAAACGGTCTTAAATACAAAAATCCACAAATGTCAAAGTCACAATGACATAAGACTCCATTTGCAAGAACTAGAGTATCTTCCGACTTATGCGCCATCAAGTCAGCTCTGCAAAGGAGAGCTTTTAAAGCTAAATTAGCCGGCAGATAGGGAGTAGTATCTGATACATAACTCGAAGTATCTAAAGGTCTACTACTTTCCCAATATCCGATATCGGATGTGACTTAATATAGCTTTGAAACGATTGATCTCTTGGGCTCGTTTTTACCTGGGATTCTAGGCATATCAATGGACTGTGGGACACTAAATAGTCCGTCGACGCAATCAGTACATTCCACGACGAATTGCAATCAATTTTACTTCGAATTTCCATTGCAAACTTCCCGGATGTGGGATAAGAATTGATTACCAATTGTTTGTCAACACGTCTGTCTTGTTGGTCACCTCAACGTCGGCCATTCCAATGACCCATTCATTTAGTTACACTGCTTGACTCCTTAACTTTGATCGATATTCTACGACGTACAATCGAAATGGATATCTAAAATTGAAAAAAAAAACGCGAAATGACGTGCGCCATCGCATGATTATTTCGTTCCGTCTACCCCAGTCTGAAAAATACAAAAGGACGGCTGTCCCCACATTTGTCGCAGTGGGAGTCACACTGGCAGTTAAAAAAAATCAAGCTGAGTCATAACAGAAAGTATTTTCTTCGATATGATAGAACCCACGATACTGACGACTGACAGACGACATCTTCGATCGAAATCGGTATTTTCCCAAAAACCGAAAACCAATTTCTGATAACACGCTTGAATCAAGCATTCAAACTTGTTCTGCGTAGGATATAGTTTGGCAACAGTTTGACTGCCAAAATGATTCACGAAGTTCTATTCGACCTTGTTGACCAGTAGTCATATTGTCGGGGAGATAACCGTTCTATTTATGGAATTAAAATGCGGAACAAGTGTCTTCAGATACAGATACTGTAAGTGTGCAGGTGTCCTGATCAATGCGGTCATAGTTTCAAATTCCTCATTGTGGTTGGAATGTATCATGCAACTATCTATGGACATGGTGACTGGCATCTACAGGCAGTCACCTTCCATTTGTGTGAGGAATATTTGTATGCGCAACAGGAATGGATGTAAGAAGCTAGGATCAGATCATGAGTGCTGGCGTATCCTCTGCAGTTCTAAAAGACCTGGGTCTTGTCCTTTTTTGCTGAACTGCCTTGTAGGCTTATAAATTTCCAGCATTTGTTCAGGCACAATCGTCATCTTCGCACAGTTGAAAGGTATCTACAACGTAATACTCTCGAATGTTTGCCAAATGTTCACGAGAAATGAAACAGGAAATAAGGACTGAGTCATGGTGCCATACTGTGTTTCATAGGGCGAGTTTAACACTGCAACATTTGGCTTTGTTATGAGAATCTCCTAAGTAACATGTAAAACAGGGGCTGTGTAGCATAAGGACTGTTAGCCTGTTAGATTAGAATGAGCCTGTCTTGGCTGTATGAAAACTTTTCTGCTAACTGCCTCAAATCTAAGACAGAATCTACCTTCTTTTGACAGGACAGTCTTAGAGATGACGTTTGGTATAAGCCACACTATTCTACGAATCCTGTCAGGTCCCATCCTGTAATGGCACTAGAACTTCAAATTTTAAGTCGACTTTCCTCGAGTTCAGGACTGACTTCCAAAAATCTAAGCCAGTAGTAGAATATAGTTATAGTTTCACGATTAACCCTAAAACAAGTCAAAAGCTCGGTAGCGGTCTCTGGTTAGGCAAGCCTCTGTTATCCAAGCTTTTAATGATCATGAACTACATTGCAGTAAAAAGGGCAAACGGTCGAAGAGCCTGGGTTTACTAGGCTGGGCTTAGATCCTTGCTAAACTCTCTAAACATGACAACACACCTTGGAATGTCTTCGATGCTGCCCGCTTCCTTGTATCTGATGCCAGACGTTTGGTGATAGTACACTTTTCATCACTTCAGCTCTGACTCGGCTTTGTACAGAAGACAAGGAAGTGGATTTCTGCCAGTACAATGGACCAGCTACGTCTAAGGTCAGAAGAAATGTACTAATATTGCCTTCACTATGACTACAATCAGTGGACTATCGTTCGAGGATAGACTAACTTGAAGCTTGAGCCTTTTTTGCACAAATATAGACGAACTTGAGCAGTAGATAGACTGGCCCCTGTGAACTGGTCACAGTAGGTCCTTTCAGACTGATGCTTTGGTTCATAAGAAGCCGTCTTTATCCTGTGTTCTGAGGATAGGCAAACGATCGATTCTTTTGCCCCAAAGACGACACGGGCTCTGAAACCTTGACACTTATTTCTCAGAATATGACAACAGGCTAAGTCACAACCTAGTAGAGATAAGCAATGTAAATAGATATGAATTCTTAGCAAAGAACTATTTCTACAAAACCCCCTAACATGTACACAAGTTGCGAACAAAAAGTGAACCAGAGGCAATGAGGAACCCTTGTACCTCAGACACATGTTTGGTTGTCAAAACTTGCTACACTAAGTAGACTCGATTCCCGATACTGATAGTAGGATAGTAGGGCTGGGGCGCAGAACAAATAAGTCTGATTAACTGTGTATCGTTACGTCTTATAAGTTATACAACTCCAGTGACTCATAGCAACGTGGCTGTTGTTTCTGTGGGTTTCTACATCTTCTTCATTCAAAACACACGTACTTCAGCTTATTAGACAGCAGACATCCCAAAACACAACTAAACTGGCTACATCTCACTTGAAATTTAAATCAGTTGACTGCTTCACCGTCTAACCCGAACCATTAACATTTTCGTTTGTCATTATTTCCCCCGAGCAACTTAACTGGCTGAGACGTCAGTGGCCGTCAAATTCATTTGTTTATTGAATACACAGTCGAGTCTAATTTTACCGGATCACCAGCATTTCACTCAAAATCCAAAGATGCAAATATTCAACATGATGTGTCGGTATTTCTGTCCGAAAATCAAAACAAACACAGGTTTCCCTGTCGACAGTCACAGGGGCAAAGTGCCAAATTATGCCACTCACACATTTGTAGAACACACCGGCCTGTTCTAGACCCCCACCTTGGGGTATTCTCTGAACCGATAATTACCCTACACCGCCGCCCTACCCAATTAACCACTAATCCACTTAGCCTAGGTCTACTTACGCTCCCAACTGATTGCTGCTGGAAATGTATCTAGAACTGGATCTGAGACAAATTTCTCAAATTTGAAAATCTTTCACTCTCTCCACACACTACACTGCGGTCGATAACTATGATCGGAAGGAAAAAAAAAATATCTTATCAATCGAAAATAATGTATCGCGCACTCAATGCCGTTCGCACTACTCGTGACACTCTACGGATACGCGAACTTTTGCCAACTGACGTCTTGAGAGAACTAAAGTGAATAAATCTGCGACTGCCTCTATTTAGGGTGAATTTTGTATTTTTAATTTTTTTTTTATTGTTCGGGCTGTAGATACATGCCGGTGTTGTGTAGTATTGCTAAGCGTTTCTCTCCGTCTCTTGTCAGAGCGCTTGGAGATAAGATAAAGTGAATGAAATTCTTTTTGGGGTCGAGAGAGCAACACAAGATATTATTTAATTAATAGTTAATGTGTGGAGGGTTTCTTGTCCCCCCCGTTCGGCCCATGGAATAAGCCTTTAAGACGAGCAATCAATCTTGTGATTAGGGCGTCTGTCTGTGTGGGGAAGACAACAGGTTTCTAATTTTGTTTATTTTGTCGGTGAAACGAATCCATGCATGCGTATTGATAATCTACGAATATTAACACTTTTTTGTAGACAGCTGGCGGGATAGAATGTATTGTGAGAGAGATTCTGAGTGGCTAGACAATGTTGAGAGAGCTGAGGTGCCGGAACAAGTTGGTTTTTTTGTTTACAAGGAGAGTGGGGTGGACAAGAAGGGACACGGATGTCGGTTTAGAACTAGCGAGTCTGTAGAGATAGATAGGTCATGATAGTCTACACCCTAAGGATCATTTTCTCCAGAAAAACTTTCGAGAAACAGGACTAAACGGTATCTTTCATCACTCCAGCGATACTTTTTTATCAAAAATGTTGTGGTAGCATGGGAGAATTATCTCTCGGAACATAGGTCTTGACAGTCTTTACCCTGAGAATCATTTTCTCCAGAAAAACTTTCGAGAAACAGGACTAAACGGTATCTTTCATCACTCCAGCGATACTTTTCTATCAAAAATGTTGTGGTAGCATGGGAGAATTATCTCTCAACACAAAGGTCTTGACAGTCTTTACCCTGAGAATCATTTTCTCCAGAAAACCTTTCGAGAAACAGGACTAAACAGTATCTTTCATAACCCCAGCGATACTTTTCTATCAAAAATGTTGTGGTAGCATGGGAGAATTATCTCTCAACACATAGGTCTTGACAGTCTTTACCCTGAGAATCATTTTCTCCAGAAAACCTTTCGAGAAACAGGACTAAACAGTATCTTTCATAACCCCAGCGATACTTTTCTATCAAAAATGTTGTGGTAGCATGGGAGAATTATCTCTCAAAACATAGGTCTTGACAGTTTGTATTCTTAGGATCATTTTCGTCAGAAAAACTTTCATAACAAACATTCGAGACAAAGCACTGTTTAGTATCTGTCATCATACCAACGATACTTTTATATCAAGTCTTGAGTATAAGAGCTTAGGTCTTGATAGTCTTCACTTCGAAAGCGTCAAGCGACGATTAAGACAGTGCCGTGTCCCTTCAGATGCAATCCTAAACTGCTCCTTGTCTTAGCATTTGCCTGTCGTCAATTCTGCTAGAACTTTACTTTATTTGGCTAAGTTCTGCATTAAGTTTTTGTCTATTAAAGCAAGAATCCAGGGCCTGAATGTCAGTGTACACAGCAAATGCCTTTGGAACGATATGTTCCTGAAACTGGGTTCAGTTTTCTAGGAACCTTTGACTTATAAGATTTCCTGCTAAACTCATATCCATTCTGGAATACTTAGTACAGAAGGTCATGATTCTTTGACTCATTTTGACACCTTTTCTCAAGGTAGGTACGACTCTCTACTCTTGAATGTGAATTGAAGCTTAGGTTGGTCTCCTATGGTCGCTGTTCGTGTTCATCTTATGGATCTTGTAATTGTTATTAAGGCTTTAACGGGTTCTTCTATTCATAGACGGCTACACTGTATCCAATTTCTCTCAAATTTGCTTTTCGCAGACCTCGAACGATTTCATTCAATTTCTCTGATCCATGGTGGTCTGTAACCTCGGGTTATGTATAGGCCTCAAAGCACTCTACCTAGATGACCTCAGCAGTATACCTAGATGACAACAACAGGCGCATTTCCTAAACATAGACTGAGCCTTCTCTTCGTAGAAACTGATTTTACTAAGCTTAAGCCCAGTAGCGAGACACAGTGACACAGAACTGGGAGACAGCGAAGTACACGCACTGACCTTTGGCGGAAGCCCTCAAGGAGAAGTCCTATATCCTATAGTATAGATAACTCGAGTCTTTGGATACGCAACTGTTGTTGTCATAATGGCGACAGGCAAGTATCACCCTGACTCTAGCTCTTGAAATTATCCTCGCACTCACTCCAATAGACTTGCATTGAAAGTTTAAAACAGTCCAACTTTTGGAACGAAGGCGACATGGGTTCACAATCCACTGACTTCCGTCTAAACGCTAAGGCAATCTTCTCTACAAGAAATGTTTGACCAATCGGGTTCCAGAATTTCTTCGTTTGGGGACATCTTAGCAATCACAGAACCGACACGAGAGTAGATCCAAACTAAATGGCTGTAAAAGTCATCTCATCCGCCATTGTATACCATAAAGCACTTCCGAATCACGATGTGGCAATCTAGAGGGTCCAGGACACACTGGTGTCCAAGACAATGAACTGGTAGTAGTATAAGCAGGACTTGACAATGTTCGGCAATTTTAGCATTGAGACAAGTCAAAAAGGTAAGGGGATTCTAGCACATAAAAGAACTCACTTTTCACTTCTCACTTTTCACTTCTCACTTCGCACTTCTCACCATTTTGCAAAGTGCCGAGTTTCAATGGTTGACCCGCATTGTGAATTTTGAAGATTTGAAAGGTGTATCTCTTCGAAATTCTGCCACTAGGTGGCTTCCAATGACAGCCCTTATAGTGCCTTCAGACGATAAACTGAAGAGTTGCTAACTTACTTTGCAATTGAAATGCAAACTTTGCCGTTTTGAGTCCTTAACTCAACAATTCTTCAAGTTTGCACTTTGGATTTCGTACTACGAAAAGATTGTTTGAATAAATTTGATTTGCGAAGTTCTAAGTGCAAAGTGCAAAGTGCAAAGTGCGGAGTGTGACGGTATTAACATACAAAAAAATGGTTCTAAACTACTGCTTGTATCTGCAAGTATCTACTATGTCCATACTCACTGTTGAACCAAATTTTAGATCCAACAACCAAAGAGAGTAACTTGTAGCACCGACTGTCACCGTTACCTCCACAAAACGCACAAATTTCATATTTTGATTCGAAACCGGCACTCGGTTGTTTCTCCATTAATTCGGGCATTTTCGATGCTAGTAGGTTCGTAGGTAGTTACTTGTACCCAAATAGCGATACACAGTGATGAGCCAAACTACAATTCAAAGAAGTCAGAGAATAGATACTCATACGTCACGCTGTCCCCATGGTCTTGCGTTTCCATTTCCAAGAATAAATCTATTTATGGCTGATACTACAATTCCCTCTAATTCGACGCGTTTTTTCGTCGTGAAGTGACGTCGTTCTTGTATTTAATGATTGCGGCGCTTGCCAGCGTAACGCGTGCTGCCGATGATTAATCGCTCGGAAGTTAATTTCGCACAACAGGCACAAGCACCAGTACAAGTACAAGTTAAAGTGTGTATTTCCCCATAGGGAACGTCACTTGATGTCATCTGTTCATCAGTAAAATGGGTGACAACTAGACGAGTGCTGGAAACCATTCACTGGGAATGTCTAATCACTTGTTGGATTCGCTACTTGGCCATATCGCTTGAGTTATTGGTAATTCATGGAAATTTCGGGCATTGCGACGCTTGCTGTTATGACACATCGTTATGGATTTGGAAGTGATAGAAGTATCTAAACACTTGTGGCTCTGTAAGAAGTCGTTTGAAATTCGATGGAATTACCAGATTGGGTGGGTGGGTGCTAATTGATTCGACGTGCGGCGAATAGATACACAGATACTGTTCATTGATACCAGCTAAGACAAGTTAGTAAGTCGTGATGAACTGATTAACATTTGTAATCAGTCAGCTGACTGTGTTACATAATATCGCGCAAATGATGCACGTGACGTTTGGTGCTGTACCCTGATAGTGGTAGGGGATTCCCTGCGTTTTGAATTACACCAGATATGCAAATGAAGTGTAATGTACTCAAAGCAATTTAAGCATTTGTAAAACACCCTAGGTCAGTGGGAAGAGGGACATTGTTCACAGGCGCCTTGTTAGTAATCAAATTGTGAGTGGACGCCATTGCCACTTGCACAGTGAGTCAACTTGTCATCGTTATTCATTGTGGTTGGCCACAGAGATACTTTTCAAGCAGGGTAGACTTCTGAATTGGTCATCCAATGAAGAGACTTAGAATTTTGGTTATGGGAACCCGTCAGTCTAAGTGACTCCGTCAGGGGTATTCCCAGAAGTTCTCTAGAGATTTCCCTAACCGCGATGCGTTTGTGTCAATGTTACCATTGAATGGATTATGCTAATCAGAGCAAGCCTCTCCCTTTTTCTTAGGGAAATCCAATTCTCAGACAGAGTCAGATGCAGACTTGGAGTTTTCTTACCAGGCCAGGTCACAAGTAGACACATCCATTGCCCCCTCTTGTCAGAGTCTTTTCGGACATCGATTCGCTTGAAATACTAACGTTTGGATCTGTCACGAACTCAGATGTATCCATCAACCTTTTCTTGAGCTCTGTCTCAATTTTCTACAAATTTTGGATGCCGAACATGACTACAACACCAGTTTCTTGTCTCTTGCACCGAGATGGGACAATACTTAGCTTAATTACGAACTGTAAAGATAGTCTTGATAGTCACGTGATTGGGGACTGTTTCAATCATCCCCCATCCTACTAAAACATCATCTCCATGTTCAAAGAGCAGACTGCCTTCTTAAGCTTCAGCCTTTCGACTGAATCAATCCCTTCTATGGATTGGTAGTTGGTTTCTTCAATGAGTAGATGCGGGTCTCTTCTTGTCCTGTCACAATCTCTACTTGATCTCCATTAAGTAGTTACTTTGTTACTATTTCCTTGGCTTAGGAAACAAGATGTTTCGAAGAGCCTTCATTCTGAGCTTGAAGCAAGTTGTCAATTGCTTGGCTTTCTTTTAACAATGTCCCAGTACCGATTCGACAGATTTATTGGCATTTATGGATGGTGAATCCACAGCGGAGAGTCTCTCCCTTAGACGCTCTCTGTAAAGTCATTGAAATTTCTTTATTTTAATGAAAACGCCCCTTAAAAGTGGGCGTATCCATAGACAATGTATGAGCGACTTGAAGATAATTTGAATATCAACATTTTTGGTTTTAATGATTTTTTTCGGTTTCAAGTAAAATATTGGAGTTAGGGAAAAAAATGGGTGTGGCAGTAGCAAAACCAATGTGTACGCTTGTATTGCTCCTCCTCCTTCTCTTAGCTCAAAGTTCAACGCCTAAAAATGGTGACATACGTACGAACGATTCATGGACACATACATATTGTAGGGTCTATCTCGATTCATGTTACAAACTGCGTATCAAACTCGATACATCCCTTGGGCTAGGGTATACAAAAAGTATCTAGAACTATAATTTAATTTTGTACGACACTGTAGATAGCTTTTATTTCTTTCACTCGATTATAGGAACCAGCTTTACCATCGCGGTTTGTGTACAAACTACTCGTATCTTTTGGATATGGTAAACAGCTTTAAGCTTTTCAATATAGGGTGTCACCTCAAAGTTATTTTCAAAAATAAGAGATTGAATCTTATGGAATCTTTTAAAAAGGTTATAACATTGAAAGATTGTGTAACGGTACTCTGGAAGGAGGTCCCATCCTCTAAATTTAGTTCAACACCTACAGCGCAGAAACTAAGTACGGTTTTGGTGTTGCGGTTTCCAGACAGTCTTAATCTTAAACTCTGCTTCCCTCTTCCAAATCACATTAGCATGTGCCAGAGCTTGAAATCGTTCTCTATTAATCCTGTAGTAGCTCTAAACTGCCGATCGGCTCTTACGGAGATGGCTGACCAGTTCAACCTTCACCGGTATTGTTGATGAACCTGGTAGATTAGGAATAACTCTTTCCACTTTGCCTATGCGATAACTACAACTAAGTGATGTCGAGAGAACTAATCTCAGACAGGCAATTGGACTTATATGTAGGTGTCATCGCGGGATACTGTCTTATAGGCAGCATGCCGCAACGCTGGGCCTGTTTACAAATGATTTTTGCAAAAGCTTCATGAATGAAGAAGGAGCCGAAGCCAGCCAGCCCCTCTTTTGTTTGTGCCGACCTCTTTTCCTTCTTTAATGAAATTGTGTGACAAATATAGGCATTACTCTTACTCTTCATTAGAACCTTTGATCCATGTGGTACCACAATGGACCTAGCCCAGGTTAAGTAGCTGGCTGTCACTTCATGTCTCGAAATGCATTTGTTTTGCGCTTTCTTTAGATCCATCGAGGTTATGGTTCTCTTCAACGCTGCTTACAATCAATCTACTTCATCGCATGTGTCTTCTAATGAGCCTTGCATGGACCATTTAAAAATTTGTTGTTGTTCACCACATTCTAAGCCCAGAAATGCCGCATACTGTTTTACAGTTTCGTTACAGATACAAAACACCATTCTACATTTCACATTATATTACATAATATGGGTCTTATCATCAAGCCTTGTGGCACTTCTCTTTGATGTACGGCGCTCCCAAGTATATTTCATCATCAGTTTCCTGCAATAGCAGCCTTTCTTCTTCTTGTGCCCAGTCTAAAGAATTGAATGTCTATCCCTCCTCCATGTCTTGTTTTCGATTGCTTTTTCTATACTGGGGTTCTAGTATCGACTACTATGTGAGGTTTTCGTATCTACTTTCAGGCTGTTCTTGTAATCAAATGCAGTCTTCAGACTTTTAGGATCATGGATCTTCAAGAGTGTGGCGCCATAATATCAGCTTTTGTTCTTATCCATCGTAACTAAGAATTGGTCAAACTAATTAACTTAAATTTTCCGGAATAATGCATCTAATCCGAATTGATTGCATACTTTTAGGATGTCATCAGTGATCGGTGGTTATTTGTAATGATGCTGGTGCTAACTGAGCCGCTATTGTCGATCGTATTCCAAGTTACGCGGATGGTTATGGATTGCTAGAAGGATTGGAAAATCCTCTCTTGGCAAACTTAATTCTAAGTTCATTTTAAAGAGATCCTAACAATATGCAATGATTTTAGAAAGACAAGCACCATTTGATTTTGATTAAATCGCCTCTATAGAGGACTTAATTCCAAACAATCTGAAGACAAAAGCAAGGTAAATACATAACTCAAAGCACATCATCAGCATCAGAAGATGAACACACTCTGATTAAACACTTAAGTCATAACAATGACAGCCAGCCAGCAATAGAAAACCAAACAAAGAACGTGTATGATGAAATCTTCTTGTCTACTCATCACACATTTCAATTTCATTGTTTTCCTCTCACCTAACCCAACCAACCGACAATCACGATACATATTCGGAAACTCCACACGATTCCCATGACTCATTCGAGGAAATAAAAGAAAACAACAACAAAAAAATAAAAAAAATAAAGAAAAACATGACGCAAGTCTCCCGAGAATCCCGGAAATACAACGCCAAGACGAGCACCGAATAGATTCTCTCAAATAAATCTCAGTACACCATGCAAGGGCTGCCTGCCTCACCTGCCATGATTCACAGCCACTTGTCAGGAGTGTGAGTTGTTTTCTTCTTCGTTTGTGCCTCGAAGATACATTTTCGGTTCGGGAAAAAACGGCGGAAAAACCACCTTCGACACGCAAAAGGAAAATTCCGCCAACCAAGCAGTTGTTATAGTTTTTCGGAGTCTCGCCGTCTTTGGGCGGAACTTCCTGGTCTTTCATCTTGAAATTAAAAAAGTTTAAAAAAACACGAAATGAAATTTATTTGTCTTAAGCTGTGCATCCTCAAAGGGATACCTGCTTGCCACCCCCCATATCCTGGAGAACGAGTCCTTTGCACCGGAATATCTCTGTGAGCAATGCCCCAGCATTTGCACACACACTCGACCTGAGGGAGCGATACTATTTAATTTGTTCAATCAAAGCGACCCTCATATTCAAATGCAAGGACGATTGCCAGGATATGTATGTTTTTATCTGTTTCTTCCTCTTTTTTCGTCCCATAAGGGGGATGGCCTGCCACAGCACAGAGGCGAATTGCCGCCAGTCAGTGTCGGTTGGATTCTAATGAAGGACATTCTCCCAAGGCCTGGGAGTTGGTCTTGTATGCCCCTCAGGGTAGTAAGGCACAGAACTACACTCCTACTACAACCGCGCCGCCCGGAGGAGGCCAAGTCAAGGGAAAGGAAGCAAATTTCACTCAGGTGCTTAGTAGCACGTTGACAGTTTTATCCGTTCTAAAGAAATTGCTTTTAAGGATGTTTACTTTCACTTGCGCCCCCGAAAGGAACTAATTTTATCTCTGTGTGTGGGTGTGTGTGTGTGTGTGGGAGAGGGGGATCTGCCTGTAAGGGTTGTATCCCACAGCTGTTGTATTACTTTGCTGGAAAGTTCTTCTCCTGTCGGAGAGCTTGGGATGAAATGTCAGAAATTCTTGAGGGATTAGTTTTAATACAATTTCCTGTGCTGGTGCTGGCGCTGGTGTGGTGGTACTCTGTGGGAAAGGGTGACCTCATCCTGGGATTGCAGTTTAGATAATTAAATTTACTATTTTTAGCACTTCCATTGGGTGGGGGGGACTGCTGGTATTGGAATCGTGAGATTAAAGGATTCCCTGGTATCGGTGACCTTTTGTTCGGCTATTGTTGCCACACAATACGTTCAGTTGAAGGGATTCCAGATCGAATTTTAACAGGAGCTTGAGAGAAGGATTTAAAGAAAAAGTTTTAAAGACTTTTTCTCTTTCGAACTAAATACCTTCTGAGCTTAAGGATCAGTTTCGCTAGAGAGAGGGCTTACATGACAGAATACAAGAAGTTTGCAGTCATACATCCCCTTGGGTAGGTTAAATGAGGTTGGAAACCTATCTTTGACGAAGCAGAAGTGATTAGGCAATACCTTCCTGGGGTGTACACCAGTTTCAAGCGTCTTTTAAACCTAGGAAGGATCTAGATACAAAATTGCGTTTGCAAAGCAGTGGGAGTAGCTCTACTTCTTCCTTAATTGTGCCATATCTCCGTCAATCGTTTGACTATCCGGTAGGATCACTTTAGAGGTCGAAAACTCTGCATTTCTAGTCCAACTCCGGCTTATCCTTTATGGCAAAGTACGTAGCCGAGGTTGTTGTATCATAAAGTCCACAAACAAGGTACTAATTGGCTCCAATTGGTAAGTTTCTTTAAACTAGTTGGTCGAGATCCCATCGAATGTCTAGTTTCTGTAAGCCTCGGCTATGTACATGAAGGAAGGGGTCCAAGATATAAACGTTCGTTCCTTGTTTAGAAATGCCTTTACAGAGGCATTTTTGGTAAGAATCCTCCAAAGGCGTGCTGCCCCAGCTGTAGTTTGGATTTAAGGCCAGAAGTTGGCTTGCGTTGAACATCATACCTAAATACTTTGTGGGGAATCAGGATCTCAGCGAATAAGCCGCCCAGTGCTTAGCTAATTGCCTCCAATTGGGCACTTCAAGTTAGTTGAGGTCCTCTTCTAATTGTGCCCCTAAAGGTATGCAAGAATATTAGAAATACGAATACCTACCGGCACCTAAGGCCAAACCTTTCTCTACTGTGCTGTCCTCCTGATTTTAAGTCGAAAACTCTGTGAGCCGGGGTGCAAGTATCCTGTTGCTCTACATGTCCTAGCTGTCTCACATGACTGAGGGCCTAAAGACTGTTTAAGATGTCGTTGTACATCTCGCTACGTAGCCCGTCATTCAATCTTATTCACCAAACGACAAACAAGAACGAATTTTTCTCTCGCAAAAACTGAGGCTATATCCTTCCCTTTTGGAATACGAGTTGGAGTTCTTCAGCTTCGTCCATGACCTGCTAAAGTATAATGATTTGTTTGATTGTGGACTTGTTTAGTCTGAAACCACAGTGATAGGGAGCATCAGGACATTGGCGAAGGATTTCAACGTTCACACATGGCATGTACTCGTTTGACCGCATCTTAGAATTCAGTTGGTGTATACTCCCTGCAGAGTCGTGTCTAGTTGCTTTGAATAGCTATCGGGTTCAGCAGCCTTCTTGGATGCAAGCTTGTCTTACAAATCATCGTCTAGGTTCAGTCGTCCATTCTGCCTGATAGTGTTGGTTTCCGTACGGCTTGCGTATAGTGTTTCTCTTGCTCTTTTCTCGTTTCGTTAGAGAACTCTGGCCTCTTCTAGTCATTGAGCTCACGAGGAACCCGTCGTCGTTCTGTACAGGAATGACCTCGTGATGATTATCGGCTGAAACCTGGCTTATTAGATGGGATGCTTCTGATGACATGTTGGCAGCGTTGCCACTGTCTTCGGCATAAACGTTAGTAGAAGATTCTGGCGTTCTCCCTTTACAGTAGTTCGTCTTTACCTTATCATACCTTGTCTTCAAGTCGATGCAGTCTCCCCAGAAGGTTCGAACATTAAGTATTCTTGAGTCATGTCTTACGGCGATCGATTTAGTCAACCGTTTCATGATCAGGAAACCTCCAGTCCTCCTCTTGGTATAATGGAGTTTCGTCCCATCTTAATGCCTAATTCCGTTGCCGAACTTGGTATCCTGTAAGCTATGGTTACCAACTGCTGTTACAAGGATGTTCTCGTTTCCTATCGTTAGCTTGCATGCATCCAGTCCTTACACACCCGTGGTTACAGACCAGACTGACTGTTGTGGAGGCCGCTTTCACATTGTGCAGATCCTTTTGGAGCCGCAGGAGGAGTGATCTGCTCATTGTGATCTTGAGATGGAAGTGAAATCCTGGGGAACTTTTATGAACCTTCACAGGATTCGTCTATTAATTCCTGTAGTCTTGTACTGGGCTCCTACGGGTACGACTTTGGCGCTGTTGTAAGGTGGCAATTGGGTCTAGAGGAGGAGATAGTTTGTACCCGATATGGTGAAGGTGGCATAAGAGTGTCAGGAACAACGTTAAATGGGTAGCGCGGACTCTTCTTGATTGGTTGGGATGTCCTCTGCTTTCCTTGGGTAGTGGGGCCCTTTTGGGGGTCCAAAGAGTGACTTCTTATTACTTGAAGTCCACCTTGAACTGAAGCTAGTTCAAGTATTTGATCGATTCCATGTGGTCCATGGAGAGAACCAAGATAGCAAAGCTTCCTTTAGTCTTACGTTTCTTGACTCGCCATTCGAAATCAAATCCGTTCGCATTTTCTTCATGAGATTCATGGGAACGTGTCTCACTACATTCTAGTATCAAGGAATACTACCCTCTGTGAGGCTTCCCCCCACGGTTGGACACTATAGACAATAACTCTTTAAACACTCTGTCGTACTTCTGCATTAGCAGTTCAGAGTAAGCAAGCCCAGTCGGCAGATAGTGCCTCAGAATTGTAGTTTAAAACGTTCTTCCCAGAGGTCTAGAGTCACATCTGACAAGGGCGGGGTGATTTCTAAAAAAAAATGGAGTGGCACTGGTAATGGGAACATCTTCAACCACACTAGTGATAGAGGGAAGGTCTTCTAGTAGACTACATCTGCATCGTTCTCTTGGTGATGCCTAGTGGTTTTCTTTTCACGAAAAACTAGGGAAGTCACCGTCAACTACTTACGTAGTGCCATCCATCTCGGATTATAGGTAAACACTTGGTACCACGGGTTTCGTTAGATTGAGAAGGAAAAGGCTTCAAATATAAACCAGACGATGGGGTTTAGCTTCACAACAAACTCTAACCAGACACTCATTAGCAGACTCTCATACATTCTCCACCAATATCCAGTGCAGCAGGATGGGTGCTGTGAATGATTGAATTGTGTGAGCGAACCTGAATGCAATCTCCGTTCAAAGATCTGTCGTCCCTCATTGGAAGAACCGTCTGCATTCAAATTCAAGTCTTTGGATAGCCATATCTATTCAAACATTCATTAACCCCATCCCACCGCATCCGGCTAATATCAAATGTCCATTTCCCCCCCCGATCTAGGGTTTCCTATTAAATTTTCTCTCAATTTTGACACTCACTGAGCCCCCCGTCGCACCCCACCCCCTTTGAATCCAATTAAATTGTAAGTTCTGTGGTTTGTCTGTCTATTTGCGTGACACTTGTGTCTGCACTTTGGACAGACCACCCCACAGTCGTTGTCGCCCACTTTGCTTCAAATTATCACTCACACACACACATGCCAGAAGAACATATCCTTGTGGCGGTGGCGCCTCAAGATGCCCGACGACGACGACGACAGTTTCACTGCACACATTACACCATCACCAACAGACATACATAGTATGTAAGTATCTACAGCTAACTAATAATTAGTTTTCCTACAATTACCCACCCCTGGGCGCTCTAGATACATACTGCAACGCACATACATACTCGTCGTATGTACTATATGGCACTATCCTTGGATGGCTGCCATTAGAGCCAACGAAAATCGATAATTTTCCATTAACAAGCTCTGAAATTGTTAATCCTAATGAGCACCTAATTTCCGCTTCTAATGGCAGGAATTTGGGGGAAACTTACTTCGTCTTCCGTGCGGGGGCGGACTGGGTGGCTGCATAAAATTCATAATCAGTTATAAAATATTCAATTATTCATGCGGGTTGTGGGTGTACACTCATACTCGTATTCGTATCTAACCACAGACCGGGAGATACACACATAGATACTTTTTTTTTTTTTTTGCCCGAACATATGTGCCAACGACGAAGGCGAGGATTGGAGTGTGAATCTTTCTTCCTGTTGATCCATCACGCCAACGGATGGAGGAATATTATTCATCTCCGGTGGCACCCGGTGGTGAGGAGGGACAAGAATAGGTACGATTTCGGTCTACGATTATGGGCGGCGGGGGTGTAGTAGTTTTGGGGGCCAAAAGCCTTTTGCGTCATCACGATGTGTTCGGTGTGCGGTGTGCGGAGTCTTCACGGAGTGGCACACGATGACCCATCAATCATGTTGGCGCTAATGTAAAATTTATACGAATTGCGTAAGAAGTATTAACCCTAACCCGTCAGTCGCGGGCGGGCGGGCGTTCCGGCGGTATGTATCTATCATCAGTCGTGTGGGCGGGGGGTCGAACTGAGAGAATTTCAATAAACACGAAGAATTACGTTGGAATTTGGGATTTTCTTTTTCGGATGTTTTTTTTTGCGGAATTTTAAATATTTTATTCAGATTTATTCGCCGCCTTTGTTGATGGCAGAGTGGGTGGCTGGTGTGGGCTTGGTGGAGCAGTTAATATCGAATTATGTACTCACATTGAATCGGAATCTGTTTTGTTGGGGAAATTCGATTTGTTTTGTTAGTTTAGTGAGGCAGGATGTATGGCAGACCAGTGGAGATGTGGACGGGTGCTTTTTTCCAGCGCATTTTCAATTCGCCCTACCTGCCCTAATCACTGTGAACGACGATGAAGAGGTGGTTTTCTTGATCGAAATGCTGGACATTTTTGTTAAAACCTCGGCAGCTGTAAGTGCCCTAAAAATAGGTCAGTCAGATAGCTGGAATCATAGCTGGAAACAGGTCATTCCATGATCCTGGAGAAATATCTAGGAAAAGTCTATACTACGGATTACCTCACTCTGTTCCTAGATTTTCATAGACCGTTCACTAGCTCGTTCCCAAGCAGGAAAGAATGGAAGGATGGTCAGCCTGCCAACACATGTATGATGTAGGCGTAGGGTCTGGCATTTTTTCTGAACCGCTGGGGATATCTAGATCAGTCCGCCTCCCGAACCATAGCAGTGTTTTCCAAGCGGAGGTCCTGGCAGTGACAATAGCTGCCCGTGAGACTGCGATGAAAGCAATACCACCGGAAGGTATCACCTTTTTCATCGACAGCCAGGCGGCAGTAAAAGCGATTACTGCAATCGAAATAAAATCAAAGAGTTCTTGGAACACAGCACAAGGTTGCACTCTGCTGGGTCCCTGTACACGAATGTATTCCAGGTAATAAGAAGGCAGACGAATTGGCAAGAAGGGGCTCTGAATCTACATGGCAACAGGTAGACACCTCGGTGTTCATCCCGCCTTGCACATTGAAGCAAAAGGCATGGCGATTGGCCCTGGACACCTGGGTGATCACCAGAAGCGTATGGCCTTGCTTTGACAAGAGTAGGACCGACCGATGTGGAGACGTGGAAGCTAACGAGGATACAACCCACTTTCTCTGTCACTGCCCTGGGCTTATCCACCTTAGATTCAAATTTCTAAGGCGACAATGGTTCTGTATTGACCTGAGTGTGGCGATGTGATATTTATCTAGTCGCCTACCCACATACCTAACCTAACCTAAGAGGCTCTACCACTTAATACAAAGGTTGTGAGTTCTCTTCTGTGAGAGTCTATTGTAGTTTTACCATTTCAAGGTCAAGAGACCGCCATATCCTCTTTTGGATTTTAGGGCATTTTTTCAATTTTCCCCCGAGATCCCACTGCTTAATACGAGGGTTGTGAGTACAATATTGAGGGAGTCTTTCGCATTTCATGGTCAAACCCCCCTACGTCTTATAGAGATTAGGGCTAAGTGAGAACACCCCTAAGTCGGGCTTAAGACACTACTGGACAAGCCTATGGCAGTGCGATCAGTTTGCTTCTAAATTTCATTTCATGATGAGACCGACATATCCCCTTCGGTCATTTTTTAGGATCGTGGACTGCTGAATATGAAAGTTTTAAATGCCCTACTGTAGGGGTATGTTGCTTCTGGCATAAGTAGACCATTTTTCTTTCTAAGAACTTCTTCCTAATTCGCCCTAATTCCTCTGTGTAGACTCTTTAGCAGCAAATAAACCCCTACCGCCTTTGGAATGCAAAGAATTCCATTCGATTTGAATGAAAATACCAATCAAACTTGTTCTTGCATTCACTACTGTTGTGCTGTTGTGTGGCCAGGCCAGGCAACATCTTAGAAATGTTTGCACTATACAACGACCCCAAACTACCAATGAGTCGCAATACAAAATGCGACCGGTGTGATTCGAGATGCGGAAGAGCCGTCATAAAAGATACGATAAATAAATTTGCAAAAGCAACTCTAATGCAGCAACACAACGCTGGCTAACACGGGCCAACTACGAGGCAACGAGAAGGAGGATCAGATGAACATAAAACCCGCCACGATAAATTCCATTTCATGACGGATTTCTAAAAAAACGATGCACAGCCCCATGTATGTATGCATACAGTACACCTCCCTGCCCCACATCTCGTGGGTGGAACATTAAGATTGTTCCACATAAGGCTATTCTGACAGCCAACACACACACACGCACACAGATACGGAGAGAAGAGAGGACATTATGACCATCATAGAACCACGCGGTCTTGATACTTAAATGTCGCGCCATAAAAATCCCAATTTAATGCCATAAAAGCCTGTACATACCTACCTACCTACCATACGAACATAATGTACTCGTACTTGCACTTATAATGCCGTAAGTGCCACGGCCATGTCGTTTTAGCCGTCGTTATATATGTATGTATGTAGGTAATGTGTGCCACAATGTGCTTTTGTTCTATTCAGGTGGTGGCAGCAATTCGGTGTGTTTGTGTTTGTGTGGAGGATCCTTGGAGGGACGCGCCACGAGTGGTGTTGGTTTTGGCATAACAAAGGAATTACACTCAGCACAATTACGCACTATTGTTGTTGATCCCATTTAATTCTCGATGATTAATCGATTCTGCTTTTGTTGCTGTGGTGGCTGACTGTTTGTCGTCGTTGTTGTTGTTGGCTTTGTAGGGTGTATAGTTCAGAGATAGTGGAACGATGGGGCTGTGCAGTAATGACGCATCATGAGAGTCAATGTAGCCGAATGTGCGAGTTGTGTTGCGAGACAAAAGAATGGAACTTGTCCTCTACTGGCATAATTTTTTGAAGGAAGCCTTGGACTACAAGGGACCCTGGACTTTTTGTTTCAGACTCATACATGCCCTATCCCTACCCAATACAGGGGAGTATACCCTGATCTATTCACCCTAAGGGCTGTCACTGGGAAATCCACGTTTCGCGATATACACTGTGGTTGCACCCCAAACTGTTGATTGAGTCGTAAGTGCTCTGTTGGCAAAAGCAGGAACTCCACAGGGTATGCCAATTGAATTCGTTGGTCAGCTTACCAAAATATGTCATTTCCTCCAGTACTTCTCATCCGGAACGTCCACATTCATCCCCGATTCATCGGGTACTCTCATGGTTCTGTTCATTGACGTTCTTGACCCTTGTTCACTTCTTCTCTTTGGTGAGCAACACCTTGCCAAATTTATAGTAAAATCTTGTTTGTCACCCCATTTGGGTAGATGGATCAGCAACTTTTGTACCTGACTGAGTAGAGACCGAACTCTAGCCTTTTGACATTTCGTGCACTTGTGCGTCCAATCAGCTCCACTCAGAGTGGACTTTTTCTGACCTTTTTGATCTGTTCTATCGGTTTCAGTCCTTTTTGCAATCACGACTTAAATAAATCGACACTTGTAACGATAATTTCTTCCAACAATTGGTCGTTGTCATGGTTTCATAGAAAATCGGTTTGGACACCGAATCTTCCGACTTATTGTCATTATTTGTCCAAGAAAGTCGGCCTCATTTGCAAACGATTGACGTGTATTTCATCAAGGGCGTATTCACAATGCCTTCTCAAAGCTCAGCATGGAACTACCCTAGGCATTCGAAGGTCCCGTCACTTCCTGACGCTCGCTATATCTAATTGGAACCTAGTCGTAGTAAAGATATACATTTGCCTTACATGTTGATGCCTGATTAAGAGAAATCCTTCGAATATTTTCTGTTCTACGAATGGCTCAAATCACTACCAAATTTCGTTACATCTAGGTCTCCAGTCCGTAGCCCTAAGGGTGCAGCGAATCAGATGACGGTATCACATCCAAAGTAACAGTCATTGCTAAACACTCCATTCGAACCGAATTAAGCTGATTTTGTGCAAAACATATGGTCGGCGAAAGCTTAGACAAAGAAAAAAAGCCAGGTTTGTGGTCATATCGGAATGGTTACATATTTTTAAAACCAGTCAGCATTCTTTCTGTTTCTAAGTAGTGAACCCTAGGAGCTACGTATGTATCTGAACCTCGATTTAGTTGCCAAATCCTTATGAGAAATGGTGCCCAAGTTATTGGAAGAAACAATGTTGAATGGCATGCTATGCTTGACTTTGAAGGAAACAGGAAACCATATCATCTACCTCTTCTTTGAAAAATTTCCCAGTCAAGTCAACGGGTTCAACTCCTCCTTTGGATTGTTGTCTTAACCTCATCCAGACAGATTGACAATCTCTACAATTGCACCACCTACCTCCTTTCTTAGCTCAGATTTTGCTCAACGAACCTGAGCTTATATCATATACCAGTTTGTAGGGTACAATCGCTTTCGCATCGTTTTAGGACAAGGAAGCGATTCTGATTCGATGGTGCCATTCCCAGCAATCTTTTCCAGATAAGGAGAACGGAATAGCGGAGCAAAGCGGGGCAGTAGGCTTATGAGTACTTCCACATGGAAGCAATGGCAAACGTTCTGAGCGTCTTTGTTCGGTGGGCACAGTTGCTGATCCTGTTTTTCTAACATTACTCTACTTTGAGCCACAAACACTCAATTCGTGTTTGGCCATTGCATCACAAAACTGAATCCATTCTACTTTCTTAACGTAATCGTTAAGCCTCTACCAGCCTCTACTAACGGCTAAATCGACGTTGGACCCTTATTAGTTACCTTGTTGGGTTCCGAATGTAATGTGCAACTACACCGTAAGCTTTGTAGTCTTGATTGATTTAAGAAGACAATGATCGTGTCCCCATTTTCTCTTTGACAACCCTGGTGATTCTCCTTTTATCTCCTATCCCGGGGTCACAAGTTTGGTAAAGAAGGGCAAGTATGTCCAACTTCTACTACAAAGGATAGAGGATAGCAAAAAACAGATTCCTCTTCAGATTTCCTCATTCCAAGAGTCCTTCAGGGTAGTCACTTAGGACCATATATCTTTATTTAACGATAAATGACTGCGCGATCGTGGTTCAGTGGACTTCTAACTGGTAGGTTCGATTCCCAAACGGGAACCAGACAATACCTTCCCATGGAAGTTACAAAAGTTTCCATGACTGTAGCTTACGTGAGACAGTCAGCTTAGAAAAATAGGTTCTTAGTCCTCCACTGGTACCCAACATGGAAACATTTGCTAGTTTAGTCAGATTTCAGTGAAAAGGTGACAAGACACGATCCTATCCTCTCTACAAGAAATTGATTGATCACCACTGAGACCCAGGGCCTAGCATTTCCCAACCATTCATGTTGTGCTTGTTATATTCTTTACACGAATGAAAGGGGCCTACTTTTCAATGCCGTTAGAAGCTTCCTTAGGACAGTTGTACTCTCCGATGTTTGTCAGACGCTCGCTAGAGGTGAGACCGTGAAAAACTCTTAGGTGTTCCGACTGGGATTCCAATCTCGAACCCCTTGTTCCATAGTCCAACGCACTATCCCACAGAACCACGGCGCCCACATTCCTTCTTAAAATTCAAGGAAAGCCAACAAGGAGTGTATATTTCTCAATGATCAAGAGAGTTCTTTGCGTTCAAGTGAATCTAAGAGTGTCTTGACTGATTTGCCTTAGAATTACTTATGTTTGGAGCCAGAGATCATAGGTGAATTGCTGATCTTTCGCAAATGAATATCATTCAGTCTTTCTAGTATTTTCGACAGAAAGGAATATTTTACTTAAAGGGAAGCAAATATACCATTAATGCCATTTCATGAGTTCCTCAAGGTTGTCATCTAAGTCCGGTGCTTTTTATTTCAACAAGAAATCATGATGAATCCAATCTTACACTCGGCTCATTGGAAAAGGGACTCAATCAGTTACCAGTTAGGTGTGGCACATGGTAAGGATTCTTTGGATTTGGTCATAGCATCTCCATGGAATAACCTTGATCCACGCAATTGTGTCTTCTGCATGTTTTTATTGATATTAGGTCTTTGTTGCTTCTATGTGGGATTTGGAAAGCATTGCTTCTGTCTTATGGCCTCATAATTGACTTCTCTTCTCTTGTTCTCCTTTAAGGATGCCTACACTTGTCCCTGTAAGGCATATCTGTTCTATCTTTCCCAGTTTTTAGTCTCATGCCTTTCTTTTGGAACTTTCCTGTCCAACTTTTTCCTCTCAGCGTCTTCGGTTTTCAACAAAATAATTCTTTTTCCTCCATTTTCTTCGTTTCTTCTTATATTTTACAAACAATTACGTAACACACTTCTTTAAAAAAAAAAATCCATTTTAGTTGTAACAAAAAATTTGATCTACTACTGCCTAACCTTGACTACATTATCGACTTTTTTTTCCAGTCTTCGATCTGTCATCTGTGCAATTGGAAAGCGCGCCATTCGTATTCGTCGCCGGCTTCCAGAAATATTTGAAAATTTGTAAATTTCGGCTAAAATACGGTTTCGTTTCGGGAAAAAAGGATAAATCCTTTGTCGTAGATGTGTGCGTTGTTCGTTTCAAGCTTTTAATCGGTCCGAGGTGTCGAAATAAAACGTCGCGAGTGGTTTATTGGCGCGAAACGCGGTCTTTTTTTGGTGCGCGAGTGGTTTTGAAATCATGAAATGTGGTGTACTGAAGCTTTTTTCCGTTAAATTTGTGGAAGAAATCGATTCAGGAGGTGTTTTTTCATAGAAATGTGTAATTTCTGTTCCTGTGGAGTACCACACATCCCTTGGGTGAGTGTTTTTTGCGTTCTCCTTGCTCTCTTCAATCTGCAAGCCTGTCTTGCTTCCTCCTTGAAAAGCCTGCTTATTTTTGTTTCTTAAATGTATGTATGTGTTCCGGGTAGGTCCCTATTTTCTAGATCGCGAAGGTCGGTCGGTCGGTCGCCTTGTCAAAGTGAGTCGCTTGCCCCTATACCCAGTGCTCTCAAGTGTTAAGTCCCTCAAATATGGAGGAAGCCCCTTTCTATAAATCATTCCGCGAGTGTCCTATGCTTCGAGAAGCCGCCCCATGTCTGTCGCGAGTGTTTGAAGAAGAAAGTCGCAGTGAAGTGTCAGTGCTATTCGTGTGGTTCCTGAGATCCTGGAGTGTGCTGACATCGCTGGAGCATGCATCAAGAAATCAAGAAATAAACATTCTTCCTCGGGTGAGTTTTTTTGCTTTAATTTACAAAAATTTCTATACTTTGTTGCATTTCTCTTCCTTGATTGATTCTTGAAAGTCGTTTGTCCATTTTGATGGGAATACCAAGCCTTCTGCTCCCTACTTTTAGATCCCCTAGGGCAGTTCTTTCTGATGTTTCAAATGACATAGGGAGAGGGGGTTTCTAGTACAAACGTCATGACTTGGAGAAGAAGCCTCGATACAAGATATGTGGAACTAGAGCACCATTCATAAGGCCAAACTGTAGAGATGTGTGAAGATGCCGTCATTAGAGCCATGGGCTTAGGAGCCCCGATCCAGACACAATTGGTAAAGGCTTTCCTGCTTGGATCTTAGCTTGATTCCAAAGATGTCACCTTTTTCTCTTCGGTGACCTAGAAAGGTTTCTCCAAGAGATTCAATCTTGCGAAGCCAGTTGGCCAAATTGAGTTTTGATTACCAACCATCTCCAGTTGTTCTTCCTTATCTCTACAACTTTTTGAGAGAATGTCCCCATTCTTCTTCTTGGCCACATTCATCCAGAAAAAGACGTAAATACTGTGCTCAAGGGCTTACAAAACAGGTTCCTCCAAAAAGGCAGTCGAGTTTGCTTATAAGGTTTGCATCTATCCTTCGCGAAACAGGCCTTGTTCTTACACTTAAGTTCAAAGCTGCTTCTGAAGTGGCATCACCGTTGAGACCTCTTTAGAATCTTTGACTAGAAGTAGTCTAGGTATTGGAGTCAGTGGAGAAGATTACGCTTGAGAGACCTCTGAAGGTAAAGCCAACAGTCGTAACCTTTGGTGAGGCTTTTTGAGAGTCTTTAGGTACAGGGTTGTGTTGATGTGTTTGCTGATCGGCTTTTGTCAGAACGCAAGGTTTAGACCTTTTTATTGCTGGTCAGACATTTAGCGTTCCATTGCAACGTACTGATTACAAACTAAGTGAGGAGAGACCTCGTAATGCTAAGATCCGAGAGCTCTTATCTGGTTAATCTGACGAAGCTAGGTTCACTGGGTGTTCCTTCTTCAGATTTGTATGGTATGCTCGGTGTTACAGTCGCAAGCCCTGATAAACTGGTAGTCCACTTGGTACCTCTTTAGGATGAGGTATCTGATATCTTAGGATGCCATCTCGTTACCAGATAGTCTATGGGCAAAGGTCGAGGATCTTGTGAAAGGTTACAGCCAGAATAGCAGACATTTTCTCCTGTTTAAGCAAGGTTTTTGAAAAGTTTAGATCTGTAGTCAGAAACTTAAAATTTTGCGAAGTAAGCTTCTTTGGAGTTCGAACAAATTCCACCAAACTTCTGTGAGTCAGTGTTTCAAGATGTCTTTCCCGAATGCTTCCCAAAGTTCTTGGGGCCTCAACCAACAAGCCTCTTCAGTTAGCGTGGTCAGTTGCACACTTCAAGTTGATTGAGGTCCTCTTCGACTGGTGCGGGCCACTTAAGCCGAGATCTTCTCTTACTGAGTTGTCCCTCCGGGTTGGAATCGAAGACCCTTCGTATTGATCCACAATGTGGCTTAGAATGCAATGTCGAAGCATTCTCGGTACCACCCAGAACTTAGATTGATGACTTGTTGTTGTCACGCAGGTAGGAGGTAGGAGGTGACACCCGTCACACCACTTAGGGCAAAGTTGTGGTACCAAGAAATCAGGGCTGGTCCGTGGTTCTATTTCTAGTGACAAGGGTGTCGCAAACCTTGGTAACTTCAATATGGTTTGGCTGTATAGAGAAGTCCGATTGGCGTAGTTTTAGTTGCCTCTGGACTGTCGAGGCATAGGTGACAAGTGCAACACTCAGTACACCTGGCTCGAAGGACCATTTCATGCAGTCGACATGCGGTTCATTCTCCTCGATTGATGCTCTTAGTCAAGTCCGTCTACATGTACTTGCTGTTCCAGTGTCCTCTCCTCAGATGTCTGTTGTTCGTTTGGAACTCAGTTGTTGGTGAGATAGCCTTGATTAGACCACCATCTCTGACCATCAAAGCACCAAGGCGAGGTCCCTTGAAATATTTCAGGACTTGTTTAGGATTTCACTAAAAATCAATTTAAATAGTTACATACATCTACATATGTATGTACATCTGCCTATAGGCACCTCACCACTTCACAAGTACCGCCGAACATTTTGCCGAATTTGCATGTCAATACAGCATCCGCGCATAAAACCACTTCCTCTCCACATAAAAGGATCCATAACAAATAATCTTGTTTTTAGGATAGCCATAAACGCTTGACAACAAATGCCATAAACCCTGTTTAAAGCCAAAAACCGCAGTCTACCTTCCACTAAACGAACAGAAAAACAAAACACATTCCCTCCTCTCGGCGAATTGAATAACAAATTTCTGCAAAACTACATCACGACGACAACACGGCATTTATTGATCGTCAACCGAACCTATTAAATCGCAAAAAAAAACTTTTTTTCAAAACAACCTCCAATTGTGGTCGGTTTAACGACCAAAGTTCGGTTTTAATGGATTTCTATTATTATTTCGCAGACAGTCCCGCATCTAGTTATCACTGCTTCTCTCCTCTCTCTCTCTCTCTCTGTGTGATAGTATCCTCCTCCTCTATTATTTGAGATAATTAATTTGTTCTTTTTGGAAAACGCAGCTTGCCACGTTTATAAATCCTTTTTTTATTGCCATAATAAATTGGTATACCCGAAATGCTTAATATTACAACATTATGTCCACCGCACCGCAGGATATTAATGGAGAGATATTATTGGTTTGTATGTAGGTGTGTGTGGGAGAGATTGGAACTCATCCTTGTTTGGGTATCCCACTCGAATTGGGTTTATGATCTAAAGTTATGGTGGACCGTAGGGTAGCTTAGGTTAGGTTGATGGTAGGATGACCAGTGATGGTACATAGATGGCGGATCATCACATCAAACAGAGAACTTTGGAGCCATTCTCCATCTGAAAAGTTAAAGCTGATTCATGTCTCGATAACCTACATTTATTGATTGCTTTATGGCCTTTTGGGGACATTAAAGCACCTCCCATGTCCAGGACGGTTGGAGTGCTCTAGTCGCAGTGAAAAGTCTTGTACTGCATTACTTTTTGAGTTCGTTAGAAATCGTTATATTTAATAGAAGTGGCCCTTCCATGGACACCTGTGGAACTCCACTGATTTTTATATATTTCTGCATCTATTCGTTCATCGACACTCCTTTTGTGTGTTCAAACGGGGAGAAGATGTTTGGTAGTTACTTTTTGACAATCGTTTTCCGAAGATGTTGTCGGTTCCGATTGTCCTCCACGACACTGTATCTTGGACATTAATGTCCGTCCAATCCCGAAGCGTTTAACAATCGTAAAAGCTGTTTGATGTTAGTAGCTAATCTGAGAACAGAGTCAAGTGATATGTTAAGGATCGGATCGAACTTGTTTGCCCATGTAATGTTCAACTTTGAACCTCTTCGTCTTTGTTTTGACGGCTAGGATTGGTTGGGACTTGAACTTGATTACAGCTCGACAGTGTAAACTTTAGATTATTCAGCCGATCCATCGAGTGATCACTGATTTCACGATCGGAACTAACTGATCGAGCCTCTGATTAAGTGGTTCTAACTCATGACCTCTATTTCGTGTTGATTTTCTCCATGCTCTATCGGATGATCCCTAGTTCCCTATTTTAGTCATAAAGTCTCTAGAAGGATTAGTTGACTCTATAGCTTCGTCAAAGTTTTACAGAATGTGTTCTCTCAGTCGATTTGTACTCGTACAGCGATAGGTCATGAATACTTGGTGATCATTCATTCGATTAATTTGGATTCGAACTCTTTAAAATTCCTTTCGTGAATCTGCAGGACGACACTTAGTTTCAGTAGGATCATCATGCAAATGCTGACCTCTGGTGCAAAGTGATCGCGAGTGATCGCGAGTATGCTAACGCCTAGTAGTTAAAGCTCCTTAGCTCGTTCCATCGGTGAAGACTTCAGCTAATGGGGAGTACTAAGTGATCGAGCCACTTGTCTCTTCCTTAGCTAATGTTTCGATGGAGCTGTGCATCCACAGTATGATCACTAGTTGCAGTCATTCCTTTGTTGTTGATTTTTTGCCAAATACTTCGGATTTTGCAAGATGAACTTCAGTTTAAGTCGCTCCATCGAGTGTATGCTTCGTGATCGCGATTCAGTAGCTAATATTCTTCAGCTCCTTCATTCGATTTATTCAGTAATTGTTACTGCTAAGTAAGAGATTGAGCCTATTGTCTATATTTTTGCTTATGTTTCGTTGGATTAATGCAAAATAAACGATCATTAGTCATCCAGAGAATGATCAACGATCGAGTCTTTCCTTTGTTGACTTTAGACTCTTCTCTGCTGATCCATCGAGTGACTCCTTAGTCGCACCTTCTGTAAACCGTGTGAATGTGATCCTTAGCATGCTAATGCCTTCTAGCTAATATTTGGTTCGAGCTCGGTTGGTCTTCAGTTTCTACAGTCAATGTATAGAGTGATCGTTAATAACGAGTACTTAGTGATCGAGCCACTAGTTTTTATTTTGGCTAACGTTTCGTTGAAGCTTAGTATTATAAACGTTCGCTGATCGACCATATACTCTTGTGCCAGTTTAGCTAGTTCAGAGCTCTGACGGGTGATCGAGCGAGTGCTTAGTGATCGCAGCACTTGTAAGTCAAATCCCATTTTCTTAGTTTTCTAGCAAGTTAATGGTAATGCCTTCTAGCTAATACTTAGTTAGAGCTAGATTACTCTTCAATTTTCTCAGTCGATTCATGGAGTGATCGCTGATGACGAACGATTAGTGATCAAGCCTCAGCTTATTCGTTCCCCTTATTTGCTCCATGAGGATTGGTTTAACTCTGTAGTTTATGCTCAGAGCTCTGCAGGATTAGCTTCTATTTCAATGGATCCACAGCGTAATTCTTGATTGCTAGATTTAAGTGATCTTGCACTTTGTCAGTTGGCCTTTTGTTCTAGACTTAGGCTCTTATTCTTTGCCATTGCCTTCTCTGTAGCTAATAGTTCGTTGGATGTCTACAGATTAAACGATCATCAGTCAAATTGGACCGATGAGTAGATACACGAAATGATCACTGATGTCGATCACTGATCGAGCCTGTCTTCTCTTGTCGTTGGCCTCTTATTCGTTGTTGTAGTACTCTGTCAGTGTTCTGAAGCATGCAAGTCAGTCATAGGATGAAGCGATTGCTGATCGTTAGAAGTAAGTGATCGTGAATTTTGTTACTCAGCTCCTTCTTCTAGTTGTCAACCCATGTTGACATCGTTGTATCGAGTGCTCTGTTGGAGATCTACAGAATAAGCTTCATTCGAACTCGTTTACGACAAGGAATAAGTGATCGTGTTTGGTTGTTCTGAGTACAAATATTTTCAACGTCTGATAGTTTTGACACTGAATTCCTCTTTGAGTCCATTAAAGTCACTCAGTTTGTTGGCTTAAGTGGGATTAGTCATAGCTGCTGCCCCTGTCCATAGAAAGTTTCCGTTTCCCTCCTATTTTTTCGCTGTAAACAGCAACATATTGAACAAAAGAACATCATTTTAAATTCGAACCAATCACTGTTTATCTCTCTGTGGCACAATTTGGTAGCGATTACTGCAAGTGTGCAGCTCTGATTGCTTTTATTTTCTGTTTTTTAAAAAAACATGTATCTACAGTACCTATCTCGATACAAAGATCAACAGCGCGCTTGTAAATGTGCTTTCATTGCAGCAGCAGTATGCCTCGAATCTAGGTGCACTCAATTTATCACAATCCCCACCGGCCGTATGCACCTCATTTATCTCATCCGAGTTTGTTTTTTATTTTTGCTTGCTTTGCATTCATAACTTTCTCTTTAGTGAGATATCCAATCTGTGTATCTGAATATGAACAACAAACTTTATTACCACACATTTGCTACATTGATTTACCCGACTTCCGTTCATTATCAGAGAGTCTGTTTCCTCCCACCGCAGCCCCTGCCGCCGTTGGCTGGGAAACATTAAACAATATAACCCGCGCGCCGTAAATTTTCCTTTTGTTGTTCGCTTTCGAACAATGCCAACTTTATGTGGATTACAACAAAATAAAAAATTCACTTATACTTTTCCTCTATCCCGAGGTGGTCGCCTCTATGTATCTGTAGGCTTGTGCACGTATCTACGTACATCCCTCGGTGCGGCACACACATAAACAAGACCTTAAACCGATCTGTGCGCAGCCCTAAATTAATTCCACGCGGATTTTTTTTAATTAAAATTGCTAATGACTTTTTATACTCCGTAATGTCGCGCATTAAATTAAATTTCTCATATAGCGGCGTACACACTTCCTGTCTGTGTGTAGATACATAGATACTTTCCTTCCTTTTTATTAAGTTTTTTCCCTCTCCTAATGCACAAAAGTTTTCGATATCTCAGAGCATGACCACAGCACGGAGAGGTTCCCGATAAGGGTTTGTTACTTCGCATCTTTACACGAGTAGTGTGTATCTGCGAGAGGTGCTACACGTGCTAATTGCCCGAGTATACATAAAGTTACAGATGGAGGTGCATGAAACGAATTCATTGTTTTAGAGCAAAACAAACTTCAATTAAAGTGAAGATACACAATACTTTACTACTTACTACTCTCAGGGTTTACCTTGAAGGTGGCAGCGGATGATGATGATGATGATGATGATGTCAGTGC
Source organism: Xylota segnis (assembly GCA_963583995.1). Lineage (NCBI taxonomy): Eukaryota > Metazoa > Arthropoda > Insecta > Diptera > Syrphidae > Xylota > Xylota segnis. Next base: position 9,315,216 of record OY757238.1, on the reverse strand, counting down.
CGCGACCAGTGGCTGTCTGACGATGGCGTAATGTCAAAATATTGATTTAGGTTATGTTGGAGATGCGGTGGTAGATGGTAGAGTGTGGTAATGACGCGAGCACTGAAGCAGGCGTCCAGGATGCCTGCTGCGTGGCTGTGTACTGACTGCGTAATTTTGTCTCACGAACAATGGCGTCCAATCATAACAGATAAAATATAGTGCCGGTCGGTTGAGGGAGTAATGGCACATAACCTTTGCGTAGAATGGTCGTCCTGAGTATATTCCATTTCATCATTACTCTGGGCTGTCGGTTGCATAAAGTGGGGAACTTTTAGGCAAACGACAGTTTGAGATTCTTTCTCTCAACTCATTGAAAAGTTCACGCCAGGGTTGAGATACCTTTCTGTTGTCCTTAAATAGGCTGGAAGTAGGGTGACCACAGAGTGAAGGAAAAATGCATTCCAGATGATTGAAGGGACGTAGATGCGGTCTGTCTTGCTGTGCTAGTGGGATTCTATGGGTACAACCAATAGAGTGGCATGTAGATAGGTCAGGAGCGGATGAGATGTAGTAGCTTCTTGAGGCTGAAATATAAGGCGAACATAACAAGATATTAGTTGCTGCCTAATATCGACGTCAGATGTGAACTTCTTAGAGGATGTCTGTGCAGAGAATTGTAGTGGATACACAGTCATATGAGAGTAGATGGCTGCAGATACACTCCCTATACAAGGAGCTGGGGAACCATTCGTACCACATTTTGTGGTGATATTCTGCTTTCTTTTAGTATTCAGCTGAGACTGTAACTATGTCCAGGTGTGGCTTCTGTAAATTCATTCAAGTTTGTGGCTTTCTTCGTTGCGGAAACAGATTCTGGAGAACTCACTAAAAAAGTCTGCAGTAAGGCTACAATTCTTTTGACGCACTACCAGGCTTTCCAGATTCCTTGAAGGTAAGCCTAATGATCCTGGCGATAGCGATGTCGTCAGCAAATCCCACTTGCTTAGCGTCTTTGGGAAAAGATCCACAGTAGGCTGGCATACATTTTATTCTACAGTAGCGGGTCGAGTACACAGCCCTGTGGGACACCTACTTTGTGTATTTTAGTGCTGTTGTGAGTAAATACATTTTTTTCGGAGTTGAATGGCTATCTACTCCTAGGTGCATAGGGCCTTCTTGGATTTGTGTTTTCTGTATGCCTTCAGCAAGGCGTAATGGTCTATTGGAAGCCGAATGTTTCTGCGATAGCCGACAATTAAAACGTTCTAAGATCTTGTCATTCGTACGAATTCCAAGCGATATGGTGTTAGTGTTGGAATAAGATTGAGTGTTCAGAGACACCTAGCCCAGGTGAGGACTATTGTGATTCCATGGATCTTTTAGTGCAATTGAACTCCTCAGTGGCATCCATGTTTTCTGAGATGTTGCCCTCATGGAAGTTCGGTTTGCAATAGTTGTGATCACTAGATCATGCGGACCTGAATGTTTTTTAGTCTTCTTTGGTTACTTGTCCATTTATTCGCGATATCTCCATCTGGGGACTTGTCATGAACCCTCTTACATACCACTGGGCACATCATATTCGATAAACAGAGGGTCGTCCTGATCTTTTGGTGCATCTTTTCGTCGATATGATGCCCGGGACACAGTATTTTCCAATCTATAGCTTTGGGTTGTACTCATGATTTTTTGTGACTTTAGACGTAGCCCAGCGGGATGCGTATAGAAGTGCTACTCTGTACCAGTAGGACTTTTGGCAGTATCTTCAGCCAGCTCACTGTCTTTCTTGTGATCATTCGTGTGACCAAGTCTTCCGCCGTCGGGAATTCGGTATTTGGTACTTCCAGCTGTATGCCTAGCATAGTGGCTATGTGACCTTTCTCCGAACGTCGTCTTAAAGGGACGAACTTGCTCTTGCCTGGATGTACCCTAGTGTCCTAGAGATATCCGCTGGCGGGGTTACAGTTTGTGTCTCACTATTGTGCACTTTGTCTACTCCGTTCAGACTAAATTGGATCTTAATTGCTTCGCAGATGTCTTCTTTGAAGATGGCCTCGCCCATGTTGTTCACTTCCAACAGGATGTGTTGTGTGCTAACATTCGAACCTCTAGCTCAGTGTCGAGAGCCTTACCAATTATGCCCTCAAACTGTTCCTTTTAGTTGGAACAATAGGTATCCCTTCCCTCGGTTTTCCATCGTTCTGAAGGTTTCTCTTGAAGACATCCGTTTGAGAGAATCTTCTGTCAGGATCACTGAGTTTTGGTTCTGGACTGTGTATTCTCTTCGACTCGGTTGGAGCTGGTAGTTATGGGGAGGATTGAGAGGTATGCTAGCTTTCTTTTCCCTGTCATCGCGCACATCAATTACAGTCACCTCGCACAACGCCTTGAGGGTTTCAATAGCATCTCTCATTGGCTGTTCGGATGAGGTAATGTCTCTCAACATTCCTATGTATCTATCCCAACCAAAAATGTACCCCAAAGCAATTTTCGAGTGAATGCAGTCTAAAGCTGCTAAAACTTGTAGAAAATCTTTAACCTTCTTCCCTCTCCACCGAGGAACACCTAAACCTTTTGTGGAAGCTCGTACCATTAGCTGTATGACTGCAATCCCCATTCACTGCAGTTCTGTTCCCTTTGAAGCTTGAACTCATTCGAACTCATATACACATGTACATAGGTGCTCGTGTGCACATAATTAATAAACAAAAACCATACGAGTGTATCCCTTTGCATCGGATGCCGCAGCAGCCACATCATCAGCAGCAGAAGCAGTAGCACTAAACGCCAAGTGGCACAAGTGGTGGCATGCCAACGCATTTCTCCGCATTCCACATCGCATCCATTATGGGATCTCTTCTCACGTCTCTGTGTGTCCAATGACCCAGTTCGCCAAAAAGTGCTGCAAACACAAAACGAAAAAAAAAAAAAAAAACGCCAAACCATCTGAAAAATTATATTTCTTTGTCTCTTCTGTATATCCGAACGGAGCTCGTGTATCTTTTGTGACACAAAAGACTCGTTTGCCTACAACGAGGAGACACTCCATGTGTAGGTACACGTTGGAAACGCTTTACATTTCCTATTTCGCTCCAAGCCAGCCAGAGATATCTCAGACTATTGCAGTAATTGCAATAGCCCACCTTCCCGGAGCGCGGCATCAAAGCCTGTCTATCTAGATACTAAATCTGTCTATCGCTGCTCTGTGCATGTCACGACTTCTTCTGCAGGTCGAACCGAGCGATATTTAGTCGAGCATTGATCTCGCCCGTCTCTCAGAGTAACCCAAGCCGTGTGGCAAATTTGTTAAAAGCGAGATGTTGCACGGTCGTCGTCATCGTCGTCATCGTCGTCGCGTTTCATTGTTTCGCCGGGAAACAATGAGAATTTGGCATTTTGCTTGTACAACGAACGTAGAGCGAGTGATGGATGTGGGTATGTTGCGGAATGCGCACAATCCGATGCCGGTGGAACACACCCAATTTTGGCGGCCAAAACTATCGCGCAACGGGAATGGAAACATACGTATTTGGACGGGTTATTAGCGGAGAGCTAATGGCACGGAATCTATGGTAATTAGATAAATGATTGCACGCTGGCGGTTAGTGTGGTGATGATTGTGGTCTGGCCACTCCTTTGGCAATCATTTGAAAGTTCAACTTTAATGCTCGGTTGGATGGATGGTGTGTTCACGGAAGGTGTATCTACCTATGCGGCTGAGGCTTGAAATTGCTTTGGTTTGCGTTTTCTGTGAAACTTTATCCGCACCACGGAAAATCGTGCCCGAAAAGTAGGCTATCTTTGGGCAGATTGTTCCACATAATCTATTAATTCCGATCAGTGCAGTGGTGGCCCTAAGTTCGATCGCTAATTTGAGCGTGAAGAGGTCAGATAGATCACTCTAAGGTAAAAGACACAAAAAGCGAGGCACCTTCAGCTGTGGTTGCTTGATAGCTTTGAGTCTCTCAGACTTCAGACTACGCCTAGACAAGTCACGAGTCTAGTATACTCTCGAACTATCCTCTATTGTAGTCCAAGCTGAATGTCTTAATGCCTTAATTCTGGTGCTCGGTAAGGAAGTCTCAGCTACCAGTCTAAGTACTGGGCAATGTTTGGAAAGAACCCTAATATCTAAGCATTCATTAAGTCTTCTTCCTTCTTTACATGCCGTTGCTGTATGGAATACCACCTTAACGAGGTGCGTAAACCTGTCTATAGCCTTCCGTCTTCGGTAATGGAGTATCGTTTCTGTTTCGAAGCATCAAGCTCGATAAGAAGTCCTATCTTTCACATGTTCGTAGAGTTCAAGAAGTCTTCTTACTTAGGACTCACGTTAGGTTTGAGTGGATTGCCTTGGCCTAATCGTAGATACACTCTTTTTTCTGTTTGTTGGGAACCACTTGGTCGATTATTTAACCAAGAAGGAGGACCTGCCTTCACGAAGTAAGTCAAGAGGGCTTTTCAATGATGAGGACCAGTAGACTACGATCCTTAGAAGAAGGAATGAGTCTTTTCTTCTCAGATATAGCAAGAATAACACTGATTCTTCCAGGTCTTAGATCTTCGAGAGGAATCATGTGTCTAAACCGCAGAAAGCATGTGAGCATGTTCGTAAGAAACAATGTGGACCCAACCCAGCTTCAAACCCAGCGATAGCCTATTCCCATTGTGATCCCATTGTGACCTGAAACTCAGAAAAGGATCGCAGAGTCCAGCTTTGCAACCAAATTCAAAGAGTTTTTGCACTTTTGAACGATTTGGGAACTTGTTACCTTGGAGCTTGAAGAGCAGCGTACCTTACCTTACGGTAAAGACGCAGATACAGCGATCCGTATCCATAGACACACTTTGACAGATCTATTACAAGAATACTCCTAGCTTAGACCCAATGAATTCGTCAATAGTTCTGCCTGGAAAAAACTTCGACTACAGCGCGAAAGATTTGCTTATATTTAGTCTGCCTAGAGTGGAGTTGGAACCGTTCTTGTGGAAGGACTTACTCATCTCCATAATTTCTTTCAATAGAAGACCCGACCCTTACACCAGGATGCGGGTGGATAAATACGCCTACTCCTACAACCATCTGTTTCTCAGGACGATTGCATTTAACTGAAATGTCTAGACCTTGTCAGAGAGGGTTTCTCTTCTATGTCCGGTGAACCTAGATTTTGCCTCTAGTTTTGCATTCATTTCTGAACAAGAACAGTGCTTAATTGCATAGGAAACCAGAGTACTCCGAATTGTGAACTAGGATGTCCGGAGTAGGTTGTCCGAAATGCTCCTCCTTATCGTAGACATACCAGAATGGCGCCCAACGTGAGGCAAGAGTTTTTCAAATTTTAGGGCTACTTGCTCCCATTCTATGTGGCTGACACTTTTTTCTATCAGTTTCATTCCAGTACCCCTTTAATTGAAGTCACGGTCTGTCTAGTTGTTCCTCTATTGCTGAACTTTCTCCAAGGCGTGTCCAGTTTCGCTCCAATGTTCTCACCAACATAAGAACTAGCTTTGGAGTAACCGTGCAAATTCCACTCCAGCCCAGCATCAATGAACCCAAGGCTAGAGTTGACTCTGAAATTGCTCATTACCCAAAGTTCTTATGTCATTGCATCAGGTGGCATATCCATAGAACCAAGGTCGTCAAGTGTCTTGCACACCAACGCAAGTAATACCAAAAGTCACCTCGTCTAAGCTGGCTGTCACATTCTTACGTAAGAGCTGTCCTCGCGTCGCTTAGACCAGGAAAAGTTTCATCATAGCCGTACTGATTCAGATTAGACTACCAGAACTATGAGGGTCATTTGGATCTCTTCAGCTTGACGGGCTTTGTCCAAACAACGTAACGCCCCCTAGCACTGACTGAATCTTAATCCTCGTCTCATGAAGAGAATACCCTCAGTTTTCAGAGGAAATCTTACTCCCAGGGCACCATTCATTGATGAAGTTTAAGAAAAGGGCTGGCAGCCATACCAAACTGAAAGATTTATATTGTCGGATCAGCGTAAGTCGGGTTTGTTAGTATGTCAATGGCAGTTGCATCAGTTTCTCTGTAGGTTATGTCAGATTCATGTGTTGCATAGGAGGTTCACTGCAAAGCCTTGGATCCCATAATACCAGCAGCAAATGGCTACACATCCAGCCCTTCTTGCAGACATTCTCTTATTTGAATGTCATTGCTTTATACTTCGATTTTGTTTAACAATTCGCAAGTGTTTTCTACCAGAACTACTTCGATTGAGCCAGTCTAGGCAAACGATGCTCACAGTTGCGTTGTCAATCTGAACCACCTCTTCCAACTAGTCTAGGGAGGACTGCTGCTATCCTCTCTGCGGGCCTTAATCCCTGCTTCTTGCTTCAGTCCGCAAGGCGGAATGAATACCGAGGGGTCGACCTATTCTGATGTAGATTCCGAACCTCTTCTGGACAGTTCGTCGGCCTTCTCATGCCCTAGCACTTCACAAGGCTTGGACCTACTTCTACATGTTAATAGATGATGTGCTCCAAATCCAGTCAAGGTTTTTCGACAAATAAGTGAAATCGGTTAATTGGCGCCCAACACAGGAGCGGTCGTATCTGTAGCGAAGATGTTCGTTCTGTCTTTCTGTATGGATTGGCAGGTTCTAGAGAGATTTTGCATATGATCGCTTCACAATCCCAAATCACTACCAAGATGTACTTTATGCTAGGCAGCTACTACCAGACATTGTGTCCAGATATGGAACTCGTCCTTGCTCTGTAAAAAGTGTGTTTATTTCTGATGTAGATATGGACGATATCTCGAAGATTAGAGGACTTGAATTGGGTTAACTAGTTTAATGGACTTGCTAGCTGATATACCCTACACTCGTGACTCTTTATAAAAAAAAAGCCTCTCAGCAAATTTCTGTGATTCAAGGCCGTGACTTAGAAGCAATTCCCTCACCAATTTGACATCATTTCCCATACTGAGCTCGCATCGTTGTTCTCCATCTCAAGCAACAGCGTTCACATAACCTCACCACACATGTGTGTGTTTGTGTAATTAAAATTTAAATTCCAACCCACTCGACATCACCTCATTGCAATTAAATCTTAATTGAAGGCTATCATCAAAAATTCCAAGATGAAGGCATTTCCATCTCACGTGTACCGACAGACATACACGGCACGTAGTAGCATTAAGCTCCGCCGCACAAAAGCACTTTTAAGTGGTCCCAGCTCCAACTCCAACTCCAACTCCAATTCCAATTCCAATTCGAATTCTCCAACTCGAAGGCACTTAGCCAGAGCAAGTGACCTTTAAAGAACAAATGTCTCACTTGAGCCTTAAGTGGCCCTTGCAAGTCCCATAAATATGTATATATGCATGTAATAGACTAGGAATGTCCCCAAGGGCTATCTCAGTGTGTACTCCTCCTCCTGCTCCTGCTCCTCGGTCTGGTTCTTCATATCGCCATCGCCTAATTGACGGACTTTGCAATTAAAATTATTCCATTTCGGGGCGAATTAATTCAAAGCTGTGTGTGCCCGTTGCTCTGTACCCGCTGCATAAATCGGAATTGTAAATTGCGCAGCTAAATTGAATAATTGAGAACGAACGCGTCTGAGGTTGTTGAGTAGGTTTACCTTATCTGGTGTCCCTTTAGTGTGCATAAATATTTATGACCACAACACAGCTCGAATCAAACAAAACAAAAAAAAAAAGATTGGCTTTCAAAGTCAATCAATGCAGTGACCTTTGATGGGAAAAAAAGTTGTTTTAGTTTAAAAAAAAAAGAAGAAGAAATGAGTGAAATACAGGTAAAGAGGTTTTTTACTGAAGAGCTCCGAAGGGTCATTGCTTGGGAAATGGTTCTGGCCCGTGGCAACGGGGGAAATTACGAACTTACAGTCTGACGAATTTGATTGGGAAATGAGGAATCTGTAGGAATCTGTGGCGTAGATACACGGATAAGGCAGCATTTCTCATCAAACATGCATGAATGCCAAACCTAAGCAGATGGCATTTTTGAAATTCTAAAATTAGCCTTACGGCCTACGGGAAGAATCTTTGACGTGAACTTTGCGGTGTCACGGATTGCCCTGGGTCCCACTCGGTCCCTGATGTCATGTCTCAAACGTAAAATCGAAGAAAAAGTATTTATTTGGCGATTGGAAGGTGGGAATCCGCGAAAGATACTGACGGACTGATGCAGTGAGAAGAATTTATTGTGAGATCCAAAGTCTGTAAACTGGCGCCCAACGTGGAGACAAGGTTTTCAATGTCGAATCTGCAAAGATTTGAGAAGAATGTTCTTCGTCTTTATTCTTAGACTTCCCTAAGGTCCTTGGCATCCAAGAGACACTATTTTTCACTTGGATTAGTCATTTTCCGTTCGTCCTTTCGATCGGTTGCTCGCTTAGATCAGAATTGGGTCCATTGTGCCCAATTATTTAACCCAAGAAGCACTCCATCCCGAAGGTTATATGTATCGCAGCAGGTGCCTCAGCTTAGTAAGAAGGAATTCTCAATTTTCCGATTTAATTTCTTCCTCATTCCTATAACTTCTGCAATACACTCAGGTGCTCTGCATGAATACCAATGGAACAGAGTCCAGTAATTAGCCAACAGTGAACTCGTGTATTATGACGACTGAGGTTTATCAGAGGCCAGATATCTTCTTGTATAGAGCCCATTTCATGATGATAAAGCAGTGGTTATCGAGTTTCATTCTCTTGCAGTTCTATATACTGTCAACTAGTCCTTCAAACTTAGAAGATGTATGGAACCGCTTAGCAAGAATACGAATCACTTTTTCCTCAAATGACCATCACCACCCATATGCCCTGAGTTTGTGGAGCTCAGTGCGTTATGTAGAACTTGGTCTTGCTCTCAGGCCATCTGGGTGACTAGATTCATTCAGATGACTTTCAAGCCTCTGTTTCTCTGGTTGTCCATTCCCATTGTCCAACTTCCTTTCCAAGCTATTCATTCCTGGTATGAGAAGCATTTATTTATCTAACATGTGCCCATCTTCAGCACCGCATTTGAAGAAAGCCTCGAATCGATCCTCACTGTTTAGTATCTTTTGAAATTGGTCTATGCTCTCAACCCCTTCTTCCTTTTCTACAGTTCACCTTCCAAAACCTGGATCTGGTCATATGTCTTTGGTGACACTTGCGTCTACAGTTTTGTCCACTCTGGGGTGGAGATCACTGATCCTCTGTTGGTCTATTCATCAATTTGTGTTCAGTTGGATCAGGCTGCTTCTTTGTGGGTAAACTCGAGCGCCGTTTTGCTTGGAGAGTCCTATCTCTTCTCCTTTTGTTTATAGCTCTCGTTTGCCTTCGAGGGCAAACGGTTGAGATTTCTTTCTTTCTCCTGGGGGTCGCATTCTATTCCGTTCTCATCAAAGCACAGCTCTAAAAGTTTCTAGATATCTGATCGCCGGTTGAAGTGGATTCAGTTTTGATTTTGTTTGTTTGTTACTCTGGACTAAGACAGACTTTCCGATCCGTGCTGTGTCTTGGATCAATCCGACTGAGAGTTACCGCCAAACTCCTTGCATGGTTTCATTGCATTTCATTGTCGTCTACTTCGCGTCTATGTCATCAACTGAATCTTATAACTTTGACTTACATAGCTAGTTATGAATAAGATGACGTCATCCATTAGAACAGACACTTCTGGAATGCCATCAGATATAGGTTGTTTCTGTAGTCCGGTTTAAGTACGTTTCTATCAGAGAAGTACATTCCCAGTTAAATGAGATACCATTGCTTTATCATCGATCTGAGGGACCCCATCGTATCTTCACTAAATTTTGCCAAGTTGAAGACATTTTAGGACGTTTCTAGCGACCCTGGCATAGTTTCCTAGATGGAGTCCTTCACCAGAATTCGTTACGGCATTTACTGTGGAAACCTAGTTGTTTGAAAACTCTACTTCTGGTCCTAATGTCCATTCGTTCCCTGAACATTCTGCATAGGCCTCCGATTGGGCGCCAGTTAGCTATTTTTCTTGACAAAGAAAATGTGGGCTCCAGTAGAGATGTAGGACTGCTTCAGAACTCTGTAACTACAGTCGCATCCTTACGATTCACCGTCCGGGAGATAAATTTACATGAAATGTTTCCGTTCACATGTTTTATTTGCATTTCTATGTGGAGCATGGTAGGGAAAAGTACAACTGCAGCCTTCATCTCATGTCTGTCGACGACTTGAACTCCTTAGACACTCTCTTAACATAAATTCAATTTTCAAAACATGTTGCAAGGCAAACTTATTCCCGAAAACTTTCCTGAATTTATGTTCGAAGAGTGCAACCCCCCAGCACATACCTACCTTCAAAGTTTGAAAGGAAGTGTGTGTGTGCGCGCCTTGCCATCACACAATGTCTTACTTTGGCCAAAAAAAACCACACAACGTGGTTAGGGAAAATTTCCATATTTTCCGCTGTCAGAGAGGATTTTAATTTGCACATAAAGCAAACTTGTGGTTTTAAGTGCATCGTGGTCGCCGTCGTCGTCGCCATTGTTGTCGTCTGTCGTCGTCATCGTAGTTCTCCTTTGTTTCTCTGTCCAAAGTCCATGGCGAAACCAGTGCGGTTGACCCCACCGTGAATTCCATTATATCGCTCAAAACAACTAAATAATGTTGCGGCCAACTCCAACGATGATGGACGATAAATTTTACTCAAAGAAGCCCAAGACAACAGCTATTGCTCGCGAGTCCAGAGAAAAAAGAAACCCAAAACCCAAAACCACCCGTAGTCCAACTTGAAAGAACATTCTATGCGCTGAAGCTGAAGCTGAGCTAAAGCTAACAAGCACCGAAAAAAAACCCAAAAGAAACACACTCCATTGCCAGAGAGCACATCAAATCCAACAAAGAAGACGACGACGACTAGTACGAGGAGCACAGCGACGAGGAGTACGACGAACGACCAAAAAGAGTGGCAAAATGTGTTACAACGTGTGAACAATTATCGTAAAAATGTTCCACGAAAGTGTGCGTTTAGTGGAGCGATAGAGGATACCAACAACCAACAACCAACGACGACTATGTCAGAGGGAATTGCAATAAGCGATTGTGCTACTGCAATGGGAATAAGTATCTAACACTCGAGCTCTGGGGTTCTCTACGTTCCTCCTCGTCCTCATCGTCGTCGTCGTTCCACCAAACCAACAAGTATCTGTGTACGAAATGCACACAGATAGCCAGCCATACAGAGCTGGAGCTGTGCGGGGCACACAACTGGCTACAATAACAAAATGTGAAACTATCATCGGAGAAGGTTCGTCGACCTTATTTTGGCATGAGAGTAGTTTTTCACATCGCGGGTTGGGGCCACGGTGGAGACTCATGTACATGGTGTTGCCAGTTGGGCGAAATGTTTTCGAAAAGAGAGAGGTTATGGTGTTAAAAGGTTCGCTGTTAATGCGGGTAAAGGTGGCTGCCAAGCACTCTTAGTCCAAGGAGTCCATAAAACAGAAACCAGCTGGTAATCGAGTCTTAAAACTTGTCCGTACCAAGCTTAACGCTTAGTTTCAGCCATAAGTCACATGAGGCTAAGGCCAGTGCATGTGGTAAATGGGAAGACGATTCAGGTTCAAATTGATGCTTATTTTCCATTTAGGGCTTCGATTTAGGGCGTTTTTTCTTCTATTTGTATGGTGTGACTCAAGCTCTCATTTTTGTTCTCCTGTTCCTCGTTTTCCAGCGTCCCTCGGCTCTCTTAGAGTTCTAGTTCTAGTTACTTTGGCTTAGGCTTGATCTCCGGTATTTAAGCTAGATCCTTCCACAGAGAGTTGGCCACTCCATTCTGAGGGCAGCCTTCTCTAAAGATTGAAACTTAAAGATTTAGTTTGGAGAATATTGTAGTGCGTCGACGTTGTCGACTCTGACAGTCGGTCAGAGATGCTGGAAGGCTTAATGTTGATGAGGTACAGCGCTTTTATAGAAAAAAATTCTCAGTCTACTGTTGATAGGAAGACGTGCTGCTCGTACCCTTTTTTCAAAGCTGTGAGCTTCCTCTTCGAAGCTGTCCACCCTAGTCCAAGTGTAGAACCAGTGGGTTATGCTGCTGTACCCCGGCCTACTCAATCCCAATTAGGTAACGATATTCGAGGATCTAACCTCTTAGCTTGGAAGGAGTGAAGATGAGATTTATTTTTAGGAAACAAGACAAGCTCAGTCTTGGTCAGTCTTACTCTAAGATCCAATCGAATAGACCGATGACCAGCGTGATGAGAGTAGATTGTATAACATAGGAAGAGTCTGTAGATGTAGATGCCGAAGAAAGCAGCAAATTTGGAATGCTAAGCCTGCGTAAACCATTGCTGATCAGGGTCTTCTCCACATTTTTTAAGCCTGGCTCAAAATGTATCTAACTCCTTCAAAAGAAAGCTTCAAAGGATTGACAACATAAATTCATGAACTCCTACCTCAACAAGTTTTCTATTCTGATGAACATGTGGCTTGCTTAGTGGCATTAGAATATGCCCTCACGCCTTTCTTCGGACGTCCGTATAGGTATTCAGTCCTAAGCCGTACAAACGATCTACCAAGCTCTTTTTTTTCCTCACATTATCACCCACAGACATTTATGCATCGGTATCCCCCAACTTGTCTCCCTAATTTCACTAAGGCTCGCGCTATGTCTTAACATGACAGTGGCAACAATAAACCCTTGAGCGCGTATAAATTATAACAAAAAAGTTCGAGCAGAATATGGGCCTTAACCGACGAGGTTCTTCCGTCAACTTCTTCCTTAGTTAACTCACAATTGCCCACGAGCCACATGTTCACCACCTAAAGTAAGGCCCTCATGTACTACTTTCACAAACTCTTACCATCCACAGAGATAGCTTCACATAATCAATGAAAAGCAAATGAACTCAAAGTCAAAGCCTTACCAAGTGATCCTCCAAAACTTTGCGACTCTGTAATGACTCCGGCAGATCATTTAATGCCTACGATCGTCATTGATAGCGATGATCCCTGATCGCTGAAAGATCACTATAGAAAGATCAGTGATTACAGATCACTTAATTTCTGTTGATCTCTACAGTCAAATGTCAAATGACTGCTGACATATCTAATTGCGAATAATTTATTGTTTTCTACGATCACTGGCTCTATTGCTATTTGATTTGTATCTTTGGTTTGTTTTACACTGATCTAATATTCCGCGGAATCATATTTTTAGTCTTACAGCGAATGTGCACTCACTGACAGTACACGATTTAGTACTAATACTAGCTGGTGATGGAGATGAAGATCAGTGATTCACGTAACAGATGAATTGTCATCCAGGTTGTGGGAGTTCACGATCAGCCATCGAGAAAAGGAATGTCGATGGCTAAAGACAATTCATGACTTTAAGTGGGCGGCTTAGCTTTCTAAAAATTGGTGGTAGATCACTAAAGACTTGTCTAAAGTTCGATGGATATCGGTGACGATCATTTGATATGGCTACGACGGCTATCGTTGACATTCCGTCAGGTGATTCTTCCTTAATAGATCCATGATCGGAACTTTTTTAAAGTCTTATTGGAAGTGATCGTAACCTTCTTAGTGATCTGATTGCTTTCGACGATCTTTTTACCTATTTGCCTACACCAAGGCCATTCGCGAGCTCGAGAAAAATCCCATCACTATATATATTCCTCTTTTCTGGACTCCGAAAACTGTTGCTATGTCTAAGTTACTACGAGATCCGGTGAGATCCTTAAGCTGATCTATGTTCGAAAAAACAGCCGACATATGTGTAGGAACTTGTGTAGGAATGTCTAATCATGGGATTACTTGGTCGTTGCTGCCGAGTTTCGATCGTAGCTCGTGTATAATCACCTTAAGCGCCAAGTCTGGGCCTCGATGTTACAGTGTCGTAAAGTGGGATCTCCAGGGTTATTCTGCATAGAATCATGGTCAACTCTTCTCCTCCAAGTTATGATGTTTTGCCCCACATGACCATTGGTTTGGTAGAGCTCAAGCGACTTTCATTCTTGTTGTCACAAGTGACAGTGGCCGTTCACTGCATTCTCCGTTTGAAGCTCTTAGCTAATTGAGGTTTTTTCGTAAAAAATATTCGCATTTTGCTTCTGTCATGGTGCCCTTCGGTAAACTTGAGTAAGTCTTCTAAGTCTTTCTAAGAGCTTGTCTCTGGACGAGTTCTGCTCTACAGTGGCTTTGGCTTCCTTGAACTTACTTATCACATCAGCGAGCTATACCTATTGTTTGCTGTAACGATCGTCGTCTTCCTCTCTCTATGGGTTCAGGATGTTTGGTCAATATCTATGTGTCATCCGCTGACCAACTAAAGTTACATATTCGTCGATTTTCTTGACAACTCTTTGTTGCCTCAGCTGGTCGATCATTCTGACAATAACTTACCGAAAGTTCACTGAATAGAAACGGATTGCATTCTATGACAAAATGGCTACCCTCACCGAATGTATCTGTCAAAAAGTGACAGCCAATTGCAAACATGGCAGCTGTTTCTGTCACTGTCAACTGTCAACTACGTTTCTCCGAGACTTTTCTGGCCCCAACCTGGCAATACCATCGAAATTCTTAACGCTCCACCAATTGCTTACAATATACCATTACCATCTATACATCTGTTACGTGGGCAGCTGGCAGCAGCACCAGCACGCTACACTGTGTGTGCATTAATGTCAGTAAAAGAGTACATAAAACTACAATAGTATCTAGTTTACAATGAGTTATTACCGGGTCACACCAACACAAGCCATCTCCATCCATTCAACCGTGCGGAGAGCATTAGAATCTCAAATTGCAACTGCAACTCCAGCTCTAAGGTATATGTACACCGAAAACGACTTCGATGATGTACGAGTCCGAGTATCCACCACCAATACCACCACCACCTCGTTCGTCGGTAGTTATGGCGCATAAAGATAAATCCACGTAGTTATACGGATACACTGCGACAAACTTTCAGTACATACATATGTATGTACTATAGATACGAGTATCTCGAATAAATAAAGAGAAATTCCCGCTCGTTTCGTTTGAATTGAAACGCGTGTAGGCATCCTTATATATTTATCTCGATCGAGATCTCTTTCGCGCGCCAAAATGAAATTTAAATTTGCATGTGCAAGCAAGTTTCAATCTCTCTCTCTCTCTCTCTGTTAGAAATGAAAAAAAAAATAAAACAATTCCTTGGTGCAGCGGCAATTTGCGGCGTCACACTCGGCTTTAATCTCACAAAAGTGTGAAATTGGAAGAAAATATCGTTCGGCTTACGTCCCAGCGGTTCCCCAAGAGGGCTTCCAGCTCCCTCCCAGCCACTGATGACCTCGCGCTCGTTCAGAGAGAGAGAGAAAACTCCTCTCGTGTTCGAGGTTTGAATTCAAAACCGGGTGAGGCTCGCTGGTGAGATCGCTTTTTTAATGTTCGCGTGAATTTTTCGTTTTTTTGTTGTTTTTGTTGTTTTTGTTTTGCAGCAGTATTTTAATTACCCACCTTGGTTTGGCGTGATAAATGCATGCTTCCTACTTATGTACTTGAGGAGACCTACTGCATGTGCATGCGGAGTGGAACCGTAACCGTCTGTAGGTACATAGCTGGGTGCAGTAGTTGTACACGAACTTAGATGTTGTTTACGAATGCCTTTTGCGATTTGCTACAAATAAATTGTAATTGCTGGCGGCTCTAATCTGGCGCGAAATGTGTTTGCTTCCTTGAAAGAGATGACAGATAGATATGGCAAGACGGCGGCCTGGTACATGGACAGATGTGTAGAAATCGATTAGAGTGCATCATTGAGTCTTGATTGAAATTTGTTTTCCTGTTTTGTTCTCACATTGTTATCAGTGGCAACAGTTGACCTTTTATTCGAGTATCTATGCACTGTATTACCTCTCTAATGCAGGCGTGATCGATCTCGCGATCAAGGTCTACAACCAGAGGTTGGTGTCTATGATTGAGGCTTTTGTTTGGGCGCCTACCTCCTCGAGTTTGAAAGAATTCGCTGATGACAAAATCGGTCTGAATGCCGAGGTTTACAAGCAGAGGTTCGTGACTTTGACTGGACACTCTGTTTGGGTTTCCACATTTCCTTCAACAGCTGATGGTTCGTGTCGTTGGTTGTGACGTCCATCTAGGTCTGAACGTGAAGAGTCTCCGCCTGATACATGGAACCTTTCCACCCTCTTCGATCTCGGGCACGCTGTTTCCAGTTATCCAGACCAAGCTAAGGCCTCCGCGGTAGCTTGATCTTTAAAACGGAGGTTCGGTCATCTGGAATCTGGGCATTCGCTTGATATAGCCGAGTCAGTGTAGTCGTCAGGTTTTGAACTACATCCGCATCTTAGTGCAGCTCATAGAGTTCGCGGTTATATCTTCTCCTCCATTCGCCCTCCTCGCATTCGGGACCGAAAATTCGACGATGTGCTTTGATCGATTCGGCATCCCTTGCCAGAATACGCTTCATGTTTGGAATAGAACAGAGGAATCCAGCGTCACGCGGCACAGCTGGATCAATTTTGCCGGAATCTCGAATTCACCCATCGCTTTGTACAGCTAAAGATGATGAATGCTTCGGCCTTGAAGTCGATGAAGAGATGGTGAGACTCGACCGTTTCGTTGGTCGTTTCCAGGATTTGACTTTGTTTGAACATTTGGTCGATCGTCGATCTGCCGGGCTTCCGACAGTGGTACGTGTTGCAGAAAGGTTTCAGTCGTTCACACAATACTTTGGATAGGATCTTATATGCGACATTGAGTAGGGATATGCCTCGATAGTTCTTGCAGGACATATAATCGTCTGATTGTCCAGTCATTGGGCATCGCTTCATCCACCCATACTTGGTTGATGATTTGGTGCATGAACCCTACCGAAACATCACCACCAATGATAGGCCATTTAAGCCGGCTGCTTTGTTGTTCTTCAGTTCTTTCAATACCTGAGCTAGCCTCTTCAAAACTGGGAGAAGAGGCGGCTTCTTCATTGACTTCTTCTTGTCCTGTTACTCTCTCTAGTTGATGCCCATTAAACGGCTACTGGAAATGCTCCTAAAATACATATAGTATTCCTTAAGCTTCTGGGACTAGATTTCGAAGACGGGTTACAGGTTTAAAGCCAGCCGCTTGGCTCTCCTAAAAAACAAGCGGGTGTTGTTCCTATCGCGAGACTCTTCGATATCCTTGAACTGGGAGACTGGGTGGCCCCTTTTCTTCCTACGCAGAATCTTTTTCTCCTCCCTTCTTCTGGTTGCTGCTCTTGTTTTGTGCTGCATCGTGTGTTAGGAGTGCCTTTTCTGTCACCTTTTTTGGACGTACCTATGATAATGAATGGCTCATCATACCAAGGGCTTCTCTTAGGTGCTGATTGGTAACCTATGGTGGTCTCGGCTACCTCTTTGATGACATCCCGGTTCCACAGATTAATGGCTTTTGTGGACGGTGAATGCTCAAGCTCTCCCTGTAGACTCTGGCTACTGCAATCGTGCTAAGGCTTCCAACGTTGAATTTCGTTTTCCGTGCTTCTTCTCGTTGGATAGTCGAGTTCTGCATTTGGCTGTAACGAGGAAGTGGTCAGAGCCGACATTTGCCCCTCTGAACGTTTGCACATTCAGAATGCTGGATGCATGCCTCGCATCTATTGGCATTTGGGTAGCGGTTCGACCATCCGGAGATAGTCAGGTTGCTGTGTGGATACGATGTCTTTGCAACCCAGTCCCACTTAACAAGTCGATCAGTCAGAAGTTGTCTGTTGTCATATCGTGGAGGCTGTATACTGTTCCTTTCCGCATCAAGTTTGCTTTACCCCTGAATCCCTCTTGCAACACAAGGTTTGATTTAACTGACTGTCTGTACAGGAAAATCTTGAGTGGCTTTGTAATGACTGAGGTTGACTTTGAGTGTTTACACAGCCCTAAAGTATGCAGCAATAAGTTTCATTTTACCCTTCTAAGTGAGGTTAGAGCAGGGAATACCTCCCAGATACTCACAGATAGTTCATTATAACTGCAATAAACCGATACTTTGCGATGTCAAGGCGATACCGTCAAGCTACCATAAACCAATAAAACCAGCGCTACTGTCTGTTTTATGACGGCGCGCATAAAAAATGAAGCTACTGTGGGGTGGGTGACCTTATGGATACCTATCCCCTCTGACTATAAATAGAAATAGCTTCCAAAGACCCATGCATATAAAACGATACATTAACTTAAGCCAGGTCATACATATCTTAACTCGTTCCGCATATTTTAATCTACCTACCTACCCACGTCCACCAGACGGCCATCAACCAAGAAACACTAGACGTCAGAGCTCTCATAATAGACCTCTCCCGTCATGCCATCGTGAATAATTGTTCTAAAAATATTTCAGTAGAACACCTACTTTCATAAATCATTCGGATGAGAGCGCCCAGAAATTTCACTGATGAGACACGACATACAATTACCATTCGAATTGATTCCCCTTTTCACAGAGAGACCATGGCTTCCACATACCTAGTTTCGAGAACTCGCTCTATTTTCAATTTTTTTTTCTGTCATTTCCTTTCGAAAGTACACTTCCTCTTTGCAGCACGAAAATAGATCACAACCAAGAGTGTCCAATTCAGATACTCGTATCAGAGAATGGAACACAATTTGGTCGCGCAATCGTTTGGCAATGATTGCTGGCGTTGCCGCTGCTGCCACCCCGGTGGGCCGCGACGGTGCTGCCAATTGGATATGCGATTGCCGTAGCGCACCGAGGTCGGTCGTGGCAAATTAATGTACGCGCTTAGATAATTCTACTTCCGGGCAAGCCATAGTGTGGGCTCGGACAATGAACTCTCTCTTGCAGCCCAGCAACGAAGTGCTGTGTCCGCACCAGAACACAAAACAAAATTGTATCTAGATACAAACTAGAAGGAAAGAATAATATGACAAATGGACGGATAGTCGTATTAAGCGGTCACAGCAGCAGCTCGATAGTTCAATGACAGGCAGCCCGTCTGTTTGGAGAGGCGACCACCAAACCTAACCGCAGGGCTTGATTGACAGCTGAAGATTAAGCGGATTCCCCCAGGAGGAGGGAGGGAGCGAGAGACGCACCGAGAGAGATTAAAAACTCAACTAATATCGCAATGTGTGTGGTTTCGAAATTAATTTCGTTGACAAGGGCATTATGAGCGCGCCGAGTCCGCTGACGTGCAACACGTTGTCGTGATGTAAGTGACATGAGGCTTTATCTGCTCGATTGGGAAACACACCCTGTCACCGGGCTGGCCCACGTACTTGATAAGAGGTTAGGTCAACACTGGTGATTTTGACATCCACAGGCGTGTCTCTAGTAATCATGAACATGACCAGTGTTGGCTTGTAGAGCCTGATAAGCCGTAAGAGGAGGTTTTGTCATTCCACTGACTGATGCTGTAGGCAAATGCATTCGAATCGGGAGATTCCCTTTCGACTGGCATTCCCAGCTGTCAATGAAAAATTGATTTAGATTCTCCAAAGCTGAAGTATCTTTTTGGTGTCCAACTGGTGTTCAATTGCATCGCCTCCTCGTGATTGCCTTGCAGCCGTAGAGGTGATGCATTGTTCATTTCGCATTGGGAAAGCGGAGCCAAGATCACAAGCCGGGAGTTGGTATGCCAAATCCGATAAAATGGAACCCAAGCCACTTACAAATGGCGCCCAACGTGGGGAGAGACTTAAATTTCATTTGTGTCTGGCAAGAGTGCTTTCAATCGCGACTATTTCCAATTTTGTGTTGAGAGCCCCGAAAGCCTCTTCGGTAAGTGAACCTATCAAGCAAAGGTGGTAGAGTTGTAGGATTTAATGATTTTATTGAGCATGGAAGGCTGTAGTACAGAACTGTTGTGATCTTGACTGTTCTTGCTTAACCTACACCTGGTTAGCTTCGGGTTTTTGTAGAGATTTCTATCTTGCGGGACGATACCTGCAGTATCTGGGCCTGTCCTGATGTCCTCCACTCGACAGACTAATTTGAGTTCATATTCCAGATCAAGAAAGATCAAGATAAGATCTTCACAATTCTAAGCTGTGGTGGGCCGGTGAAGTTTTCTCTCAATTGACTGCAGGAATACTCACCAGTTTGATAGTCCAAAACGGAAAATGCCAAAAGTTTTGTCCTCAAATAGTCTCAGAATCTTTGTAGGATTCTTGGACTTCTAAGCAGAAACAGAGAAGAAGATGTACAAGCCACGCAGCTGGTCAAACAATGGATCTATCTTGGTGCCTTTGGGATGAACATACTGATCGTCCAATATACTTTCGCTCTGATATATCAGTTGCAATGGTGTCTTGTGACAGACCATGATTGATATCCAAAGATGTGGCAACTGTTCAGTGGACCTTTCGGTTGTCGCCGGCCGGTTGAAAGGGCAGGTTCCGATGGACTCATGGGTTCACGGTTCATCTGCACATAGCTGGTAGTTGCCATCTGGTTGATCGTGAGTCCTAAGGTATGACGATAGCAAAGGTTTTTCTTAGTCTTTCTCCGTGGAATTGATAAGATTGTTGCGTTGCCATGCTCAGTCATGTTCAGAGAAGATTTCAAAATTTGAAGGATGGTTGTTCGGAGTTCAGCAATACGTTTCAGCTCTCTACACTGATCTATGCCAGGTTTGTTTGAGAACATCCATTGAACAGCATGCTTTACGACGGAACTGGCACTTTCCTTGGCGTGAGGGTTCCGAACGCCTTTCTGTCAGGAACCGTCCGCTCGACATACTAAATAGACTGCTGCCGATGGCTCCAAATGTTTTAGCAGCAATGCCAAGTTGAGCCTCATCCATTTGGTCATTTGGAGGAATAGCTGCTAGTTCTCTGGTGATGTTATGGATGTCCTTGATGGCCCTCCTTCTTGCTGCTTCTTGGGCTTGCGCCTCCTATTGTGGTATACATTAGTTTCTTCTATTTCTCGAGCTAGTGGTCTTTAAGATCGGTTCTCTCCTCTGTAGAAGGTGTCTGATGGTACGCATATCCTGTTTGTTTTCGACTTCTTCGGCTTCTTCGTAGACACTTGCTTGTACAGTTCTGCTGATTTTTTCCGCTGAATTGTGGCTTTTAAAGCTTAGTTTAGCTGTTTACTTCATTCCGATGTCAGCTTCAAGTGGCAAGGGATTATCCTACGAATCGATTGCTGTTCTTGGTTCCGTTTCCAATGCCATAAACGTCCTCCATCACGACGTTGTTGTAGACTTCAATGTGGAGACACTTAGGTTAACTTTTTCATCCTCAGTCACGCTCTCTGTCGCTGCGCACCGTTGTATGATGGTTATCCTCCTTAACCTGGTCTATAATCTCGCCATTTTCGAGTAAACTATGGTTCGAAGCCAGACTTACGAGTGGTTTCGTCCGGATTCCCGTCATACATCGCGTAAACTCTCGCTCCAGTTGAAGGAACTTGGTATTCTGGGGACTTCGTACAAGTCTGGTGGACGGCACTTGACACACAAAGAAACATTGCAATAGTTCAGACGGTTCAAGGACTATCCTGCGTCTCAATGAGGTGCGTCCTTAGAATATCTTTGTTGACGACGGTTAAACTACCATTACGACTTAGGGAATCCGTGGAACTGACTTGTGGAAGCATTCTAAACGACTAGTTCCAGCAATTCAGACTAAATTGTCGCCTATCTGGACGATTTCTAGCGCATTTGCTCTGGAATGGGCAGACATTTTCAACAAAGAATGAATCCAAGACAGCGCCTAGAAAAGGTACAGGAGTTTACTCTGAATACTCGTACATGACTGCCGGGCCACTGTAGTGCATTTCAAGAAAAAGTCACAATAGTCCGTAAAGGCTCGTCCTGGGTTTTGATTAACTCGATAGAGTGCAGCTTAATAGACAGTCAAGTTGGTAAAGAAATGGCCTGGGTTTCTATGGAAGATCGCTGTTAGCTGCTGGATTCAGGCTACAGGGATGATCCAAGCAATAGCAACCGTCAGCGCCA
The DNA here is from genome assembly GCA_963583995.1 of Xylota segnis. Lineage (NCBI taxonomy): Eukaryota > Metazoa > Arthropoda > Insecta > Diptera > Syrphidae > Xylota > Xylota segnis. The sequence goes on along the minus strand of OY757238.1, from coordinate 9,293,321 downwards.
AATAGCTTTTCCACAACCTCTAGTCCCGAGCTGGATTGTAAGAAAACCAGTAAACTTATTTCCGTCAATAGAACACATCTGCGAAAGATAACTGGCGCCCTCACGGGGCACCGTCTGGTAAGTAGATGTAGACAAGGTGCTCCGTTCAGGGATTTCTGTACAAGTTGTGATGAGAAAGAGGACGCAACTAGGACTGTTTATACCTGTCCTCCTCAATAGATTTTGGGAAGAAAAACATTAGGCGAGTGCTTACTCGAAGATCGTAAGGATCAAGGTAGACTAGACTTAGAAAACTTTGTCATCCGGTCACACTAGATCCACACTCCTACCTCATGTCCTATTTAAGACGTTTCCATGTCTTCGGTGCTGGTGATCTAATCTCTTTTTCGTAGAAGTATCCCCTGCTGAGCAGGAGAATCATCTTACCTCACAAAATGACAGCATGGTGATCATGTTCTAGCTCTACAAAGTGCAATCATCTGTATCTACTGCATTTTCGAATATATTCAGGGCACTCCCGAGCATGATTAGGTGGCAGAAAGCACTATAGATACATGCGATACAGCGGCTCGGAGTAAAAACGATTGATTTCCGTTCACCATCTTTACGCTGACTCTATCAAATGTAATTTTTGCGTGCTAACACCACAGGAAACAAAAGAAACAAACCCTAATCCCTCCACCTACACCTTTTCTTTTTCCACTTAAGTGATGTAATCCGGTTGAAAAGTTCACCATGTATCTACCACTCATATCGCATGGAATTATTTATATCCACACACACAATTACGAAGCGTTTGTAGGTACCTACAAAACAAATCCCTTTTAACACGTCCCAAAGGACATTTAAACCATTTTGTTTGGTACATACCCTCGTCATCGTATATTCCTTTGAGGAGTTCTCCCGCATTTCTAGTACATTTCACGAATACATATGTATTATGTTGTCCCGAAAGTGCTCGTATAATCCACCCACCCCACCCCACACCCCGTAACATGACTTTTCAAACACACTTCCCCCCTCCTCCGCCATGGAACTCCCATTCCCTGACCTAAAAACGACAAAAAAAAACAACGAAAAGGAACCGATCCAAGCGAGCGGATTTAATGTGTGCAGAACTATAAATTTCTGCCCCTGTCGAGGGGTGGACGGATGGGGGGAGGGAGGCTTTCAATCGTGCACCCATCATTACCACCCCGGCGAACGGGGTGGTCTTCATTTTTCGGGGAAAATCCCAGTCCCAGTCCCCAGTCCCATCTAAATCCCAGAAATCTCCATTTTATTGATTTTTCTCCTCCACCCCCTTGTGCAAACGGAGCAACAGAGAACATAAGAAGAAAACGAAACGGAAATTATTTTTTTATTGCATCACTTCTCCACTTCCAGCCCCATCCCCATGGCCATCCCCGTTCCCGTTCCCGGGGCAGAGAGAGCAACTTAAATGACCAAAAGTTCACATAAACTTTGAAGAAATGTGTATTTCCTTGAGGATTTTGACCATCTTACGATGAATTTATGCGGCGCCCACCCCCTCAGATACTCCCCCCACCCTTGGATACTGTAGGGCCTTCGCACGAACACCCCACGATACGATGGGAAGCGAAAGCTTTTCGAAAGTTTTCCCCGTTTTCTTTTGCGGAAGGATAACAACGCCCTAAGCTGAGCATACACACTCATACACTCAAGGAGATTGGACTCTTGCCAATGTGTGCGCTGGTGGTGGTGATGCAATTAATTAGATTTAATTAAAATCGATCGATGAAGTTGGACGCTAATGCAATTTTGCGTCCCCCTCCGTGTCGGCGGATGGGCTAATTAATTGTGAATGTCGCCCTCGTCTGTCATCTTGAATTGCGCGCTGGTTGTCCCCCGAAACGACGACACACAGAGGGTTGATGTTCGGTGCCCCACCGATGATAACCCAAGGGCGGGGCTATCGTGACATCGGTTGTGCCTCACACAGTGGGCGTTACCCTTGCCTTGGTCGGTTTTCTTTTCTTTCCTTTGCGTGCACTTCTCTACTCACCTCTGTCCTTCGTGTGTGTTTTGTTTGTTTGTTTGCTTCACGCTGCGTTGCTTCTCTCGCTCTTTCGTTGGACTTTCGTTTTCATTTTGTCAATAATAACAAATAACAAATCATTTTTTTTTTTTTTGTTTCCTCTTTCTTCTTTTCCATTCGGGCTCTCGCTCTCTTTCTGACTTCTCGATTGTCGGTGGTCGTCCTGTTCATTTCTGTCTTTCTGTGCAATTTTTGAACACACGCCGCCGATTCAGATTCATCGTTCGTTTCCAACCGAGAGAGAGAGAGAGAGCAGAGAGAGAGAGTTCATTAGATAAATCGATGAACTTCAGTGGGAAATTGGGAATCCAACGGATACGACTGTGAAAGGAGAACGAGGAGAGAAATGTGTTTGCGCGGTTTTTGTTTTGGTTTTTGGTTCTCTTTTTTCGTCTGAATTCGAATGAGAACGAGAGAGAGAATGATGATTTTATGAATTAAAACGGAGAGTGTACGTGTATGGGTTTGTTTTGAGAAAAGAGAAAGAGAGTATCTTTTACTTGGTCAACTTGAGGTATTTGGGTGTTTTTTTTTCTCTCTGATTTTGTTGCATTTTCCCTTCTCCAGATGTTCGCATTTCGCGGCGATAGCTAAAGAGATGGTTTTAGACAGAAATAAAACCAGATATCGAGAAGAGAGAGATGTGTACGATTTGAAAGTTCATTTGAGATGAGAAAAATATGCGAACAGTGGCATTTTGTGTGTGCAAAGTGGGTGGGTGTTGCCATCGATGGAGTTATAGTACTTTCAGTGGGAATGGTACCAGGATCTGTGGTATCTTTTACTCGAAATTCAAGTTGGAATATCAAATTTTGACATTGAGGCCACTGACAGAACATTTTGTTGCGGTTTTTGACGGTGTACTCCAACCGACTGTGCCCTAATTACAGTGATTTTTGGTTGATTGGATTTAAGAAAATGAAATCCTACAGTCTTTCCTGTTTTCTGGAAAAGTCTGTCCTATAACTCCATATTTTTTTAGGGAAGGCATAAAATTCTAAGACTAGGTGGCTATCCGATCATCAAACTCTTTACTTTCTCTCTTACTTATGCCCTATCTATCTATCTAGTACAACTATTCGCTTGAAATAAACGCTTTTAGATAGTCGATTGCATTTCTGCGATATTGGACGCTGCTTTCCATGCAGCAGTTACATTTGGGTGTACATACCAGCTCCGCAGTGGCAACAGATACTATAGTAGGACCCATTTCCCTGTATTTTGTATTCTGCTAGAATTCTGGCAACTCGCAGCATCAGAAACCTACAAAAAAAAGCGGAAAGCTATCTGCTTTAGACAAGTTTGATATGAGAATCACCAAATAAATGGGAGCTTTCAGCAGGTTTAAGTCGCAGAACTTGGTTTTCGGAGCGGAGAGGAGCATTTCTCCCTCATCAAATGCTTCCTTCCAGACAGGTGCGAAGAGAACTCCTTTGGCTAAAAGGATAATGTGATCCCGTGGTACTAGCAGAAGGCGAGTGTCTAGGACAGGCGATGTCTAAAACTGTTGCCTAAGGCTAAGGTACACGATACAGTCTATTGTGCCAGGTACGGGATACAGTGACGACTGTGAATATGCCTGGCCCTTGCGGCACTGTATTGCACGACAATTTCCTTCCTTGACCTCATTTGCGTACTATACTTTCCTTGACTTCTAATGACAGTCTGGACTTCTGCTGCCGAGGCACTTCATCCGTATGGCTTGTCCTCTCCATCGTTTGTCAGGTACTGCAGATCTGGTGATTGCTTAACATCCCCATACTCATCACCGGCTGTTAGGCGCTGCAATTCTGGATTGGCGTCGCCCACACTCTCGAATTTCAGGACAATCCAACACGTCTCTGATCATGAGATTCATATCCTGTGATTGTCCATTAGTTGGTAGAAAATTGCTGCCACAAAGAGGTTCCTCGTTACACCTTCCATTGTAAGTACTGCTCCACGTCTCCGGTACCGGTGGCCGAATGATCGATCTCGGTATACGTAGTCCTTTCGCTTCACAAAACACGATGTGACTATGTAAACCGTGGACGGGAAAGGCATTCCCTCTGACGGATGTTGACAAGTGGGACATTGTGATCTACTTGAGGTTTTGGTATCTCAAGTATGCTTTAGTATCATCCATTTACTTGGATAGCACGCAGGCACTTAGGCACTGTTGACATGGAGCTATTTTCTTACTTTTAAAAGGGCTTTCAAAATGGCTCTGCCAAGACCAACTTCAATGACAACTCCCTGTGTATCTGAGAACTACTCTCCCAAAGAAGTTTAATGATTTTTAGACGAAACCCCTCCAAGTAAGGAGAACCTTATGTCTCGGGATCTTGTGAGCATTTCTAGTGCATCTAGTTCTACATATCAATTCTCCCTTCAGTGACTAATTCAATCAGAAGATCTACTTTTCTTTGTTTTTACGTAAACTATCAACAAACCATCGATATGCCTTGTACATATAACCTTTGGAAGTGTGTCTTTATCGACCCATTATCTAGCTATCCGTAATTTTTTTTAAGTCTATTGACTCACATTTATTAGTCATAAGCTAATTAAAAATTCGATTTGAACAAAGGTACATTGATTAATGACTCAGTATTGCACAATCTGCGGTCACAGTACGTGTCTAAAAATGCAGTTGTGAAATAAGATTTAACGGGGAAGAGAGAGAGAGCAGTGCGTAGTGATTAATTCGAAACCGAATGCGCTGCGAATTGAATGTATCTAACACCTAATTGCGGCTGAAATAATGACAGCAATTAGTTGGTGTAAATACCCCCTAAGTTATCTGTTTAATTATTCATATTGCAAGCCGTTTTTTTGGTCATACTAATCTTTGTTTTCTTTTCTTTACAGGTGAGTCCATACAAGGTTTATCACACTAATTGGCAAGTAAATGATTTATTTATTCATTAATTCTTTTACACAACACATTTTTATCATAATATCCATTCAATCGTTCAAAATGGCTTTCAGAGCATCGGTTCAACGCATCATGTAGAACAGGGAATGCTAGGCATTGTAGGTTTCCAAACGTTCATTTACAGACTAGTTGTTCGCTAGCGCATGTTGTACAGGAGAACTCACTTTGACCAGAAAAAGATCGATCTGAGAGCCCTATAGTCGGTGTATCTATCAATTGTAATATCTAAACTGTCAGTTATAGGGCATCTTTCAAGCTACACACTCTCATTTTGTAGGGAACTGCTAGCCTAAAGCTGGTAGTGTGTTGTGTTTTTCCACTAGTAGTTCTGTTTCCTCATTCTGTTAGTCCTTGGAGCTGAAGTGGAAGAAATTCTCGACTTGTGTATCTAATGTGGCAGTAATCTGATTATTGATGGGGGAATTGGAATTTTCGATCTTGTCACTTCTATCATTCTATGGAACGAGCCACTGTCCAACTCCCAGTGGCTATGGTTTCATTTCAGTTTTTATGGCTGTTGATGTTTAGTATTCTATGTTGGGTCTATGACGACGAAATTGGTCGGACCATTTTCGACCCTATTCCTGAATCTTATGGAACTCAATTCGACGTCAATCGTTGCTTTAAACGTGTGTAGTCAAGTGTGTTGGATGAAATGAAGACTCTCTCCAAAGATAGTGCCTTGACTTCATACAGCAATTTTTAGACCTATGGTCACTAGCAAAAGTACTAACTACTTAATACCTTTGTACTTCAAAAAAAAGTACGGAAAAGTAGCAAGTTGCGTCACTACGTTCGCTCAAATGTGAACCTCTTGATCTGCCCATTGGTTAACGAATTTTCGAATGTTTCTAGTCAAGAAGCAAGTCTCTGAGCGGACCATGGCTTAGTACTATATTTTCCATCAGACAATCATTACTTGGAAGGCATTGAAATCCAATCCAATCCAATATATTTGAACAGGTCTGTGTTTCGAGCAGATGAACCTATGCACTTTCATAAGACTACCAGATTCTTACCGAATCCTTGGGGCCAATGTTATTGTCTTGTCCTGTAATGTGTGTCCTGTAGGCTACCCATTGGACTGGGCAAGCAAGCTTATGGGTCTTAGCTTCTCCTTGACTGTAATTTTTCTTTTTTGGCCATATTCTGTCAAGTACTTCTCTGATCACCCAATCATCTTTCTGATCGGGTTAGGGGGTTCTATTCAGTCTTCTGTTCAATCCACTAACTCGTTTGATTATTAATCATCAACTCTTCGAGAACTCTTCAAAGATCTGAATGGTAATAACCACAAACTGCTTATAGCCAGTAGCATATAGCCTTTTTCTAAGACAATGCATATCTTTTTCAAGACAAGAGGTTCTAACTCTGATGATAACTACCAAAACTTACTGTGGCTTATTGCTTTACGATTTGGTATTGAAAAATCCTCTAAGAAATGAAAGTCTTGATACAAAGAAGTCTCAGCTGCAGAACTAGCAGTGAAACAACTGGAGCTCAATAGTTTGATAGTACGCTCGCTAGTTCGACTGTCTTCGCTAGTTCAACAGCAATCAGTCTTTAAATAGTCAGGAATTGTTATGATGGTCCAAGCCTAGACATTACAATATAAAGAGAAATGAGCTCGCTTATCAAGTTAAGTCGGGTGTTCTAGATACGGTTTTCAAATTGGCGTGTCATGCCTATTCGAACCTGGGGAACATAGTCTATCGGAGGCTTTATTGTCAGAGCCGTTATATTTAAGTTAAAGAACTGTGAAGAGTGCTTCTCTAGATTGCATTGCCTACCTAGGAATAGAGGCTGCAATGCATGTAGACACTGCAATGATGGAAACAAAGGAGGGACCGACCATCTGTTGGTTTCTTTTTCAACAGATTACAGAAAGAACACTGTTCAATATTTTTGAAGGATTGCTCCTTTATTGAAAAGAGTAAACCTTCCGATTAATTATGGAATGTTATCTCATTCAAATGATTGCCTCGATGGGCTTGGCAGTAGCCCATCCTGTCAACCCAATTTTTTAATACGTTTTCAATGATTTTGGAATCTATTTCACGAATAGCTTGACCAAATGGTTTTGACTGCCGGAATCGGCTCAGAACTATGTTCGGTTATCAATTAGTAAATCAGTCTCATGAACTTTTTTCAAAAACTTTCGTACACCACCTGCAGTTCAAGCATAAATCGATCCAAAAATGTAATACGGATTTCTGTCAATTTTTTGAGGACGTAAGAACTGTCAGTGTCAAAATTATTTATGATGCAAAGAGGAACCAATAGATGGCCCACCCTTTTAGGTTCCAAAAATCACTTCATCTCAGAAACTCAGAGACGACTCTCTCTTATATCTGACGGAGTAGGGTCTTGTCAAGGGAATTTTCTAAGGGTTTACGATGCACTTAATGTCATATCTACTGTTCTAGGGAAGCGTTTCTTTTTTTTCTAATCCTCCGTATGGAAAGATACTCTCTCGAGACATTACTTAATGTACCACGTATCTGCACTCTCTAAACCGGGCAATTAACTATCAAATACTTGCTGCACTTTAAAAACCTAACACTCCACCTCCATGGCAACACTCTCTCGCACAACATCTCCGATCAACAAAACGCATTCCAAGCACCCCACTGTGCCTGCCAATCAGACTACCAAAAGCAAAAAATACTTCCACTTACCTTTGCCAACTGCCACTATCATCGCCCAACCAGTGGCAAAATGTCATTCTCTCCCAAAAAAAAACACAAAAAACCGGATACAGGAATACCTATCTTTCAAAAACCCTGACGTCATAACTACTACCAACCACCGAGCTACTGTCAAAATGCACCCGTGTGATTCATTTCAGTGATAACAAAAATTCATCCGGGGGCCAATGTTCCATTTATTTTCCTCATAAAACCGCACACATGTGTGAGTGTGCGCCACAACCAAACACACACACACACATACACACTCGCTTCCATCCATCGAAGCAGCAAAAACAACAAAAAAAAAAACAGCCACACTGCGCCAACGGAATCATTCCGCTCGCCATTTAAACTAGTGTTCAACGGACAGCGAAACGATGATGAACTTCCAAAATGTACAATGGAATGTGACGGTATCTCCGCGCGCGTTCACTACTGCAACTCAATGAGAGGAAAAACAACAACAAAAAAAAAAAAGACTTGCGAACCACAGCATAAAACAAACGAAACAACAGCACAAAGCGGACTCGATACTGTATATACACAAAGTGAGCGAGACAGAGAAACAAGTGAATAAACGCACACACACCGTGTATCCGTATTCCATCGCTGCTCTGTGGCCTCTCCTCTACACAATCAGAAAATAATCAATTACAAGTGTCAAACGTGAACGTACGTACGAACTCGTGTCGTGTCGTGTACAGGGTAGGGAACAAGAAATAAATGAAAATTCCCTAAATTTTCCACAAAAATACAAAAAAAAAATCACAAAACCAAAATCTCGCCCCAAGACCCAACCAAAACAACGTCAAATTCAAATTCAAAAAAATGTAGATTTACAAAATTCTTATAAGAAAAATATTTTTTTCTTCCTCCTCCTCCACTCCACTCCGCCCTCCCCGCCACTACAGTGTGTAGTCCAAAATTTTGTGTGACAAGTGCAATAGTAGAAGAAATTAAAACGAAAAAAAGAAAAAATTCCCTCGTGTGTCAAAAAAATTATTTACATATATAATCCTGAAACGTAGAAAAAAAAAACCGAAGGGAAATCCATGAAAATCTCTGTGAAAAGCCCGAGAAAATTATAGTAAATAAATAAAAATTTCTCTATTCGCCGTGCGAGAGCGAGAAAACCAAAACCAAAACCAAAACCCAAACCGAAACCGAAAAGAAAAGCGAAATAGTGTGCAAGGTGTCAGTGCGCGATGCGATGCGCACACACCCGTTTGTCCCTTTCTAAAAATCTATTCACCCATTCGAGTTCGGGCCAAATAAAACCATCACAAAACAGCTGAGTGCCAAGAGACGGAGAGAGAGAGAGAAAGAGAGATAAAAGAGAGCTTGATGCGGGCGCGTTCGCGCGTGTTTCTGTGTATTTGTGTTGTGTGCCACCCTCTCTCTTACCCCAATTGGATTAGTGGAAGAGAGAGTGACAAGTGTCAGTCGAAAATTGTTTAAACAAATTCAAATTAACAAGAAAATTAAAAAAAAAATTGAGAAAAATAAATTCGCATTTGCATCTGTCAAAAGATCTGTCAAAGTATCTGTCAGAGTGTCTGTCAAAAAAGTGTCAAAAGCAATAAGAGACCGAATCTCCCTGCTTCGTGCTTCTTGCTTCGTGCTCCATCTCCAATTGGGAGAGAGGGAGAGAGCGAGATCGAATCGAAAAGAGAATTGCGAAAATTCTGCTCTCCTCTTCGCTCTTCGTTTTGCCGATTTAATTTTTTTTTATTTTTTTTTTTTTTTCATATGTTTCTCTCTCTGTGTGTCCGGTTGTTGTGGAATTTTTAGAAAGTTTTTTTTTTCGCATTTTCTTATTTTGTTTCGTTGTACTACAAACAAAAAGGAAGAAAGAAAGAAAGAAAAAAATATATAAATATAACGGGAAATGCAATGTAAATTGCACGATTAACAGTAGGAAACGGTTAAGCATTCGGAAATAAAAAAGTATGAGCATTGAGGTTGTTGGTGTGAACCAATCATGGACACAACCATCAACATTGCTCCCCATATCATCATCAGCAGCAGCAGCAGCAGCAGTAGGAACATCACCATCAACAACACCACCTTCGACATCATCGCCAACAACAACAACATCATCATCACCAATACCAACACCAACACCAACACCAACTCCAACACCACCACCACAACCAACAGCAGCAACAACATCATCAACATCACCGATATCACTACAAGCAATAACAGTCGCCGACGACAGTGGAACAACTCCATCGCCAGGACTGTGTGCATCGATAAGCGAAACATCAGTGGACCCTCCTAGCGATCCCCCAACGATCGAGGCATCATTTGACAGCTCAACAGAAACAAATGTTGAGGGCGATGACGTTAATCAAGACGATGTAGGTGATCAACAATACCAACAACAACAGCAGCTGTCAGTTACATTACCGCCATTGCCGGATCTAATACCGATTCGTAAGGCCCAACAGCAATTGTTGCTGCAGGGATCAATCGAAGCACCACCCAACACAATCAACGCAGCAACATTATCATCTAGTCAAATTTTATCAGAAAGTAGTGACCACCTTGTGGAGGAAGACAACACCACCAGCAACACGAACGCCACCAACGGTGACGAAGAAGAAAACGCCAACGACGACGACGACGACGACGACGGCGGCGAAGACGCGGATCCTCAACATTCCACATTCGAAGAAGCGACATCATCAACAAGTGTAGCTACAACATCGACAGGATTAGACAATCAAACAATCATGTATCACGATGGCGGCAACATGTCTCAACAACACGCACCAATGTTGCCCGAGCAGATACTGACGCCAGTGGCGGATAGTGCTGCCATGCCTGGTGCCAAGAAGCGCGGAAGAAAAATTAAGACTGAGGTGGAAGATCCCGAATTGTGTCCGATACCACATCGAAAGTCCGATCGTCGAAGAGTGGCGCGCGACATATTCCTAGTGTTTGAGGAACATCCGGCGAATCGGCGACGCGGCAAAGGTGGTCGGGCCAAGCAGCCAAAAGCACGTCCCAAACCGAAGTTTGCACACCTCATGACGGACACAAAGAAGCAGAAGAAAACCGCAGTGGGGACAATGCCACCGGTTCGGATAAAATCGGAACCGAAAACGCCGACAGGTCCTCGTAAGTCTACCACACCTGCGCCAGCGCCTGCGCCTCTCCCAGCAGCAGCACCACCAGCAGCAGCAGCGACAACAACAGTTCCTCGAGTAAATCCGATCTTTTTGTGGGTGAAACAGGACGACACTCGGATCGTGGAGGTGCGTTGCGAGGACTATGACAAACGGAATCGTATACGATTGACAAAAACGGCGAACGGTTGGCGAGCGATACCAAGGACCGATCCCTCATCGTCGCGTGTTGCAAAGCTTCTGCCAAATCCCGTGGTCAAGATCAAACAGGAACGAATCGACGATGCAATGCGCAATGCAACAGCCTCCGACAGTCCACCACAACCGCCATCATCGCCTTCTCCGCCTCCTATGATTCCACCGCCTGTCTCGCCTCCTGTCGAATCTGAAGTGGTAGCACCAGTAGAACCTCTGAAGCCGCTCAAAATCCTGCAACCCTCCGAGGAGAGTTCACACGCGGCCAAGAAGAAAAAGAAAAAGAAGAAGAAGAAAAAGCGTAAACACGCCGATAATGAGGAGAACGAGCGGGACGAAGTCAAGAAGCAACATCTACCACAACAACAACAACAACAATCACAACAACAGCAGGCGGAGGAAGTGATCGAGCCTCCAGCGGTAATTGAAAATCCAATCATATCAACAGAACCAAATCATTTAGTATACGAAAGCACAAATCACGAACGAGAAGACGAACCGGAAGAGGGGGAGGAACGCGAGGAGGAGGAGGAGGAGGAGGATGTAAAGGAAACTGTTCCAGATCCTCTTCGAATTGCAAATGATCTTGCTCCCAATCGGGAGCAGGAACATGATGGCGACGAAGAGGAAGAGGAGGAGGAGGAAGACGAGGAGGAAGAGGATGACGACGAAGACGAAGAAACTCCCGGATGTGATCTTGTGCAGCACATGGAACCAAATAATAACGAACCAAGCGAGGAACTGTCAAAGAATCTCACTCAAATCTCTGACGATCTTGAGCTCGACGATATTCCCCAATTCATGCAGGACGTGAATCCCGGCACCACTTTGCAACTGTGTCCCGAGACCGGCCTGTTCATTCAAAAGACACCCGTGGTGGAGGAAGATCCGGAGCAAGATCGCGAGCCACACGATCATCAGGTGCACGATCACCACGAGGTCCACGTGAATCCGGTGGTCTTGTCGGACAGCTTCGACGGCTCAGATGTTGATACCAAAAACCTAAAGGACCTCTTGGACGACGCCGATCTCCTGCAGCATTGCAGTGACAACGCGATGAGTGGAGCCGAACTGATCGACTCACTGGTGAAGCGAGGCTGCGAGGATAATCACATATCAGGCGATGAGCCGTCAATTAAGGAGACCATATGCCTGGATGATTTCGAGAATGAAGACGACGACGTGCTAATGCAGCCGGAACCAGTGGCGGACATAATCTCTCGGTTGGGTGGATCGCTGACAGCATCGCCCAAGTGTCTGTCCTTCAATGAAGCGGGCGAAATCGAAGGTCTCCACGGCGAGCTGTTCCAGTCGACCACTCAAAACGATCCCTTCAATCGGCAAGCGCTCGAAGAGCTCTCCATCACGATCAAGGATCTTGAGAAGTCCGCCGAGGAGACGTATAACTCGCCGGCGAAAACAAAACCCGCCGAGTCGGTGACCATAGTGTCGCCCGACTCGTGTGTCGATGAAATGCCAAAGGACCTGACGTGCAAAAAATCAGTCGCCGACAAAGAGAAACCTCAGGCGCCAACGCTGCTGGAGCGCCCCAATTCGAGGAGTTCCGATGCCATACAGTCGCCACAGCCTAGCGGCCTGCCAGCGGTGCCGCCTTCACCAGACTTAGTGCATTCCAAGTCGAAGAATGTCTTCCTCGAGCAATTGCTGAACTCCAGCAACTCGATTAGTCCGAAAATTTGCTCCTCAGTCACTGTGACGCCGATAAAGATCCCCAATGCCCCAGCGAAGCAGCAAAAGGAGCCTCTGGACCTGGGCAAGCATCGAAAGTCGGCGAGTCCCACTGTCAGTTGCTCGGAGGAGGCCAAACGGGTTCAGACCGTCACCATCGATGATGACTCCCCCGACGAACCACTGCAGAAGCGGATCAAGCGTGAAGTGAGCGAGGAAGATGCCACGGAGAAGACCCACACAGAGAACCTCATCGAGATGCTGTCATCCGGGAAGGATCCAGATCCCCTCACCCAACTGCGTTTGCTTATACGAAACCCGGAATGGAAAGTACCTGATCCTATTCTTGTGCCAAAGGATCGTTTGAGTGCGGTACTGGCATCGCCAGCCCGTGAAATTCCACTCCTGCTGACCACAAGACCTGAGTTGCGGCTGCCAGAGGCTTTTGCGTATCCAGCCATCCTACAAGATCCAGATATACTGGTGATATCCATGGCTCAGCTGGAGACGATCCTCCAAAAGCAGGTAGAAATGACCCGGCCAAAGGCGAAAACACCTCCAATTCCTCAGGTCACCATCGAGGCGATTCCGAATCCCGCCAAGAATCGCGTCTCAGACAAGCCCGTCTGTGCGCCATCGCCAGACATCACTGTTTCCAGCAAGAAGTCGACACCATCCTCCTCATCGTCATCACAGTCGCAGCAGAACAAGAACTTTATGAATCCTCTCATGGGCGACATCGATGCGGCAACACTGGCGGCCTTCAATCAAATGCTGTGGCTCCCCTACCTTGGCCAAATGGCGCCAGATTTCATCAAAGCCATGGCCGGTCTTCAGAACGCCAACGGCTTGGCCGAGCTACTGCCGCTCCTGCAACAGCAGCAGAATGCCGTTCAGCAACAGCACTCCAATCAACAGCAACAAAATCAAAAATCCGCCTTCCCATCGCCGCAGTTTAACCCCATGGCAGCGGCGGCCGCTGCTGCTGCGGGCCTGGCCAACCCGATGGCTGCTGCGGCAGCCTTCCAGAACCCTCTCGAGTTGGCCATGTGGCAGGAGGCACTCAACCAAGCACAAATGCAGCGAATGCTGAAAATGAACGCCGCAGCCGCCTTGGCAGCTGCCCAACAGCGGGACTCGGCTAAAAAGTCGTCCAACACTGACGCCAAGGTAAACGCCGCCCGTAATCACTACAACATGGCGAATTCGAACGCGAAGCAAACTCCTTCAAACCCACCTCCTCCCTATCATCACCCGCAATCGTCCCAGTCCAGTCAGCGCCATCTACCCGCGCCAGATAAATCCAACTCCTCCTCAGCGCGATCGGTACCGAATCCCTTCTATCGACCACCGGCTGCCGGCAGCACAGAGTCGTCATCCGCGCATCGAGCCAAACAGAAATCCCAACACCAACAGCAAATGCAACAGCAACAGCAGCAGCAACACCATCAGGATCAAAAGCCGCGCGTCACCTGCAAGTCCCTGTCGAATCTCTTGCAACCGGAACGCCTGTCCGACGCGAAAATGTCCAATCTAATGGCAATGCCCGGCTTCGACTTCGGTTTTAATGGTAACGCCTCCGCTGCCGGTGCAAATCCATTTCAATTCGCCTCAGCCGCAGCCGCCGCGGCAGCAGCAGCATCAGCTGGCCGGTCCAGTGGTGTTGGCCAGTTTGCTGCCAATGGTGGTGGTAGTGGTGGTGGCGTTAGTGGTAGTGGGAATCATACAACAGCCTTACATCGTAACAATCATACAGCTTCCAATTTGCATGGCAATATGACAGCCAGTCAGCAGCATCAGCAACAGCAGCATCATCAGCAACAGCTGCAACAACAGCAGCAGCAGCAGCAACAGCAACAGCACCAACAACAGCAGCAACAACAACAGCAACAGGCGAAGTTGAAAGTGAAGCCCGGTTCGCATCTAATAGATCCGGCTGCACTGCAACGGCGACTGTTGAATTGTGAGGATATGTCCGAAGTTGGTAGCACGACCAATGGATTGGAGGAAATGATGACGGATCCAAATGCAGCCCTCTGGCATCCGCTCTTTGGAAAGTGAGTATTTGTTTCTTGAACTTCTTGTGGGCGGGTATAGGACTTAAGCGGATCGATCGAGCTGAATTATAAAACGTATAAGGAAGATGGTTTTAGGTAGGTCCAGCATGAGAGAGGTTCTAGTAGCCAAGAGCCATCGAAGCATGTTTTACGACGAATAGCCTTTGTAGGTCATGTTTTTTTTTTTTTAAGTTACAATCTACACAGCAAAAGTTCACAAGCAATCCGAATGCAACTAATCATCATCCTTGTCATGCTAAAGTCACCTGTTTTATGTTTTCATTTCAAGTAAAGCACACGCACCATGACACTCAATCCAGCATCCCTTTTCACACACTTTTCACCACTAACACCAGCATTTATAAAACTGTATCTAACTAGCCCTTAAACATGGCCAACTGTCTTAAATGGCGCCCGAGGCGGCGCTCAGCATTATGTCCGTTCCTTGAGGTTAAGTTTCGTTTAAACATTGCTGCCAACATACTGTCATAGTTTCATACTAGCTCTGAGTAGCCAATAGAAGAAATAGGGATGAATCCTCCTAGAAGCACTGCTCGTATCTCGAATTTTTCCATAAAAGCTTGCAACCCAAGGTGCACTTAGAGACACTGTGGTCGTCTTGGCTAGTGTTTTTGATTTGCACAGACTATTCTCAACCATCTGCTTCAGCCTGTAGAATATTTAAGCCTAAATCCTAGAGCCCGGTGTTGGGCGCCAATTTAAAATTTAGTTGAGGTACCTGCTCCTCATTCTTTCGTTGAATATAAGAGTTGCATAGGGAATGTTGGAGATGGGGGACTTCTTAAGAAATACTTCGCCAACTTGTGGAGCGAGCTGAAAGAGTTACAACGTCAAGCCGATCTTCGTCCACTTAATGTTCGAAAGTTCACTTCCTGTCTGACCTGTGATGATCCCTTAGATTCCTTAAAAGTTTTCCTTAAAACTTTATTCAATGTTGGATTCAAACAGATCATTTAGATGAGTATTTTCAGAGATTAGGCCCTTCAGTGTGATCGAGTGCAGATGTTCTGCCGAATACACTATGTACTCTAGTCGACCTCTAAAGATCTATCCAACTAAGTCAAGCTTGAGTCGAGTTAGTCTAGTTAATCCGTCTGCCGCATAGCTGTGTGATATGTCACCCACCAGAACATGGATTGCACTGTCGCACTGAGTACTTTGTTTTAGGTCAAGCCCAGCTTTAATGAAGCTCAATAGAAGTATCTTAGGACAGTCTTTGGATATTAGAAAGTCTTGCATGAAAAGTCAAACTCAGGCTCATGAAATATAGGGCCCTTGGAGCACGAAGTTGCTGATTCCCGAAGCCATCCGAAGCTAGGTTGCACCTATTAAGTGCTAGAATTTGCTTGGTTTTGACAATGTTGAGCACTCTTTGCAGCTTTTCTCTCTAGGTGCAGGTCCAATGGGGTCAGTAGTATCGTCTCAACAGCTGCAGTCGGTGTGGTTTGATGAATCTAGTAGTTCCTGTACATAATAATCTCTGTAACCTGGTCAGTGCATTGATGTACGTAGATCTTATCTCCTGCAGGTCACAAGACTAGGCACACATTAGATGGTGTGGGTCTGACGACAGCTGTTTACATTGAGTGGATGACGGGGGTCTTGGGTTCCTATTTCTTGTCAAAGACTCTGCTGCACGTCTAGAAGTCTGACCACTTTTCTTCCGAGTATCATTAAGTACCAGTAAAAGTCCATTCAATACCATGTAGCATAGTAGAGGACTAAGTTCGGTCCCCTGAGGTACTCCTCCTATTAGTTTGTATGAGTACTTGCTGCCGAAGGTGGTACTAATATGCACTTGGGTTCCAGGAATCTGGTTAATCTTGTGTGTATTAGCAGATCTTGTGGCTCCTCCTCAGCATCTGTGGAGCCACCATACTTTAAGAGAATATTGCCCTAACTACGTCAAACTCAAGACCATTTATACACTTCTTACCCTCTAGACAAGGACTAACTTTCTACGTTGTTGAAACCCCTCTCCGCTTTGGTAAAACTTTTCAATTTATATAAATTTTCATCTGCAGTTGCCTCACATTCTTTCTCCAATAAATTCGACCCCAACCCCTAAGCCAGACAAATGGAGCATGAAAAGCTCACCGCGCCACACCATCCGATACTACACCGTCACTCCGCTCCAACATCAATTACTGTCCATTAGTGGATGCACTCTTCTGCTTTCCCCCAAATGCACTTTGTGGTTTCACATCCATAATATGTTGTCAATAATACCCTCGAAGGAGCCAGAGAGAGGGTAAACAACAACATGATCCTCTACCCTCCCTCCTGGCGTGTATCCGTATACGAGTATCTCAATTTTAATATCGTATTTCAACAACTACACCAGCAAGATACATTTGTATATAAATTCAAAAATTCTGTAAAAGAAAACTCGTTGATTTATATTCACCAACTGTCGACATAAAGTGCGATCGTAAATTCATAAAGCAACCAACAACAACAACAACAGCAACAAAGTCTATTTATAGACTTAACGAACAAACTCAGATAGTGATTAAATAATTCAATTGAGGCCATAACTCATATGGGATTATTCATACACTCGCTGCTTAGATGCGTAGATACATACGTTGAACAGATTTCGCAATGCTGATGCATTCAGGAGTCATTATGTGATGAGCAATCGATTCTTTGAATGTAAATATCCTCGTAAAAGTTTAAATTATAAACTGCCAGATACTTGCCGGAGTATGTGCATGATAGAGTTGAGTCGTAGATACTCGTTCCATCACAATCGCAGGCGTGAGATACTTTTTGTGTTTTTCGCACAAAAAAAATTATCGATATCGACGGTAATTAGATAAATTAATAGCGCGCGCGGTACTTTTCCAAATTGAATTGCTTTTACAGTGAAATTTTTTTTGCGTAACTGCCTATACAATGTACAGGGTGCTTCGAAATTAAAAGATGTGTTGGTCTGTTAAAGGTCTCCTTCGACAACACTTTTAGTCCAACAGTAGGTCAGGTATCTGTATGGCTGAGGATTAGAATCATCGAAGATGGAACCTTCAAAACTACAGCCTGTGAGTCGTGGAAGCTTCTTTTTTGAATACCTTTCTTGAATAGGATGGCCAGAGCTTCTCTTCTAATGAACCGCATGTAGGTGGGTTAATGGAGAGTAGCCACCCTTTGTCCCAATCAGGTCAGGATTGTGTTGGCCATATGGGGAAAGCGTGTACCCCTTATCCCGTGGGGCAATACTTAACCAGAGCCAAGGTTCAATGAATGTCTGGGTCTAGTATACAAACCATCGTTCGCTGGTATCTCAGAGAGTTCTTCGATATTTTGGAAGAAGTGCTTTTCCAGGAATTTGTTTCTTAAATGTTTGAGGCTTTAACAGTGACACAGGAAGTGGACAGTATCGTCTTGAACTTCCTCACCACCGCAGTCTCTACAAGGTAACCCCAGAGTGTTGCTCCCCAGAGTGTTGCTCCCCATGATCACTCTTATGGGCTGGCAGATAGGCATCTTTGCATGAGTCTGTCGTCATCATTTTTCTCTTTGTACCAGATGTCCTAAGAGAACTCCGAGTTGAGTGTCAACCCTCTCCAATCTAGTTTACCAGCCCTTGCATCTCCGGGTATACCTTCATGACCAGGGATTCACTAGAGTCTTACCTTAAATTGTGTTTCATGAACCGTATGCCCTTCTCGATAGATACTTCACAAGCTTCGACTTTATTTCTGTAGTTGTTTCGACCGTTTGGATCGCTGCCTAGCTGTTGATGGAGATGGTGATATCCTCACTTGGTATTCCCTTCGTCTTCGCAACTAGGACCTTTGCTTGTACACCCTCCTGTGGTTCGGGAGTCTGACTGATTTACATGTGCTCGTACACCAATGTTCGTTTTGGAGCTATCAGTATAAACTTCGGTTACTTCTGGGCTCGCTATTTCTTTTCATTCCATTCTATTTGTATAAAGACTGTTGACGATTTCTATAAATCTACTGCCTCATCCCCTACATACTCCTCAAGCAACGTAGTGTGGCCTGATCCGGCCTCGGCTTACAGCTGTCCGATTGACTTCAGGATAAGGGCGCTTGTAGCTGCCAATTCTTGTATGGAAATTGATCATAACCTCGGGTTGTTCTTATTGCTCTGGTAGTACCTATGCACCTTCGTGTTAGTTTAGCTCATGACTTGCCATCATACAAGGCTGCCATGGACAAGTTTAGGCTTTATTAGAGATCTATACAGTCACTGGGTGATTTTGGGACTTGGCTACGACGTTTTTCCGTTTTCCGAAGATACTACATGAGTTGGAGGCTATTCAAGCATCTTCATGTCATCTGTTGCTGAATTCTGTTTCATCTTCAAGCTTTGGAGGTAGAATAACCCCTTAAAGTGTTACTTGCCCTTAAGTAAGAAAAATCGAGCGGATATTTACGAAACACCTCCTTCATTGAACTGCTTCTAGCAAAAGACATTTAAAAAATTCGTCCAGACAGAGACGAAGAACAAAGTTTCTTTCGAAATAAAATGAAAAAATAAAAAAAAACCGACTGGTCACCGTATTTTTGAACGAAAACTCAAATGGGTTTCGGGAATTTGACATTGAGAAGGTACGCTTGTCGGTCACACACTCCACTCATCACAGAGGCTTGAACAGAAAGGCTTGCTAGCTATGAGACTAAAATGTCGCCTGGCTTCTCGTAGCATTTATGGGTGACCAACTTGGCAAGTATGATGAAAATCATAAAAAAAATAGTTAAGGACACCATTTGAGTCGAATTTTGAATCCTCGTGGGAGTGTCTTCATGTCGACAGCTACTTCATCACTGCATCGTCCCCCCATTCCCAACCTTCGCCTCCAAATCAGAGTGCATACTCGCAGGGGTAGGTTACAGGAAGTAGTATGACCTTAATGTCCCCATTTTCTATAAATTTGCTGAAAACGTATTCATCACCGTTAATTGTTTTGGTTATTCACGTAACGTAATTGCCGGCATTGTGGCTTATTGTCTGAAATAATTGGTCGATTGATACAAACAGATTTTTACTTTTTTTTTTTTAACGAATGCAATAAGTGAAATTGACATTTGAATGGCGATTGCATTTTGTAGGTATATTACACAAATTGCTCTTAATTGAGTTGTTTACCAGCCGACAGCAAAAAGAGTGCAATTTTATTTAATTTGTGCATCTAATGGGTTTCAGAACCTGCGTGCTAGCCATATGAGGCTTTTTTTTCGATTGTTGTTCGGAAGCCCTTTATCGGCGGTTTACGAAATCTATATTAAGCTTGGCTTAGTAGGAAGGTTTGGCAATGCTTATTGGCTTGAAATGCCTTTCAACTCAACAAAAAATGACAGACGAAGAGAGAAGAACTGTGGCCAGGCATAGACAGATCACAGAAAATCAACAAAATTTGTGAAATCGAATTTGGGTTGATTTTTCAAACTGATCTTCCTACTACTGGAAGTGAGTCCTAAATTTGTTTAAGGATATCACCTCATCGTGTCTGAGTTGTATCTACTTGCTTACATACGTAGATAGCTGCACATGTGTATACTTAGTCCTTGGGTAACTGCCTCCAGTTGGATACTTCTAGTCGGATTCCTGCTACCAATGCACCTACGTAGTTCTTCCTTGAATTCGCCCCTTCAAAGCCTGTATACGCAACCTACATACGCTGTCTATAGATGCCGTGGTTTAGTGCCATAAAGTAGGACTAAGATGATCAAGTTCATGAATAGAAAGTCCTTAGCTATTTGGAATGAGGCTTTACTACACAAATGTCCTTTCAGCCTATAGATGTGTTCTTGTCGGAATGTCAAGACTGTCCCCTTTATCACTTCTATTGGCAATCCGTTGTCTTTCTCGTTCCTTGGCATACGTTTGTGAGCAGAGAATGAAGGAGATATCGTCTCATGGTATCGCCATAGAAAACACCGCTGTGCTTCAAGCAAGATGATGCCAATGTATATTTCGGACCAGTCCGGTACTTATATGGTACCATCCTCAGCTTCTAGATGTCATACTGACTGATAAGCAATGCATTTTGTAGAAATAAGTCCAGTTGAAGTAGATCCGGTCTTGAGTCTGTTGTAGAACGACTTTGTTGACGACTTCCATGTAGAAGCATGGGTTCTAGGTGTAAAGGGATGTCACTTAAGGCCTATTACGTACAAATGGAGTCTCAAGTCCAACGATGAGCTTGTGGATCGCTTCGTATAATACCCTCTATACCATAAAATATTTTCTTTCACTTGACATCCTTTGACAGTTTTGTTAGTGGGTACTGTTTGTCTCAAAGCAGCATCGCCTTTTAACGTCAACCAATATCAGGACAAGTCGTTTTAATCGTGCTCAATAGATTTAACTACCGACCCCGGGTCTAGTTATCCATTTCCACTGAGGTACCATCTGAATTTGTTCGGTCCTTAGACAGGGTGGGCCAAATACAAGTTTCTTTTTCAAAAATACAACAAAATGAACAGAATTAAATTTTTTTCAAGTATTCCCATTAGTTATGGAACACAACGTCGTTCCAGTGGCTGCCTCGGATGGCTTCGCAGTACCGCATTCTGTCACTCCAACAATTTTCCAAGACCTTGTTGGTGGTTTCGGGCTGCAGCTCACGGATTGCTTGGATGATATTGGCCTTAAGTGCTTGAATCGTTTCCGGATTGTCGGCATAATATCGGTCCTTTACGGTTCTTCACAAAAAAAAAAGTCCAAAGGGGTCAAATCGCAGCTCCGAGGCGGCCAATTGACATCGCCAAGACGGCTGATAAGACGATTTGGGAATTTGGTGTGCAAAAGATCGATTGTGGTATGGGCTGTGTGGCATGGCGCGCCATCCTCCATAAACCAGAGGTCGTCCAAATTCATGTCTTCAATTACAGTAACAAAAAAGGTGGTTAACATGGCTCTGTAACGCCCACCGTTGACCGAAACGTTGTTCCCAGTGTCATTTTCGAAGAGAAATGGCCCAATGATGCCACCACTTCACAATTCGCACCAAACTGGCACTCTCTGTGGATGCATCGGCTTCTCGACAATAACGTGCGGGTTTTCCGAGCCCCAGATGTGGCAAATTTTGTTTGTTAATGCGCCTCGTCAGAACAGAAGATTTTTCGCCCAAAATCGTTGTCCAATTCAAGCTGCTCTAAGGTCCAAACTGCGAAGCGATATCGAAGCGGATGATCGTACGCCTTCAATTGCTGAGTCAATTGAAACTTGTAAGCGAGTAATCCGAGATCTTTGTGCTCTGATCTCTGGTAACTTAAGTCTTACCGGGAACTCCTAAAGATGTGACATGTAGGTCGCAGTCCACATAAAGAGTTATAGGAGGGTATAAGTTCTTAAAAGTATCTAGCATTATTATCCACACCTCTGAGCACGATTCTGTCCAGCTTCTGTTGGAATGTCTGCTGGGATAGGCTTGGTTTTTAAATATTTCAAACTTCACTTTTCTGAAGAGCCTCTATCTACGTCACTTTAAGTTCCCTCCAGAGCAAGTCATCATTCATTGAGTCCTGTATCCCCTTGTGGATTCTAGGGCCTCGACAATGCCTACGCGCCATCGTGTGCGATCTCTGGAAATATGTCTCACTTCTCCCCAACTCTTTCCCAGTTGCTTCCTTCTCAACAGTTCTGCGCCACGTACTCCTAGGACCGCCGCCTATCCTGCCATCCTGAGTAAACGGGTTCCATTGCATCACGTGCTTAGCTATGTAGCTGTCACCCTTACGGAGAGTATGTCCAATTCGCTGCCACTTTCGTCGTCGTATTGTTGTGCCTATAGGTTCATGGCCCGTTCTCTGCTGGAGTTGTTCGTTAGAGATGCGGTTTCGCCAGAAAATCCTAAAGATATATCGTAGGCACCATGATAGTGGCGGTCACCCTCCAGGTACCACATCTACATATATAGCAGCACAGATTCAACATTGGAACGGAACAGTCGTAGCTTGGTGGTTAAGCTAATCGCATTGCTACGCCAAACTGTGGATAGCATCCCAAACGCAGATTTTGCTTTGCCTATTCGCCTGGCTACATACAGTTCGGTTTCGCCATCGGTTGAGACAATACTCTCAAGGCATTGGAAACTCTCTACTCTCTCAACCGTTAGTCCAGCAATCCAGAGCTAGTGCAAGGAAAAGAAAACTCAACCCTGCCAGTGCTACCAAACTTCTATGAATGCTTATACTTATAACTAAAGCCAACACTGGATCAAGGCACCACATTCAAAACCAAAATCCAATCCACTCAGCTAAGTGGGTCTGAAACCACACATATTTGTCATTTTTCATTTAAATTTTACTTCTCCACCTCATAACGTTCAGTGAATAATGAGTTGACCCCTTTTTTTTGCATAAAAAAACAAAAAAACAACAAATTTTTATTTCACAAAAACATTACAATAAATTAAATTAATATTCCCCCTCTTAACAATAAATCACTCAACAATACTTTTATTGCTGCCCCCCTCGCAACAGCCCCAGCAAGAACAACAACAAACCGTCTGTATATGTATAAATGCACGTCCACACACTCAAAAACATCCTACCTACCCACTTACCCCTGTTTATCTTAAAAATTGCTACATGAACAAACCAAAAAAAAAAAAGTACAAGAATTTCCATTTTTTTTTATTTTTAGCTACTTATATTCTGTTTGGCAGCACTAATTTCGAAAGCCAAATTGAATTGTCATTGTAAGTAAAATTAGAACGTAGCCAAAAAAACAAAAACAACATTAGTTTATAAAAAGCAAAATTGGAATGTGATACATGCAAACTAACGTCAAAATTTTTGTGTAAATTCGTGTTGCCAAATGAGATGACAAGAAAATTGTAACAAAAAAAAAAGAGCTTTCCTCGGATGAAGGGAGGATGACAGACGACGACCCTGCCAGGAGTCGAACCTGGAATCTTCTGATCCGTAGTCAGACGCGTTATCCATTGCGCCACAGGGCCAGCTGACGTCCACGTTGCTAAGTTTTTCCTACATACGTGGCTTGAGTGGAGAGATGACAGTTGTTTTCTGTTTTTTTTTTGCTTTTTTTAGTAGAAAACTTGTTGACATTTTGTTTTGCAATAAAGTAGCAACGTGTGGCGGTTGTTATTTGATTAAAACGAATGCAGATGTGTTCAATATTGACCCGATTTTGATGGAAACAATAGGCCAGCTAGAGAGAGAGTGAATGGTGCACATGTGGAGCAAATATTTGTTTTCATTTTGTTTTGGCACTTTGCTTTGTATTTACTGTTTTCTGTTTTTTACTTGTTTTTTTTTTTGCGAATAGTTTGAAGGTCATGAACAGTCTAGGCGTGTGGCTATAGACTTGGCGGCTTAGATGTGTTAAACGTGCTAGAACCATAGACACACACATACACACACGACCAAAGCTCGACTTTAAGCCATGACTTCATTCTTTGCAAAGAAACATAAATCTTTTTTTTTGGTTGCCACTTAACCCCGGCTTGGGAGGTCATTGGCGATCCGGGGTTAACCCTCTTCATTGTGGCTTGGCTACATACGAGTATAATGAATATTAAACTGCAAATAAATGGATTTTTTGTCGCTCATGGTCAATCGCCTTGGTTCATCGACGTGTGTTTACATTTCATTGGTTTTTTGTTATGAGCTGTGAGACATCTACATATGTAAGTACCTTGGTGCTATGTGGAAGGCGGTTCAGTAAACTGGGTACCACCACGACAAGACTGCTTTAGAAATTGACTCTACTGTGGAAATGGCCTTATTCGAGTATCTTTGATGGTTGGCAGCACTGCCTTCTTCTTCGTCCTTTAGGCAATTAAGCCTTTGATCTTCGGGTTGTACATTTCAATGCAATAGATACTCCCTTTTTCCATGTCAGGAGTCTTTTGCGACGTTCTTGAATTTGTTATACGAATCACACTAGTATCAGTTAAGGATCCGTTGGTGGAGTCCTTGTAGAAGATGACAGTAGAAGACCTCATTACTTGCTAAGACTTGTCTCAATACTGGTTGAGATAAACATGCTTCTACCTTCCAAGAGAGGACAGTTAGTTGAAGTAGTTGTACCCTTTTCGATTCTACAGTCATTTCCAAAAAGTTCTCGTTTGGAGCCTAAGTTCCACAGACTTCAAGTGGAGTAAATCCCCGATCTAAGCAAGGCTCAGAGAACAAAACTTGCTACAGTCCGGGGTGGAACTGAACCTCAACAAGTCTCTCCAGCCAGTTAGATTTTTAGCCAGCTGCGCACCAAGTGGGTTGAGGTCCCTTTTCACTCGAGCGCGTCAACGTCGGTGAGTTTTTCCTTTAGGGCACTCTACATGACCCAGCCACCTTACTCGTTCTATTTGAATGCTTTAACTAGGTAACTCGTACACCCCCTGGTTGTATATTCTTCTCCACTCTCAGTTTATGCAGACGGTTCTAAAATACCCTCGAAGTATTTTTCGGTAATTACATCCAAGAGCGATGTCATCTATTCATGACACTGCCCACACCTCTGTAGGACTGGAATGATCAGGGTTAAGATACTTTAGCTGTCCGAGAAGGGCTTTTGTAAACAATTGCCTTTTAGTCCCAAAAAGCATCGATTGGCAAGTGTTAAACTTAGTAGCCCTAATGTCGTTGCCTGACTTTAAAGCGATCCCTTGGTGGAGGACGAAGAACGAACTCATAACCCGTACCTGAGTTGGATCTTTCCGAGTCGTCAGTCATACAGAATACATTTAAATACCTGCTAACCCTTTTCTTTTTATGTCTGCATTGCCTGTATTTTGTATTAGAGGTTCTTTTTTCCTTTACCGTTCCCGTACTGACCTATAAGCACGTAGACATCCAGTACATTGCCTGTGACCTAGACTCTCATCCACTTTTGAATAAGGAAGAACCTCAGATGTGTTAAGGAGTCTCAAATAGGACTTTCATCTCGATGTTGTTCAGACCCTCAAACACCTTAAAGGAGGAAGTCTCAGCTTTTCTTTTATCAGAAATGAGATGTGGTGGAGCAGTTATTCTTTGTACAACTTATGCAATTTTTGCAAAAGCAGAAGAGGAAGGGATTATTCTACACCTCCTCAGCTTTTCTACAGCTCTCTAAAGTCGAAAAAGCTACAACTGGGAAAACTCGCCGACTAGATTCTGTGGTAAAGGGCCTACTCTGTTCTGAGAGTAGCTGCACTTCTTGTAGAATGGTAGTCGAAGCGAACCACACTTAACTTATCCAACAGCTGTTTAGAAGAACCGGAAAAGCTGAGCATGAATTCCCATCGCACAGTGTACAATGATGGCGCTCGTACTTCTTGGGGACTAAGCTTAACCTTTCCTTGTATGCTTGTTGTACGCCCTGGTACTCTTGGATACTTGATTAGGAATATCTTTTGCAGATTATTTGTCCTTGATTTGAGTACCTAGTGGAGAGTCCAGAGGCTTGTCTAATGTTATGTCCTAAGGGAAGCTGGAGGTAGTACATCTTTCACACTAAATCCATTTTTCTCCCAATTTTTAGACCCTGTTCTCTGCTTATCTCAGCATTATCTTAGCCTCTGGTTCTATCGCCTCTAGAGTATGAACTTGCAATCCTTTCGGTCAACAATATACTATCTTCCTCCCAACGAAGATACGTCTCCTAAATTTCTGACAATTCACCTACAGTTTGGCAATCGGATGCCTGCTGTGATATCTGCTTGAAATAGACTACCCTAGTCAAGTTGTAACACCAATGTCCAACGCGCTGAAGAAATCTCCTACCGTTATGCTAAACGCTGTCTTGGATCTGTGTACACGCAATTCTGCTATGGTTTTCGTTTTAATACTTGACGTTCAAGTCCGAGAATAACCTCAATATATCTGGAGTACTTATGGGGCACAAGCAATTCTAATTCAGTCTTTTAGACGAGTTAACCCCGAGACCAACCCTTTCTGCCCTTTTTTCAAGTTTTTTAAGAGCACCCTACATCAGATCCTTCCTGACATGGCTTCGACACTGAACTCCTCTTTTCCCAAATATCTGCGGTGATAGTACTTCTTCCTAGGAGTACCCTTATGCACCGACATTGGTACTAGACAGCATAGATATGCCTTCTTTAACAACTAAATGCTTGTTGTAATAGCTAAGCTATGAGTAGTTGTCAACATTCAGGCTTAGAAGAACTGTAGATATAGCTTCTGTTGCTTTCTCCAAAAGTTTTCCTAATGATTTTTACCAACAGCGACAGATCAGTCTCTATCGATCTTCTCTTGAATGCACACTGACCAGTCTTTCAGAAGTCTTCATTAGAAATGGGATAAGAAGTCCTCAGGGTATGCGTTCAAGGTCTCACCGGCTTTCTGCACGAAGACAACCTTGGCGCTCTTTCAAATTCTATGGTCTACAGTCTCAAAGGTTCAACAAATTCTAAAGATATAGTGGTCCTAGAAAATGTATCCATTAAAACTCTGTTGTAGTTCCACTGGCAAGATTCCATCGAAACCAGACAGTTTGAAAGGAAGCTGCTCTCTTTGTTTCACTTAAGAGTGAATCTTAACTGGATCTGGTTCAGTACTTCCTACGTAGTACACTCTTTCCTCTTAGCAATGGTTTGCTTAGGGAAATCAGTATCTTTCTATATCAGAAGTAGAATTGGTGTAAGAATAGAACCCTGAGGTACCCCATCGTTTCAAGCAAATGGCTTGGATATGGATAACATTTTTATTTCCCATGACTACCTACTGTCACAGCTTGTTATTCCACTGAGTTAGGGTTCCCCTGAACGATACTAGTCGCATTCTTGATGTTTGCGAAAGACCCTCCTCATATGTGCCGCCATCCAGTTATGACGTTTCCATCGAGCCACACCACTGACAGCAGACATAAGTGAAACAAAATGGATTTAACACACATTCGACCTTAATGGCATTTTCGAATGCGGTGTTCACAAAAAGCATCTGTATCTGTATCTGTTCCCCACATATCGATATGAAAAAAGAAACACGTTCGCATAATCTCAGCAAACCAGCTGTGGTGGCAAACACAATCAAATCAAAAAAAAAAAAAAAAAGAAGTAAAATCTCATTGAAAACCAGCCACCAAGTACGAAATGTATCTCAAGCTGAAAAAGATATGAAATTCCCACAATTTTTCGTCTGTTGGGAGGGACACACACACGAGAGGGCTACAAAAAAACAACAAAAAAAATTGTAATTTCATTACTTTTGATGTCAAAGCCAGCCACACTCTCACACAGCCATCTCTCTGGTCAGTCAAATCCAATGAGACGTGCATTCCTAGGCCAAATCACCAAGTCGCACGGAGAAAGAAAGACCAAAGACTTGAGGTACATCCAAAGGTTTGTACCAAGTACCACAGAGCCATCTTCTTCGCCATCAACTATGCGAGTAGTTCCGACTACTCACTCGGTAACAACCGATTTTTTTTTGTTTTTGGGAGAAGATTGGAGGAGGAGGGAAGCTACGTTCTATTCTAGTGAAATTCATAATTTAATTCCCACAGAGGAACAACAATCGTACACCGAGTCCAGAGTTCAATGTTCACAGAGGAGAGCAGCATGCACACAATGAGAAGAGGTTGATGGTTTGGCGCGCTTTTTTTTTGTTTTTTTTTTTTTTACTTGCTATGTACTACATACCTACATACTTTGGAATATGTATCTGAGTATCTTTTTTGAAAATATTTCACGTTCTCGGTGTGGTCCCGCTGTCGCTTTTGCTGCTGTTGGTGTGTCTGTTTCTGTGTGGTGCTGCACGTTTTCTCAAGAGCTCCACTGCGCTGCAATTGAAGTTAATCACTTTATTCGTAATTAAATTGAGAAGTAAATGCGCTTTTCGTTTGAGTGGCTCCCGAGGAGTATTTTTGTGGATAGTTGGCCGAAAAAAAAAAGTTGCAAAAGTAAAATCATGGAGAATGTTTATTTAACGAAGTAGAAGCGATGGCAGAGCATAAAGAGTTGATGATTGTTATGGTGGCTGTAGGTGGTGCCTGTCCGATTCATTGTTCTAACGGAGGAATCAAGCCAAGTCAAGAGGATGCGATGCCCAAGGACTTCTGCACACAGTAGTTGCTATTCATGGATAAGTTGGCAAATGAATGTCGTTTGAAAGAGGAACAGAAAAGGGAACGATCTGGGTTCGTAGTTTGTTGGTGGAAAGTTCACAATTGTTGACTGGTTGTTGTCTTATTGTGGTTAATCGGATGTAGTTCTTGGCTTTATGAGGTCTTAACAGGAGGAGAGAGTTTTTGGTTTATTGGGGGCCTTTTGTGAATCTACAATGGAGTGTTTAGAGCTTGGAAGCGCTTCGACTTGTAGTCGATCTTTTGTGCAGTCTCCTGCAGAAGGTGGAGTCAAAACTTGGGGTCTTTTGTGTTGAGGTTGAGATGTTGACTGGTGGGGTGATGAATCCTTTGTTTAGTCTTCTGCGAGCAATAGAGGAACTTTGGCACATAAGGTCCTCGACAGTCTGAGTATTTATGAAGACGTCTGTCTGTAGATCGACAAATGCCAAATTTTTTGAGGCGGTATTTGAGAGAGCTATAGCCTTAATCCTTTTCGATCTGTTCTCAGAAAATGTACTAAATTTGTTGGAGTGTCGTAGACCTGATTAGAAGTCTCAGTATGAGGCCAGCTATTAAGTTCCCAAAATGGTGAACCCAGAGAAAGATGCAGGACCTCGATTGGGAGTCAAAATTATGTCCAATTCATCGACAATCCCATTGAACGAGACACCCTTGTAAAAGTGTTCATTGACCTGCAAGAGGGCTTCCAGACATTCCAAATAAGTTTGGACTGAAAGTTGAACAATCCGATAGAGAGGTTGGCTTCTCTTGTGTTACCCAGTGGGTCCGATAGTTGGAAGCTAGGGTCGAAGATTTCAGCCCTTATTCCGGTATCCATTTTCAAACGACCTATTCTGGTCTGGTTCGCATCGAAAAGATCACTTTTAAGGGACAGTTTCTACTCATTTTTGTGGGATGGACTTGTTCAATCTATTTCGAACATAACTGTGTGGTACAAGTCATGATTGTGCGATTCGTATGCCCAATGGATCAGTTTAGGTTCAAGTGGCCATTTCTTAGCGAAGAATCTGGAACAAACTCAGAATCCTTTGGTGGCAGTTTCTGTGATCTTTACTAGATGAGGTCACTGATGAGATGGTGATTTGGACATGATTTAAGGAAAGGGTCTGGAAATTTATGTTTCTTGCCCTAGTGAGTGGAGTGATGATCGTTTTTGTGGGTTGATTTCCAACTCCTCGGGAGTTAAAGGCATCAGCCTGTAGAAAATGGAATCATATTTACCCCTGATTATTTTAACCAAGTCATCATGATCACTTAGGAACTGATCAACCACAGTGGATAAAAGTTGAGAGGACAAGACGCCTTCTTGACAATGTTTGGCACTTTTGATGGATAGTGACAGAACTGACTAAACTCGATACAGATAATTCTGCTGTTTCGCATGGAGTAAATCCATTCCTTGTGTTCGCGGAATGAGCCGAGCTGTGAGCCGAGATTTTGTTGAAGGCTCAATACTCTTCTTAACTATCTTTAGGACCATAAAAGTCAGACTAATCAGACTGTGGGCTTTTGGATCCAATGAAAATCTGCATCCATTCCATTTTTAAACTTGTTTATGACTCCCAAGTCGAGAGTATTTCTTACTAAACGTATGCCAGTGCTCCTGTAAAAGTTGACGACTTGCTTTACCCTTTGCTTGCCGCATACTACATGCTTATGGTCATCTGACGATCACGACGTGGAATAGCAAAAGAAGTAGTACCCAGCCTTACAATTAAATGAGTCTGTTTAAGTCTAACGAAGAGTTATCCTTTTCCAAGACAATGTTGAAGTTACTCTTCCAAGCCTTTGAAGCCAATTTAAAGCCAATAGAGTACAGGCTACAGACTACTACTCTGTGATGATCGTTTGTGAGGTTTTGATGGTCTGCATGTGTACAATATGCATCCTTTCTCATTCTGTTTTCGATAGTGTTCTAGAATTTCTCGTGAGTCACTGCAAATCGATGGCGTGTCCTAGGAGATGTTGTCACCTTTGTTCAGTGGCTTGATCCAAACACTCGTGCACTGGTTCCTTCTTCAAATCTTAATCCATATGTCCTGGCTTTCTTACTGGTAATTCTTGTTAAGAAATTTTTCACATTCCGAGGAGGAGAAGTCGAATTCTTGTAGCCCATTGCTCCACTTCCTTTCAACTCCCTTTTTCGTTGGTCTTATTGGCCCGAGATGTATGGGAAGCACTTCCTTTGCGAAGGTTCCTCATTCCCCAGTTAGGCAAATGTCTTCAAGTCTTTGCACTTCATTGGGTGCCATAGTGGCTCCATAGCTCTTTTGTCGGTCCACCTGCCTCTTCCTCGTGAATGGTACTACCTACATATGTATGCCTGCGTGGAGCCCAGCTTGAGTTTATGTAAGTCACCATCAACGTAGTCTCGACGTAGGTTGTAAATGAGTTCGTCCACAATCAGTTTCACATAAGGGGAGATACTGCTCAACCCTGACGACTCAGCAGCACACCAATCCATTTAGATACTGTTCTGGTGATTCCTTCCAGGTCTCATCTAATAATAGAAACGTTTCAGATTATTTCGAGTCCTTGAATAAAGTCATGTAGGGGAGAGACAAAGCGAAGAAGTTCTGACATAAGGAAGGTATTAAGGTATTAGATTGCCGAGAAAAGAACTGAAGTGCAAGTGCCTTCTGAAATGTCCGCCAAATAGACTCAGAGAGTCAGAGAAGGACGTATGAACTGGAATAAGCCTCATTTACTACACAAACTTCAGATGAAATACTTAACCAAATACATTGCAAGAGGAATACAAAGGTTAAGTAAAGAGCGCGAAGGAGCCAAGTACGATCCCTAGAAGTTCTATAATGACTCTGCTTCATGACCCTACCTAACCTGCATACCGCGAAAAGTACAAGAAGATCCTAAACAAAACTCCTGGTTCGACATCGTCACTGTTTTCATTCCTAAGTTTTAAGTGGTCATTAAGGTGATATGCGTAGCCTTATCCTGGGTAAACCTTCGCTTCAGACTAAGTCCGAAGGAAGGTTTTTAGTCCCACATGTCAATACGATGATCTAGTCTTCCAAATCTGTGATGAATTTTCAAAAGCAGAGCGAAATCCAAAGCAAGTCTGAGTATCCTCCAATAAGTCAGTATTCCTGTTTGTTTGGCGTTTGATCATTGATCCTCTCAGAAGTCTAAGCTTAGATGACGATGTCCCATGTCCCCATCTGATGATGCTCGGTGGAGCTGCCTCCCTACAACAGCATGGGTGTCAAGGTTATGACTCCACGTTTGGCTTTTACCTGCTAGGAAGCCAGGTAAGCTTGTTTGGCTTTTACCTGCTAGGAAGCCAACATCTTGAAGACTGCAGTGTTAAGCTTGGATACGTTTGTCTTCACCTCATTTTGGGAATTGTCGGATAGCGTCAAGGTCTACAAATGCTTTGTCATTCAGCATTCATTTAGGACGATGGTCCTTAAGACACATTGCTCAGTGCAAAGTCTGGAAATTGTCACTCACTGAAGTAATGAGGTCCTATTAGCAGATGGGATGGCATTAGTTCCTGCTCTCTGACCTCAGTGCTTGCATAGCTCATTAAGCACGTCAGTGTCACAAGTATCTACACGTGATTTGAAAAATCAAATCAAGCCCTGATCCATCACAGTCTTATCAACAAAAACAAATTACGCCTAGGTACACTCGTATGTGGCAATAAATTACAATCCCCATCATTACATCGTAAAAACAATGTTGCAACGTTCAAAGCACACTCAATCTCAACCAATTAAGCGTTAAGCACAAAACGATATGAAATGCCAGATACAATCTTGTTTCGTCATATCTACAGATACGTGTTTGACTGCAGCATATCCTGTAGTCAAATATTTTCCTTGAAACCGTTTGCAAAACATCGTGTTGCACATTATGATTTAATTACACGAGACTGTGCATGAAACCCCAGGCATAGTCGGCATAAATATTCATAGAAATCTGTGTGTCATGACTTATAAATCATGCTGTAGCGAGTGACAGAAAAAATAATGAGAAAAAGTGTATCTAATCGTCGACCCTGCCAGGAGTCGAACCTGGAATCTTCTGATCCGTAGTCAGACGCGTTATCCATTGCGCCACAGGGCCACAATGCCCGATCCGGAGCGATCCTCGCCAAGGAAAGTCTAGCCCTCGCACTGATCGAGACTTCCAGTCCAGGGTCAGCAGATAAACGTTCGCTTGCCAGCTTCGACCCATTTCACAGTTTGTGTTGTTTGTGGATGAGACATCGTGACGGTGATCTTCATAAATTATTTAACCAACAACAACAATTATGAGTTTATTATACCAACGACTGTCATAAGAAACTCGTTCTACCGATCATCCTCGGTGATCATTCATATTTTTTTTGCTCTTCTTTTCTTTTAGCCGTGTATCTGTGTATGCTTCATTCAGTAGCCACATACAACTCGTATCTGAGCAGACAAGACAGGGCCCTGAAAAAAAAAACAAAACATTTTCATTGAATAAATAAATCGAACGATCGCGATCGAAGGGAAACTATCGCGTATGTACTGCAAAAAGTATCTGTGAGTTACGCTTGATGTCATTCAAAAGAGACGATGAGAAGGAAGAAGAAAAGTACAGATGCGCGCCTTTTTCCATTGCTGCACACACATTATATTTGCTTTCCTTCGATGTGAAGGTGAATTCATTTAGCTTTTGGATGTACAAGTACGAGTACGAGTACACAAGTATCTATAGCATAAGAGACAACCTTCGAATGTGTGTTTTATTTGGTTTTATATTATTGCGAGTCGCCTTTTCAGAATCGTACGTCGTCTACTGCGCGATATCTTTTCTCATTTGCATATGTAAATGCAATTTGCACAAACTAATGGCGAATATGTTGTACTACGCGCGACAGTGTCGCGTTGCTGCAGCAGAGAAGATTTAAGATGCAGTATGGGGTGCTCTCTCGGAACAGAGTCGTTGTTTGTATCTATAAGATGCCACGAGGAGGTGTATTGAATTTTAAATTAAAATAAATTATTGAGATTTAGGATTTTATATTTTTTTTTGTGCCCCCGTCCGTCGCGTTACAGCCTACAAAGATACACAGATTGAAAGGAATTGGTTTTCTTGTCCAAAGGAAAATTGATAGAATTTATTTTTTTGTTCAAATCGGATTATTACCCCTGGTTATGTGCTCGTTTTGGATTGTATTTTGTTCTGTAATTCATGGGGATTGCTCAGTGAATGTTGGAAGCCGATTATGTGTTGCTAAGAAGGAAAGGGCTACAGGGGAACAGTTGGCATTTAAAGATACTCGTATGTTGATTGATTTTTATTCTTGATGCCTGTATGAAATGTATTTAAATTCATCTCGCAATGGCAGTGCACTGCTTGCATCATTATTATTTCTAATAAGTCTCGCTTGGTGTTTTTTTGAAAAAAAAAAAAATCCAATCAGACAATGGTTCCATCTGGTTGCACACTCAAATGGGAATAATAACTGAAGCAGCGACTATGACATGAAATGTTTTTTTTTTTTTATTTAATAGAGGGAAGTTTAGCGAGATAGCAAATCTGCAAAATGTATCTCACGGTTGTTAAGTAGTTGTTTCTGTGATGTACACGTAAAAGTGTCTAAAGGTGACCCTAGATACTGTAGTTCTTCAGGGTTAGTCACAAAATTGTCGCTCATAGCTGAACACCTATCTTATTGGCTAACTTTTTAAGCCTGTAGAGGTTCGTTGTGAGACGCAGAATCTAGAAAAGATCTACTGATCCTGCAAGACTCCTCGAAACTGATGCCATCTAGGGAGCTTCCAAAGAACCGTGCACCAGAGGCTTCTCACGCTCCTCAAAGTATCTTTAATATAAGCACGAGGACTTCCCAACAAGAGAGTCATACTTAAGTGTGCCTTTCATTATCAATTGAACAGCAGTGGTCCCAGCACAGATCATTGTGGTACTCCTCAGTTTATAGCATTCTCTATGTGCCTTACAATTCATATGAGAGAAGATAGTTGGTTGTACACATGCTGGTGCCTCAGATTTACAATTTGACAACAGATGTGTCTTGGTACCCAGATCCGGAGTATAGCAACTTCATGGACAGGCAATGTTTGCTATACATTTTGGAGACGACATTAGCCGCAGCTTAGATGTGATTGCATGTCTATCAGTAGAAGGTACTAACTGCTTTAGTCTTAAGTATTTAGTTTCATTCGTTGACACAAGCCAAATGACCAGCCAGTGTCTCATATTCTACCGACTGAACTATCCAAGCTCTTAATCTTCGGCCCCACGTTGGGCGCCATTATTATGAGTTCGAGCCACAGACGAATTTTCGGTGTATTATAGTGACAGTCAGGATGAGAATGATTTTCTTTCATCCAGTGGTCTAAGGAGTCCTTACTTACAGGCTCTGTATCTCGTTGTAATGACGGTAAATTCTTTGTTGAGCGAATTCCTTGCAATTCCTACTAAGAGTTGATGATCTTTTTCTTCCATCGTAGGTGACAGTAGGTATCCGAAGCAGTTCAGATATTAAAACATTTGTTTCAGCTCTCTAAACCAGTCAACACTTACCCTACGTACCCTACTCTCTACTTTCATAGTGTTCTGCTTTTTTTGGCATCTTGAACCTGTCGGTTAGGATGTGAAAATCTCCGTAAAGCTGTCATTTTGCTCGAACTTTTCAAAACAACATAGTTCATCACCATCTTGTTACAACTCATTGAGTTGGCGGTTGTATCTTCTTCTCTCCTGGCATACTGTGTCTGCAATTGCTGCCATCAATCGATTGAAGATGATGTCTTCTGGAATCTCATCGACCGTATCTAGTGTACAGATGAGAGGTTGCCTAGCGTCTCACTTGAAGCACGACTTGTATTTATAGATACACCTACCCGGGTGTCCTTGACTACCTTGTTTCCCAGCAATTCTCCTGTGATTCACTGGAAATAATGATGTCTTGCTTGTCACTGCAAAGGCGATTAATCTTCGGATGAAGGAAAACAGCAATTTATGACCTCTGCTTCGTCCGACGTATCTATATACTCAAAAAGTGTATCTAATCCATCGAAAGTCCATTTGATATCTTCATCATACATCAACCCAGCACCCTCACCCTTTAATGAATCGAAAGAATGAGTTATTCTCCACTCTCGAGCGAAAGTTCATAAAAATCCAGCGCCTCTTTAAATTCAAAACGAAAAATGTAATTCAAGAGATAAATGTCTGTAGCAGCAATCTTTCATTTTAATCCTCATCTCTCATATCGTCCCGTCGCGGCGCCGTCATTCCCGCATATTGCCTAACTCATCACCAGCCATACATACAGTAACAGACAGACAGACAGACATTCCCAATATATCCGCTCTCTTGGATTACAAAGATTTTTAATTACTTCGTACCCCCGCTCGCTGTGCACTCCGAACACCGCCCGCAGCTGTTGCTGATGATGATTTAGGGCCAACAAAAGGGATGTAGTTATACCTTTTCCCCCATCCCACACCACGAATTGCTTGTCATTCATTGGGAACGCGCACTCAAAGGGAACGACGCATGAGGGTTGGGTATGCTCTTCCGCGTGCTCCAAGCCAAGTCGCTTCAATTACAAAATTTCTCCGAAAATCTTCCGATGGTATTTTCTCATATATTCCAACTGATTCCCACTCAAATTTCTTGCGTCTCCGACTGTGATCCTTTGAGACTCAGCAGTGCAGAACGCACAGAGACGTGCCAAAGCGTAAATTGCATTTCGACGAAGAACCATCATCATCACTTCTCACTTCTCGGCTCAGCAGTAAGCCATGCCCAATTCTTGTAGCGGATTTTTGTTGATTTCGGTTTAGTTTGGTTAATGTACGAGTATCTCAAGCCCTTTCCATTGGGAAGTTGTCTGCTGTTGGCTTTAATTTAGTGGTTTATTGTATCTTTTAGACCATGAACCATTGTCTGAGAGGTGAGTGTTCAAGTCTGTTGACTGGCTGGCGTGGGTATGTCACGCATTAAAGCGCTAGGCTTCTGGTGGGAAACTTAATACTTAACGCTTGAGTGTAAATTGACACAAGGGCAGTCATCCGTTTTTATTTTTTTTCATATTATTAGGCGGACTTTAAGTGACTGAAACGGCAGTGAAATCTGCGAGACCTAATTGCTTTTATAGGTCAGGATTGGCTGAAGAGTTGGACGGAGCGAATTCCGTGTGAGTCTTCTCACAGCAGTGGCAGTAGCTACTCGTACACATGTGCTAAGCCGTGTTTGCTTTGGAGCGTGAATAAGCTTATTTCGGGATTATCTGGTAACCATGGCTAATTGCGATTGTTCACAGTTTCATTTGATGGCAATTTTACGACGTTGTTTATGGTGGTACTGGAGGTTTACATGATTTAGGAGACTCGGATGTCAGACGTCGTAAATTAAATTCCCCGATGGATTTCGATGGCTACATGGTGAATATATTTATGGACAAAGGGAACAGGAAGTGTCTAGCATACACAGTTTCTTGTCCTGCCATTAGCGGGGGTCAAAGACTAGCTACCTTTGCCTATAGGAATTGGAAGACCTTAAAGAGAATAGGGCTAGGATCCTCTTTTACGTATGTACGGGTTAAAAACTTACGAACTGCTTCTCAATATCGTGTACTTCATTAGTTTCAGATATGAATGGAGTTACAGAGAGCTAAGAGTTACAGAAACCATTTCCGTAAGGAAATTGAATCCACAAAAGTCTTCTAGTTCGACTTAAGTAGTAGAAAAGGTTGAATTAAGATCTGCCACAAGGGTCAGTTCTGGTACCTTAGCTCTTTAGCCGATGCCCTGCATGTTTTTGTAGCTACAGCGCCAACAAAAGTACAAAAATCATTAACGATATCTATGAGTGTAAACGTATCTTTACTTGGAAAGTATATCTACAACTCAAGGAACTTTTCACATGACACACATCTAATACCGAGCTTCAACCACAGATAAGTGTATCCAGGATGTCGGATCTATAAAAGAGCGAAAGCGGTTCTACGGTGATATCCAAAACCAAAGAAGGTCTTGCGATGGCTTAGGGTTTTAAGGAGGTCTTCTTGGCTTAAACAAAGTTTGACGTACGACTTGTTTGTTTAGTATGGCTTTAGGCAGCATACTTATACTGGGAGTCTATACCCCAGACTTTCCTACGAAACCAAATGAAGTCTCATGGCAAAATTAATATCACTTTCTAAGCCTAGCTTGCCAAGACATACATCTTCCTGTCAAGGACACTAGTACCATTTGGGACCATTTGGCTCTTCTGTTGTTCAGGTTGTTTAAGCCTAGCTTGGGAACTGTATATAGTCGCAATGAGTCTTTTTGTGTGATACTGTCTGGTTAGGTTGACATCTGCTCATTTAGGTGTCAAGTACAACTTTAGGGGCACAATTTGAAGGCCCTTTCAAGTCGGTACTATGGACTATGAAGGTAATGAAGGTGTAACCTACGGAAGTAGTCACATTCATGGAAAGAATAATATACATATTTCAGGGTTACTGAGACTATCTACAGATTTTTCTCATCTTGACGTGATAGAGAGTTCCAAAAACTTTCCACTTTTTCGAAGGGAAGCTTCTTCTTTCGCTCGACTTCAAATCTAGTTCTCCAGAAGTTTATTTCCGGTGATCAGTGATCACGAGTCAAAGATGTCATCGTCTAATATTAGCTGTCAACCGCAAGGCGATCAGCTTAGTTATGGTGTTGTTGCGAGTAAATTATGCGATCGTCAAAGATTTGGCATGATCGGTAACATGAGCTACGAAGTATAAGATTTTATTTTCAGTGAACCTGGGTCTCAGATTTCTCAGTTTTCTTCAAGATTGAGTTCGAAGTCACAGGGACAGGGAAGCAGACTACTGATCTTCTTGAAATATTCTTTGTGGTTTGGGAGAGTCCTTTTTGAAGATCCGTGGAAAACCCTTTCTAAAGCAACGAAGGTCTATTCTTTGTAAATCATTTCGAACATTTTGGTCAGAGCAGGTCTCCTAGGGCTTACTGCGTTTTTATTCTTGTCTCACTTTTGAACTGGGCTTTTGGATAGAACTATTGAACCAACCTAGTTTAGGGTAAATTGTTGCCCCTAAAGGGTTCTAAGAAGTTTTTTTTAGAAAACTGAAAGTCAGTCAGACAACTTGGCTACCTATTGCCCGAACGAAATATGTATTGTTGCGAAGTGTTAAGGGAGCTTTCATAGCTAGGCTTCTAAGACCGCCGTTTCAGTAGGTTCTTCTTCCACTAATTTACTAATTTACTTTTTAGGTGTTCCGACTGGGATTCGATCTCGAACTCCTTGCTCCATAGTCAAACGCACTAACCGCTGAGCCACGGCGCCCACGAGCTCGGCTTACTCTGCAGAAATGCTCAGAATCGATTTAAGCCAGGCTTTCTTCCATTATGTAGTCAGATTGATTGATTTCATCATTTCTACTCCTGACATCTTTTCCATTGTTCTTAAGCCTGGCTTCAAGCTATACTTATCGATTTTCCACTGCAAGTGGCTCCGAGGCATACAAGTATCATCATTATTTCTTGAATGAAGAACTTGAGCCACGACCGGCGCCCACAGTCATTTATGGATATGAAGGCGAATAAGTTTTCCTATGAAGGCTACATGAGGCCTATGTCAACCAGTGGTATGCTGAATTACTGGTTCTGTAGCAGAAATCTGAGCAGACTATGTTTCTTATAGGAACTAGGCGTTGATGGATGAAATATGGAGAAACGAGCATGGAGCCCGTCTATGGGTCCTCGTCTGTCAATCCATTGTCTTGTAACTCTGACAGCTAGATTGTACTCAGACTTAGGAACTAATTCATGCTGTCTACAAGGCAGCAGATACGTACTCAAGTATATACTACTCCATTCCCTGATATGTGAGTTCTAGGCCAACTTTTTGCCCAAGGTCACCCTAAAATACTTTCGGGTTACCAGCTGTGCTTGCATCATCTAGTTATCGATACATTTTAGGGGCCAACCAACCGACATGACCTACATTTTCTCTCCAATCAAAAATGCCTATCAAGATCAGGAAGTACACATATAGTAGGTACATCGGTAATAACGGTAATCAAATTCATTATCTGTGAATGTCAAATATCGAATCGATAACACTTTTCGATTGTATCGATTAAATTCCACCCATATCCTTGAATGCGTGCTGTTTTTAGCACTTCTGGGTTCGGGCATTACGTCAAGGCGTCACCCTAAGGTGATTATCTTCAAATATAGCAGCACCTCAAATCAATATTAATTAAAATATTCATTAATATATCGATATCTGGCGTGCGATGATGCCAAGACTACATCATAACAAGACTACAACAAAAACCAAAGACGACTCGAAGGAGCACAGCTACAGTAATAATACCTAATAGTCTGCATAAATAATTTATATCAATAATCTTTATTTATTACCTTTATTACCCCAGCGGCAAAGAGCGATAAACTTGAAACCAAATAAGGCCATATGGGTACAAAAAAAAATCGACAAAAGAAAATATCCAACACAAAGCCATTATCCGTCGCGCATAAAATATGTATCTCGGGCCGTAATTTCTCTCGCGGTAAGCACACTCGTTGTGGCTGTCTGTCGTCGTCGTCTCTTTGGCTCTGGCTCTGGCTATGGCTTTGGCTTTCTTCTCGTCTCTGTTTGAGTTTTCCAATTCGACTTTCAATATTGCGCAGCGCGCAGCGCGAGCGTAAACCAGCAGGCAAACATAAATATTTCCCATCAATATCGCTTCGGGTTATGTAATTTATATCTTCAATTGCATCTCTGGGTAAAATAAACATGTTTTAGATAATGTATCTCAACACTTGTACATGTGTCGCACACACCATAGCAGACCACACCACACCCTTTGTACTTTCAAAGTACACATACGATGCGAGTATCTGCACAAATATTTGTGCATCCGTTGAGGACTTCTTATTTATTGGAAAACTTTCCAGAATATTCGGAATCAGTCGTCCAAACTATGTATGTATGACACAACATACGTGTGTTGCGTGGTTTGTGTTGTAACCAAAACCACTCAGAAGGCGGACTCATCGATCGATTGCGTCGTCGTCAGAATGACTAAAACACTAGAAGCCAAGGTACCTCCTTCGAGTAAGTCAACCAAAAAGGGGCCCGGGCCAGCCCACTTTAATTAAACGACGACCGACGCGCGGATCAATAAATAATGAGATGACATACAGCCCACCGCCAATTATAAGTTCAACTTTTAGTTTTAAGTGGCCTGGGGTTGTGTATATTTATTACATGTTCTGGCGGGCAGCTATAGGTTGCGTGAATTATTTAGGCTTTTCCCATCCGAATGGGACTATTGTGGGTCAGTTGTGTCAGTCGATTAGATACGCTAAGTGGTGCAATTAATGTCTATTTCTGATGCGGCTTTTGAAGGTTCTAAAGGTGGAGGAGGCGGCTTCTTAAGGATTCAGGAGAGGGCGGCTTCGAACGCACTTTTGCAGTGACAATCGATTTTTTTTTCTCTTAGATTGTGTCAGTTGCCAGCGGTTAGTTCACATCGAAACTGATAAACATACTTAGATCACAAGGTCAGTGGTGACGACTTGTGCGGAAGGTATAGCAGCTGTTTCCGCACGACTTTCATTTAGTATCTGAAAAGCTTAAACCCTTGACAGCAGAAGGTCACTCACACAAAATACCAAAATCCCCTTATGCTGGAGACCTTTACGGTCACAGAATACTGCCAATCACTTACCTTTCGATTGACAAGGAAAAGGACCACTACAAGCTTCATGGCATTAAGTATCAACTGATCGATAGAAGACTCCTAGTACTTAGTTCCATCTGAAACGCTCTTATGCGCAAGCAAATCAACTCTAAATGAGACCAATTTAGGGACCATTTCTCGCCTTGGATGTTACTGACTTTAGCCGAGCATTAAGTTCTATAAGGAGTAGGTATGTCCTTGCCCTTTGAATGCGAATTCGAGCCTGTGAATCTCCTACTAGCTATGTTGTGTCTGGAAAAGAAGGTTATGCATATTCAGTCTAATTTGCGGACCAGAGGCCATTCCAAATCTGTAAGGGATATACACAATGTCTACGTCAGCAACAAACCGACCAAGGGCTGAATGATAAGGGTCGTAGTGGCATCGACAGCGGCTGGTTTAATCTCGAAGCCTATCTTTAGAACTACTGCGACATCCAAAGGTTCCTTCTTGAAACGTAAAACACGATTTTGAAATACCCTCCCAAGTGTTTCCCTCTCATAACAATCCACAAACATTCAAAACCAATAGGCCTAGGGATGTCTTATTTACACCTTTTAAGGTTGTCACCGTCTTAACTTGATGCAATATCACTTCAAATATGTTTCTCTCAGAGTAAGGCAGGACGTCTTCATTCATTCTTGGCAAAGTCCATGTCTTAGAGTCATAGAACAGGACTAGTTGGAAAGGGTGGAGTCAGGGTGGTCATACAATGCCTCTGTCTTATCCAGTATCACACAATAACAAAAATAGTTCACTTAGTTCAAGGGATTGTCTTTCGTGAGTAGCAGGCAACAAAGCTATTGTTCCACTCATTGGATTGGACTTACCTTTGTCGGACTATAAATTGCAGATGAGTTGGAGCAAGTCGCTTACCAAGTCATTTGTCAGACCATGAGTTGTAGTAGCTAGGGTTACACACATGTGAACAAGGGGTTAGGAATATCCTTTTAATGAAGAGCACAGCTTGAGTGTAGTGGTTTGAAACTCAGGTGGATTAGGTAGATGTCCTAACTGCTCAAGCAGATTTTGTATGACATTTTTGCATTCGATTCCAAGTCAACTAAAAAAATGTTGTGCTCTAGACTGGCACGGAAGCTGGAAGTCTGCTTATTTTGATCAGCAATCAAGGAGCCATTCATACTGGGAGTATCTATTCGGTCTAATCGCTGATTTAAAGTAATGGTTGATGTCATGACTAAAGGGTTTCATTAAAGTTAAGTTAAGCTAGGATAGATAGGATTTATTTGTCAAGGAGTAATGGCACCAATTTTTGACACATTCACGATGGTTTTTGTTGAGGATTGTACCTTTAAGACTGTAGTTTCAAAATATTTTATTTAAGCTTAAGTATCTGTTGACATTGATATGAATTCTAATTTTTCTTTTCTTTTCTTTTCAGGTAAGTTCACACAACTTTTGCGCTTATAGACTTATTGGCAAGTAAATGTTAGATTTAAGGTTTCTCACGAATTCTCTGTTTCGTAGCGCACCGAGTTCCGAGCAGAATTCACTGTCAAGAGTAACGTTCTTTTATAGGTTACTGCAGGGCAGTCACATAGCAAGTGGCAAATAGATTCTATTTCTTCTTAG
This sequence comes from Xylota segnis, assembly GCA_963583995.1. Classification (NCBI taxonomy): domain Eukaryota; kingdom Metazoa; phylum Arthropoda; class Insecta; order Diptera; family Syrphidae; genus Xylota; species Xylota segnis. The sequence continues at coordinate 9,250,220 of OY757238.1, read as the reverse complement.
CTCCTTGGAGCTTCTGCAAAAGTCATTACAGCGTAGACCTAGTCTAGCTCTCTGGACGTCTTGGCATTTTTCCCAGTCTCCAGTTAAGTTGGTAGATCAGTTCTTTTCGAAAACTGGTCACACGCTACCACTAACGCATGCAACTGTTGTTTCTTAGTTTTCTCAAGAAAATTTGTGTCTGCCTGTACAGTGTACTAAACCGTCAAAGCATAGTAGGGAGCATAGACGAACTAGCCAGGGAAGGGTCGGATGGGCTCTCGTCCGCTCTTTCGAATCCGTAAACGTCCGCATCTCCCAGTAGAAGGTATCCTTGTTGGATTTTGAAATCTCTTGCAGTTCCTGTTTACATTGGCTGCTTGGCTGATAGCATATAATCCCTATAATCACTTCCACATCTTCCTTCATGATTGTTACTTTAGCTTGAAAGACTTTGATCCTTTGATTGAAAATAGCCCTTGAATTAGGGTGAAGACCTGCTCCATTTTGGATCCGTCGGTATAAATACCTAAGCCGCTCTTTAAACAGACTGTTCCCTCAGTCCACTACTCACCGCCAGGAATTCTGATGTTAAGTCTCTCATAGAATGCACCAGCTTGAGATACATTTTGCTAGGGAATGACGATCTACCCTAGAGGGTCTGTCTTCCCCCCAAGAGCACTATCGCCTTTTGGAAAGCTGATAGTTCTAGACCATGATTTTCAGTCCCGGAGTGGATGCGTTTGTTCTTATATCCACGATGTGTGTCCTCAATGGTCTTATTTTTGGACATCGCATTGAGACTTGTCCGGAAAATTTTTTAGCTACAGGCCAGCGGGACTTACTCGTAGTCTGAGTGGAGTTTTCATTGTCAAGCTCCCGCAGTGTATGTCTGGTAAAGGAAGTCAGAAATATTCCTATTCCTTCACCGAGGATAAGCTCTTTTGCTGAAGATGATAGGTAGGTAGGTTAAAGAAGGTGTAGTCTCACTTGGATCTCCGCGAATCCATTGTGTTCCCCGGTGTGGGATACTTATCTGAAAAAAAAAGTAAACTGAACCAGTTGGTTTTCGTTGTGAATTTTAAGGCACCTTTAGGGGCGTGTTACCTAGTTCGTTGAGTTCATTGAAACATACTTTCCCAACGGTTTGGTGTCTGGTTCTGCTGAGACTTGGACATTCCCGTAGAAAGTGCATTGTGTCTTCCTCCAGCTCAGTATCTTCGCAGTCTCTGCCTACGTCTGAGTTATTGTTCTGTAAAGTGTGAGGACACCGACGAGTGATAGGAGCTCCCTGGTCCTTTTTCCTTATATTGGGCCCAAAGGAGCCTCGAAACATGGCACTAGGAGAGTGTACTTCACTTGGCGTTGGGCATACTGCGCAAGTCCTATGAGATTCTGAAAGAAAGGCGGTTGAGATGTCGTTTCATTCCGATGCCATTCTAGTTAGCTCATCGGACCTTTTGTTTCCTTGGAAGTCCATATGTGCATAGTGTAATGCTGTCCCCTCCAGCTCAGCAGCACTTGACTTCCTCTTTACATTTCTTGATCAGTTTTGAGTTGGTTGCAATGGTGGCGTTGATGGCTACCTAGCTGTCAATATGCTTGTTATTATCCGAAATGGATAGGCTCCTGCAGGACGGTTGCTGAAGGTAGTTCTGCACTCTCAAATAGTAGGTGTGAAGGTCCTCTTCTACCATGTAGTTCTCACAGAAATACGCAAAGTATGTACTTAATTCGTTCGTAGAACGTCTGTATCTATTGTGTATCTGTTGCATCTGCAGGTAAGCAACAAGTTTCATGGAATATCTCCAACACCAGGAATACAGCATTTACTCGTTTTCATCTGAAGGGAAATGTATCTACAGTCCTGCGCCAAAGCTATATCAAAGAACCCGTTCTCCCCTTCTAATCCCGAATCACTTAAAGCCGCTATCGTCTTTGTCATTCGCACGGATGCATGCACCAAATGCACCACACATCCCCCCTGGCAGTCGAATTGTTCTGCGTTATCCTTTAATTATCCTCAATTTATTTCACATGAACTACAATCCACGAACGTGACAATTTCAATTCAAAAAAGAGACGAACTTTAACCAAAAAAAATGCAAAAAAAAGGAACCTGAAAGGAAAATAATCAAATCTACATGCATAATGAAAGAGTCCATTGTATCCGCCATCAATTCATTATGCATCCAGATCCAGAGTGTATGGTGGATGTGCTAACGAACAGAATGCTTCATTAAAATTTCGCATGCGAATCTGAAATTTTATATTCTCTGCGCGAGGGGAACAGAATCTTCAGGGCGGAAGCGAGGCCCTGAGTATCAAATTTGCGTTCCTATAGATTCACGTTTCGTACGTTTGTGTGTAAATTCGTTTGTTGTTGCTAATTAACTTCATTGAGGAGTAAATGCCGTGTTCGAGATACCACCAGTATGTGTGTGTGTGTGTGTGTGTGTGTGTGCATATTTCGCAACAATTTAAAGTTTATTTTTTCGTATCTTCTATTTGTAATTCTATATCATCTTCTAATTGGCCTCATTAGTGTTTCGGAACGTTTCTCGTTTGACTGCAGAACGGGGGTACAGATTTCATGATGGAAAATACTATGTGATGTGCGCGCACAATCATGTGAGGAGGCTATGTATCTGCAACTAGCTAGATGGGCTTAGTCGGGGCTATTACATAGAAATTAAGAAGAAAATATTTGAAGCGAAAATATGTATGTACGTATGTGCGCTGCTATATGGTCATTGACGGTGTGTGCCATCCATGGTGTGGTGTGGTCAGTCATCATGTGGAAGGGAATATTATGTGAGACGAATTCAATTTGCAGTGGAAAGTTGTTAAGTAAAAAATTTCGTATTTTGTTTTCTTCGGCTGGCCGTTCGACCGTTGGAACGTTTGACCGCAATGGTCAGTCAATGGCTGGTGGTTGGTGTTTGGAAGCCATTAGGGAAGAACAAATTGCTTTTAATTGCAATTGGATGGGATGGGGATACCTTGCCTTCATGTCCCTGCATACTATTCCTCACAAATAAGTAGTGAAGCTTTCACTGGGACTTGCCCCTCCTCAGTGAAACACGTTAACAATAGTTCAAGGGTATCGTACTCCTTTTGGCAAAAAAAATTCCAGTGGACTTTAACCAAATCTTCATGATTTGATCTCGAGGAAGGCCGCCTTGCTATAAACCCAGAAAAGAAGGGAATATCTGAAGGACTTCACTCACAAGAGGAACTCCATTATATCAGTTGAAACGCTTCATTTTTATAAGAGGCTTGCTCGGGTATAACCAAAACTGCTTGTTTAGTCCTGGGAAAGAACACACTTCAGCGAAATTTGAAAATTGTTCAAAATTTTGTCAAAATGCACCTTTGATTGTAATGAACTAACTCGTATCCTTAAGGATAGGATCTTCTGAGGTCCGAATTCGGCATATCTCAAGATTTGGGCATTTTTGTGACAAATTTGTGGTGAATTTCGAGTCTTAATCACTAAAGGATTGCTTTGACCGAAGAACTTAAGCCGAAAACTAATCAGTTGCTAACTTACTTCAGTAACTGGGGCTTAAACGGTTACAGAAGCGAGCTAGATTTTTAACGTAAAATTATTCTCAGCTATGAAGCCCATTTCTGGTTCAACAGCTTTTCAAGTCAGCAAACCCGCCGCCATAAGATCGACAAGAACTGATTCTTTGATGTGAGTTTCACACTGGAGATTCATACTTCATCTTCAGTGATCCTGACAATACAGTCATAGTCAATGGACATCCCTCTCAGATAATGTTGGCTAACTATTTCTGAGAAGAGATAACTCAAAGGATGTTTGGTTTTGACTACATGGCGCCACATGTCACATGCACAAACTATCGAGTTATTGAAGTAGAAATTGAGTGACCATGTTGTTTCAAGAAATGGACTGCATTATTCATTTGATTTGACGCCTCTGGACATTTTCTTTAAGGCTAGGTCGAGTCCGTAATGTATGCCAATAAGTTAGAGTTTTGAAACGACATCAGAACTAACATTGGGCGCCAGATTAGTGGCATTTTGCAAGTAGTCCTGCAAGCCTTTTGGTAGGTAGGACATTCAATTGACATTGTCCTATTGTGTTTCATTAGATTGTGGTACTAACTTTCACATTTCACATTTTAAGACAAGGTGCCCTATTGTATTGGAAAGGACTTTGATACATCCCTATTTGTCTTTCATGATCTTAAGCTTTATATTGCTTCTTGTTCCTTATAGTTCAAATAGCTGTGCAATTGGTATTTGCTCTCTTGAAAGGCAAATTGCTCCAAATTGCTTCAATGTATTTCAATAGAAAACAAATTCTTTACAAATTCCTTCAAATTTTCGCCTCAGATTTAGTTCGTAAAATAGTGGAAACCCAGTTGGTTTTGTTTATTTTCTGCTAACGTGCAGAATATTTTCTGATATTCTACCACTCCTTCTTTTTTAGTGATGGCTTTTAAGGCCTTATACACTACCTGTTCCAATATTTATTAGGATAGTGGTTAATTAGGTGGTTTAGTGCCCTTTCAAATGGTGCCATATATCTGGCAAAGTGTACTCTCCCAGCGTACTATTCTGAAACGTATAGTTCATGATTAAGTTCGCTGCGGTAGTCCTCTCATATTTAGGTCCGTGCGATCTAGATTCATCGTATTTATGAAACTTTTACTAGATATGGTTGCCTCTGCATAATTTTAATATGTTCTGCATGTAACTTTTTGACTTGTTTTCATGTACATACATATATCTATTGACTGATACTGACTTTTCATGCCTGCAAAATCAGTATTCCAGTTACAGAACATGAAATAAGGAAAAAACCGCAGATAATACTTTTGCAGTACATGCAGTCGTATCCTTCAGTTATTTGCAAATTATTCAAAAAAAAGCTAGTAGCCTAAAAATCACAAATAAAAAAGTAGTGGGCTCTGATTTAAAAAAATCCGTAAGTAGAATGCGGGACCAAAAAATTGCAAACATTTTATTTTATCTAAGCAATACCTAGAGTTGAGAGTTCTTGTGGATACCGCTTATAACGACAGCTCTTATTACGACAAGAAACCTATAGGGTCCTCTTTCATTTCATTTGGTTGATTTCGATATAACGACCGGCGGTTATAACGTCCTAATTTTCATTTTCTTTACTGTCGTTATAAGCGACTTTTACTGTATTTTCTGGAAATTTGACATTCACTTATGCAGGATAAGGAGGTGTGTGTTTGCGTTTTTATGGTTTCATTTTGATTTGCTGTGGCATGGTATGACATGAGTGCTCTCCATGTCTCATTTTTGTATTTCTGAGCATAACTCTGACTAAAACATTGTCAGATTCTGCGATTTCGTAACCTGCAAGGGCGTTCGACATTTTTTCGGCCATATGGGGTCCAGCGCCTGAAATTCTTAATTTCCCTGGAAATAAAGTTTATTTAGTCTTAATCGAGCAATTCCAGGGATTTTTCATAAAGATCCCTGGATACAGTGGCATATTTTGTCCAATTGTTCCTGTTCCCTTCAGATGGTTCTTCTGTGATTTCTCGACTTAGCTTGACTCTTAAATAAACCACTAGGTTTTGGAGAAAAAGGCGATGTTCTCTATTCTCAGTCGTGAGATACAAGAACATTTATTTTCTAGCCTAAGACAGCCCGAGTAGCTTCAACACTACATAGAACTTCGCAAGTAATACTCGTCAAGCATATGCCTTTGAGACTGACTTTATAATCATCGAAGTCACCTCTATCTGACCTTGAGTTCATGTATCGGATACTACTTTTCGAAAGCTTTCAACATTATGGTGTCTGTCTTCACTCAATTTTTTAGATTTCTAGTTCTGTAGGCTTTCCATAGCAAACTTATCCCTTATACACATAATTCTAGTTACGAACTTCTTTTAAATTTCACCTAAGGCTACATTTGTTCCTTGTTGACACTGTCCACGTACCACGGCCATGTAGTTTGAGTCATCTTCTTCCACACGACACACCAGAAAAAAACGCAAACAAAGAATTCATATGCATTCCTCTCTCCGTTCTTTTTTAATAAAAATCAAAAATTCAATAACTCACCCTCACACTCACCCCCACGTCAACATCTGCACGTCCTCGTCATCATTTCACTTTTATTACCGAAAAAAAAAATAAAAAATCCATAGTTCAACCACTTCGTTCCCCCATTGAACGTTCCATGGCGCGCACACCATCGCTATACCAATCAATGCGACGACAATGGCAATTATTCGAAAATAAATAACCGTGCGACGAAAAGAATTGCGAATTCCATTCCGTTGTTCGACTCAATTTGCAAAAAAAAAAAACAAAAAAAAACAAAAATTCTCCCCATTGCTGCCTCCAGACGAAAATCGAATTCTTTGCTCACACAGAAGTCCTTGAGTTGAGATGCATTCAATATCTCAGAATTGCTCGACGTGAGAGTGTATGTCCTATCAATGACCTCGTCTTGTTACTTCGAAGGGCGAATGTCAGTACAAAAACAACAAAAAAAAGAAAACAGCCACCCTTCACATTTTTTGGATACAAAAAAAACCAAAAAAGTGAAATGCAATCCACCCTCGGTGGAGGAGTCCTTCAACTCGCCCCATGGTAGTTCCCATTTTGGGAGGTTGACTTCCACCCTGGCTGCCCCCAAAAAAAAGAAAAAAAACAACAAAAAAGAAGAAACTGCATGCAAATTCACCCCTGATCCTTGTGGCACCCACACCGTCACCATTAGAGACACCAAACGCGCAGCAAATACCAAAAGCGAGCGCTTTTACGGTTGTAAAGTGATGCCAAACGCTTTAAATTATCAGCAAGTGGTAGGACTTGTCGCAAAGTACAAAAGGATTGCTACTTTTGTACTCTGCTGTGGAATGGGGTGCCAAAGGATGTGGAACTTCCTCTATACACACACGCACTGTGTCGTTCCCTTGTTGCTGGTGTTTTTGGGTTTTTTTTTTTATTTTTCGTTGCATTCAGTGCTGTATGTGTGGATGTGATCCACGTGCCGATTCACCTGTATGATTTGGTAGGACAACCCTTTTTATAATGAAACCCTATCCCGGATCCTGACGCGCGGCGTCATCATCATCATCACAACAACATCGAACAGGAGGTGTCGTGTTGTAAAAATTAAATTTTCATTTAAAATACTTTTTTGTTGTTAGGATGCGTTATGGGTACGTGCTTGGGGTGTGTCAGGAAAAGGATATGAAAAAAAAAAGGGTTCCGTCGGTCGGTCGTATGGGACCATGACTGTGGTATGGGAATGGAATTGAATGGATGGATGGTTGGTTGGTTGGTTATTTCCGTGACTTCTGGGCAGGGATTTGCAATTTCGATGAACGTAGACAAGGACTGAAATATTTTAGGGTCATCGCTAGAGAAAGGATATTTTTAATTGAAGAATTATGTGCGCTGTTGGGGAATGTTTAAATTCGTTTGGTATTTGCGTAGGAAATAAGGGGATTACGCATTTAACTGGAATGCAAATTTTCAACGGAAGCAGGAGGGTGGAGTCCTGGCTTTCATATGAAACGTGTACGACTGGTGGATTGTAAGTCGAGCACTAGGAAGTGGGCAACTTATGTACGTGTTGAACGTACTTGTTCGACTATCAACAATCAATACTATCAGACTTGAACGCCTATTTTCCTGGGAATCTCATTGCTGGTAAGCCGTTCCTGCAGATTGTGCTGTTTGGACTATATTTTACGACCCTAACTCTCCAAACATGTATCTACGATTCTTAGAGCTTGTTCTAACAGAAATCCTTTTTTGACAGAACGTCTGATATGCTTTTGAGACGAGGTGACTGTACTCATTGATTCAAGCACTACTGAATCAGACATGATTTCACACTCACGAACTAGCCATTCTATCCGCCCAGTGCTGTATGCAGGCAACTGCCCAACAGAGTTTGGAGTCTCCATACCTCAGTTTCAGGTATTCTTCTTTTCAATGGTACTACACTTTGAGGTTCAAAGGTCACTCTAGTCGGCCTAATCCTTGACCAGTTTCCTCCAGTTGTGAATTTATTGAATCTCCCAATCTAGCCTCCTTGTACACTGGAAACATACAAACATACAAACGGAATTTATGGTTGAATCTTTTCCTCCATATGTCTTTAATTTAGGCAGGATCTTATACCGAACGAAGAGCTTTTTCTTCAAGGATTCCAAAGGCAGAGAGATTCCTATATAATTGCTTGTGATTCGGCATTCAAATACTCTCAATTCAGTTCATCTATGATGTCAATGCCATCTATGTACAGAGTTTCACCGACTTGTTACAAGTAGCACCTGTTGTTTTGACCTTCACATGATATGCCACTACGACATGGTTCACAGTCAATCGACTAAATCTTCTTTCGAACCTTATTTGTTGCTTAAGAACGAAAAGTAACCAACTTAAGCTACTTTTTGGTTTGTGGAGCCTGTGAGCTACTTATCATCCACATTTGTTCAGCAGAATGCGCTGGTTGTTCCACATCTATCCCAGCTTAAGTCAAATTTGTCTATTACTGCCTTCTCAAAGTGTGATGATGTGTGTTACTGGCCATATCGAGCTTAAGGGCCTTAATTCCTTGTTGTCAGTGGCAAGGTCTACGAGATGATTGAATCTATAAGTGATCTGCAGAGGTCTCCTCTAATTAATTCTCTTCCCCAGAGCTCTAAGGCACTTATACTCGGTATAAGCTCTGACAATTCTTTGCATGTCATCCTTTTGATATTCAAATAAACTCGTGTCCGTCGTCGGTGCAAGAAATTTTACTCCACCTGAGAACCAATTCAAACCTGTAGAGGCAAATATATTCATCTTTCTAGCTTGGGACTATCTCGCACTACTATTCCATAAGGAATTCATGTGCCTTCTTCCACCTCTGAGTTCAGTTTCTTCAACAATGATCGCGAAATGGAATGCCTTTAGTCAGAGTAGGGTTATTTCTCTCATATAAGTGGGATCAAATTTCCCCAGTAGTGGGAAATATTTTCACTTTCCACCAATTGTGGACTTAACCCATGTTGAGCAGATTCTTATGGATTTTTTGTTATTGTACCTCCGTAGGCAGACCTTTTGAGCTGAGATTATCGCTAAGGACTCTAAGGCATTTAAGCAGGCCACAGATAGCGACTATGATTTCAAAGACAACATCTCTGCTTCTAAATTGAGGGTGGTGCCTAAACGATGCATTCTAAGACTGCAGCTCTTTCTGTGGCTCAAGCTGTGACATTACCTTGCTCTTGGCAATAACTAGGTCTAGGTCTCTTTGTCTGTTTCTATCATTGTACCTATTTTCGACTGTCTAAGCATCATGTATTCCTTTGGTGTTTCACTTGTCCTATGTAGTGTGGATCTTCACACGGTCGGTGTCTTCAAAGGTAGAACATAGAAGACAAGGAATCAACCACGTCTTTATTTTCTAAGTGAACATCTTTAGGAGTTCATTGACCGTCAGCTTCTCCTTTTTTCGCAACTCGTATTACATATTGCCTGACGAATTACTCCTGCATTCCAAACCAATAAAACATAAGAGGACCCACTGTTCGTTTTCGCACAATTCAGCCCCAAACCACCGACAAAAGCCAAACACACATTCGAAGATGAAAGAGATGGAAAAAAAACCCACCAGGCTAATCGACTCTAATTTATTACCCTTTCCATGAGACAAAGCTATAAATCTCCTCTCGTGCTCGTTCGGGATCCTTAAACATGCTGTCATTGGGCCTCATTATTGAGTCAAGTCCGACGAACTACAAAAACCAACTTCTGCTCACCAGTCCATAACACTTTGACACATTTAACGCTACACAATATTTTGCGTATATTCAGCTCGTTTTTTTGTAAAGCTCATTAAAATGCTCAAACAAGATTTATTATCAAACAAAATATGTGTTTTCTAAAACTCAAACACGCATCTGCATTTTTCTTCACGCTCCAATTATGCCCGAGAGCCAAAAAATCGCCGTAAAATGTTCGAAATGTCTCCTCCTTCTCCTCCTCCTCGGTGGTGTAATTAAAAATGCCAAATGTATCTCTCAGATACACGGGGTTGTGTATGTGTTTGTATCTATGCCGTCACACGACAAACCGTATTTTGCACGCTAATCAAAGGAATGAAAGAAAAAAGAAACCTCCTGGCACACTCCAAAACCAGAACGAAAGGGGCAACCAGCATCCAAAGAAGACCAAAAAAGAAAACAAAAAAATGTCAATCAAGCGCCTCTCTCTCGCTTTACGCCTGTTTGTGTAGAGAAGAAAGAAAGAAAAGAATGTTTGGCTCGTTCTCGGTTCTCGAAACTATTTTCATTAGAAACGACAGCTGGTTTTTGTCAGTCGAGGAACCGGCCACATGCCAAACAAGACACAACGTGCGAACAAATAAAACGAAGAGGCAAACACAAACACGAAAAAGGACCCCAGTCTCACTAGAGGCGCGGTAGGAAACTCCTTTTATTTGGAGAGAAACAAAAGATAGAGAAAAAAAAACACAAACCTGTCCAATGATTGGGAACGAATTTCAGGCAGTACACACCTTTTGACAGACAGCGCGGGACAATATCAACACCACCAGCACCACAGCACTTAGTTCTATGGGATAATTTTACACAAGTGTACTCCAGGGAGAGATCTGTGCGTGACATGCATCCCTTATTAGTCGGGCCGAACGGACACGACGCTTTAAGTGCACAAATTGATGCGTTTTACATGTAAAACCATGCAAACCACCCACGAAATTGAAAGGCGAAACAATACCACAGGGTGAGCAGGAAACGAGCACCAAGGAAGGCCATGAGAGGCTCGTCCGCTTAGGGTCCGAGTTGGTCTCCGTAGCCATTAAAGCCGGCAGAAGGTGTAACAGGAATGATTTAAGACCACAAGTCGGTAGAAATCAGTAAAAATTCCGCAAATCGTTTGTGAATCAAGAAAGGAGAAATGTTCCCTCTTTTTGATTCTCATATTTGCATGTGATGTCGTTTTGGCACTACTGCATGCGAATAAGGTTGGTTTTCGTCCGAAATGGTTTTGAAACTCATGTTTAGGGAAAAATATATCGAAAGATCCACAACTTTGACTTGAAGGCGTCCATTAGGTAGGTTGGCTCTGGGCTAGGAGTAAATAATTGAACGACATTAACCTTTTTTCTTCTCTAAATTTTCGTTTCTCTAGTGTCGTGTGAATTAGGGACATGGGTTGTCACAGTGGTACAGTGGCTTACATGCAATGCGGTCGCTTACAAGAATCCTTGTTATAAGCTTGTATTTCTGATAGACAGTATCATGCCCTAACTCAAAACCCTTCAGATTTTAGTGAAATAATGTCTTTCAGTATGACAGCAACTCCTACTTAATGGCAGAGTGCCAAGACTACATCAAAATTTTCAACAAATCTCTTGAAGTTGAGCTTGATTGTTGGTCAAGTTTTCAAGCTAGACTAGGTTTTTCACAACTAAGAACTCTGTCGTTGCATAAATGTCTGTACTTACCCTTACGACTAAAAATGCAATACTGTAATCAGCGTCAGTAGAACAAACTACAAAGAGTTTTATACTTACTAGGCTCTGTAAGCTGAGGAAGATCCTTGGCAGTTTAGGGATAAGGGACTCCAGAACGAAGGCAAGTAAAATATCTGCGTGCGTACGCAATAGAGAACTTTCCATTCTTAGATTTGACATCACTCTCGCAGAATTCGAATGAACGTCCTATGAACACCGGCTAAACATTTGAGTGTACTATCGAGTTGTCATCCTCTTAATTTGTCATCTGGAAGTCTGCTCCATCATTCATTGGCTGTTAAATTATGTTTTAAACATTCTTCCCTATTTCTTGTCTATTATAGAGTTGGTGTTGAATATTGTCACATTTTGCCAGGCCTTGTCTGTACGTCTGTAGAATTTCGGATCTGAATCCTTCTCCATGAATTCCTTTGAATAGACGTAACTTTAATAGGTTAGCGGATCAAAGAGATAATCGCATTTAGTTAAGCCTTGGAAATAAGATTCTGCGCTCCAGACCAGGTTTTTAAAGGAAATACTATGTTTCCGTTCACGTAACATTCCTTCTACCTTCTTCGCTATCTGCTGTACTGAGTTGAAACTGTGACACATATTCGTCCAACTGATGGTACCTTCTAGTTCTGATTAAACGATGAGAATAGTGCGATCCTTTGTATCTAAAGATATTTTGAAGTCAGAGAATGTCTCGAAAGGAACACTTTACTGTAGGATTTGACTCAAAAGGAGGCATTGAAATCATCTGCTATTTCTTTTAAGGAAGACATGAAGGAGAGAACTATTTCTAACGAGGAAATGGCCGCCAAAAGCCATAGCCGTAGTGACACAAAATTTCTTCCCATTTATCACGTCCGCCTACTACCACTTCCATGTATACTCAGAACTCAATGAAACCTGCAAGTTTTGTTTGGTTTTTGAAGAGATGCTGTTCGTTTCTCTTTTCTATTTTATTTCAAACCAAAAAATCCCTTTTGATACATTGAACGTCCTACGTCCTTAGATATACCGTCTTCTTCTTCGATTGGACATTCCCTTTAGCTAAAATCTTTGCCACCACAACGTTCGATCCACTCATAATGCGAAGATCCAAAGCGTACTTGAATTCTGGTGTATAATGTGGAAATATATCCGCATCAAGTGCAAACCCATTCAGAGTATAGTTTTCATTCTACAAAGTGAACAGATACATTTAGACACATCATTATTTTGAAAAAAAGGAAAGGTATTCTCACAGCAAGAACTGGACATCCTTCGGGGAAATGGCCTGCCTGCTTAAGTTGCGTCATAATGCTTTTCACGATAGTACTCATCTCAACGGTGGCCAGCATTTTGCAACCATCCACAATAACGTCGAACAATTTCATGGGTGTTCCGGCCGCGCTTAGTAGATCTACATTGACCTTAACTTGGGTTTTGGTAACGTTTCCCGAGAACGTCATGTATCCACTGATGACAGTTTGATTGTTGACGGTATCGAGGTGACAGTGGAATTCTGCAACTGGCTCTGCGTATCGGATGCAAGCGATCTCATCGATGTTAAAGGTGAATGGGCGCTTTCAGGAGGAAAAAGGGTTTAGTTTGGGAACACAGTAGGGACAATGAATTACCTTCGCCAGAACGAGTGTTAGAGCTGTCAGCAGGTAGATGAGGATTCTTTTGGACGTCATATTTGGGGAAAATTGAATATTCAACTGATTGTGAAATAGAATATTGCTAGATGGATATTTGTTTAGTTTTAATTGCTGGCGAAATTGCTTTGCAATTATTTATATTTGTTTTTTCTATCAAGGGGCAGATCTTTAGTTTGTCCAACTGTGACTAAAAATTATATATTCGTGTCGTGACCACATCGATGTTGTGCCCTTACTTGTTATATGTAAAGAGATACAAATCGGCTTAGGTATTCCACTTGAGGTTTTAATTAGGAGACCATCAACATGTAGGCCCCAAACAGGGATAGAAACAGGGAAAGTCTTGATGAACTTCAAAGAAAAGAATCCTTCAACCTCGACTGTGAAAGTTAATGATGAACCTAATGATGAGAGTTGAATCGAGCAAAAGTTCAAATCAGTTTTCATTGCTATAGACCAAGACGTCATTCCGATTTATTCTGAGAGTACGGCTTTGAATATGCACTTTACTGGAGCCTGGTTACTCACTGGATGTGACCAAACCTTTGTAGTCAAGGCACCACTTGATTCTACAAAGGCAAGAGTTTCATGATGGATTGTAGACTGTGTCCAACTGTGTTTTCTGAGGAGGACATCTGTTCTATTCTTGCTGTGAGTCTTCCTTGTTCCAACGAATATCTCGAGTACTTACAATAGGCATATGGTCACCTTATATAAATCTAATAAGCTCAGCCACCAATTGGCCACTTCATCACTCAATATGTCCAGTCGCCTTCTCATTGAAAGACCTAGTCCGTCACCGAAGATATGCTTGATGATTCTAGGATGGTAGACTAGTCTTTCTTTTCTTCTGATATACGGTCAGGAGCTCGTTAGTCAGTAATGACGAATAGGGTATTATCGCTGCACGTGCTAGTAGTAATCTTCTTCTCTACCAAAACTCTTCGAGGTTTGTAATTTTTTTATATAATCCGTCGTTCAAATCATCATTTTAAGCACTTCATGGTTATTTCCAATTCAATGGCAGGTCAACCAAATCTTAGTGCTTCTAGCGTTCTAGTGCTCCTACTGCTACATACATCACTCTGTCAAGTTCATCCCGACTAACTATAGACAATTCTTTACAACTATTCGCTCTGCATAAACTATTTCTTAGGCTTCACGGCATATTTCGAACTTCAAAACGTCATTATTCATTATTCTCAACACAAGGGGACCTAGTTCGGACCCTTGTGGAACTCCACCAACATTTTTAGTATCAGCCTCCCCTATGGTGAATCACTATCCTATTTTTTCCGAGGGTCCTACTAAAAGTCAAGCTGCTTCCTTGCTTATTTATTTATATCAACTGCCAGGCTCCCGCCAAATTCCTTATATCTAACACTATTAACTGTTCTAAAAATTTAGAGAAATAGAACCCTGATGAGACTTGTTAGCTCTGTGGTTATAGAAAGCAGACTGTAGTTCTTTGCCAAGTAACTGCCGCCAAAACAGTCATATAATCCAACAATGATTGAACACATCTTGTTTACTGCAGATCGTCTAGACTTCTACTGACAGTCCTGAGGAATGGCTATAGTGAATAGATAGTGTGTTCTCCTGCGACCTGAATTGTAATTGGGTTGAGTAGGGACCCAACAGACAGCCTAACATATCAGAGCAATACACCATCCATTTTTATCTGCTAGTGCAATGGACGGTGTTCAGGTTTGAGTGCCTTAGAATTCGGATTCATCTTTTTACTGAAAATGCCTTCTGAATCTATCTCAGAGGTAGGGCATACAATGACTTCCAAAAGACCAATCAACTTGCTTTTGACCTTGTCTTGCCCACAATTCGTGTTATTCGTTGGACAATATTCCTTGTGTGAAGCAATTTTATCTTGACATTCGGATATGGGTATCCTCTACCAACTTAGGACTCGACATCGATTGTATTTGATCAGCACTCAGCCCACTAATTCAATCAAATGTTGGCTAAAACCATACCCTTTGGATTCCAACGTTCAGCTAGCTAGGTACTCGTAGAGTCCTAAAACTCCTTACATAACTTCTTTCACAAAATCCAATTGTCACAAGTGTCAACATTTATTTTCCCAAATTTCTCATAAGCAATGGCTTCCTTTTCGTCTCCACTCGTCCTTTGACCAACACCCTTAGAGCCGTTTTCAATCCAGTCACACCAAACCGCAGATCATTTGTATAACTGAACTCCGGTGTGTACAAAGGCAACAGATCCTCATCAGGAGCATATCTGGTCACCGTATAGTTTTCTCTCTAAAAACACCAAACCAAAACTTTTTTAAAAATGAAAATAATTTCAAAACTCCAACTCACCGCACGCAACGGACATCGTTTTGGTAAATTCCCCGTCTTCCTGGCATCCTCTAGGAAGGCATTCAAAATATTATTCGAACTCACTACATCCAAAGTCTTGCAGCCATCCAAAGTGAAGTTGAACAACTTTACCGGCGCTGCATCGGGCGAACGTTGCAAATCTGCAGTTGCTTCTATTTGAAAGGACCTCACATCCTCGCTGAGTTGTAGGAACATGTTGATAAAAGTTTGATTTCCGATTGTTTCCAGTTGACAATCGATTTTTGCAATTGGATCTCCATATCGCACGCAGGACAATTCAGAGATGTTTACAGTGAATGGTCGCTTAGAATGGAGAAAGGGTTCAATACACTGGGAGATGTGGGTAGCTGTGAGGATACCTTAGCAAAACAGGTCACTGAAACGACCAGTAGGTGGAGGAGAATCCTCTTTGAAGTCATAGTTGCGAGAGTTTGCCTTTGCAACTGAAGTGACATGGTACAGCCAGAGGCACACCACTGAATCGATTTTTAATTGAGGTCTGCTTTGGTAAATGTAAAGTGATTTTAAATTGCTTGTTATTATTTGTTTTGCATTATCGGTAATTTGCATCAGGCTAGCCGGATGTGATCCTAAGCATGGTGGTACTGTGTTTGAGGTTGAAAGCAGAAACAAAAATGCTGTTTAGTGGTCCATCACCTCTCATATCCCAACCCCAATCGACATTGAAGCTAGATTAGTCTTTAATCACGTTTTCCATTTAATTGTAATAGAAACCTGCAATAGAGTCCTGCTCCCAAGATCAGGATTGGTTCCTTCGCCCCTTTTATCGTTCTTGATGGTGAGTGTGATACTACCAGCAGAATATCTATAATACTTACCTGTTACACAGCAGTTGTGCTTAGGATCTTAAATTAATCTTCTGTCACACTTGTGGCACCCTTTTGCAGTTTCGGGGACATGGTAGAAGTCTGATTTTTAAGGACTATTGGTCTCCATCCCTCCTCCCTACAGTTCCCTTCTGTCTATAAGTCTGCCTGACAGAAACTTTTTTTTTTTCTCAAAATCGATATTTCGTACAAGTAAGGCCCTGTGATGGATCCTCGTGGAACTCCATCAGATACATACTAAAACGCATTGCATTACATTGTAGTATCCCTCTTCTTAGGAAGCATCTGTAGCTCTTTGTGCCACAAAGTGTGCTGGTATTGGATTCTTCGAACTGGTGTGGACCAGCATTGTCTATGCAAATTTTGGTTAAGTAGAAATGTTTCTTATTTCTTCTTGATTCATGGGATTCCATCTATTTTTGTCGAGAAAAATTCAATCATTGCTGTCATTCAGACTCGTGACTCTTGGTAGAAACTAGAAAGCATTTGTTCTACCTTGTCTTGTGAGTAAATAGTTAGCACATCTACTGGCCGCATTTCTGAAAAGAAGATTCACCATCGGTTTTGAAATAGATGAGTCTTTATTCATCACACACCCTTCATGACCTAATCGTAAGATATTGAGTGAAAGGTGCTACCTACTCGGCCATGGCTTCATTTCTGATCTAATTCTATAGGACTATGCCGAGTTTGGGTCTTATAAGTCACTGTAGAAGCTGGCACAATCTGTATGCCTAACTGGCGCCCGGCAATGTTTGACATGACTCGTACTCATACTACCTTCGAATGGTGTATCTTCTCCGTCTTCAGAGCCAATCCCATAGCTATTAGACCTATCAGAACAGCCTTCTAACTATGGTGACCATGACTTAAGACACATCTCCAAATTCACACATTTTTTGCGACTCTAAGACGAACGACTCATAGAGTAAAAGATAGGGGACTCTGAGCAGAACCTTGTGGAACGCCACCTTTTACTATTAGGTTTCTCATAGATGACACTCGAATGTTGTCGATAAATGCAGGCACCACCCTGTATACCACACATAAATGTCAGTTCATTGATTACAGTAAATATATGTAAGCGCCAGCGCATCATTTCCACTAGCCATGTCTGTCTGTCTGTCTGCCTTTTGCAATTCCTCCTTCGTCTTGCCATTATTCTGTTGTTTGTGTTAATATTTTTTTTTCTGTTTTTGTTTTTTCCTCTTGGTGTTTTCCAATTTCACTCCTCGCCTCATTCCATCTTTGCCACACCACTCAAGACACACTCGAGTGCAATAGCAATGGCATCTACCTACATACATCTACCTAACAGCAGCGCACTCTGTTGGACAAACAATTAGAGTTAATGTTTTGTTTGCCTTTAATTTCATGTCAATATTCGAACACAGAGAGAGAGAACGACCAGATATGATGATGATGATGGGGTGGCAGTGTTATATATAGTATTGCAGTAGACGTTACCCCTCACCACGTACTATGGAGAGGTAGACTAGGACTTCTATTAATCTTTGTTTTTCCACTTGATTCCCCAGGAGACTACTACCTACCTGTGTGTGTGTGTGTGTGTGTGTAAAGGTATTATGCCAGAGAAGACGGGAAGGCACTGGGGAGAAACAATTTAATTTTCAAAATGACATTTGAATGGTGAATGGTGTTTGAAGATGCATCACAATCAATCAATTTGTTTAGCTGTTGCAAATACAATATGGTTGTGGATACAACTGCAATTTAAAGTCGTTACAGTTCGATGACACTTGTGGTAGTAGTAGAGAGTGTGGCATATGAAGGTGTTTGTTTTACAGAGTCGCATTTAAATTGAGTCTCTTGCAACAAATTTAATGTCGGAGACTGGAAAACATCCCTGGTTTCTAATACAACAAACCACAGAGATGCAAATAGTTTGACAAATGTTGACCTTAGCTACAAGAAATCTATGAATTTTAGTAAAGAAAGACTCATCTGTTTTAACTGAACAGGGATGGTTGCTACCAACTGTCGGATTTGACGTTTGTGTTTAGTAACAGCTCAGTCTGACGTTTGAAGTCAATTTTACCATCTCTGTAGAGACGAACTTAGACTCACAAATACTTCATTCGGTAAATTTTAAAGTCAAGAATTACTTGTCAAAGAACAGGGTTGTCCTTGTTTTTTTATAAAGTCACAGAATTGAAAATCTCTTTCAGGAGAAGAGACACATTTGTAAAAACAGGGATGTCTGCTCCTTAAGCAAACAAGTGTCAATGTTTTATTTACACTGACAGCTTGCACGTCACCTTGTCCCGTGTTTGTGTTGTTTTGTGTTTTCCCCCATTTTCTCCACCCCAACTGACAGTTAATTGCCTCTATTCATTATATAAAACCATCCAATTATCATAGCCATCACAACAATGTGTCAAATTAATTCACACATTCGTGCGATATTTTATATTTAACAAACTACATGTCTGTAGATACATAGATACGAGTACATTCTGCTTTCATAATACATGAACGACATTAAAGTATCAAATTAGATTACCCAATCGAGTGCGCGTAACGTCAAAAGTCACCCCTTTAACTGTCAGTTCAGATTGAGTAATTAAAATTTCAAAAAAGAAAAAAAAAACTTGTAAAGTTGTCTTACGACAAACGTCACATGTTGTAACGTAGATACCCACGTACGTACGTATACATATGTGCAACATTGCGCAACTTCTGGTTTTAATTTGCCATTATTTCGTCGAATATAAACTACAGCGGCGGCGTCGGGGGTAAGGAAATAAAAACAAATTCAATTGTGTAATTGTTTTTCGACGTAAGTTTGTCGTTTTATTTTTACCATCCCATGGTCAGGTTATTGTTTTTCTTAATAACTTTTTCATTTCCTTTGGCTTTTGTTTGTCTTTAGAAGAACATGACGTTTGTGTTACGAGTATTGTCATCTTTTGGAAATGGGTCAAGGGAATCTGACATTAACTGTCATGGGGCCACAGACTGACATTTTTTTTTTTGCAAAATTAATTCAGTCCAACTAAAAGGTCATTTCAATTAGGAAAAACTACTCGTACCAGTGTATGTGAATATATTTACCATATGCCTAAGGGGGGGCGGAGGAGGAAAATCGCTGGGAAAACATGTAAGCTGTGCGAAATGTATCTACAAACAGTTGGTTGGGGGGATTTTTTTTATTTGGTTTTTGCGAGAGCATCTGGTAAAATAGAAATTGAAAGCTAAATGGTTTACTCTCCAACATATTGGATGAATGTCCGTTCCCATGTGCTTATTTGTCTGATGCCAAGCATATATGTCAAGCCTTTTGCGTACATATTTACATTTCTCTGATGCTTCACTGTGACAGAAACAGAGTGAGATTGCAACTCCAGTCAATAAAGTAGTAAATCGAGTCCTCACCAACCAAACTCACCGTCATTTGGGATAAGTTTTACCTTTACGTCACATTTACTGTCAGTGTTTAGTATAAAAACAAAGAAAAGAGGTGAAATTAATCAACCTTGCTGTACGCCGCTTTCAGCTTCGCCTTCACAAGCAGGTAGTCTTAATGACAGTTTTGAGTTTCTCAGAACGATGAACAGAGATGGGCAAGAAAGTTGGTATGTACGGAGGAAGACACTGAGGCTGTCAAACTTTGTTGACTTTAAAAGGTTGTGTGCGCTCTGTTCATTGCTGTGGTAAGAGGCTCTTTGCTCGCTTAAAGTGTTTCCAAGCCTCTTAGGTTTACTACAGATACTCTTTCTCTGAACTGTATGGCTGGGTTTAGGATCTAAGGTTAGATTAGAACTTGGAAGAAAAAAAAAATGAACCCACTGATGGACCATGGTTGCCTTGTGAACTAGTTGTGTACCTAGTTGTGTACTTGGGAAGAACCTGGAGCCCAAAGTGTATAGGTGTTATTCTTGGAAAGTTGGGCAGAGGCATCGTAGTTCTTCGGTTAAAATTCGGTTAGAAGTGCGATCTAGTGCCAGAAGAGACTCGTTGTTGTCCTTGTGTCCATTTCCACTCATAAAATTAGGTTGTTAAGTGGGTCCCTTGTTGACCGAAATAGTCCCCTGAGAATCTTCGCCTACCACCCAAATGTTTGTATGAGTCTCAGGATTTGTTCAGCACAATACGAGTACTTCCTAGATTGTTTAGTTAAACAAGGGAATAGCTTCCAAGAGAGCCTTTGTGTTTTCTGTTTTCTCTTCGTCCGAACCATACGTGCCTTGTTTCCATAGGTTGTGTTCTCGTCTGAAAGCTCTCCTTTAAAAACTAGTCTGGAGGAAGGAGGTGATGCTCAGACTTGTTTGAGGTCCTCTTTTTTGTTTTCCATCGGAACAAAGTCCCATACGTGGTGACATTCCCCACTATACTCCTTAAGGTCCTCCCACAGACATAGACTGTGTATACCCAATTCTTTGTTTTTCCAAGCCAACTCGGATTTCGTGGTCCTCATCGTTGACAAGGACAATCGTTCGATGATTTCTCAAACACTATCGCTGGAGTAGTCTAGATGGATGTCGATATATTTAAGAGCTCTATTGTGGTGGCATCTAGCTTTTGTAAACAGCAAGCCAATTCCATTAGTTTTTCCCAATCATCTGTATGAGATACAATTTTAGCTCTCTTTCTCGGGAAGATTCTACATATTTCATTGACAGCAAAAGGCAGTGGGCGAAGGGCAGCACCTTGTGGCATCCCTCTTGTTGTCATTTTCCTTAGTGAACTTGACCTACTGACTGGATTGCTAATTTTTTAATTAACCAGTTTATGGTGGACCTGCTTACTGTCATATTTTCCAGGGTTTTCAGTATTCAGTTGGTTTTTTTTAATTTTCGAAAACGCCTTCAATGTATAAGAACGCTGCCTAACCTCCATATTTCCCTGACTTTACTATGGAGTCAGCTTTTCACCATTATGCTGTGTTTTGAAAATTCCTCTGATATGTCGAAACTAATTGGCCAAGATTTCAATTCAAGGATTTCCTTGCTTTGGAATGGTAGACTTTCACTGTCATCTTTTCCATTGTGCAACTGGTGCGGCAACCCTCTGCACTATACCTACCCTCTGTAGCCTGTCACCAGAACCAAGTTCGTGTCTTTCAAATAACCTCAGCTGTCATCCTCCTTATTTGAGTTCCACTATTCCCTTTCCACGACATCCCACTCTGATTCCCTAAGCAAACTGCATCGCGAAACTCATTCGAAAACCCCCTACCCAATCCAGATGCCTGAGAACTGAATTCAAAAACGAAATCTCTCATCGTCGAGCGAATAGCATTTCTAATTTAATTCGAAAAAAAGATTTTCAAATCAAATCCACCAGGACTACAGTGCCGGCGACTGCCGGCGACTGCCGACGACGATGCCGGCGCCAAGGCCGTGCACATTCCATTTTAAATTAAATTATACGAAACATGAAATCATGCATAGAAACAGTATTCAGTGTGTTCAACTATTTTTCTTCTTTTTTCTCGTTTTTCATTGCGAAATAGCGCGTAATACTATTTTCGAAAATGATGTCACCCGTTCGCACATGACATGACCATACAATAAAAAACAAAAAAAAAAAACTAATACCCGCTCTAGTTATAAACGAAAAATTTTGTGAGTCTAAAAATAAATCTCTACAGGGCTTGGTCTGGCCTAAAACCCAAGCTTTAGAGTTTTGAAAAAAAAAATTTAATTAATAGACGGACACGCGAGTAGCAAGTGTCCGTCCACTCTCTGCATCTTGGAGTCTTCGCGTCCGGCCACGGAAATTAATTCAAATTGAATATGTCAATGATTTGCACATCAAATCAAATCAAATCGAAGTTGAATGCTGCCATTGGACAGCGCCAGCCAGCGCTGGCTTATTTAATTAACAACTATCGACAGAAATGGTTATTAATCATCGGTCGTAATCGATCGTAAAATATTGAAAAAATATATATTGTGTCTGGCTGATTGGTGAAATACGCTTGAAGTGGAATTTACGATACCCGCCGATGGTCGTGTGGAGTGGTACAGGATGGTACTGCTGACTTTGTCCAAAAGATGTTATATTCTAGACGACACACCACACACCATGTCTTCTGTTTCCTTGAAAAAAACTACGAGTTTCTTTCCAAAAAGAAAGCACGAGCACAGAACTCTATCTAAAGCACAGAGCTGTGGCCACTTAACATATTTAGAAAGGATTTTCCATGGCTTTTTCAGTTCGGACAGAAACTGATGATGTTCCTCCTCTGCTGATTAATTAAAAACAGCAACACCCTGTGCAGCAACGGTGAGCAATGCATGGATTATTGATTTCCCACAACGTCAGCGTGTTTGACTTGTCTATGACCAAAGCCGGGGAGAGAGGATTAATGAACTCATACGAGGTATGAATCACACAGTCCAGTCCATAAATAACGATGCAGGCGAATTACTAAATAAACAAACAAATGCTTTCATGTCAAGGCAAGGCGTTGTTCCACGGAAAGGTCGCAAATGACTGTGGTCCGGTCAGGGACTGAGGCGTGCAAGCGTGCAAGGAGTCCTCTTTTTCAATTTTTTCAAAAAAATCGATGTCAGGTCGTACTGTTTCAGAAAATTAAACAAATTCCATTGTCTGTAAAAGGAAGAGGAATCCTTATCGATCTGAGGGCCTTAGGGGCACACTGAGCCATCAAATCCTGTGTATCTTCGGTCGAAATCAATTTTCTTTGAGGCTAAGAACACTGTGTTTTGGTAAGTTAGGTCCACTTAGACCATACAGACTGCATTGTGCTCAATTTTGTGTTAATCAAACGCACAAGGCAATAGTATACACCTTACGATTACGCCCCTCAGTCCGGTATAGACTACTGTCAAGAGCGATTATGGATGTCAAGGGTTTTGTAGGACAGTCGCACAATAGCTGTCGAAAAGATTTTATTTCTGGTTTATCTCTACAGCGTCTCATGTCATTGTTTGAAAGACCTAGTCGAGTTGCTGGACCAACCACAGCAAGTTGGTCGTTGAGAAGACGTTCTCCTCTATAATTGGGCCAAAAAGTTCAGCAAAATTGAATGGTGCTATTCGAATCCAATTCGATAGTACCATCAGTCTTCCATTCTGACTTTATGTCTACATAAGTCTCATCTTCGTAAGGTCCTTCTCTTTCTTCTTACTTCTGCTTGTAGAGCTCGCCACTCTTCGCATGAGTCCTTTATACACTTCACTAAACCACTCAGACACAACTGGTCCATTGTACTGCCCATTTAGCTGGAATTTTTGCAATTTTCGGAGAAACCCTAGAATGCACTTTAGCGATGAGAAGCTTATAATATCAGCACTCATCACATCGGCACCCAAGATCTTACAAATATTCGAAGTATCGAAGCCTTCTCTACAAACGTCGCAGGGACTTGCGCCTCGTAAGTCTCCTAGACTAAGATGTTTAAGGGCAGTAAGTTGGCAGACAGTCTTTTCTGCTGAGAGCCTGCTAGAATGTCGATGATATCTTACAGACGTTTGGGTGTGTACTTTCAGTCTGAACGCAATTGTGTTCATAAGAGACCCAATCGTCAATGGAAGCCCTGGCAGAGGAAGATCCAATGTCTCCTGTCTAACTGCATTCTCTTAAGTGTATCATTCGTCGAATAGGGACATCTTATAGGGAGCATCTCTTTCTTTTTGCCAGTGCTGCCACCGGTTATTATTACTTGATGCAGTATAGGAACTCTTCAGAGGTTAAGGGCTCTATTGATCCTTTGCGACTACATTTCTATACCTTGCTACAAGTATTTCTGACTTCAAGAATCCACTCCTCTGGAGGTGCACCGCAGTAATCAATCTTCATGATTGTCGACCTCCAAAGGTTCTTCAGTCCCTTGTCCATATTGATATGGGTCATCTCATGTTGATCAGTTGCTGATCAATGAATGAATCCTTCTGATATTATCAAAACGACAGCATTGGTACTCAGTAGAAGATCTCCATTTTTACGAGGTTGACTCTGAAAAGGCTCAGGTTCACCCCGCACTGTAACTCCACCTAAGTGACTCTGATTGTAAGGCGTACTTAAACGCCGGCATCCAAGGACGATGTATGAGGATTTTTTGCTTCCCTAGTGAATTTTATGTCAGTTTTTGAATGATTCTCAGAACTCGTCCTTTGACAAGACCTTGTAGTCTAACAACTTGGCAATGAATCGATTGGAAACCATTTAACATTCACACCAACATGGTCTAGCATCTGCTGAAATCCAAGGCGTGTACCTCAAGTCACCATTACGAGTCAACATGGTCCTGCACCTGTAGCAATCTCCATTGACTTTGTGTTGTCTGCGTTGTCAGCATAATTGAAGAGACAGTAGGGGCCAATGAATCGTCCAACAAACAGTCAATTTTTATAGCTAAAGTGGCACTTTGTGAATACACGTAGCTTCGGATTGTTGACTTGTTCAGACTCGACTGGCCCAAACGTGACTTGCTTATTCGCGAAGTCTTGAATCAGAAGCTGATTGAGAATGAGTTTGCGCTGAAAATCGACTCATAGCCGAGAAACCCTATTGGAAAAATGGAACCATAGTCAGACTACCATATTAATCCTCGTAAAAGTACTTTCTTTGACGCTCTCTACTTAAGCAGCAAGGCCCAGGTCCAACCCAAACTATAGTCCCACCTAACTAACACGGCAAGAAGTAGAGAAGATTCTAAAATCAAAAAGAAATTTCAGTAAGTCACTAAGTCGAGCTCGTTAAGGCCAAACAACTTCTCGACAAATTTTATCCCAAAAAGTGTAAGGCTGACATAAGTATTTCAGATCCTCAAAGGTTCGCCGAGGTGTAGCCTGTAAGTCAGTAACATGCAGCTTGAAAGGATTGTGTGTCCATATAGGGTTTTGAGTTCTTAATAAAGCACTAGACACCATAGTAAGCCCATCGTGGTCCCTAGAGATCGTTCACTGTCAGAAACCTAAACCAATCTCTTCCACAGAACTGACATATGGCCTCAGTTTTATTTAGGAACCCACCTCTTCGAAATTGCTGAGGAAATATAATATCTCCCAAGCTACTGTATTCCACTCCAAGTAATGTCTTAACCTTGGCGAAGGAAATGGGTCATAGGTCATCACAATACCTACACGTTCGAGACCTAGTCCCATAGAGGGACTTGTCCCAAGGCAATAGCCAGGAATTATTTGGTGGAAGTTCTGCTCCCTTTTTGGGCAGTATGTTGGCCCTTTGGTTACCCTCTATGTCACAGTGTTCAGGTACTCCACATGGTATGTAATCTGACATGGTTTTGGGAACATAATCCTCTGAACATTGTGCGGCAACTACTTCAGACTTCAAAGGACTTCAAAGCCTTTAGCACAGCTTGACGATGTTCCTGTTGGGTATTGCTCTCATTTCAGGTAGTTTTGAGTTCTGTTTGGCAGACACTGCATGTTATCTGAAGACCTATCCACGTAGGGTCCAAGCAGAGCTAAGCTAACCTATCATAGTGCACTCAAGGAACATCTAAGGACCCTGAGTATAGTAAAAGTTAAGGGGCGTAAATGTTACACTGTCAAGGACTAATCGTCAAAGCACCTCCTCAACATTGTGGAACGAAGGAGTAAGCCAGAGATCCGCTGCCAACTTTGACGAAAACAGCTAAAAGACCACGTCCATGTCTACAAGTCCACAACACTTCCAGTAAGTCCTGAGCAGCACGTTCAATAGCAATCAATCATTTCGTGATATTCATAAATTTTCGGGTCATTTCGGTTGTTTTAATAAAAAAAAAAAAAACCGAAAAAGTGGAACAAGTTCACTTGACAGCCGTCCACAGTAAACTTTAACCCCCCAGTAGTAGTAAGCACGTCTCCCCCTTTTGGCTTTATTTTGTTGGTTTTCGTTGTTGTTGTCGTTTCGTTTTGTCTAAATCCAATAATAAATTATGTGTCTGCGATTAATTGAAGGTCGTGTCCTAGTTTACTATACTCGTACCGCCGCTACTGCTGCTGCTGTTGTTGTTGTTGTTATTGACGTTATTCTCTCCCCACTGCATTTGATGTGTTGCCAATGTCATTTCAGTTAAGAATTTATTTTTTTCGAAAACTATCGAGTCACAGAGAGAAACACCAACTTCTGCTCTTACAGCAGCTGAGTGCTAATTGTGGTGTATTACTCGTATCTGTATCTGCTGTACAGAGAAACCTTGACCCATAATTCTAATCGAACAGCCACCGGAAATGACATCATAAACTACTCGTACATACCCTATTTTTGGCAGCACCGCAGAGAGAACTAATAAACATCGGTTTGATATTTTCAAGGTGAATTTTATCTTATCACACGAAAATATAATTCTTTGGATACACAGTGCTGCTCGGGCGAGTTCACAGCTTGACCTTCGGTGGTTATTTTCTTAAAGAAAAAAGGAAAAAACTGCACACGCGAAAATATGCGATGCCTGTACACACATATGTTCGGTACATACTGACGGTTATTATCAACTTGTCCCTGGATTGACTTAAAACTCGCTAATGCGTGCCATAATATGTTTACTTTTGTTCTCCTTGGCGGTGTTGTTTATTTTGATTTATTTATCAACTAAACGATTGGATTAGAATAATGAAAATTTTGTTTGGAAAGAGACCCGTAGGTGATAATAGGACTGGTGGCGAGGAGCTAATCGCAAATCACTTAACGAAATTAGGGGTATTTTTCTGGCGCACACACGTTTTGGTGAGGAATGGTGGGGCAAATTCCACGGAAGTAAACCAATCTAGATACAACCTAACCAGTCAAGTTGATGCGGTTCCATCTAGAAAATTGGTTTTCACTTCGTCCAGAGACTTCTGACATTTAAACTCCAACAAAACGAAGCATTTCTGTATGAATTCTAGGAAAACCATGACTTACGGATGGAACTAGGTGTACTCCTAGTACTATAGGCTCCTAAAAATGCTTTCTGTTTCAGTAAGCATTTAACTTACTTAAAGGGCTCCGGACCCGTGAAGAGTCGCTGCCTGAGACACGGTAGCCTTCCATTCCCTTCGATCCCGGGGACGCTGCTGCCAGTTGTCCAGACCAAGCGCTCTGGCATCCACGATAGCTTGGTCATTCAGTCTTCCTTGTCGTCTCGAACCTGAGGGCTGTGAGTCGAAGATTCTCTTTGTTGGAGCATTATTGTCCATTCGCTCGATGTGGCCTAGCCAGTGTAGTCGACGTAGTTCATGGTTATATCTTCTCCTCCATTCGCCCTTTTGGACCGAAAATTAAACGAAGAATTCTTCTTTCGAAAGTGGCCAAAATCTGCTCTGCTTTCCTGCTTATCGTATAGCACTTTGAGTGAACTAGAAGTGTTTATTTTATGAAATTAGGAACTTTTCAAGGCAGAGAAAGACTAGGAGAGCAGCTTGTATATGAGGGTTAGCTCGATTCTTGAGAAAAACAGAAAGCACAGTCAACCATTGGGCAAACGACCATTCTAACATTGATGCTGTTCCCTTGGGGAATAACTTTTGGTACAATGCAGTGCACTCTGAACAAGAATCAGGCGCCTGATTCTCAGCTCGCTTCCAGTAGAATATTTCTTGAGCCTTCCTCCAACCCTCACTATAGTGATATATTATCATTTCGGAATAGGTTGAGGGTTGTATAACTTTTTGTCGGTTCACTCTTCTCATTCGCAAAAATCTCTTGCTCTAACGTAATCAAGATAAGTTCAAAAGCCACCTCTAGTTCTATCCGGTTCGAAGGACCAAAAATGTTCATATGCAAATGCAATCTATTTGTTAAAGCTAAGTCAATTCTACATAGCTTCCACAGAACCCCAAAGCTGGCAATACAGTCTCCTCAACATGGTGCTCAAGAAGACATTTGTTATGTCCTGCGAATGCCAGAAATCTCCCATCAAGAGCCTAGTTGATCCTTAGGAGTAAAGTTTGAGTTCAGCAAAATCGACCAATCTTTCACGCCCTGGCGTGATACCCACCAGCTCTAAGTTGATTAAGGATTCCTACACTGAGCTTGACATCTCTGCTGAATTCGTTCGTCTGTCCAAGAGTACGATATGCCAATATGTATTGGTTTGGCTTTTCTAAATCTCATCGTCTCAGTTTTTGAAAGTCTATCGTTTGTTTATTATGTGATCATTCGCACGACACCTTCTGAATGTGGTAACAGAATCAGCATTTCTGTTTGCAATTATGACTAAGAAATAGCTGCTAGACTGGTTTAAGAAGATGCAGATTGGGTATCCATCACTTGCCTGTTTTATCTTTGAATATTTACAGTCCTGCTGATATCTTACTCACTGAATCCCAACACTATTTGATCTCCCATCCTAGACAGAATCCTGATATGTCTAGATTAATCCTTACAACAGAGGTTCGGTCTTTCCTGTCATCTCGAACATGGAGGTTGTGATTCAAAGATCCTATTCAGTGGAATGTTATTACCGACTTGCTTTGGGTGTTTGGACTGCATCTCAAAAGTCTTCAATATCTAATCCTCTCTCTTGATTATCAACATCACATCTAGCGTGCCATTCGTTTTCATAAAATCTATTCGGGCACTCTCCCTGTCCTATCAAACGTCTTCATCCTTCCCTTCAGTACTTCAGTGACTATGTTTCCTTCACTGGTTCGAAGGGCCTGTATTCTGGGATTGAAACCAACTGCCATTTGCTTATCTTTTTCTGCTCATATCACCCACACTTTGTACGCCAAGAACCGCAGATCTAATATTAACATTTCGCTTCCATTAACTTGGTCCTTAAGAAATGGTCAGTCGATCGCCAGACATTGTCAGGCCGGCATATGACAAATTTGCCCCAAATACCTCACAATTGTGTGAGCTACCAATTTCACACCATAGCCAGACCAGTCTTCTGAACTTACCATTGAACGTTGGAAAATAGTTTGTCATTGTCATCTGATTTGTAGACATGTAGGCTTGTGTAGTTCCCAATATCATTTGATTTGAGTTCATTTAGTTCAGTAGCTCAGAAAACTCAGTTATACTCTGCATAGAAGCAGTTCATTAAGAACAACTGAACTAAATTGAGCCCTGTTTGCATTGGGTATGCGCAGATATCTGGTAGTTGTTCTACACGAAAGGAATTTTGCTGAGCAAACTTTGACCAAACTGAACTAAATGAGCTAAAAGAACGAACTAGTTCATCAAACAGATTTGAACTAAACTAGGTGCTCTCTGAAGTGAACTAAAATGCCCAAAACTAGTCTGAACAAAGCTTAAGAGTCATACAAAGGGTTTCGGATGCAACAAATGGTTGGATAGATGGAACTGCTTTGCTAATAATGTTCGCAATTGTTACTCCAAATCAGATTGCAATATGTTGAGACAGCATGTCATCGACTCATATGAGCTAACATAGTAGAAATGGATATTGTCTACCATAATCTCACTCCACTGGAGCTCCTTCTTTTAACAGGATATTAATTACTTATGTCCTGTATCCCCTTGTGTTTTAGTTCTCCCCAACTCTTTCCCAGTTGCCGGCTTCCTTCTCAACTGTTCTGCGCCACGTACTCCTACGACCGCCGCGTATCCTGCCATCCTGAGTAAGCGGGTTCCAACAGGATATTACAGTCCGTCTCCTTCATTTTCCTCTTCAATTCCACTGTTGCTCTAAACCGTGGATATTTCTTCCTCTTTTTCCGACAGAAGTCCACATTTTCTTTCAAATGGCTGCGGTTTAGCGTGGGCAACCCCAGGAGACCCATTTGGCACCCATACTGTTTCTTCTTTTAAAAATTCATCGCCATTCACTGTCTTAAAGCCAACCCAAACAAAAATTTGTATATTCCTTCAGCGACAATGCATATTTGGGACAAAAGTTCAAAGGAAATCTTTTGGCTAATAGACCGATCGCTACATATCTTCTGAAAACCTTTGTCTCTGTAAACAAAAGTCTATCCTGATGGAAGACTAAACAAACAACAATCGCCAACCCAAGCCATAGCCATAGCCATCTCTCTCTCTCTATACACATTAACGTTAAAAGTGGTGGTAAACAAAATGTGAAGAAAAAAACAACAACCATCGCACCGCTAAAAACTGCAACGATGTATAAATTTATGTACACGTCGCGGTCGTATCTGTTGGGTGATTATGACCTAAATTTCTCTTGATTTCATCTCTCGCTCTGTCGCTCTGGACGAGGCACGACTATGTGCAATTTTAGTAGTTTACTAGTCGCTAAATTATTTCGTGCTTTCTACACATAAATGGCCCGAACGAGATGGCGTTGTTGCTGTTCAATGGATACACCCATACATACACAGATGCACAGTATCTGTGCCTCATAAACAACATCAGACTAAATCGAGTTACAATCAACACAACTGTGTGTATACATTGTAACCTTGAATGAGTATTGATATTTTGTGGGCTTTGCCATTTTATAGTATCATTTGCACTTAATTTAGGCGAAACAAACACACAATAGTACAATAATTGTGGTACTACATATGTAGTAGACTTTCTAATCACCTTTCTCCTTCGAATGGCTGTGTTTTGGCCGCATATCCTGCTCATGGCCCATGGCAACAGAAAGTACGAGTCATTTTCCGTCGTCCCTAATTAACATTTAATAAATGATTCATTAGTGTATTTGGAGTAATTTATTACGAAAGGGAAAAGTTAATATTTACTTTGACAAGTCGAATGGTGGACGACGGCAATTGTCTGTCAATCGGGCGTCGCATTGTGCGCGCCCTAAATATTTATCATAAACAAATAGTGGCTAAGAGTACTACTCTTCTCCTCTGTCCCCTCTTCTCCTCTGTCCCCCTATGTGCTGGCCTTCTGGGCGGGGTGGGGGATTGGGGGGGCTTCAAGTATAATTAATGCACTAAAGCGGGGCCTTAATTAGTTTTTATTTTTATTTTTGTTGATTGGGTGATTTTAAATGAACTACGACGAAGAAAGTTCGATGCAAGCCATGCACGGGGTAAACAAATGGTGCTGCTTCTGCTGCGTCGTAACAATTTATTGTATAATTACTTTGTAATGTTGTTTATTATTTTGAGTTTTGTTTTCAAATCGATAGACGTCACGTTTTAATTGCATTATAATAAATGGTAATTCAGCGAAACACAAAGCAGCCGGATATTGCTAAAACAATTTGTTGCCCAACACGGAAATGTATCGTTAAACTGCGTAAAAGCTTAACTTAGATAGTTTTATTGGATTCTTGCATGTTTTAGTTGTTTTTTTTTTTTTATTGGTATGTTATTTTGTGGAAATAAAAATGGCGGTTTGCAGTTTGCATTAAAGGTCACTTGGTGGTATGTGGCCATAAAAAATGGATACTGCTTGCTACTCGTGTATCTATGTGTACTTGTCTGTTCCACTTATGTTCGGTGAATTGCTAAATCAAGCTTAAAACATACGAGGGGCTTGAGGTGCTGTAGATTGGCAGACAGCTTCGTTGGGCGCCAATGTTTTTGTGTTCGATACCTTGGGACCCTATTGCTGCCATGGAATACGTTTGTAATTCTTTCGTGGGACTGCAAATCAGCCAGGCGATTGTAAGACGCTTTCCTACTTATGGCTCACTAGTTTGGTGGAAGGCCCTTGAGAAGCAGAATCAGCTTTCTAACCTTACAAAAGTACAGAGGACAGGTTGC
This sequence comes from Xylota segnis, assembly GCA_963583995.1. Classification (NCBI taxonomy): domain Eukaryota; kingdom Metazoa; phylum Arthropoda; class Insecta; order Diptera; family Syrphidae; genus Xylota; species Xylota segnis. The sequence goes on along the minus strand of OY757238.1, from coordinate 9,218,306 downwards.
AATTCACTGAATCTGTGCTGCAGCACTCTGGTGGCAAAAAACTACTGTAAGACCGAAGGAATCACGATCATGGTGATGGTCGATACTATCTCGATGGAAGTCACCAAGGGATCGATGGTAATTGATCTGAAGAAAAGGTTCTCCCTTTCGTTGCAATCCCAAGTCAATCGACAGTGGACTCATCTAGACAAGCGGCTAGGGCCAAGAAAGTTCACAATACTCGGGCTTGCTCTGACATGTACTCGTCACTGTGGGTGCTGTGGGTAGCACTAGTATTCGGGATGACCAGTTGCTTACTTCAAATCTCTTAAGATGTGCGCGCCACCTAAGGTGAAACCATCCTCTGCTGCGTTGAGATACCACCAAGCCGTTAAAATATTTGGCTCAGGCACTGAACCAATCCCGTCCAATCTTCGTTTGAATCAGTTTTGTTCCTGGAAATCTTTTTTCTTAGCAGTTTAGCACAGGCAATCTATCCCGTCACTCTCTGCATCTGTTTTACTGTCACTGAAACCATGATGTAGACAAACAGTTAGTATTTCAGATAGCTAAAGCCAAGGGTCTATCAGTAGGCTTTCCTATAGTACCTCTTCCAAAGCTTACCTCGTTTTGCTAAGCAACGCTTGTAAAGCAGGGAACTAATCATTCTTTCTTGGGAGTTTCCATGCGTTTCCAAGGCCAAGGAGACCAGTTAAGCTAGTCTCAATCAGTTCGGCCTATCGAAGGCTTAAAGGTTTCCTACTTGAGTCGTACTTCGGCTGAAAATTGGCAAAAAATACAATAACGAACATACAACTGTTCTCAAGTGGTACTCCAGCTAAGGTTAGTTTAGAACAAGTCACGCAAAATTTTCATCTTAACCTTGTCCTCTGTAAAATATGCTTGCAGATGAAGCTACTGCTGTCATGAGATCAGAAGTCTCACCTTTATGTCGTCATTTAGCACATTTGTTTCGATATGAAGCGTTGAACGACTGCATTTTGAACGAGAGTCAGTTCTTGGCATCAATCCGCCTCTCTGCCGCTCTTTAGCTCGGTCTCTCCTAATTCTTTTTCAACGATCACACATCTTACTAACGATTTCCTTTTTTTTTACTTTCAGCACACAAAAAGCTGGCTACAACAGTCCGTGGCAATGGACAACAGTAACAGCAAGCGGCGAATGACATATAGGGGCTCGCAAAGAGCCCGCACTCAATGGTGGTGGTAATCAATCAAGTTCCAATAGCCAAAACACCAATAGCAATACCAATAATGGTCATAGCAATAATACAAACAGTACCAATGCCAATGGCATGTTAAATAGCAATACCACGTCTAGCACAAATCATCAGACCAACAATAATTCCTATACCGATGGCAGCCTTATGCAGCAGCAGCAACAGCAATATGCCGCCGCTGAAGCAGCGCTCGGTACTTACGCGGCCAATATGATGTTCCCTGGTGGAAAGTATCATACGCAACATCATCAAAATCATCCGCAACAGCATCAGCAACATAACAATAGTCATCAACTAACCCAACAGCATCAGCAGCAACAACAACAGCAGCAACAGCAACAACAACAACCATCTGGATATGGGGCAACAACTCAAAATACCTTACACCAGCAACACCATCAACAACAGCAGCAGCAGCAACAACAGCAACAACAGCTCCAACAGCAACAAAGCAATTACAACTTCCACATGGGTGGCATGCCACCCGGTTTCGCAGCACATTCCCAAGCCGCCCTAGTCGCGGCGACCGCTGCTGCTGCAGCTGGCTACATAACACCCACCGCCCACCAAGCACCACCATCCTTGATGCAAACAGCCGCCGCACATCATCACCAGCAACAATTGCATCAGCATCAACAGCAACAACAACAGCAGCAGACTCACCAGCAGCAACAGCAACATGTTGCCACTGCTGCCCAACAACTCCATCAGCACAGTAGCGCCGCACAAAGTGTATTCGCTGCGAGAAACCTTCCGTTCGCTGGGTACGACTACAACTACCGAGCCGGAGGGTATCTATAAAAACAAAAAAAACTCATCAAAAATTTAGCATAAATTAAAAAAAAAAAAACAATATTTGATATATTTAGTACTGTCTTTAGCTCCTTATAATAAAAAAAAAACAAAAAAAACGTAGTGAACAGTAAATGACATCAAACGTAGTATACCCCAAATGAAAACCTAGCGTAAACTATAAATTGTTAAGCATTAAACAAGAAGAAACAAGAGAGAGATGGAAAAACACAATAACTAACGCGAATTGACTAACAACAACAACAAACACAATAACTTATTAAATTTAACAACAAAACAAGCAACAAAACACACACAAAACTAATAATAAACCCAACAAGGAGATCATTTAAAGCATAAATTTAATTTAATTAAATAAAGAAGAATATTTCAAAGAAGCAAAACAAATAAAACTAAACTAATTAAATAAATTATATATATTATATATGGAAGCAAATGAATATAAAAATAAAATAAAAAACAAAACTATATCCTAGACTATAACAATATTATTGTTTTTCTATTTACGATTATATTACTCTTGTACTGTTCTGTATTATTATTTTATAGTTATCTTATTTTGTAGTTATTATTTTGTTTATTTCTTTTTTTATTTTTATTTAATTGTTTATAAATGTATTTAAATTGCAGACGAATAGAAAAAAACAAAACAAAATTGAAGGAAAAACAAAAAAGAAAAACAATTTAGTTCTAAGACAAAGATAAAGCTATTATTATTATTATTATTGTATAAAGAAAATTTATTTAAATTAATTATTAATAATTGTTAAAGAAGAAACAAATAAAAAAAAAAAAAACATATGAAAGAAGATGAAAAAAAAGTAAAACAACAAAAAAACAAAACAAAACAAGAATCAAATTAAAGCAAAACATTGGATAGTTAGAAAAAAAAAAAAGATTGCAATCGGTGTTTTCATTTCAAGAGAAACAGACAGAGAGAGAGAGAGAGATGGCGGAGAAGGAACCTGAACAGTGTGAAGTTGGTAATAGGTACTCGTCATGAAGAAAGGTCAAATTCTAAGGGGAAAGCCGAGGAAGAACAACGAAAGCAGTTCAAATGATAGAAATGCCAATCCACTCAGATGCAAAAGCTGGACCAGGTACAAGTATTAAGAAGTAATATTGAAAGGGACAGAGAGTCGATACTCTTACCTCAAGAATAGGATCCCGAACTGCCCAAGTCACTTGTATGGACAGGAAACTTAGTACATACGACATGGAAGGAAGAACCCTATTCTGTAGGACGTAGCATGTACATAGCTTTAGGTGGCAATACTGAATGAAAGTATAAAAAAAACACATTATGTTGTCAAAATTCTCTTAAATAAACAAATAAGGCATACAATGTACCCACTTTTCATTCCTTATAACCCAAAGTCTGTTACCGTCTAGTCTCAATTCTACACATAATTCAGATTTGTCCCATCATCCCTTAAAAATATATCATCATCCTCCTATATACTCGTATAAGCATGTCCAATATTCTATAGGACAAATTAACTCTCCCAACTTGTCCAGCAGTACAAATATGAACACAAAACTCTCAAGACTAACAAATCCACTTGCTGTGATGGTGTCTTCTGTCTAAGAAGCTTTATCCTATTTCCTGCTATTTCAGAACCTGCGAGTAAATAGAAACCATCCTTCGTACAACCTGTCTTCTAAAAAATACGCCGACTTTTCTTCCTCCTATAGCTACCGACTTACAGCATTTTTACCAGCATGACTAATGGAAATATTGGAACCAAGCTTCTAACAGCCCAAGGTGGAAGATCACTGGATCGCCATCATGAAAGCAAGATCGGTGATCTTTTGACAAGTATGATCTGATCTTCTGGTAAATTCGGAAGCCACCGAGGTGTCTATAGTCTCTATGATCTCTTGGTATGATAGTCAACCGAACTGTAAGATTAGACTCTCCATCGTATGCCCCCTAAATGGATTTGGAACTATGTATATAAGTGTGCTCCCGAAGGCTCTACCGTACCTTCTACTTCCTCATTTTTATAAATAAGCATTTGTCTGATTAGAACATTCAATGTCTGGTCAAGATTATTCCCAGATTGACTGGTCTGCAGCCACAAAACTGAAGCTACAATGTATGATGAATGATCCAAGAATTTCGAACATGATGACACTTAATTGCTTCGGCATTCCGTGGTGTGTTCTATGACCGAGTCGCCATTAACGCTCCAAAATGTCTAGAACTCCTTAAACAGTGCATGAATTAGTTTACCTCCCCCAATCTGAATGCTATATGCGCGTAGTGTGCAGTGCCAGTTCATATCCGAACAATTAGAGATGGAATGAAAATTGTTCGCTGATTGTTCGTCTTGTCCATTATACCTATCTTTCAGGTAAAAATGCATGCAAGATATAAACTCCAACTTCGACTCCAACTGGTAACTCTATGGGCAAATCAACCAGCTTGCCATGCTTCAGTAGTGCCTTCTATGACCCTAGAAACCTTTTGTAGGCTATGGAACAATAACTTAAGGCTGAAACATCTCGAATGGAAGTCCACACAGTCTGTGTAAATGGTTTACTCATAATTGACGCCCAACGAAGAATTCGCCTTGCAGTACTTCCATAACTTCATAATGGTATCCACAAGTCATAAGGCCCAAAACCTTTCATTCATAGATTCTCTTAAACCCATTTTTTTTTTTAAAATGCCAGTCGAAACTGGTGCTTCCAACTGTTGATCACGAATAGGATCTGGCTCTAGCAACGCAGAAACATACCCTGTTCATTTCCTTAAACTGCGCTTTATTCATGCTGAGAGCCTCCCTTGATGTCAGGGATTACCCTAGTGCCGAACTAAGACACTAAAACACGTACATATATGTTGATGCTAAGCACTCGGTACTGGCTTGAAAGACTCAAGGTTAGGTTATGATAACGTGACGGGCTGCATTAGATGCCGCAACACTTAGACCAGTAGAAGTCCATTCTCATACCAGAAGGATCTAAGTTACTGAAAAACTGGCTGTCTTTTACAAAATGATCAGATTTTTAGTTTCCCTATTTAGCAACGAATACTGTCTACATACTGGCCTAATTCATTGAATTTTTTTTAACAGCCTACATTGGAGAATCCCTCAACACCACTTCCAGGCATTTGCCAGAGACGATGAAGTCTTCAAAGTGACAATGAAGGCGAAACAATGAATTTCCCATTCCATCTGCAACACCTATGTCAACCCGTCTGAACAAAATCCACATTCCAACTACCAGGCCATGGAAACCCCCCTTCTACGCCTTCACATAAACCAAGCCAGCAACTTTTATTCCCGACTGCAAATCATGTCAGAACATTCCCGATCTGCATTACCTACACCACCTTATCGACATCGATCTGTCATTGTCATCGCGCGCAAACGCAAATTTACTTCGGCTCGCCTGCGTTCGCGAAATTAAATTCAATTTTCGCAGTAAAATCGTAAAAGTTTCTGAAAAAGTTGTGTTTCTTAAAAAATTTAATAGTTGCAGACTGGTTTTCGCGTAAGTTCTCGTTTCAAAATCTGGAAAATAATTCAGTACGAGTGTTTCAAAGTTTGATTAGGGAGAAAAATTCCATCACATGTGCTTTGCTCGAGCAATTTCTTTGTCCAGCTTCTGGAATCCGTGATCCGCGAGTGAGTTGAAGTCATTTGTATCCTTTTTAGCTTCAGTGTGTGTGTCTGTGTTGGTGTTCAGCAAGTCATCAAGAGAGAAAATTGGCCAGCATTTCGTCAGAAGAAAAGTATTTCATAACCAACTTCTGGTGAGTCTTTTGCTTTGAATTTCTTGAAAAAAATCTGAAGTAGAGCTCTTAGAAAATCTGTATTTACTCGTGTACTTGTGTGTCCTGTAAGGATTTCAATCTTTTCTTAACCGATTTATGAATTATAGAAGCATTAGGTACCTGCCTTTCCCCTGCTCTGCTTTATAATCATACCTCGGGTTTCTTTAGACTTTATTTTGAGTAGGCGTCCGTAGCCCGAATTTGCTTCTAGTATAATCGAATAGAAAGACCATCTAATGATTGGATTCCTCGCAATTAAGGTGCAGGTCCAGACGAGTCTAAGTGACAAACGTGTGTTGTAAAGACATGTGTCTTTAATAAGAATGCTAGGGTTAGTGACGACAACGTGCAAGTAGGTGAAATTCTGTGACTCGGCCTATGAGATTTAATCCACTGAAGCCATTGCTTTCCATGCGCTGTATAGTCAGCTTCCCACATTGCTCTGCAGCATGCCTGTGGATAGCCACCTTGAAGGTGAGATCCTTTTCTGTTGGGAGATGTATTTGACGACTCGACTAGCTTGGTGTTCTTACAGTTGCAAGACAAGAGCGACTGCTTCTCGGAAGACCTTGTCTAATCTTGACAAAGTTCTGAAAGCTAAAAATCAAACCTCTCCTGTCGTCGTTCGCGATGAGCGTAAAATATGTTCTTATCCGCAACTTTGCTTTCACGCACCACCTCGCTCATGAAAGTAAGAAGAGCCTTAGTTTTTCAACACTCTGCTCCCTAGTGTTGTATTTCGTAGTAAAGTGGACCTTCAGGAAATATGTTCGAATCCCTCATCATCCTCCAAGGGTACATCGGTCTCGAATTGAGTATTCATTCGGGCACCAACTCTTTGCAGTGGGTTACACGAAGTTTGTGTTAGGACTGTGGAAGCATTTCAGTTAATGACACGATTAGGCTCTGGTCCTTCGAACTCACATTCTGTGCAGCCCTAACTAGCTCATTTGCAAATTTGTTGACCACAATTTACTGGGGACCAGGTACACGAGTCATGTTTTGCCCTTTTGAAGCTTAAGACTTCACCCTCTGAACATAGTAAGACACGTTCCCATAAATATTGAAACTTTAGTGTAAAGGCTGCCAGTATGTCGTCTCTAATTCTCTATTCAAGCTTCGATGTATCGGTGAACCAGACTAGACTTTTAGCCTACTGCTACACCATTAGACATGAGTTTCACAGCCTAATATATCTCCCCCTCTGATCATATTCTCGGAGATATTAGAGAATATGTCCCTTCGTCTTATCAATGAAGATGTGGAGAGCCTCGAATGCCGAGTTATACCGAGATAAGTAATTCCTTGAAGCTTTTGTAGCTTGTTGCCGTTGCGGATTCAAACATGTCTAGTCGTGGTGTTGCATCATCATATGCAGCCAGTGTAACCAGGACTAATGTGGTGCCTTTGGTCTCCGTTTCGTAAGACACTAGAACGGTCTTGCAATGATTGAGGAACAATCTCTCTTTGCTGTACCATTCCAATATGTGGACAAAAGTTTGAGCAGTAGATAGTTGGGAGCGAAATGGCCCTTCTATCGTCTTGACGAGAAAGTGCAGGGAACGTCTTTTGTGGATTTGTCATTTCTGTATGCATATTGACTCGAGTAGCTTAGATGGCAAAAGTGTTTGATTGGCAGGTCTATAAGAACTAAGCAGCTCACAAGACCTGTGTCCTGTCTTGGGGATGAAAATTACACTTGCCTGTCCTTAGTTGATTGGATTGTAGCTAGATTTAAAGCGTTGATACCATTCCTCAGGCGTACATTCGTCTGACCAAATAAGTTAGTACTTTACGCTCTCCATTTGCATTGAATAACCCATCAGCATTTTCAGACCTATTTCTCAGTTCCATGTAGTAAGGTGACCGAAACTTTGAGTTATCATCCACTTAGTTGACTAGTCTCACCCACTACCTAGATGTTGGTGTACATCGCAGTGATCCAGTAGTGTTTTCGGAACGACTATCTGCGGGTTAATTCCTCTAGAGCCTTCATTTCTGCTTCGAGACTCGAGATTGGAAGACGGAGACTCAGTGTTCCTTAATGTGCCGAGGAAGCCAATGTGCTTTAGCCTAGTTTCCAAACTTCTTTTAGCGAGTACCCCGACTTTCTCATTACCGGGTTCGATATATCTTTATGTCCAGGGACATTGTGCTGATGATACCTTCTTGTGATATGGCCTTAGCGCTGTTTGAAAGGCGGCTATTGAAACTGCTAGGACTTTCGTTTGGAAATCACTGCCATGACTTGAAAGATGAACTGATTTAATGCAGATTCTCATAACACTGGTCGTATGCCACACCAGTCTGTATAGCTTCACGAATGGCGTTAAGACATGCTGTAGACCTGTTACCCAACAAAACAGCTATAAGTTCATGTAGGTTGCACTACAGCCCTGTATACGCAAAGAATAGTTCTGGAGTATGACCACTGACCAGGGTTTTCCAAATATTCAAACACATGCATGGAAGGGGATACTTTTTCTTACATTTATGTATGTATATAGCGCTGTCTAAGGGGAGTTCCGCCTTAAAACGTAGCACAAATTCTGGTATATATGTAGCTATCCATGATATACATACATATAACGACCTCCTTTCCAACCAATATGAGTTCGTGATGACGCCTGCTTATCAAACACAACCACAATTCCCTCAGGAAGGACGTTGGAGGTCAGGACTCTCACCATATGTAAGTGTTGTTGCTTTCTTAACATGGCTTCCAGCAAGGCTATCATGCTGAAGTGACCCCAACCATTTGACTTGATGGAATATTTTACGCTTTACCTTAAGGGTCTCTCTTGACAGTGTTTACGTACGAAAAAAAAAAAAAAACAAACTCAGTTCGGTCATCCACCACTTACCCAAGTATCTAGGTATTTCAAAGATTTTCTCAGAACATATTCCATTACCTTTCCATTCGTAGGAAGACGCTCGCCTTCAGCGGTTAGCTGCTCCATTTTCTGTATTCGCAAGATACAAACTTTTCGGTATCCATGTGCATTCACAGGAACCTCATCAAATTCAATTAAATCCCACCGAAATCCTATTAAAAGAATTCTCTGGGGTACAGCCCGAGTTCTCGAAACGAAAGCACAAATCCTATTAAAACTTCTCTGCCACGACATCGTTTTTGAGAAGCAAAACACATTTTGAAATCCAAAAAAATGCACCAACCCAGTTCACCCTAAAAATTTTGAGTTCATTACCCTCGAAAACATTTCTGGAAATTCTCCTTCCCATTCCAAAATATGAACTGCATCTTGTGCACCCTTCCTTCTCCAAAAAACGTCGTCGTCCTGTTGGAAACATAAAAAGAAAATCTCGTCAATTCTCTCACTCTCTCCACCCCATATTCGGGATCGTGCGCCACCATTTAGCAGATTTAGAAGTCAATAACCAACAAACGGAATGCCAAGCAAGTGAAAAGCTAAAAAATAACAACAAACCAAGCATCCCTCCTCCTCAGGATGGGGTGAAGGATACATTCAGCGAAAATGGAGACCGCAAATAGTACAACATAATTTGAGTGAAGCACATAACATTTATGCGAACAATGAGCGTCTAACTGTGATGGGATTTTCCACAGCACGCCTCCCCCCACTCTGCCGTCCCAGATCACAGCTGCTACCAAATGTCCTTTTGCTGTAAACTCCACGCCACGAGAGTGGTAGGAGGAGATGCCAAAGACGCTGGAACAGAGAGCAGAGAAACTTTGCAGAAACTTTTCTTTCGGAAGAAACTCCATCATCCCGAAATTTATTGATTTTCCACTCTGTGTGCGCCTCGTTCGTCAAAAAGAAACGGAAGTAGCAGAAAAAAAAAGGAAAGTTTTAATGAAAAATGGGAATCCAGAGAGAAGGATAGAAGGAAGAAAGCAGAGAGTTATGTGGGGTAATTCTTCATCGTCCTCGGCGCGCGTTGGTGAAGTCGTCTGTTCACCCTTAAAACGTCCTTGCCCAAGCGAGATGCCTGGTTTTTTATTTGCTTCCTCTGGCTGTGTGTTCTTTCCTGCCTGTGACGTGGATACTGCCACTGGGATAAGTTCTGGCCACCGTCTCTCTCTCTGTGTGTGTAAGGGAGGTCTGTGTAAATTGGATTACACAGTAAAAACAACTTTCACGCCAAAAAAAAGCTCTTTCTACGCATCGAACTCGACCGAAGCAGGAAGTAAAAGGAGATTCCCAGAAATAAATAATAAAAAAAAGAAAACAAGTCTCTACTCTCCTTCGTCCTTTCAAGAGAAATTCCAATCGAAGGCATTTCATTCACCGTTTGTGAGGTTTGTTTGGGGCTCACAGAGTTGCCAGGACTCATGACGTAGCTTCTCCAAACCATTCGTGTTGCGTTCGTCTTCATGGACCCTTGTCAGGGTGGAAATGGATTTCGTGAGCCTTTCTATGGGCTTAAACCCTGTGCTATTGCCTTTTGTCACATCCGCTTAGAAAACACTGCTATGGCTCGGAAGGTTCGGATATGCCAAGGGTTCAGAAAATATGCCTGAACATCCATCTCTGGAATAAAAAGTATTATAAATCAGCAGCTTGCATGTGTCACGTTCGACAAGATTTCTTCAACTCGCAGTCAGACTCAATTTCTGAAACAAAACCGAAAGGCCATTGCTAGAATCAGATATAATGTCTGAATTCCCTTTCAGAACTCCCCGCAGGGCTTTAAAAGAAAATAGTATTCGTAACCCTAGAAGTACTCTTTTTAGGCCAGTGGCTTCCATGTGGTACAATCCTTATTGTGATGAATCGGTGAGTTTATAATAAAACCCAGGCATTGCATTGAAATTCCTTGCTAAGACGACCTCACATCATGAACGCTGTCCACTTGCAGAAAGGTTAGGGATCTTTTCAAACGAGTTTTACTGGGCTTGGCCTTACACTTTTTAAGACATAAAAGACTACTCAAAAACAGTCTTTCAATTCTACTTGTAGGTGTGGTTCCTGTTCAAATGTTTCTTTATCTCAGTTACCCTTATCCTTTGCCACTTTTCCGAACTCTTCTCCAAACAATATTTAGAGATCGAAAGGCTTAGCGTGAGCATGAGTATTTTCAGTCCTACACTGTTTATGTCGGTTACATCGTCTCTTATTACTGTACTTCCGATATTTAACATAAAAAGTTTTCTTCGGCTTTCCTCCATCAGTACTGAAGAATGATTGAAAGAAATAGTAGCGGTGAAACATTCCTGCCCTGAGGCACCCCGTTTTAGAATACTTTTTCCTTTTGTATAGCGTGATACTGACCACTTTTATGTACAGACTTTTCGAAGCTGAAAATCTCTCCTGTTAATAGCCTTATACCGGGTTGTACCGGGTTGATGCCATTATCACAGAAACTGCTTTAGTGTGCACATCTCCAGTACACTTGGATAGTAGGTATCAATCTAAACTTCACACTATTGTGTCGGGTAGCATATTGCATTGAAACACCACTTAACAAACTTGTGATTCACTGACTCGAAAGTCACATCTAGAGTCTGTCTATCTGCAGAAATATGAAGCAAAATGCGCCTAGTACCCTTTTTTAAACAGATTTTCAAGTTAGGTGAACTCCGCTTTAAGATGTCTCCAGGTACATTTTGATGTGCCGGTTAAAGACTCCGAGAAATGTGTCATCTGCGACATATGTCATCTGTGTCATCTGTCACCTGTGACATGTGTCATCTGTGTCATCTGTCACCTGTGTCATGTGTCATCTGTGACAGCATTTCGAAGCTTAATTGTTAAAAAATTAATTTTGTATCCAAAATGTTAAGAAATAAGTGTGGAGGAGGTAGCGTTTAGCAACTTATCTGGTCGAACGTCCAAATGTCTTGTTTCTATAGATCATTCTTTAAAGTGTGGTCGGGATCATGCCTCTGCTAGTCAGAAATTCCACCAAGGATATGATATAGATGGCGAAGCTTTCCATGCGATGGGTTCTAGAGCCACTGGCAACTCTCCCTGCTTTTTGTGGAAACTACGACTACTTAGTTAAGTTCCTTATCGGTTCTCTTCTTCTCTTTGTCGTGCACTTCCTTCTCTTCGCACTTCCTTCTCTTCGCACTTCCTTCTCCAAGAGCGACAGATAGCGAGAGAGCGCGCATTTCAATTGCACGAACCATGTCAAATTGTATGACTAGGCCTGCCACCCACCCGGCCGGCGGCGCGGCCCAAACATCCACTACAATCATCTAAGCAATAACTTACGACTTCTTTTACCTGTGCAATTTATCTCTCATCTTTTTATCTGCCTTCATAAATTTATTTTCAAAAAAAAACCCAGAAAACAGAAAACAAAATGCGAACCAAAGCAACAAAATGAAGAAAAACTCTATTACCCGAGCCTGAGGGCCTGAGGCGCATGTCAAGCGAATTTCCAAACATTTGTTTCATTTATTTTGTTTTTATTTATTTCTCTTGCTCTTCTCGTTAATTTCCTTTTTTTTTTCGTTTGTTGTTGTTGCCGGTAGTATGTACGTATGTACGTATATGTGCTTCCTCCTCCCACCACCCCCTGCATAGGTAGTGACATGACAGTAACAAAACCAGAAAGGAAAGGGTTCCCCATCAAAGTATCTTATTACAGAGTATCTATAGTATGTACGTTCACACATGGACCTGTATGCATGTATGTACTGTGAATGCGGATGGATGTGCGTACGAGTGTACGAGAAACCCAAGACATGATGATGAATAGATACCAAAGGAGAAATTGATGACTGAATGGATATCGAATTGACAAGCTGATGGATACGATTGATATTGGAACGAACGCTGACTGACACACACACACACACACACACACGGGGGGAGAGCGAAGTATCGGACAAAACGGAAGGCACCAGAGGAAGTACGGAATTAGATTAGACGCTTGGTTGTACATACGTATCTGTGTGTTTTTTTCGCATTTAAATGTGATTTACATGCGCATTAAATGTTTACTCGGCGATTTAATTGCCATATGGGTCATTAATTTGAATGCCCGGCCATCGTGCATCGTGGTCGTGGCTGTGGCGGTGTGTACATATGCGGATTGGCGTTCGTTGCTAAGGGATTAGGTTTGGCTAATGGGTGTGACTCTCGCACTCGTCAAACAGCTTGTCTGTGCCCATCACGCCTATGGACTGTGCTTTGGCAAGCCAATCCGATGGGTTTTTGCACCGTTAATAGGCTGACTTAACTCCCACACTCTTGCTGAATCATAACTCTCCATCTTTAGGCAGTCAGATCTGGAGGCTCCCTATATGCATTGTGTTTGGGTGGGGTACCATAACTGGTTCCTATTCTTCAGCTTTATGGATTATTTTATTGCATTCGTCGCTCATCAGATTCGTCGCCATCAGGTTCACTCAAAAATGAGTCGCCACTCCGATAAATTGGTCCTTCGAGCCATGTCAGGTCAATAAATTCACTGAACCTCCGCTTAGTGCGGCCGACTATGCTTCGAATCAGCAATGGTTCCGTACGAACTTTCCATATTTGGTTTCCATATTTTGCTCTTGTCCGAGCGTATCAGTTCAGTACTCATATCCATGTCTGTTCTATGACAGCCGACGCTTGTCGTTGGAACTCCTTCGTTAGCCCAACACTGTACAAATCTAATTTTGCCTTTTGAATCCACTCTATCAGTTGCATGCGGTTTACCGCTGCTGCTGTTTGTGATTATTCGAACATCGAACTCAATTTTGGTCCTTCCTCAGTAAAACCAGGCTTGGACCATTGTCTTGCATCAAATAGCATCAATAGACGCGTCTCATGGCTTCGTTAACTCTTATTTAAGCGTATTCTGCATAATCACTGATAATTCGGTACGAAGATCCCACCATAGGCTTAAGTTTAGCTCCAGGTTAGAGTGGAACTAATGAACCCAAGCTTGTGACGTCTAATGACGCCAGTTGAAGTACTCTTTTTTTTGTGGGTCAGGGATGCGCACGTACCTAGGAGATGGAGGATAGCTTCTTCCTCCTACAGTTTCTACAGAAGTCATGTCAAAAGAGATCCAGTCTCTTGGTATGTATGTCAATCGATCATAAAATTTAGTACGAACACCGATAACGTGACTGATGACTTCAAGAAGCCAAGTCAGCACCAAGTTTCACATAAAGCCAGACCTGTCTAGTAAAGAGATTTTCCCATCTACAGTTCCACAGCGATAGCAGCAACTTGGTAGAGCAACCTTTCATCATTCCCAGAATGTACTGTGATACTCTGAAGGGGTTTTTTTGAAAGACACACTGAGGTATAAGCGCGACCTATTGCCAAAATGTAGAAATTGGACTAGGACCCTGGATTTTCCCCCTAATAGCCTGTTGCATGAATAGCTTACGATATCAATAGAAGTGTTATGCGACTCTACTCTCACGAAGAGGAAGAATTTCTTTGTAAATTAGTTATGTTGACCTGAATTTCTGTGTCATTCGGGAGCGAGTTCGGGAGCTTCCCATGTCTGTTTGTCAATATTCTATAACACGTACTAACGTGTCCCTCCTATTGCCAGAGAGGTTCCAATCTGCACTCTCTTTAACTAGCTTGTTCCCTTTGCATTTGCCTAAAATATTCCTGCAACCTGAAACCCAGCACAGCTTGACAGCGATCTTGTTCTTGAACATTGTTCAGAGATTCGTCACATTGCTTTAGCAGCATTGATGAAATTATTGGTGATTCCAAGGTAGATGGAACAGGATGGCCGCATAAGCAGTCAACACTCGGATCAATAGTGGATCCATTGTGAGCCCCTGTCCTGGGCTTACCTGAACACAAAGAAAGTTAATTTTTAGCTTCGGTGTCTCTGAATCACCCCTAGGCTTGACTATCTATTGTAGAAAACAATAGCGCAGCTCTCTAGAGAGTTAGTCAAAGCCCAGATCGTGACTTAGGAATTCTGCGAGTTCTGCTTGAAATACACTGCACTACACTCCGGAAGTCGTGTGCTGATACAAATGTCCAGTGCGCTAGACTAAGCTTCAAACTCTGTCTTGGATCTGTCTGGGTAAATCTCTGTCACAGATTCGTTCAAAATTCCTCCCGATTCCCAAGCAATTCTCCTGGCAATCTTGGTTTTACATTTGTCTTTGAAGTCCAAATACGGGACGGTGGCTTAGGAAGCTTGCGTGGCCTTTATTTCCACGAGCCAGTTGCAAAGAGTTCCTAAGCAGCAATGCTTATAGATTAGCACCTATCAACTTCCTCAATTCCACACTTCTTGTATGTTTTCTTATTTCTCCGGAGAAGCGCTGATGTTCTTCCCTCTTCCCTTGTTCATACAGCTCACGAGCCGCTCTGAACCTTCTGGGCAGCGTCAGTTTTTTCGCTGCATGTGCGTGCCGGTACTCTTTCCATTTTAATGGGTTATTGCCACTGGTCTCCAGCACTTGATCCTGGCTGCATAGAACAGACTGAGGATCATGATACGCGATCGGCAAAGATTCTTGTGGTTTGTTTCGATCGCACTCGTTCAATGTTAAATCTTCTTGCAGTAGTCCCCCTTTGTTGTGGCATTCAAGCTATTCGAAGACATACCTTGGTTGCAGTAGTCTATCTACCGGAGAAGTGCCTTACATCGATCGCAACACGATCAATTCGGTTGAGGGTTTAATGACCTGGTCAGCGCGGGGAAACCTAGTCCTAGCTTCCCCTTCCACTTAAAAAGGATTCCTCCTCTTCCGCATTTGTACACTGCCACTGACATCCGTCGTGTGTGTGCTCGTTCCTTGGCAAATTCCTTCAACCAATTTGCCATCGAAATCATTCCTCAACTTCGGGCCAACACAGCGCAGTGACCAAATAGAATAAAATCGCGAAATAAATTACAGCAATCTTCATCATCGAGTCCGTAAAAATGAATTATTGGTCATTGCCCTCCCGCCGCCATGCCTTGGCGGGGCCACGTGTGGCCCATTAAGTCGTTACATAACCTCATATCTCCTATGCGCCAGGCCGGAACAGAATGGAAAGATGGAAACATTCTATCGCGCCTTCGAATTATGTAACTCGAACGTGTGGCGTTTTATCTTTTTTTTGCAATTTTCCGTGATGAATGCAACACACAGCAGTTGTACAACCAATCGAGAGAGGGCGGGTACGTATCTACGTATCTACGACGTTTTTTAGAAAATTTTTCAAACTTTTTTTTATCAGAAATTTATTCCCGAAAGTGGGTGGGTTGACCACAGCCATCCATGTGTACGTATGTGTAGCCAAAGTGCTATATCCTTGTCGACATTAATTCAAAGAGTCTCGAGAGCTTTCACGCGTCACTTGTGTAATGGTTTTCCATTTTCCATTTCCCCACACACACATACATACGCTCGTTCAAGGCTTTAAATCTAATTTTCGTTGTTTTTTGTTTTTTTTTTGCTGCTTATTAGGTGGGTTGGCGCCGTGGGGGTGGTTTGGTTTGGGAAGGACGACATTCCTTACAAATGGAAGTTGGCAGGAACCAAAACAAAGGCAAAGCCCACTAAAAACACACAAAAACACCGGGAAGAGCTTTTTCGAAAATGTCCTTGTATCGCTGCCGCTACTGATACTGATGATGACATTGACTCTTCGTCCTTGTGGGGTCAAAAGCTCTCTGTGTGTAGTACTCAGCGAATTATGTAATTTTTGTTATGTTTTTGACAGGAACGTACTCTTGTATATAAATACATGCGAGACGCGCGTATTTTAGATTCTTGTTGCTGTTTTGCGTGGGCGTGTGTATGCGTGTAAGCCAGTCTGTCGGAATTACTACGAGAGTATAACACAAAAGGGGGACCGACTGGGGAGGGGGACAGAAATTCTTTGAAACAAAATTTTAGGGCCGACCGAGTAGGAGGTGAAAGGTTATTTAACATTTTTATGATTTTTGGTCGCGAGTCGCTCTCTCCCGCTGCTTTTGTTCAAATAACTGTGAGTTGGTGTATTCGTTTTTATTTTATGGTTCTGGGGGGTTACCCCGAACGAGGTGATTACTTTGACCTTTGCTGCAGAAAGGTTATTTAGGGGATTAGGAGGGATGAATGGAATTTATGTGTACCTACCAAGTTCGGGTTGTTTTTTCCATTTAGTTTTTTTTTTTATTTCAGAGAGCGGGCGGGGGGGGCTGGTCAACGGGTTTGCGTGTTTGGGAAACATTTTTCAAATCTAGATACTGGCGCGGAGTACGTGTTGGCTAATTGTGTGTAAATAGGGTGATAGTTGAGAGGATATGTAAGAGCTGTGCATTAGCCGAGGCAGGGCTTATCAGAAATCGAATTAAGTGTCCGACAAAGCAATAAAAAAATACAGCCATTGCACTTCCATTAATTGTTGAACGTGGCCATCTCATAAAAAATTAAGAAAGAGCTACAACTTTGAGGAAGTACGCCAAATGCTCAAGAATTGCCTCAGAGTCTGGGGTCCAGAGACACATCAAAAGTAGTCTCATTCCACTGAATCTATCCGAATTCCCAAGCTGTACCTAGTCCCCCTGATGTGAGTTAGAACTGCTATTGTTTCTCTGGGTATGTACGCTGTTTTACAACTTTTTTTTCTCAAACTACTTCGCTTCCAAAGCGGTTTTGTTCATCTTTCTCAAACATGTTGCAATAGAACTGACTAGTCTTCATATTTCGTCTTGGAAAATAAACTTTCCTGTACCAAATCCGACTCTTAGGACCTGAGGCGGTCTACTTGTTGTTGCAGTCATACTGAGCTTCGTTTTTCATAAGTTCCTCTGAGGTTTGGTACACACTTTCTTGAAGGCAGCTATGAAATGCTTGTGGATGGAGATGTAAGGCTTGAGTCTCCAAGAAAACTTTACACGACCACATCCCTCGTGAACATCGAACGTCAGACAAACATCTGGATGTAAACCTGGCGGCAAAGATAGTCCTCTGGACACTGTCTTGAACTGTTTTATGATTAATTTTTGAGGTGAACGCCGTAGCTTCAGTGGTTAGTGCGTTGGACTACGGAGCAAGGGGTTCAAGGTTCAAATCCCAGGCAAAGCACGTACAAGTTTTTTGAAGTTTTAGAGTTACATCCGAGAGTGTAACTCTAAATGAACAGTAGGCCCCCTCCATTCATGTAAGGAGTATAACACGCACAACACTAATACTTGTAAGAAGTTAGGTGCTGAATCCAATAGACCTGTTGGCCAAAAATTTGTATTCGAAGAAGGGGTCTGTTGCACTGTGAACTTTTTCTCCATTGTGCTCCCTGCTAGCTTTTTGGAGAAGTATCTTAGAGTTGCCCTCGCATTAAGATTCTGTATGTGTCTCCCTTAAAAATCTGTCCAAGAGTAGTCTCTCTAGTTCAACTTCATTGAAGTATAGAAGGATGAGTGTTCGTTCTAGTGACGGCATTTTCAAACATCAGAGAATCGGCAAAGACCTTTTTGAAATATACTTAGTATCCTTCGTGGTTCTTGAGTTGCTTCGAATCTATTACATGGCTTGTCTCCTGCTCTGAACGTGATTCCAGGTTCTAGGCCTGTTTTCCCTTTTGGATTCCTGAGTTTTTCTTAAAGTGTGTGAACCCCTATTCCGCAAACCTTGAGAGTGTGGTCCACTATTCGTTATGCACTATTCCCACATGATCAGGTACTGAACAGAGGGTCACCAGAAGGCTTTCCTGCATAAGCCTACATTTCACGACAGAGGAATGAAATACTTGGCTATCTGACATTAAAGCCATAACGCAATTGGTGTGGTTTCTATCGAGATTGATTAGGACACATCTATACATATATCTATGGCATAGGGCCTCACTCTGAAAGATTCTGGGATTTTTGCCCATGGATTCAGAGTATTTGTTTCTAGTTCCCTCATCAGTTCCTGACACATCTGTGTACGACTTTGTTGTGTGAAGGACTCTGTTCCTAGATTGTAGATTCAATGATCCAACTCTGTCTGTTGCTGTGCTTGGTAACAACGTTATTTTAGAAGTTGAACCTTCTCATATCGTTTCTGGGAAAGACCAAGGAAGTTAAGAAGCTTATGTATTTCTATCCCTTCCCTGTTCGTTCCTTGTTTCCTCAAACACAAGGTGGCAAATAAGCCAATACCGTCAGCACCTCTCAATCGAAGTGTCCAGAACTCTCAGAGTCACTCTGGCACCATGTAAATAAACTCCTACCCTCACTGGCTTTGGATTCATTTGCATAAATTGCAATTCTATTTTGTACAGGAAGGACTTTCCTCCAGCAAGTCTCCCTCTCCGAGTATATTACTTCGTACGGTGTATCGAAGTTGAGGCTACCGGGATAGCATATCCGATTCATCAAGGATGAATGTGGAAAAATCCCCCGCCAACACCACTGTCCATCTTGGAGCCTTCTGTGTAGATAGTTGCTATTGATTCGTTGACTTGTAAATGCCTTTCGTGTCATTCGTCCTCACTGGGGAAGGAAATCTAGTCTTTGCATACATTTTTGTTAGGATCTCTGCATGCCCTGTCATACTGTGTTTTCAGCTTCTAGTTTGGCTCAGCCGAAGAGCCCTGTTTGCGACAGACTCTTGTACGAAGAGACTAAGGCTAAGGAGACAAACGAAATTTGCGCGATTTCAAGCGAAATGTCAGTGCGGTTTCGCCTAGTTTTGACAGTTGTTCTCGTCGCTTGCAGTCGCTTGTAGTCGCTTAATTCGCGTCGCGCGACGCTTGAGGTCGCTCAATTCATGTTTCGCCAAATCATTACGCCGTGAACACTGTAATTGGTCGGTAGCAGCAAATCGCATCGCGTCACGCGAATTCGTTTCATGGTGAACACAGCCTAAGGGTTTAAGTTTAAGTATAGCTTCCAGATCGACTGCTTCTCATTTTACCGGTGTCAAGCCACAGTCTTAAGGTTTATAGCTTCACTTAGCCCTTGCCTTGCCAGTCAGTATTATAATTCCTCGAACCCCAGGTTTCACCAAATACACATCCTGTTGCAGCCACAGAATGCTGCTATCGTTTTCTTTCCTTTTTTTTTCTTATATTGCTCAGTGCTTGACCCTGACATACTAGGTTCTTGTGTCATCCTTTTATTTGTCCCTAACAGTGGATAGGAATATCCCTGTCCTTACTAGGCACTCACTAGCTATGTAACTTAGAATAGGCGACAATCCTTGTTTCTCAAACTCTCTCTAAAAATCATCAGGATTACCAGAAGGAAAGTAATCCCTCCACCATTCCAGTTCATGAGAAATCCCATTGCGTCGTTTCAAAGTTCCTCCACTCCGGACCCAATTATGACGATGTCTATGCAAATTTTACTGCCATGCGAATGTCCTGGCTAATGCGTAGTTATGTGGCACACCACTGATAGCGCGACGAATATATATTTTTATTTATGTATCTGTCACTCGTGTCTTCCGTTTCCTGAGGACTTTTTCGACAAATTTTTCATTTGTACGAACAATGACAGAGTCGAGTCTATTAAAGTGAAAACTTTACCCTCCGTGGTGTAGTAACTCACGTTCTGTTCGCCAACAGACACGACACAAAACTCACTCTCACTCCATAGGGATGTAGGTATGTGCTGCTTACCACTTTTATGTCAATCATTCAGTATTACAGCCAATGTCACGAAAAAATGAAAAAAAAAAAACGAACTCCACATCAACTTAATTGAAATCAATTAGCGCGGACGGGAAAATTGCAATCCACGTTGGCCGGTCGGTCGTCGTCATCCGTCCGTCCGTCCGTCTATCTGTCGAAAAAGACGAAAACATCCTCAACTGAACGTTTGAAAATGAAAAAAAAAAAAACATTTAGTACGAGATAGAGTCTAGTTAAGTTCGCGTAAATGAATTTCTAAATTGACGATGTGGCGGCCATGGTAGGTAAGGAGGCACGAAGGACTGATAGTTAGTGGTTTGTCAGTCGTGTTGATGTGTCGTGCTGACAGTATTTCGCTCTGTAATTAAACTTAATTGAATTCAATTAATTTTTTCCCCCCGTTTTTCTATTGATATGAGTTTTTGGGGTTTCAGTTTCTGTTTCTGTTTTTTTTTTTTGTTTTGGCTCCACACCCTCCTCTTTTTTCCAGAATTTCATCTGTTAGGGGGTTGAGCATTTGATTTTGAAGAATGTTACTCAGTTCGTTGGTTGTTTGTGTCCTAAATTTCGGGATCCAATTAATTTGTGTACAATTCATGGAACGGATTGACATAAATGAATATCATTGGGATGATTGAGGAATTCGATTCTTAAAGGTCGCCACTGGTACCAAGATTCGAGACACTGAGATCATTTGTATTAATGACGCTGCAATCTAGACCTAGAACCCTAAACCTCAAAATACAAAACATAGCTTATGGGAGGACGCTATTGTAGCCTCCTAAGTTGTAGGTCTCTTAAGTGGTGGATTTCAAATGTGGCTAGATGTAGGATTGCTCCTCGTCGTCGGTTTTGGAGAAAAGCAATCTTTTTCTTGTGTTTGACCCCCAGCCCCAACCCAGACTATAGCGCAATCCCAGTAAATCATTCTCTTGCTTGACAGCTTTATAAGAGGGACTTCAAATGTACGAATTTCAAACAATGTTTTTCGAATGACAGTCGGTAAGGAAGTACATTTTCAGCCACAAGGGTGGAAATCGTGAGCGAACTCTCCTTACAGTCGAAGCTCTAATCGATCTAGCATCCCTCTTTGGGTTCAACTGCCTTGATCAAGCGAAGAGCTCTCGCGTCTAGAAAAGATCTAGCGATGACGAGTTTTCCCTTTTAGTTGGAAGGCTAGGAGAAGATGGTTGTTTGGTGGATTCCTACTGATCTCGATTCGAAAACTTGCACTTTGGATGCCTGTACTCTACGATGTGATCACCCAGGTTAATATTTTTGCTGTCTGCTACAACGCCTGCAGAATAATCTTTGACTGTGCGAAGCGAATATTTGGGTCCTAGTACCCATAATCAACTCAATTTTTAGTTTAACTTCCTAAGTACTGTGTTAAGTATGATTGGTCTCACAATCCCAGGGTAGCCTGCTTGTGTCATAACGCTTTACCAGCTGACAGGATGCAGGCAGTGCGGCATTTGATTAACTTTAGCTGATCCTTTAAGAAGACCCAATGAAAGGGTTATATTCAGAAGAAAAAGCATTTGCCATGAGAGGCATTATCTGTGCTATCAAGCACTGTTTCTTTAGATTTCGCAACTCTTCCTACTGATTCCTTTCGAACCTTGTCCTCACATTCTTAGAGGATATGACGTGGCAAAGGTAAAATTCAAACCCATTGCTCATACGGAAACATTTAAAGTCATGGTGATCTACTTATCGTACACTACGTCGTCGCAGGAACAGAGTCTCTCAGACCTCTTCACGTGCTTGATGCAAATCTATTAAAAAATACTTTAGAACCACTCTAAGGAGCCTGAGGTCTTCGGTAAGGATCACACTTTGTCGAAGTGACTTCAGTACCCTTGGTGAGTGGGTATTCCCATGCTGCAGTCGTTCTGACTTGGGCTTCTTTTTCATTCGCACCGTGGCAACTACTATCAGAGCACTTTCTTTCTTAGGGGCCATGAGAAGTCTGTGGACCTGCGTCCGACTGAATTCTGTTGGGCTATCCAGCTTGAAGTTACAAACTGAATGTCGTCCAAAAAATGTTAGTAATGATAGCTTATAGTCAGAGTCCCTAGTGTTTGTGACTCTATTTGAGATTCTTCCAACACTACACGATTTATTGCCCACCCTACGCTAAACGTGTGTGTCTTGTCTCGAAAGTTAGAAACCGTCTCTTGATCACCTCGTTTTGGGCCGTAAAAATAGAGTGAACATAAAAACATTTTCAAAATTCTCAACTACTTCCGAATTTTTTCAGAATCCATATTAATATCTTTTTCTTAATCTTTTCAGGTGAGTGACTCAAATTTATTGGTAAGAATTATAAAATTTATATTTGAAGTACTATTTCTGGAAGACCACCAGGGGACTACTTGGATTCTGGTCCTCTAGTCTTTCTAACGTGACACATATTTTTTTCCGAATAAAATTCATCAATAGAAGTATTTTTCTGGACTGTGGTACGTCAGGGGTAAAGGCTGTTACTACTCCATTATGTCCTGTTTCCTCACTTAGCCTGAGCAATCATGCATGGTTTCTGGTTATGTCTTTCTACAACCCTTTCCCAGTTGCCTTGACTCCTTACCAACTGTTTCGCAGCAAAAATGTATTTTCTGAGGACTCTCTTACTTTTCGTTTGCCGTAGGTTCCTGACCATATTGGTTCCTTAGAGAGACTATTATACCAACAATTCTTCAGAGATTATCGAGCGTTAACATAGCAACACGGTTTCAAGATTTGAGGGTGAAATTCGTAGGCTGGTCCTTGAGTTAATGACATTCCTTCATAGTAAAACTTGGATTTGCTGATTTAGCTTACAATACTATCTTTGAGTCCTCCACTGGGAGAGACAATCCTCTCAACGTATTGGAAACTATGTATCTACTCGCCTATCTGACTCTACATCCACTGTCATTTGTGTAGTTGACCCTAAACCTATGCGTAATGTTGAGCATGTTTCGTCATTTTCCTCTATTTTGGCCCAAATTGGCAAAAAACATCAAACCTTAGCCAAAGCACTGACATAGGAATTCTAGCTTGCTCGTTTGGGCTGTAGTACTATCCTCCAGATATCTTCAAAAAGAATGATTGTTTCCACGCCTTTCATAAGGTTTTCTCTTCTTTGTTGTCACAGTGGGGTATTCATAGTCTGTTAGTATTGGTCCTCCGCATTCTGGTGTTGTCCAGCATGTTTGGGCCACCCTTTTAGAATGTATCCTACCAGCCTTCGATATAAGCCAGGCTTATACGTATGTGGAACTACACTTTCGTTAGTTAAACTCAGTCGAAGTGACCTCGGACAGTTACCGAGCACCATGCCGTAGGTACTCATTCGAAGCGACTCAGGATACTTCGTAACAATTATTGCTGAAGCTGCAGAGACACCTCGTCTCTCGAAACACTAGTATATCCTGGGATTCTTATCATATCTGGGAATCCTTAATTGGCTGATAATCTTCACCAAGTGAGCAGTTATTTATATGAGACTGCATTCATGTACATGACTAAGACCATCCCTGACTTATGTTCCATGCTTCACGTCAACTCTGGTCATCATTCAGGACCAGTCTTAGTAAAATACCCAACGTTATCTGGTCTAGAACTAAGACCATGTGAAAGGATGGATCGTGCTTCAACTCTCTCCAACTTAGAAACTGTAACTGGAATGACTGCAGTACTTGGGAGTTCAATGCCTCCATGAAGTGGTGATTCCATACCGCTAATGTCAAGGAGACAACTATCGAACTGTCTGCTAATGGCCAAGTAATGGATCTAGTTGGTCGTGCTTTGCCTATGAGTTGAGTATTGGGTCAGTTGGGTTTTCTCCTCCGTCATAGATTCTGTTTGTGCATAACAATCTCGATAGGGACTTACCCTTCTCTGGAATAAGACCATCAGAGTGCCTAAAAGAATCTCAAAATATGAGGCTTGGGTAGGCTAAAGGTACGAGAAACAACTCCACATCGAATCTAAGTACAGATCTAGCTGGTTTCCCAGAGGATGGACCATCTTACTTCGCTCATTGCTAAGATATCAATTTTAGATCGCATGAGCTGACTCCATAGTTGGGGGACCATCTGACACCATCTTTCAGGATTCCAGAAGGCTCGTGACATTCCAAAATCCTATCGCTGTTCTTGTTCCATAGACAAAGGTAGGTCGTCATCAGAGAATTCATCCGATCGATGGTTAAACGTAGAATAGATCTACTGACAGAGCTACAGGATGTTCGACTGTAACGAGTCTCTCCTATCAAAAAGGGACAGGGGAGCGTTGGAAGGTGTCTATACCCGGGATATTGAATTCATATTGCGAACAGAAAATGCTTCGTAGCAGTGTACTGCTCAGTGTATTTCCCACAAATGTATCTCACTGCTAAACTATAAGTGGCCTGTAAATCCCCACTATTGACTGCCCCTCCTGCCAGCCTAATTCGATGGCTTTAAACACCTCAAGCCCGATTGCCACAGGCGAACGCCTTCCTGCATCCTGCAATTTGGTTTTCTCTGCCTACAACTACAAACAAAGATATAAAATAAAATAACAACCCGCAGAATTAGTTTCTCCCAGCGCAGAGCTCTGTGTGCCATTATGTCGTATTTTATATTTCGCATCTGTGTGCCCCGGCCCGGCACCGCCGGAATAGTATCTACCCACCAGGTGAGTTATCTCCAAACTCTGCGCAGTTTTATGTAACACACAACAAGTATCTAGGTACATCTGTCGCTCTATAGATACTCGCACATGTTTGGATAATATTTAACGTATCGATGGGCAGGAGGAGAGAAGTGGAATGTCTCTGGGCGCTCAGATCTGTCGGAACTGATGCTAGAGATTTTTCAAATACCCAATTCGCGCAAATATGCTGTTCAGGTATTTTTGAAAGTTATTGTTGTTATTGTTTTTTTTTTTCGTTACACACATACGTAGTAGCACATGACAGTGGTGTGAACGTACCCTGCCTGTGGCAGTTCATAATTTCGTTCGAAAGTCTTTTGTTTTCGAGGCATTCGAATATTTTGGTGTTTTGTTTGGTGTTACGCGCATTTTCTGGGAATAGCTTTGCATGACAGGCAGTCGGAAAGGCGCATAAGAGCCGCACGTAGTATCGTACTTGCGAAGCATTATTACCAACACGAAACGCATAGTGATGGGGCGGTCGTGATAAGGAGTTTCTCGTCTTTCTTTCCCGAAAAGGTGTTTCGACGAACGTGAGATTTTTCAAATAGTTTCGCATTGTAACTTCGTGACTATACGGGCTTCGAGGAGGAGATGGTTGAGTGGTTGTCACTCATTCGATTAGATCATCCAAACCATCCAATGAAGAGTGCAACAGTTTGTGGGTATGTGACCGTACTGTGACTCAAGTCTGCTATGGTTGTGATTTCTAGTCGAGTTATCTGTGCAACTTTCTTTGCATTCCAGGAGACAACACAGTTTTGTCGAAAAGGAAAGTTCAATCAGAAAGAAACATTCAGTTCGCACCCATCAACGTGTAATAGTCACCAACTACCCATGATAGGTCAGCACTGCTACAGACCCTTCCACAACATGCCACTTTAGCAGTTAATAACTAAACAACCAACACGACCGCTATGCAGTACCAGAGGCCGACTGAGTCAGTTATCTCTATTACTCCTACGCACTCCATTACCTACAATGTCCATCTCGGTAAGGAACCGATTGAAGCAGTCACCCTTCCTAGGCATGCTTTGCTGTTATGCAAACAGTCACCTCCAGTACTTGTTAGTCCCCTACTTAGTCATTTAGGTACAACAAATCTCACAACCCTTGAGATAGGCATAGGTTTCTCGGGTAACCGGCGATTCTTCCGGTCTACTAAGCATGTGGTATCACAATGGACCTTCTCTTGGTCTAAATGTATCCTTGACTCTCGCCAGGATAGCTGCCTTGCCTTACCTAACCTACCACCACATTCTTAAGGTTAGAAGACAGTCTGAGTTCTGAGAACGCCAGTCCTACTCAAATCTCGATTCATCCATTGTGATCCCAAACCTAAGTAGACTAAGATCGGTTTTGGTTAGAAGTTGTTGTCTTTGGTTTCCTTTAGCCATCCGCCATTGTTGACTGTTTTCCCAAAGTCTTACTTAAGCCAACGGGTGGATGTCTATCTTACCTTTAACAGCACTGCTAGTCGTCTTATGGAACATATTGTCTTACAACTTATTGAAGCTTCGGCAAAAGGTGGATCCTTTTTGACCTCAAAGGTAGCAGTGACCTTTCGTCGGAGGATATTTTACACATAAGTCAGTACATAGTCCTTATCCCATTGCAGGCCATCATCAGCTTCAGAAACATTCTTTAGATTTCAGCTTAGATATCGCTGTCCAGGTCGAGTGGATAGTAATGTTAGTTACCACTGTCAGGATGCAATCTTTCAGTCTGCTTGACAGTGATATTTTGGACATCGTCTGCGAATGTGGAAAGAGATTCTGCTTCTATATTTAAGTGTCTGTGCCTACAAGCTTCGGTTCTGGCTTTGCAGCCTTCAGATCATTTTTTTTATCTTCTGGCAAAACTTATGAATCTTACTCCATCCCCCCATGTTTCCTCGAACCAGGGTGACCGAGAGAAACTCAACCCATCAGTTCGTGATGCTGCCGGCATAAGAGTCCTTAAGAGATTAAGGGACACTCGATCGGAAAATTCTATGGCAATCTTTTGCGTATTCATTCGACGTCAAATTGTCCGATGTTCTGTATATCATTATGCCTTGGTACCAAGGTAGTGAGTCGAAATTCGCTCCTCGGAATGTTGGACATCCATTATACTGCAGGAGTGATTTTAATAGCTAACTTGGTTAGTTGCTAAATCTACGTAATCTTACGTACTGCAGGCCACCATACCAGCCATCCCTAGAACAGACTTGACGATGGCTAAGTCATCTTTTGGTCGACTTATTCCCTGGTGGAATTCCCTTCAACGATGAGGAATGCAACTAGTCCTACAATTACTGTGCCTTGGGAAGGGCTCTCCTGAAGCCGTTTTTATTATGAATTTTAGAGTGCTTTGAGGTGGCAGGTTTCCTAGCTCGTTTAGGTTCTTGAAAAATACTTTTCCAAGGATCTTGTAGTTGGTTCTGTCAAGGCTTGGCCACTCCTAAAGCATTTGAGGCTCTCCGTCTGTTTCGCCATACCCTCTTTAGTCCTGACTCTCAATCTGCTTCTCAGTTGTGGTCTGTTTACCGACAAAGGATCATTTTTTTTGTTGTTTTATTCTGAAGACTGGGCGTTGGGACAGCTCGCTACCACATCACCCATTTCATGTCGAACAGAGCGTTCCAGTTCAGGGATTTAAATCTCTCTTTGTGTCTCTTGGCTAGTTTTGATTTGGATGTGGTGGCAGTCATGATGCATGTCTTCCTATAGCACAGTGGTCGGTTAGAGTGTAGACTATGTTGGAGAGCGTTCCTCTCTCGTGGAATTGGTTTCATTTAGGGTCACCCAGACCACTCTTGTCGTGTTGCATTGGTCAAGTCGATGCCATGAATGGTTGGTCTTACTTAGCGTGTTGGACCCTCGATGTTGGTGACATTTGTACTACCTAAACCAGAGAAGCCTCTTCTAGCCAGTACATCAACCACACAATTCCTTCGGATGTTACAGTTACCTGGTACCCTGGAAAGGATACGGTTTTACTGTCCAAGTATCTTGTTGAGAGATACGCGGCAGTCTTCCACAGATGCAACAGATTTGATGGCTGCCTGACTGTCGATTTATATGACAATATCTGATGCTGATTCTGCATTAACGAATGGCATTACCTTCGACTTAAGAAACGCTGGATAAGTGTAGGAATTTAAGGAAGAGATGGATGTTGAGGTCTTCTGAGAAGATTCCGTGTCTCACTTTTGGACACGTTCGTAAAAATTAACAGCGATTTGTGGTGCAGGACATTACGTTGTGTCCATTCACTTCTGTTTGGTATCCTGTGGCAGATGACGATGTATCAGTAGCATACTGGCGTGTCCAGTGACTTGCTCCTTCCATTGTTTGGACCTTCTCAGCCTGATTTATGAGCAGGCAGCTAGTTTCTTGCCGACGATGTCAGTGGAGCATGATGTGTAGCGCGGTAGTGGGAAAGGTGCTCAATTCACCAGTAATACTGAGCCAAGCAGCTCGTTGAGTTGCATTCAACCTAGTCTGTGGATCCAGTGCTGGTCTAATGGATTCAGATTTGGATTTGTTGTGGGCTCCTTGGTAGTCTAAGTTTTTTTGTGGAAGACTAAGCTTTACCAGGTTTTCCAACGTAGTCCCTTCCTATCCAACCCATCCAGTCCCTAAATTGCTGGCTTCATCATCAAAGACACGGTCATCAGCCCCCTGCGATGATTAACGACTTTGGGCAGGAAGTCGCACTTGTAAGACCGTTAAATACATATTCTTTTCCATACCAGATGTCAGAAATAGAATTCTCCGTCAACATACACGTTCCCCCGTCCTCCAAAGGCATTCGAAGCTCATTCGATTCCAAAGCTATTTCGATTGATTGATTAATCGTTTAGGTTTATGCAAATACGAATACGAATAGCAATTACAATGAAATATGTGTCCCGCATTGTGGCATAATTAATTATTTTTTATTACTGCCATTGTCGTCTCAGTGCGGAGCGGATACAGAAACGACAACAGCAACATCTAATACTCTGGGCTAACGAGTTCATTTGGATTCGAGTTCGATTGTGTGGCTCCTCGGCGATGCAAAACAAAGCGAAATTACGTTCGGCCTGGTTTTTTCGGAGATTTTTCGAAGAAAATTGATTGAAGCGTGAAATGAAAAGAAAACACAAATGATTGCTCAAAAGACGACAAGAAAAACAAGAAAAGGAATTAATATCAATTCTGTTGTTATTGTGGCTGGTGTTGGCCTTGGGGTATTCTGTCGCATGGAAATCGGAAAGAAAAGGATTTCTCTGGCACCAGTAGGAGTATCTATTTATAGATTTATTGTGTTTTGGTCCGTGGAGTGGAAGGAAGTAGCTTTGGGACTGATTTCGACAGATGCCAGCTGAAAGGGCTTATGGGCTGCCAATATGTTTGGAAGATGTTTTTCTCGTCCTATTGTTGTTTGTTCTAATTTTAGGACCAAAGGAGTAGTGGGCGCTAAGCTAGGTAGGAAACTGGGACAGTGTTTTTGTTTTTTTGGGGTTTTGGTCATAGAGTGTGTGTCCTTGGATCCCTCGAGCGTTGGAGGTGACTCTAACTCATCGCAAAAGAGCTTGAGGGGCGTCCCTCAGTTTGGGGTGAATTTTGGCCCACACCTCCGTTTGGTGGACTTCACAAGGCAGTCCAATCCACTGGCACTTTTTCCTTCGCTTCTACAGATCTTCAGTTTTCAAGAAATGTCTCCACAAGGCAGTCGATACTGAGTCCATTATGGGGCGGAACAATCGCGGGCTTAGTTCTTGCACTGAAAACACTGCTCCTCTAGACTTTGGATGTCATTTCGAACGCAGTTCTTACATTCCTTATTCTGCTGCATAGGTATGTAGGAGGCAGGCCACACTTAACCAGTTAAGGTCCATTGTGATACCATTCGAGGTATCTAAGGTGCGATATCATAGTACATCGCACAGAGTTCATCACTGAAAACCATCAAAAAGAGTAGCGGTGACAGTATGTACCCCGGAGGTACTCCACTGTGAGCATTTTTAAATCCTCTGACTGCTTACTATTGTGTATGACGTGATAGGACGTGAGGTCCAACCAGAGTTTGGGAACATGTCGCATTGAAAGGTCGTCTAAGGTTTTTTCAGAGTCTGTCTTCTATAGTGTCTATCGCATTGGTGTTCCTAAAGGCTTCCTGTTTTTTTTCAATTCCTGGCTATAATGACGATAAGACGAAGGTTCCTTGGACCATTTTTTTGTACCCTTTTGACGGTAAAACTAGTCGTTGGCGTTTCCAAAGCTCGGGCCAAATACCTTGGTGAAGACATGTGGTAAATATTTCGCCAAATAAGTTCAGATAACGTCCAATCGCGGAGTCTTTCTTCACGGTGCCTATACATGCTTCGAGTGCTATCGTAGGAAAGGATCCACATCTCACTACTTGACGGTGGTATCAACCATTCTTGAAACTGTACCGGGGCTGTTAACGTCTGGAGGCACTTAGTTCCACTAATGCGGATTACTGCCTAGTTGCCGTCGTTGAATAGGATAGCATTGTGTCACTATGTTGTGTAGTACATATGGTCCAAACTCCAGATATTCTCAGACTGTGATTCGGTCCTTTGTACTTCCAGGAAAATTTCCTTTTTTATGATTGTTTGATGGCTGTTTTTGGTGTTCCCCACTCGGCTTCGAAACTGGACAGCTAGGGTCACAAGCAAGCAATACCATACCACCGTCGTCCACGGATTACACGACTTTGTCCAATGGGCACTGGATGTTCTCAGTGGTTTCGATTTCCGTTGCTCTGGCTAGTTGCTCTGTTGGGATACTATAGCTTGGGTACCCGCTAGAATCCTTATCCTATTCACTGTTCTTCTGCGGCATAGGAATAATTTTTCTGGTTTTAGTTCTATTTTCAATCGTATGGGCACTATAAGTACTTGTGGCTGCCACCACCATTCTAATGGACCTCTCTGCCTATGCTTCAATCGCCTTTTCCTCGTAAAACATACTAAAATCTGATCTGAGTCTCCTTGATTCCGATTAAAACTTCCCTAAACCTCACGAATGATGGCGTCCTGTTCACGAAAGAAACTACCTGTGCAGTGATCAGGCACTAGTTGCATTCCGTCTAACTGCTGGCAGACTAGGACATTGTTCTGGGATGACAACTGATGAACTCCCAGGATGCTTAGTGTCCAATGTACTGCCACGTGACGCGTTTACGATGTGCTACCTCATTCAGTGTCACCAAGGCGGCGATCTTCCACTCCCCACACGAGCCATAAATAGATCTCGTACGACTACTTCGCAATCAGACTGTTAAGCGTTCTTCATGATTTAGAAAGTTGTCATAAAAAGACGTATTAAAACAGAAATACAACAACAACTACAAACTATTAATTTAATTAGCATCTATTATGATGCCTAGTGGCTGGCTGCTTACCCACACGCACTGGCGTTCTCGTCTCTATTCAAAAACGTAATTTGTCAATGGCAACAGCTTCACCTTCAAAATGTTGACCTTTTTTCGCAAAAATTTGTT
Organism: Xylota segnis; assembly: GCA_963583995.1. NCBI lineage: Eukaryota > Metazoa > Arthropoda > Insecta > Diptera > Syrphidae > Xylota > Xylota segnis. The sequence continues at coordinate 9,186,811 of OY757238.1, read as the reverse complement.
TTTTTTTTTAAATTTTTCTCTATGTGTCTGTTTGTGTTGAATGTGTGCATAGTTGGGCTCACCACCGACCAACCGTGGGAAACCTTATGCAAATGTTTAAATAAATAAATCTGGTTTTATGCTGGCTTTTGTATGTTTTTTTTTGTTTCTTTTTGGTTTTTTTTAGAAAACGAGACACTGTGCAGAATTAAATTTGCTTTGGACACGTTTTCTATTTGAATACGCAGATGGTTACGACGCGACGGGTGGCATGATATGTTTCGGTTCGACTGTGCAAATGAGATTTAAATTAATCATTTTGGTGTATGGGCATAGCGTCGGGCGCCAGTTACGGCAGTGAATTGAAAAACATTCAAAAATAGGCCTGTTTCTGTGGAACATCCTTTCGAGAAGCACTTGGTATTCGGATTCATTTGGACTTCGCTCTTGTGGGATCAGAATTTCCCCTTAGCGTCTTTTTCTTTTAGTCTTCATCATGACATCTGAAACCTAGGGGCTTGAGTTCAATAATCCTCTTGATTAGGGCATTGTTATCCATTGGCTTCATGTGCCCAAGCGAACTCTCGTCTTATTCTCGCTTCTTGCAGTATATCCACACATCTGGTACAACTCGTAGAATCCATTCATCTTCCTTGTAAAAAGGATCCAATATTCGAAGTCCACAATATTTACCCTACTTTCCTGGTTATCGCCCAGCACTAAGATCTGTAAAACAGAAATGGAATCCGGTTGAGTGAAAATGTCCTCCTCCGAGTAAGGACTTCGTTTAGCCAAAAGATAGTAGCAGGGATTCTCATAGGAAATGCTTCGTTCGAACTCCACTGGAGTGTCATTCATGATAGACTCCTGAACTACCTCGAAGTTGTATCTATCAAAAGTCATTTTATCCTTAGTAGTGGACTACTGGTACTTTGTTTGGTGATAGAAGTCCCAAGACAGCGGATCTACTGACTTGCAGAAATCTTTTGCTTGTTTGGAACAGTTTAGATGATCTGCTTCTATACTATGGGCTGCGGGATGTGTCTCACCTTGAATTTCATTAGTTTTTTTCCAGAATTTATCTAGATTTGTTATTTTTTATAGAGGAGCTGGAAGCCACACTGATTTCAGTTGTTCTTATTATTCTCACCGCTCTCTCTGGGTCCATTAAATCTCAGCTGGAGGGGTTTGAGCTACACATCCACTATTCCCTGCGCTTAGGTAACTAAGTCTCCTTCACTGTTTCGAACAGTTGCCAGTTCCTTAGTTTTCATATAGAACTCCTGAACGGTGGTACAATTAAAAAGAAATGCCTAGGTGTCCTCACATCTCCTAGCGTCCAGAGCAGCCAAAAAGTGTTGTATATTCAATCTTTCATCAAGGTAGGTGAGGCCATTGTAGAGGATGACATCGGAGTTAATCGATCTTAGCTGAGTAAAACGGTTGAGTTCGCATGTCTTTCATGCATTCTTGTCCATTGCACCCAATTATAAGTCCACTGAGAGTCTGATTTCAATCTTTGACGGCTGAACATATCCGCCCAGATGTGTGTATGAGTCTTAGGAGTTTGTTTAGGACCAGGGTCACGAATTGAACAAGATGGACAAGCTTGCATAGATCGTGAAGATCCATGCAGGACTCCTGATATTGGAGATAATTTCCTAAAGTTTTCTTTTCTTTCTGAGTCAACCTAATTGCCTTACTTACTTGCTTAAGTGGCCCTACAATTTGGCGTGAACCTGGATCTCTACTAACAGCGTTCTCCAGTTACCCCTGTCTTCAGCTAATTGCATCCAATTGTTTACTCCAGGTCGGCTGAGGGCCCCTTCTACTTGTGCGAGCCACCATCCTATACGAGATTTTCCTCTACCGTCTTGTCCTTTCGGTTTCAATTCGAAGACTTTACTATCCGAACCGAATCATTTGTATTCATCCACTCTATATGTCCTCGCCATCTAGGTATAGCTATACAGCTCATATAGTCCGTCGTTGAATCTCCTCCGGGGCCGAGAGTTTGAAGAAGAATCTTGATCTCGCAGCGACAGATGATATATTCATCCGATGGAGTCCAAGTTTCAGAGCCGTAGAGAGTCTCCTAACAACTGAATTGCCTTCTCAGTCCGAAGGATCCGGGATTGGGAGGAGTTACTTTTGAGATGTCATTGTCAGATTTACAGTACACCCGAGGTAGACAATGTCTCTTATTACCTCGAAGCTACAGCTGTCAATTGTGACATTCTGTCCAATTTGCCGATGTTGTGTGTTCCTTCTTGTTGACAGCAAATACTTGGTTTTCCCTTTATTCATCCCTGAACCCCTTTTGACAACTTTCGCTTCAATTTTAGCAACTGGACCGGTGACTGCCCGCTGTGTTATACCAAAACAGTCAATACCGTCGGTATACGCTAGTAGCTTCACAGACTTTTAAAAGATTGTCCCTCCAGTGTTGACTCGTGAGATTTGCACAATCCTTTCAAGTAGGATGTTGAAAATATCACAGCTCGCTCCCGACTTTAATGGAGCGGAGAGCCTTGTCCATTATCAACCTGCACAAGCGAACGAGTTGCGCAGGGATGTCAAAGCTAGACTTGCCTCTGTATAGTTCGTGTCTAAAGATGCTGTCAAATGCGGCCTTGAAAAGGTGATGGGTATCGATTTCGACTTTTTGAGTCTTTTTTTTCAGGATCTGTGACAACGTAAATTTGCTGACCTGAAACCACACTAATAGGAGGTGTCAGTCGTTCACAGAATATGGCAGTGGCAGATGGGATCTTGTACCCAATGGTGGGCAACCTGAGACCTTTGTGATCCACAAACGATCCTGACTTTCTATACATCAGTCATACACACGTCTGTCTAAATTTTAAAAATTAGTTGGCATAAGCTCTCTATCAGTTCAGTGCTCGCAGAGTTTGTGTCCTATAGGCCATCAGGTCCACCAACCTTGTTGATTTTGGGCCTGATATTGCTATCCCTACTTCGCTTTGGTCAGATGAACGGACATTTGGGCTATCACCATCTATGTTGAATGGTTCATTCTGTGTGACTCGGGTGATAGGATCGGGTCTTGTAGGCCTAACGCTTGCCGCTTAGTAATTTGTGCCTCGTCCGTCTGTCAGTCTTGGTCCTATAGCCGTGCCTTCTCTCCGTCATCCGCTAAAACTCATCACAGTTCCGCACAGCTGTTCCCACGCAATTCGAAAACCAATTGCAGCCAATTAACCAGAAGTCCGCTCAAATCAGAAACACGAAATACCATTCAGAGCCGATATCAGTTCCTGAGATATCTCAAATTTAATTGAAAACCATAAACGTATTCGGAATGTAAACCAGGTCAAAGCATTCGACCTCTGCTACAATGCACAACGCTCTCTCAGCCACAGCTACAGTGTATGCATGCATGCATGCCTATACTGCTTTGTTTTCCAAAAAAGAAAAACTTTTTTGCACAATCATTCGCGTAACCAATTAAAAGTTCTACACATACATATACATATGTATGTTTGTATTTAGTTTTTAATTTTGTTTCGTTGTTGTTGTTGTGGTTTGTGTAAAGTGCAGCTGTACAAGTGTTTACCATTCATACTCTCGTGCACACTCATGAATTGGATGTACTTTGCACCGCGAACGCGCTGCAGTTTATCTTTGAAACACCTTGTGGTGCAACATGCCAGGCCACGCCAGGCCAGGCCAGGTCCGATGCCCAACACAATTGAGGAGTAAAGATTGTAGATACTTACCGACGTACACTAGTTTATGAAAATCAAAAAAAAAAAAATAATGTTCTGTAGTTCTGTAGATAAAAATGGTAAGCGTTACGCGGTAATTATCTATGAAGGCGCGCGGCGAGGTGCCGCCGGAGCGGTCAACGACCTCCATATGAGGTAAAATAAATAAAAAAAAAAAATATTTTAAAACTTTTCCATTCCATTCCATTCGATAGTTTGTTGGCCTAAAGCGGACGGGAGTACGTTACGTACTTACTGGTGTATCTTGTATCTACAGAACGATGGTGGTGAGCCCACAGATGCATTAGATGGATGAATTAATCATTTAGCTAATGAAAACTGTTAATTATTCCACGAGGGCAGATGGTGGTGTTGGATTGGAGATATTTGCCATTTAATGGATTCGATTGGGGTCGGCGGACGGGCGGTAGATTTTCCTCCTCCAACAGTAGATACGAAAAGTTTTTCGATTCAACTTAGTATGCCTTCCGAGTCCTTGCTGAGAGACATTAGTTAGTTGTTTCCATCTGATATCGATCTTTCGTCAGATGTACATAGTGTCCGCTAAAAGGTTTTTCATTAAAAGTTCCTCATTTCGGGTTAAAGACAACGCAGTACAGCATCATTCGAATGTCCTTCATCAAAATGCCTCCATACCCTCGCACCCTTGCTCTTGTAGTCGTTTAAAGACTCCATAGACCACGGACTTAGCATAGTTAAATAGTGTCCAATCACAGGAAAGACCAAAGGACCAATCGAATACTAGAGGTAGAATGGTGACTGCGTGACATGTGGCTCTGTCTTACTGAAACCACATATACTCCAAGTCATCTCCTTCCACTTTATCCCGACTTTGTCTGTGTTGAAGGAGGAATTGGGCCCAAAGCCCGCTCCAATGTGAAACCAGCATCAAACAGTCGATTTTTGTGGCTCTAATGGTAGTTCGTGAATGACTTGAATGATTTTGCACCAAGAACTGGGGAATCCTCGCGGACTTTGGTACAAAAAAAAAAAACTTCGCCATTTCGTCACCTCACTTTCCATATTTACAAATACGTCTCGAAAAAACTAGCAAGCCATGCTTAGAATCTCGACTAGATGCATATGCAACATTTAGGAAGGCATCTCCTCCGTTGTATCCTATGGTCTGACATGTTCCTTCTCAGACAATCTCGTAGACTGCAAGAGGAAAGTCAAGTAATAACTGAAGGAATCTGCACGTCAAATCGAATGCGAAACTATAACTTTGGTCGAGAGTAGCTGAAGTGTGTCAAAACTCCTCCAAAATTCGGAACAAGACAGAAAGGTTGAAAGTGAGACTAGTATTCTCACCGAATGCTTCGAACTGACATGTTCGGTTGTGAAAACCTCTTCGAAATCGTCAGTTCTCTGTTGGAACCCAAAGCTGAACTAAATCGGTCACTTGAGATGAAGGGACACAGCTTGGCCCGCTCAACAGGGCAAGGTAAATCAAGTAGCAAACTTCGAATAAGCTACTACATCAGCCATTGTTATGGAAGAGGCTATCACAAGTGCTGTAGCATCATTCGAGTGTATCCAGTCTTCCTGCAATTCTAAACAAAGTCTCCACCTAGAGAACAATGATCACTTTCCCTCCCAAAAAATCCTTAAATCCTAGTTGCCAGTATACTCAACGAAGTTGACTGGCTCTCCTTGATTTAGCTCCCCTTGACCATGACCTATACTATCAATAGTATTCTAACGTCTCAGACGGGGAGGTTATTGGTATTATCGGCACTGAAGTTTCCATGAACTTGCATGACACTTATACTACACTTATCCTATGGCCGTGGTCCCATGGATATGTCATCTGATGCGGTGACAACTTGCTTTAGGTTCCTGACTAGCATTGACCAAAATCTAAGTCTGAATTCGGTTGGAGTCGAACTTTTATGGATGGCTTTGAAAGGACTCACTTGCCCGGTACTGGCGTCTCCATGAAGACCGACTAAATAGAAAAGTCTATCTCTGTTCCCAAGCTGGATCCTCTACTCATCATTTCCTTTATATATGCGGCGGTGGATCATACTCAATTGGGAATTGAGTTAAAAACGTACTTCTCTGATTAATAATCTCGTCAATCTTTTTTTTCATTTCAGAGTCCACTCCATCAACACTAAACATCGAATTGCAGAGATCCTAAAATGCCGCAGATTAAAACGTCAAGACCTTCACCCGACTTTTACATAGCAAGGTCGTTGAAAGGGGTGAGTCTATTGTAAACCCTTTTTCCAATGTGAGATGTGTACATGAATATTTAAAGCATTTCCCTTATCTACTCGTTGAACGTAGGAGGCTTCAAGTCTCTAAATTTTTTCAGATCTCTTAAATCGTGACAGTAGTCAGCTTTCCTATGTGGAACATAACTGGGTTTGAAGCAATGAGGATAGATGGATGGTTCTTCCTCCCCGTCTTGCATACGGTTTCTTACGAAATCATATCCCTCCTTGTATGCCTGCCTGTAAGGAAGTGACTGGTATCTTTAGGGAAGTCAAATTCTTAGAGCAGTTCAGATCCAGGATTGGCCATATTGGCCATATACTTCTATAGGATCTGGGTTTCAATTCGAATGTAGCCGCCGGTATACCTTAGCAGTCCTTGGTGGATTTTTGTCGAACACTCTGCAATCAATGGCTGCTTGGCTATCCGACAAGATGCAGAGATCTGTAGCAGATTTTACGTTTTTCTTTATACAAAAGGCCTCATCCTGCAGTAATCGCCATTACTTCCTCCTGGAAGAAGCTTGATTTGAAGCTAATTTGATCCAATCAAGAAAAACTACTTCGCCTACTCTGTGCCAAATATTTCCCACTGTTGCTTGTTGTTTAGTCCCTCATGGGGCTTATTGCGTCAACAATTCCCCCACGCTGTTGCTGGTTGCTGCAACGTTTTTCAGGTTCAAACGCTTTACTTCCTCCTTAGCTGTCCTGCACCACGTTTGTTTAGAAGGCTTCACTGTTCTCCCAGCTTCGGTTAGTGGATCCCATTTTATGACAAATTTTGTTCGTGCCTCAAGTTGTAACCGCCACTTCCTTCATCTTATTATGCGGTCAACAGGTTCCCAGTCCGGTCTCAATAAGGCCGGTTTGTCTCAGATACCAATCAGTCAGAATATCCTTCAGATAGTGCGTATACGTCTATTTATGAAGACCTAAAGCTACCGAAGGCCAAAGCTACTCGCCTTCAACATATCGCAAAACAGTGGTACTTTTGTTCTTCCTGATGTCCTGATAGCATCTTGAATGCAGCTTGTTCGATTCTGATCCCCACATCGAGCCTAGAGCCGCCATATCGGGTGGAACAACGCTACCGAAATCAAGGAAGCTATTAATTGTTTTGGATCTTTTCGAGAACCTTGGCTTAAGCCATGCACTTTCTCAGCTCTAATCTTCCTTGCTTCACCCTCTAAACTAAAAGCCATTTGGTCCAAGTCCATCATTTATGATCGGTTTCCATGGTTTTACCGAGCTGGACATTGCTGCCAAAAATTGAAGAGGTGATAATATACAGCCTTCTTGCACTCCAGACAGTACATTTAAGAGTTTCGAAGGCAGCTAGCCTCTCTTGAAAGTTTGAAGGACAACTAGATACTTCAATACTGGCTTCAAGCAAACTCATGTCCGGAAATAGTGGACAACGCCCTTAAACAGTTGTGGAAGTCTCTTGAAAAACGCCGTTCAAAGGGTCCAACCAAGTGAATACTGATAAGCAGAACTGATATAACCATCATGTATGGGCGTACCACTGCACCCGTTGCTATGGGCCTCGTTTGCACATTTAAATAAAAGTCACGAGCTCTCCTTATCAGCAATTAATATTTTTCCTTCTTTTTTGTGCCCATTTGCGAGAGGTATGCACTGCGATAAAATATTTAAATAACTCATTTCTAGTTCCTTATCTTGCTCACGGCTTCCAGAAAACACTTAAAAGCAACACAACGCATGTTTTGTCCAGGTCATGGTAATGAGTGGAAGCGCGTTTGGGCGATACAAACAAAAATTGATAAGTGACCAAGGCTTTGATATAATCGTAGCCTTGGTTCGTCCAATATTGTATTTTTTTGTACTTTGCACAAGGGGTCTGATTATTTTCCAAATGACACCGATAATCGGTTTCGTATTCGTATTCTATTGCCGTCGGAGCGAGTCTGAATGCCCTGCACTTTGACTGAAGTGAATCGGTCGAAAGTTCGCGGTGGCATTGTTTTTCAAATGACTATCAGTGGAATGAAATACATAACTTAGTGGTCTTCCAGGCCTCGTGTTCGTGGACAGGTGTATATTTTATCTTCTCGAAACAGTCTAGTCGAGGGCCTATAAAGATATTCTTTGTATTTATCGTTTGGCCCGCCTTGGATAAGACATTCAGTCACGAAGCCGTATCGTGAAGTTTGGACTCTAGAATGACAGAAATTCTTTCCTCTTGAAACACTCGTATTTGACATTCTTTCGTTGACATGTTGGTATACTCCGCAGGGATACAGAGCACAGGATACGACGTTCAGATAGAAATAGGAGACAATTCCAAGTTGTCCAAGCTTTTTCTAATCCTTGGAGACGGGACTTGAACGGGCTTTAGTATAATTCTGTAACAGATGGACTCCGATTAGGTTAGGTTGTCCATTTACAGTACCCAAAGCACATACATACGTACTTGTCAGAAGAATATTTCTAAATATTTCTATTTCTGTAACCTAGATGTTGAAGTAGCGCTCCACATTTCAGGCATAGATTGCAGGTTTTACCCACTATTTCGCGCGAAAAGGGACATTTCTTGAAGTTTTCTTTAGCCTGCATCTCAGTAATTGCACTGACCAATCCATCACGGACAGACATCAATCTAAATCAGCCTTTGGAGGAAAAGATCTTGATTCCTAAAGATCCTGACCCGTTTTTGTTGTGGCTATTGGGAGAGGACATTGGGGTATCGGGTAGTCAGTCTGTACTCTGTCCTTTCTTCTCGAGTAATTTCGATTATAGTCTCGGTCTTACAAATATTGTTCTGAAGACCCTAGGCTCTTGCACATATCTAATCTAATCCTGGTTTTTGCTGGAAACTGAAAGACAGATAGTCCTATCTCAACAACCATCGGAACGTATCTTTCTTTGGTTAGGGATCTGACTCACCAGCTCGTCAACCAACCCATTTCCCTTAATCCTCTGGCATCCCCCAGACGGTGATCTTATCGAGAAGGTTCCCTGTGTAAACTGTTATACTAACTTAAGACCAAATCCAGAGTTTTGATTACGTCCTGACTATCTGTGAATTCAAATGGCTCGTATCTAACGCTTAAGGACAGAGAGTGCCTTATCCTGATTACAGTGGAATTCCACACTGCTTTCTGCTTAATATAAACCTCGGCGAAAAGTTTTCTCCATTTTCCAGCTTTATCTTCATGTTTCCTGTTCCAATCAATAGGTTCGCAGAGATTTTAAGTTCCTCAACTGAGAATTTAGGGCTTAGGGCTGATTGAATCGCCTTGTATCGCCTGTACGACTTGGTACAGTAACTGTAGTCGCAAAACTATGTCCTATCTGCACTGACTGAGAATTCTGTTCTCAATGATGAACCAGTTACTTACTTACTTACTTAGGTCCTACATATATCCCCCCTTGGGTCTGTTGACCTCTACTATGTCTACCCACCACCGTAGTTGGTTTCGAAACAAAACCAAGCTGCTGGGACACTTTTTCGTCTGCCCTGCCTTAGTGGATCCGTTCCTCTGGCATCCTGAACTGAGTGTGTTGTCTTTTCCAAATGCCACCTTCGTCTATAAATTGTAAAGCCTGTAGGATACTGACCGCGAGATGTCTCACGGACGGTCACTTTTGTAGTTCATTATTAATCTCATGATAGTGGCGGACATTTTTCAGCCTTCTTTTTCCTTTTTTTCCTCATTCAAGTTGTTTCGCAAAAAAAAAAATCAAAGTAAACCTACAATTTTTTGTATAAACTACAAAAATAGTAATTTTTACGTCCCTATTGGATTAACGAACACATCCCAGTGCTCATTTCGTGTACGCGCACAATTTCCCTCGCCGCCATTTTCTCTATTCCAACAAAGTCCCACTTCCAGTTGCAAATTGCGTTCATCGAATCAAATATGGCTGTCAAAAGTTCGCCACAGTGAGTTCCTCAATGAATCTGTGCTGATTTTTTTGTCCGCATTTATCGCCAAATTATCGGACTTTAAACTCAAGTAAATGTCAATAAAACTGCCAAACATTTCTCTATACATTACGGTAAAGTGAATTCGCATCGAAATAGTGCCGCCACAACAAAATGTACTGATCGCCGGCGTCTCGTCTGTTTTTGTTTCCTCCACACGTTCGAAGGGAAAATTTTCTGCTCTGCATTTTCATGTTAATTGTCGGCCTCTCTTGTCTCTCTCCAACCGTAAGTGGATAATTATAATTGTCCTCTTCTTTTCTGATTGCATTTTCTTTGTTTTTTTTTTTCCTTTTTTCTATTCCTTCTAAATTGCAGTTCATTGATGTGGGTGCGTGTGTATAGAATTATGCAAATATAGTGGACTCTGTTGCACAATCAATTTGTGGGTAGCGTGCCGCTGGAAATTTACAAGAAGGAAAGGAAGAAGTAAAAAAAATTCCCTCACTTCTGACATTTGATTAGTTTTGACAGGAGCAGCGAGGAGTTGTTGGAAGAGTTTTTCACTTCCTACTCCTGACAAGCGCGCGTTTGTTTGTTTAATTTCGTAAAAATTTGATTGTTTGGAGAAAAACGAAAAGTTGTCTCTTGCATGATGGAGGACGACCCTGGAGTTCAGCTTGTGGGAGAGAGCAGTAGTGTGGAAGTGCAAAGTGCCGAGGAAGAAGTGGTTGTTGAGGCGGGCAAGGCCGAAGCAGCTGTCGCAGAAACCAGTGTTACTCCCGAAGAGCAGTCAAAAGAAACAGAAAACAAGGAAATCGTGTCAACAAAAGAGGAAGAGAAGACGGAGATAGTCCAGGAGGAGGAATCGGTGCTGACTATCGAAGAATGCGACACCGGTGGAGATGAAGTACCAAATGTGTGTGAACTTGCACCGGTGCAGGGTGAATCTCTTGTGTCGGAAGTGAGTTCATTAGCTGATGTTCCGATTGTCCTAGTAACGCCGGATACTGACCTCTCATCACAGCTTGTTGCCAAGGAAGAGCAGCCTGTAATAGAAAGCAGTAACACCAAACGGCAATCTGAAGTCGTGGCAATCGATGATGACGATGACGATGACGACGACGAGGATGTGGAAGACGACGATGATGATGATGACGAGGACGACGATGAAGACGATGACTGTGCAAGCAACGAAGCTCTGAACGATGACGATGAGGAGGATGATCGCGATGACATCTACGATGATGAGCAGAGCGATAAGGTCGAGAAGAAGCCAATCCAAGCACCTCACCCAATAGATGATTTTGATGAGTATGAAGATATGGAGGATGACGATGATGATATGGTTGAGCAGAAGGAAGCTGTTGTGATAAGCTCGTCAGATGAAGAAGATGTTCGAGTGGCTCCACCACCAGCAAAGAAAACCGAACCACCAACCAGGAAGTATGATCTAGACGACGATGAACTGGACTACGATGACGATGAAGAGGACGACGACGATGACTACGATGATGATGATCTTATGAATGCTGTTGTAACTTCGGCCACCAAGGCATTGTCCTCGTCCGTATCATCATTACCAGTGAAGAAGCAGCACCGAATAGTATCACCCAACACGGCGCGACAGAAGGAAGCCGAACAGATAAGTGTATTGTCGAGGCGGATCAACTACGGCCGGATCGCCAAGAAGAAATCCCTCAACTGGTGAGTGATAGTTTGTAGTTTATTTATTGTAATAGTCTACCAAGATTGTTAAATATTCAAGACTAGACTTACAATGACCCATTACAGGCTTTTACTCTCTCAGACCTTTTTCACTTGATCTGTACAACGGAGATTCAGCCTCGGGTTCGGTAATGCCATTGAGCTTATATGACTTGGTTAAGCCAATTGGAAGTCGTTGTGTGAACCTGCTCAGCGTTATATGCTCTCATTGCTTATTGAGATTCATTTCATTCCCTTCTCTCATGCGTTTCGAGGAGTATTTTGAGAAGAATTGTAGCCTTTGTAGTACTTTCCTATGGAATAGTAACTCTAGGCTTACCTTGTGATAAATCGATATAACTGTTGACAGTAAGGCCGCAATACTGCACGCTGTATCAATCGAAGCTGTACGAAATTTGCTGCAGGTTGCTCGAACGCTTGTTCCTATTCGACATTTTTGGTAGTAGGTATGGAATAAAACGGAAATGATTAAAAAAATTAAATGGAAAACGAAATTCTGGGCGAGTTCTTGGTTAAGAGTGATCAATCCTACTTGGGTTCTGCTCTCGGTTGGTCGTTACAGTTGATTTTTCTGAGACAGATCTGCCCGTTCTTTGGAAATTTCTGTGCAAGTTTCTGTATATTGGCTTTCACTGATTTAAACCAAATTAATTCTGGGAAAGCTCTTGGTTGAGAGTGATCTGTCCTACTTCGATTATGCTCCCTGTTGGTCATTACAGTTGATTTTTATGAGACAGATCTGCCCTTTCTTTGGCAATTTCTGTGTAAATTTCTGTATATCGGCTCTCAGGGATTGGTCTTATTAGAAAACAACTCGACATCTCTCACTTTGGAAGGAAAGATCCGTCCAAGGATATGTTCTCAGTCAAATCTTCAGTTTGGCGGTATGAATGTTTGTCTGTAGTTTGATATGTCGGTTGTGCTGTGCGTCAAGACCTAATAAGTAGATCTGCGTGGTAATTGCATTTATTACTGAAATTCCTGCAGTTTGTACAAAAGTTACATTGTGTTGCCAGTCTGAATGAGTAGACCGCATCAATGGTTCTACGATTGGACTCTTGCCAGGAGTCTCTACCGAATTTTGTTGAGTATCCATTCTCAGTAATGCTTAAAAAAAAAAATAGTTGGCGCTACAGGCCGATGGGACCCAGGGTCTAGCTTCTCACAACCATTCGTGTTTTGCGTGTTATATTCTTTACACGAATGGAAGGGGCCTACTGTTTAATTCCGTGTCCGAAGGGCAATTAGTTATTTGAGAAGCTTTCTCGAGACAGTTGTATTCTCAGATGTTGGTCAGACGCTCGCGAGAGGTGGGGCCGTGAAAAACTTTTAGGTGTTCCCCGACTGGGATTCGAACCTGCTTATGTGGCATAAGGATGTTAATACTGTTTGCTTTTGAATCCCGTCCAAGGCTTACCTACCATTTAAAGTTACACTGTCAATGATTTTGCAGTGCTTTATGGCTCTGTGCTGTGCAGTAGGATTCCTTATCTAACGTAGACTAGTGTTACCTTGATAATCATCTGCGTCGCGAGTTTACTGCGTTCATAATGCGCCGATAGAAAATGTACGAGGATAGATTTATTGGGATTTCCATTTTATGGGGAGAACTACCATCACTTTTACTGGATTGGAAGCATTTACCTGTACGTAATCACTAAAGAGAAAATACTTACGTCAGCAACAACTCCTACCAAACCTTTGATATTCAGCATACTGCGTTTATTAAACTAAATCTACTGCATTCGCAGGCAAAAACTTGCACGTCAAACTAAACCATTAACCTCACCTCAGTATGAGTGCATCAAACACCACAATGTATAGAAGTTTAATTTGCGACTAATTTTATGACAATAGCTGACGACCCTTATTGATCTCACGTCAGTAGAGATCCGACTTAGTTTTCTAGTTTGTCGTCACTAAGACTGAACTTTGATTTGATATCCGGGTTCAGTATAATTTACCCTGGCACCCGTAATTAGCAGAACCAGGTGGCTTACACGATGTTGATATAAAACAGTTTTAAAATTATAATTTTTTCTACGTAAGTTGCCCGTGCTATTAAAATTAAGTAACAGATTTTCTCCTCCAATTTTGGTCTATTATTTTAAATTGCTATTATTTTTAGTATTTTTAGTCAACTTGCGGTACTTAGATAAAGTTGCCCGAGTAACGAGGGCTGACGAAACAAAAAAAACACAGCCGATTTGTACAGGAAAGCAGGCTCAAGCGTTTCACAGCCTTTACATTCTTCACACGAATGAAAAGGGGCAACTGTATAATGCTGTGTGCGCAGAGTAAAATCAATTTCAAGGGAGCAATATTCTCGGATATTTGTCAGACGGTCTCGAGATGAACTAATTACAGACTGAAAAGTACAGTACTGCAAGAAATGGTTCCTGACTGAAGCTAAATGGCTTCCGACTAGCTTCTGTTGTTAGTTCTAGTATAATCTAGTGGATTGAGGATAAGATTCTTCGACTGTACTATGAATTGAGTTAGTTTTACCATTTTTCCTATAATCACTCGACAGTAAAAAATCAGTTTTAGGAGTTAATTCGTTCTTGTCTGGGTAGTGAGTTTACAAGTAAAGGTGGGGTTTGTCCTTTACAGGTCTTTGCCATACTGATGGGTAATCAAAACAATATTCTTTACTTCACGAAAGCAGCTTCTTTTCTAATCTGACCAAATGATGTTTCGTTCGCAGTATTAGGAACCCAAATAGGGTAACCTCTGTCCTGATTGGCGATGTAAGTCGTCCCTGACAAGTTTGTTTTTCTATTCTGAGAAAATACTATAATGTTCTGTTATAAGTTTTTGCGTTACATTTTTCCATTCTATAGAACCTTGATATTCTCTCACGTGAAGAGACAGCAAGAGCTATATTACGCGACGCTTTTGACAAGTCCATCCATTTTTTGTTGCCTGACAGGATTCAGATTTTTTGACAAAATTTTCTTCTCTTCCCTATGTGTAGTCATTACTGTTCCATCAAACTGCTCCTTAAAGACTTGCCTCATGTGCTCTTACTTTTATTAAACAGTTTTTTCTACGCCATTTGTCTATTTACATCCATGCGCATGTTAACTTCTATCAGAATAGTATTATGGGACTCTTCCTTTTACCTCTAAGGTTTCAGCACGGAATCGGGATCTTCTATTTATCTGATAACAAGCGAATGTACTCCCTTTGTTCTAACATAGTGCCAGTTATTGGTAGTTAGTATTCAATCCTCATACTAACTGGAAGACAGAAATCACTTGATCTGTTGGTCTCTGAAACCGTTGCTGAGGAATCCTTACATAAATACGAGAGTTCGTTTCCTCCCGAGCGAAATTACTGACGAAACTCCTTCTACGATGCACTTAAAGCTAAAATGACTCTATCTCGGAGCTACCGTCTGTCGGCAGATGCTACTGTCACTATGTTATTACAGTACTTGAAATCCTGCCTAAAGACCAGTTTAAGATAATTTTATGACCATAGCCATCATCCCCTTGCAAGGATAGCAAACAGAGACCACAGATGTAGAAACGTTCAACGCTGTTGCATAACAATTAATTTTCTGAATTCAACCTGCCACTTATTTTCATCTCTGGCAAACTACATACCAATCATATTCTCGTAAACAAACAATAACTGCCCTCCGTGATCGTCGTAAAAGCAACAAAAATTAATAAAAAGTAGTAATGTGCAATATCGCGCATCGCGCATCGAGCACACGAAACCATTTCAATGAAAGTTTGCACTGTGCCGTCATAATCAGAAGATTAAATATTGTGTGCGCGCACCTTATTACGCATCAGCTGGCAGCGTAAGTTGCCTCCTCCTTATTACTATAAAAAAAAAAAATTGTACACCGCCACCCGTTGGTGACCATCAACACCACCGAGAGCACCCGAAGGTAAGCGTGAAGCATCATCTAAAGTGAACCAGTCTCAATGCGATCCCCCCATGTGCATACAAACTTGGTATGTATGTGCGAAAGCGACCTCGTTTCGATGATTAGTGTGTAGAAGGTACCAACGACCTATCCTTGACCCATATTGCATGACAAGGCTGTGACTTGGAAACAAAAGCCCACGTATAAGCTCCCAGACTGCACACAACACACCCTATGACGTTTCATCGTTGCTTTTTGCTGTTGCTGCTACGTCTCACGATCGCTTATGAAAAGTGGTGCTCGTTGAATAGCTCGGTGATGGTCAGTTGTGGTTGGTGGCAAGTGGACGCGCTTGCAAAGTGCACTATTGCGAGTCTCGCAGAGAACACTCATGGAGACGAGAGAAATTATTTGATTTATTAAAATGGAAATATAAAGCTTCAAGGTTGCGAATGCGTTACGCTATTGTACACTGCAGTGGTGAAGAGTACGCCAGCTAACTTTTATAAGCTTTTTGGTTCCTCTGTTTTTTGTTTTCTGTTTTTTTTTTTTTGGTTTTTTGTTTTTATTGAACAGACCTTGAGCATTGTTTCTTTTGGGCTTCGTTTTTGGTTTAATTTTCTTTTCTTTTTTTTTATTATTTTATTATTATTGTACGAATTTCGTAATGCAAAAGGGCATGGCAAGTGGTTGACACAATTCGCGAATGTAAATTGCACTTTATTTTTATTTCAGACAGACAGACCAGAGGAAAAGGAAACCAAATCAAACACTTTGATGCGATGATAAATGCGTTGCGATGTTTTTTTATTTCCACTCAAGGTTTGTCTTCATTGATCGGACATTCCATTTGAATTAATGTTTTGGATTCTTCTCTTTGTTGAGAATGCAACTTTGGGTTTCTCCAATTTTAAGCCTTTACCAACGCTTAGAAAGTGTCCATTTACACGGCTTTCTTCCTTATCTTCCAGCACTTTCACAATTCTTTCGTCAAATCGATTTAGTGCCAGATCCCTAGGGTTGTCCGTCGACTGATATTCACTGGAGTGTTTTCCCTAAAGTTTCTCGTAAGAACCTCTGCATCGCTTCCATAAGAACGTGCAGTGATGTGCATTTTGTACACATTTCTCAACAATTAAAGGGACTCTGGCCTTCTTTAAGTGATCGCTTTTGGGGTCTCAAGCCTTTCAGACTTCTGCCAGAAACTAAAGCCAAATGTGTGAGACAGTATCCCTTAAGAACTCTATAGACTGAAGCAATGAATTTACTATGAATATTTCTGGAACAAATCCATATTTCGGTTCCAATTAGGATAATTCATGTTCCTATGACATTTACGATCTGGATTGCCTACACTACATTACCGACTTCAGTTATTCAGTGATCTGTCATCGCTCGCGCGGGAAATTTTTGTTCGGTTCGCCAACGTCCAAGGATTTAAATTACGTTTTCGTGGGAAATTAATGCAGGTTATAGAAAAAGTTGAATTTTTCGATTAATTGGAAAGTTCTAGATTAGTTTTTAAGTACATATTTCGAGGAAAATCATTAAAAAATAAACCATGAGCGGCGATTGAAGGTTGAGTGTTTTCTTGAAGCTTTTTTGTCTGTGTTTGCTATAAATCCTGCACTGATTTTGGGAAATTTATGTTCTTTTTGATTTCTTGTGTGTGTAACTGTTGAAGTCCTGAAGTATGAAATTGATCATCGATTGAGCCACAGAAAAGTATAATTCTACTTCTAGGGTGAGTCCTTAACCTTCTGTTCATTATTATGTTTCTAATTCCTTAAAAAAGGACAGTAGAGCTATTTATTTATTAAATTTAGTATTTCATTTTGAATATTGTGATACATGCGTACATACGTCTTGTCCTCAAAACATCTATCTTCAGTTATTTGGGTCTCTTGTCCTGGTCTGTTTCACAATTGTACCTCGCGTGCTATTATACTGCCTCTACCACAAATTTGTCTTATAAGCTGGAGACGCAGGAGAAAGATGTAGTTTTACCTGTTTTTCGGAGATGGTATACTGAATTTATTTACCTCACGCATGACTTGATTAGGTCCTTATTAGTGGTGCCCCCATAATCATAGATTGCACAATGTTCGTTACAAATCTTATTCCTGAACTTAAAGACGTCACAACCAGAACTAAGCTCATATCCAGTTTTCGACTTTGATGGGCGTCTGCTTTGATAGTAAAATCTTATTGATTTCTGCTGCGGACTGGCACTTCTTTTGTCGTTTCAATAACCAAGGGAAGGCCTATTACCAGTAGGCTAGAGTGCCTCTTAGGGCCAATTTCGACTTATTCATTCTCTTTATGATTTTCTTGGACGTCTGAGTGACCCAGCGCAGATAGAGATTATGTGTGATTCGCTCACAGAGATGCACGACGACATTGTTTTACCAATTGTGATCTTATTTTCTGTGATTTGGTGACTGTCTGCACTCGATTACATTTAAACTCCTACACTGCAGGCTGTCCAAGACCCATTAGTCTAGATTTTCAGTTCTGAATTGTTCTCTGCCTGTCGAATAGGAATACGTGTGTGGTATAGCCTATTGCACTCTAGGAACAGGGTTACTTAGTCCGTTCCTTCTATTTTTATTTGAAAAAAAAAAAATGGATTGAGGATAGTGTCGTGCGCTCTATCGCTGGTATACACCGATTCCATTACAACCCCTTTTCCATTAATGTCCAGAGGAAGGATGTGGAGTAATAGGATTCGGGACATAGAACTGAGAAGTTTCTCACAGTATGTCACACTGCCCTGAAGGACATCCGGTTGATGCACCTTTTTCCCGCTTTTGCTGATAACAAAGCCCACCCAAGTCTCTCCTCCGTTTGTCTTGTACCTCGCAAGCCTTCGGAAAATTAATTTATTCGCTCTGTAGAAACTATGCATATTACTGCCTGGCCTTGTCTCTACTCTGATGACGAAACAATCATGTCATTCCTTCACGGGCGCAGTTGCACAAAAGATCCCAAGAGCATAAATGATTTTAAGTTAAATTCGCTTATAGAATTCGCGCTGCCCCCTTAATGTGGCATTATTTCGCGTGCGCTCTCCACGCCAAACAGACACCGACCGAGTACAAGTGTTGCTTTTAGCGCTACTGAAACTCCAAGGTTATTGCATCAATATTAATTGCAATGACCTCGTAGTCGATGTACATATGTAAGTACGTATAGATTGTGTCTCAATGCACCAACAGGCGTCGTGTTAGTTTTTTTTTTTTTTTTCAAATGCAGCGCAAACGAACCGTCGCCGTAGTCGTCGCAGCCACCAACCAATCGAGTAACCTTGACTAAATGAGAAATCTCAATAAATGGTGGAAATCACGAATACAGAAACTATTTGGGATGATGCATTAGACTGTTGGTACCGAAACTAATTTATTTGTTATTATTTATTTTGCGCGTGATTTTGAAAACCTAATTAAACAAACAGCATTTATGGTTTTTCCGACGACCCCTCTCGGAACACAATGCAAGCGCTGAGGTGTTGTGTCTGGGCAAACAGCATACTCGTATGCATGGAGTACCATGCACTTGTGGGGGATGAAGGAAGTCAGTCTCTGTCGGCTTTGAACTTTTAATTGTATATACTGCGAGTTGGGGGTTGTTAAACGCAGATTCAGGAAAAGTAGTGTTTTGAATTGTAGGTGGGGATTTATTTTTATTTTTTAATGTCCTACGTGCAGGTATGTTAATTATAATTAAATTGTTCAATGAACTTTGCCGCTGCTGGTTCAGACAGTTGTTAGTTGCGGGCTGGGAGGAAGGATCATTTGGAATGGAATTGCAATCAGATAACAGTTTTTTTAAAAAAGAAAAAAGTTACTGTCAGGCTGCAAACGAATATTTGTGCTTCAGTCTGTGCGATGTCAGCTCTTGTTAAGCACAGGACGCCAAGGGAATTGCGTTGTGGACATTAATTGGCATATTTTTTGAATCTTTGTTTAATTGTTTACAATTTCAATTCTCCAATTGTCAAAGCCCTGTCAAACTCGTTGAAAGGCACGTGGAGGTGGAGAGTTTTGTTCAGATGCCAATAGTCCGGTACATACTCTTGTGATTCATGTACATAGTCGTGATATGGCATATTATACTCGGTACTAAAGCTCTCCTTAGTGCACAGACTTCAACCATAACTTCACGTGACTTTATGAATTATTTCCCGGAGTTGATGAGCAAATTAAGCTAAACATCTTGGGGCAGCTGCTTCTGTTGGTAATCATCTTTATCCTCCGGATCTCACATTTTGAAGAGTTGTAACAAAATAACCTATTGCCATCCAATTCTTTTCCGGCAGCAACTTCTGGTTGACTAGGATGAAGCGCTATCCTGTCTGCCGTGACGTGTGATTCTCTTCTCAAGAATCTTTCCATAGTCCTGTTGGTCGATAGGATAATGGTTCCTCATTGCGGATCTTTCTTTTAAGTATCAGGACCTAATGGTGCGTCTTGCATTTTTCAGGAAATATTACTTTTCGTGGTTCCTTCTGTTCAGACTTTTTTTCTTATAAAACTTTTACATGACTTTCCTGCAATAAACCTTAAAACACTCATCAAACGAGGAGTTCTTTTGTGGCGACCTGGGAGTCAGAGGGTTACTGACAACTTGCTGACAATGTTTACACTGACGAACTGCAACTGATGCTACCGACAGTTGATGTATGAAATCTTAAGTGTAACTGCATAGGTTAAATCATAGGTACTGGTAGTCTCTTGGAATCGATATAAGGATACTAAATCCATGATCAGCTCCACTGACTGTCTGACTGATTGCGCACAGAGTCTTACTTAAGGTCCAGATGTAGATCTTCATGTTTCCTGTTAATCCTAAGCGTCTATGCTGCTTTACCATAGTGGTTCCACAGATGCTGTCATTATTCCAAACTTATTACCCTTGGTTGTGACTGCCTTCGTTATTACTATTGTCAACTATGTGGAGGATCTTTTGATTTATTCTGCCCCTACTAACGCCTTTGAGAAGTACGTACCTACATACCTTAGAGTTACCCTCGGATGTAATTGCTTTTGAATTCATTTTGAGGGTTATGTACTCTTTCTACTATTTGAATCTGCAGAAACTTTCTTTAGATATTCAGAATCTCCTTGGGAGGTCCTAGAGTTTACAATGTCTTGTTAGGATGCGGAGGTTATTCTTGGTCATTGTTATACATGCTTCGAACCTTTCCTTGCCCTAGAAGTTTCTTGGATCGCCTCATGCCCAGAGATTTATTCCAAGTTCTTGCTCTGTTTTGTATTTTTAGTTCCAGGTGGTCCCCTTCTAGCTAGAGAGTCGGTCATTTCTCGTTCCTCTATACCCACATAGGCAGGTACACTTGACACACAAAGCCTCTTGTGTTGACTCAGCTTACCAGTCTTGTCTTCTTTGATTGAGTTTAGAGAACAACTTCATACGTTGCTTCCGTAGGTTAGTACTCTAACATTTGCCGTGTAGGAAGCCTGTCTGTTCAAAATCATCAACCAACTCGGAATTTCCACCTCGTCCACACTGTTCCACGTCTCGAAATACTTGCCCTCCGTATATATGAAGCCAGAAAGAGCTCAGCAAAGGCTGAACTCAAAAGTCCAACGCTCCTAGGTCAGAGAACCAAATAATGTTTCAAGGCACTGTGAAGGTGTACACAGTCGCTTGGCCGCATTCAATAGAAAATCTACACAGACATACATCTTGTCTATGCCTATCGGAACGAAGAACAAATACCTAAGTAATAGAAAAAGGAAGCAACAAATAAAAATCTAATAAAAATCAACTTCCATCGATAGACCGAGGCAAACAAAGATCTAACGATGAAGAGAGGAGGAGTACCAGTAGTGTGTGTATGTTACCCGGCCAAACGCCAGCGCAACGCGCTTTGATAGAGCTCCCTTCCTCCGCCTCTCTCTTCCGACTGCAACGCTCTATGCTTCCACTCAAGCTTTTACGCGACACAACCACATATGCTGGGCAGGCGACTGTATTAGTTGTGAGGTTCGCCTAAAGAGTCATTGAACGATAGACACAGAGTCACTAGCGTCGCAGTTGCATGAATGCACGTTCTATTTATTTTTTGCACGATGAACTCTCGTCGTCTTCTTTTATTCTCCTCCTCCTCCTCTCCATTTACAGAAGAGCACCGCTGTGCTGTGCTATGCTATGCTATACTGTGCTGTGCTGTGCTGTGCTGTGCTGTGCTGTGCTCCTCGGGCCAGTAGTAAGTCAATCCACAATCCAACGTCGTTGTCCAATCGCTTGTCTCCGGGTCACTGAACTCGATATTATAGCAAGCAATGCCAGCGGTTTTCACTGTTTTTTTACTGACAATTTTTTTATTTTTTATTATTTTTCCGCTGTGCACCACGAGTTGTGTAATTTATAAATTTAAATATATTTTTGTATTTTGTTTTTTTATTTTTTTTAATTTATTTCGTTTGAATTGACTCCCGCCCCCTTGCTCGTGTGCTGGGTGCTGGGTGCTGGGGAGTCACTTCAGTTGGAGGAAGAGTGTGTGCAATCGGCTCGGAAAGCCCAAGCAATTTTTAGAAAATAAAATAAAATTCTCATCCGAAGGAGCACAGATGCACTTCCCGAGCTTTCGTGGAGAGTGGAGGAAGGTGCAATGAAATTGCTTATAGAAGATTCGGATTGACGTCAGTGGACGCTTGTTATTTGTGAATTTATGTGGAATCACACTCATTTACTGTGGTTGTACGTTTTTCAGTGCCTTGTGGCCTTCGGAAGAGGGGTGGAAATGCTATTTTACACAAATGAGAGACGCAGGAACTTTTGTGCGATTAGTCACATTTAATGCTCAATGCTTGGATGTAAAAATGATTTTACAACTGCGATCGTAAAATGGTTGTCCTTGGACGAACCATATAAATGAATTAAGAATGTATCGGGCGAGACACCCAGCACTTAATTCGGTACTAAGGAAGGATGGAAGTCACTATTCTGAACATATTTTTCGTTCCGGCACGTGTTCTTGGTATATTTTTTAGATCCGCTGACTGGACTGATTTCACTGGGAATGGTCTTCCTACTTTGGGGCAAGCAACGTGTGCACAGTATGCTCTAAAGATGTGTCTAGTACAGACCCTTGCGGGACTCTATAGCAATTCTGTCGTAAAAATATTAATACTATCGATGTCATGTAAGGGAGCTGCGATTTGACGCTGTTGGCCTTTTTCTGTGAAGTGCCATGTAACGATTCAGGCACTCAAGAACAAATGAGCACTCACAATGAGTTTCTGACTATTTTGTCCTCTTGTGCTTCTTGCCCTGAAGGACCTTGCATAAGTCAGCCCATAACACTGGCATGCTCTTCTTTTTCGTTGTCCCATACTCCGCGCAGGGTCCCCGTGGCTAAACTGTTTGGTCCGTTGAATTACGGAGCGCGGAGTTCGAGGTTTGATTTTCAGACAAAACCTACAAGTTTTTTCATGACTCACTTCTCTCAAGCGTCTGACAAACCGACATGGTCCCGTGAAGCTGTTCCGCCAAAGATTTGTATTATTTTGCATTTTCTCCGAAGGACGGCTTCTCTGTATTTTGTTCTATCGTCTCCATTCCTTTCGACTGATTTTTCTTCGGTACAGCTCCTTCAGGATAGTTCTCGTTCCATTTAGGATTATTTTTCTGCGAAGTCTGTTTGATATTCTCCATTTTCATCGGTAATCATCCGCAACACGAAGCTTCCATTCTTCAGATAGTAGTTTACCTACGAATAAGGACAGTGTAGTCAGTGAGCCTGTTTTTATCATGTCCACATCGAAATATAAATTTTACACTTTGGGACTCTGCTTGTCTAATTGCTCATTTGAAACTCCTCGAAGGACATAATCTACAATTTTCGATTCCACCTCATTTATCCCAGGTCAAGTTAATGTTTAGATGACCACCTTTGGTTCTGACATTTGTCCTCCTGGCTTTATAATTTAAGACTCAATGTTACCATATAGAACTAAGTGGTCCCAACTCGCTTCTTACAGAATGCAGTGTACTGACCGATGTATTCCTCTGTGAACCGAATTGAAGAATAGTGGTGAAGGCATAGAACCCTATGACACCTCACTTTGAATTTCAACGTGCTGTAACACACTCATAAGCAGGTAGGTTAGCTTAATGGGTTCCTTGTGACCAGGGATGTCTTTCACTGAGACCACTTGTTTAACCCAGGAAACACTGCAAAGAAAGACCGCTGTAACTATAACCACAGCAATAATGATATGAATCACAGGAGGTCTCCCAGTTCTTTAAATCAGAGTAGAAGTAACTGCCAAGAGTTCTCATTCTTCCGGAAAATAGGG
This sequence comes from Xylota segnis, assembly GCA_963583995.1. Lineage (NCBI taxonomy): Eukaryota > Metazoa > Arthropoda > Insecta > Diptera > Syrphidae > Xylota > Xylota segnis. The sequence continues at coordinate 9,163,040 of OY757238.1, read as the reverse complement.
CAGGACAGTCGCGCAGCAGTTGTCGGACAGATTCCATCTCTTCATTAAGACCTTTTGCTTTATTAGTCTTAACGAATATCGAAGCTTATCCTTGTTCTAAGTTGGTTTCATTAAAGTAGGCTATCGTCTAAACTCTCCCAAGAGTGGCAATGAAAACTCCGGTCTCCGATATGTTACTTAAAAATATCTAAGAACGTCCTCTTGTTACAGCTCCCTTCGTCAGCCTTTCTGTGAAGTACATTGTTGGGTATATCTCAGTCTAGACTGGACACTGTTTTTTCTATTGCTAAGGCAGTATCCGTCGAGATCCGTGTATGACTGCACTCCTATAGATGCAGCCAACCCTCCTAGGCTACTGCAATCTGACCCCAAATATCATTGATCGGTCTTCCACCAACTCCAACGCTGTAGACACATTTTCCACGACGTTCTCGTGGCCACCCATGCTTCTCTCAAATGCGATGATACTCCGGACAATGTTGTTACATTTTGATGGATGACTATAGCCTTGAAGTTCTCATCAAAAGCATTCCAAATTTAGACACTTGCTCGAGAAAGAAGTTCCAATTTTCATCATCCTCGAGTGCTGAACTCTATTCGTCATGTGAGCAAGTGTCCGTATCCGCCCATTCATTGTAGAATGTGTGCCCTGTAGACAAAATCTACTTCTCACTAATATGTAGGTGTGTTTCGCCGAAATTTATCCCCTAAGCTGCTTACTCCAGAAACGCCTTCACCTTACGTGTCGCCAAGAGTTTATTTATAAAATACCCACTACCCACACCCAGCATCCTTCGAACGGAAGGAGTCCTTCACCCATTGAATGTACTCAAACCATCTTTGGTGCATAAATCTTGTTAGCTTGACTCTGATACGATTTACACCCACTTCTAGAGGGAGTTACATTTAATCCGGTGACCCATGTCCTTGGGTATAAAATAATTAAGCGCACAAATCCAATTACCAATCCAATTCATTCCAACCCATCTGCCGGTCAATTACCACAATTTTTCTCTTTGTATCCATCATGATTCAACAGTTTGTATACGTCTCGCAACAGCAGCCCCATGACATAACCTCTGCTATTGATTGAGAGCCCCAGGACACAGCCAATGATGATGATATTTGCTAAATTAACATGCCGAAGGACTTAATGTTTCTATATTTTCGCAATAACCCCCCTGGGAGCAGAACTTCAACGCAGCTTTACCAGATACTCGTATACGTATGAGTTTCTTGACATATGCTGTCATCGGACGTGAGGTGGGTGCCCTATTAGATAATGCTATACACCCTCTCGACAAGGATCTTTGAACTTTTCACTTCCTACATTCTTCTTCCTGTGTATTCGGCACGTCACATTCGAGAAAGAGAATAACTGAGAATGGTGCTTTTTTCTGTGTGTGTGCTTGCAATGATTGCTCCACTCGTAAGCTATCCTGCTCATTTTTTATTCTGTATGTGTTTATTGAACTCCTCACCTTGGTCTGGGCGGGGGGGGGGGGAGGAGGACGTAAGGATATGCTGCCCCAAGAGGGGGGGCTTTCAAAGCGAAAGCTTTCAGTTTTCTGAACTCAATTACTCGAATCAACTAATAATTCAATTTGCTTCCTACGAAGGGGTGGTGGTGGTGGTGGTAATATCCTTGAAATAACCTACACTTTGGCTGCTTTGTGTAGGTTAGCCAAGGTTGATACACCTTCAATTGACACGGCTATTACTACAGCTCGAGTGTCAAATGGTCCTGTCGTCATTGCCTGTCTGTCACTCATCCATCAGATGTGACAGCGAATATCTCTGTTCTGTGGTTGGTTCTCTATGATTCCCATTCGACTTGTACACTTTGCATTGCACATGCCAATTGCATCCGCTGTTATTCGTTAGAACGTTGTTGTGGTGTTCGCTCGTTACCTACCAATAGCTCCCTACCTCCCTCCCTGGCAGTGCATTGCACAGTGTTGCATTAAAATAAATGACCTTCATAATGCACCCGAATCGTGCATGCCAAGTCATCCAGAGGGTAAAAGTCCATTAACCTCGAATCTTGAGTTGAACAAATGCGAGTTGCTTCATTCGCGTTCGTCAGTTCGCTTTTGTACTGTTGTGTGCAGCTATACTATATTGTGAACCCAACCACTACTACGCTGCTGCTGCTGTGTCTCAGCAGCGGCGGAGCACAGTGCGGTGTACTACTACAGCACCACAGTTGCAATAGATTGTGTCGGACCGACCGACGAAGGTGGTCAGCAGCAGTAGTTGTTTCTATCGTCGCATTCCATATTCGCGATTCCCGAAGCCTTTTTTATTTTTTTTTTATATCAAACGCGCGCGTGGTTTTCTGTTGAGATTTGAAAAAAAAAATTCAAAAAACAAAAAAGTGGATTTGCATTAGATAACCGATGAGTGTGTGCATGTACTGGTAGTGTTTGGACGCGCGATGTGCGATCGGCTTTAGATCGTTTATCGTTTCTGTTATTTTTATTCCTTTCCTTGGCTGCTGGCATTTGTCATCGGCTGTTTAGGCTTGGACTTCCATTCGTGAATCTCGGTGAGTTGTTACTTGTTTGTTGACACTCGACAGCAATGCTTCAGAGGAGTGAATTTATGTGTAAGGATTGCTTAATTGGTTTGTTGGGGGGAAACTTGCGGCTGCTCTAAAGGTCAGTATTGTGGTTTGGTTAAAAGAGTTTTAGATAGAGTGGCGCTTTGTAAAAAATCAATCAAAGTCAGTGCCTGGTTTTCCTTTAAAAATGTCAGAACACAGTGCTATTGAGTGCGTTCTACTTTTCTGAAGACTGTTCCGCATATGGGTTGGTCAGCATAGAACGCTTAGACCTTCACGGATCATAGGGTAAAGATTCTCTCTACCTAGTCGTTAAACCATTTTGAACTTCTGATGAACTGTAAGGGGCTTTGTTTATGGGATCGCCGAAACCATTAAAATAGGAGACTCATTCTGCCGGAGAAAGCTGGACAGAAAGAAAGAATGTAAGGTTTAGTTTCTTTCTCTTCCTCGGAAACAGACTAAGCCTTGGAAGCATTCTCGTCTATTAGGCAATGTCCCCTGACGACGCCTATTGTAGTGCCGATAGCCAAACAGATCAAATTGTTGGAAAGTTTCAAGTCCAGCTTTGACTAATTTTGATTCATCACTAGATTTGATGGGCCACCTGTTCACCTCTGATTTATACTCTCAACAGCATCTAGCTTAAGGTTCAGTTTGGTGTGCCTAATGTGCCTTTTTTCCTATTCTGGTGAGTCCATCGGCCTTACAATTTCCAGGAATTGTTTCCAAAATAAAGTTGAACTGCTCAGCCACTACGATCGCCTAGTGCTTCTGAAGAATCAATGGAGATCGATTTGAAGGACGTTTTAGCGACTCGGGTATCTGTCTGAAAAGAAGCAAATATCACGTTTTCGTATGTAGTATATTTCTTCCGAGGTTATAGCTTGAGCCTTATAGTAGATGCTCTGGATCTGTGATAGTTCGTGTGCAGCTTAGGCAATCAAGATTATTGTCATACCCGAACCGAGTACGACTTAAAACATCAGAGTGTCTTTCAGCATTCTTTTGGGTTCCTTTCTTATTTTGTTTATCATAGGCTCTAGGTGCTAGACCATCATTGGGCAACGAAGGAAGTGTCTTAACCCGAAAGTCTGTTGGTCCTTATTTTTCTTCCATATGTTGCCTTGTTGTACTTTTTCTATGAATACGACATGGTTGCACGGGCTATTATTATCATGTTTCTCACTGTTCATAGGTCGCTGTGCTATTTGGCTTCTACCCCTCCTAAGAGATTCATCACTTTGACTTGCACTTTTCGCGCTGTCTTGTTTCCTTTCAAGAACAGGCGACTTACATACATTCCTTTGTATCAGTGCCAGATGCCTTTGGAACGTTGCCTAGGAGTACGACTTCTCTGATGGTTTGTCATGTGTGTATATAGTATGACAGCTAAGTAAGTTGGCTTAGACTGGCATCGATGAGCTACACTCCGGTGCATAAAAAATTGTTTAGGCCCTATTTTCTATTAAATTAGGTGCATTGTGCTTATTTTAGCAGATCCTTCGTGAATGACTGATGGACATTACATTAATTAAGTTGGTCTACTCTATTGCTAGTTATAGCTCATTAGGTTCTCTACAGAATCTTTGTTACAGAGCGTCTTTGATGTCTATTTGTTGGAACACTGCCGTTAGCTTTGGTTTTCTAAAGATGTACTCAAATGCATTTAAGGCAATCTTCCAGTAGCAAATTTCATAGTCGTTGAACTCCTGGTACATAGAGGCTTGTGCGTCGTTCAATCGAAGCCACTGGTCGGTGCACCTGTAGTACACCAACTTGTTGTGGGGGTAGGCGTTAGTTTAGTTTCGACTCTTGGATGTAAAAGGTAGACTTAGGCCTGCATTTGGTCCGATCAAGCACTCTTGCTTTTGGCTGTACGAAATGGCCTTGTGATGTGGGTCGTGTGTTAGGGAGGATTTGCTGCGTTATGCGAAAAGTGGTGATCAGGGAGGATAATTTTTGCCTGTAAAATTCCAATCGCTTTATGACTAAGAAATATCCGTTTTTTTTTTTTGTTTAAATCGCTGTTGCAGGGTAGTGACAGAAGAAGTCTTCTATTCTTCATTCCTTCAGTTCCTGCAAATTGATGTTTTCATGTTTTTCTGAGTCTGAACGCAAGTTCATGCGTGCCTATGTTGTGTTTGAATTCTCTTACCGGTAATTTGGCTTAGGGACACCCATTGTCCTACCAGTGTGGAATTCTTTGTCCCTTCCCGGCATTGAATCCTTGATAGTTCGTCGGTTTTTTCATTGCTTTTCACACCTTCATATCCCAGTACTCATGAGAGGCGAGCATAGCATAGACCAAAACATTATAAACCTGAAGAACTCACTAGAACTGCTAGTCAGAATTCTACGGATATGCACGATTATATTATGCCTAATGCTTGTGAATATTTGCTCATATACCTACATACCTACATCGATCTGGTTTAGATGAATAGCACCCACCATCCATCAGTATTCTTGCCCTGTTCGACTCTACGAAAAGCTGGGTCTCATTTCAAATGGGTGTTGGAGAAGTTGGATAAGAGATAAGGAGAAGGCAGAATCCTGTTTTGTTTACACCTGTTTAGAGGCTCTTTTTCTGGACAACCTAGGCGACCAACAGTGAAACATTGGTCCCTTCGGTGGCATCAATAGTTTGCTCTTGGAGCTCTATCACCACATTTGTGTAAATGAGTTTCTTGCATTCCTTTTCTTCTTAATTTTTGTAGTCCGTTGGTAAGTGTTGAGTTTTATAGCTCTCTGTAGTCTCAATTGACCAACTGATGGGATGTGTACTTGACCTGATCTGGTACCTACATCATTGTAGGCTTGGTATAGTGTGTACAGCCATGATTCGTTGGAAAATCGTTTTAAAGAAAAAATAAGGTGACTTGTCATAAGAAAAAGTGTGCTTAAGTTATCTGTATTGGGAACTTCATTTCTCGCCGATAACTTCAGCTTCATTGCTCTGATTGATACTTTTTGGAGTTCCTTTGTTCGAAGACTTGTTCAGTTTGGGATTAAAGGGATCAGAAGAAGAAATATCTAGATATGTGCCACTTCTACCACCTAATCTGGAACCTTCAACCTGTATGACCTTCGGAAGACATAGACTAAGACATTCTTCTCTCATGAAGGACGATAATTCCAGGCGTATACGTACTATTTTTTTTCATTCGACACATCTCACTTCTGTGTAAAATGTGCAATCACCTTGAACCAGGTATGTAGAGCCTTTCAATTGTCTTCTTCTTCCTTTCAGTACAGGTGCTCTCGTCCATCTAACTAATCCAATAAAATATCTGAAAAAAAAGAAGAAAACTGAACTGCGCTCACCTTACGTGTCGCGCTTCTAATTCGCCAACTGAAGGACAACCACAAGACCTTTCAAAACAAAGTGCATTAGCTGCACATACTGTACAAAGAATGTACACTGCAAGGCATAGCCTCAGAGTAGCTTTGTGTTCCACCACTCCTATGACTCAGATATGGATTTTCGAAATAAATTAAATCTATTATGCGAGAGCGGCTTCTTTCACAAAAAAAAAAAAAAAAACAGCAACACCTCACCACCGTCAGTAGTAGTGCGGCTAGTTAGTTGTAAGCGAGGTCGTTGCGTTGACTCTTTTTTAGGTTATGTTCATCTGTTCAATGCCATTCGTACGAAAAAAGATACAAATGCGAAGGTTTCTCATTTTCTTCTGCCGTTTTACTTTTTTTTTTTGTTTTTATGTCAAGTTTTACCTTCGATTTTGGTATTTTTAAAGTTACGTGACGCATCATTTACATAAAACAACGGAGCGCCAAGGGGAAATGCCACTTCTGCTTAGAATCTAGATAAATCATCATCCGGGAGGGGATTCCTTTCTCTTTTCTTTGATAGAGGGCCAAGCAGCGAACAAAAAAAAATGCAAATTTGTTCCCGAAAAGGTTGCATTTCGGAATCGGCGGCAGTGGTTACCCAACCAACTTGCCTTTCATTTTACTTCGTTTCTCCCAAGTCGTTGTTTTCTTGATCGTTTAGCTTACTTTATCTATGCGAAAGAGTTCATCGAACTGTGCTCTATGTTTGCCTTCGAACTCGCTGTCTGCCGCTGTCCCACACAAAAGATAGAAACAAAAGTTTTTCTTTCTTCTCCGCTAGCAGAGCGCCCCGCGTACACATTAAGTTTTATAGTTTCTTTTGCCCCACAGTGTATCTATCTAGTTTTGGAACGACAGCAGCAGCAGCAGCTTTTGCACAATTCACCTACTAAATTGTTTTGCAATAATAAACAAAAAACAAAATTCGCCCACAAAGAGGAAAGTAAACATACGAAAATGAAGAATTAGGAAACAACAAAGCACTGCAAATGACAAACTAACTTATACACTCGCAGTGCACAGCGCACAGATACAGCGAGATACAGATGTGTGATGATGGTCGGAAAAGTCCATTGAACTTTTAGCATTTTATTTTTCTCGGTTTTTCTTTTTGTAAAATTCGTTTACTATTTTCTTTCTCTCTTTCTACATATTGAACGGTGCCCTCTCTCCGTGTGTGTGTGCGTGTTTGTCTATTTGACTCTTCCACTGTTTTGTTTGTTATCTATAATTTTATAGTTTGTAGTTCGATGAGAATGCGGGGAGCTTTTTGTGTGCATTTCTACTTCTCTCTTTGGGCGGTAGAATGTATTATTTTTCGTATAATTAGCGAATTTTAGCGAATAGGAACTGATTATCGTGTTCTGTAAACAATTTATTGATATAAACATTCGGGGAAGGAATGTCATTTGTTTCTTTCCCTCTGACATCTACCGATTCTCGGTAAAAGTTGTCATTGAACACTTTAAATGTTTAAAGCATACACAGTAAACAATAATCAGAAAGTCAACCTTCTCTGCGAGGCACCTTGTATTTCTGTTGAATTTTTTTCTTTTTTTCAATTATTTTCTTCAAGGAAAAGTCCTTATTATCATCTTATTACGCCAACACTGCATTGTTTTTTTGCGTTTTACTTAATAGAAAGTCCATGTCCCACTGCGTTATTTCCTTCGAACCTTCCAGATTCCTTTAAACTCCTTTAATACATGTTCTTTGGTTTAGGTAGTTGTTAATACGTTGTTTTGGTCAATGTGGGTGCTTTCAAAGAATTTCGGAATGTATAACTGAAGATCGCAATATGAAAACTACGCAGCGATGCCCACCACTCCTTTCAATTGAAAAAGCTTTAGGAACCCCTTATCCTCTTGCCTATACTAAGTTAATGGTGTTTCATTAAAGCAATTTCAATCTCTATTCGAGGGACGCAACCTACAAGCTTCGTCATGACAACTATCACCCCGAATGAAGGACTGTGGGACTATAAGAAACACTGTCTGATATTTTGTGGGATAGACTAAGAATTGAATCATCTGAATTATTCAGATTCAATACTGATTCATCAAACTCATGTGGTGGGCCATCTGTTGGTTTCTTTTTTAATCATTTTGACACTGACACGGAACCGTTGAAATTTTTTTGTGCGATTCAGTCTATTCGTGAAATAGAGCCTGAAACTATCGAAAATATAATGAAAAATAGGCTCTAAAAGTCTACCAGTTACTATGACCAGACGTAGGATAATCGCAACTATGTTCTCTGATATACCACAGATATCCCGAAGCTACCATTTATCCTTTCTTCCTATTAGAGAGTGAAGTCACATATGAATATTTTTAAAGTCATTTGTGCTAGTTCTGACTAAGAAACACTTGACTGAGGTTCAAGTTCTAAGAAGTTATTTCTTTCGTGCTCATCAATCCTGTTGTGCCAAGTGAAAATCTTGCGACAGGGTTTTTGTATTTTCAAGGAACTTACCAATGCAGCGATACTTTACTTTTTGCACCAGTTCTTCCAAGGTATAATCAGTAGTGAGCGTCTGACAAATATCAGCTTCATATGCAGCTGACACTCGGATCACCCATGAATCCATTGCGAATCTCTGTCGTGGAGTTACCAAAACAAAAAAGAAGAGTAACCTAAAAGTTTGGTTGTGGCCTTCTCCCTCCAATCGCGCTGATCTCCGAAGCAATATTCCCTGGAATTCCACTAGATGAGATGAATAAAGACTTATTTGTCTGAAGATCTCGGTTGTTCATGAAAAACCATGCAATTTCTCTCCAAAGTTGGGACCATCTAGCCGGATATATTCCATAGTACCGGCTTTTCAACAATTTAATAGCTTTTTCATCTACTTTTGGGCCTTTTCTTGACTTCAATGTTTATAAATCGTGTGCTATGGATTCCTTAAAAATCTCTTTTGGAATTTCGATACTGCACCCATCACGTTACAAGAAACGATTTTATAATCAACATGCAGCTACCCACAGAAATTGTGTGCGTCTTGAAAGGAATGTTTTACGATAAATCTTAGGCAACAGAGACGTTACAGCGACCCATAAAAATATCCTTTTCGTTGGGCTTACTGCTCTCTTCATATATTGTTATTTGAAAATCTGTTTAACGTGTTTCTCATTGGTATCTTTCCTGAAATAGAGTGTTCTAGTCCACTGGTAGTCTTGTAAAATCAAAAAACTTCGGTGCTCAGTTCTTGTTCATTACGACACACAAGGACAAGTGAATGTAAATGTAGCATATGAACGTTATAATTGGCTTATCCTAAACATATACTTGTAGATGGCATGAACAGGTCCAGGCGGAGGAGATTAAGATTAATCTTGACTCTATGCATCCGTGATGATAGTTAGTCTAGGTTCGCATAACGCCTCATAATTTACTTCATAATGATATTGTTATTTGATCCCTGTGTTATCTCGAATGTCCTCCTGTGCGAGTAGAAGACTTTCCTACCCTTTCAAATTCCTTCGTAAGTTTTCAATAAGTCTGGGGCATTATGGGAGAAAATACCTATGTCATGACCGTAAACAGTGTTGACTCAGTTATACAAAACAATCAAGAGCCAGCATTTCGTTTGGCTATGTCACAGCACTTATAGTCGCAAGATCCTGCTTTGATAGAACTGGATGTAAGAGGTTCCTACCAGCTGTCTAGTTTTCATTGCATTAGTATTCCCGTCTGTGAGATGATTTTCGGATTAGTAGTGTAATTGGCAGCTTGCCATCTTATCATATCTCAGCATTGGTCTTACGATGGCTATTCTATGGATAGGTTTGGATTGTGTCTTGAAATTCACCCGATGCCCCACAACGCAATAAGAGTGTATTTTTTCTGGAGGAAGTTGTGAACTTCACCTTCCACTACAAGGATATCCAAGTTTCCCTTAAATGCAGCTATTAACTTGGAATTGGATTCCTGGTGCCTGTCCAATAATGATGTAAAACCAGCTGCTATTCGAATCTTCCATTGAAAGTTTACATAATGCTTTCGAATTCAAACAAACAGATCCTAAGGCAAAGATAGTCGACTATCTGTCATGTCGACATAAGAATAAGACCATAACTCGATTGCAATCAATTGGATTTTGTTAAAAGCAATCCTTATTTGCTCAACGTAAACATCATATCTACTCGTCCTATCTATCGACTTATTCAGCATCTATTTCGAAGTACTGACTCATGCCCCAGTTACGAGAAGAAACAAAAAAACCATGACGGCTCAAGGCAAACTATGAAAATATTTTCTACATTATGTGGTGTAGTATAAAACAAACAAAGGGGGCATCTCTAGAGACGACTCCTATGTTGAGAGAACATCTTCAAAGCTCAGACTTTCCCCTAAAGATAACACATAAATCATCCGATGTACTCTACACATCGAGTGCAATGACCATTTCCACTTTTTTTTGTTTGATGTAACTAAATGTGCCACTTATTGGAAACAAAACCAAAGCTCTGAATATCTATGCATCATGGTTTGGTGAATTTTAATTCGTCCGAACCATTTAAATTGGAACGATATGCAAAGTAGGCAGTCGACGAGCATAATGTGGAAAGGAGGAAGCTTGCTTGTACAATGAATGGTGCATGTAATTGTACTGCAAATTGAATGGAACGGAAAAACGCATGCCGAAATGCTTACCAGAATAATTACCCAATTAGGGCAGACATACATACTATATATTTGGTCTGGTATGCTAAATTTATTAATATGTTTGTACAAGTATGATACATGTTATTGCCGGGAACAGTGAAACTGATCTGTTAGGTGATGGATGGGTCATCTATATGCTTGGTAGTGTCTGCTCGAAGATATAATGCGCTGGCATACAGAATCTTGGTTTTTTGGATGTCCATCACTGCCATAAGATCCAAAGGTGGCTGTGCTTTTGTGATGCCCACAGAATATGAAGAATTTCATCTGCATCTCTGAAGACTATGACTAAACATTTCTATATGGATATGTGCGATCCACTCCAGATCAAGCCCAGGTACACCCTGAAAAAGTATTGAAAATATGATTTGGCATCACTCGAATGCACTCCGCTAAAGGGACTAAAGTCCTACATGAGCAAATCTGAAATAATCAGGAGTTCCCGTACAACGCTCAGGGCATTATGTTCGCAGAACAGTGTTAGGTTGTGTTGGGTGCCTGGGCACTGTGATATAATGGGCCGAAAGAACCGACGTACTGACCAAAAAAGGAGCAGTGCTCCCACAACTTGACATTATTGACAGCATAGAACCACCAATGAGAGGACTTAGAAGGGCGTAAGCTTTTAAAGGTCTTTCGGGCTGAGTTATGTATGTCGACCGGACACAAATCAGGAGAATTAATAGATCCAAGCTAAAAATAGCGGATAAGGATACTCTCTGGACATTGACTTCCTTGCTTCCTTACGATGTTAGAATTATTGAACAGGGATTACCAGTCTTGTGACAAATTTTAGCGTGGTTTTTGGTGGCGTGTTACAAGAAACTTTTTCAAAGGCTATGTATCTAGTTCTGTTAAGACTCGGGCATTCACAGAGGAAATGTGTTGTGTCTTCCTCTACCTCTTCTCATTTTTCTAAGGTTGGCCTGATTTGTGGCCTGAGGGCTGTCAGCTGCGATCTATTCTCTGTCATAAGAATTCTCTGGTCCTTCTTTTGTTGTATTGGGCCGAAAGTATTCTCTAAACGAGCGTGTTACTGTGCCTTGAGCTGAGAGATTTGAGTGCCTCTTTACATTTCTTGATCATTTTTTAATTGATTGTGGTAGAACTGGTGGCTTCAATGGTTGCTTGTATGTTATTATTGCCGTTTAGAGTGGATAAGTCCTTTGAAAGCATGGGGGATACCATATAATTCCCAACACTTGCTTGGTCGGGACGTGTTATGGATTTTATTGATGGCTCTTCATAGATTACTCCTGATCTGGAAGCGAGGTTGATAATCTCACCTTTTCTCCAGCTCTTTGTAGAGGGTAATTTAGAGCCATGATTAAGGTTGAAATCTATGTAGAGAAAGGCGCACTAACGTTTGACCACTCGGTGATAGTACTGTGTCCGATTTGGTTGATTTTCCACATTCATGTTGCACAGAGCCCGAGCTGGTGCTCCCAACATACTCTAAACGTTGGATCCTTGTGAGGGTGCTTAGATTTATGGCTTTTTCGATAGCAGTCCACCAGATCAGACAGCGACATATGATGAGGGTGTACATTCAATGGATAGTGGCTGATTTTGAGTCCATTTTTGCCTTCAATTCTGGGCCTAATATGCACCCTAGGTTCTTGCCCCTTCTTATGTTTGGAGTTGGGTTCCGTTCAGACTAGATGGCACGAAATCGGTCCTTACCTCTCATTTGTAAAGAGAACTAGTTCTGTTTTTTGTCCTTAAAGACCAAAGTAAACGCTGTTACCCCAGTTGTTCAAACCGTTCAACGCTGTGTGAAGCAGATCAACAATCTTGGGCAAAATCTTTCTTGTGTTACTAAGATGACCTAAGAAGACCTTAACCCCGTTTCGGTCTAATCCTATAAGGATTTCGTTTATCATTAGGTTGCAGATTAGTGGAGATAAAACTTCAACTTAGGGGGTTTCACGTGAGCCCACAGCATGTGCTTGGGTACAGCCCAATTTAGATTTGATGTTTCGTTAGAGCATGCTTTCTGATAGTCTGGTTTATTGCTGTTCTGACTGATATCTAGTTTGCATTGTTCAAGCATCCTTCGGGGCCCATGAATGATCCTTGTGATAGACTTAATTATGACCATTTCTGAACTGTAGGTATGGATTCAGCAAAGTTAAGACTTAGCGGCTTAAAATGGGCTTCCAATTTGAATCTCTCTTTGAAACTGAGTTAGTCTGATGGTTCCTCAGAGAGGAGAGCTATTTTTCTCAAAAATTTAAATCTTATTAACCCTTGAACAACAAAAGCTAAAAAGAGGAATGCAACATTGTCAGAAATGTATGTATACTCAAGGTCTCAGTGCGGCTTCAAAGAGTGGATTGATTTCAATGAATATCAAAAGAAATTATAACCAAGGATTTATTTATCTTCTGCATAAGCAATCACCTTCAGCAAACATGTACAATTACCTCCTAAAATACAAAAAAAAACCATCAAACAGCCTTGTTCCAAAAAAAAATAAAAGAAAACCTCTACAAATGCACTTGTCAATGACAAACTAAAAATGCCATCGACACTCAGTCAACTCAAAAAAGTGCATCCGCACACCCGTTCGCTTGTCTACACACGTTGCTCACCTTAAAAACCGCCACCACCCAACCAAGTAACTAGCGGCTGGCTGCCTCACGTTCAGTCTCGGGTGTCCAAATCCGATGCAAATGCATCCATGAAAGCTTTTCCTTCTCCATGTTGATGTCGGCTAACGATACTCGAGACGCATGTCTGAGAAAATAAAAAACAAAAAGTTTTCCCATTGAATTTTCCACCTATTCTCTCTCATTTTTCTCTCTCTCTCGCTGTCTCTCTCAACCAACACATGCTAGCTTGACACTCTATCTCACTGCGAAAAAAAGTGTCCAATTCGCAACAGATCGCTGGACGGACGGAGGAGAATTCACCTTCAGTCAGCGCTGCCAGTCTGCATCGGAGCGGCATTGAACACGGCTCTATAAATATATCATCGGGGCTTTAAGTTGGTTTTTCTGTCTTTTTTTTTTCACTCCAACCATCCGGTAAAGACCACAAATAAACAAAAAACAAGAATAAGTTAAAAAAAAAAAAGTAAAAAAGTGAAGTGAATTGCTTCTTTTTTTTCAAAAGAAAGCGAAAGTGCGAACCGAAACAGAAAAAACGTATTTGGGACATTTTTTGCAGTTTTTCGTTTCCTTCTTCACTCCGGTCGTTTTGCATGTTTCTTTCTGTCGGTTTTTTTTTTGGTTCGTAAAGCAAAGTGTGCGAAACATATTCTCCCCCTCAGCACTAAAGCCAAATCATCAAAGCCATCTACGAGCGGCCAAATTTAGCCGGTGGGCGTTTTGCAATCAAAGCCCTAACAAGGAGTATATCTGCAAAAGCAGGGGGCCTTTGACCATCACCATCCTCCTCATCAGCATCACCATCTCCTCCACCTTTAACAGAGAATCCCACACAAATACAGATTCAGAAAAGATACATCTTGCGTGTGTAATTGTTGGTATTATGCAACCTCATCCAGTAGTAGCAGCAGCAGGTTTCAAGCGAAATTTACATTAACCACCTTGTTGTACGAGTATATGCAAATGGGGGAGAGAGCCTCCAAAGCAAACTGAAGTGAAGTGGCCCGTAGAGACAATAATAGAAGCAGCCGTAGACGTATTAGATACAGTACCAGTGGCAAAACGCAGCCCAAAACTGCATATAGACCAACGGATTGACTAACTTTTTGCAGGAGAGAGGATGAGGTACTCGTACTGCTGTTGCTGCTCCTCCTCATACATGCAATTCGTCGGTATATAGGAGAGAAGTGTGAGTTGCTGGCCTTTTTTTTTTGCTATTATGTATAAATATTGTTAAATACTCGTAGTATTATTTATATTTTTGTTATGATATGGCGGCGGCTGTGTAAAACAGAGGGCCACCATTGTGGAGAGGTTGTAAGCACACGGGGAAGAGCTGTGTAATTGTTTGTTGTGATTTTTTTTTGTTTCTATTGTACTCGACAATTTTTTGTGTATCTCGATACGAGATGAAATTCAATAGATTGTTGTACTTACATACAGTGGGTGGCGAGGGTGAGGAGTTTTTTGTTTCCCTTCGAGTGGATGCAAATTAGTTAGGGGAAGTTATCCAGTTTTATAATCCAGGATGCGCAATTATTTCAACCCTTGTGGGAAGGCAAAAGCAAAATGTTCCACTGAACATGGATGCGGAACTTTTCTGCAAACTTGTGACATGTCCATTATGAGCATGATTTTACGACGTGATAAAGTTTACTATTTAAAAGAGTTATCCCATGCCATACCAGGGGCAGGGAAGTTTCGAGAATATATCGATTGGATGTGAATCAATAAGTTCAGGGAAATGCAAGTTCATAGAGCTTAATGCGTTGCTTATTACGATATCATATTTAGAATTATTGAACTGTGTTGTTATTAACGCGAAATCTGCGGGTGAATTGTTGGGAAGTAGTTTCATATCTAAAGTTGCTTTTGTCAGCCTTTAGATTCTTACTCACTGTCATCTTGTTCGCATTTCCCATAGTCGCCTATCAAATTCTTCCAGGAATTGCTATTGTAGGTATACAACTCAGTGCAATTCAACGCAGTTCCTGCGAACGTTAACTTATGTACTTATGTATGTTCATGCATCCCACTGTTCGCTTCACTTCCGATAGTATTTCCTCTTCGGCAAGAAAGGTGGGCGTATGAATATGACATAAATGACGTCCTTAAGTACTCCAGCACACAACTGGGAGCACCATACTTTCAGTTCATTCAATTCCGTGTTCGCATTAAGGCAATAGGTCCATCGTCCCTTTTCTTACTTCCTCCGTAGCTTGTTCCTAATGTTCATCAGCATAATCGGCCGACGTTGCTTCTCTTTGACTAGTTTCAGCTGTAGAATATATGTACACCTATCCGAATGGCGCTACACACGTTCGTAAAGCGCATGATCGGTTAACTATTTTACGTCTGCATTAATTCTTCGTTTAGGGCAATCAATTCTGCATCAGGTTCTTACTGACCAACCCAGCAGATCACATTCAAGTACTAAACTTAAACAAATGAATAATTTCTTCTTTCATTTCTTTCCAGGTTATACACAAAGAAGAAACGTGAAGCCTACAAATTAATTCTACCACGTCGCAGATCTGGTACAACTGCAATGCGAAGCGAGCAGTCAGGTGGATTGTTACATTTAAAAATCACTCCACCGTCTGTTACATCGATTGCCCAGAAACCCCTGATAAAAACATCTGCATCGACACCATTAGCACCCCGAATTGAATCTCGTGTACCCTCATCATCAACAACAGCAGCAACAACTCCACAAAAGGCAGTAAAAGAAGAATATGTCATCGATTTAGACTCTTCACCAGAAAAATCCGAAGATAAACCAACACCTCGAAGTCAGAGTGATGATCAACGAAACTCAGAGACTAGTGTAAAGAAACCACCCGATAATAAAGAATCAGAAGAATCAGTCGAAGAGCAAACCAACACAATGCAGCAAACAGACAAAGTTCGTGATAGCATACAAAAATCCACCGAACAAGTGGAGGAGAGTAAATCAGTAGCGCTCCTAAGCTGTGAGCAAAATAAAGAGAATTTACAAAGTAATGAAGTACTAAAGAAAGATAAAGATGAAGTCGCATCGAAACCTGAAGCACCAGCTGACCAATCGAAGGAGACGACTTCAACAGAAGAAGCTATGGATACAGCGGAAAACACCAGTGAGAGTACATTGAAACAATCAGAGTTCACAATTGCATCTGTTGCATCTTTAAATGTCAACATTAAGGAAGAACAGCCAGATAAAGCACTCACACCTCCACCGACAGCTGAAGAAATCCCAGCGTCAAAAGCGATCGTCGAAGATGTGCAAGAGAAAGATACACCTGCCCCAAGTGCAACGCCACAACCTTCATCAGTTGGAGCTTCCAAACGTCGGCGATCATCATCACTTGCGCATGATAAAGCAAGAACACCTAAACCCACCTTTGGATCAGATCAGCAAGACGACGACGAAGATTACATTCATCCAACAAAGAAACTCCGCGAAGAACTACAGTCCAATTACCCCGCGCATGATCGCATACTAAATGAGTACATAGAGAAGACGTCGAATGATTCCATTGATACCATACAGCGACACATCGAACAGATGCTGTCCGAGATCCACACGCTCAACGACATGATCAAAGCCAAAGAAGTCGAATGGAACAATATGTTGCATTTGAAGAAAGTCAAAGAGGAAATCTGTTTCCGGCTAACACGACGGAAGCAATGTATGGAAATTATGGCGACCAAAGTCGGTGAGACTGGACACTCAGCGGGATTGGATGAAGACTATTTGGGCAATGAATCAACTCTTGCACTTGGTAAATCACCACCACAACAACAGAATCCCCAGTTATCGTCCACACCGATACAAACAGCAATCAATTCACTTAGCAGCAACATTTGTAACTTTACGGCAGTGAGTAGCTCATCATCCTCAATTCCAACAACGGCCCAGTTGATAATACAAAATCGGGCGAACATGAAAAGCTCTGACTTGGTCAAGGAGAAGGCAAACACACAGAGACTGCATCGGTGAGTTGTTTTATTTTTTTGTTTTTGTTTGTTGTATTTAGTTTCGTTTGCATTGACTCTGCTTGATTCATTTTTCTTTTGAATGCAAAAGCATAGGTCAGCGAAGCTTGTTAACTCATATAACTTCAATTTTAGAATGACAAATGACTAAGTGGCATCCTTCTCTTTTGTTTTGTTTTCTTATTACGTTTACGTTTTTTTATTATTCCTTGGTTAAAGCCTTCGAGCCGCCTACGAGCTATGAACGATTCTCTGTTTTGTGGAAATGCAATACGACTATGAATGTAGAAATGCAGACAACATCTTTCCTTAGATCCAGATGATGCGATATTATCAACAGATGCAAGATCGTGAGTCTGTTAAAGTTGTATAAGATTATCGCCCAGCGAAAGAGATTTACTCGTACTACTCCCGAGATCTGCATTTCTACATTTTTACGTGTGCTTTCGATTAATGAACAAGAAGTCCCTTACCAGTACTTTGCAATTACAGCCTTTTGTTGTTAAACTTGGCATGGTAATGTTTCTATTCCTGATTTGATACGCAGTTTCGGGAAGAAAAGTAACTACTCCATTATACAGTAGGAAAGCCTTTCGGTCAACACGATTTAAATGAGCCCAACAGCTTCACTGACAACCTTCCTTCCTAACATTAACAATTTAAACAACTCTCTTCACCCCAATAACATTTATTTTTGTTTTTTTGTAAATGTTTTTTATTTTATTTGTCCTCCCACTCATAATTTAACATCGCCACATTAATTTTTTGTCTTGTTAAAATTAACCTGCACTTCCTCCTGTTTTTCTGAAAAAACAGCCTTCTTGTTTCCAGAAATATTCTTCCGAAGCCCACCGCTGGCGCCGCAGCATCGCCGAGCACATCAGCTGTGAACAATCAGCAAAGTCCTTCAACAAATGGTCCATCGGCGCCGAGTTCCAGTAATCAGCCAATCCTAACCAGTTACCTTACATCGGCAGATAGTGTGCAACAGCTGGTCGACTTGATGAACGGGCATCATAACAATCATAGTGGACTGCAAAATGGAGCCGCTGCCGGAGGAAGTAACAGTTCACAAGCAGCAATGGTGGGAAGACAGGGACCCTTCAAGGATGTACGCAGTATCATAGCAGATTTCAGACAACAGCACCCAGAGGCGGTGCCACGCCGTGGCCGAAGAGTAAAGAATAGTAACAATTCCAACTTATCGGATTCCAATACGATTCTGGGGAACGCTTTGAAATCTGATACGGTGGGAATGGGAGTACGTTCCGGAGCGAGGCATATTAAGAATGTTTTTTCTCTTCTCTTTTGCAGAATTCCCGGCCATCTAGTAACGATTCATCGTCGCATAGCATGAGTAACACCAATCAGGCGTCGTCGACAAATCATAACAATGTGAACTCGTTTAAAGATGTCCTGGCACCATTTGCAAAGTCTCAAGGAGCAACTGCATTGCGATCTGCAGGTGCCCAGCAACAGAATCCCCCATATCCAGAGGTGACACTGCACCCGGTGTCGACACCATTGAGTGCGTCTGGTGGACAAGATCAACAGATAGGTTCTTTACTTCATGGAATTCTAACAAAGGTGAGTAGCAGTAGCGCTTGTCTTTAACATATTTTATTGAAATGTCGGATCGGATGTATGTTACAGGTCTCTCGCCCTAATGAGTCCGTCAGTACCAAATCAGTTGCCAATCAAACATCCAATTACATAAATAGTTTCTCGCCAACTCTCGCCAGGCTATTAACAGCCCCCGACCGCATTTCGGCTAGTGGTGCTGGATCCAGTGGCAATCAAGGCCACCACAGCTCTTCTGGAGGCGGCGAGAGTAGCAGTGCTCACCACTCTATGCCCGGCTTTGGTGTCAATCTATCCAAAGTGGTTGGTCACAACAGCGAGATCACGATCACACCGGTAATGAATTCCATGCATCAACAATCGATGTTACAACAGCAGTTACAGCAATTACAACAGCAGCAACAATTGAAAGATGTGCTAACACGGGCCGCTACTGCAGTGAGTGGCAACAATGTCAAGGACGAGCATTTTCTAAAACTTGTAAGTGTCATTACATATGTACATCTTATTCGTTAAGTTTTGGTTCGCCTTACTACTTTACTTTATAGATATTCTTTTGCTTTTGCTTTTCTCTATCGCTTTGTATTTTCTTTTTATTTCTTCCCCGTTTTTTCTCTTTCAATTTTTTCCGGCGATTCTGTGGTCCCCTCCCGTTCAGTCAAATTTCACCGCCGTGTCTGCTGGTAATGATGATGATGCCGAGGATAGTGTCGATCGGCTAGTGATCGATGAGGGTGTTGATTCCATGGTCGGCGGTGAAGAACATCAACGGATTGCACCGCACGCCATCGGTCAAGAGTTCAATGAGAATGAAGTTCCTGTTTGCCAAGGATGCAAGAAGCACGAAGCGCAATTTGTGTGCGCCGGTTGTGGTAATCAATGGTATTGCAGTCGGGAGTGTCAGGTGAGTTATCCTATCCTACTTTACCCATCATTTTAGTTAGGAATGTGTTTAGTAATGTCCTGACGAGGGCACAAATAACTAGTCGACGCCTGTAGTTTAGCCTAACCAAGAAAATCGTATTCTATTCATGTCGTGTCGTCAACTTTGAAAAGAGAATACAACAAATTTATAGTCCTTTTCTGTCGTCTTAAATTCCATTACATATCGGTCGTGCCAACGAAGTTGGGGATTACTGCTTCAGAATCTTCACAACGCATAAAACGACTATGGGCATCGTACGAATATCGCGGTAATCGGATCTTCTTTAAATGCTGTGTTGGGCGTCGCTCTGAATGAGGGTAAGATGTAAGGTATGGCACATATTAAGTCTGACATCATTACCATATGAATTGGTAAAAGAAAATTGTTCTACTCTCGAAATATAGCGACGAGTTTTCTCCTTTTGTGTATATATGTATATATACGTCTTACATGACAAAATTTCCCATCATTCCTCGGATGTCCCTCTTTATTTTACATCCGACCTTCAGTTCTTATGAAATCCTTTTAGGATTTGCTGTACTATCCGAACGTAGACATGTTCTAAATTTAGGAAGCTACTTTAGAAATCAAAATATTGAAAATTGAAAGTCTTATTGTTTATTTATTCCCAAACAATATTACAGTATTATTGGATGCATTGGTTATAAATTTCTGGACTGCTCTTGCACATCTTTTGTTGAAGTATCGTGGAGCAATCAATCAGGTGGACAAGTCATCACATCATTGTTGATGTCTTCTAAAGGCGAGATAGCTTCAGTTAAGCTCCATTGTTGATGAAATTAGATCTGAAATAGAAGAGAAAAGACTTTATTGCATTTGTTACGTAAGAACTATGTCTAAAACAGACAAACGAAATAAAAAGGGTTGAAGGATTTAACGCACAGTGAAATAAACTGAAAACGATAGAATGTTCGCGTCCACTGAATATATACGAAATTTATAGAGCGTTTGCGAATATTTCTCAGTTTTGGAAAGTTGGTTTCTTAGTTTTACTTGATAGAATGGTTTGTTTATAGAATTTTGCACACAACTTCATGATTTTGTATATTTCTTAAGTCAGTTGAGTGTCTGAGGGAGTTCTGATTTGTTAATAAACAATGAGTACGACCTACAGTTAACACAAGTAGTGCTGTTATTGACAGTAAACGTCGAATATAGCGACTATTGCATAAAGGTTGTATAGACAATTCTTAAGACAAACCATAAGAAACCGATTTTTGAAAAGAAAGATAATATTTTTTGGAAGTATTTCTATAGTTTCGTTAGCTGAACTGTTGTGTTGCTCCAACAGGTGAGGAGTACATTGTCTACAATTACATCTTTTTCTGTTTTGATTATGCGAAGACAGTGAAACTTTATGTGTTTGATATCTATTCAGCCAGACGCAGATAATCAGTCAGCTGCTTAAAAGCAACAATTCATCAGATGCAGCATTAATGAGGTGCGCAAGGAGGAGTAGATTGAAACTATATATGTACATATATACAATACATGCATATATACAATATATACATATATACAATATATACATACATACATATATCATGTTTTCAATGGATTTAAACTGTAAATTGGATCTGGGTGTGGCTGATTAGATAATATCGTTTGCGGTCATAAAATCTATTTGGTGTGCCATGGCAACCTGGTTAATTGGGTGTTTAAATATTGTAAATTTAGGTATCTATCATTCGATCAAACTTGGTTAGATAAAATTAAGTTTATGTTTAACAGAAGGGTCTGAAGTTATTGCTTCCAGTTATCCCAGTAAACGGAGTAAGTGAGCCTCTTTTTGCAGTTTTCTCCGTCATCGCATCATTTATGTGCTCAAACTTTTATTGGCCAGTTGTTATCACGTCCTATTAGGCAAGGGAATAGCCTGAATTGAGTGGTATGGTGGTAAAGTGGGTTTTTTTTTTTCTTTTTTAGCCACACCCAATATGTTTAATCTGACCGTAAACCACGCCCTAAAATAGGGATGGACCTGAATTAACCACGCCCCGTAAAATGTGGGCGTGGTTTCAAATAATCGAGTCACTGGGCCCGCCCACTTTTGGTCGTGGCTTGAACCGACCACGCCCCTAAAATAATGGCGCGATATGAAAAATTAACTGGCCATGCCCAAAAATGGGGCGTGGTTTAAATTTGCCATACCCCCAAGAATATAGGCGTGGTCGCAGGAAATTATTTATCAGACCACGCCCCTACATAGTATATTGACTAATAAGCAGTAAATGAAACCAAAAGTGAACACTACTTCACCCACTTTCTCCCAAATAAAGCTCATTTTAGGATCATTTTGATTGTGAACAATCAACCACCCCTTCCAATCCTGCATCTGATGAATTTTTATCCTGGCTAGACCAAATAAATGTCTCAAATACCAAATTTAGGACCACAGTCTCACTGTGAAATATGATTGTAGACAATGTGCCCCACACTTCTTGGAGAAGATAACACCACTGTTCAAGTAACGAAGATCCTATACGTTGAGATTGTATAAACAGGTACACAAATTGCCAACTATTTTATGCAGTTCATTTCGTTAGAGTAACTTTAGCGAAAAGGAAATATTTTTAACAGTGCATTTCAAAATCAATAACAGTACAATCACTCTTATTCCACATATCTACCAACTTCTAATGCCACCTCTTCTTACAGGTTACAGCGTGGGATGATCACTCGGAAGTTTGTACAGGTTAATTATATAATTCATAGTTTTCTAATTTTAAGTTATCGTAAATACATATAGACTTAGATTTGAGAGAAAAAAAAATAAACATACAAAGTATAATTTATATTTCTATAGGTTTTTCTTATCTCTATTATTATTATTATTATATATAATATATTCATTCGGAAAGAATAGAAACCCGAAGAGAAACATCTTTTGCAATCATTCTTATTACCTATTATTCGTAGAACTCTAGTTTTAAAAAGCAAAACAAACAAAAATTAAACGTATTTTAGTTTTCATTTTGAGACGAAAAAAAGAGTTTTTTTTTTTTTAAGCAAAACAAACCAACTGAAGTATGATTTCATTGTTAGTTTTGAAATAATAGACAGATAAACTTTAAGCACGGAAACCAAATTTTACTTCTACTATTACTACTGCTCCTCCTACATATATTCGGTGTCCGTTTATTTTTATTGCCAAATTAAAATCAGAATCAAAAGTCGATAACAAAATTTTAAAAATCAATTTCTACTTCTACAACAAGCTCAACTTTCACTCAACAAAATCAAACAAACAACAACAAAAAAAAAAAAAACAAAACTATGATTATTATTTTTTTTATAAATTTTCTCTTTTTCCCCACAGCTACCAAACAGATCAGAAATAAATTTAATATGTTGAAATCTAGAGATTTAGTGAGAGGAGATGAGTATTATATTGTCAGGCGAAGAAAGAGAAATAAGTTCTATCCACAATTTTACTAAAAATGTGTAAAAACTAAAAGAAAAAACAATTCATAAATATATAAACAAAATACAGAAAATTAAAGTGTTGAATGTTATAAAATACAAAACAAATACAAAGTAAACTTAAAATTATAATAAACATTTAAACTTACGCAAGATTGAAGGTAGAAACTGCTTTTTTGAACAAAACAATACTACTCGTATAAGTGTGTTTTTGTTTTCCTATTACAATGATATGAACATTGCTTTTGTTTTCCCTTTTTTTTATTTTATTTTTTTGTTTATTAGTATGTATGTATGTATGAAAATATATGTATATTCCCAAATCATGGAAACCAGTTATTTTTATACCATTAAGCTGTGCTTTTATGGACAGTTTGTGTTTTTTTTTTCTTCTCTTTGTATTTTTCATTATAACATGTGATGTGAGAAAAATATAAAAATCAAATAAATAGGAACAATAGGACCAACTACCAAGTAAACATTATGAATTGTATTATAATTTTGTTTTGTTTTATTTTGAAAATAAAAAAAAAGAAGATGCAATTTATTAAATATAAATCAGCGATTTTTATTTTCTTTATTATAATTGTTTCTGTTTGTTTAAGCTTTTTTCGAGATGTCTTTTCGCATAAAGCCTTGTCTGGCAAGAGATCATTTACGATGGGACAAGCGACAAACTCGCGAAGTTGCTTAGGAAATAGGGAACAAGAACTATTCTACTCAAATCTCTAAATTATACATCTTTGGTTACTTTCTCTATGGCAGTTGCATTCGTCTTAACACAGTTTCAACACATTCTTCAAATTCTTCTCGATACTTCTTAGTTTTCACTTGTTTTTTTTTTATGATTTTTGCCTTCTTTTTTGGAAACCTTTAGAACTCACACGAATAAGGTGTCAGAAAGTGAAAGGAGGTACATTATCGTGGTAACTACAGCGTTTTGCTTTGTTTAGAATAAGTTAAGCAGTTACTATCTGTATCTGACTAGATTCCAGTCTGTTGTCGATCGAGATGGTACATGGATGGTGACTTACATGAGTTGATGTCCATTTTTGAGAAGAATGGCAAAACGAATAGCTAGTTAAATTGTTACTGACCTTACTTAACTAAATTTACGTCTCCCTGCCTCCATTTTCGTAACGAAGCTCGAACAAAATCATCTACATAGCCAACTTGATAAAGTCTTTAAAAATATCCATTTTGCGGGTTTTTTTTTTGATAATAACATCAAGAAAACCATCCGAAATGTTCCATAGTCAATCGATACCATTCTAAGGCAGACGTAGAGTTTGTCAAAACAGGAAGAAATCGATTAATTGGCGCTGCAGTTTAGTAGTTATCTACCTCCAGTTGCGTGCCAAAAGTTGTTTGAAGTCACCCTCCATTTACCCACGGGATCAGAGATGAAATCGTCCTCTTCTGGTTAGTTTCTCAGGGTTAGAGTCGCAAATTCTACGTTTAAACTGATGTTAATCGTTGTACAGAGATCGTTTTCAGCAAGTTGGTTTCACCGTGCATCTTGTAATGCTGTACATGATCAATCACCACAGGTAGAACGATTCTCTGGAAAATTCCAAGTGCACCTTCATCCGTCTTTAAATAGATTCACTTTATTTCTAAACATTAACAATTTAAAACAATCTCTTGCATGAGATCCTCGCATTCCTTTTTTACAATACGATGAGTTTCATTTGCAAATTTTATATACAATTTTTTATATTTTATAAACAAACCAACTACATAAACAGAACAATAAAACAAATCGATGGTCATAGCTCTATGTACTTGTAATATTAATTAACTCAATACCTTGTAATACATGTTTCAAATATACATATTTACTTAAATAGATGCCAAACAAGAAAAATAAAATAAATGCATGCATGCAAGTAGCAATAAAAAACATTATATCTACAAGAATGATATAATATCGAATGAAAAGTTAATGTTTTCAACATTGAAACCTAGTGATGCATGCAACAGTAAATATACAATTTTATATGCAATATTTTTAGTTTGACAAAACAGAGAAGGAAACAGAAAACCGTACATAAACAACATTGTAATTTTACATAATATACATAAATTTATTTTATGTGGTATATATTTAAATGTATTCATAAGAAAATGTATGTTTCCAAGAACAAATGTTCAAAATGAAATAAATAATATGATATTGATAAACATACAGGATTGGGTGTTTTTTTTTGGTTTCATTTTTAATAAACAGATTAGACAGATTATGGAACACCAGTAAGTCGCCATTGAACCATTGGCCCTGCTGATGCAGTTTGTTTATTCTGGTGTTTCAAACAAACGTACATCAGCTTCTAGAACTTAGCAATACGATAGGTCAGGTACATACTAGTGGATTCCGCACTTGAAAATTTCACAAGGACTTACCGGCTAATATTGTTCGTGTATGTTTTTAAGGAAGCAATAGGAGAGAATGACGATGGTGTGCAGGTAAACGGAGTCTATGTAAATAACTTAAGTTACGCGGATGATGCTATCATAATAGCAAGCGATATATGTAAATAAATTAAGTAATTTGATGAACACGCTCAGCAGTGTAAGGATTAAGTATAAACACCGTCAAATCAAAGTTAATGGTATTAACTAGGGAAACAACAAACACCGAATCTGGAGCTAAAAGTAAACAAGATCATCGAAAGAGTCAGCAAATTCAAGTACTTGGGAACGATAATTGAAAGTAACGCCAACCCTAGTAAAGCAAGCGAAGGCGGTGTTCAGTAAAATGAAAAAAAGTATTTTGCAGCAGAGAAGTCGACTTAAAAACAAAGGCAAGAATGAGGAAATGCTATATTTGGTCGGTGCTGCTATACGGGGTAGAAAGCTGGACATTAAAGACAGCAATTATAAGAAGAAATAAGAAGCTTTTGAAATGTGGATATACCGAAAAATACGTCATATTTCCTGGGTAGACAGACAGACTAGGACACGTCTTCCGTAACGAAAAATACAGATTCCTTCAACTAAGTCTGCTCAGAAAGACAGTGGGAGGACAAAGGCTTTCATGGATATCTAACCTGCCGGACTGGCTTAATCTATCCACCACAGAATACTTACACCATACATACGATGATTTCCAACCTGCGCAGCGGAGAGGAACTTTAAGAAGAAGAATTGTTCGTTTCACGAGAATAAAACAAGGCTTGGTACTGGCTTCTAAGAATGAATCGAATATCGAGAAAAAAGGTAAAGTACTCTTTTATTTTTTTACAAAACAAAAAAAAACTTTACATATGTATGCATGTACATATATACAAACTTAAGTACTGGAACAGTCTCATTAAAATTAGAATCTACTTAATCCTCTGCTTTTTGGAACCAATCAGTACGAGTGGCGGCGGTTCTGATAGCACGGGGAGTAGCCTCTTATCCTTCAGCTTTTTAACATGAGGAAGAAACACTAATGGCGGCGGGCTTGAGAGATCTCTTGGCTTAGCGTTGCTCTGTTGAGATAGAATTGATTGGTTCTCGGAGCAATCTGTTGACGATTCTGTCCTTGACTGACTAGGTTGCTGATGTAAGGCTGAATCGTTAGGATTAACATCTCCAGTACAACTCTTCATACTTGAGCACTGCGCGAAACAGCTTGGATAAATATTACCCGGTCCGTCATCGCTAATCACAATATCACCACAATTATATGAATCCTGGGGTATGTGGGCCGTGGGAATGAATTCCGACGCAGGAGAGTTCGATTCCGGCTGAGAGTTTGTTGAGATTTTCTCTGCATTAGAGTTGGATAGCTCTAGAGTGCTAGCATCGATCATTACCCATGTCTTCACGGCTGGCGAAGGTACTGCAGTGGATGGTACGTTACCAGTTTTCGGATAGGTTGCCATGGTGTAGTTGCGGTCTTTGATATTAGACAGGTTAGCCAAGTACATAGAATCGGTTATACAATGGCTGCTTAGTTGCAAGAATTGCAGAGGATTTCTCAAGTGGACTGGTGTCTTTATCCATAGCTGAGTAGCACTCTCAACAATTTTCTCCGCAACCATTTCGTTTCTTTTTTGGCGCATAGCTGAGTTGATATTCTTTGACTTCGTCGCCTTGCCATGCTTTCGCTTCAGGTTTACGTACATTTTTGTAGCCAACTGTCGAATCGAGTCCAAAATCGTCCAAATCACTGGGGTTTGTCCAATCCGATCGGTTAAATCCTTGTTGAATACCTTTATGTGATTGGAAGCGATGCGATTCGTTCCGAATATGGACATCTTCTCAGTGCCAACTGCTCGCAGCCATGTATGCTCCACGTAGTCGCAGAGGTTGGAAAGGCCAGTTGAAAAGATACTCTTTTCCCGCATCCATTTACGCAACGCCTCCAATCCAGGAACCATATACTCGGGTGGAAGTAATGGAAGGACTAACAACATCCGCAATGCACTGGCTCCGACGCCTTTTGCTGTTTCTCGTTGCAGGCTGACCTGTTTCATTTTGTTGAGCACCGCATCCGTGTACTGATACCAGGAACCTTTGATAATTGCCTCGGGGAAGGCATAAGCCAACTCAGCTTGCACGACATGATCAAAGTCCGAAACAATAATATTTGGTGTAACTTTCAGCTCCTGTCGGATGTAATCGAAAATTGCAGCATATGCCGACTTCGTCCGCGCTGTAACCATGGAGTAAATTATTGGAGCTGTCTGTAATAAACAAATAAAAATTGATTCACAAAAACACCTCCGAAGTATGTATGAGAACTCCCACCATATGTCCATGGACAGCATGGAATGTCAGCAGATAGTAATCAGGCTGATTTGGACACACAAACTCGAATGACCCATCCATGTGAATTTCATCGATTCGAGGCAGCAATTCAAAGGTCTTCCGGTGCATGAATATCATGCATGTTGCATCGGGAAGTGTAATTGTTTTCTGATAGATTCGTTCCTTTTGCGAACCACTGTTGACTTGTAGAAAGTCCTTACCTCCGTCTAAGATGCTCACTATGTCAGCGACTTTTGTGGCTGATTCTTTGGGTAGTTGTTTGCGACGTGCCTTACGCATGGCACTCTCAGCCGATGTAAACGGATAGAGAAGAGCAGCATCTGCATGGCGGTTGGTAGCTTCATCACAATAAATTACGTTTAAGTCGGTAGTCTCGTCAGCAGCACGCTGTGTAAGTACTTTGCGGAATGCATCGACGAGAAGTTGATTAGGAGCGGGCGCGTGGTCATGCTCGACAATTATTTTGGTTTTTCCATTTTCATTTGTTAAACGTCCTGGACACTTGGTGCTTTTGTGACGATGGCAACGGTAGTAGCTGGAGGAAATAAGTGAGGCAATATTTTAGTGTTTACAAGCGGAACGGTTGTGGACTTCAAAGATAAGGTGAGGTTGTCAGAGGTTACAGAGACACACAAAGCCAGGAACAATAGTCAAAAATGACGGTCTACAGATCCCCAGTAGATCAATGAATGGAAACATTAGAAGATTGAGCAAATGAGAAGTTTAGACGGAAGAAACTGCGAGTAGACTGGCACTTTTTTGGTGATTTTTAGTGGCTTGCTTCGTAGTGTTTTACTGCCAGCAATCAGTGAAATCAAAACGAAGTTTCAAGCGACATCTGATGAGCTTAAGACCTTTAAAAATTAAAAATCTTATCATTAACATCTTGAAGTGTGGACATCAATCATGTACCAATCGTTCTGTATGCAATCGAGTCGAGAAAGGTTTTAGAAAGAATGTAATCCGATAACCAACTGAATTAGCATTACTTTGATGGGCCCAGTGATGTGATAAGAACTTCCGTACTTTCTTTTAGAGAAGAAGAACAACGTCGGCATTGCAAGGGAAGCCAATTAGTAAGATAATGTACCGAGTAATGAAAATTTAACAAGCTGTCATGAGAATTGGCGAAGAGCTGGGAAGATTTGGTAGAAACTGATTCGGTACGTTCTCTATAGAACAGCTCCTAGGCACTTCTCAATCTACTCTATAGTTTCTGATCTCCCTACAAGGACAGGAGGGATAGATAGAATGTTGGTCCATCATTGGAACACAAAAATAAACAATTTCTCCATACACCTACCTGACGGGCCCTGTTTTGTACGCAAGCCAATATTTATGCCCATCCACGTACATTATTTGCACACTTTGTGAGTTACTTTTACTATTACTACTCTAAAATACTTTTCCCCCAACGATACTTCCATTTAATTACATATTTACTTAAAAACAAAAAACTGAAATAAATTTGCTCAACAATTTTTGTTATGACAATTCGATGCCGTCATGTCAAATTGTTTCTTAGAGATGTGCAGGCGGTATCTGAACTCATAACGTAACGTAAGATGGAAGGAAGTTAATGGGCCCATTCGGGATTCTAGGATTTGAAGGTAGGTACCTTCTTTTGATCCGATTCCCCCAACTCAATTATTTATAAGGACTTGAAAGAACCAAGCGGTTCTTCAATAATAAAGATAAAACATTGCATCAAGCACCCCTTACTACATTCCAAGTTATCCTGCCTTGATTTGGAAGTATATTCCACGTACTTCTCGAATCCTTTCATCTTTAATGAAAAATTTACAAACGTGGAGATAAAGACGATATCTAGTTTATTCACAATTCGCTACATAGCACGTACATACGTATGAAAGTATGTACATTACAACAAAATCCATGTACATAACTATATTCTTAAAAACCATCTCATTCCACCAGCAACTACGCCATACTAGCAGCACTACTTGTACTTGGCATGGATTTGTGATGCTTTGCCACTGCTTCTTGTGCTTTGCTCAGATTGATGTTACCCTCCTTGGCAAGACCTCGCAGTTCATTCTCTGCAGACTTGTTCACGGTCTTTGTAACTACATTTTTAATTTTCTGATTTTCTGTGAATTTGTTCTTCTTTGCCTGAATTGGAGCATCTGCGGAGGGAAAATGGCTAGGTAAACACTGTCAGCTTGTCGGCTGGATTACTACACTTACTTGAGCGCCTTGTAAATGCAGGTGAGTTCTTTTGTTTCTGCTTTTTCTGCACATTAGCTGGAAGCTTGGCTTTTTTAAATTTTCCTTGTGCCATGTTTAGAAAATTGAATATATTCCTCTCAGCTCAGTGATAGCGAATTGCAAAGTGGAAAAGCACGTTTGTTTTTGTTGACAGTAGAAGATTTGACATTAGACATGACCAAATCAAACATATGTACGTGCCAACATTGCCAGAAGGAAGAAAGAATATGTATGTCAAGGGTTGTGTTACACTATAGTGTACAAGTACGCGCCGGGCACTACCAACGACACAATTTGTTAAAGGCCTTGGAAGCATTTACATACCCCTTTTGATATAGACAGTCGAACTTAGTGTAATATCTGTGGCTTTTGTAAATATTGCTTTGAAAGCGGCTGAAATGGATTTAGGAAGCAACGAAAACAGAAGAAAGTAAATGCTTTATCAAAAAATGACTCCAACATCGACATCGCGGAGAGAACGATACAATGGCTATGAACCTGGAATCACCACACATTCCTAACTTAGATAATGGTACAAGTATTCACTATTTTTTTGTTTGAAATATGAAGATAAGTGAATAAGACCTTTTCCACCATTCAATTCCTAGACAACACCTAAAATTTCTTTCACGGTCCACCTTTCGCGAGCGTCTAACAAACATCCGAGAGTACAACTGTCATGAGAAAGCTTCACAAATAACGAATTGCCCTTCGAATACGCCATTAGTAGGCCCCTTCCATTTGTGTAAGAATAAGAATAAAACACGCGCAATACGAATGGCTGTGAGAAGCTAGCCCCTGGGACCCATAGACCTTTGGTACCAAATATTTACATATTTATTAATTTTTATACATCGAAATGGACCTTGTCAGAAGAGTACAAATGCAACTGTTACGTTGACTAAGACTTACACCACTTCCCAAGCAAAATACCACACTTTAGGTGATGAGTCCAATAGAAGAGGGACTTAAACCAACTAACTATGCGAAAAATGATGATTAGATGACGTTCATGGACGTGCTGTATCACAGATGCCCTCCATTTTTTGCACTGGATTTCTCTAAAGTGATAGTTGATAGTCAAAGTTGATGTTTACTCTCCGTAAAATGATCGTCCAATCAACAATCAACTATCCCTCAGAATTAGTGCATCCACAACCAAATGCATTACCCATACACCGTGACTATCCATAGTCTACTTAAAATTTCCTCTTCATTACAGACTCCAATCTGCAGTTTTCAGTTCAGAAACATTTTCCAGTAAATGGGTTCCATAATGATTTCACTTTAAGGTAAACATCCGGAAACAACACCTTTGCAGGAATAAAACGAAGAATAACTCTTGCCAATCGCTGTTTCTTTAGGCTGAGAAGGCAATTGAGTAGCAGAGCCCTATCCCGAAGACTCTAGATAAGACCCTGATCATCCCAGTCCTGCTTTATGGCACTGAAGCATGGACTTTGTCCCGCAGATTGTTCGAATCATACGCGGAGGGACAACGCAGTAGAGGAAGACCTTGCCTTAGGTGGCGCGTACAAGTAGAAGGGGACCTCAACCGACTTAGAGTGCGGAACTGGAAGCAGTTACCTAAGGACCGGGATAACTGCAGAGGCTTGTTGGTTGAGGCTCAGGTTCACCCCGAACAGTAGCGCCGCCTAAGTAAGTAATGATTTTAAATGAAAATGAAAATCAAACACAACAATTATTTCTATAGAAAGTTCTTTTCATTTATTTCCTTAAAAGTATCGCCGACCAGGTGATAATATCCTTTTAGCCATCATTATTTCTTTATTTTTGTTTCTGTTTTTTGTCCATTTTTTGTTTAATTAGTCGTAGTAATATGGATTTCTTATAATTTGTTGTTTAGCTTAATTCATTAATCATAATAATAATTTTTTTTTGTTTTCTTTTATTTAGTGATAGTTTCTTTTTTATTTATTTATTTAACATACAGTTTTGCACATTTATGCTTATTTATTCTCATTTGTCGTTTGTATATATAATATTTTCATTTGTTTTAAATTCCTCTCCCATCACTTCGGTTAATTAAACTTTTTCTAAACTATTGGTTTATTAAATTTAATGAAATTGGGTTTGGTTCATATACATATATATATCTACATATAGTTTTTATTTAATTTCTTACTTTTTCCTGAAACAAACAAATATCTACTATATTATTCTTTCTTTTTTTAATGTTATTTGTTTTATTTTTATCACATGCCATTTTTGTTTGAATTGATTTTGTTTTTTGCGTGTTTTGTGTTTTGTTTTTGGATAATATTTATATTTTTATTTAAGAATTTCACTTGTTTTTTTATTGAAAAAATAAGTTTGTATCCGAAAAAATTGTTTCGCTTTATTTAGGTAGTCAAAATTTGTGGTTGTTGTTCTTTAGATGGCTGAATAATTGAATAATTAAAAATGCTTATCATTTGTTTGTTTGCTTTTTGTCGGGTTATATGATATATTGATGCGTGAATGAGATGAGAGATAAAATATTCTATGGAACGGGGTCGTCGTAGAGGACAAATGCTGCATAGTCCAGTTGATGGTTCAGAATCGGTGCAGAAAGTTGCCAAAGAATGGATGATAAATGATAGTTTATTAAGTTTATGCAGCACAATCTGTGTATTTGCCACTTCCCAAACCTCGCCCACATGGTTGATTTCATTTTTCACTATTTTAATTATTGTTTTTGGTTTGTTTATGGTTTTGCTTGATATATTGATGATTATTAAATATATTTTGTTTATATGTTTTATAATGCTATGATTTTGAATCCATTCTATTGTTTGTTTTGCTTTATTTGTAGATATACTATAAATCATAATGATACTCCGTAAGTAAGATAGTAATTTGAAATAAAGTATAAAAATAATTCAATTGATCACAAAGAGTTAAGTATTTTTAACGAATGCTCACATTAATTATAGTTTCTTTGTTGAATTTGTTTTATGTTTAATGTTTTTTCTTTTGTTTTAGAAATATAAAAAAATATTTGAATAATATTATTAATAATTAAAGGCGCCTATGAACTTATACATATCAACATTAACTTGGTATCAACAATAATGTACACAATCATTTGTTCTTGTTTTTTTTTTTTAAATTAACGAACAGAGAAATAAAAAAAGAATAAGCTACTCTGTGTTAGACGAGGGATTAGCTAGCAAGCTTAAAACGTTAACAGAAACAAAAATAGTACTGCATTCATGCAACTTTGGTAACTCAAGTGGTTTGAACAATAAAAACTGGTGTGACTCAACGTTTTTTTTTTCGAAATACCAGACAACGAAAAACTTAAAATCAAATTTTGTATGTACCGGGACGTAAATAATCAAAATTGGCAAACGATGGGATCATTGATTTCACTATAAAACTAATATGCCACTTCGTTTATTTGAAATGACATGCGATTTGTGTGAGGTAAGCACACTTTAATTACTAATTGCGGAGATAATGTTGTTGGGTTTTAATGAAAAACTTAAAGAAGCGGGTTTGGATTCTATATAAAATAAATAAAGTTCAATCTCTATCAATGTACTGGCGTTTGTATAAATAATAATTGTTAAAAATGATTTTTAAAAGACAAATATAACAGAGTAGTTTAAAAGCAAAGTAAACAAGAACATGTTCATGCTAATTTTTGTTGCAAAAACCAGCACAAAATCATTTTGTTTTAAATGAAACACAATGGCATTCCTCCTTTTCAACTCTTGCCGTGTGTTTATACACATTTGTGAGTGTAAGTTGTGTGATTGGGTTTAAAAACAAAACAGCGTGTTACTGGGACACACTTAACAATGTTAAAATTTGTTTAAAACCAAAAAATATAGATGTAATCAAAATCGTAATAATAATAATAACATTTGTAGCATTTATGCTTACAAAAGTTTTCTCTCCTCTGTTTTGTATTGTGTTACTCTTCGACACTTTACTACTATCGTTTCGACGAAGGTAAAACGATGGCGAAAAGATTTGCTTTTTTGTTTTTCAATAACAATCGAAAAGAAAATGAAGAGGAAAACACTTTCATTCTGCTATAATGAACAAGTAATTAGAGTTGTATATATATATATACGGTATATGTATAAAGACTTATTAAGAATGTGTGTAATAATATTAATAATAATAATAATAATAATTAAGAAAGAAAAAACATTTGCTCTCTGTTAATTAATTTAACTGCTTAACTTTGCTACAATAATTCCAGTCACAATTAAACCTATTATCACAGCGATCGCTAGTAGTATTAAAATTTTTCGACGATAACGTGTCCGATACTCGGCGGCTTTCAATAGTTCAGCTGCGCCAGCCTCCACCTCGACGCAGGTGTTATCAATACTGTTTTCGATTGTACCTAGAAGGGGATGGAATGTATTCACTTAAAATTGTTGTTTGGGTAGAGCCTTACCAAGTTGTTCCCCTTGTTGTTCGACTAAACTACTTAATACTCGCATAATTGCATTGACATCCAACACATCAGCCTCTATCTCTTTAATTCTATTCTCTCGGTCCACCAGCAGGTCCTGTTCGAACTGTAGTCCAGCTTTAACTTGTAGCTGTCGCTGGATTAGTTGTTCACGATCTTCAGCATTCATATTCGCTGATTCCTGATCCTGTAGTTCGGCTTGTACCGATTGCAGGAAGACTTGCTTCATGGCAGTCGCTATAGATTGCTGACTCACCGAGTATTTCTCCACCACTTGCCGGAAGTCATTTGTTAGCTTTTCCAATTGGAGTTTTTGCTGTTTATCAGCACGACTCACTACGGCCGTTAGGCGTTGTAGATCTTTGCTTGTCGTTTGGATTCGTACATTTGTCTGCGCTTGAAGCGTATGGACTTTGTCACGTGTCGCTTGTGTGTCTCGTGGGGTTCCGATCAATTTGATACTTTTTTCCAATTGTTTCCAACTGGAATTTACCGAATTGATATTGGATGCGATGTTCTCGCTTAGCGACATGAATTCTGTTGGACTGAAGCCAGAGAAATTTACATCCGGTATACTGGTGATGGCTGATGCGCTCGTAGATGATGTTGCACCATAATCCCTGTGCAGAGCTGGATTGTTGAGATTACGAGCCATTGCTACTGCCTCGGTGTTGGTGCTGCTACTATTGATGCCGAGTTTATCGAGATGGTGGTGGGTTGCTTTTGTCTCTGGTGGCTTCTCTATTATTATTAAATAATTTATACTCTATCTGGAAAATAGGGTTAACAAAAATATACATTAGATCCATTCCGACCTTCATATTTTAGGTATTAGATTGATATTCCACGTTACAGGAGGAGGAGACACTGATTTTTTACTCGTTCAGATGAAAACCTAGTCAATTAGTTAAGTAAGATAGGTTTCGTGTCTGCCTATATGTCATATCGATGAACTAACTTCAATAACCCGATTTGTTGACGACATTTTCGTTAACAACAAAGCAGCGTTAAATGTCTAGCTATGGAGAGACCTACACTTTATGCTACAACCCAACGGTAACCTTCAAAATTGCATGAGAAACGAAATAGAAGAATTCTGAGTAAACAAAGCAGTGGGGATGAAGCCCCTACACCGAACGACTTTCTGCGTGCACACAAAAACGGAATACGTATCTAGTGCGGACGAGCGAATGAGAAGTAGATAAGCTCCTAAGCCCAGGTAACTTAGAAGAATTCCAAAATTGAAGGACAATTCATAATGTGTCGTACAGGAACGAGTAAGTAATACCCAATGGCATGGGAATAAGACTTCCCCCACCCCATTTAAACCTAGGGGCAAATCTATAGAAGAGAAGACGGTTATACAAGTTAAAATTCCAATGAATTTCTGTATCCAAGTGTCTCTGAGGTGATAGGGATCACAAGAACCAATTAGCCTTCCATTCATGATATTTTATTGATGCTAAATTTCCAATTTCAATTTTCGCAAATACTGTGCGATTGTAATCACAATGAATGCGTGACTTATATGTTTGTAAACGTCGCGCACAATACCCAAACCCGAGGTTATACAAAACAAAAAACATACAATTCAATTTCTACACCACTGTCTATTGGGGTCTATCGACTTTCACGTATTTTTGTTTACTATCAATTTACACATCTTACGACACCTTATTCCGTATTGAGACTGGTCTACTAAACCGAACAGTCATCGACTTTTAGTGCGTCTGACTGAGAGACTGACTTTTGACCTAAGTGCGATGTTTTCTATGTACACACACAGTACCTTATCAATCAAAGTTAAGCTATGAACTCCCACTACTTTCTCTTTAGCTAGCCAAGTGTTACTCATAGCAGTTAAATCATTTTCTAATGCCACAATGGATACTATAGTATGTCAGAGTCTAGATAAAAACAAAATATGTATGTACTTATATTTATGAGTGTATATACATACATATGGATGTATTTTTTTTACAAAAGCTGCTCCGATTACAGCTCATAATGCTTTCGATTGTTTTGTTTTTATTCCATCGGTAATGTTGTGTTCAAAAACAAAATAACGAAAAGACGAGAGAGAGAAGACGACCGACGCAAATTAAACAAACAAAACAAAAGAAAATAAAAAAAAAAATAGCTTAAACTGGACGTTGGGACTACGGCGGGCACTATTTAAACACACTCACACTAGTTCGTAGCAAGCGTGTGCTCCCATCTTGTTGTTACCGTCGTTTGTTTTTTTGTTTAATTTATCAAAACAACAAATGAATCATCATCGATTTGAATGAAACGACTGCTTCATCTGTGTATGCCTAGATTAACTCACAAATGCAACAGGCATGCAGAGGAATGTGTAATTTTATTAATTACGAAGATGATATTGCACATGCTGTCACCGTTCGATGACCAAGGGTTTTTTTTTTTTGGTTTCGTAGAGAAGGCGAAACGCGTGTCGACATAATTAGAACAGAATGTGTTTGTTTTTTTTTCTTTGTTTTTGGAGATTTCAGCAAAATATTCCTCTCGACTGATAGTGAAAAGATT
This sequence comes from Xylota segnis, assembly GCA_963583995.1. Classification (NCBI taxonomy): domain Eukaryota; kingdom Metazoa; phylum Arthropoda; class Insecta; order Diptera; family Syrphidae; genus Xylota; species Xylota segnis. Next base: position 9,125,943 of record OY757238.1, on the reverse strand, counting down.
TCCGAATGGAAAAGTAATATTTTTCGGCAGTGAACGAAGTCTTATCTCTTGGAATATTTTGAAAATGGTTTCTTTCTATTAACAGAAGAACGACTACGCCACGATGGAATGCTGAAGTACAGTGAATCACTAGGATGATGTTATGATAGACAGAACAAATACTAGACCGATAACTAGGAATCAGTTAAAGTGGATTAGACTCATATGCTTGCGCCCAGGTAAATGATTTGAACACAAATCCATATGCAAAGGAGCCCATACCCTAGTAATGCTCTCTTTAATGATACACCACATTAGAATCGTCCGCCATAAGTGCAAAAATTGAAATCTGTGTCATAACGTAGATAAGAAATTATTAGCTACTACCTCTGCCGATAACAAGAAGGTTAGACTGTTAAAAATACGGAAAATTCGTGATTAATATTAAACGTAGTAAGATTGTATGTACAGCACACTCTGAATCTGATCCACGAAAAAACGATATCGATTCGTTGTGAATTCCCTTGTACATTTCTATTGATATCACACAATTGCTTATGTAGTTACCATGCTGAACTCCTAGAAACTAAAAACTGTCTGACTCCAGTTCAAATCCCAAATCAACAACCGATAGCAACTCGCTACCATTCTTCTAATTATAAATTACTGTCATCTGATGTCTGTTTCGGGCTATGATTCTCTCATATACTGCCTATTTCTTTTTACAGATCCTCTCTTTTGTGCCTGTTTATTTGTGGCATCTTATTCCTTTAACCAGTTTCTATAATCTTGCACGTATAGAGCTATTCTTTCAAGACCATCGTTGATCAAAAACTGTCAAACACTATCAATGGAACAAACTACAGACGACGACCGACTCAAAAAATGAGCGATTAGAGGCCAGGTTTCTTTGAAAGCGTTTGAAAGGGGATAAGCATTCGCACTGCACTTAAGTACGTCGTTGTGTTTTTACTGCGCACACTAGGTTCGTTAGATGTAGAAGGTTTGTAGATTATAAGTCCCAGTCTTAACTTCTTTAATTTTTCCGAAGCCACTAACCCTTCTAGAATGCACTGGAAAAGTAATTTGATTTCACAATGAAAAATGTGAGATTTCCTATTTGTTGCTCATAAATATGGATGGAGGCAAATTAAATGTCTGTCCAAGATATAAGCATCCTAATTTTAACAATATTCCAACCTTAATGGAAAAGTGGATTCACCTACTCTTAAAGTCTGTACATTAAAGGGCCAATGCGTTCACCAGACATAGCAAAACCTTAGAGGTTTTATCGAGGAAAGAGAATCGTGATATGCAACAAAACCAATCACAAAATTGCAGACTGGTGGGAGTCCCATTTCACTTCACAGAAAATGCCCGGGGATTTTGCTACTTTCTAGTAGGCTTAGCATCTGTACATTTCTGCTGACTGAATTGCATGTTAAAGACCAACTTTACGTCTTTGTACTGCTGGGTTGCTGAGCTTCAGAATTGCTGCAATGACCTACTTCTAGTCTAAGAGTGTCTGGGCATAATGTACCTTATCCCTGGATACATATTCAGTACGATGAGCTACGACTTCTTATTCCAATAGACGAACTGAAGTAAAAAACAAGTCATTACATGTGTATGTATGTATATGGAATTAAGATGACTCGCCCCATGTAATGTGTACATGTAATTAGAAGCAGTAAAGTCACTGAATTTTCCAGCTAATTACGAGAACTCCCGCATCGCTCTAGACAACTCCGTGCAATCCATAAATTCCTGACTCACTGTACCTTCAACATGCGACAATTGTATATTGTGTGGCTTCTCTATTCCATTCACAGGCGTACGACGACGGGGGCAATCGGGCGGGGTGTTCAAACATACATAGGCAGGTTGGCAACAACACATTTTTCGTACATCAGTCCCGCTGTTTCCAAGTGCATTTCATAGCAAAAAAAAAAATCTACAAAATTCAATTGACAACGCAGTCTCGGCGAAAAAAAGGCCAGAAAAAAAAATCGACAATTTATGTTCCTGGTTTTCTCCTCTCCTCTCTCAAGAGACGTCAGCGAACTTTTCTTTGTCTCGATTTTTTTTTTTCCTTCTTTTTTTCCGCCGTGAATTGATTTTTTGAAAACAATTTTCCTCCTCCTTCTCTTTGTTTTGCTGGCAAAAACACTTACTTTTTCGAATTTATGGTTAAATTTCCTTCAAATACAAGAGACTTGTTCAATTTTGTTTTCACGGGCACACACACTTTAATACAAAGAAACGACGACGACGACGATATAAAAAAGAAAAAAAAAACACGAAAAAAGTTCGAAAATCTTTCTTTTGATTTGCAAATTTTCCTGAGAATTGAGAAAAGTGGTCGTTGCTAGCGTGTCGCCGTAATTTTCCGGACGCGAAAATCACTTAACTTTGGAATTTAACAAGAACAACAACAAATTGGTACTTTTGCAACACAAAAATTGACGAAATTTAGGTATGGGAGTTGAAAAACGTCGCCTTTATGTGTGAAAACGAACAAAAAAAATCCACCTCACTGACAAAGTCGAACGTACGTCAAGTTTAGCTCTGGTCTCGCGCGAGAGTTGCAAAAACAAATGTCAAACTAGATATTGGAGAGGGCAGGCTTTTTCGAAGATAAAATTTAAGGGGATTTGAGCTTTTTTTTGGGATTCCATGGCAGGATGGATTTGCACGACGAATTGTGTATATATTTTGTGGATTTACTTACCCTTGCAGTGGATGTTGAAATTGATTAGGATGAAGATAATTCGAGATAACACCGCTGTGTGGGCAGATCCGTACGTGACAAAAATGGTGAACACAAGAATAGAGCGAGCAAATACGCCGGCGATTTGATGCGAAGGATGAACGAATGAGCTTTGCCCCGATCCAGATGGTCGAAAACCGAGAGAACAGCTGAGACCAGACAATTCAACAATCAGCTGGGCCGGGATATGGTCGGCTCTTTCCAACGGTGGCTTGTTGTTGGTAAAGGAGGAAGAAAACGAAATGAGCTGTCAATATGATGTTCGAAATTCACATCAGCTGGCATGATGTGGTTTTCTTATTGCGAAGCACGAGGAAACGTTACAAACCAAAGGTGGGTGACAGCACGTGAAAAGAACAGTTTTTGTTTGAAATTAAGTAAAATCATTTTAAGAGATAATGGCTGGGGTTTCCAATATAGAAAATCGACCTTGCACTTAAAATTATTTTTTTGACTTAAAATGGTTAATTCTAAGATATACTGTGTAAACATTTTTGAGGAAATATGTTTTTATATTTTTAAAATTGTTTTTAAGTTTTCGGTTTTGACTAGTAAAATGCATGTTTTCTTCCTTATTAACACAACTAACGGGTGTTCAGTCGACTAATACTGCTAATTATACCCAATTTAACATAAAGATACTTGAAACAAGGTGCTTGCCTGACAGTTGTTGACATACCCTTAGCGGAGCGACGAAGTCGCGTGAGCGTCTAAACCACTCCGGAAAGTGGGTTTAAATAAATGAATCGCACGCAGCGCGTCACTTACCCACTGTTGGCTGGTAAAAATTACCAAAAATCATCCAAATTCAATTCGACATAAAATAACGATGAAAATATACCAACAAAACAACCCCATCGGTGAATTCAGGCGTATTAAATCCTCGTGTTCATCAAAAAAGTAAGCTGTGCGTGTGGTTCGAAGATACAAAAATTCCTTTGGATCGAATGTTTTATTTAATGTATTGCTATGCCAGGAAATATTCATACGAGACGGTAAAAATTGAAGATTTCTCTTCAAATGAAAGATGACTGCCTCAAAGGATTATTTTCTGATTCGTATAGTTACTGTCGTGAGACAGTAGTTATATATTTAATTAAAACATTTGATTCAAAGGACAAGATTGGAGAATTAGGCAAAACAGTCCAATTTAATGAAAGCAAGTTTGGACGGAGAAAGTTCAACAAAGGCAGACGGATGATGGACATTGGGTGTTAGGAGGATTTGCGACTGGAAGTTTGTCCAGAAAATGTAAGAAGTGCGGAAGCGCGGGAGATTTCAATAAATAATTGAAAAAAACACTTATTCTTTTATTGTTCATTGCATTTTAGTAAATTTATCTCGTTTTTAAACTGTTTATAGCAAAATAGCAACATGAATTAGAGGAAAAAAGTCACAACGAATCCATAGATGTCGCTGCACTTGTCCATGGAGCTTCAATTCGACTAATATTCGTTCCTACGAGTATTATATCCAACCAATTACGTTAGATTTGCTACTTCAGATTGAATCAACGTCGTCTTTCTTACTACACCGTCCTCGGAATATTGTCGTAGATTTTGCTTATGTTTGTAGCTCGTATTTGAATGTTCTCCTTCTATATTCCCTCCGATTTCAAATGTTAAGTTTGATGAAATTCTTTTCAACATCGTCGTCCTTCATTCTCTCATCACTAAATTCTTTAACTCTTCACTCTCATGCTGAATTCGAATCTTCTTGCCTAGATGTCCAAGCATTCCGTACAATATTTGGTCGAATTGTCTCCTTTACATTCTTTAAATACAAATAGCCCTAACTATTTAAAAAAATAAATAAATTTTTATTCTTTGTCATTTTGATAAAATTCATAGTTGCTCCACGACGACGACGGTTACCTTTGTAGTTTCGAAGATTGTTCAATTGCAGAATAGCCAAAAATCCTTCAATTTCCAACTGTGGTGATTAATTTTCATTGCACCAACCTGAAAAGCAGCCTGGAGAGACAAACTCTAAATCACGGATGTCGATAAGCGTAGATTTTAATTCACTCTTATGTATTCTATAAGAAGTCCATCAAAACTCACGCATAGTTCTATGTTTATAACACCAATTGACATATGAACGTACAGGGGCCTTAAAAACCCTCCATTCTTTTGATAGACAATTTTGAAACATATGAAGAGCTTGTTGGCTACTCTTGTTACCACGATCTCTTCTATCATTCGCACAAGTTATTACGTAAAACAAAGCAAAAACACACTCAGGTCCAACAAGACACGCTGGGATTTTCGATTTAATATTATACCATTTTCACGGTACAATTTTTAAGATATATTTTAGACATTTTAAGTTTTAATAGACCATCTGAAGAAGTAAACATTTTTTACTCAGCAATTGTGGCTACTTGCAATTGTTGCAACTCTGATATGAGAAACGTCAAGGTCTACAGTAAAGGAAGGATTTCCAAAGTAAACTACATATGTATGTGTATGGCTTCAGAAATGATCTCTATTATCAACGATGTTGTAATAATAAATAAACTAAACACATAACTAAACACTCACCCAATCAGCCAAGTGGGATATGAACCTGAAATAAAAAAAAATAGTTTTGAGTTTAAAAATTTTAAAAAAACATTAAATATTTCATTAAATTTAATAAATATTGACATTAAAATTGTTGGAAGGGTCTATAAGTGAGGAATTCTAAATTTGAAGCGAAGAACATTTGAATAGCTCGTATCCCGCTCGATCGATAACGACCATTCTCACAGTGCAAACCGGAAATAGTTTCTAGAAAATGTGTTTGTTTCACAGGCATGTTGACATTTGATTAACCAACGAAGGAACTAAAAACTGGATTGAATTCAATATTGTATACATTTTCAGTTAGAACCTAGAACCCTAAAGCCTTTTTCGAACGAATATTTACATTAGAGACACAATTGAATCAAGCCTAGTCGCACAGGTTAGGAGCTTTTTATAAAATTATTTTAGAAAATTTCCAGTCCATACTACACGACATCATTGAATCAAAAAAAAGTTCAAATATAACAAATCATAGTTAAAATTTTTGTACTCTTTCCTCTCGTGAAGTCGACAACGTTTCTTATCTGAGTTAACAAGTTCTAAAATTTATCGAATATAACCTCCAATCAATATAGTTTTAATTGCTATAAAAATAAAACTGAGTGTCTACATAAATTACAAAGATTAAGTTCGAGTGAAAAGATTGTGCAGGAAGTGTGAGTTCGAAACATTGACGGTAAAGCAATACAATTTTTACTTTATTACGTACACTTGCTGGTTTTATCATACCTTACGCAGAACTTACCTATCAATGTTTGTTTGATTACAAATAATCAAAGGGGAATTTTCTTTATACATACATATATATGTACATGTATTATAGACAAATGATAAATGTTATAAATTTTTTTATACAATTTAAGGATTAAATTTTGAGCGGAACTAAAGGCACGTAGTTAAGTGTGGGGCACTCTTGTGGAAAGTTGCTTAATTCATATAGTTTCGTTCTAGAAAAGACACATGATCAAGGTCTATAAGAGATTAAACTCTTATTCCTCCAAAGATTTCAAGATTTTTAAGATCAACAAACAAAAAAGAAAACAGCATCACAAATTCGTCACGTTTCCATCTTGACCAGAGATTCGCTATTCGAATTCCCAACTGAAACGATTCAAAGACTAAGAAAACAGGATTCGATTTATGTGCCTCACTTCTTGTGCGAAACAGTTTGGCAGCGAGGTCTGTAGGTTAAGTCCCAGCTCTGTGAAACTGCAAGTCGTGCTGGCTGAAGAGATTTGTCCGTAAAAACCCAAGCGCCACGGCACATACATAAGTAAGTCTGATAGTAAATTTAGGATCGACAACCAATTCACCGACTTGGTCGTATCCAGGTCGATATGGTTGTTTCATGCATTCATGGTTGAGAACTTGTTCGAAATGGGATGGGGCTAGGTATAATGACCTGGAAAAGCATTGGTCTGTTGAAAAATATATGTAGGTAAGTATTTGCCTAGGTAATGACTAAAGAGTCCTAGATTTCAATTCAAAACATTGACAGTACAGTCAGTGCCTAGTTTACATTAAATGGAATCTTTAACACACAGCCTATAAATAAATCCGCAAAAAGAACAAGAAACGTGAATAGCAGAAGTTGTATAAACTAGAGAGACGTATAGAAAGGCATGTACGGCAATTCATCAAAGGACTCTTAACACGTACATACACATATTCTCTTTCATCATTCCGCAAGTCCAACATCTTTTTTAACTACACGAACCAACTAACTATGAGTCAATGGCTTGCCGCATCTCCTTATGTAACCTATAGACCTGATGCACCTGTGAACACAGATTACAAAAAAAAGTCCAAACAAACATTTGTATTCTTTCATGAGATCATGTTTCACTTTACCTGCACATGCACACATCGCTTCGGTAGTATAAGCTATGCATGATGAGACATCCTGCAGTGATTGGTCCATAATGAACAACCTGCTACACTGAATATCAAATACTCGTTGTAAGTTGACCCAAAATCTCTTCCACATGTAAAACTATCATGACCTTTTGAGACTACACACATTCACATAACACATCCGATGCAAGCCGCATCGTCAACCTTGGCATCATATAGCGTCATTTTGCTCTGAAGCTCACTTCACCCAGTTATTGCTTCCAGGGTACAGATGTGACTTGTGACCTGGTTAGTGTGCTCTAATCCGAACCCACTCTCTAGGAATAGTGCGATTCAACTCCCTTTGATGTCACATTCACATTACTTGGCCACTGTGCCAAAAAAAAAACAACCGGATTCACAAAGAAAACATCCAGATGACCCATAGACGGGTAAACTTAAATTCATCCACAAAACTCTCAGGGAGTGTGAGTGAGTGTAGTTGCGCTTTGGAATTGAAAGTTGTTGGTTCTTTTCATTTTTTTGCGCGAAAAACACTCAAGACAACTGCTGGCAATGGCAAACAGATAAAGCAAAGTTTGATGGTGTTGTACACATGTATACGTTTGGCCAATACCATCAAATGAAACTGTTTGTCGTCATAGGCCTGTGGGGTCAAACGTATTCTGAAGTTCAAACTGATATAAATCAGCAGACATTTCCTCTCAAAGATTATGGGAATTGCGAGCAGGGTTCGTTATGGTTTGGCAAAGACGAATCTTGTTTGATAATCCAATGCTAGATTGTGGAAAAGTTGGTGACCCATGAAGTCATTATTGAAGTCAAAACATTTTTCTTAACTTAACAAAACAGGATATATGTACATATGTACTCCGAATGCCTCTAATGAATCATACGAATTATTGGGCAATAAAATCCGACATTGAATGACCTGATGAGCTGTGACAACACATTATCAGTGGCATATGTATAATATTTCAAGCCATACAGATTGTCAACGACACTAGTGTTTAATCCTTCAACGGTCAAGAGCTGAAAATTGAAGCAGAAAAGTTGGGAATTTTTTCTTCAGTAAATTTTAGCTTACAAAATCATAATTTGAAATCCGAATGTGAAAATCTTATTTTTTTTGGTCACGATTTAAAAAAATTTTAAAAAAATTACACAAATGTTTGCTAGCGGCACATTTGGGTGTAAAATATAGCTGCCCTGAGGCAGCCTTAGTCGATTAAGGGTTAAGAAAAGAAAAAAACATATGTACCTGAAAAGCATAGCAGTCCAAGGTTGTCATGCATGTTATAAAATCAAACATTAAAGAACTGACATCTGTTTTCCAAACACCCATTTTTAAATATGCGATTGTTTCACTGTACTCACCAATCTGGACGAAAATCTTGAGAACTAAGAACTGACTAATGTACAAATTAGGCCAGATGTCATCCTACCAATCATGTAAACATTGAATCTGATGTGCATTTCGCACCTACTTCTGTAGAAGCTGGTGGACAGAATGCTTCTCATGCTTATCCTGACAAATGAACAGTGACGCCAATATATTGGAAAATATAGTCCAGGCCAAAGTAGGTTTAGAAAATGGTCAAAGAGAAGATTAGAGGGCTTGAAAATGCAGTAACAACACTGAGATATTTTCAAGATAAACAGGTGGAGACATCGATTCATATCTGAAAACGCCGAACACAAGATTTTCCAGTGTTCCAAGCTTCTCCAGATCCAAATTCTGAGCAGAAAACTCTATAAACCACCGCACTTTTATGACATTGAACATGTCTTGCATAATGATAGAATCACGCAAGAGGAAGAAATCAAATAGAGTAATTGAGGCAAAATTGGAAAGGAATAACTTAACTCTTCGGAGAATGAAAATCCAACCATCAAATCAGTATCATGTTGAAAAGATTCCTTTTTCCAGCGGGGAAAATACGTCTATCCTGTACGACCAAGTTTAGACGAAAACTAGTAAAAGAACACGGAAAACTGATTGATTTTTCTGTAAGTATTCACTCCAAATCCCAAGGTACCAGACTTCTTCACTTAATGAAGATACAAGGTTTTTGCCAGTTAATGGCCAGCCAAGCCCTTATAAACATCACGAACGGAGCAAGTTCAAAAGTATGCTAGAAGAAGCTCTACAATACTTTTTGTAATGTATTTCAAATTTCGTACGTAAAATAGACTAATTTTTCTCCGTTTTCTAGAAAATATCCGAAGAAATGTTACCTAAGATATCACATATCAATTCATCCTCCATCAGAGAAAGATTCTGACCAACTTATCCACATAAATCTTGCCATCTTCTAAGAAATCCTTATGTTCAATGTACAGGACAGGGGTATATTTTTCAAGTTGACACCCGCAAACAATCCTATCTTGTCGCACACTGAATCTATTCAGTCAGAGAAAAATAGGTGAGTTAAGACAACATTCCCAATCCGGAAGTTTTCATTTACATATTTCAAACTAAATAAGAGGAATATGTATTTAAAATGAGACTAAATATGACAGACCATTTAACTAAGTCATGATGCCACAACAAATAATTTTAGCTGCCGCCTACTTTGTGTCGCAAACAATAATTATAATTCTAAATTGTGAAATCTCTCGTCAAACACTCAATCGTTAAGCAAATAAGAGGCAAACAACTATCGCCAAACCATTTGGTCCCACTGTGCCTACTCAACATCGTCGTCGTTGTCGTCGTCGTCGTTGTTGTAGTCATATTCACTTCTGAGCGGCAATGTGCAAGTCGATTCGATTTTACGTCAACAAACTTCTGGTCGACTAGCAGTCTTTTTCGTTTGTAGATTTTCGTTTAGCCAGCCAGTCACCGTTTGTCTTTCAAATCGAGTGTATCCGTTGAGTGTATGCTGTCGTGTAGTTTTGCAGTAACTTCGCGTATCGTAAAGTTCAAACGACACCGGCAATAACGACAATTAGGTAAAAAGGATATCCCCCGGGAGGTGTTTTGATAGTTTTACTTTTCATTTAATTCCAATTGAATCCGATCCGGACACACAGAGTTTAGGGTTACACCTGCCTGTATGTAGCTCGTCTTCGAATTTTTGAAGGATTAACGATCGCTAACGATCGTTTGAGTATCCGTGTATCTATTGCCTCTTCTCCTTGTGAGGGAAATTCAAAGAGGTGTACACATAGAGCCAGTTTGCCTGCCAGGCCGGTTTTTTGTTGATATTTATTATGTTGTTTTTTTTTTGCCTCGTTTTCTCATACACATTCTTGTTTTTGGTGGTGTGTGCTTCTTTCTTTTGTACTTTTCGGTTTGGTTTTCGTCGGAGAGCCTTCCATTTTTGATCTTTTCGTGTAGCGGGTCAATTTTTTTTCCTTAAGTTTGCTGTTGTCTTTGTACAACTCCATCGCCACTTGTATATGTATGCTCGTAGGATTTCAGGTTTTCATCAGCCCGCTGCTTACCAGTTTGAAAGGAGAGGAAGGCGGCTTTCGTGCAAAAACCGTCAATCGGCCGGGTTAATGATTGATTGGAATTAAATGAGACGTGAGACTTACTAACCAATTGAGGTGCACTCTTACTAAACAACTCCTGGCAGCACAGCTTCCATGGTTGTTGGCTGATTGAAATTGTTTACTTATTGGTTGGCAATTAAATCGAAGTGAAAATGCCGGTCTAGAATTATAATCTGTTTACACCTAGAGTTGTCGTGTGCTGTTATGCCGGTTCTCTAGAACATGTGTACAATTGTTTTATGATTTACTAAGGAAAATATGTTTAGTAAAAAAATTGTACAATGTTTGTTTTTAATTTATTCATTGTAGAAAGTGAGAAGGGAGTGCCAATTTGATTTGCTTCGGAGAAAGAGTGATTTTTGTTTTTGTTGTCAGTTTTGTGATCAAGTTTTACATAATTGCACTGATCTTGTGGACTGGAATATTCGATTCGAAAAAAAGGCGATAAAGTGATAAAAACGACGAGAGTACCAATTAAGGATTATCTACGAAAACTGTCATTTAATTGTAAGTATCTATCCAGTTTTTTTTTTGCATTTTTTTGTTTTTTTATAACTCTATGTGTAGGTATAGAGATTTCGAAACTCTTTAAAAAAACAGCTGTAGCCCAAAGTCTATAGTTCGAAAAGTAGGTAGATGTCACAACCCTGTGATTTTAGACACTGTTTGGTACAGGAACTGTGGTAATTATGATCTCGTTTGAAAACTCGAAAACCTGGGTAAGGTTTAGGTGAAGGAAATCGAGGCAAGAAGTCGTGTGGTTCCCCATACGGGAAAATGGTTCGTAGGAGCTATAAAACCAAGAAGCACAGTGAGCTGGTAAATAGAAAACTCAAGGACGTCTTACATTATAAGGGTTAGTGTAACAGTAAATAAAATTGTCGTGTCGTGGGAATCGATTGAAACTACGAAGACCCGATGTATGTACATATGTACATATGTATGAGGAGAATGTCAGTTGCGATCCTCATGAATTTTTAGGTTAAAGAGGTTGAGGCGGTCTTGATAGGAAGGCAAGATTAGAGAGTCATTCCGCGATAGACCCTGAAAAGCACAACCAAGAAAACGACGTTGAAAGTTGTGAATTTTGGACATGAACTCGCTGCGAGGAGGATAGAACTTCACTAGCCTACTCAAGGAGTTGGCAAACGAAAGAAATGTATAGCAAATAAGTTACATTTAATTATACCTAAGGATCGCGTCAGACTAAATTTATTTTCCTTGAAGTCGATTATTAAGACCAAGAATAATTTCCTTCATTGCCGTATTCCACAATTTTGTTGAATAGGTACTCGTTTTGCATTTTGGAATTCCTCCTTTTTGGTAACACAACAGTTCGGAGTAGAATTCTTCAATACCCTACTATTGAAATGAGGGCTTTGCTACATCTTCAAACAGTGTGGTGTCTCAAAGAGTCTTCAGTGGCAGCCCATTTTACACAGATAAACAATACATATATCTCGGGTGATAGTCCAGAGAAAAACTTTTTAACACATCCCTGTCCATGAGAAGAAGATTAATCACAAACGTCTTCAGGCCCAGCTAGAGCGGATGATGCACAGTATTTTTCTAGCTTGGCTAGCACTTGGGAAACGTCTCATCCAAGAGCATGCTAAATGCATTGCTTAGTGATGGAGAGTTTAAGAACTTATGTAAGTGTTTTAGATTGATGATCCTGTATAGGAGGCAGGCAGAAAATAACCTTGAAAGACTTTGTGGGGGCATCATGGTGTCCTGCTGCTCCTTGTATCACCTGCTTCTACAAAAATCGCTTCTGACATACCAGTCAACATTTGTATACAATTTTTTAATTGCAGACAAACACATGCCATAGAAAGCCAAATAACGATCAATATCAGTGATCGGCTATATTCAAAATAAGAGGAAGACATAACTTTTGCTCACCGCCCTCAAAACTTTCATTCAAGTCTAATCATGGCCAAAGATTCGCATCAAGTCGTAAATTTGATTCTGGGTGCGTCAAAAGAGTTTCTGATACCTACTTTCTTTCGTTTTCGTTTGAACATTAATTTGAAGGGAAATCAATAAATCACAAGATTAGTTTTCCAAAATTTATTGTGCCGTTTGCCATTCTATCTGGGTTTGGGTGCGATGAATTATAAATTCTCATCATGACGCAAAGTAATTAAGGAAAACAAAAAAAATCAATTGTACATCCTGCTCATTTGATTGATAACGTCAAAGTTGTTTCTTTTTTGTGAGAGAGACTGATTTTTTCAGTCAAATAGTTTTGCAATTAATCCATTAAAGGTGCATTGACCTTAAGTGGATATTGAAACTAACTTGACGTCCGCTGTCACTTTGATGTTGACATTACAAGCGGTGTGACTTGCACTACATTTTCTCCATATGGCTAGTAGAAAGGAGCATTTGCTAATCTCGATCTCGAGACTAGGCCTAAATAGAAACATCAAACTGACAACACGTTCATATGCCATATATGTCTGACATTTCCTAATAATGAAAACAACGAAATTTCATAACAAACAGCTGTCAAAAGATATGGAAAAATCTCTCCATTTGGGTTATGCAATATTCCCATACTCCCATTATTATGCTTGTAGTTTGTTTTCGACCTTTTCCGTTGCAATTCGTCAGTTTGACTTGCCTTCGGGCCGAAACATTACACTTGCATTTGCTCATTTGAGTGATCGTATTATTATGTCTTGTGGTCGTCGTAATACAATCGGTCGAGTGAGATGTCTACTATCGTCATTATAGCCTCCATCGACGAATTGTTATACCACAATATGTATCTCAACACACAGAAAGACCGCAGCATACGAGCATACAAATTTAACACAAACAATATACATATGCATAATACCTACGCACATTATACTTTTCGGGTAACGAAGTGCAATTTGATCGTTTTATGTAATTGTTAAGCAGGCGTGACAAAAGAACCTGACATTTATGTATGCGCGGCGCGAACATTAATTAGAAGTTGAAATCTTTTTCAGTTTTGTAAACTTTAATGTTGTCTACTGTCAGTTAATTTCGATTGAGATCGAGCTGTTAATGACGGTAATTAATGCAGGGTGATATGAAAATCTGATATTATTGATGATATTTGATTTGTTGCACGTATCATGTGACACGACTTGAAGAATTGATCATAAGTGGTCGATTGCGGGGCGGGAATTTCTTTGGAAGTGAGCGATATGATAAGGGTTAATGGCGATATTTTTTCCTGTTATCACTGAAACACAAGTGGCCAGGAAATAATAATTTTATACGATTTCTTAACACAGTTCGATGGCTTGTCAAACATACGGAAAGTTTAGCGATTTTTATCGCAATGATGGAAATAAAATCGCTTTGATAAGTTAAGTGATCAGCGAGTGATCATGGCAACAGAATAAGTTTGTTTCTATCCAAATAACGTTCTTACGTATGTAGACACTTATGTACATATATGAATGTTTAGATTAGTTTATGATGCCTTAGGATAGTGTTGATATTTATGGCAGTTGAATTGCTTTATATAAGTTGTAGCCGGGGCATTGCATATCGTCTTTAAAGTACACACACTACACACTATCAATTTTTAGATGCAAGTTTTGTTGGACTGGTGCGAAAACGGATAGTGTGAAGGTTTAAACTATGAATGATGAGTGGATTGATGGCAGGACTGATGAACCATAAAACTGTTTGTGGGATTTCGCTGAAGTGACGGAGACTATTGCATGAGAGATACATATGGGCAGGAACATTTCCTTATTCCCCAGGAGACTGAATTGGGTATTGCAATACAAGATAATTTGAGGAAAACAGGGATTTGAAATGATAGTCTCCACTGATGGGTTGTAAAACCCGAACTGATGGCCGTAACGGATAGTGTGTTGTCTATTCAATGTGAAGATCCAGGTACATATGCATATATTCAAGAACATGTCCTATTACATAATTTGATTAAATCTATAAAGCAACGATTATTGTAAGTAAACTTCCCGATTAACTATGAAATAGTATCTCATTCAAATGACTAACTCGACTAGCTTGACAGTAGCTATACTATTAACCCATTTTTTTAATACGTTTTCGAAGGTAACATGTTTTACGAATAGCATGCTTGATTCGTCTCTGGATTGTTTGCATAGCATTGATCTATGGGTGTCAAATCGCGACTCACACAACATTTGGTTCAAAAAGAAACCAACAGATGGCCTGTTATTTATTTTAGTAACTAAACAATCTGATGGGACTGTATGACAAGATTACACTTGCTAGTCACTATTAGGCAAATATAACGAATTCCTATAGCAAGAAAGAAATTCTTTCAGAGGAAGGACCGAACTACCAAAACTACAGAATCATATTTAATTTTACCATCCAACTGTCCTACATTATCTTCATTCATGTATCAATGTGCAAATCGATCCAAATCGTAGCGGAAACAACTTGCCATTGAACTTGATAGCCAAACATTTTATGACACAATTTGTCGCAAATACACAGTTTATTCCATTTCAACACCCCTTCCCCCATCAAGAGCATTGACTTGGTTTTTCGAACGCACCCAATGTGAATGTCATTCATGTATTCACCGGAAATGTCTGCATAATGTTGGCTTACCTAAACGGTATCGCCGCCATTTCAAACGCCATACCATCCATGTCATCTTCCTGCACTAACTACGGCAAATTTAATCACATTATATGGGTAATTAAATGCATTATATTGTTGAAGTTTAATTTGCTTATCACGCAATGCAAACAGCGGTTATTTACCCAAATGACAGCGCGCGACGGTAAACGCACTCAAGGTTTTGGTGGAACTCCTCCAACTCAACCGTACAACACGTCAACGTTAGTTGAGAACAGAAAATCTCTTTGTTTCTGCTTCTTTTAATTAATTAAGTTCTGTTGAAAGGATAAACTAAAAATTAAATTCGTCATTTATGGTGATAACATGTAGATTATATGTAAATTGGCCAGAAAACGAAAAATTCACCACACGGAGGAATGTGACTAATAATTTCCTTATTTGTTTTTTATCACAACATATGTATGTATAATAATCATTTTACGACGGTGATTCAGATTCACATTCTAAAGCTGAGTAATAGGATCCATGAATCCATGACATTAAGCAAGATTTCATTGCAATCGCAACAAACAAAACAGAAAACAACTACAGCCGCCATAAACGAAGGCCTTAACGTGTTGAATTTTAAGTTGAACCACTTTTTGTGTTTAGCCTTTGTCAGTGGGTGGAGGTGTTCAATAGTTGCAAACGAAAGAAAAAACATATATATGAATGACTGATCAGTTATTTGGTTTTCTTTTGTGTGCACTTTCTTCGCTTTGACAGAGAGTTGAAAAGGTTTTAATTCGTGACAGTTGGTGATTGGTTTTTCTTGTCTGCAAAAGAATAAATTAAAAAGTACATAATTTTATATCTTTACCTTGGATCCAATTAACCGAATTTAACACAGAGCGCTTTTTTAATTTGTTTTTATTGCAATCGTTAAATTTTGCAAAGTGTCATTTACATTTCGAAAAGTTGAAATTAAGAGTTTTTTATTGCCAAAAAAATGTTGCAAAATTGAAATTTGAATACACATTCACGCATCTCAGAGCCTTAACATTTGAAATCTGGTTTTTATTTTGTATTCCGCTAGAGAGGCTGTTGTACAAATGACATTTTGTTTTGGCATAAGGTTGGTATAATCTATGCAGTTTGTATTAAAAGTACATGCAGAGGTGGCTTTTTGCGTTCGATATTATTTAAAGCGGGGACTAGTCATATACCAGATTGATGAACAGGGTATTGCTGAGGTGTTGATCAGTTCAACTGAAGTGAGAGTGAGGGAAATACTGAAAGCTGTCACAGAACTGTCAGACGTATTACAAATTACTCATTTTCTCACCAGAATGTGGGGAAATTCGAGAGGAAATTCAAATTACTTTTACAAACTCAATAATGCTTTAGAGTCTCTACGTCATCGGAGTCCCCACGTTAAATTGATGTCAAAGAAATCAAAATGATTTTTTTTTGGGGTTAAGATCTATGACAAAGAATTTTCAACCGCCAGGTCTTCGTGGTATTCCTTGAGGGACGTTTTTCTATTTCTCTACAGGATTGGACATATGTATTGAAAGTGAGATGTTTTCTCTTCTGCATCCCTGTGGCCGTGTGGCCTTGGAAGAGGTCCTCAGTGTCCTCAGTCGCATTCGTTTTCGGTGGACCCCTTGGAGGTAGTGGCCAGTAATTATCACTGTGAGGAGCACTAGATTGGGTCTGTTAAGCACTAGGTTTGGCTTGGTTTAGGCACTGTCATGTTTTGTGCAGAGTCTACTGGAAACTCAACAAAATGAGTTTGAGTTTCATATGTCATTAGCTAGTCTCATGAAGGCTTGCTTGGTAGAACAGAGATATTGAACCTTTTCTACTATGCGTAACGTTGTGGTTTGCTGCAGCAAGTTTGGATTTGGCCACTGTGGATGAGATGGCCTTCAAAGTTGCTTGTTTGTCGATGGATATGTTGATCACCTTTCTTGAGTGATAGTTTTGGTGCCATTTCAGCGATTGCGAGTATTTTCATTTGAAACACACTGTCGCAGTTTCGACCTCCTCTCTTGAGGGAAAGATTATTTGAAATCTTCAGAAGAATGGGAAGAACTTGAGCGCAACAATCCTGTAATGCATCCTGATCACTGCGTCGAAAGAAGGATGATGTGATAAGTCTGGTCAAATCAGTAAAAACAGAAGTCATGACCCTCCTGCCGTTGGGTTGCACGGGAGCAATGGGAGCACGGTGTTGGGCTCTTGCGAGTGTCTGACATACATATATGTATGTATCCGAGAGTATAACTGCGCTTCAGACACTACATAAAGTAGTAAACAAGTGGACATTTTGTTTTCTCCATTTCTCAAGAGCACTACCCTCGGAAAAACTTTCCAAAAACCAACAAACTCTGACAAGTAATCACCACCATGACTAATAACTTAATACTCTGGAAGCCACCCCATATCACATGTTCTGCTAATTGTCTTAAAAAAAAAATACCAACTGCCAAAAGCCAACGCCCTACATTCTAAATTTATATCCTCACTCCATAAATCATGCTACAAAAATTTATTTAAACAAATAAATTTGATTGCAAACTCAAAGTTGCACATACTTTCTCGTACATGTCCTCTCATCAATCAAGCCGAGGTCTCATTGAAAATGTCAGTACTGCGTGTTATCATTAGAACACCCGCTATCAGTGTTTATCAACACCCAGCCGTTTATCACCCGACTGATAGGACAATGTTTATTTTTAGAATTATTTTTTTCAGGTGAAATTAATCGTATGGCATGCATTCAAGAAAACGCATTATATCCGCGTTTGACGGTAGATAAAGAAACATCTACCATCTGTCGACGTTCTAAGCTCTACATGTGCACATGAACATGGAATGACATCATCCCTTCTTTATAACTTCTTCGATTGATCGGCTTTGAGAAGAATGAGAAAAAAGTGGTCTTAGGAAACTATAAGGCAAGAATGTCAGATATAAGAAGGAGCGCAAAAAAAAGAGGTAACAAAGAGGATCAGGTCAGCTTGTAATGAAGTTTGTTATTTGTATCTTTTGCATCTATTTGTTCATCATCCACTTGAGTACCTACATACATACGAAGTATCGTGTGGAAGATTGTTGAACTTAAACAAAAAACCAGTTGAAGTTGCCATACATAGTATCTATGTACATATACTCTTCAAAAGGTTACCTGTGAATCATGGTTGATGGTTTCTCCAGTACCACCGGCTCTGCACGTTTTTTTTTTTTTTTTTCATTTATCACGTTTTCTGTTGTGTTTCCAAAACTGGAAAGACTATTCCGTGACAATTGTATGAAGAAAACAGCACCTTTGGTCCCATAACCCAGGATGGGCTAGTTTTAATAATTTTTTTTGAAGTGTCGGTCTACAGCATCTACACTGAAGTGGAGGATAGCTTTCACTTAAAATTTCATCAAAACCCATTTAAAGACGATGGCAAATTCGTGTATGATTTTAACTGCGTAAATGTTTGCAGTTTATTGTATTGCGTACAAAGAGGGGAGAGAAACGTCATAAAAGATATAAGGGCGGCAAATACCCAACACATACCATACCAGTGAATACCCTTATAGTGCGATTCTGCATGGCCACGCCGTTTTAATGACTTTTCCAACTAATCAGGTAACTATTTATATTCGTATGTACGTGGTTTCTTTTTTATTATGTGTGCGGGATAGAGGTGTCATCTTCCATACCTCGAAAAAGAATGGATTGACATGCGGGCTTAGGTGACCAACTGTGGTGAATTGCGGTGACTCTTTGTGACAATGGTGGTGACAGTTCCGCGTATAAAAGTCTAACCGTAATGAAACAGAACTTGATCGATAGATGACGTGACACATTCTGTTCCTTGGTTGTGACACCTTCGCACGATTTGAAGGAAATGTCATTTATGCAGTGTAAATGGTACTTGATGGTGAGTCACATCCAAATTGTCAGAAGCCGGTTGACTATTTCTAGCTTTTAAAGAAGCAGAAGTAGTGTTCATCGAGGATCAGAAAGGCGATCCCAACATAAAGTCAAAATTGCTGATTTTTTATGGAATATCTACAAAGACCCTGTGACCGAGTAGATCCTACCTCCTATCAGGAGAGATTCTTTGCAATAACAATATGTGCAAGTGCCGTTAAAACCGCATCATAGGAGCAGATGTGACTAGAAAAGAGGTCTAACACATGACCATTTGGGCTTAGCAGACAGTGTCTAGTGAAGACATCGATCAACCACGATGTATCTTTAGGGGGTTTCCCCATTCCGACAGCACCCTTTTCTGTAGAGTTCGCCATCTTTTCAGTTACCCGCAAGATCTTATTTGCTTGGCACGTCAATACAAGAGACAAAGGGCAATTTCAAGCGCCTATTGGCCATGATTGGGAATTGACTGTCAGTGACGATACACATTTCATTACATTTCAACCAGGATAAAGAGTCTTTGGGAGGAAGACTAAGCTTTTCTGAGAAGACACCACAACACAATTTGTCTGTGTGAAGTTATCTGAACTAGCATCCAAAAGTGAGACCATTATCCTACTCAATACCGGCAGACGGCTCATCAGTAGGGTTCAGTCAAATTTCTGCTTAAGTCATGTAGTCATGTTTAGGATATAGTCGATCTTTGCATGATTAGGGGAAAGTTCCTGTGTTAAAACTGGCTCTGTGCATTGTAGTTTACGGCAGCATAAGCGTTCTCACAATCGCCTCTCACTATCAACTTATAATCTACTCCTCCACTTTGGTGGGCGCCGCGTACCTAGTACCTCAAGCCGAGATTAGGTAACCAACCCCTTTGGAAGCTCGTTTATGGTAGCGGAGGAGAGACTTCTCACTAAGGCACTTCCTCTTGTTCCAGACGGGAGCGAAGGAACTCTTTTGATGGGGTCAGCTGTAGCGGCTACAAGTTTAACACCAAGGACAACACAGTAAAGGAAGACCACGCCTAAGGTGACAAGCACAAGTAGAAGGGGGGGACTTCGAACTTGGCCCGGGTTAGCCCCGACCTGTAGCGCCACAAGTCAAGTACATGAAAGTATACCTATCCGTTCAAGTGCTGTTGCATCGTGAGTGAGCCTGGGTAATAGTTATATAGTCTTCAAATGCTTGAAAACGCCAAGCAGATTCTTTGCCACCACTGAACTATTTATGACGGCCTTCATTCCATAGGTGAATATATGCGCTCGTGGAGTTCATAAACTTCTCCATTAATGACATAACCTCTAATAAAATGGAGCTAGTTGATATTTTCCTTGGCATTTTTTTCACGCTTTATTGTTTTTCAAAAATCAATATAACTTTTCAAGTACTGTGAAGTGCAGTTTAAAACCTTTTGTTACTGATTTATACACTTATTGACTCATTAGTATTTATGCATGCAAAAAATAAAATAAAAACCTAAAAGCCTATCTCAAGAGTGACAACGAAATATTAAACTTCACCTCGCATTTATGGTCTTCAAAGTAAAGTAGTTAAACCGCACTGACGCACAGTGTCAGTTGTTGCAAATTAACGTGTTTTTCACAATCGCAAAACCAGTGCGACAGTATCGCACACATCACATGAATCACTCAGATTCCGCATGGATCAACGAAACCAGTTCAAGAATTTTTAAGTTTTTTTTTCTTCCTTTTGCTTCCAAGTCGAAGTCGAAGTGACAAATGCCACAATTCTTAAGGTGTGCGCCTAACCACGTCTGTTATAGAAGTGTACACGTAGCAAGTGCTCCACTGACTCGAAAGATATTTTTATGCGACAATATGGGGATATGAAATTGACAAGAGATACGCTAAGGTGAGTGTGTATCTATGCCAGCAGTCCGACCACCTGAGATGAATAATAATAAAAATGTGTGGTATAGCATTTTTTTGTTTTCGTTTTAATACACAATTAGGTACTTAAGTGTAAAATTAAAAGCAGAAACAATCGAATGGCTGTGAAATCGAGTTTTATTCGTCTGCCTATTTGTCAGCGAGACTTTAATGCCTCGCCATTGCAAGAGGATGAGTAAGAGTAGTAAATCCTTTAATGGAGATCGATCTTATATTTATTCGCAAGAGCGTATGCAATTTGTTCATCTATGGTACCTCGGAAGAATATTGAGGCAAGACTGTTCTTAAAAGCCTCTTGTTTTGGCAAAATAGGATTTCATATTGAACCTTCAGACAGGTATGGCAGATGTATCCCTTGTTGATCAAAACCAATGAAACATTAAAGGGTTCTAGATACTTTCTCTGTGGGCGCCGTGGCTCAGTGGTTAGTGCGCTGGACTATGGAGCAAGGGGTTCGACGTTCGAATCCCAGTCGGAACACACACACAAGTTTTTCACGGCCCCACCTCTCGCGAGCGTCTGGCAAACATCCGAGAGTACAACTGTCCGAAGGAAGCTTCTTAAATAACAAACTGCCCTTCGGACCCGACATTAAACAGAAAAGCTCTTCCATTCGTGTTAAGAGTATAACACGCAGAAGACGAATGGTTTTTAGAAGCTAGGCCCTGGGTCCTATCGACCTGTAGCGCCAAGTATTTATTTATTTTAGATAATTTCTCAAGTTAACCCTTCATGTTCAGCATTAGTTATGAAAAATAAAAGACGTTATTGAGCTGAACAAACTCCTGAAACTCCTTTAGATCAGCCGTCGAATATATAAATAAGGTTCTCAGGGGTCTTATAATTGGGTCCAATGGGCTCTTACTTGGTCTAAGTGAACTAATGACAATTTCCGTCACCAAGGGCACCCATTTACCTAACCTAACCTAAGCCCTTTAAAGCACAGAAAAGGAGCTTTGTTAGGATATATGCGAAGCTAAAGCTAAAGATCTGACCAGTTTTCAAATTAAAAGAGGGCCCAAGCTGGCGCATATACATATATGGGGGCTGTGAGAATGGTTGGGTGGAGGACAGTCTAGAAGGTTCGCCAAAAATAGCGCTAACTGAAGAGGTTTGATGGTTGAAGCTCAGGTCCACCCCGGACTTTATACCTTTCTGTGGATCTCGGTCACTTAGCGATGATACTATACTCAGTGAAGAGGAAATCAGTGACTGATTGACTTTCTGTCCACAAACAGTCCTGGAAGGGTTCCACTCCAACGACTGACATCACATTCATCTGGCCAAGCAAATACATTTACGACCGACTAGCTGATCAAGACTTGACTTTCACTTTCATATACAGTCGGCTTTCTCACCAAACGGAAAAATGTGATACCTTTAAATAAATCGTTGACATGCGACACCAATTAACAAACTGAATGTCAGATTTGTGGACACCAGTTGGGTTTCAGTAAAAGTATCATAATTCGTGCAAATGACCGGACACTAAACCTCGTCATTCTAAACACTTTCCTTCATCAGTCAGTCTGCTACTGTATACCTTTTTGGTAAAGATAACCATAAATACTTTACGTACTTATTTACGAAGTCAAAAATATCGTCCAAATCTCATACAGATATCGAGTTACACATTTACCCCATTACTGTAGCACGTATGCATTTCCCTGCACTTGAACATTTCTGACACAAGTTCAGGTTTACACACAAGGTGATGTTTGCACAAAAAATAAAAACAAAACCACTGGCAGCACATGTAATTTAATATTTAATTGTATATATTTATACATAAATAAAGAAAAAAAGGAAAAAAAAAAATATAAAATCCGTGCGAGACCATAGTTACCATACAAGGCATGTGTGTCACTTCGAATTTCATTGAGTTGCATTTAAAACTTGTTACTCAGTCGATGGAAGTTGATATTGGTTACGTTTGAAAGTAAAGTTTAATTGAATGTTCATACATACTGTTTATATGTATATATATTTATTTTATTACTGATGTCACTTGCGGAGGGCGAAACAATTTGTTTGCCAAAACTACATTCACATGTTTATCCAATCAATTAATTGTGGCGCTATGTGTCATTGCGACATGTGTTGTGGTGTCAATTTCACTGGAAAATACGGAAATAGCGATGGTAAAGTTTTGACGAAAACCATGTGTGAAATGAATTCGTCTCAGCGGTCTAATTAGGGATAGAAATGCAGGCAATGGCTATGAGTATGACTATGACTGTGACCCGTGCTCACTCTCGAGATGGTAATTAATTTCTTAACAATTTTACAAGTCAAAAGGCATTTAAGTTTCACTATTCATAGTCTAAGTCTTCTAAAGCCTAAGAGTGGGAAGAAGTCTTGGTCTGTTAAAAACAATTTACGATAACATTCACCAAAACGATTTCCGCACCCATCAACTTAGAAGGATACGAGTATTCTGAACCAAAAAGACGAACTTGTCCTTTCCAAAGTACCAATCTAGAAGCTCTAGTCTATCGCAAGATCATCATTCATTTATGAAATATTTTGGAACTCAAAGCTTAGCTAAGGAACACTAAGTTTTTCTTAGCAGCAGATACATTGGCGGTAATTTGTTTCAGAATATTTGAACCACTCCACTCCACACAACATCATCTCCTCTGCAGAGGGCAAAATTAGGAAGACATGGGCCTTCCTGTGGCGTATACGTAATATTTTTGCAAAGAATTTTCAATATTTTTCGTTTTTCTGCACTTAAGGCTGCTGGACCTAAGCGTATCTGTAGACCGAGTAGAGAGCAGCTTAGCCTTTGTTTTCTCAGAGCTACACCTCAGAGATGTTGAATTTGCTTTTGAGAAACTAGGTAGTGAAAGCCTTCAGCATTTTAAAAGGAATTTCGATAGGATGAAGATCATAGTGTTCTAAGTATGACTTCGAGTTTCCTGGTTCGTAATGCTAGTATTTGCAATGTAGGCAATCATGGGGATCAAGAACGTTCGAGTTCATGTCTTTTCGAACTGAACTTAGAACACTGACCATCTTTTTAGTGGAAATAGGTAGCTTGGATGTCTTGCAATCTCTTGTCAAATACAATAGAATCAGTTAAATCTTTTGTTACTGAAGAATTGATAAACTGCTTAGAGATACATATGTAGATGAGTCAAAAGCTCAAGGTTGGAAAAAATATTGTGCATGACTGGGTTGCACGTACTTGCACATTAATGCTTTAAACATACAATCTTATGAGACTTGAAATTCAAATCTTTTTCTTTATCAGACCCAGTAAAGAGACATTTGTTTGTTTTTTGAAAAGCTTGCAAAAAGAAGGCGAGGAATTTATGATCAGATTTATGAAGAGGCTTTTAGTAAAGCTATGGTCAGACGATTGCCAAATCTGCAAATATTGTCAGTTCTGCAAATGTGCTGACATTTGCTGCTAATAGGCTGACAAGGATAAACACCGTTAAATTGTCAGATTTTGTTCCAATTCGTGCAAATTTATTGTCAAACTACTGTCAATTGTCTGACAACTCTCTTGCCTTTAAATTGGTAGTTCTTACGATTGTCAGCTATTTGGCACAAATTTTTCATATGCAAATCTGACAATTGTCTGAACATAGCTTGGATCTTGAGGTTTCGAATATATTTTACAAAAGAATGTGAAAACAAATTGAGTAACCTTTCGAGTGGGCATGTTTTTAGGTTCTAATCTTTATAAACCCCAGTCTATTGCCCGAGTCTTGCTACAAGCTCAAGTAAATCATGTCCTCTTCAAGCTGGGAATGACAGTGCCCAAACAATGAGAACAAACCCACAGAAATAAATACATATCAACACACATATGTCTCTTAATTAACCTAGAACTCTACTTGTAGAAGCTGAGTTCAAAACACGAACCAATTAAAATCAGATCGTTCAATGTCGTCTCGCCAGCGAGGTAAGTCGTTATCGATAAACAACTGATTATATGCAAACCGTCTACGCTTCAACTGACTTGGCCCATTAAATTTCCGAGTTCGTAAAATTCTGTTTACGAATTGAATTAAATAATTTCGGCCAACAAAGATACATCGACCTACAGAATGCGAGTCGATTATCGATTGTGTGTTTGGTTTTTTTTTTTGGATTTTTGGGTGTGAATTTCACATTCGATGAACTCACCCAATGACCGCCCGCATTCATTAAAGTTTTTCCTCCTTTTCTTTTTATTTTTTGTAGGTTTTTCCTGGTTGTTGTTTAGTCTAAGCCAAAAGTCTTACACACACGAATACAAGTGAATCCATAGCGGAATTTGGGTCAAGTGAATCTCCTTTTTTGTTCGTTGTATGGATTATCCTTGTAGGTGCTTCCTTTTCACATTAAAGATGTCTCTCTAGTGTGCTCTGCAGGGGGATGGCTGGCTGAATGGAAACAATAAGGGTGTGCTGAACGTCCTGCGGAAATTGCAGGATAATTTTGTGTTTTCTTTATGTTTGCGGTATTAATTTTATTTTAATTAATTGAATATGGCTTCGGCCGTTGTTGGCGACCAGAAACCACTTAGAATTAGTTTGCAGATTTTTTTTGGGGCTAATGACCATTAAGATTGATATGTTTGTTTATGTTGGGGCCAAGGTTAGCTAAGTTTAGTGATTCATATGTTTACATTGGTTACAATGTTCACAGTGGTGTGTGATGGTTTAAGCGGTGTCACGAGATAGCCATGTGATGAGGTTTTTAAAGCGTTCAATCGACTATTAAATATGATGAACATGACATGGCCATCTGTCTGGATAGTGTCGCCTTCAAGTAAAACGTTGGACTTCCCCAAAACTTGAGTTGAAGGTGTGCTCAAAGGACTACGAATAAAGAAAATCCTGGGAAGAAAGAGAGGATCTACCCATTCTTCATGTTCAAGTAAATCAAAACATCTCGAAATACAAAATTTAATCGAAATTTCTGCAAGAAAACCAAGCAACTGGTTACAGACATTGAATCCGCAACACAAACTCTTCTCAAGGATATATTTAAAGTTACTGAATGAGGATTAAACAGAGAGTTGACAGTGGTAGAAGACATCTCTCGGTCGCTCTATGAGGTATTTCTCCTTCGAAGCTACGAAGATGTTGGCACAGCTATTGTGATGCTTAAACCATCAAAGTTGCCTACTTCGATGACTTGATAAGGGGAATGGGTCAGATCATTAGTGATATACTCGTACAAGCATAGGAGAAGAAGGCATATTAACTCTGTAAGCCTCAACTGCGAAAATGGCTATTATATGACGGGCACCGCCTGCCGAGGTACGTGCGTGTAGTACAAGTAGTTTACTCTACAAAATAACTCCTAAGTGACAATCCGGTGAAGATTCGACTCTGTAAACTGCTCTTACTTTGGTTTGGCAACTCGCTTCGAAACTACTACAACTTGGTGGTCCTCGGAACATTGATACTGCCAGTCCTACTTTATGGCGCTGAGTGGTGGATAGTAACCAGGATAGTTGAGCAGATTTGGGGCTTCTTCGAAAGAAAAATACTTCGCCAAATATTCGGTTCCGGGAACGACAAATAGCGGAGACTTAACCGGCAGCTCTATAAGCTATACCATGATGTGTCCAAAAAGTTGAAACACGTTTATTACATTGGCTCGGACACATCGAGCGAATGCATACTCAAGCGCCACCCAAGGGAATCATTGAACGAGTAGATAGGAGGATAGAAGGATACTTGGTCTGACGAACTAAGTAGTAGCTGCAACGTGCCAGATGTCAAAAAGAAAAATGTGCCTCAGGGATAAAGCCTTCATACATAGGTCGAGAGTCCGATAAGTGTATTCAGAGCTTAAGGGTGTGACTTGTTCCATCAAAAGAAATTCTCCTCCTCTCTTATGGTCATAAGCATGTAGCGACAATCAAACTAATCTAACGCAACTCACTCAAATCCGATTATGACTTGACGTTTATGGTTTTACCAAATCGAAATACTTTCTCCGTTTGGCCTAGAATGGAGCCGTACGGTTCTCTTCGTGTGCAATGCACTAATCCAAATTGAACCCATGTATTCGCTATGTAAATCAAATCATAAATTGAATCGCTTTATTGGCCAATACACGGAACGAAACAGGCTTTTTTGTAATTACCTGCCACAACCGTCATCGTATTAAGAAGTTGACAAAAAAAATCCAATAAAAACCATCGGGAGAATGGGAATAATGCAGCAATGCGTGAAAGTCTGTCTGTTCGATTCGTTTTAATGCAAAACTTCATTCTAAACTATCTCAAGACTCTGCCACTGGTATGGCAACTACTTAACCTTAATATGAGCCTCACTTTGGCATTTATGCTACAGAAGTCGGCTCAGTCGGCTCAGTAGGCTCAGTCAGTGTGTCAAAAACAATTAAATCCACGTCAGCGTACTGGCGGAACTTTAACATGGTCAGACGACTATGGCCGGAAAAGATACCATATACAGTGGGAACTGTTACTAGTTTTGTTTATAGCTAGCTGGCCAGTATGGTGGCGGCTTCCACCTTCGGGTGTACACTTTTGCTTTGAACTTGGAACTCATTTTGTGGTCTCATGAACATCTGGGTCATTGTCCAGTGCATATGGACTTTATTGCGATTTGTCTAAATTGTATCTCAAGCTGCGTGGGGGTCGAAATGAATTATTGTATCTTGTTCGAGTTCGAGGGACTCTCGAAAATCGATGACCATGAGTCATCATCCGATAACGACGCTAAGAAAGTGAATAATAATTATAATACCGACTACAGAGTGACCTCATCGTGTAAAGCGATTCTTGTAGCCTGAATCTCTTGGTCATTCATTGATTCCGAGCGATGATTCTGTGCGAGATTCTTGTGAATTGTTTTTGTTGGTGGAACCTGTTTAGAGATTCTGCTGATGACCGAATTTGGGGGGTTTATTGGTTTAGTCTGAAGGTGAAATTACATTTGCAAACAGGTTAAGAATTTGTTTATAATGAGCGCCGAATAAGTGCGATTTTTGCTATAGAGGTGTCAGTCAAGGGTATGCAAACAGTATGGTTGGAGTATTCTGGAGAAATAATGCAACTCTGTTGCTGGGGAATGTGTTTTTGGGAGAAGGGCTCAAAATAAGCTACAACGAGCTACTTTCTCACCTATGGTCTGAAAGAGAAGAAGATTAAGACGGTTCCTAATACTTCTAATATCATAACAGCCTGTGTAGGTCCCCTTAGTGTCGGATCTAGCGCTGAATTGCTGGAAAATATATTTTCAAGAGATTAGCCCTTGTCTTGAGTGTCTTGACAAGAGATCTACCTTCCCTTATACTCTAGAAAGAACCAGGCTTTTCTGATGTCCACTTGGAGATGAATATCTACAGATTCACTGATCACATTTATTGAGTCTTATTGGTACCTGTGGCATGGTAAGAAAGACATCAATCCTCCGGTGAATTGTAGAAGGAAAACTGCATGCAACATCGAATTTTTGCATGATATAACGCCCACAAAATATGGGCGTGGTCAAAGAGTGAGAGATATATATTTAATAATTTATTGCTAAATCTTCAAGCTTTGTTTAAGGCTTGAATTGATTAGAACAAGTTCTAGATAGGTTACGCCTACTTTTTTTAAAGCCCTGTCGATCTATACTACGCAACCCAGTACCTCAAGATTTTGTGTGCATTTTTTAACACTCTAAAGGAACATCATCAACTATGAAGCCCATCAGTGAGTACACTATCTAATGACTCCTATTATTCTAGCACAGCGATGTTTAAGTCCAAAAAGATGTGATGGAACCTTTTTTCTGTAAAAAAAAAGGAGCTAGAAAAACGATCAGATGAACAAAGTTTTGTCTTGACGAACAAAGTGGTCAAAGTGGGAGTCGTGGCTCAAGTGGTCAGATTCTAACCCCTTAAGCGCAGTCTGAGTATCAATATCAGATATTGCTCCCACCTCTAGTAACTCCGCAGCTTAGAGCACAACTAAACCCTTTGCGTGTGTTCCAAATACACTCCACGTGTATGTCAGTTTTAGGACTACTTGCAGGTCTATGTCTCTAGAGTATAAAGCTGAGTCCGTGCCCTCACCGGTTTTGGAACATGATTTGTGTTAAGATCAGACATTTCCGACTTAAAGCCTTTCTGTCAAGCAACTTAATCATGCTTTAAACCCGCTAATACACTACATTGGCTTAAGAGATGATATCCTAGCAACTGAAACATTTCTGAAACTCTGCATAGATCTGTCAAAGGGCGAACTACGTTCCAAAGAGAAGCTTAATTCGATTTCTGTCAAAGATGAGATTGAATCTAGAGTCTGTCACATGAAATCCCCCCTTCTCTGAAGACAGTAGGACTTCGATACATACTTATGGTCATAAACACTACATTGTACCATAAACGACCATCCAAAGCGTCAATTTTAATGATCTCCATTGTCAACCGCGAAATAAAATCTGGAAGTGATCTCATTTCTAAGAAGAAACCAAAAACAACAAACCCTGAACATAAATCGTGACTGATTTGAAATAGAACACAACAATGACTCATTCTGGCTCATAAAATCTGTAAACTCTGAATCCGATGCTTATCAAAGCATACGACGCAGAACTGAAGTGGTCTCGACTCTGGCTGGAAACAGTGTTAAGAAGTTTTAACGCAGCGTTACGCACTCGTCTCGCGTGAAGTTTGTCGATGGAGTCTAATTAAACAGACTCTCTCAAGGTGATTCTTTCACTTAATGACTTCCACTCCTAAGGTATGCCGAAGTCTTCTGTAAATAAATCAAGTGCAAGACCAAGCTATTATTACACAGACTTCAGGTTAAGCACGTTCTTGTTGTACACGTCTGTCTGAAACAAAGGGCAGACCCTTCTGTTAATTAACACTTTCAGTGTGGGAGTTGCATTTTTAGATTTCACCACACTACGTAGATTGAAGTGTGAACACTGTCTGGGAATCCCTCTGTTTATCTCTCGTTTTATCACCTTTTTATCGTCGTGGGCCACGCATTGCTTCTATCTATGTATCTACGTGTAACCTAATATTTATGAATTTATGATTCTGATACAGGTTTCGACTGTAACCAATCAATCCGCCTCCCAGCAGGTATGTGTGGTATAACCAATTCCCCACAAAACTTGATTCTATTTCTTCTTTTTTGAATTTCGAAGATGTGTTATTGACCCTTCGATGACGAACTCGTGCGGACTGGAACAATGGGATGAGATCCCATCCTCCTCCAGAGTTCGATCATCACAATGAGCCCGAATATTCCTCACGGCCATGGCTAGGAAAGGGAACACCACTCTATCAGTAATTAGTAATGTTTTAATTACTTATTCATGATTTCGAATTCGGCGAAGCACCCCACGTACAACGAAGCCCCTCTGTCTCAAGATGGATAGACGGACATTATGGAGAGAAGAAAATATATTCATGATCGTCAATCTGGAAAGTTGAATGAACCTTTTGCCGAAAAAATAAATAAAAACAAATCAAGAATACTCGTAGATAACAACAACACCAAGAAGCAAAGTGCGCAGACTGAGTTTGAACAAAACGTCTTGTTGTCTCAATTAAACAATTAAACGGACCGAACCGGAGTCTCTTTATCGGATTTCACTTGAATTGATTGTAATTAACTTTGATAGATTGTCAGTCAGAGTAGCACTGTGTCGCTGAGAGCAAAATCCTTTCCGATGCCTTATCGGCGCAGATGGAAGTCTGAAAGCACTTGCAGGGGAAATGGAATCCTTTGTTCTGCACTTTGCTGTAATCTTTGCTCTACCTCTTGGGCGATAAGCTGACTGGTGTCACGGGGTTAATGCCGGTCGGGGATATGATTACATTGCAATTAAGCTGTGTGAGCTCTGTAACATCTGCGATTCTAGAAAACTTCTATTGGAACAGATTTTGTGTTTTTCCTTAGAATTAGGCATGAACTGGTGTATTCCCCTTAGGTCCAATGTTTTGTGACTAACAACGACTCTAGGTTTCTTCGATCATTCTCCTGCAGATCAACCACATCTGCAACTAGGGTGCTAGGTACTAAGATAAATAAGAAGACTCGCATTGCAAGTAGTTTCAGCTCATGAGATGCACACGAGATTTATCCGTTCTATAGACCTTACTCGACGACTGGCTTATCTGAGACGACTGACGGAAGACGGAACTCATTCTCAAACCCTATAACCAACCAAAGAACTCTTGCTTTACCTTGGAAATACATTTGACTATACGACTCTGATATTAGACAAGTAGTCCTAGTGCTGCTCTTCCTACAATTTTTTTTCAGCTTGGGCTGCTGTATCTCGTTTTGAAGTCCTCCTTTCTATCTCCACACACCATTTAAGCTATTGGAGCATAGGTCGTAGTGCTTTTTGAAGCCATTTTAATGCCCACTATCTTAAAAATATCAAACCGCGTAAGAACTGGACCTAGACGGAACACCACTGGAGAAATTTGATGCAGCAAAGATCTTCTTTCGAAACAACGTTGAAAGTTTAGGATGGCAGTGGATCCTGACAGACCACAGTCTAGCTAGTCTTGCCAGTATGTAGTCCAAGAATTGACAAGACTGACGAAGTAATACTAAGATTCCATTTTGGAAGGGTAAGTATATCAATTCATGAGTCAAGTCTGAAAAAAGAAAAACATGCCTCATAACTGAAACAGGCTCTATATCTCCCAACACACAAGTTCAAAGTACTGTCTTCAAGCCTATCTTCAACACACTGCGGAGAAAAGAGTATGGCTCGGTATACTCGCAATAGAGTCTTTCTTTACACTTTCAAACATAGGTTAGACATTCATCGCCTCTAAAGCCGCTTTTAATAAAATGTATCATCTCCAGTCCAGTTGTGTCGCGTAAGAATAGGCTCTTCTGTACTTGGTGGCACTTAGTATCAATAAGCAGCAAAAAGAGTAGGTGTTGGAAAGTATGGCTGTTCTCCACAACAAGTCATGTTTCTCTGCTTCTGAGGTACGGAATTGCTAATGAATTTGGCTGAGTCAAACCCCAATTTATACTCTTTCTGATGCAAAAACGATTGTTTTTCTATGTATAAACACTCTTTCTAGAATTTTTCAAACAGGCCCAAAGTTCCAAGACAATTCATCTCCAGTAGTTGATCTAAAAGAGATCTAAGATCTTAGATTTTTCTACTGTCTGTCTATCGTAAGTCAATCCGACACCGAAACATAGAACATACAAATACTCCATCGTTGGACAGTTTTTACATTCCTCGTTCTCAGCTCAGAAAATCATTAGTTCCAATGGTTCTGCTTGAAATAGTCAGGCTACAAGCATCTGCATAGTAGAAACGTTCCGACAAACGCATGTCATAGAGCTTGCAATCATCGCTCAACCTCCTTGACTCCAAAGGCCTATTTCCTGTCGAAAAACTTGTCCAAAGTTCATCCCATTATTTTGTAGAAGAAAAATCAAAGCTCAATACCAGCAATTTCAACTAAACGTGAACTCAAACGTCCACTTAAAATGACTTGGCACACGGCAGGGTTGCATGCTTTCACCATGATTATTTCCACGATGAACTACGACACTATACATTGCATAACCTTGTCGAAAAGTGATTCCCTTTCCAAAGGACAATGAAAAAGGAGAGTGTGTCTCAACAGACTAACCAACAACAAATGACCCGGTACAGCGTTAAGGAATAATTAAAACACATTTTGCAGTACATAGCTAACTCACACAGAATTTTGTTTATTGCAATCGTCTGCTACAAAGTTCTTTCCCTTGTTGGAGCCGGACGACGCTCCGCTGCCGGTGAAAATGCCAGGCTTGATAACTACAATCTCTTGAATGCCAGTATCACCTTTGTTGCTACCGCTACCGCCTCTGCTGAGTTTGTTGCTAAGCAGATTCCACAATTCATTGTTCTTCTGATCGATCAGGTTCCACAAAAATCCAGTGCTCTGCGATAGCAAATCTGTGGGCTTGATGAAGCCGGAACTGCTGCTACTAGAACTGCTGCCACCAGAGGTACTGTCACTAGGTATCCCATGTATCACTGTGATTGGTTTCATATGTGGTGGATAGTACGGTTGCGGAGGATAATAAGGATACGGCTGTGGTGGCACTGGTGCATAGATTGGAGGTCCATAGTACGGTGGTGGCGGTGGTGGATAGTATGGTGGGTAGTACGGAGGATATTGATAACCTGGTGGAGGCATCTGGTGGTGATGTGATGGAGGACGGTGATGGTGATAATCATTGTCATAATTCGGACGGTGGGGCTTGTTGTTGTTGTTATTGTTGTTATGATGATTGTCATTGTCATTGTTGTTGTTATGGTGGTTGTCATTATTGTTGTTGTTGTGATGATTATCATTATTATTGTTGTTGTTGTTGTGATGATTGTTGTTGTGATTATTATGAGGCGGCTTGTAGTCGGGAATCACGATGACATCTTGAACAGGACGGTCATTGTCGGACGGGTCAGGTGCGACGAAAATTTTTGTTGCTCCCAATGTTTCGACAGGAGCATCTGGAGCCACGGCTATAACTTCGGGTATGATTTTCACACTTTCTTCCAACTTGACTGCACTTTCAACGACTGGGTCATCAGCAAGAACTAGCACTGCTAGGATGCATCCTTCAAACGAACAATAGAAAGTTTCAATCGGAATTCAACTGAAATGCAAGCACTTCAACTCACCTAGAAGCAGACGTCCAACCAGCAGCTTCATTTCGATGATTCTAATTCGGAGTTATCCCCGCGACGACCTTTTATATCGCCCAGCCCAAGACAGTGGTCAACCCACCTGAGATGGTAAACAAGTTTTCGCCCTGCGGCGACGGGTCCACACAGACCTCACAATGCATCATCCATTTGCATTAATTGATGGTGCATGCGTGCGATACAAAACTGCATCGCTTAGACAGAACTTTCTCTCCCGATTGGGGCTGAGGCGGTTCTTTCATTCTACGGGAATTTGGGGGAATAATTCTAATTTATTTTGTTTGTGGATTCGTAATCCGCCGTGGGATTTATTTGATTGGATTTTTGTGACCATTAGGCCAAGCGACTAGGCGCTTCTGATCTGGAATTGTTGGTTATTGTGTTTTGTTTTTTGTGTAAAACAGTGCGTGGCCAGAGGTCTTTCAACTTTGATGAAGGTGCGCGCTTAAGTGTTCCGAACACTCCTAGGGCATAGGAAAGTGTGCCGTGACTAATTTCTGTTGGTCGATAAGTGGTCAAGCTATTATCCAAGTGAAGTGATTTTTGTTTTACGATATGTTTTGACTTGTTTGCTTGTCGGCAGAGAGATGACTCAGTTAGTGAGGTGGGAAAAGGGATACTACAGTTTCTCTAGCTATGTGCACAGTTTTTAGAGTAGGTTTGACGAATGTAAGACAAGAGATGTGGAACTAGCAAAAGCCTAAATAGTAGTACCAGTGAGCTACTTAAAATGGGTCCGTTTCGGAAGATTTCTTAACAATTTTGTCCAAATCCGTTCCTAATGGAAAGGAAAATCTTGTCCAAGGGACACAACATATTTCTGAGTTTAAGAGTAAAAAGTGGATAAACTGTCAAAATCAGCTGGTCACTCGTTGAAAGGAAGCATCGTTGCCAGGAAAGGGTTAAATTAGGATGTCAGTGATGCCAATTTTATCAATTCCAGCCTCTTTGATAAAATGTTTTGTCAAAAGCCCAACTAGAGAGTACGCCGATTTCGTTTTTATGAGTTTGATCGACATTGGGCTTCTGCTGTTAAATTTGAAGGAAAGTGGGTTAAATATGCAATATCAGCAGCACACTATTTGAGTCAGAGTCCCTTTCATGCGAACGAAGTTATTTCTCACATAAAAGTGACATTTTTACTGACTGTCAGTGGGAAATAATTTCACCAAAAGAAGTGTATTAGGACCAAATGCAGAGCAGATTCCCGTGGATTTATTTGTATGCATCTGGCCTATCCGGTCAGGCGAATTGACTCAAGAACTCAAATCAGCAAACCTTTCCAAGTTTGTCTATTGTGAACCAAAAGATGGTAACGACTTTGCGAGGAGATAGTCCTGTCCAAACCCAAAAATACTGAATCTGTTCCGCAGAAATTCGCAGAGAAGAAAATAAAGCAATTATCAGACCGTTCATGTTTAGTTTAGTGGAGAGCTACATCTACAAAGAGTTAAATAACAGAATTTTACAAAGCTGGCAGTACACAAGCCGGCCTGGATATGTGGTAACAGACACAATAAAGACAATCCGGCAAGAATGCGATCGAAAATTAAATAAAGAAGACAATTATTCCTCCTATATTATGGTCGAAATTAGACAAAAAGAAAGCGAAGACCCTTCTGGGTCTAAATTGATCCTCTATCCGTATCCTAACTGAAATAATCGCAGAACACTGCGCCATCGGAGTTATATTCCATAAGTGGAGGGTGGAGTCCAATGACTTATTTAGAACCGGATACCTTGTCAATGTAAGAACGCACCCTAGCAGCCAGGTTCTTCGTAAGCGCCGTAGACCTAGCAGGTTTCCATATATTAGATCTCGTCCACTTCATTAGGAGTACCACGTGGTTCCCAATTCAGCCAG
Organism: Xylota segnis; assembly: GCA_963583995.1. Lineage (NCBI taxonomy): Eukaryota > Metazoa > Arthropoda > Insecta > Diptera > Syrphidae > Xylota > Xylota segnis. Next base: position 9,090,357 of record OY757238.1, on the reverse strand, counting down.
GTAGACACATAGTTTTGCTATACTTCACGACCATTTGCTTGTATATACCAACTGCAGTCAAGCCCGTCTAAACACAACAAACATATACGACAACCAAATAAACAATCACAGTACGCCAATCCTCGCGCAAACACTTCAATACAGACAGGACCACCCGTAAATGCGGAAATTCACAATTAACTGATCCCAAAGATGATCTTTAAAATCTCCAAAAAGATGCCGCCTTGGCGTGTGCCACCCCTGCGTGTGTCAGAATTCTCCGGCCATTTTGCATAAACACGCTAACCGATCGCCAGACTAACTATACACTCACGCAGCCGCTGCTGGCTGCTGGCTGCTTGCTGCCGTCTTTAAATAAAACCTCGCCACGCAAAGATACTCATATTTGTTTACATTTGCTGCCCTTTTTGTGTATCTTTTTTGAGGAGTTCCCCAAAATAGAACTCCACTGCCTGAGGTCAAAGAGTGCAATAAAGAGCTCGAAGCAGCCGCCGCACACCAGCCACCGATGACTGATGTGGTTCTGTGCGAATGCATCCAACGTACTTTCACTTTTACTACGAGTACGAGTACGACTATGAGGAGCTGTTCCAGTGCATGCGGGGAAGCACCTGCACTTTATAAATAAATATGTTTCCCCAGAATATTTCAACAACCCTTTCTGTTTGTCGCTGTTTATTTTTTTGGGGAATTTTATCGCACGCGCCTATCTTACCTTGGTCGCCTAAAATCGAGACCAAAACCCATTAGTCACTGTACGTGCGCCTGTCAGCTGGCCTAGTTGCGTCTAAAATCTTCGACAACCGATAATGAGAACATATTAGATGCATTTTCTAGATACAAATTAACACCAGACGTCTGTCGTTTGTCTGACAAATTACATTGAGTGCATTCGGATTGGTGCTGTTGACAGGGAAGACGCGCCTTGGGTGGTGGTGGCGATGGTGCATTCAGTGTGCCACGGCAGAGAGACTGACCGCCGTCTTTGCATAATTTTGTTGCAAAATTCACTGATTCGCTTAGCCAACTGTGCAATTGGCCATTACGTACCAAATTGGCGAGTGTTTTACTTGAACAATGATTAATGAAACCTTGAGTAACCCAATTTTTCCTTTCTTTTCAGATAATTTGACGACTGTCACTTTTTTTTATTTCTTTTAACGGTAAGTGTTGAATAACATCGATCGATTTAGAGTTCAGTGAAATCCAAAACTATGTCAAAACTTGACAATGTGGGTAGATTCTTTCAAATGCAAAGTAAGACAGCAGACAAACAGACAATAGGAAAACTAATAAATAAATAAATTTATTAAAATGTCAAGCAAATAGAATTATGCTGAGGTTGACCGGTGAATAACAATGGAAAATAAATTTAGGTTATGCTGAATGGAACGAGTAAAATGTTGATAGGCTGATCACGCGCTGAACGCAGCGCGTTGCTAAGAAGTGGGAGAAAATATGAAGAATGTCAAACCTTGACTTGGGGTAATGGTGAAGAATTCTTTACGACATCGTTGTGTGATATTTGGTTTCATGGAATCGGACACGATCTTTGGTTCGAAGAAATGTGGGGAAAGTAAATGGAAACATGTTGGAGGAAACATGGGCTTGACAGAAGCAATATGTTTAACACATTGCTTTTGACATTTAGATTAAAGATAGGTACTCCCGCACAAACATTAGGAAGCTTTCAATTCTGTATCGCAGCTGCAGAATGGGTGATATTTGGTAGCACTAGCTGAGCTATTTATAGATCAATAGGAAGGTTTAACTACGAAGGTAGTCTTCTTCGATTCTGAACAGAGTGTAAAATAATTGAATGACTGAATTAGAATTTGAAGAATGAATGAGATCTTTTAAAAGGACACTGCTATGTATATTGTGAAACTCCCCGACGGAAAGAACAGAAAGGAATCAGAGCTGTCGGTGGGAGGGTACACGCAGGTAAATGAAAACTGACAACATGATCACGGTATTGCAGTTACTCAGAAGATAAGGTATTTCTGACAGATTTGATTCGTTGAATCGACAGAACACGATCGAATGAGAGATGGCATTATATGATATGACCACGTCTGCCTTGGGGATAAATTGGTTTTGATTAAGAGAGACAGGATGTGTACCAAACCTTAAGGTTTAGAAATGGTCTGTGGGACCTTCTCTGATTCCTTCAACATTTTCAGGTACTACCGGCTTTCAAACTCATGAAGGTTCTCGCTGTGCATAAAGCCTGCCACATACGTAAGCAAACCACTACACTCCTTAACATCGTAGCCATCCTAATTGACAGGCAGGGAACTATAAAGACTATTATGTTGGCCACGACATACTCGAAAGCAGTAGAACAGCCCAAAGAAGAACTTTCCTTGGTTCAGAATCAGTCTGCTTTGGCTGCCGGGTCACAGGAATATCGAAGGCAATGGTCGAGCGGATGAACCTTTGTTGGGAACTGTGTCACATGTAGGCAGTTCTTACCCAAATACACAAGAACTTTTGAATAGAAACCGGAAAGATATTGTTAGAGTTTTGCCAATTAGTACTGGCCACTGCCCCATGGCGGTCCATGCAGTTAGAATATAGATATAGTCTTCGTTTCAGTCGTCAGTCTTTTCACCAAATGAACGTCACCTTATGTTTCTTCTTGTTGACGTTTCTTATAATGTCAGTACCGTTTGTTAAATACTGAATCTAGTCACCGTATACTTGTACCAACTATGTAAACTGTTTCACCAACCCACTTAGTATGCAAATTCATTAGCAAATAGCTAATTCTTAAAATATTCCATATGTCACATTCTACCGAGGCCCACACTACTCGACAAGAACTGGCATTTCGCTCGTTCCACGTTCTGGCCAAACATAAATCCATATTAATTCCATTCCAAATGGTTAGCCAAGTAGCATTCCAAGTTTCTCCATTCGCCCATTGTAATGATTCTCACGCAGAAGTAATTAATTTGAGTCGCACAGCACTGTGCCTGGCCAAGTTAATGGTCAACAACGCAAGACGCAACAATAGCCGACCATTGTGTATGGTAGGTCAGAGTCAGGCCGTTTCTTGTACTAGATGACAATTAACAGAGTTGTGTGACATTCTTTTTTTGACGTAAATGGCTCTGGTTCTGGTTACCAAAAGAGTTACCGTCCCTTCGACGCAGTTGACATGATTCGCACTGCGAAAACGTTTATGGATACGAATGGGTTCTTGTGGTAATACCTTGCAACAAGCACTATCATTGTTGCTGTGCACTGACAGCACTCCACCAAATTGCACATGCAATTGGCGGGAAAATTGGTTAATACCAGGAATGGATTCGTGTTTGCTCACGGGGCGAATCGATTCGGATTCGGATTCGGCTGACGAAAGGTGATTTCATTCATGGTGGGGAGTTTATTTTTTTCATTTTTGTTGTCTTTTATTGGGAAATGTGATGAGCATTGAAATGTTCTGCTGTGCGCGGACGGAAACATGATAAGATTACAAAATTAAATCACGTGTCGGTTTCAGTTCAAGTGAACACGGAATTTTGCGTACAAGTACACCCAGTGGAAGGACTTAGAAAACAGATTATGTCAGAATTATATATAAATGCTTACTTAGTGACTAAGTACGTGTTCTAATCGAAATGGTATTCCCCTCGGTTTACAAGAATGCGAACACAGTCATTGGGAAATGTTGTAAAATACTTGCAGCAGCATTGTGATTCGGTTTCATTGCATACCATTAGGATTGTCAATTTCTTGCAAGTTTCTCATTATTTGACATACTTTTAGGAGGAAGACTACTTGTGGAACATAAGTGGAGAGTGAAGAACCGAATACGAATCTGGGGTAGGAAAGGCCGAGAATAATGATGTGAAAAGCCCCAATCCATATGAAAAATATAGAAACCCTGAGGCCGAGTGCGATAAGATGGTTTGATTTTAAGAGGGGAATCACCTGGAATTCCATAAAAAAGGATTTAGAAGAAACTGAACCGGACACCACATGCTAATCTGAACAGAAACTCATTTCATTCAGTAGTAAATGCAGGACAAGGAGTCTGTTACTCATTAGCAGACCAAGCATAGGTTCTCTAGTCGGTACTCTTGATAGGTAGGCTTAGGAAAGCCGATTTTGGGAGAATAGTTCTTCGAAGAGCTTGAATATATTGCCGATGCGGATTTCAATTAAATCGGGAAATTCGTCCATAACCCGACATGGTTTCAGTAGTGACGGAAGCAATCGACTCGTGTGGAAGTAAAATGGATCTGCTCAGGTCCAAGTAAATCCCACCGTAAGCGGAGGATAGCCACCTAACGTAATACTCACACATTTTATTAGTACGTTACATAAAGCTTGGACAAACGTGTCGTCTCGTAAATATCAAATCAAATCAAATCAACCTTCGCGTTATGAAGATTGTAAGTAAGCAGTTCGCTTACGATTGAGATTTCCACTTTCAATACAGCAGTGACGCACTGATTGAAAATAAAGACCAAGACATTTGGGCCAATACAAAAACGATCAGAACGACGGTAAACGATCAGATTCCAATACATTTGCTAGAATGGAATCAATGACGTTTAAGTTTTGTACGATATTTTCCATCGATCTTCTGGTCAGAAGGGCGGGTTGTCTGTCTACCTAGCCTCTGACATTCTGCAAAAACTTCTAGCAAGCAGATCATATGGAGAATCACACGTGACGAGATAAGAGTACAATTCTTGGCACAACATCCTATCGTCAGAGACAGTCAATGTACAGGGACACTGTTTTAAAGATAAACGTATGAACTAAGTGCAGTCATACAGACCAGAAGACTGCAAATCCTTCGAAACAAAGTCTATACAAAAGAGGCATATCTAATTGTTCACCAATTCGGAGTAGACAGTTGGTCACTAGAGAGGCTTGTTAGGAGCGGTAGCATCAAAAACAAAAGAAATATGAACCGTGGCTCAATGTGAGAGTAGGGTCATGGGTGCTTCGTGAAATTGGTCACTGTTCACTTGTACTATCTCCTTGACCCACTATGCTGATTCTGATTGCCCGCGAAACATGTAAGAAAAGAAAAAATTCCAGAGATCCTCCAACTCCGTCTAGATGTGACTGCCAAGAGTTCTCAATCTCCTAATAGCGAGCGCAGGACAATCGCACAGTAGATGAGGAACAAATTACATTAAATGCTGTCGGAGACAGTCTATGCTTCAACTAAGCTTAACGAGAGAAAAAAGTTCTTGTCTTCGAACTTCGACTTGTATTTATCGTGCACGTATCCTGACATGCTTCCTGACGGATTCATTGGTTTTTATGCCTTAGGGGTTTATTTTTACTAAGGTGTGACTTGATGAAGAGGCATAACCGGGAATCTCGGTCAGTCAGAAACCTATAACCAGACCTATTCAAGAAGATGTTGGTCAAGTTCAAACGCAGTGTTTATAGGACAACGGCTTCGGGTCTAGCTGTCAATATTCTGTCTGACTAAAATGCAAACGTGACAACGAACATGCAGTCTAACCATACATATGTAGAATAAACCTTCTCGTGGCTCTGTCATAACTAAGAAACTAAAATACTCCAAAAAATTGTTCACTCAAAAGTAGGTGGTATTTTGACCACTGTTGTTGTTATTGTTTTATGCCATTCAATTCTTCAGAACAGCTACTGTCGACTCTAGTACACACTCGAATGAGTACAACCCTTACGATAAGGTTCAAGGTGCAGATAAAGCTCGACATTGGATAAGAAAAACAGAACAAAAAAAAAATGCAATAACTAAAAAAAGAACCGAAAAATTCGCTAATGTCTCACCAAAATTTTTATTTATCAAAAAAAAAAAAAAAACAAAAAAAAGTTGCCTAAACCTCAAGTGTTTATCTTTTTTGCCAACAAAATACTTCCTCCATCTCCTCAAACAGAATCCACTCCACGTCTGCACTTGGAAACCGCGCGAAGGAAGGGAACACAAATCCGATAAGAAACCGGCAAGAAGTACTGCCATACATACAAACATCTGTATATTTGCACACATTCCATAATTTATTGGATGTGAAATGAAATAATTTTACAAAAATAACAATGAAACACTTACTCACATAATGTACGAGCAGTATCGACTAGAGAGACCCCTTTCGTGGCTTTCGTACACTATTCCTCACCATCACTACATAGACAAAGTGCGAGTATATTGCATATTGTTGTTATTTTTCTATACTTTATTTTCGGTTAAATAAGAGCAACAATTCGCCACGGAGCTGATAAGAATTGATTAAATACAAAAGCGTTTAGTAAATGGACTACAATCGGTCTACACTGTTGGCAGTGTTTACAGACAAAAACTAATAACCTCAGTGTTTTAATAAAGTATCTGTATCTGTATCTGTATCGCTGGAATCAAAACTATCGATGGCTGGCCGATAACTTATCGACTTAACTCTTGCAATAGTTATCCACGGTGGCGTATACTTGACTTCTCCCGTTCGTATGGGACATAAATATCAATATCAATACACCAATAAGCCTATCTGTACTTTTTATTGTTTCAATTCAATTTGATTTCTTCTACACCACCGGATTACGTGTGTAGACAACGGCGTATGTACATACGTTCATCGTCGTACCTATCGAGCTTCGATTGGCACTCAAGGTGCAAATATCGAGACTTTAATTGCACATTCGGGATCGAGCGGGCAACAAGTGTGGCGGTTTTTACTTTTATTGTTTACTTTTCCTATAAAACGGTGATCATACAGATTTTATAGAGATTTTCCTTTCTTTCGTAAAAAAAAAAATTGAAAAAAAAATTCAAAAACCCACCTCAAGTTGTGGAAATATCACAGGAAAAGGAAGAAGTGAAAGAGAAATGTGAATGTGCTGCTGCTGCTGATGTAACAGATGATTGACTGATTTGTTTTGGTGGATCTTCGCGAAGAGTGTTAATTAAATAAACGAGAAAGTGGTTACTGATATATGTACAGAAAGCACCCATAAAGTGTTCCTAATTCTTAAGTGCAATCTAGTATCTGTCCCAGCTTTGAGCAAAGTCCTTAGAGAGTGTCTCTGCAACATGGCGAGGTAAATAGTATGCATAATCTAAAAAATTATATAAATCTAATCTCCTTCTGATACACATCATCTAATGGAAAGATTTTCATAACTTGGTTATCGTTCTGGAAGCACTTTCGGTTCGTAATCGAAGTCCTTCACAAGTACACAAGTTAGAAACGACAAGTTCTGATAACAGGTGTGTACTCTGTGTATATTGACATGATAACAACTGGTGTACGTTCACGTGCACAGAGCTTTAACCGAGTACATTCGAAAATAGATTTTTGTTTTTCTATTTTTCGAATAACTAAAGACTTAAAGACTTCGGTGAATGAAAAATTCTTTTGCTACTGTGACTAGAATGACTCAGAGTCGAAGGCGTGGGAAAGTACGTGCATTGGGAAATCCTGAGTAGATAAGTGATAGCAAATTATTATGAAATGGAAAACTCCGTACTATTCTGTAGATAAAATTGTGGAAAATCTGTAGCTGGCGCTACATAGTTAGAAATTCAGTTTTCAAAGAATGAATGAGCTTCTCTCTCTATTCGATGGATGATATCGTTATCGTAGCATTTCTAGACCAAGCTTTGTTTTAAAGGCCGATCATGTAGACGACCTACTTCGGTGAAGATATATTTTTCAAAAAGAATCATCTCTCACAATCATGTCATCATAAGTCTTTGTAAGTCAAAGATGAAAACATGTGTTTTCGAAATTTTAAACTCGACTGACAGGCCTTGAAATCTTTCGAAATCAGTTCTAATAAAGCATAAGTGATGGGTAGGGTACTTCTTCAGAGATTGGGCTTAAAATTAATATTTTATGGTTATACGACAAATTCAAAGGAATTGTTTTTGCAAAATTTTAAACAATTGTTTTTGCAAAATTTTATAAGCCTTAAAGTCCATAATTCGCTGAAGACTCTATCTGGTCACGCCCACTTTTTTAGAGTATTTTAAAAAAAAAAACACTAAAATTATGAAATTTCCCATCCCTCAGATAAGGTGTGCAAGTACCTATGACCCAGTCGTGGACTTTATTTTTTTTAAATCACACGTTTTTTGGAAAAGATATGTGTTTCGAAAAAAAGTCTAGATTTTTCACAGCAAATACCTTCGATAATGAATTTTCTTGTCCTATGGTTTAAAAAGACATTTTGCAGAAGAAATGAAGGATTTGTGTATATTTTCAGACCTTCTAGGTTTTCAGTAAAAATTATTCAAATAAAGAAGCCTTTATGTTCGGCTTCTTACCCAAATGGGCGTGTTTGATAGCGTTTAGGGTTCTAATACAAAGTGTTCGAAAAATTATTGGCTCTAGCTCAGGTTTGAAGAGTCAAAAAAAGGTGTACTTATAAATAAATGGGCTGACTCCGTAACTCCAAGAGTATACGTTATGTTAGAGTCTAGATCCTGAAAAGCTAGCATTTTAAAGGCAACTTGTCCCTGTTCACAAATCGAAGCTTTTTTAACCTCGGGCTTAAACCTTTAGAACGAAGAAATCGTGCAAACTTACATAGAAACAAACTCAGAATTTAAAGTTAAATTACAAAAATAAATACATTTTTAGGCTAATGTACCAAACGTCAGTATTTGCTAGGTTAATGAGGTCGCGTTACAGAGAATTGCTCTCGGACAAGGTATGCGAAATAAATGAATGATAATATTTTCCTTCTTCTCGTCCTTGTTGTTCAGAAGTCAATTGAAAGCAGGCCTATTCGATTGGGATATAGATCTATCGATGATCAGAATATTGGCATGTCAATTGATATGACATTTGCTGAACAGCTTCAACATAAACCAGATTTTGAGTGACAGCTATGACATGACATTTTAATCAAGAGTTTGTTTCGTGGTGAAGGGATATGTTTAGGTTAAGGTTCTAGAAAAAGTTCTATGTAAAGTTCTATATGTGAAACATGGTTACAAAAAAGCCAGTTTCAATGGGTACCAATGACCAGTTCAATCTTGGTCTTTGTTAGGTAAAGTAAGTTTTCTAGAAAAATTCATCACCCTGCTCTTGTATGTAGAACACATTGTGTTATACAACACAGAAGTACCTTACTTTGTTTATATTTCTCGTAATGTAAATATAACACTATGGTGTAACCTCCCACTACATGTGGATATCACCGATAACAGAGAACACTCTCAATATTGACACATGTCGATTAGGTTTCATTTGCAGGCACTCGAACAGCCGACTCGAAACGACTTCATGGGAACATGCAATCAATTGATTCATTGGCAATTCATTTATCTGCCAGATGGTGAGATACTTTCATGGAAATTTTGCATTTTATCACAATGAGCTTTCCAGAATCTTGGGCATCCATAGGCCATAACCCCTGGTGGCATGAAAACGAAAATCAACACATGGTAGACATTCTCAGCCAACCAGTGTGACCTTGAGGTTGCAGGCTAATAAGAGTCTACCCAATTCGAAAAGTACGGTTCTTACATAAAGACTCGTATCTTGTTTGCCTTATCTGCGAGCACTACTTGCGTCACTTATCTAAATGATGTCACTAACCAAGTCATTTGATTTCACGTCCTGATGTCATATCACAAGATATGAAGATGTCAACTTGTTAAATGAGAATTTTTTTAAGAAAATATTTATTTTCGCAAACCGACACTTGAGGCTCCAAATCAAACATGTTAACCTGCAAAGTAGCAAAGTAGTTTGCTTTTCGTGCGTTGGTGGCTTTTTTAATAACTCTTATCCATGTTGGACGGAAATGGGAGAAAACGCAAACAGAAGCTCGCTGTGGTTCAAACTTGGATATTATACAAACATTTCGAACTTCATATGTATGTAAGTAAGTTAGTAAATTATTATTACTCATGGCTGGGGGCACAAAATGTGCAAATATTTGAGGCTGGTAGTAGCATTTCCTGAAAAATGCATTCGAAATGGGCTGATAAAGTTTTCTTTAGAAATTATGATCAAATTGGCATTGACTTCTTGATTGTGAATACATACATTTCCTACATTCCTGAATCGTGAGTAAAGGAGCTACACAATTAGAAGAAACTATTCTGACGTATGGTACTGGGCGTACGTGCTACATGTGTCAATTTGTCATATCAAATCTACAGCGATCATCAAAATTTTGAATGTCAAAGTGACAGCTGTTCGTTGGGTTGTCATTCATGTAAAAAGAATGTAGATAGACTGCACAATAGATGAATCTCCAAAGCACCTCTTGAAGTGTCGTAGTAAGTGTCTGTGATACATGGATTCGAAGTGTGAGTCGGTGTCGGAAGAGTCAAGCTGAGTTCCAATTCTATCAACAAAGGATATGATCAAACAACAGTCTAGGGATGGTATGTGATCAGCTATGTCAAGTTTCATCAGACCTACATATGTAACGAAGCAGATGGAAACCCTTCCACAAAAGGCCTTTAGAACACATACCAACATTGGTGAGCCGTCACATCTTGCATCTTGAAGACTCGATCACAATATACCACTCAAGACAAAGGTGCATTATGCAAGGCTATATACTATTAAAAAGATTACTTTTGAAAATACCGCCTTTACTCAACCAAAGAAGATTCTTGCATCCAGCTAGTAAGGGACAGTAGATCCTTTGACCTATTATAAACGTAAGGGCTTGAACCTTGTTCAATTCTTGACGATATGCTTCAGTGCTTCATGCGACGACCTATACCAGCTCCCAAATGTCCGTCAATCACGAAACTAGTGAATACAAACATAACCAGGATAGGAAAGGTTTCACTGTTGAAAATTTTCTCCACTAATCGATGGAATAGCTTTGTAGTTCCTGCAAGTGAAGTCTTGTGGAGTTCTATAAAAAAGCTATCAACTTTTCCCGTCTTGGTTGCCTTGAGTGAAGTGGATTCCGGACCAAAGCCATCAGAATCTTTTAAAAACTGACGATGTGTTATTTTATTTTAAAAACTTAATCCGAGTTTGTATATTTTAGTGAGAGCCACGCCTATTTTTGTCAACAAAAAACCTTTTTTAAAAGTCGAATAAAATTGGATAAGAAAATTCTGGACAGAGGATAAAGCGAAAGCATGGGACACGACGCACTGAAAAAAACCGATTGCCAATTAGTAGTTGGGTTCAGTGTATAAGGTACAGGCACTGTGCCAGATCTAGGTTTTGTAAAAAGCCCTGCGACAAATAGTGCCATGTCAGCATTTTTATTGAGAAAAGACTGCAAACTTTTAATGTTCTGGAAGCGGGGTGAAGGTTTTCAAAAATCATGAGCCAATCTAAAAACTGATCAAGAATTGAAGTTTGGTATCCTGTCATATCTTGAACTAGTATAAGCATGTTTGCCGGATATTTGAGCCTTGAAACACTTTATTTTGGAAAAATCTTTAGAATCAGGTCAGAGTATTCAGAGACATTTTCGTGTATAATTTAATTCTGAACATTTTCCCAAGAAGAGAGAGCGTAAGGCAGGCATTTCTTGTCCAATAGTGGTTCATGTATTCGCCCCTGACGTACGGTGTTGCAACGTGAAAAATAGATAAGATAACCAAAGCACTTAACAGCCTGCCTTTGTAAGACTTTAGAAAGTACTCTCAACCTTCTATTCTATATCAAATAGATTTGAATTGATTTCAGCATAAATTGATAATCCCGTCCTAATCACATGATTAGTCAAAACCCCATTACCAACCAACTCCCACCAACCACCCCACTGAACTTTGCGCTCTTGAATAACTACACTCCATAGTTCCCAGCACTATTTTCGGATTAGACCATTTGCACCTGTATTGTTATCAATTTGGAACGGACAATTAAATCACGCGATTAAACCAATTTCTCAAAACCCTACCTACTCGCGGCGATATAAATAAAATATCGTTCACCAACACCAGCGCCCACACCGCCAGCACTTTGATTGCATAATTGCTGTACACTATTGATTTTAATTTAATATTTTTCCCATCGTTTGATTGTAATTTAAGTTCCATTGTTTCACCTCAGCTCTATGGGTAAATATTTGATTTGTAATTAGAACGGCGTCTGATATGATTATTTACAATCATGTCGTCTTCCGATCTAGGTTTTGCGGTTCTGTTTGATAGCGCTGACAGTTGGATTGTGTTCCAAAGATTATGGTCATTATGGCGGAAATAATGAAACGAAAAATGGAGTTTAATTGTCCTTATAGCGGTGCTGGTGCAGTATAAATAAATTTAAAAATAGAAATTGCAAAACCGTCTTGATATGCAAAACCCGATGACTGATTAGGTGTTATCAGGTTTTGGGGCTAAACTGAATCTTTATTGATTTTAATTGGCTTTCTGTTGGCCAAGGAGAAACCCAGCCCGTATTATATGTAGTTGAATTTAATTTCCGATTGAAAGGAGAAAGGGCTTTTTATTTTATTCTATGTACGGTGTACTGTGTACTCTTATCGGTGAACTTTTTTATCTGTGAAGTACAAAGGCACTTCAGAACACTTCGTTATCATATTGACTATGGCTACTGGGAGTCAATTTTATGTCTGAAGGCTGTTCTAATACGAATCGTGGTTGCCATGAACATGTACCTATAATTTCCAAAAAAAAAACATTATGGGTTTCAATGGTAGAGGGTAGTAGAACAGCTGTAACCTTATACATGGAAAGCATCAGACCAGTGTCAGTGTCTTTTTTGAATATTCATAAATATTGGTCAAAACTTATGTATTTTTACTTTGCAACACTCTACCGTGGAAGAATACGGGAAGTGGACCACTATTGGACAAGAATGCCTATTTTACCCTTCCTCTTCTTGGGTAGTTGTTTGACCTCTCTGTAAAAATTCTATTCTAAAGGTTTCCTATATTTCCTATACTGCATTTCAAAACGTGGTTAAAGTTTATAAATAGACTTCCCCAGACAGCTATGTAGATAGTATGTAAGGGTTTTGAAAAAGACTGTCAGTTTAGTTAGACCAAAGCTCTATATCCTCAAAATATTAAAGAGTCTGTCAGAAAAGTTCTAAAAAACTAAAAAAGGCAATGACTTTCTTCTATTTCCATTTTCATATTATTGGCTCTAAAAATGTTTGCAAAATAGACCTTGTAGCTCAGGGTTTCAAGGTTCGAATCTCTGGCAAACATCTGGGCTGCAAAAAGTTCCTTCTTTGCAAAAACTTCTTAATGAAGTTACGAGTAGAGTCTCGCTGAGTCAAACCTTTTTATGTCTCAAAACCATTTGTAATAAGCTTAAAATATGGTTTAAGGTTTTGATGACCAATGGTTTGAAGTCATAAAGACCACATACTTGGAGTTCAAGACACACTAGTGGACCTCTCTTCATCTTTCCTTAGAATTAGAACTATAAGATTGATTTCTTTAAAAATCTATTCGGACTTTGATTTCTAGTGATTCTTACTACAACTTTTCCAAATTACCAAAATTTTGACTTTTTATCAATTTTTAGCCTGGCTCATGATTATTTTCACTAGAAAACCATAAACGAGTTAAGCAAGAGTGCCCAATCTAGACAGACCGCAGGAAACACGAACAATTTTAAAAGTGATCCCGAAGTAGATTCGAGAACATTAAATGAAGAACAGAAATGCTGCCAATAGAAAATGCCTACAAAACGATTCACTGTTCGGGTACTCACTTATCAAACTTGATTGAGCTTACTCTGAAATGCTCCAAAATCCATGAAATTGAATACAAAGGGGCTTATGAAAGTACCTATAGTAGACCATACCTAGGCCATCACCATCGTCTATAAGAAAAACATCGCCGATGTGATAGAACACTTGGCAAACTGAATCAAACTATCGCCTTCACTTGACAAATTGGTCGTTTTATGATCCCAAAAGGTTTCTGCCTTTCAAAATCTGTCACAATTTTCCTGACCTCATGTGGGATGTAGGATGCCATAATGTGAACCCTTTCCGCATTCTCAGCCATTCATATTCTCCTTCTTCGCCATTGCAAGGACTATTGTACAATCGTCAATTTGTCTTTATCTTCTGCTTGAATGCAGACACAAAACTGTGTTTAAAACGCTACGTTCAAGAAGGCTTGAAAAAATGACTCCTCAACTCTTTCGAAAGGAAGTATACCTATGTATGTCCTATCTCAGCATTCTTTTTGACCTCTTCTCTGCCAATCAACCGTTTAACCAAACTTTGTAACCAATCTTCCACGTCTCTATAAGGAAGTAAACCACATCACAAACACCACTGATGCTGTAACAGACATCATAACCTACAACAAAATTAACTCTGCCATTTTCCATCTTGCACATTCGATTCTTTGTACACTTTGTGCACTTTCGCCTATTTATTCATACGCGAACAGCATTACATCATTCAGGTAAAGCACAGCAATAAACAGCGAGAGTCAATAAACATTTCTTACAACGTCTCGCATGCACCTCAGCTCAGGTTATGGGGTCATCATGGCAGCACTTTGAGATATAAGAAATTTTTTTTTTCGATTTTTAATTCTCCCATCAATCATTTAACGATCAATCGAATGAAATGAATATGATTAGTCAAACGTCTGCAAGCAATTTTAGAACACAAATGTCAACAAATTCAGGCGTCTCATCCAAATTTATCCAAAAACTAAAAATTATGAACCAATCATAGTCAAAATTATGAATAAACATCGTAAGATCAGCCAAGCAGATGAATAAAATATTTGATTTCCATTTTATTAATTGCAGCTCAACAAATTCACCTGCTAAACACGGCGCAATGGAGAAAGGACTTCACGATCGAGATCGTGTAGGCGTACAGGATTTTGTTCTTCTCGAGAACTACGAAAGCGACGACGCTTTCATCGATAACCTGCGTAAACGCTTTCAAGAGAATTTAATCTATGTAAGTAAACAATGGAACACTGATTGGATAATTAATGAATTTTTAACTTTGTGCTTTGAAAAACAATGCTGGCTCCTTTTTGTTTAAACAAAAGACCATGAACTGCGTAAGGATGCTCAGATAGAAACAAATTAATAAGCTTTGCCCAGATCATGGAGTAACCGCTTGCACTTGTAGATTGCACTTCTATGCACATCGACGAATAATGACTACATTTTGTGTATATTATTCGACTAATGTACTCTTGTTCTTTTTTTTTTTAGACATACATTGGCCAGGTGTTGATATCAGTGAATCCCTACAAGGAACTGTCTATTTATTCAGAAAATGAAATCAAGGAGTACAGAAACAAGCACTTCTTTGAAGCGCCTCCACATGTGTAAGTTTTTTTTCATTTTTATCTGAATTCCATAAGCGATTGAGTGAGGGCAAGTGATGTTTTGAATCTTGTGTACTTTGGTAAAACAGAAATAGCTTAACAGACCTCTAATGCTAAAGGCGGGAGTCTCACCTCGTCTACTGGACCGTGTGTTGAACAATCGGTGACCGGTATTCATAGCGCACTAGATCTTATCTGCCATTTCGTGTCAACGTCTGAACGGCAACAATTTTTAAGCCAAGAAGTCCACAGTTCATCAAATATTCCTAGATTGTCAACTCCTGCTACAATTTTAAAGCCACGTATGCCAACATTTATAAAGAACGGGCTATACAGCCCCATGTCTGGTTTTGACATCCCTTCCAAACTCATCCGTTTATGCAGAATGACGATGAAAATCGGCCGCTGCTCCTTTAAGGCGGTAAGGACTTCCCCGAGATCTTCGATGTCAAAAGCGATTGGCACCTATCAGTTTGACTTTTAGGCCAGGAAACTTTACAATCCATCAAATTTTCACACTCCGGGAGAAATCCAGAAGACCAAATTGATTTTACCTATACAGAGATCTCTAGATCCGCCACCCATGCCAAATTCATCAATTTGTGGAGAATGACGTTAGAGATTGCTGGCATCTCACCGAGGTCTTCGATGTCAAAAAGGATTTAGACAAGAGAACGAGCTGTCATATGACTTCTCTAACATTTAGCCTGAAGGAATAGTCCGAAAGGCACAACCCAATACCGGAGGCACAACCTTCAAGAAGTCTGTGCCACTACTAGCGTTCGGCGACGAAGTTGACACAACTTAGGAAGCTGTCAAATGTGTGTCATGCGCAAATTAAGTACATTGGACTAAACGTCACTGTCCGGGAGGGCAATTGAGGCAGATAATGGCTCATGAGCAAGGGATAAGTTTCTATCTCTGCGGACTATGTTGGTAGTTCTCTGAGAGCTACCCAAGACTATACTTATGTGAGCTAAAGAGTCTCATGCCTAGTACTTCAGTGAGTTAGGGTAAAACCAACACACAGTTCCAGTGGTATTTCAAGGCAAACGAAATCTTTTTGCTACAAAGCCAATCCAACCTAAAGGCTTGGCTGTGCCTCTTCCAAAAAACACAATAATTGAGTCTCTCTCTTTGTTTGTCCCACTCAATTGTGATGCCTTAAATAATATCAAGACCCCAAAATGATTTTGCCCTTACCTATCAATATTAACCACTTTTCCATTACATATTTTGATTTTTTTGTTTACTTCACAGCTTTGCGGTAACAGACAATGCATTCAGATCTCTCATCGAGGAGAACAAAGCACAGTGTGTGCTTATCTCAGGTACGTACTCGTAAATATTTGTTCGTTCTAAATGAGTTTTAAAAAAATAAACATGATTCAATTTAGCAAACTTTAAATTATAGTCTATAAAAGGTATACAAAGCATCACTGTCATGATATGACATAATTTGTTTCAGAAATGCCAGCGTGCTATCTTGACAGTGTGGTTTTCTACACTTTTTTTTCAAAAAAAATAATTGCGCTACAGGTTTATGACTCAAATTCGTGGTTTCATGTACTTTACTGTGAGAGCTGAATGTGAAGTACTCATGAAACCAATTAAGGGTTGCATCTGTCGCAGAGCATTCAGAACAAGTTCTTCTTGTATAAAAACATATTGACCCACCTGGTCACACTAGTACGCGGTAACGCCCAATTTGTACCAAATATTATACCAAAAAAAGAACTACGTGAATATTGCATTCTTTTATCTAAACTTCCTGGAAAATGTCGAAATCAATTACACTGATCTTGTGCACGCCATCAATGGCAGAGATTTAAATCTCGGTATCAATCAGGATCCATTATTCCAGGTGACAAACCCGCATTGGGTAATTCCATTAACTGCTCAGAACTGTACACGAGTCATTCAATGAACATTCACGCGAATGTTTATCGCACTTTCGAAAGTGTTTCCGATTGGTAAAAAAATTCCTCGACACAATAGGAAAACCTATCGATTGGCATTTATTATTTCATTTGTGTTTGCACTTTTTCTTATCCCATTGACGCACATTTTTTTCACATACCTACACTATAAATGTGTTTATCAGGTTTTTTGTTTTAATCTATAGGTACTTAAATCAAACAACCTTATCGATGGCGATAGTTCGCATTCTCGCAATCGATATGATATGAGGGAAACCATTAATTGGGATTATGATCATCGATTAATAAGTTGATGATGTAACACTTTGTGCAGTCTGAACGTACTTATTTCCATACTTTATGGGACACTCTCTAGTTCAAAATGCGGAGTTCCATTATAGTATACATGCAGAGCATAGAAGAAACCTTGTAGCTACATAGAGTTCCATAGAATTCAAGTTCTATATCTGAACTAAAATATGTGATCAACGAATGGATCTAAGCTTGTTCAGGGTACATAAGCCAAGTACCAATTACTCAAAGCCGATAGAAACGCTATGACTTAAGCGTCTTCCAATCGGAAGTTCATACAAAACATAGCGAAAGAGTCATAGAACAGGCTTACCGCTAAGTAGTCCAGCTCACTAAACCGATTTCACAAAACCTAAAAGCATAAAATACAAGGTGGCCCAAAATGTATCACCCTATCGAAAAATGCTATAACTTTTCCAAATGACGGCAACTGTCAAATTTGTGAAGTAAACAGCTGCAGAACGCTATACTCCTCAAGATACTCTGACTATTTTTTTACGAAATAATTCATTACTGACTTTGGAACAGATTTTCTGACCATCCTACGTCAACTAATTTTCTCGAACAGACAGGAACAAAACGTGATAGAAGAGGAACAAGAAGGCCTCGTAGTTCTCGTTCCGACGAAACTGATACAGAAGGACAATGAACATTTCGAAGGATGTGTTTCTGGATTGCCTAATGTCTCGTTTTGACGATTTGCATTGGGCGGCAAGATCGCCCGAATTGACTCCATCAGATTTCTTTTGAAGTCACGGGACTATGAGAACAAGCCACAAACTCTGGAAGTTTTCTAGGTGAAATTCCTACAAAAGTACAAGAATATATAGGTGTTTTTGAGTCACCCTGTATCACACGTCGGCTATGTAGGCCACATATCAAATACTCAAAGCCGGTAGGCAATGACTTCACCATACTCCAATCGAAAGCTCATACGAAACAGAGAGTGTGCTACATTTAGCGTATCCTGTGGCTAGTAGCCATAGCTCAGGCTTCCTAAAAGCTTAAAATATAAACCTCATGGAATCACCTTTACACCGGAGCTATGGTATCTTGAACTTATGCAAAACACATCAAAAATTAGCCCTGCCTCTTGAAATCAGATAAAACTCATTTTTGCCAAAGAAAAGTTGTTCCCACACTAGGTAGAACGGAACTAAGCTTCCTTAAATTTGTACTCAGTAGCGTTAAAGTTCTGTCCTAAATTTTACACTTAGCACCGTTAAAAGCCAAAAGATTAATTTTTCAAAACAAATAGTAGGCATACATATGTATAACTCCTTCATTCCCTTCTTTTTTTTTAGGTGAAAGTGGTTCTGGTAAAACGGAGGCTTCAAAGAAAGTCCTTCAATACATTGCTGCAGCCTCTGGCCATCAGACCACTGTTGAAGGCGTAAAATACAAACTTCTTCAGAGTAACCCCGTCCTGGAAGCGTTTGGAAATGCAAAAACTAACCGCAATGACAATTCATCGCGTTTCGGAAAGTACATGGACGTACAATTCGATTTCACTGGTGTCCCAATCGGTGGCAACATTTTGAATTATCTTCTCGAAAAGTCTCGAGTTGTCCATCAGAACAGTGGCGAGAGAAATTTCCATATTTTCTATCAGCTCCTAGCCGGTGCTAGCGATGAGATGCTCAAGGAATTGCAACTCAAGAGGAACTTGGATAATTATTATTATCTGAGTGATGGGGTAAGGATGCACAGATATGACGCATCTAGAGCTGGAATAAGTTAATTATTTTTTGTAGGAAAAAGGATCAGTACCACGTATCGATGATAAGACCAATTTCAAAACTATAAGGGATGCCATGAGTATCATTGATTTCACCGACGAGGAGCAGAGAGAGGTCTTCAATATTATCGGAAGTGTCCTGCATATGGGCAATGTTGGCTTCACAGAGGAGGAGGGTCAAGCCAAAATTTTGAAACCAGAGTCAGTCGCTGCTATTGCAAAGGTAGGATATATGGCTTTCTTTTGTCTGGACAAACTAATGAAAATCTCTATTTTCTAGCTCCTCGGATGCGATGTGGAAGAACTATCTGCGGCAATGACTAATCGCACAATTGACGCTCAAGGAGATGTTGTTACCTCTCCTCTGAGTCGAGAAATGGCCATTTACGCTCGTGATGCATTAGCCAAGGCGGTTTACGACCGCCTCTTCACTTGGTTGGTCCACCGATTGAATGTCTCACTACAGGCAAAGGATACCCGTGGAGCACGTAAGAATGTGATGGGTATTCTGGACATTTATGGTTTCGAAATCTTCCAAAAGAACAACTTCGAACAGTTTTGTATCAATTTCTGCAACGAGAAGCTGCAGCAGCTCTTCATTGAACTCACTTTGAAGTCAGAACAGGATGAGTACAACAGGGAGGGTATCGAATGGGTGCCAGTTGAATACTTTGACAACAAAGTCATCTGCAATTTGATCGAAGAGAAGTATAAGGGAATCATTTCGATTTTGGACGAGGAATGCCTTCGACCTGGCGATCCAACTGATTTAACCTTCTTGGCTAAGTTGACAACCCAGCTGGGTGATCATCCGCATTATATCTGCCATCATAAGGCACCAACCCAGGTGCAAAAGACCATGGGTAGGGATGAGTTCCGTTTGGTGCATTATGCTGGCGATGTGACTTATAATGTGGTTGGATTTTTGGACAAAAACAACGACTTGCTCTTCAGAGATTTAAAGGAAACCATGAGCAAAGCGGAGAATACCATAGTTCGCGCTTGCTTCCCAGAGCAAGAGTATCTATCGAAGAAACGTCCCGACACTGCCGTAACTCAATTCAGGAATTCACTTAACAACCTTATGGACATCCTCATGTGCAAGGAACCATCCTATATTCGTTGTATCAAGCCAAACGATCAGCAATCACCTGGCATATTTAACGATCAATTGGTTCTGCATCAGGTCAAGTATCTTGGTTTGATGGAAAACTTGCGGGTACGTAGAGCCGGCTTTGCATATAGGAGGACCTACGAGATGTTCTTGCAACGTTACAAATGTTTAAGTAAGAAGACATGGCCCAACTACAAAGGCCCTGCGAAGAGTGGTGTTGAAATACTGGTCAAGGAGATCGGTTTCGGTCCCGAAGACTTCCGTCTGGGACAGACAAAGATTTTCATCCGCTTCCCTAAGACCCTCTTCGATACAGAAGATGCCTTCCAAGCAAAGAAACATGATGTCGCTGCCATTATTCAATCGCACTGGAAGGGACGCAAGCAACGCAAGATTTACCTCAAACTTAGGGAGAACACAATCATTCTTCAATCCTACTGCCGTCGGTATTTGGCCATTGCAGCAGCCAAGAAACGCCGAGAGGCAGCCGACAAGATTCGAGCATTTATCAAAGGATTCATTACGAGAAACGATCCACCAAATGGACTCAACGAAGCATTCATTGCTAACTCCAAGAGGATGTGGCTAATGAGATTGTCCAAAGAACTGCCTACACGCGTGTTGGACAAGAGCTGGCCATCAGCACCGAAACATTGTCAAGAAGCCTCCACATACCTACAGCGGCTACATAGATTACACTTGGCTAGACTCTACCGTCAACAATTGAGCTTCGAAAAGAAGAATCAATTCGAGCTGAAAGTCACTGCTGAGAAGGTCTTCAAAGGCAAAAAGAAGAACTACCCACAAAGTATTGGACCGTGGTTTATTGATGATCGCATCACCAAGGAACACGCAACCCAAGTCAACAACTTTGTGGCTACGACATTCGGTAGTGAAGCACTTAAGTACGCCTCACCTTGTATTAAATTCGATCGGCATGGGTATAAGCCACGAGACCGATTCATCCTGCTCAGCACTAAAGCCATCTATGTGCT
This sequence comes from Xylota segnis, assembly GCA_963583995.1. NCBI lineage: Eukaryota > Metazoa > Arthropoda > Insecta > Diptera > Syrphidae > Xylota > Xylota segnis. The sequence goes on along the minus strand of OY757238.1, from coordinate 9,069,048 downwards.
GGATGGTAAGACTTACAAACAGAAACATCGCCTGCCATTGGACAAAATCGACTTTGTCCTGACGAACCACGACGATAGTCTAATGCTGGTTCGAATCCCGTTGGACTTGAAAAAGGACAAGGGTGATCTTATTCTAGAGATTCCTGCTATTATCGAGTTCTGCACATACATCATCCACACAGTGGGCACGGCGAACATCCTCAGTATTGTGGATAGAGATTCGTAAGTTTTTTCTTTACAAACAAAATAAGAGTTTTCAGATTATAACATTACTCTCTCTTTCAAAGATTGGAACACAACGTAGTTAAGGGCAAATCAGGTGTTATAGATATTCAAACGGGTGGACAACCGGGTATTAATCGAGATAAGAATGGACATCTTGTTGTTGTACGTATCACTTAAAAAAATACCTCTAACATCTTCCTAACCACTTGTTTTGTGTTTCCTTTCTAGATTGCTGGACAATAAACAACGCAAATATGTTTATAAAAAACAGAAAAAACAAAAAAACTAAAACCTAACCAAGGAGAGACCTCTTAAGATGGCTTTAACTATATTTTTGTGTTTAAAACGTAAATTTATACAACGAAGACAAATTTTTAAGTATTAAATATAATTATTAAACATATTTAAAAAGGAAAACAAAAACCGACCGCACACTAAAACCTAAATAAAAAAAAAAAACGTCTAAAATGTAAAACGAAATAAAGAACATATATATAAATAAAATAAAATTAATTTACTTTTAAAGCGAGCTCTTTTGTGTGCCATTGAAAATGCTCTGCATGGTTGGAAGCATTTTTTTTTAAACTATTTTTTCCTGTATAATGAACCTACATAATTGCAATTTTTTTTATATATAATATAATTTTTTATTGTTTAACTGTGGTGCACAATAGTTTTATGTAATGTCGTACGTGTCCTTTTGAATTATCATTGTGAATATGGTAAATGTCCATTTCTTTTGTTTTTTATATGTTAATTTTTCGATTTATTTATAAAATAAATATAATTACATTATAAATATTGTAAAATAAAGTTTTCTTTTTTGTAATAAAATAAAGATGTATAAAATAATGGATGTGGTTTTTGTGGTAGCTTTTAACTTGGTGGGCGCCGTGGCTCAGTGGTTAGTGCGTTGGACTATGGAGCAGGGGGTTCGACGTTCGAATCCCAGTCGCAACACCAAAAAGTTTTTCACGCCCCACCTCTCGCGAGCGTCTGACAAACATCCGAGAGTACAACTGTCCTGAGAAAGCTTCTCAAGTAACAAATTGCCCTTAAACATTCGTGTAAAGAATATAACACGCACAACAGGAATGGTTATTAGAAGCTAGGCACTGGGTCCCATCGACCTGTTGCGCCAAGTATTTATTTATTTTATTTAACTTGGTTGCAAGGGAGTGTCAGATTTCACACAAAAAGTGTTATAAAAGAGTTTTTCCTTGATTGTTAAGATTTGTCTTTTATATGTTACGTTCACAAAAGTACCCCAAAACCTACATTTCAAATGAAAGAAGAAATAGAAACTCATTAGCAAATATTTCGAACGAACATTGTCTCGCACTACAATGCGATTGAGATGTTTGTGGCACCAGTAAAGCTTTTACAAGAAAAGAGTTCTAGAGTTCTTTGCGAATTGTACAGCAGTAGCTCTCGTCATTTTACACCCGAACCGTCTGAGTAAACCACATTTACGACTTGAATATCGATCGTGACTACAGCTGCTGTTCATTGTTTTTAAAAAGGTTTGTTTAAAAAGTTACCAGAGTTGTTAGAACCTGCACTACTTTTGTACAGCAATCAGTCAAGTAGGCAGAATAAAAGTTAAGACTTTGTATTGACTTAGTAGCTTAACTTTAATACTACAGTCACCAGTCATTTACATATTGTAACTAGGCAGTTAACTAAGTCAATCAATTGACTGTTTTTAGTCTTTTAGTCAGTTTTAGGTCTCCTATACACCTTAGTCTCTTTTGCAGTCAGTAAGTCATTTGACTGCAGTCATTCAACTGTAAGACAATTGGCTGCTTTAGTTAACTGGCTAGACAGAATGTGCAAAATGACTGGTGAATCTTTCTGCAGTTTTAATAACAAAATAAACTAATAGTTATTAAAAAGATAACCTATGGTGGCTTGTAAATGACATCCCGCGTATAAAGAAAGACCGTGATTAGGTGATTAGATGGCGATCGTTCGATCGGAGGTTTTAGTAGTTTGAACGTAAGAATAGTAAGGAGTAGAGATCGAAGGTACCCTTCTTTCCCATAAACTAACGACACATCCGATTGAATGGGAGCCATCTAATCAGGCTCACAGGCTGTCAAAAGAAATCGAAGTCCAAAGTTAGACCCAACGAGGCCAGATTTTTTTCGATTTTGTTTTAAAAGGATAATTGGGGTGATGGGCTTAAGATACATTTAAGGAGCACCGCGACCTCGTAGGGATCTTTTATGCTAAGATTAATTCGCGTTGGTTTTGTTGATGGACAATCTAAGAATCAAAGAATAGAAAATTTAAGACTATAGTGATACCAGATGCTTTAAAGCACCGAACTTACATTGTAGAGATAAATATGATAAGAGGCGAAACTATACGAGTATTTATCAGCCTCGGTGGTAATCTGTTAAGTAAGCTTTATTTATTTATTTTCTAAACTGAAGGGAGAACTGATCAAAATATAGCTAACCCAATCGACTGAGCATAGCCCGGGTTTGGTATACAGTTCAAGATATAGAGAAACTAGGTAATTACGATTGTTAAGCACTAATCTAAGCTATTGTACGGACGCAGCATGTGGAGAAATGACATACCCTGTTACGTGAAAAGGTTCATCATTGAGTATCTATGAAGCAAAGTTAGGACTTCATGACTTAATCGTATTTCTAATAGGCAGCACCAAACATTGTTTGGAATTCGATTAGGTTTTTCGTAAAAGGCTTAATGAATTAATAGTGGTAAACCTGCTTTGGTTTAAGTACAATTCCGACTTAAAGTGGACTGTATAGCAATATGCAATCTTCTTTCACGTGAACTCAATACTGAAAAAACCTCTATCAGAGATATTGATCAGAGTTTTCTTTGGGTCCAGACTAGACCTGATTTCGATGCCAAATATAAAGCATTCTTAAAACTAGACCAGCTCCACACTGGCTAAACTTCAACTAACAAACCAAAGAACATAACGTACCTAACCTAATAACATCATTTCCGTTTGATTAAAACTGAAAAAACCCCAATATAATCGACATTTGTACAAATATCCCAACTCAGGTGACTTTAGCCAGAGTGGGAATTTATTTTGACACTTCATTTCTACCATCGTCCATCCATCTGTACTCTTCTTTTGTCTATATTCACGTCGACAGACGGCTGAGGTTTTTACATAATTCGACTGGGATCGAAAAATTCAGTGTAATTAACCGTAGTTTTATTAATTCCTCCCAAAGTTCGCATTAATTAAAAGTGATTTTATCAATTTCTTACAGGGAATCAATCATGTCACTGACTCAAGTTGTACGTAGCTGTAGCCGAGGATTTGCTGCCGCAGCAAATGCTGCCCGTGCAAACGGTCGGCGTATTGCCACAATCCAGCCACACATTCGGATGTTGCACAGGAGTTTTGCCCCAGCGATTTGCACCAGAATTAATCAAGTAAATTTTACTTCAACCAATCATGAATAGTGAAGTTTTCCCATAGGGATAGTTTGTCCGAAGCGGCCCCTCCTCTAGGGGGGGTGGTTATCATGAGTGTAGTCTAGCAGCATATGCTGCTTAACCTCAACTTTTTTTTGGGAAAGTCTATCTTTTATTAGAGCATTTCTTTAGTTTTGCACAATATTTCCATGACCATTCGAACGAAATATGATGAAAAGTGCAACAACAAGGAAGTTTGGCTCGCTTCAAGGAGATGTCATCCCGGTTCAAGAGGTTTGCATCAAGGAGACTATGCCTTGCACAGGGTGCAACTTTAGTAAAGAAGTCCTGCGGACCATGAAGTTGACAAACGCATCGAACAATCGCAGGTTCAACTAATATCGATTTTATTCTCCACGTAATACTGCTGCGACATTTTCCTCCTTTATCAAGTCCTGATCCCATTTGCAGAAAGGAACTGAAAGTCGCATTTTCTTTCAATACGTGTACCAATCAAGCCAGGAATGGTTAGCAATTTCAAAGATCAATTTTCTCGCTCTACAAATGACATTCAAGACACTGTTTAGGCCTTATCAGTAGAATACCATCTCTAATTTTCCTATTTTTAAGTTTCTACCTTATCACTTTGATATTTAAACAAAAAAAAAAAACAAGAGATGGCCTCAGGGCAGTGAATTTATTTTGAATGTTATTGTGAAATTTTCCCTACTATGCATGTATTTCCGCATCTACGTCAATGGAATACCTTTGAACCCAAGCAAACAAGTTTATTACTGACCTTGCACATAAAAGGTATAATAATACAACTGCTTACATTATAATGGACTCACCTGATGAACCACATGTGAAGTACCTGCAACGAAATAAAGGAAATGTAGTATTAGAAATATTTGGAAACAATTTGCTTAGAAAATATGGTTTATTTCTGAAAGCATGTAGACAGTACGACGAGGAAAGCAGAGAAAGATACGATAAATAACAAAAAGAATCCAACAGAGGCAGACCAAGGCTTTACAATTTCGTAACCAAAAGTACTTCTCCAGCAAACGACATCTGTTTGGAAATCAGGTAAAGGATTTTTCCTGCCAAACGTGACGTTTTTCGTTCAGAAATCGAAGGCTGAAAGTCTGCTCCTAGTTTTAACTAAGTCTCTATAGTTAAAATATTTACGTAATAAACACCAGAAGCCATGGAAGAGCATAGATTGGATACCGAAACTAAATGACTGCATAGCTGACAAAATCGATAGAAAGTCCGTGGGAAATGATTCGAAAGTTTTGGATATTTGCCAACATCTGACATAACCCAAATATTTACGTTACTCTTACAGAATGGTCGTAATTTGTTGAACTTCATGTCTATGGTGATAATCCATCAGTAATTATGGGAATTTTTACAAACAAATTTAGATGAGGCATTCTATAACGATCATGACTGGCATATTCTTTCAATCGTCTTCCAACTTTAGTGCTCAAGATCTTCCAGAATAACATACTATGTGAACGAGAGTCTCCTTTCGGGAACGCTTCCTTTCCGTAGTCAGCTACAAGTAAGAATTATACGCGGTAGAGTCATGAAAACTATACTGTCAGTCGCGCATTTTCACATATTGTTTTAAAACTGTTTTTTTAATAATATTTGAACCTTGTGCAGTGGAGTTAGTTATTTTAAGCCCACAGTTGTACTTTGGTCCAGAAATGAGTTACATATACTACATACTTAGGTTTAGTTGAAGTTTGAATGTCAAGAGACCAAAGAGAGTACTCTACTTAGTCCAATCAGTTCTAAGAATATTGCAGCTTTCCGGTTGCAAATACCCCACGAGTTCCAAATCTTTGGAATATTCAAATTCAATTAAAAAAATAATTCCAACTTCGTTCTACATATAAAGTATTAAACATTTTCTTCTTTCTTTTTTTTTTGATTACAAGACCAAAATTGAAACAAAGCGAATGTATTCTGGTAAACTAACAAAACAAGTTATTCGCGATCGTGTCCTTAAAGTCGTATCTGCCTATGATAAAGTTACAGCTGATAAGGTAATTTGAAAAGTCAACCCAAAAACTAATGCATGGTATTTTTTTTGTTTTGTTTGTTCTCTTTGCCTCAGGACAGAAGGAGTCTTTGGCAGTCGCAATCGATACGCTTATATTCGGATAAACCACCACTATCGTTAAAATTGATCAAAGAACGCGTTGTACTGGTGTTGAACCTGTACGATAAGATTGATCCTAAAAAGGTAAAAAAAAAAGATCTCGTTTTGACTGTTTTTTTTTTTTTTTTTTTTCTTCTTTTTTTTGTTTTGATTGCATGATATCCTCTATCGATTGCAATTGCCAAAAACCTCAAAAAATCATGCTGAATTGAATTCAAATAGAAAGTTGTCTATTCTTTTTATTTATTTTTTTCACATAAAGCTCACTGTTGACTCACATTTCATCAACGACCTTGGTCTTGATTCCCTGGATCATGTAGAGGTCATAATGGCAATGGAAGATGAATTCGGTTTCGAAATACCCGATTCTGATGCCGAGAAGCTGCTTAAACCTGCCGACATTATCAAATACGTCGCCGATAAGGAGGATGTTTATGAGTAATAATGTAATTTACAGAAATTTAAATAATTATCGTTAAATAAAAGAGTAAAAAACCAATTCAACCAGAAAAACAAACAACAAAGTTACTTCTATAAGAGTTAAGAAAAAAAAAACAAAAGAACAAGGTCAACAAGTAAAGAAGTAAAGATACATATTTTGATTTGTTTCAATGAATTCTGCATCGAAACAACTGCCTATAATTTAATTATGATAATTATCATGATATGATTAATATTAAACAACGTCTTCGGAGCTGATGTAGTAATTTAGAAAGAAAGTTAGATGCACTTTGTTAGTCTGGCATTTAATAAACTTCAGTAGAGAATCGAAACTGCAAACCATAGAATGTGTTGTGATTTTGTCCATTGGAGCTCGTTGCAAGGTAAGTACAAATTTTAAAGAAGGATTCCAGTCAGCATTTATTCAGTAAGTGCATGTACTTGCCAATGAAATGCAGAGTCTCTGATGGAGAATGCAAAAATGAAGAAATTTAGTTCATTCTGACGAAGAGGGTGGATACGAATGTAAAGATGTGGACTAAACGATCGCACAGGAAACTGACCTGTTTCAGAGTCAATCTTTATACCGATTTGGGCACACAAATATGCCACTGAACCTCACTAGCGAGGAAAGGTAAGTACATGTGAATCTATTCCTACACCTGACTTACAACAGATAGCTTAATAGACAAACCTTGTAGGATAGATTTGATGGAAGAATGATATCATCCTAGGAGGGCTTGGGTGGAGTTAAAAAATTTTAACAACAGTAGCAATAAAGAATCGCACGCCAGAGCGAACAGGATAGCAGCAAAAAAAACAAAAAAAGTCAGTTCAGGTTTAGGTATTCCTTTTGGACTGTGTGTATCCCGTGGCTAACTAGACATTATTCCCTCTACTAAACCTCATTTCTGATGTTCTCCTTCAGCCATGAAGACTCAATTGAAAAGCCGGACCTGTTTTTATTTGAACAACTGTATTTTATTTCGAGCACACATACACTTGCCTAGAATGTAAGCGACCACCACTTTAGTTTCTAAAAATAACTTTAAAACCTACATAACTATCGATAACTTTAACGACTTCTGTCAACCGCCTCAATCTCTGCCTTCAACTTTTGTTTTTTCAGCCTCAAAATCTCAGTTTCCTGGAACAGCTTCTGGCGTTGCTGTTTCAAGTATAATATTTGCATTCTAATTAATCTAGCATCAGTTCCACAATTTCGGCAATTTACCACCACTCGGCGGGTCTTTCTGGCAAGATACCTAGACAGGTTCTTCCGTTTCATCTTTTTCAAGTGCCTTAGTCTTACTACGTCCTCTTGGGGACTCTCAATTGGAGCCTCTTCAATCGCATTGACACCATCTTCATGTGACATTTCAATAGAACTTTCCTGATTTACAGATTCTTCTCCACCTGGTAAAGAAGGCTCCTCTCTACCTAGTGATTCTTCTGTTGGATAAATTCCATCTCCAGGGCTAATAAGAATAAGATCGTTGAAATACTCCTTGTCAGCTAAATCCTGCGCTTCGTTGGACACCGGAGAAGTAGGAGACGATGTTTGGGCATTTTCTTCTTTAACAGCTTTCTTTCTTAGCTCCAATCCGCCATAAGCGTAGCTTGTATCATCAGTACAAATAAAATCCTTATAGACCACCGTCTTAGACGGAGTTTCCGTCCATTCGTTCTGCTGTGTAAAACTGTCGTCAACTTCTGCTTTTGACTGCTTTACCTCGATAGTTGTTTCATCGCCGAATTCGACGACAACGCGATTGCATGCCAGCTCGTCGTACTCCATTCGGTCCTTCGCCTCGTCGGTAGTATTGAGTAAATCCAGCTCAGGTGACAGAGTTGTGAAATCAATCGCCGACGGGGTGCTTGAATCGAAGACGTCAAGAGTATTTTGTGTTGATCTCAAGCCCTCTTGATACGTGTTGTGGTTAAGCGGATAATCGGATTCGAATTGGACAAGTCTTCGAAGGACAGCGTTTTGAATAGCCTCTTCTGTTGCAGATACTGTAAAGTTGACACTAAGATAGAGGTCTCTTCTTCTCGAGTTTCATAAACAAACTCACATGTAATCCGCTGTAGTATCACCTTTTGATCCTCTGCACTTCGTCCAGATCCCAGCCGCAAATGCATAGCCATATTAAAAAGATCTTTTTTCAAAATGTTCTTATTCTCCTTTTGTTTCACATACTCGATAATCATCTTCTTTTCCACATTTAAACGCAACAGCTCTTGCATCTTGAAAGAACCAAATCTATATCCAGAGTCTTATTTGTTACAAATCTCACTCACCTCCTCCAGTAGACCTTGCGATGGCCTGCGCTTCTGTGGTAACTCCTTGACAGCCTGTTCGGATATCTCATGCGTGTGATCATTGCACACATCGACTACTTCCAGTTTACGGCCACATTTCGTTGCCCGCAATGCAATGAATGCTGGACATTCCATTTGTCGTGTTTGCCTGTTGCATCGCCGCAGTCCATTGGATTTGGACTTGAAGCGTTGACCGCCAAAGATGCAGGAAAACTTCACACTATAGTACTGTAGTCGTTCGTCGATTTTGCGGGAAATTTTCGTATGTGCATATTTAACAAGCCGACTGTCGCGGATCCAATAGTAGACGAGAGATTCCTGAGTGTGTGCCTGTAGACGGTCGGCGACCTCTTCGAAAGTGATGAACGTATCGCCACGATGGAAGGCGTGTTTGCCTTCTACCCGAATTATATTATTATTTTTTATCGATTCAACTTGTTTACGTTTGTTCATGACGTTGGTTTCATTCAAAACTTTTATAAAACTCAAGACACCTCTCTTTTGAAAACAGATGCTTCGGTGGAGTTTTCAAATCAAATGTCAACATTGTAAATTGTAATAGATGTGGCTGCAGGGTTAGCGGTAGCACTTTTAAGGAACCTACTCGAGGAAGTTAAGATCGGTAGCTTGGTAGCTTGGTGATATGGCAACCGAAGAACAGACTGCAGCAGCCAAGTGCATTGTGCCGAACTTCCTGACAGTAAATGGCAAGGTAAGAGAAATATCATACACCACAGGGCCAAACGGGTAGAACACGAATCGGATCCTCGAATGCCTGAAACCGCACTGAACTAGTTCGTCCTTTCGGAAGAACGGACTTATGGCGCTAAACCTTTAGCTGCTCCTAGAGGGATCGACTAAAGAGACTATTTTCCTTCTTGTTTATGAAAAGATATCTCTGTTGCACTGTCGGATCTTCGATCCGCCTCAAAAAACCGAGAGATCCCATAGCAAGCAGAACTTTTTTTTGAACCACCCTGTAATTGTAGGAGATTTCTCGAATTCACAAATATCCTCTTCAGTAGAATTTCCCTTTCGATTTTGACATTTACAGTAATTCCTCTTTTTTTGAATAAAAATTTAAATTTTGTGCACTGAAGGTGATTCTCAAAATGAACGCAACTCAAAAGTCCGACTTATTAGATGAAATGGTCGAGGAACTTGGTAAATTTCGATTCCATACTAGATTCACCACATAACCCTTTGGTTTTCCAAACAGATCGAGCTCGCACCACTAAACAGACGCAGATGGGATACATTTCAGACATATGCGAGAAAACTAACAACATTCTCCTACAAATCGAGGCATCACAGAAAGCTAAAGTACCTCAAAGCGGTTCCACAGGAACACGCTGCGCATATCACAAGGAAACCCTACATGCCCTGGCCAAGATGATAGAGACATTCGAGCGAATGATGACCAAGAAACCCAATGCACATCCATCAGAGGACTTTGAAACATTCACTACATCCACAAAAGGAAAAATAGACGTTCTAGGAAGCGGAGTACGGAAGCTGCTGGCCCTTAATGACACAGTCAATCAAATTGAAAGCGAATTACATCATGACACCGATGATTTCTTTCTAGGTTCGTCCGATACCAGCGATCCAAATAGTAGCAAATAAAAGCCAATTTTTACATTAACAAGGTTTATAATTATTAACAGCAACAAGTGCGTCAGTAACAATGTCCACCAGGTCGATCAACCTGCCAGAGTTTCCATCATTCTCGTCCGAGGTGTTGTATAAATCCTGATTCTGCTGTATGTAGGCGAAATGTTCCATGTACTCAGAGATTTTCTTTATCTTCTTCTCCTCCTCCTTTGTGAAGGCATCAGTACCAACATTCTCCGACTGTAGGAGTTTGTCCAACTCTCTTGCAAACGCGTTCACACTGTCCAACTTCTCAGCGTACTCCTTCGATTGGGATTGCTTACGAAGCTCGTCCTTAAAGTCGTTCAACTTTTGTGTGTATTTAAGGAATTCATTGCAAATCGCTGCAGCCGATGGCTGATCTTCCAAAACCTTTGATGAATTAATAGAAGAGGAGGAAGTATTCTGTTTAGCACCTTTTAAAGTGGAGTTCATCCGACCAGTGTGCTCCTTTGTTAGGTGTCTTTTGGGTTTCTGTAGATTCGAAGGATATTCATCGAATGCTTTGAAGAGCTCTATGTACTCCAGTGGGTCGGGATTTTTCTGGGATGGAGATGTTCTGCTTTCGATGTCTTTAAATTCTTTGTTAAGTGCCTCATAGTAGTCACTTAGTGGTATTATATGGGATGTGACACAGCACTCTTTCACTTTCTTTTGGTGCTCGTCGAATCTGGAATTTATGGTTTTGCTGATTTCATCGAAATCCAAGGTGGACGTTGGCTTCAACATTTTTATTTTTTAGAAATTCAAACGAATTTTTTTATTTTGAATAAGTGACGGAGGAGAATATTGGTTTACTCGTGATTGGTACTCCTGGTGGGGATGAACACAGAGTACAGTTGAGGAACTGTTCTTGAGAAGAGTTTAGCCGCTAATAATGGGTTATTTCTCTTAAGCTGGACCTGCATACTTGGAGGGAATTTATTGTTTTGTATTATTCGTCGTTATGAACAGGGTGTGGTAATAATAATGCGTTTTGGGTAAAATGTGGAATATGGCAGAAACTCTTCAATGGTTGGGAACAAGTTAAGAATACGGACTGTAAGCGGTAGGTTAAGGTTTTGAGCACAATCAGGACATAAAATTTACCATAGATCAATTCATTTTAACTCACGAACGTGATGGCGAACTAATCCATCAGTTGAGTACCGAGAAAGAGCATGATTTTTTCAAATCGACTTCTTAACAGGAATTGCATTGAGCTTCCTTAGCCTTACGCAATGCCTTTGGCTACAGCCGCGATCAGGAAAACCAAACTTCAGCTTCGACCTAAAACTGGATTTTCATCGGATTCTGAAGAATACACAATCGATAGATACAAATTGCTGCTGCTGACAAACTAATCAATCAAAGACCTCCAAGATAATTTAAAAGGAAGATACTGCATCCTGTAACTTAACTTTCTTATGGAAAATTCCGAACCTCCAACAAGACATTGCCAATTGGAAATTCCTCCGTCTCCACCTTAATTGGAATTTCATTCAGCCCGTTTCTGTCAGCCATTTTGTTAATGCAACAAAATACGGGGATATTTCGGGTCCAACTTACATCGAACGGCATGGCGATATGAGAAAATACAGTGACACTTCTACTTCTTCGGTCACCCTGCTCGCAAATTGTGGTTTCGTAATCGGTAAGGTTTGAGAAAATTTTTTCACTTGCACAATTCCATCTTGAAAAACCATAAAAGAGTCTAAAAATTATCAAAATTCTTCTCGTTTAGGTGTCACTAACAAGAATTTTCACATTTTCCCAGAGAATTTAACCGAAAATCTACCGAAATGTTCTCTGCTGTACGATCGGCCGTGACAAAGTCTTCGGACAAAAAAGTTATATCACTACTCCAGCAGATTAATCGTGAATACGCTGCTAAGGCCGCCGCTGCCGCTGGCGCAAGCAATGGAAAGATCGTTGCCGTTATTGGTGCCGTCGTTGATGTCCAATTCGACCAGGACTTGCCACCAATTCTAAATGCCCTGGAAGTCGACAAGAGGACTCCCCGTCTGGTGTTGGAAGTTGCCCAGCATTTGGGAGAGAACACTGTCCGTACCATTGCTATGGACGGTACTGAGGGTTTGGTGCGAGGCCAGAAAGTCGTCGATACCGGCTTCCCCATTCGTATCCCAGTCGGTGCTGAGACCCTGGGTCGCATCATCAACGTCATTGGAGAGCCCATCGATGAACGTGGTCCCATTCCAACCGATAAGACCGCCCCCATCCACGCTGAGGCTCCCGAATTCGTCGAGATGAGCGTCGAACAAGAGATCTTGGTCACTGGTATTAAGGTCGTCGATTTGCTCGCCCCCTACGCTAAGGGTGGTAAGATTGGTCTGTTCGGTGGTGCCGGTGTCGGCAAGACCGTACTTATCATGGAGTTGATTAACAACGTCGCCAAGGCCCATGGTGGTTACTCTGTATTCGCCGGAGTAGGAGAACGTACCCGTGAGGGTAACGATTTGTACAATGAAATGATTGAGGGCGGTGTCATCTCCCTGAAGGATAAGACCTCTAAGGTCGCCCTTGTCTACGGACAAATGAACGAGCCCCCAGGCGCCCGTGCCCGTGTCGCTTTGACTGGATTGACCGTTGCTGAGTATTTCCGTGATCAAGAAGGACAAGATGTGTTGCTTTTCATCGACAACATTTTCCGTTTCACCCAGGCTGGTTCCGAGGTGTCTGCCTTGTTGGGTCGTATCCCATCTGCTGTCGGTTACCAACCAACTTTGGCCACTGACATGGGTTCTATGCAGGAACGTATTACCACCACCAAGAAGGGTTCCATCACTTCCGTGCAGGCCATCTATGTGCCAGCTGACGATTTGACTGATCCCGCTCCAGCTACAACATTCGCTCACTTGGACGCCACCACTGTGTTGTCCCGTGCTATCGCTGAATTGGGTATCTACCCAGCTGTGGATCCCTTGGATTCCACCTCCCGTATCATGGACCCCAACATCATTGGCCAGACACATTACAACGTAGCTCGTGGTGTGCAAAAGATCTTGCAAGATTACAAGTCACTCCAGGATATCATTGCCATCTTGGGTATGGATGAATTGTCTGAGGAAGATAAGTTGACTGTCGCCCGTGCCAGGAAGATCCAACGTTTCCTGTCACAGCCCTTCCAGGTCGCTGAAGTTTTCACAGGTCACGCCGGAAAATTGGTCCCATTGGAAGAGACCATCAAGGGATTCACTCAGATTTTGGCCGGAGAATACGATCATTTGCCCGAGGTAGCCTTCTACATGGTTGGACCAATTGAAGAAGTTGTCGAAAAGGCCGACCGTTTGGCCAAGGAAGCCGCTTAAGATGGGTGTTTTGAAGCTGCCACACCTTCATAGAGGAGTTCTTTCGTATCTTAAGTAACATAAAGTTAATTTTTTTTCTTTTCCTTCCTAATAATTAGGCATTTAATGTGAACCCAGCCAGAAAAAGTGAAAATAAAGATGAGAATTTGGCGAAAAAGAAAAATTTGTGTGGTTTTCTTGTTACGTAATCTAGAATGGCTGGCGGTGTTCATATGATTGGGTTATGCAAAGAGGTGTACATAACCTAGAAACGAGATGGGGTGGATGGCCGTCGCTAGTTTATGCAATTCGGCTGGGAAGTCGGTCTGCAATCGAAAAAATTATGCAAGGAGGTGCATTGATTAGCTAATTTCGGTTTGTTTTGATGGTTATGTAACACGTATGTGCGGGGTGGTCGTGGCGGTGATGGCTAATCTGACAAGTGCATGTGAGGTTATGGTAATTGTGTCGGTGGGGTTCTACCCAGCCGTGGTGTTATTTTTCCAGTTTTTTTTCTCATTTTTGGGTCGTCTACTGGTCATGTCACTCCTGGATAAGGGTGGTTTGTGACGTATAATCAATATTTTCACAACGAAAACGGAGGACATTACCCTGAGCCAGTCAATGAGGAGTGTTACGTATTCATAGGCGGCATCCGGTTAAGGAAATCGGTTCTATTAAAAAGTACACAAGTCCTAACTCATATTTTCTCCTTGTTTAGTGTTTACTCCAAATGGCCAAATGGATAAGAATTTAATTTATGTTTTCGAACCTTCATAACTCAAAGGAATGGGATGGTGCCTCATGAAACCAATGAAAATATTTTCCATTATAAACGTGGTTGTGCATCGCAGTCATAAGACGAAGAGGATTGTGTCCATTACCAATCATGTGTCCTCTGAATTTCATACAGAAATTAGACATGCCGCCAACGAAAGCCAATGCCGGAGGACTTAAAAAACTAATAGATTAGTGGGAGCAGGAAATTAGCATTTTAAGAAGAACAAAAACTGATCAGAGTTGAGGCACAATGCAGTTCAGTGATGCAGTAATGGGTCATCGATTTCTTGTATGTTCAACAATTTATTACATAACCACATGGTTACATTCCCTACTTTATGTCCAACATATATTCAGATTTCGTTTAGGATATGGTGGAACCTAATATGGAATCTTCACTGATTGGAACTAGAGGAAGTTGGTATCGTTCTCTTTAGAGATGAATGGCAGCAACCGTGAACAGGCAAAAGCAGAGTGGGAATCGTCTTTTCAAACGTCCGCCGTTCGTCCCGTCAGTATTTTTCCAATTGGGATTCGCAAATCCTCTTAAAATCATCCGATACTGTCTGTCTACTTTGTTTATCTATGAATATAAGAAATTCAGAAAGGTTCAGTTTACTCTAATCATAGCCTCCTAGAAAAACCCTTGGGGTTAATGAATATTGTTGTGAAAATAAATTATTATTCACTTGTGCTCCTTGAGGACAGAAGTGTTATCAGATCCTTTACAGAAATGTTGACCTCTTGTGTAATAAGAAAATAGAACTGCCGACTTTTTAATGGTTTCTTTAAAAAAGATAGAAGATTCTAATCCTAGAATCGATGCTCAGGTCGTCAGTTTTGGTTTAACTTTAGTTCTCCTTAATATACATACTTATGTACGTGTTCTCCATCCATTACGGCATTAAAAATTAAAGTAATTCTGGAATTGATCCAGCAATGCGTCATATACCCATTAAAAATCCTCCCCACTTAGTTGCCTATCACAAAATTTAGCTTTGGAAACAAGTCTATGAAATAATAACCAGACAATAGAGTAGGAGAAATTGAGAAGGGAACTGCTAAAGGAAAGTTTGGTCCAAAAACAAAGCACTCTAGATCTATCAGAAACATACAGTCTACAAAATACCACAAAAAAAAAAAACCAAAATTCAATAAATGCAACGTGAATAATGTCAAATAGTCATTAAGGCTCTCGATGGCAAAGGTTTTTATGGTATTCTACTGAATACCAAGCCACGAAAATCAAGAAAAAACTGGGAACTCTAAGTGTACCAAATTAAAGTCGTGGTAGATTTTACAGTATGCGCGCACGTCTCTGGAGCAAATTCTGTGGAATCCGTGATCCAGGAAACAGCTTTTAAATAAGGACATGCCGACCTCAACACGTTCTTCATGTTCAAACCTTTTGATAAATTGGGTTAGCGAAAGTGCTTTATGGTAAAAGATTCTTGGCAAAGAAATTTAAAGTATTTTGCGGCCTCTTATGGGCGAATACAAATTACTAAAGTGCGTTCATATTAGTGGGTATAAAATAAACAACTAGATTGGAATGGATCAATGTTCACATGATGCATGTGTTAAGGCCTTTAACCCCGCGGCGGTTCGGATTTCTGTAACGCGTTTAAGCTGTCTCAAGCATATTCCCAACTGTTCTGCGCCACTTTTACCAATAGCTTTCCGCTGTCCTGTCTGCTTCAGTGAGCGGATTCCACTGCATGGCGTATTTCATAATGGACCTGTAGACTGTGTACGATCCACTCCCACTTTCTCCCCCGTATACTTATGTCCATTGATTCTTGGCTCGTTCTCCGATAAAGTTGTTCATTCGAGATGCGGTTGGGCAAAAAAAATCCTCAAAATGATTCTTAGACATTTATTTAAGAAGGTTTACAGCTTGCGTGTGATAGTGGTGTCCACCTTCCAAGTACTGCACCCGTAAAGCAGAACTGATTCTACGTTGGATCGAAACAGTCACAGCGTAGTCCTTAAGCAGATAACATTGCTTCTTCAGCTTTAGCCTTAGCTTTCCTGATTTTGCTGCCCACATCCAGTCCAGTTTCACTACGGTTAGTCGACAACACACTTCCTAGATATAATAAGTCGTTCATTTTCTTGACCGCCTGTCTGGTAATGTGGAGTTGACCGCTGGTTTTTGAAGTGGTCAAAACAACGCTAGTTTTTGTACAGAGGACATAAAATTACATACTGTACCATCAATAGCTTAAGTAAAACACAATAGTATCGAGTTTTATATGTAGAAAAATGTTTATTTAAAACATACAATAATTCTTATGTAATCATTTTAAATAATTAATCAAGTTTACGCTGTTGATTATCATCATTGTCTAATTCTAAAATAAATGCGATAAATAAGGTTTTCTTTTTGTTTCTCATCTTAGGTTTTACAAAATTTTTCTTCCATTCTTGCTAAATAAAAAAAATTATTTGAATATAATCAAAGGTTCGGTAATAATCTCAATTTCACGCGCATTCCAGCAATAATCTTTCCAAAGTTAGTGCAAAAAACTACAGAATCACAATTTGTTACAAAAAAATATATATATTTTTTGTTTATACCTATAATTTGCTTTTGCGAATGTTTCCCTTTTTTTTTGTTATTTTATACATTTGTTTCACTTCCTGTACAAACATTACTCAATAAATTAATTGGTTTCTCAAAAAAATAAAATAAATATATATGTAAATGTATGTGTATAATATAATGTAGATAAAACCATGACTAGTGGAATAAAAAAAAAACAGTGCTCAATCGCAAGCTCTTTTGCAGATGAGAACAACAAAAGAAAAGGGCAGGTTTGGAATAGGATTGAGGTAAAAACAAAGTTTTGTTTTTCTCTCTTTGTTTTGTTTCGAGAATACATTAATTCTTTAACAGTCTTTGATTTGTTTAATTTTTGCAAGTGGTTCTTGTTTTTTGTTTAAACATGCATAATAGCAAAATACAGTGAGGATAAAATCAATGGCACACTCTACTAATGAAGGCAACTACGTACAGGTGTCTGGAAAGTTTTTCTTTCCTGCTAGATCCTGCATACAGTTGACTGTGCTACTAATATGTAGGAGGACTTCGAGAGTTTTTTGTTTTCTTTTTTTCGAAAGGAGTTTCTTTTTTTGTTAATCATAATTTTTTACAATGTGGCTCGGACTTCTATATACTAGGCTTATGTATGTAATATAATATTTTATTGATTAAAATTTTTCACCCATTGTTTGAGGCAAGATATTTGGTGAAGCTGATTTAATTCATCTTTCTGTCTTAGTAGTAGATACGTACGAAGTATGGAACAAGATCGGATAAATAATTAAATACAGATCCAAGGTGAGGAAAAGTTTCGATTAACCGTACTCGGATTGGATGGTCAGGGCAAATTGACCCTTTGGTATGGAGGTTCCATGGTACCAGATGCGGGTGTCAACAAGCACTTGGAGGGTTTGGAAGCTCATCATATAAAACAATGTAAAGGGTGTTGAAATGCATTTTTACTTACCAGCATCGCCTGGTTCTACATAGAAAGAAAAGGAATGACATAAATGATCACATTCTGGTGTGGGGGCAAGAATCCAACTTTTATTGCCCTGTAATTGTGCCTGCCACATGAGTCGTGGTATGTAGTCCAGCTATAAGGTAAATTTGTTAAATGAAATCAATTGAGGGAGGTTTAGGAAACAGAAGCCCTGATGATGTAAATGTGTTTGAATTGCTCTTCAAAGTGAGAAACTGTTGCAGGACAACCAAAAAAGGTAAGTACACATACCACAGGAAAGAATATACCTTACATAGACCTCACAGAAAAAAATAATAGAAGCAGTTGAAAGGATTCGATGATTTCCAAGTTTGGGTGCAATCTACAGAAAATAAAAAACAGCTTTAAGGAGACGGTTAAAGAAAAGAAAAGCCGGACGATACTCCACATCAATGAGGCATTTATTTCCGCTTAATCCGGAGCGCTCAATCAATATCGCGAATAAATTTCGTCCCAAACACATTCGCATTGAACCGTATAACATGTAAGTAAGTGAGTAAGGGGTTGTAAGTATCACAAGAATCAACCAAGTAATTAAAATAACTAATTTTGAAGAAACTAGGGTGATACATTGGTACTTTTGCTGTCGAGTTTCCAAGTTCAAGTTCCAATAGGAAATCCTAAGAAATCCAAATTAAAATTTGTAACAAATTGTACGAATTCTCAGGCAGGGGTACAAACCCTTTGTACTAAGTACTCTATACCCTTCATTCTGCTATCCTATCACCAAAAAAGGGTGACCCAATGAATTGCTTATGAAATAGGCGCACGACAAAAGCTTTCTAAATACTTTTGAAACGTTCCCCGTGGAGGCTTTTGTATTTTTCTTCATTGCCTTAGTTGAAGCCATCACTTTGATGAAAGAATTCATAGAATTTACTATCAAATACACCAATAACTCACCAACTATAAAACGAACTGATTAAATATTCAATTAACTACTTCCTGGTGCGTAGTACACGACTCCCTCTTATATATGTATATGAAATGTGTTGCTTTACCCAATACTATCTACTTACTCTGACCCTTAATTTTGTTAAGGGCAATCAATGCTCACGTTTAATCGACTAACCATAAATCTAATAAATTAAGTAACACACTACACTAAACCAATTGACGAAATACAAAATTACCCTCAGAGGGATTCCTATTGATACATCCGTACTACAAAAACATAAATCATTGGAACCCGATAAAATGTCGTGCCGTCAAAGTAACACAAGGTCAATTGTCGAATCTCTAAATAGATCCACAGACATGATGCTGTTCTCTTATTTAACATCTCGGCCAACGAACGGCCAAGGCAGCCATCAAAGCACTAAGCACCAAAACAGAATTTAAAGCTAGGTCCTATGAAGCACAACGTATTCTAATTAAATTTATAAACAACTTAGTGCTATGGTGACGGCTGGATGAAAAATGCCATATTGATCCATTATTTAGCCTGGCTAGGCACAAGAAAGCTGTGTGAATGATTGATTTTGGGAGGCCTCTACTGATAGGAACATATTTCGACTCATTAAACTTTTATAGGAACATTTCATCGAACTGTTTGCCTGCACAACATCTAACAACCTCACATTCTACATCGAACTCCTTTCAGATATATGTAGCTCCTTTCAATACCAATACTCACATGCATAAATGCGCCCTGCTCATAGCCAAGGAATATATAATCTGTGTTCGGCATCTCGGCATCCTCCGGAAGGAAATGCGGTCGTGGATATAACTTCCTCAACTCCTCCAGCACAATCGGATGACAATTGCTCCAGCCCACATACCACGGATGGTGTCCATCGACGAACTTAGCTCTCTGGTCCGACATTAGGAAGACTTCTTTGAGTGACTTAAAATCTGATCGGAAATGCAAAAACTGGCAGTCTTCGTCGAGCGCACCCGGCGTACGTTCGTACAAATCTTTCAGATACGTAAAGTTCAAATTCTTTGCCGCCGGCCAGTGTGCGACTGCATTTTTGATAATAATTGGCTGAGAGGAATAGGCGAACGGTGCAAATTCATCACGAGTTAGATTCTGCAGTATCAGTGGCCCATGTACTGAACTACAAATGAAAATCCAATAAAAATGAAGAGAAAAAGTGTCAGAAAACAAAACTAGGTCATTCAATAACAAACAACAAAGTTCAACCTGCAAAATCCACAATCGCTGATGGGACGTGTCGCCTCCCATACTAGGTAATTATTTGGCAGGAAACATCGAACACCCAAAAGGAAATGTATCGTTTCAAAGAACACAGGCGTGGCCAGCATTATGAACAAAAGGATACCAATCGCGTACCATGGATTCATGTGATTCTGTTGCTCTTGTTCGAGGGACTTACGATAGGCCATCCGTAGGTCAGACTCTGTGACGACACCCGTTCGTAGGGCTCCATCGTGAAGTCCATCGAGCTTATCGATCAAATCTTCACCCAGGCGTTCTCTGGTTCTAGCAGCCCTACTTGTCGCTGCCGATGGCCGATTCCACAGCTGGAACAGCATTCACGGAATTTATTTCGATTGTTAAGCGAAGTATTTCTCTGTTCAATGGTTGCACGATAACTTTGACGATTGAAAGGATAAGAATTCACGGTAAATTAAGGAAAAACGAGTTGTTTACAAAAATTAAAGCTTTTACATCATCTCACCGATGACATTTATCCGTTTCCGTAGTGCTCATAGAGAAACTATACGAGAGAGTCAACTTTCCCTCCTCTGCACCCGAAACCCCTAAAATGGGTGTGGCCTAAATCCTCTCCCATGATCCCCTGTCGGTGAATACGTGTAAATCAACGAACTGAAGTTGGCTTCAGAAGATTTGTGTTTTGCAACTGATGAACAAAAATCTGAAGTAAGGCGAGGTGAGATTTTATTTGTGTCCATAAATTCTATTTTTTATTGGACTTGACCTGCATTTAAACACGTGCTTTTAAACATATAAACATTTGTTTGTATGTTTTAATATTGTAGTACCATTAAGTTTCAAGCACATGACATGCGGAAAAAGGCTTTTACATCGAAAGGTATTTACATACATATTTCGATTCTGGAGAAACTCACTTATGGAAGCACTATGGAAATACACAATTGAATAAATAGAATATTTCTTTTGTGTTTCAACAGTAATACCTTTATTATACGTTCATCAATTGAAATGTTACAATAAAATGTCAACAAAATGTCACAAAAACAATGAACTTTCTTTGTACATATTTCCTGATGAGATTTTTTTCTCTGTGCATTTTGTTTTCCAGGAGGCATTAATGTAACATTTTGAGTGCTGAAACAAGCACTATGTTGCATTTTGATGCGATAACTGATATATTGATTAGTTTTTAGTTTCCCCAATATTAATATATTTGTAAATATAAAATTGTATTTACTATGTACATATAACGAACCAGGTAAAATATAATATAATACAAGTCAAATAAATAGTAATGTGTGCAATGCATATCAATAAAAATGCATAATAAAGTATAAATGTGTAAATGTGCATATACGTAATAATAATAATAAAAAGGTATTCCCAATTTCTTAAAACACTTCCTTTGATTATTTACCACGAAAACAAGTTGCACTTACGAACTTCAGAGGTGAATTTTTCTACATCCTGACACTTCAATAATTTTCACATTTGGTTACATTTTATGGAAAATATCTTTGGATTTATTTGCGATTCTATCCGACTTCCTTAGTATATTTTGATGCAAATTAATTTCCTTTATTGTACTGAATTCAAAAATGTAAAACGATTTCCTCGTTGTTTTTTTATTTAAGAGTAATAACACTATGAAATTATCACTTTAGCGGCAAAAAAAAGTAAACAAAGGTGGTGAACCAGCACGGATGTGTTTGTAAGGTACGATGGTGAGTTTACGTTGTTAAAAGAATATTATTTTATGCGTGCTGACAAATGAACAAATTGGAAATAAATATACATATCTAAAGTTGTTGCTACTTGAAAACATTGGTATTTGTATAAAGGAGCTTAAATGTAAAGTGTGTAAATCAATATCCTGAAGGAAAGCATTAATGTTTTGCTTTTAAAAGTGGAAACATGATTGCTTTCATATCAACATAATCTTTTGTTTCATTTTAATCCACTGTTCACACAATTTTATTAGTTCTACTATAAGGCGTAAATATTTTGATTAACACGTGCAATTTAGAATGTCGATTTTTAATCAATTATTATTTGAAAAACAATCCTATATTAATATTTAACTGTGGAAACTGAGCACGAAACTTATATCAAAATGTTTGAATATCTGAATGTTTCACTTTTGCGTATTAAAACATGTAATACTAGTTACAATTGCTAATAACTATTAGTCAAGTCTACCTACAATATAAGTTATGCCTATCATACACAGGGTTCCTACTATCAGGCATCTTTTGCTTTTTTACTCTGCCTAAAATTTTCGATCAATGTTCTTGTTGCTTCCGAATTGCAAGTACAATTATTTATGCTTATTCTGAGGTAATTATGTTTCTCTTTTATTTTGTTTTTCATTGAAAAAGTAGTATAAATGATATACAGCGTACGTTATATTTCAAATTTTATTTTTTAATGAATTCACCTCGAAACAAGGATCATTTCAGGAAGGTACTCCTTGGACATAACAACCCCTCCACATTGCGTCAGTTTTTTGACATAAGATAACAAAAAAATGGCTGCGCCCATGAAAACAGCTGATTTTGTCCATCGCTTGTAAGGTGTATGCGTGCACCCATTTGATTTATATGGGATCACCCATACATCTTAGGAGCGATGGACAAAATCAGCTGTTATTTAGCTTGTGGGCAAAGAGCGCCAGTCGCTTGGGAGTTGCCTGTCTGTATAGTCTGTGGTAGTGCTGTTTGACACGTAGTAGTAGGTGGGGGGTTATTTTTGTTTTGTTTTGTTTTGTAGCTCTCTCTTTCTTATTGGCATGGAATCCGAATCAAGTGGACAAGATTTTGGTGTGTTTTTTGCGAAAGGGGATGTTTTAACAGAGACTTGAGGTAGAGACACAAGCAGTTGGTAGAGTGGTTGGTAAGGGGATATGTTTCTGTTATGACATACTTGTCTTGAACGTGTTTTTATTCCAAACTCACTGTCTGTCGACATTCTTTTGTTCCCTGCGACCTAGGATTACCATCTGCATACACACATGTTAATAAATGCAAACCACGAGAGTCTCAAAAGTCAGTCTATCTGACTAAAATGAAGTAAGTAAAGGAGTAAAATCTCCTGAAGAAAGATTTCAGAAAATTTGGTAGTTCAACACCTTTCACTCATTAGTGGAACGCACTGACCCCTGAGCAACAGTGCCCACACCGTCCAATTAGTGCCAAAAAATGTCCTGAAGAAAGATTTCTAAAAATTTTGTATTGAACCTTGAACCTTTGACTCAGTAGTCGAACGCACTGACCACTAAGCAACAGTGCCCACACTGTCCTCTTGTACAGTTAGTAATTCGATTCACGAGAAGTATGTAAGTCGCTATCTACTGCGCCAAATATATACTTTGGAATAGAGTCCCCTCAATATTTCTTGCCATGCTGTGTGAACGCTTAGAGTTTTTTGCCAAACAACCAGTGAAACTCTCTGAAGAAGAGTTAAAAATACCTTCATCTGTACGCAGAGTAAAGATGTCTTTGCTGAATCCTAAGGCCTCTTGTTACATCATTTGAAGAGATGGACTGTTTTCAAAGAGATGTAGTTCCAAATTGTACGACCTAGAGGTACCCTTCGCATTATAGGGTGGATTGCTCTCATGCCAAAACCAACCTACTTTTTCTTGTGATTGTGGTTTAAAATCTCTTCTGCTAAGCAGAGAGGTATAATAGTGTAGTGGTCTGCTCTTTGCAAGGAGTTCCACTCGAATAGTAAAATGTATTACTTTTTCACAGTAGCACACCAGGCCATGCTGTACCTTGCCCTATTAACATCATCAGCAAGCGACTTTATTAATGTTAGGACTAACGGACTCAAAGTATTGGCTTAAATGGCCGTCAGGCCACACTATCGAGTCCTTTCTGTCTTTCTAGCGTCACCGAATACAGACATTCCTTACCAAACACCGGACTTTAATGTCGATCTTTAAGTATCTTATTCAGGTCCTCACAGAGAATATTGCATTTCATCGGTGGCATATACCGGATCTCTGACTAGCACTACTCGTACAAAAGTAGAGGTCTGTGGAACTTCTGTAACATAAAAGAGGAAGTCTTTAGTAGACGCTGCGTAATAGGCAGACCATTTTCACAATGGTTCCTGCAGAAGCTCCATATAAAATGAGAAATAATCGATTAGTTTCCCAAGGTCTGAGAGATCTTAACCATGAAAAACAAATGGTTTCGCTGAGTGCCAATTCAAAACAAAGCCCTGGCCTAAAACATGAACATGAACTGTTAAAATATCCCCCATTCATTGTGGAACGACCCTAAATAACATGTTCTCACCACTACCAACACAAAACGTAACGGGAACGACATTTCCCACATAGCGATAGTGCTCTTCTTGTACACCCAGAACGGTTACGTAAACACACTCACGTTTTCCCATTCGTCTCCCAACCGATTAAGTGAATGGATTTCCCTCGCGTTCGTCCTCCTACAAGTGGAAAATCATAAAATTTTCCAACTAAATAACAATAAATCCCTCAGTATGCAACTAATTTAAGCCCCTTCAGTGTTCCTATATCAGTGTAAATCCATTTATCAAAGTGTTTTACTTATAAATTAAAAGAAATTCCATATTTTCCTCCCTGACAGTGAGATTAACTTTCACTCTCAGTTGCTATCAAAAAAAAAACAAAAAAAAAAACGCGAAATAAAACCAAAAACCTGAAATTCCACCAGCAGTACAAAATACAAAATACACAATCGAAAGAAACTCCCTACCTGAAAGCAAACATGACAGAGGCAACAGACGATAAAGTAATCCGTGTTGGATCCAGAAAAAGTGAAGTAAGTCCACACGAATAATTGTCGAATTTATTTCAATTTTGATTAACAATTTTGCATTTCTGAATTATTCATCTTGAACTGTGGCGTCCGGTGTTAAGTAAAAAGTCTTAACCCACACGATACAGCCCGAGAAGTGCGTGTTGTTATATCACTCTGCTGAAATCAGTTGAATAACACTATCTAATTAGAGACTGAAACTCAAATCTGGTGGTTGCTAGGAACTCGACCACATTTGGGAATATAATTCACTCATTGAAACCCATTTGTCGTGATAGAGGATAATATTTTGATTTCTATTTCGTGTACTTGCAGTTGGCACTGATTCAAACGAAGCATGTCATCGCCAAGGTGCAGAAGATCTATCCGCACAGGAAGTTTGAAATTCGTAAGTATTACTGTGAAACTTGTTGCGCTCATAAAGTGTCCATTAACGCCCGATTGAGGTTTACCTTATCGGATTTTTTTTTTCGATTCTCGTTGAAAATACATCGTTAGTGTTGGCCACATTAAACGCTTGAGGTAGTTTTAGCTCTAAGCAATCGTTTCCATTGCCAAATTAGAAAGTAATTTACGAAATCCAAAAAATAATATGCGAATTCTTTGCCTGTACCCGTTCCCCTGATACCCCTGCTTGGTAGCAAGGCACCATGTAGGTGGTGGTAGCAGTTGAACCATAGTACCAGTTTAGTTATACGTTTTGTTTTTATTGTTTTTATTGTTTCTACGATTGTATGTGCTGTGGAGCGATAATTTGAAATTATCCACGAAATTGCTGTGCCCGAGCTGTGTGTTAGCACACTGGACTGACCTTCACACAGATTTGGACTCGTGATCTGTTGGGTTATCTTGTGTGGCATTTCATTACCACTTTGTGGGTACTTTCAACCGACTCGAGTGTGTTAGACGAGACAGACACTGACCCTTGTATTTACTTTGAAATTTAAATGCAGCTCAGGCGAATGTGTATTAATTTCAAATTTGAATTCACGTCGCCTTATGCGGCGGATTTATTCGATTTTTATTCAACCAGAATGGTCTTCTTTTTATGGGAGAAACCTTAGAAATTCTTCTGATATAAACTATAAATAGAATAAGCTGATGGGTTGGTAGGGAAGTGATAAATTCGATTGGTTATTCCCCGAATGAACGAAAATTATAATTTGGAAACACCTTGTACGTCACGATGTTCACAAGAACCCAGGACTGGTTATGCAACTTTAAACTCAAGTCCGGTACTTTGTACAAACTTGTGAGTAATTTGTGAAATACGAGGTAACACGATTTTGAGAATATAATGTGTATAGATCCGGATATGAGTTGAAACGCTGGCACTAAAGTTAATTAGAAGAGAGAAACTATTTAATAAATTTATGGAGATGACTGAGATTAGTTTAGTTGGAGAAGTAGGGCACTTGTGCAGTGCACCTCGTGATTGAACTGTTTACTTGTTGAGTGGAATTTAGCCGAGGAGATTGCAAGTCGGTGACAAATGACTGGCTAAGTTTATTTGACTTCTCACTGCATCCGTCTTCTAACGTACAGTTGAATGACGCTCTGGATTGCAATAATGAAAAATAATAATACTGTGTCCACACGACACTGACTTTGGTCAGGTTACCGCCGTCTCACAGGTAGAAGTGATTAAAATAAATTACATAATGATAACATATAGACACGTAGCAGCAATAAGTTGGGAAGGAAAAGAGTGTTAAAATGACGGTGAGATTCCGTCACTTTGAGGATGGCAGACAACTCTCCCACTCGCATAGTAAACTATGTGTCACAAGTAATTCATTACAAACGGAGAGATTGTCTTTTTGGTGGGGACTTCAATGCATGGGTAAACAACGACAATATGTTATGGGAAACCATAGATTCAGGAGATGCACTGACAATGGTGAAAGGTTTATGCATTTCTCCAATGTCAATGCACTGTTACAGGTGGTATCAGATAGTTTCCTACAAAATCAGTTAAGCGCCAGCAATTATGCAAGTCTTATGATGATCCTCCTTACTGAGATGATCATCATCTGGTTGGCTTCGACATTGTTTTCCTTTTTGCTGATGTAAAACATACATTCAGTCGCGTTGCTGACAATCTGAACTTGTGCATTGGCTCGTATTTCAATATATAAACCATAAATATGTTATCGCTGAGTCAAACGGCGCCTCGGTCGAACGCAGTAGAAATTGATGATCCCTCTGCCTTTACAAACTCCGTCTCTTAAACAATTGTCGCGCAATACTCTTTACTTCTTGAATGATCATCAGCTTATCTTTGAAGTAGAAAGATTCCTTACTGACACACGAAGACATGCCATGCGTTGGTATCGGAAGCAGAATTTGCCCATGACCCGTACTGTGTCTTGATTGTTATAAGGGTAGCATTTTAAGAGCCCACGAGTTGTTCAAGAAAACTCTTGGAGAAGGACTTATCTGGCGAAGGGAAAAAATTAAAAACTTGTACATGAGCTACACCAGCAGTAGAAAGGAACTAGCTTGAGACTAGTGAATTAGCGATAGCGTTTCCCTTTTAATGGTTATTACTTGCATATCTACAATTGTTTCGATAGAACATATCAGGACTCAAAGAATCTCTTGGAAAAGTGACGATCAAGCCAGAATCCAGATGGTGTATTTCATACTCACTTTAAAATGGCATGAACCTGTAAGACGAGTTTCAATAAACAAACGAACAAGGCTCAATTATTGGGTAAAGATCTTTCAAACAAAGTTGGTATGCAAACTCTTAATATTCATGGTAATTCCCGGCATAATGACACAAAAGTGTCACAAAAGCATGACTTGTCTGTCTTTTTTGATTGTTTTTGAATTGCTTTATAAAAAAATGCTTTCCAAGAACAGGTTTGTGTCGTGTAAGGGGTCAAGCGTGAATGGAAGAGAAATTATTCATTATACGCGTTATTGCTCTGAAAGTCGTAAAAATGATGAGTAATGGTAATTGAATATAACATTAGGTATATCCCACCACAAAACTTAGGAGCGGTTGAAAACTAAGCAAAGGTCAGCGTTGGCGTATGACTGAAGTCTTCATTCCATTCCATTGCGAATCGAGGTAATCAAAGTTTTGGGAATGCAGGCGCATGCATTTTGCAGAAAAGATGAGTTCTCGAGGCTCTCGAATGAGCTGCTTTAAATACAAACAGTTTATGGAACTATAGTATGAATAGAAAGCTTTATTAAATAATAATTTTATTTTAGGAACTTTTTTGTGCACCGAAATCAATGGTTGTTGCATAGCGTGTATAAGATAAGAACCTACTGGTTTCTGTGATATCAGCTTAGGAATTCCTTATGGAAATCTAGGAGCTCTTTTGGTAACATTTCCATCTTGTCTAGTTGGGAGGTTACCTACCAAAGGCCAGCAGAAAAGCTGTTTATGAACCTAAAGCAGAAATCAAGTAGAGGATAGTTTGTTTCTCTCGAATACGCTTTAACTATTCAAAACCCTATGATTTGTGTTGTTGGTGTGGCTGCTCAGTTCATTTTTCCTGAGTCATTAGAGCGGGCTAATCATGCTCTATACAAATAAAGAAGCAAGATTTTCAAGCTCTGATGCCTCGGGATTAAAAAAAGCAACACTCAACTCTCGAATAAGATTTAGGTAGATGAATCAGGGCCCTCAATTTTAAAAATGACGATTGCCGTCTAAAAGATAGCAACAAACGCTGTCGTCTGTAATTTTTGCCAAAACGATTATTAATGTCACATGAAGCAAAACTATCTCAAATGGATATCGTCAGACTGCTAGACCTCATAGAACTCAGTAGATATTGCAGGAAATATTTGGTTGACAACTAAGTTGTAGGCAAACCAATGAAAGAAACAACATCCTGGTTCTGATAGAATCTTCTGACTCTCACTCCATTAACTTCCAAAGGAACTTTGTTACCACAATCCACAAACTGAGCCAACACAGCAAAGTGGTACACAGATGGGTCAATAACTGGCAAAAGTACTGAAGCACGAGTATTCGGGCCTAGGACTAGAACTAGAATTTCACGCTAACATGTGTTATAGGTAGAAATAGATAGATGTGTCCAAGTCAATCTTAAGAGAAATAGCTATAATCTCAGACAGTCAAGGCACTTGACTCTGTCATTCAGTTTAAATTTGTGTGGGAATGCCTGTTGGATATGGATGTGGAGTAGAGCTCAATGAAATGTCCGAGTCCCTAGTAAGAAAGGGAGGTTCAAAAACCTTCACAGGTCCTGAACCATTCTGCTAGGAACTGGAATAACGTTCAGGGCATGAGAGAAGCTAAGAAAGTTCTAACTTAGGACTTGATTAGCACCTTAGACAGTTTTTGCTGCTTGTGCAATGAGTAGATTGAAATCTGAGAACATGTGCTGAAATTTTGTAGGGCACTAACCCACAGCAAATTGAAAAGCGTTATCAGATGACGAAATACTTTAATAATGGCGATACGGCCATTATGTTGATTAGATTAGACCCTTGCCAGTGACTTTAGGGCTGCCGCACTCCATAAATAATTCAAACCACAACAGCAACCATGAATGAACATTAGCTTAAGCTCAAATTGTAAGTCGTAAACTTTAATTTAAACAGCAGAGCTCTGATAAATATAATAAAAACAACGACGGTATCTATCAGCGTGAATGCATTCCATGTTTATTCGGAACCTTCACCAGTTTCCGCTCCATGCCGGCGATGGCGTTTACGAAAACAAAACAAATAAATAAAACATCAAGAATCCACTACCAGCAGATTCACATTTAATCCGTCAGACATGCAATAAAACTTCTCACAAATCATTCTCAATGTTTTGATTCGCTAGTAAAGCAAAAAAATAAAATCCAAATCATCATGACTATCACTACCTATCAGTGGACTTGTGCTCTTATCGGGGCGCTTGTGATACTTCGACACCGTTTAGCTGGGGATGACTTTTCAATTAATACGCCGCCGGGTATATGCGGTCGCAAATTACTGGCGGAGAGGAATTCTAATTGATGAGATTCCACGTGTCCGAAAGAAAGTGAAAACTGCAGACCAACCAGGCAGGATAAGGGTATGCCAATTGAGAGCAATTGCATAATTAGACATGATCGTCGTCGTCATAAGGCCAACCACTGCGATGGGAAGCAGATACACCACAGTGAACAGATCCGTCATGCGCGGTGGGAATCTCATACATTTGGACTCTGATCAAAGTGCTATTACACAGCAGCAACAGCGAATTTCCAAATCTCGTCTTGTTTCCCATCAAATCGAGAGTAACAGCCTTGTTTCGTGTATTTAATTATCACTTTGGGTTTCAAGACTTTTGCAATCATCACCGTTAACTGATTCGGTTCATCGCATGGCGACTGGCAATTTGTTTGTTTGAATAGTTGCTTTGTCATTCGACTTCGAATACCTTCTATTTCGAAGATAAGATTACGTCAAGTTGATTGTTAATAGGCGAATGTCAGAGAATATTTTACTACCGAGCTAATAGGGAATGGCTTTCGATTGAAAAATTGCACATGCATATGTGGAGATCGCTCGACTTGCAGCACGTTCGCTGTATGACGACTACTGATAGCATAGTAAAATTATACGGAAAAGTTGTAAAGTTAATAGGCACTGCGAGTGGTATTTGAATTACACGTTCAAAGCAATTCGACATACGTCACTTTGGTCGGGATTTTGTTTTTTTTGTAAACAATATATGTAGTCTGTTCAAATATTTATGTTTACCACTGCCTGTGATGACACCCTTTAGAATAGCTCATGAAACTGAATTCTCAACAGAGACTGACCTAGAGGCAATGATCGGATGGTGAACTGCTCACATCATTTTTGAAATGACAGTTCTACGTTGTCAGTTCTCGACATTTGTGTGCATGTCATTCCCCTAGGAAAGATGGCATTTCAAAATCATAGTGTGTACCTCACTTAAGACACAGGCTTCACCAATTTACCCACACATTAGGTGTGTTCGGATTCCATTCCTAAGTTAAGCACCTAATATACATAGGTGCGTGCGTCGTTAAACCCGACTCTGCCAGAGATGAAGATTTTTTCCGATCTACTCTTGGGACAGATGACGCTAGGTTCCACAACCAAGCGCTTATTTGAGCGGAGCGGGTGGAAAACGACTGGAGCGACTGCATACCGATGATGAGTCATGCTTTGATATTTCCCCTTCCGCTACCAATAACGAATCGAGGGCTTCGGCTATTAGGGCACGCATTACGGCCAGTACAGCGCCGTATAGGAGACCTACATATAAATGTAGATCAGCTGTCCACAATTTCAAGGTGGCTTAAGGAAAAAGATGGGAGGAATCGGGACGACAATGACATAAGAATTTTCGTCTACTAGTTTCTACTAGTAAGGAGGTGAAAAGGATCTTAGGACGATCCTCCGCCCACTTAAAAAAAGTGGCATCGTTTCTATAATCAAGCCTCCGAATGAAGTGATGAAGGATAACATGATCATGGCGATCATCGATCGTGAGCATGAAGATTAGGAGGGATCATTGGACAATTTTGAAAATAGGATGGCCACCTCGATTCCACTTCCTCGATTGGCACACGTGACCTCCCAAAGATCTCTGACTATTTCACCTTCGAGTTGAGTAAGAAAGTTGATTTATTTTGGTTGATTGCACTTCCACTTGTAAGTTTTGCCCTCAAAATAAAGATTTTAGTCAAATGTGGAGATAATTTCATGAAAACTATAATTAATCTGTTGATCGCCTTCATGTCTTAGGAGCTAATTGTTAGCTTGATTGGCATTTACTATATTATGATCGCATTTGTAGATCACGAGTGACTCAGTGGAGGTTGAGGCTCTAAGTAAGCTACAAATGTGATATATTGTAAATATCAAGTGCCAATCTAAAATTCTGAACTCTCGGATGCTTAGAGATCAAGACAATCAACGGATTGCCTATAATTTATAAAATTATCTTTAGATTTTCTTTCCTCCCTTCACCTCCAGTGGGGCATGTAATGTCAACAAAGCCTGCCCGTCGTGTTCCCAAATGTTCAAACGTGTTGTGCCATATTTTCATGCGATGACCCGTCTCCTGCCTGATTGGTTAAGCGAATTCCATTCTATGTCGTGCTTGGTAAGAGATGTAAACCATTGTCTGCCATTTCCTCCGGCGAATGGTGATTTAAATAAGTTGCTGATCCCCGATTTGGCCAGAAAATCTTGCGAAGGATGCGTAGAATACTATTTACGAAAGACTTTTGCTTACGAATGACAGTATGTAACTTATCTTCCACATACTACTTCCATATATCCGCCTGCTTTTGGTACTCCAATCATGCCTTTTACAGATTTTTCTAATCATTCCGAACACAGGTTTGTCTTTACTGATTCGATTAGAGTAACACTTTTCATTGACACAATTTGTTCTTCTACTCACAGCACTAAGATTTAGACAAACGAAAGAAAGGCAAACCAAACGCAAGTAACTGCAGAGACTGATTTTGACTGATTGCACTCGCTCTGCCCTCAGGTCAAAGCATGACAAGAGTTTCATACATCAGACAAAACTAGGTGAAGGAAGGGAAGACCTATGAAGAAAGTTGGCTAAATCCGTAATGAAAGGGATTCATAACAAAAAGTGAAATTTTCGCCACCATCCTTCAACAAATACTGGGGCTCCCAACGAGTCGAATCTAACATATCGCTGCTTTCAGATCCCATCTCTGCTATATTACAGGATTTCCACAACTTCCTCACAAAGCCCATCAGTATTTCTTCATTTTTCCTCAGTCAGAAAGAGGAATAATCCATCTACCGTGAGACCATGTGTACCGCTCTCAAAAAATACCTCAAAATGGGCCACTTGCTTGAGGCCCAGCACCAAACCGCCCTAAACCTTACTTAAAATTAAATTAGTAAGTAGAACATTGATTGTAATCAGGAATTTTCATAGTCAGCCGCATAAACGTGATGCCATTCAACGTGTCATGACAAATGAAAACCCCATAAGCTGGTAGCATTCGTGATGACTAGCACGATTCGAACATCAATTGAAATATCGTGGAGGAGTCTACTACCTTTCACTGCAACTCAAGGCACTTCTTCTTTTGATAATTAGTTGACATTATCTGAAATAAAGGTCAAGCTACCTTCGCATTATTTTGCTGGGCCCACTTGTCTGAGGGTAGCATAGGTACTTTCATGTCGTAACCTTTCAAACCCCCAGTACAACTAGATTCAGGTTATGATACGACATTGCGTGCAGCATACCAGACGGTGTTGACCCATTTGTGGGATCGAAGATAGATTATATGCAATTAATCATGTTCGTCTGTTAGGCACGACATCCGATGGTAAACCAATTTCAGTCGAAAACAATCGAACGCTTAATTGGCCTTCACATGAACGGAATGGCGCAATCAAACACTTCATAATTTGTTTTCAAAATGACTCACATTCATCTACTTTCAGATACCATGTCAACGATTGGCGATCGTGTACTCAACAAATCACTGCCAAAAATTGGAGAAAAATCCCTATTTACCCGCGATTTGGAGGACTCGCTACGCAATGGAGGAGTAGACTTTGTGGTTCATTCACTTAAGGACTTGCCCACTGCATTGCCCACGGGGATGGCAATTGGTGCGGTGCTTGAAAGGGAAGACGCTCGTGATGCTCTCGTACTGAATGAGAAGTACAAGGGCAACACCATCAGCACACTGCCAGAAGGAAGCATAATAGGTAAGAGAACACTGTTGTTTGGCGACCCTTCCATTTCTTATACTGATATATTCTTTTGTAGGAACATCGTCCCTGCGTCGAACGGCACAAATCCGACGAGAATACCCCCACCTAGTGGTCTGCGATATTCGTGGAAATCTGAACACTCGCTTGGCAAAGTTGGACGCGCCTGGGTCGAAGTTTGCTGGGATTATACTGGCTCAAGCAGGCCTTGTACGAATGGGCTGGATGAACCGCATCAGCCAGGTTCTAGAACCCACTGATCTGTTGTACGCCGTTGGGCAAGGTGCCCTGGCGGTTGAATGCCGATCGAACGATGAAGACATTCTAAAAATGTTGCAATCAATCGTGTGCCTGCCTACAACTTGTCGCATCTTGGCAGAGAGAAGCTTCCTTAAGACTCTTGGTGGTGGCTGCAGTGCTCCAGTTGCGGTTTGTTCAACTCTCAATGGCTGCCTAAGTGATGACAACTACAATACCGGCGCTGGCCTTAAGGTCATCGGAGCAGTTTGGAGTTTGGACGGAACCATAGAAATTCGCAATGAATTGTCCTGCTCTTTGGAACTAGAGCGAAACAAATACGACATCAATGCCAACGGCGATGGCGGAGATGGTTCTCCACCATCGAAACGGCTGCGAAAAGATGGCAGTGAAAGCCCGGAGAGCAAACGTGCCAGCCCGACAGTGATTAACGATGATTTTAATGCTGGCGTTCTGGAAAAAATCACTGACTTCCAGCAACTGATCAATATTCACGGAGAACTTTTCAAAAAATGCCCATTTAGCGCGGTGCATCTAAAGAACCGCGAAACCAATGGCAATAGCACTGAGGCACCCGTGAAAGACGAGTGCCCTTTAAAAATCCCAGTGGGTCAGGATTTTATGGGTCAATGCCCATACGTGGGTACCGATGTAAAAGTAAACGCATCCCAAGCTGAAGTATGCCCAATCACTGGAAAAACTGCATCCAACACTGTTGTTGATTGCGCACCAAGCTCAAGTAAATGTCCCTTCAGCGGGGCTCAACAAACGACAACCACACTGCCTGGACATGAGAGCTGCCCTTTTCTACAAAAAACAATCAAAATGTTCGACTACGCCGACGAACAGAAACCCCAATCGACAGAGGTGCTGCCAGTCCTGATAGACGACACAATCAACTTGTTCTGTGGATTGTTTCGCCACAAGTGCTACGACTATGAGCTGTATGCAAAAAGTGAGAAGCTGGGACAGGCTCTGGCCGATGATTTAATAAGCAAAGGTGCCTTAGATGTAATGAAGAGTGCTCAGGATGAAATTCATAGCAAAGCAACATAAGAAAGAAGCGAAGGGTGTGTCTCTTTCGTTAGAATCATTACTTCCTTACTGGCCTATTCCCGGTGCTAGTTGTTCGTGGGACCTATCCTCCTGATTCATTCTCTGGCAATTCATTGTTATATTTGTATTAGAGACTTTATTCATTGTTTAGTTTACCTTTCGTTATACACAGATTTTCTCTTGGCGAGGAAACGAAACAATTAGGTTCAAGTGTTGTTGTTTTTTTTTTTTAAACTGATTTTTATGTAAGTTATACACATGCAGACAGGTAGGAATATATTGTGACGCAATTAAATGTGATCGCACAGAAAATTCGATCGTAGAATGGGTTTTATTTGCGGATTGAATGAACTCTAGCTGTGGAGTAACTGAGTGGCAAAGCGTAAAGCATGGTAAACTTAGAAGTCAGCTAAGTAAACGCACTCAAAAGTGTTTCCAGAAACTTGTGGCGGATGGAGATGGTTGGAGCACAAAACGATATTGGGATGATGGCTTCAAAGTGCAATATTTTTAGAGTAAATGTAATAGTTACGGAAATGGGAAGACATTTGATTACGCATGAATCCGAAAAGGGGACAATACCCAAAGAGAGATAGAAGTTCTATCAAAAGAATACTGAAAATAAAGTGGAAGGCCCAGGAAGCAATGTAAATATGGTACATGAATGTAATAGCTTGATATGGCCAATTATAGTGCCCAAATTGGAATGAGTTTGTTCGAGTTAAACTATTCCAAACAGATTGTGTCAAGGAATTGTGAACCAGTTGAAGTATAGCGCTTGTAACCAACGCTTTCAGATTTGGCTGGCCCTCTGTACCAATATACAGACATACTTACACCCGAAATGCAAATGGAGTAGGGTTCATTTCGACAGGACCGGACAGAGACATAGAAGGTGAAGGATTGAATCCACCTACTCTTAGCCTCTGTAACTTCTGGAGAAATCATTTCCAGCCATTTAGCATATTGGCCTGTTATTGGTCATGTGAGCACCGATTAACTTTTAGCATACGCAACTCAGTACTACATTTCTAATCGAGTTTCGACCGGATTTGAGTTACAACTTACAAACAATTAAAGAGAAACGAATTTGGCAATGAATTAGCCATAGTTATAACACAAACTCAAAACCGTAGAAGCTGCAGTAAATTTTCTGCACTTAAGGAGTCAATTGAACACTCTGAGGTTTAGAATACGACCCACCAAGAAACTTATCATGTTTCATCATGATGAGAGTAATGCAGGTTTCTATGTGGCAATGAGTGCGAAGTACACAAAACCCATTAAATGTTTGTTAAGAATTCTGTATTGGATTGTGGTAAACTGTATGAATCCAGCGCTGTAAGGGAAGCGCACATTGAGTAATGAAATAGAATAACCAGAATCAATAGAACTGTAATCGATACAACCAGTTTTAATTCATGCACGGGACAGGGTTGTGCATCCGGTGATGGATAAGTGCTTCAGGATATAAGCTTATCATTATTTCTATTTAAAGACGGGTGATACATAGGACCAGTCGGATATGAACTCTATGGGTGTTTGATATCCATAATTCTGCGGTGGGCGCCTGGTTACAGTTGAATTTACTGGGGCTGGTTAGTCGGAGGAACATTGGTCTATGAGGGTTTGAACGTTGTAGTACAATGTATTTTCTGTGAACCTGTGCAAGGTTGACTTGCTGCGGGGAAAGCAAAACAACGCACCGAACCATGAGATGAAATTACCTACAATGAATCTTATCTGAGTGTCAGTGCTCTGGGATTTGAAATACAGTATTCCAAATGACACCTTGTACAATATGTCCTTTTTAAGAGAGCCAGTACCATCCTATTCACCTAAAAACTTAAAAGGAAGTCTGCTAGGGTACTGCCACTATTTAAACGTTGGAGTTACGACCTCGGGATATCTGCAAATGCCAAAGAATAACTTGTTCGTTAACTCTGGAAGGAACTGGACATTTAACGCAGGAAAATAATGATAAATACTTCTAATACTGAGAATTAGATTTGCAATTTATTGTGCGTTACACGGAGATGTCGATGGAACTATTCTGCAACCTGGAGTCGAGTCCTATGCAAGGACGTCTTACACCTCAACCACGGCAGTCAAAATAAAAACAAAGAAAACGTAGAAATAAACAAAAACAAAGAAGAAAAAGAAGTAGGGAGACAAGTGTCAAATAACAGGTTGAACAGAGCAGGCAACTGTTGCTAACCAAATACTTTACCAATCGTTCTCGCCTGACTCAAAACAGTGGATTACAAAATGTCTATCGAGAAATAGAAACCGTTTTTTGATAGGGAACAGTTATGTCTTTTACCAATTTAAAAGTTTCATTCTTTACGGATTAAAAGAGGAAGGATTTGAAATCAATAAATGATGAGAAAGGAATGATTTATAAATTAGAAACAACGAGAATTCCACTTACTTTATCCTGTGGTCTTGATTGCAGAACTTTCTATTCTTGATTTTCACCAGCAGCCCAGGGAACACAACACAAATCACAGGCACTTCACTCAACACCGAATATTCGAGGTGATTTCCAGAGGAGATCACAAGACTAAGCACAGAATTTCACTCTAAAGCCCCAGATACAGGGAATTTCAAGAGTTTTAAAAAAATTTCACCTCACAACGAACGAACGAACGAGTCGACGACGATCATGCACAAACACGAAAGTAACGGAACCAACAAATCGCATTTGGCAATGATATGTTTTGCATTTTTTTTTTAAATAATAGCACTAAATATAATTAAAAACATTTAAATGCATATTTAACACTATTTATTGAGCAAATAATACCAAAAACTGGGAAATTTATTGATTTTTTGAAAAAATGTGCAGATCACGTACCCGAACCGCTGAAGTCAAATCACGTACTGAAAAAAGCTTCACAGAACAAAGAAACCGAAAGCTCTGAGTGAGCGCGGCCATTTTTGCTCGAAAGCAAAGCTTTTGTGAGAGCGGAACGAGGAAGGAAATATTTTTCAGTGACTTGGGTGAGGGAGAAGACAATTGCGGCTTTTTTGACAGATTTTCCTTGAAAGTTCTTGTTCGAGGAGCGATATTGGAAGAAGAGCAGACATGGGTTTTCTGATCATGCTGCAGAGTCTTGGGTGGAATTGTAGGAACCTGTAAGTGGAAGATTGGATGGCTTGGGGAATTTATGTTCTGATGGCTTGTGAAGAATCATATTTCAGCTGGGTGAACCAGATAAGATGTAGGAAAGGCATGAACGAGTCAACCTGATTTATGAAAAGGGTTAGGCTGGTTAAGGAGGTAAGGCGGTGATAGGCTTGGATCTGCTAGGGATAGATTCATTTATCATTTCTACTTGGAGAACGTAGAATTCTGTGCTAATCCCTTCATGGTTTAGGTTGTAGGAAATCTACCGCCAAACCATCTCGTGAATCAGTTTGTGGGTCTTACTATACTTCTTGGATTCCAAAGGATTCTTGGTATCTCTAGATTTGTTTTGAAATTGATAGAAGGTTCAGGATTAGTTCTATAAAGCTAGGCAGGAATGTTATAGACCCTGGGTCGACTCAGTCAGAAAGACCTCCAGATGTATGGGTTAAAATCATGGTCGGAGTTGAATCTGATTTAACCTTTAAGCCGAAGGTTTTGATAAAAGTAGAAAGATATATAGAAGGACTTTCCTAAGGTCCATTTGGTGTGTAAACTGTCAAAACCTTTTTGGAACATTATTCGGTTCATGTAACATTCTTGAAATTGGTTCATGGTATGTCCTAAGTAGTAGAACAAGCTGGCTGCATTCGGTCTCATTTATTTACCTACAGAAGGTAAGTCTAGACTTATGTCGCAATGACTACTGCAAAAGCTAGCAAGCTAGGTAGGAAGAGTTACAAAAAAGTTGAGCAAACAAGTCTTCTAAGATTTGTAGGGTTTTTCACAAAGTTTTTTGCTTATTGACGAACCTATCGAATTAGAAATGGGCCTCAATGCAATCTCGAAGAATTGCGAAAGCAAAGCTTTCACAGTCGAACGCAACCTGTGGACAATTTCCAAATGTGGTGGAGGAATTTCCATGGTTAAATTGCAAGTATGGTCGAGAAGAAACGTTAAGCAAACTCCACAGCTTCATGCAAAGCTAAAAAATCTTATTGGAAAAATATAGTCTACTTATTGGAAAACCTTTTAAGTATATCCTTCTTTGGGTGGTTCTCAATTAGGGACTCGTATTTTGGTCCTGCACTCGACGACAGACGAATGATGATTACTTCTTTAGGGAATTAGAAAACTGAGGCAAAGTAGAGCTAGAGCAACAAGTTTTGGCTTGAAGCTGGAAATGAAAACTGGGCTCAGTGCCAGAGATACCACTGGGATCACATTGTGAAACGACAAAGAAAGTCATTGATCGAAAATCGGTCGGTGATGAAATTTGTTTGAAGACTTCCATCTCCCTTGGATCTTTTGTGAATTCGAGGCTTTTACTATACAGTTTATGTCATTTATTGTTAAGAGAAAAAGTATTGGCCGACAGTGGATACCTTGAGGATCCCTTAGTGTGTTTTAAAAGATCGGACAGTGACCACATAGACGTTCCTCTAAGTTAGATCAGGTTCAAGGTAAAGGTGGGAAAATTCACAAATCAAAGGTCTCACAAGAGAGTGCAAGAGAGTCTTGCTAAAGGTTTCAATGGACAGGGATCCCATTTGAGTCCTTTTACAGTCTAGGAAAGGTGGAGTTTGAAGTTGATAAATCTAAACTCCTTTTTCTACTGCAGGCTCTAACAACCTCGTTAAAAATTCTGATTCAAATAATCAAAAGTATCCTG
This sequence comes from Xylota segnis, assembly GCA_963583995.1. NCBI lineage: Eukaryota > Metazoa > Arthropoda > Insecta > Diptera > Syrphidae > Xylota > Xylota segnis. The sequence goes on along the minus strand of OY757238.1, from coordinate 9,029,423 downwards.
GGTTGTTTCCGGGATTCGAACCTAGAACCCTTGCTATGTAGGAATGTAGTATATTCAGTATCTAAAGAACAAAGCTTAGACTGTTTCATTTTGACGTCCAGTTCTTGAACTAATAGACATCACTATATCGAGGAGAAAATGGGAATGTGTCGGCCCCAACTTACAGCACACAAGTCAACACCGAGCACTGGACAAGATGGCGTTGCTGGTGGCTACATATGTCATTAGAGTGTCAGAAGTGCTGCGTGTCTCTTTCTGGAATCTATGTTTTGCTGGCACTCCTTCATAAATGGATTGGTAGTAACTAGGCTCTCATAAGTCCGAGGACGGACTGCAGTATGGTGTGGTTTTAGGACGCCGATGACTGCAAATAGAAAATCTATCCAAGTTTTCCTGTAGTAGAAGACAGTTAGAGGAAGACAACATATCTCTAAAGCTTTCACATCATCTGCGAAAACAGATACGAGCATTCGAGCATGTGAATCAATGATAAACAATGGGGGACCGATATGCCTACCTTCAGGTACTCCAGGTGTAACTCGCAAACGATTAAAACACCATTAATCCTAACCCTTCGAGTTTATAATTTATTCACCCAAAGTCCTTTATCTGTTTCATTCGACCACATTTATGAAAACAAGTAGGAAACAATTGTCTAGATGACTCCTTTGACTGACACACTGGCACAGTCATCTGCATAACAATCAACAACCTATCATCACAACTTCTTTTGTTGCATGTATCTACTCGAACAATCTCCAGGAGAAGGACACAAAAAGGACTCCACAAGAAAAAACACCACACAAAGCGAAAGAAAAACGACAAAAAAAGGGTTCACCTTTTATCCTCGCTCCAGTTGCGCTTGTTCGATGCTAATTAAATGTCCTGATCTAGGCTCTGGCTAAAGAGGACATGCATATACCGCATATCAGGTGTTTTCCTTGTGCAATCTAATTGGCCGCAACGAACTGTGGAACACCGTATCTCACTTTAAAAGGAGGAATATGCAAATGGGCGATGAACTTCTGTTGGCAACCTCGCAATGACCCGACGATGTGTTAACAACTTTTGTAACATCGCTGTCCGCAAGGATATCAGGGGATACCAGGACAAATTGTCCACCAGCACTGGCGGTCAGATAAGAGAGGATGTGTTGCACAGATAAAACGGACTCGCATTTAATTAAAGTTTTTTTTTTTTTTTTTTCTCTGATGGAGAGCATGTCCTGCTTCGGAGGAATGTTGTGGCTGTGGAGGACTTTGTAATTTTAATTGCTCAGCATTTTAATGGATCGATGGTGTTGATTAGTGGCTTCGGTGTCAATTGGCGTCACTTGGAAGGGGGAAGACTTAAGGCACATCTGTTGTGGAATGAAAGTTGCTAACCATCTTCTGCGCCCCAGACTGAGAGAGGAAACACAATAATAACTCCTTCGTGACTCTAGGCGAGTTGGCGATTAAATCTACTACCGTCTGAGTGGCTTACATCACAAACAGATCAATTCAGAGCTCAACTCCGATCGCATTTCACTTAATTTAACCGAAAGGAATTTGCTACTGTGCTCGGCGCAAATCTGGACTGGGACCACCGCACTCCGTGCATCAGAAACAATCATGGACTCATTAAAATGTCATTTCCAGAGATTTCGCATGATCTCTCCGATCGACCGGCCGGGTTGACATGCACACTCTCGATTCGATTCCCATTGATCCGAGAGATGTGTGCCCCGAAAGGATGTTTGCAATTTTCCTGCGCTGCGGTATACGCTTAATTGTTTTGTTCCTTTGAATCGCCATTAGACGAGAGCTGGATGCAGTTGATTGCTGCTGCTGGTACTGCTGTGAGGCTGTGATGCTGTGATGCTGCCACAGGTGAATGATCTGACGCACGAAATCTCTTTGATTGTTGCTCACATTTGACAGGATAATGATAATCTTGGTTTGGTTTACAGGCTTCAACCTGTAGCTTCTGTATTGTGTTGCAGTGCCCCTACGGGTTCGGTTGGGATTTGATTTACCATTAGGTTTTGTGGTCACTATTCATCGAAGATCACGCACCTCAAGCGGTGCTGTGATGAATTTCTTAAGTCATCAACTGAATGGGAACGATGATGAATCACACAAAGACAGGAAGCCGCAAATGGCAACATTTGAATGATTGACAAATATCTATCTGACGGTCCAACGGCCTTACGACACAATGGCGGGTTAATGACAAAGCGGTGGCGACACATAAAAGAGCTGCTGGCTGTGTCGCCAGTAAGCTGAAGAGTTGCGTTTCCATTGAGATAAACTAGCTCCGAGATACTTTCGAAGCGCAAATGAGGTAACAAATATTTGCAAAACGTTGAACGCATTAGTATTCTGAGTGCGTAGAGGATCAGGAACAAACAGATGACAGAGATATTTGCTGAACGTGCGGAGGCCACTAGGGAGAGTTGCTATTCGAATTGTTTTGTGATCTTGGGACAGAAGGAAGTCGCGTTCTTGGACACTGAGGGCTATTTCAGATGGTCTTGTACGCCACAGGCATTCCAAGCGATTTATTGCAGGATTATCAGTTCAAAACTGGGCAGCGCTTGTTAGCTGCGGAAGTCGTTACTTGAACTGCTAGTGGGATTGTTGTGGTCCGAGGAAGACACTGGATTTGGTGACATTTTTCCCCTCTTTTCATTGCAGGAAATCATTTAGGAATGAAGATCACCCGAGTTTTGGGTTTTTGTGGTAAGAATGTGGCAGATCACCGACCAGGATCTAGACAGCCAAGCAGCCATCATCAAAGCCATCACCTACATCACAACCAAAGCAAAAGAAATCCAAAGAGAAACTCAAATCCCCCAGCTGGAAGCATAGGATAAGGCTTACTGGATTCTGGGACAATTAGGCTTCTAAGGGAATAAAATGGCCGTTGAGCTACCTAGGAACTGGTCAGAGTCTAACAATCTACAAGCAGACCTCTCAGTACTAACGCCCATCCGTTTTATTACGTCCAAAAGGTGGAGGACAAGTATGTCACTCCTCCAGATGCATCTCCAAGAAACAGTAACAACAAAAAAGGAATAAAGACTTTCTATTGCTTATTAGGTAGACTGGCTCTTCTCAAAGGCATCCTGACTAGCCATAGCCTTGTGTATTTGTAAGAATGAGAGTCAGCACCACAGACCTATACAGAGCCTGTAGCGATTCAGAGGTAGATGAGGACACTGCACATTACCCCTGGGAATACCTCGTCCGCCATAAACCAATCGTGGAACTTACTGTCTTGTGTTGATCAGTACCCCACAGCGGGGAACACAATGAATCCGATGAGATCTGAGCGAGGCTACACTTTCTCATGGGCTCCTTTCCCTACCTACCTACAAATCAAAATAGGCCTCCCACAAGGTTGTCAGCTTTCTACGAAACATTTTCAAAGCTCGAGATAGTCTAGGAAGACAGTCTGGGAAACTGTTTTAGAGAGTTAGTGGAGGAATGAGCATTAGGAGAGCAATAGGGCAGTCCGCTAATAATTGATTCAAGAGTCATCTTTGTGTTGCAACACTGACAAATCCGCTTGCAACAAACTTGCATTCAAACAACACCTTGGAAGCCTTCTCTCCCTCTATCTCGTGGTCTCCACATCCATTGCATGGATAATTGCCAGCAATTTGCATATCTTTTCTCATAATTACTATTTTTCCCTCCTCGATGGGATATAAACTAAATTCAGCGCGACCGCCTGCTGACCCCAACACTTGCATGTGCATGATGGGTTTTAGTACGCGAAGCCCACCTCTATCGCCGCATTTAACCATTTTAATCGCCAACCCTTACCAGTTGCAATGTGGGGGGGGAACCCCACTAACGAAGAGGAAAATGTAAACAGCAGCACCAGCAGCAGCAGCAGCACCAGCAAGAAGCAAAACAGCATAATTACCCTATTAAATCAGCAGCGCCCGAAACCTGCAACTCACAAGCATTGTTATGTGGTCATGAAGATGGTAATAGCCGCCAAGACCGCTCCGCAGCGATTCCTTGAAGATTTCACTGCTGGTTGGGCTGTTTGTTTGCTGGTTGGCTGGGCTGGCTGGGCTGGCTGGTCGGTCGTTTTGCGTGTTGCAGATAATTAGATTAGATTACCATCGGGCAATTAATTTCAGATAATGGGGGGCGAATCGTCCGAAGGGTACCATTGGCTTCCGCCATTACACGGACAGATATGTACTATGGCACGGTGTTTGCTAAGAACCCAAAAAAAAGGAGGAAAATTTGCAAATATTTTCGCGAAGCCGCTTATCTCTGTGGGTAGAGGTTACACATGCTTCCCGGAACTGAGTACAGTGTTTTTCCTCCTTGTTGCCTTTGCAGTGGTCAGTGTTTGGAGTCATTATTGCAATTTGCTTGGAGAGACTCTTTCCGTGGGCTCTGCATGCATTCGAAGGAGTTTCGTTTTTATTTGCTGGGAATTGGTCACGATTTTGTGAGATTCGAGTTGAGATTATTGGAAGTTGCTGGCAGTTGTAAGGAGCTACAAACAAAATGGCAGCGATTAGGGAAGCCTTTAACACGATATGGGGGTACATGCCTGACTGCAGATCTAACAGAGAAGCGAAGATCACAGTCATGACATTCTGATGAAGGCATCTTACTGACTTTTACAGTGAAAATATAGAGAACATTTGTTCCCGGGCACTTTTAATTCCAATTGTACCCTCAAATGTTTGTCAGATGTTCAAGAGGGGACGAAAATCTTCGGGGTTGTTTAAAGCCGCAAACACCTTATATGGCATACTAAGCCCATAGCTGTGGCAAGAGCGACATTTACAGCTGCCTCCATGCATCCTTAAAACTTCAAGTTCAGTGCGGACAGACATAGAATTCTCAGCGAGTATTATTCTCGCCACAGGACTTAAACAGTAGAATGGTACACCTTAAGTTGTTTTTTAACAAGAAAACCAGCTTGTTTCCTGAATGTTTCCGTTAAAGATTTTGTTGTCACCAAATCGGTGCTCCTTCCTTCCTTGATCATGTTTCACGTACCCAAGGCTCCGCAACGACAACCTGTCACTGTCAATGATTGAAGTCGTTAAACTGAATGCGTTCCTCCCCATCAATGGTTGTGTTCAGCGTGCAACTTTGTTAAGTGATTCTTTAAAAACCCGTTCGCCATAAACTTAATGCTTTTATTGAGAGACAAAATAAAGTATCGCGATCTTGGCCAAACACAAAACTTATCTCCTCCGAGCGTATCTCAATAACCCAATAACAATTGATGGCGCAGTTTACTCCTGCTGTACTCACCCATCGTCACGTCACAACACCGATAAAGACATTAACTCTCGAATTGATATTGCAGAAAATTGCGATCGTTTGCATGCAGACGGCCTGCTTAACCCGCTCCGCGCATCCATAAACTAAACGTTTATTAAATTAATCCTTCACTGGCGACATGGCAAAAAGCCTTTTTCCCCAGATGTGGTGTTTATTATCACCGCCAGGGCCTCCACTGGACTAGATGCGTTCGGAAATCGATTAAAAATTCACAGAACCAGAAAAGCGCTCCAGAAAAGCCAATCATCACGGCCCAACCCAGCCCCAGTCACCTGATCAATGATTTTTATGGCCAAATCTGCCATCTCTCGGGATGACACGACGACAACGACGACTACGACGACTATGACGACGATGCGTTCGCGCCGATATGAAGCCATAAAAATTCAGATTTTATCGGAAGTTATGCGATCGTAAATTTACGATCGAACATGATTTAGCTGATCGCGAGGATGGACACTCGGACGAGGGGCTGAATTTGCATTTTGATGCGGGACAACGCCAACGGTTCGTTGTTGTGTTTTTGGCGCACAAATGACACTGGGGCGAGCGTTTATTTGATAAGACACTGCGGCGGCACTGCGACATTTGGGAACCACATTACTGGCAACTTATGTGGTTAACACGATCGTAAAGTTGGCTCTGACTGGATGATGGACACCAGAAGTCATGTTAATCAACGAGCTGAGTGATTCGATTTTATGACTGCGACGAGATGAGTGGGTAACTGATTTAATTTTGCTTCGAGGTGTGTGTGTGTGGAACTGGTTGTTGGTGATGTTTATGAGGAGCCTGTCTAGCTGGGGATGAATACAAGATTGTAGAACACTTTTATGTTTAACATGTCCCTGAGCAGAAGTTTATGCTTTGACAGTTTTTGCTTTTGACGCGCAAGTTTTAGACTCAGGGTCAGCCTTCTAGCAATCGGATACTGATTGGTTACTGGTCTTACACAACGTCAGTATCTCCCACTAAGTTACTTGGCCGTATGACATGCAATTCATAAAGAAGTACCACAGGAGTCAATTGTAGGACCCCTTCTGCTGGCTGTGTTCAGAGTTGCCAAACATGTCGAGTTGACTGTTGGACTGTTACAGGGCTGACGGTAGATGCATATCAATGGAAATGGTCTATTTACACTGAAATTGGTGGATGAAAACTAGTCTTGGTCCCAAGGCCTTATACACCATATGTCCTCCTAAGTTGGACCATTTTAGGTCAGTCATGTCGATAGTCCTATCGAAAATATTGTTAGTTTTAGCTCTATGCCTCAATAATTTGAGGAAAAACGGATTCAGGATTGGGAGCACAGCAGTTAGTCTAAGAAGAAGGCGATGTGGACAAGCAGGAGAACAAAAGCAGAGTGCAACTGTTGTGTAGTTAACCCATGCCTCCTGATGACTTCCCTTTTATCTCCAGAGCCAATAAGACCTGGCAAAACTAGAAAAACTTCTTCTTTTATAAATCCTAAGCCGGTTTAGATCAAGCCAAAGATTTTAGGGCGAATCTTGAACTCCCTTGAACTTTAGGGTCAATACCGAGGCCAAAATTATCTGTCAAAGTTTAGTAAAAGCAGACCAGTTTTTTTTTTCTTCAAACAGTTTCGAATAGCATGGAGCCAAGGAGCTCAGCTTTTCACAGAAACCATTCAGGGATGCATGATCTTGAATAGGCGACCTAGATCTTGCTCTTGTTTCCATTTCCCAGTAAGGATCTCAGACTGAGAAGTCTGTTCCTTGAAGTCTTTTAGAGCATCTTTACATGGATCTGCATTGTGCGTCCCAGTATGAGAGCTGTTGCTGGCAATCTAGCTCTATCGCAGAAGGTGCTGGAACTATGAAATTTAATTGGACGACGAACTTGGCCCATCTATCAGAATCTGATTGCCAGTTACACCCTTGTGGACAACTGGAACTAGTGTACTGATAGTATCTTTACTAGAAAGTGGAAGTTTGTTGATTTGCAGCTCCTAGGCTCTTCAATATTTCTACAATAGGCCCATGCTTGCTCTAAAACAACACGAATACTAGGAACTGAGAACCAAATGTGAGAGTTCCCAATGAATCTCCCCAATCAGCGTGGACACCAACCATAAAGTACATACTGAAACCCAACAACACCTGAGCTTCGAACCAAAACATCCCATCTATCGTACTTTCTTTAAGCCACGATAAGGGTTATTCCTAACCTAAAACTCAAAATGGAGGACCCATTTTGCAAAATGGTTCCAGACACCCTTTTTAACCACAGTTGTGGATGCATCGACCTTCTAAGCTTGAAATCAAGACTCGATTTTAGACAAAATAGACCAAATATTTGTATCTCAATGTCAATCCCTCACTTAAATACTTAACGGGCTGACGACCCGAGGACAGATTTATGTAAGTTTTTGAGCAGCACCAGCACCAGCACTGTCCCCTACTTTCAGCATCCTTTTCCCATTCCCCCATTTTCCCCCACATGTATGCACAGGCAGCCTCTTTCCCTGCCAAACTCTGTCACTATCAAGTCCTTCGTAACAGCCAGCTCAACTCCAAGGAAAAGCCAACAATTGTAGAATTTCACATGGAAAACGTGAGGCCCCTCACACCCCACCACGTGTAAGGGTTGAATTAGAAATAATTACACTTTAAACTGATGTAATGACCACCAGCTACGTACCTTGACGCCCTTCCAATTATCCCGAAATAGTAAATGGAAGCTCTCCACACAGACACACACGCTCCTTGGTATATCGATCTTCGGCCGAAAGGGGTAAAATGTAAATGTGACAGGCGTCCGATTAAGTCTCACCCCCTGGTAGCGCCGCCGCCGCTCGAGTGATCGAATATTCACTGTGTGCTGGCCAGGAACATTCTCGTCCTGTCGTCCATTTTCGCTTCATGTCCTGTCTTGGCTACATTATTCAACACACAAACACACAGGGAGAAAGGACGACGCAGCTAAACGTTGCTGCTATTGCTGGTCAATTGCGTGCGACTATGGCCACCAGCCAGCCAGCCAGCAAGCCAGCCAGTCATCCAACCAGGCAGCCAGGCAGCACATTCAATAACACGCTATAACAACAACCGGCGATTTATGTGCCCACAGCATTAATAGATTATGAGTCCTCACAGATAGAGAAACACTGTTGGCTGGCCAATGCCCATGCTGAATAATGCATCCCCGAAGGTAAGCAGTTACGTGTCTGGAGTCGGTAAGGGCAGCCGCCCGTACTCGCATGGCCTGCAATTACATGGGAGCGTATACTCTCCTAATGCATTAAGGATGTGTGCATGGACCTCATTTGCATATGGGACAGGAGTGTTACCAGTTCCTGGATACCTGGGCAAGCGTAAGCGAGGCGAGTGCATACATCCTTTGTGATAAATTCAATAGAAATCGATTCCCCTATCTGCAGGTGTACATATGTGTGTGTATTCGATGTGTGTTAACTTCGATGGCATGTCCTTTTTCACTGTTGTTCGTCCTTTTATTTGTTGTCAACTTCGTGTATAAGTTTTAATAGGTGGGTGTGCATGCATACATATATCGAACAGATGCCACAATAGAGGAGCTGACAAAGGAATATTTTAGAAAATAACATATCCTGTGGAATGTTTAATTGAAGGACATTTTGTTATTTAAAGTATTTTCGAACACTTTAGCGGGTAAATTGGATGGGTTGCGATGGTACGGTGGTTGGCCTAATTGCTTTCGTATAATTCTAGGTATAGAAGCCGCAATGAGACCACTTGCAAGCCACTCCTTGACCCAATTTGAGACGAAGGTACGTAATTGGCAAAACCGCAATAGACAAATGGTTTCGCAACCCACATGAATGCAAAGTGAAAGAATGAATGAAGAGGCCAGACGCTGCTGAAATGAAAAGTCGAGGATCGATTAGTCCTGGCGAATGAGCTGTGATTTAGCTCAGACAGGAAGGTTGGTTATATCACAAAACATGATCCCAGTCAAACAGGAACAGTGCATTTCCTTACCACTAACTACCTACAAATGGGTTCATCGGTATATACTGTCGAGAAGGGACACACAAAATCGACGAATTGGACAAGATGTCACAATGGGACATGGACTTTGTCTACCTCGGCTGCTCTATCGACTCTGACAATAATATAACTTCAGAGTGGTTGTTTCTTGGCCTAAGAAACCAATCCAGAAGCAAGGCTTTGTCAAGAAACACCAAGGAGACTCTGTATAGGACCCTCATCCTCCCAGTCCTGCTTTATGGCCCAAGAAGCATGGTCCTTTGACAAAGAGATGGTGACGGAGAAGTCGTTCCGGCATAGTGGAATCAAACTGCATCACTTGCCCCTTGGCTTAAGGGTTCTCTACCATGGACATACTATTGGTTAAGAGACAACCAACATCCTTGGAAAAGAAAGATTCCTGATCCTCACGTGGACTGATTGGGCCCTTAGAAGTCCGCGTGCAATGGAGCAACCAGTAGAGGGACTAGACTGCTATAATGAACCGACATGCAGGAAGTGCGATGGAACCAGACAAAGGAGGATACAACATACAGAATAGCCACTTCTTCCATTCTTCCATATTAGTCCTGGTAAAGTGGGCGTGGCGCAGTGCAGTTTCCATTGAATTCCTGCAATAACTTTCAACGTTTGAGGATTTCACATGCAAAATATCATCAAAATCGAGTTTTCGGAAGTAAAAACGCCCCCAAAAAGTGGGCGTGGACATATATAATGTATGGATGAAATGCGCAAAATTTAAATACCTTCATTTTTGGTTTTAATGATTTTTTTCGATTTCATGTAAATTAGTGAAGTTATGTGGGCTAGAACCAGTCAAGAAGTCTTGACCTTTCTACACGTGGAGCTGATGAGCTCATGTCTCAACAGCGGACAAGGACGAATCCACTAAAGAACGTCGCTAAGAGCTCGTCAAAGAAACATATGAGCAATGTGTTTAGGTGATTCCAGTTCGAAAATCAGAAAGGAGGACACCGTTGGGAGGACAATTGAGAAGCATAGACTACGCGACCCCAAGTCTTGTAACGAACTTAGGCACACGGTTTCCTCCTACCAATAATGACAAGAGAACTAGGTGCTCGCCTGATCTTGAAACGACCGATGTAAGGCATGTCTTTAGTAATCTGGTTGACCAACGTTTCGGAAAGCTGCAAGCACAAGAGACCCTCAGAATCGTCACCTAGATCGTATCGTATCTCTAGATCTCTCAACGACAGCATCAAGTGTCGAAGATGAGTGTTAATGGTGGCAGATATGACTTGCTGAGTTTCTCTCGACCAAGCCCCTGGTTTGACAAAGAATGTCTCTAAACAAATCTAGCTGAACAAGAGGCATACAAAATAGCGCAGCAAGGAAGGACAAGGGCTGCTCGTGAGCTCTACCAGCAGAAGAGAACACAAGAAGCGCACAAGGAATGTGGCAAGGGACATGAATAAGGGAACCTTGTAGTAGATTCAGACTCGGCTGCAGAAGATCAGCTCCCGGTATCTGGTAAAATGGGTCATTCAACCCAGGCGATGATATTTAAAACTTCCTCCCACCAGACCAGAACGAACTGACCATAGCAATATACATACAAGCCTCATGGTTCATCAGCAGCAGCTGGAAGTGACTTCGTTGGCTCAAGTTATTTCCAAGATTTGGCCAGATGAGCATATGCCTGATGAGTGGTATCTTACAGTCAAAGGATAGTGAGGACATGCACACATTCTCTTTCAGGATTTTCTGCAAGGATTTATTCATGAACCTACCAGAACTAGGACGAACACCAAGTGCTTGATGAAGACTTCATATCTTGGCATACTCTTACTACAGTGTAGCACCAGCTATGACTGCCACATTTCCATCTCTATCTCGGTCTAATAGAACATTTCTCCTACCTCTTCTGAGGCTCTCTGCCCTAAGTGTCACCCAACACAGGCACCAGTGCAACTTTCACCACCTCGCACCTGTACACTCCTATCCGACCAGCTGACCAGTTGACCGATCAGCCAACTAGTCGTGTCCACTAATCTGTCCATTAATTTTGGTCTCGCAGTCTTGCACCTCGGATTCCAAACCCATTCCAAGCAGCTCCACTTCGTGATTAGGCTCAGCCTTAATCCGTTTAAATTCTCATCTCATTTGTGGTCACGAGAACTCCTCCCGCACACACCTCACAGAAAAACAAAGAGAAGAACCTCACACCCCGGCTTAATTGTCGTCGTGTGTCCCTTAATGAGATTTCATACGAATTCAGTTCCAAGGAAATCGATTTGACAGTTCGATGGAACTGGTATCACGTTCGCTATCTACGATTTCATTTCGCTCGGTGTAAGCATGTTAACATTCCAGTTGGGTTAGCAATTTCCAGCTCGTTGAATCCAATTAGGGATCCACCACCACCACCCTCTCTGAGAACTCACCCGAAACCTAACCAAAGACTCAATTGGACAGGGTTGCTCTATGGCTATGTGGCCACTCTTGGGGCTACTTGGCTACTTGGCTACTTGGCTACTTGGCTGTTCCAAAGGGTTTTAGTGTATTGACTCCCTCCTTTCGCCAAATGCTAATCAATGAGGTGTAGTGTCATGTTCAAATCGGATTTGTGCCAGTGTTGTTTCTTTATCTGGTCTTTTTTTTGTTTTTTCAAGACCGTTCTGTTGACAGAACCATTGTGCAGTGGTGACGGACGGCAAGAACTTTGATGTTGTATGATGGGGTGTTATTCTGGTCTAATTGGGTTGCTGCCAGGTGGGATATGAGTGCAGGGCTTATGATGTTAGGTTGACGGAACGGTGTTGTTGTGCGGTGTGGCAACAGCAGCGCAAATGCCAAATGACAATGGTTGTGCGCGGCCAGTGGGCAAACTTCTTGTGTTATTCCATAGACAGTGGTAGTCCCTGCGCCGCCACCGAGAGATATTGGGTAATAATAAGCCTCTCTGTGCGATACGATTCCCTTGACTTTGGCAACATTGACTCGACGACGGTGCGGGAGAATTAAATGGAACCACGTCTGGAGTGTGTTAATAGAGGCAAGCAATCAATTATTGATTTTTGCTTGTTGCTTAACCTAGATATGATATGGCTGTTGGCGGATGGATGGCCAATTAAGTGGGGAGGTAGGTGGTTAAGGGAGGCACTAGATGTTGCTGCCATAGAGGCAGTTCTCTGGGATAATACTATGTGGAGGGCACTTGCAATCTTCGAGGCTTAAGTCAAGCTTATGTTGACCCAAAGAAGACGGATCTTTGGAAGACAGTCAGTGGAGCACTTAGTGTAGCCAATAGCTAAATACTAATACCTTGGATGATGGACGGAGGGCCAAATGTTTGACACAACAAAACAGGTTCGAAGAGGATTCCAGAAGATACTGGAAGATGTGCTTTTGAAGACCAAAGACGGAGTACAAACGCGTTCCCAGTTAAGTTCCTTCACAACCACTAGAAGGAAGTGGTTAGACTAATGAAGAGCGGGACCAATCATGCTTTAAGAGGTGCCACACATTAGGGTAAAGGGAAAGGGTCGGATTCCTTCGGAGGAAAATGTGGTCTTCGGTGGAAGATGGTCTTATGGTTGTATACCACAGTGGAATGCCCCCTACCTTCTCGTACAGATCAGTTTTCAGGAGGGTAGGCGGTAGGTATGATGACACGATAGAAGTACTGAGCTATCAGGTCTAGTCCTATGGAAGCTATGACATTTCTTCTGTGCCATAGCCACTGGAATTCCATTTCAACAACATATCACCGAGTACCGCTGTCAGATTAATAGAAGTAGGATAGTGGCACGCTCAACTATACGGTCAGAGCAACACTTTGAATCATTTCTCCAAGTGATTTGGCAAACATTCCAACTGGCTACATCGTATCCCGTATAGACTGCATGATAGGGTCCTCATCGAGGGTGGCCTGGAAGAAATGTGAAGTGTGAAGGACTGTCAGACAACAACGGATATAGATGCCTCTTTGAAATACTCTACACATCTGGGTGATACCAGCTCCCGGATTTGCTCAGTTCCTGACACAAGGGCTGAAGCTATAGAGGCAGTAAACAGAGTTAAATCTGGGAAAGTAGCTGGTCCGAATGGTATCCAAGTGGAAGTCGGACATCCCAGTGAGAGAGGATGAGTTGTCATAAGACTGTCAAGAAGAATATTACGGAAAAGTGGTTCCACCACCATTACTGAGAAGTTCCAACATAGAAGGCAAGAGTTCTTTCAACGAATCACTCGGTTCAACTGCCCATTAACCGCCTCAATTCGAAAATTTCCTTAGACTTTCGCAACATGGTAAATGCTAGGTGGAGTGCACTCTCCTCATGCAGTATTTCGAGGCTACTTTGGGGTTAATGCAACGATGAAAGGTCTAGAGAACTCCTATCACTCAATAGACCACAGCAGACCTTCCCCATTGGAGTCCTCACAGGCCACAATCGACCTCAGAAGATTGGGAATAAGCAGCAAAAACTTATGCAGAGGCTGCGGCGATGCAGAGGTAGAGGAAGGCACTGGGCACTGATACATAAGCCTGGGGAAAGTATCTTTCAAGGAACTCAACGAAATGGAAACACAATGGATGCGTCGAGATCCAAGTGAGATTCTTTACCCTCTTCCCAAGGATTCAACGCCCCTAACCTAACCACACTCTGTGACAATCGAAGACAGGATTGACAACTAAACGTAGTGCAACAGTCTGCCACCATGGATGAGTTGAGTAGGTAGGGCTTAAGTCCCTCTTTGCAGTGCCGCGAGTCCCACGGAGATTGAAGAGGAAATGACTTTAGTGAGTGGAACTCGCACAATAACCGTCAGAATCTTTTTTTAAGGTCAGCCTTGGAGTTACGCAGAATGTTTCTTTAGTCTTAGTCTCCGTGATGGACCACCGATAGTTCAAAGCGGCCTATGAGCTTAAGCCGCACGATTCTACGGACACAATTGCTACTTGGGTGTCAGTGAAGAGGCAAATGAAATGGTCAGTCTGAGGTTTTTAGAGGAGACTCCAAAAGGTGTGTCTTGAACCCGCAAAAACCTACAACGATGCATACCGGTTCGGCCTAATGGTGCTGAGAGCTGAACAATAAGCAGACGAGAAGGTATGAATGGAGGTACCAAGGACAGAAATGGTACCTACCACTGTATGGATGCAATTTCTTCAAATAATCCTCCAGCTCTCAGTTGAAACAGATACTAGACCAGACGTCGTTCCTCCACTTGTCCCATTAAAATCATATTTTCTGATCAAATTTTCACAAAATCTCGCTGAGCACCTTCCATCGAACAACAGGGAATCGTTAAGTCGCCCCGAAGAACAATCTCCAAAGAAAAACGGAAACAGCCACTCCATACACCAAATTACTTGTCCTCTCGAGATGCTGTCCGTCCGAAAATGCATTATTCATTGAAAATGAAGTCATTGCACATACTGAACTGGCAGCCAGTGTTCCAGTGTCGTCCGCCGCCCGCCGTCCGCTCCGCACCAACGAATGAAATGGAGAAACACTTGTGAACCACACCTTAACAATCGCTAAGCTGATGAGAAATTAATCAACACTTGAACCATTTTGTTAATTTAAGACCTACGCGTGCCCATCACTACCAGGCCAACATCATCATCATCGTTCGGATGGTTGGTATCGGATGGTGGTGTCGTCATTACCATCGATCGCCAGCGGCCGCCGCCGGTTAGACCACCTCAAGTGGTCATAATCCAAATTGAAGCAAACATCTGGTAGACGAAACAGATACACACAGATACACACATTTGTCGCAACCGAATCTCGAGTGGAAATGCCACCCAAAATGCCCATAGAGCACCAGTACCAGTACCAGCACAGGCAGCCGGTGTGTTATTGTTGTGACGCAGGATTACCCAGGAGAAACAGAAAGCCAGAGGATCAACAGAATATCTGATTGCTGGAGAGCACCCCAAGTGGCACTCGTAAGCCTACACACTTTATGACCGAAGACTACACGCCACACGGTCCCAACACACAACACACCGTCCAAGTGGGCACTTCTCGCGCGCGCCACTTGGCTTGGCTATCGTGTCGTCGAGAACTAGCAACAGCAGCAGCCAGTCAGTCTATCAGTCTGTCAGTCAATCCCGGATTCTGACTGACTGTCTCTAGACCATGTGTGTGAGTGTGTGT
Source organism: Xylota segnis (assembly GCA_963583995.1). Taxonomy (NCBI): domain Eukaryota; kingdom Metazoa; phylum Arthropoda; class Insecta; order Diptera; family Syrphidae; genus Xylota; species Xylota segnis. The sequence continues at coordinate 9,013,994 of OY757238.1, read as the reverse complement.
GTGGAATTAGTGAATTGAGTTTCAATCGGCGGAAATGTAATCAATCTGAAGGATGCTCCAAGTGATTGGAGTTCACGTCGTTTACTGTGCTCCAAGTGGGACTTGAAGAGTCCAGAGATCACACCTTAGTGTGACTATCTGTGGTCTCGGTGCGGAGGTGTGAGTTAGGCTTTCAGGTGGCAGTAGCCTGTTTCGCTGCTTCTCCCGGTTGATTCTGGTGGGCTGACTGTGCTCGGTGCTCGGTGCTCGGTGCTCGTGCTTCGAGTGTTGTGTGCTCATCAGTTGGAATAATATAATTAATTTCGATGCAGGCCCTGCCATGCACTGACCATTGTGGATGCGCTCTCGAATTTGCATAAAGAAAATGTTTCGTTTGCAACATGTTGCATTCGCTTTGCTTGTTCGCTTTGCACCTTACACTTGGCGCGAGAGTGCGTGCCTTGCAGGGCGTGCGATGCGTGTTCAGGTAGACAGGGAAAATAAATCGCCAAAGTGAAGTGTTGACACTGTTGATGCGTCGAGGCTATAGTCTGTCTGTCAATTAAGCGAGGAGATCGGATTGATCGGATTGATGCTGGGATGTGTGGGACTGGAGAGCCTGTTTCGTGGACATTGTATCCGTACTACCTGTTGCATTTCCGAAACCAGTTGGTGTCACAGAAATTGGGCTCGATTTGGGTGAGCTGACGATCATTGCATGGGAAATGTGACACATAGTACAAGCGTCGGCAAAATGGACCACAAGCCTCAGGACAATCTATCGGAAGACTTCAGTCGATTGACGGGAGTCTTGGTAGTGGACAGGTCCATTCTTCACAAGAAGAAGCCACAGTTTGAAGGAGTAACAACAACATGAGAGTAGAACGGTCTACAAGAATAGAGAATAGAGCTGATTCCGATGAGCATCAGCTTGGATGATAGAGTGAGGGTCTCAAATTGCAATAATCCTTCAGAAGCAACCAATGTTTGAATACGTAGGTATCGGACCTTGGATCCCGAAAAATGGGGATTTTGTGGATAAGCTGGAGAGAGCTGAATAGCTTTCTGAAATTCCAAACAAGATGGTCAACAGTCTTTCCAATATCCAACACGTAATGCACGCAATACCTCAGCTTTAGAAGGCATGCCGCAGGGGACTGGACTATCACCGCTTCTTTGCATGATTGTCATAAAAAAATGGCAGTCTATGTGGGGAGTACAGTTTGGAAGGTTTTGTGTTTGGTTTCCTGTTTAACTTTAAAGAAAGTTGGACCCAAGGGCAGTGAAGGAACCGAGGAAATAAGGTCGTTATAACCGGCGGTCTGACAACGTTCTATCTGACGGAAGAATAGCCAGAAATATACCAAAACTGACCAAATGACAGGAAAGGCTTCGACTGTATATAAAAAAAATCCACAGTCCAGACTTGAGATCTGGTCCCAACAAGATGATGTCACATGCCACACAGTTGGTCAAACAATTGATCTGTTGGAGGGGAAGTTCGGTAATCGAGTCAACTCGAGCAATGGTCTGCTCAAGTGGCCACCTAGCTCATGCGATTGAAAGAAGTCTCTTTGTGGGATTGCGTTTGGTCAAGAACTTTGGTGTCTACATGGCATAAAGTGTAGACTTCTTGGTATGCATTCCCAAGAGAAGGTAAATCTCTGTTTCAAGCTTGTGTGAGTGAGTCGGAACAGGATCCATATCCCCGTTTTATTCTTAGAACCCGGTAGCGTCTATTTTGCGTCTAATTGAGCTAGTATGCCAGAATCCATTGAAAGGTTCATCACAATAACGCTTTTGGAAGCCTGACATCGGAAGGATAGCTCAGACAGACGCAAGCCGATTCAATTTGATTTGAGCATTTACGGAAGAGGGTCGTACAAGATAGACATATTCTGTGACGTTGCAAGACTGGTGTCCTTGAACTATCCAAGCGAGGAAGTATTTCAAACTTCTCAATAGAATTGTAGTCTATGTCGCAAACTACTTAGATTTCGAAAACAATTTCAAGATATCTAGTCTCTCAGATGGAAACCTTGTATAGAATGTGTGACTTGAAAGTCACCAAAAGAGAATAACTATCTGCAGTCACTGGAGCTCTTCGGGCACAAGTCAACCTGTTTACCTGGCAAAATCCATTTGGTAAAGGGATATTCTACAAGAGAAGGGGTAAAAGAAGCAGCCACCACTTGTTAAGCCTACAGTCTGGACATGGATATCTAACATAAATCCTCCTCCGAATGGTAAAAGACTGCTATAGACACAAAGGACTAACGTTTGGTACTATAGAAGGTTCACATAGGAAGGACATTACTGCTGGCAGTGTTGAATCGTAGGGCCCGACTTGTGGAACATCGGATATAATGGAGCCCTTTGAGATGAAAATGGCCGAAACCCTTGCCTGATTGGGAAGACAGATGCTGCTTAAATCCCGAGGCGTGTTGAATTCTTAAATGCAAAGGCAAAGACTGAGTCTGGCAACACAGAAGGAGATGTAGTTAAAGTAGCTTGTCTTATGGGAGGGCATGTAGAAGGTATGTACAAAAAGGAGTTCATAGCCTTATTTAAGGACGATATGGTAAAAATCTTAGTCTGTACTTGCCAATATGTGGACTCACCTGAAAAGAGAAGAAAAGAATAATTAGATCTGGAATAAGAACAGCTACAAAATTAAAAAGAAAAATAGATAGTTAGGACAGAGAATGTACGCTGTTCCATCAGGTATACATAGATTTCAAGTTTTCTCTAGGAATTCAGTGCTAGGAAATATCAAAAATGATGAACAGGTTCTACCAATCTACTAAGCGTTTTGATTGAGATAAGAAATGCTTATAAAAGTGATCCTGGTCGTCTCAGTCCTGCTCTGTAGCACTGAGAACGGATTCCGGGAGAAGCCGATAGGTTCATCTGCGAGGACGGTGTCCATTGCAGATATAAACGCCGTGCATGGTTCAACAACTGGTAGACGAGACAAGAGCTTAACAGCCGCAAGCAGGAAGGGGACTCTTGAAAGATGATATAAAGTCAAGACTGGTCAAGACCCACTTGTAGCATGCAGCTAACTAGGATGATTGGCGGAACATTGACGAACTGAAATGTAGGAGGAAGCTCTTTCTTCTTAGGCTCTGGCCATTCATAATACGACAAGGCTCCATGGAAGCTAAAGAGTGGAAAGGAAAGACAGACATCTCCAGATGCTTTGAGAGATACCAGAGTCGTTAGGCTATGAAAGACTGGAGAGTCAGTAATGAATTCACCCCCGGAGGTCCTAGCCTACCTATACTACTCTGAAAAGGCCGAAGAACTAGTGGCTCTAGAGTCTTGTATTTTATACAAAGGGTCACGATAAAACGTTACAAATGTTGTAACAGGGGATGAGCGACCAGAGTCACAATGGTGAACGAAGAAGCATCACATTTGAGTCTGGAACAACAAAATCAGTTGGCTTTTATCTGGAAACCTCGTCCGAAATAGACGAGGACGAGGCTTAAGGAGAGGGACTGACCACCACCAAAGAACTGATAGGCAATAGAGTTCCAAGTAACACTCGATGAAAGCCTCAGATGGTTCTCTTAATCAGTCAGGTTTCCAACATCGAATATGGATCCTTGTTTCACCTGTCCTCTGCGATATCGAGACCCTTAGCTATTTCTAAGGCAGAAAGCTGACAGAAGAATGCAAAATCGAGAGTAAGATGCGACGAGGATGTATTCTAACACGTGTTTCCCACTGCTTCATCAGTGGGAACCAGAGGAATCCGATGAACTCTAACATTTCCATTCAAACACTTTGACTACGTTGATAGGATGAATGGAATTGACATGACGAGGGAGGTCGGAGCTTCATCAGTCTTAAAGCAAACTCATCCTCTAAAGTTAGCATTGCAGGACAACTAGTGTGGAGTGGGTAGAGATTTTTCCAATCATCTCCAAGAAATGGTGTTCCCATTCAGTGCTAAATTTCCGTACCTGAATCAGTGACCAGGAACCACTTTGCAGATTTTCTTGCCATAATGGCATTTCTTAGGCAGATGTCCTTGGAAGAATGGGTCAGGATCCAATGATCCAATAGACATCACAACTCAAACATGGACAAACATTTCGAAAAGGCAGGTTGGAATGAAACTCGCTATCGCAGAACATAAGAAGATCAGGTCGACCAAGACACAATTGGCGCAGAACAGAAGGAGAGGAGTTATAACTGCTGGAAACCACATATGATGGCGCGTAGGCTCTAAGACCCACAAGAGGATATATGGACGTAGACCTAGCCTGTCATATCGTAAGCTAATCTGGTGACTAAATCAAGGACAGTAATCGTCATCAATCACTGTGACCTTGGTTGCATGGATAGCTCAAGCAGATCGACTTACAAGGAAGTCCTTTCGCACTCCTCTCGTCGAGGCGCAAGTCACTTCTAATTGATGACTAAGCAACAGGGAAAAGCATTCGATTTGCTGGGACCAAGGCCATGCTGAAATGAGTCGGCTATACTTGAAACGAAAATCTTGATATGAGGACCTTTCTGTAGGTTCAAATCCATCCCTTGGCTTGACTATTTCTTCAGAATTTTTCGGAGAATCTAGTCACGCTATGTGTCTATCAATGTCCGTCCTGAGGTCCTGTGTCAAGAAGGATTCGAAAAAGCCAAACCCCTACTGCACCATCTAGTTTCAGGTTTCCACTCAAGTCCACGAAAGGAATTCTTGCGAACCAACTAGCGCACATAATGGCAATGAAGAAATCCGAATAGGTCGTTACCTCTACCTTCTACTGATCCTTGACTTAACACTGAATAAGCCTTCGTGAGACTTTGTGAGATAAACAGATGGAACGCACACTCATCCTCTCCTAGAAAACTCTCCACAAAGTGCTGAGACTTAGAAGTCTTCACAGGGACTGGTCTGCCTACATACAAAATTAAGGACTCAGCTCGACATGGTACCTTGAATCTGGGTGGTGCCATTGGTTTGTTTATTACTGACAACAGTTTAGTGGAAGGGTAGTCAGTAAGGGTCCCACATGGACGAACGAACTAGACTCACAGATACACAGAATAGAAGACCCAACCCAAATGTATCTACACAGTCGATCCAATCGTTGTTTAATTAAATAAATAATTTTGAATAATTATAGCCTCGCCTCGTCCGTAATAACACAGTCTGCTGCCGGCTAACAGTACACGATTTGGCCAAAATAGTATTCTCCTCTGTGAATGCCATGTTCTGTCGACTTTCGGCCTGAACTCAGCCGGAAAATATAAATTTCGAGAAAACCAACAGACCTCAAAACGGTTTCTCCCCCTTTTGCCCTTTTCTTTCCCGAAGGTGGTAAGTGGCAAGTGTCTGTGTGTGTGTGTGTATTCAAAGGAGAGGAACCAGGAAGACGACCCAAAGCCACTGTTTCTCTATTGCACACATCCGTCTGGCTGGCTATGTAATTAGCGTCATTTTTGGTGTCAAATGTGAAATTTATGAACCCTTTTCGCCTGTGTGTTGTCCGCCGTTGACCGGGAACAGCGCTTCCTTCCTTGTTTTTCTGTGTGTGTCTGTGTGTTGGTGATGTTTCTATGGGAATCGCGTTACAATTTGTCTTCGGCAAGACGTATCATTATGCGCCTCTCCTGGATGGATGTGTGGGAAACAGATTTCTTAAATGCAAAACGGGGGACAGATTTGGACGCGCATCCAACAAATGGTAGTCGGTCCTGCGAAAGGACCTTCGTGATTCGAGTTCTTTTTTTTTTTTTTGTTGTTGCTTATCATGTGATGGGTCACGCAATCCTGGTAAGGAGCCAGGTTTTCCGTTTTTTTTTGTTTCTAAACATGTTCACCTTTGTTCAACTTTTAGGGAACCTAAAAAAGATAATCGATGTGCAGAGGGTCTTGTGGAGGAGATCTGCGTGTCGAGAACTGGACGAATGGAGGGCAGAAAGGTTTGAAAGGTCAAAATGCTTGTGGTTGGGGTGCACTTCTGATGGCTGGGTGATTTTTTCTTCTTCTTCTCTTCTTCTCCTTCGGTTGGGAAGTGGTGCGGCATTTTTTTTGGGAAAAGTTGCGTGCCTATTGGGCTTTGTTTACCCAAAATGTTGGTTAAGTTGGTTGGTCGGTAGAAAGTTCCTTCTACTCTCCATGGAGGTCAAAGAAGTCAGCTGGACTTAAGCTTTACTTTTGAAAGTACATAGGTTGAGCGTTTCTTTGAGGATTTTTTGGAAGGAAGGTACCTAGTGTACCTAGAACAGGAGGTGAAATGAGGGAAAACATACTCCTAGTCCATGGACTTCTATCAGGGCGCACACACTACTTGTGATACTGGCAAATAGCATTCATCAGCCAGTACTCCTCTGAGCTACAAAGGTAGTTAGGTCCCATCTTGAACTGCCAACTGACTCGTTTCTATGGCACGGAGACGAGGACTTTGCCAATCAGAGGATGAGTAGAGAAGAAGTTTCAACCATCAGCCGCATATACCTAGCTTCATCGGCTTAGTCACAATAGTTCACAGACATCCACTAAGACGGCTGTTTGTGGCCGAGGAGATACAGTTGAAGTCGCTTATAGCGACCGTGAATGGACAGAGGAGCTAAAGTCGTTATAATCGGTGGTCTTATATCCGACACCTATTTATCTGATGGGACAATGGCCAGAACTATAGTGAAACCAGCCAAATGAAAGGAAAGCAAACGATGTAACCGACTGGTCGGTAAAACGCGAAGTCGTTATAAGCAGCTTCCACTGTATTTCGGAACTGATTCGCACTCCAACAGACAGACTAAGGTCGAAAAGATATGTCCCTTGAGGGCCGTAATGAGAAACGACTTGGGGTGGACCATCCGTGGAGCATCCGTAAAGGAGCACAAAAGCTGGTAGATGGTGCTTAGGCAAACAATGCTATCGTAGTTTGGGTTCAGTGACAAAAAACATTCAAAAGCGGAGTATTGTCCAGGATAGCACAGAATAGGTCAGAATTTGAAAGATTCTTTCCATGGAGCCAGCTATACAGGATATCTCAAACACGAGAATGGGCAATGGGCCAAATCGTCATCTGACGACAAGATAAAGGGTCTGATAGAAGAGTTGTTTTACGAGCTCCTAAGCCAAGAAAAACCAAGAGCCTGCACGCCTTGGCAAAACTGCGTTTTTTAACTAACTTTTCGTGATCTCAATGTACCCATCGGATGCCTAATGCTGCGATTTATGGTTAAGCTAGCTATCTAGAAGTGATAGACAATGATATTAACAGTCTGGCCACAGAGGCAGTGCTGGTGTGTTTTTCAAAGCTTGACCATACAGTGACCTCAAATGGATCGGGTAAAAGGTGTTACCAGCCTAAGAGGTATATCACCTTCCTGTCTATTTAACCGTCAAACAATGACAAAGAATATGATCAGATGATCAAATATGGTTTCGAAGTGGGTGCCCTCTCAGTGAGCAGTCAAAGTGAGTGTCAGAACGAACGGATTAGGAAGTTTGTTGTGGGAGATGTATTCCTGGGACGATGGGGATTCATGTGCTGAATACAGGAAACGACGAGAAATTCAATCAAAATGGAGTAGGATCGATAGTAGAATGACATACGTCAACCTTTTACTCACTGCAGGAAACCCAAAAAGCCCAAAAGAAAGGTTCGTCATTCCAAATACATGAAGACGTTTTTATGACTTCCATAGCTAGACAAATGACTACTAGTCATCGCACATTCTAGTACTGGTAGAAGGACTACTCAGCAGACTTGGACAGCAAAACCCATGCGATGCCAAAAGGTATCGATGCTAGTTATTAGTAGAAGCAAAATCAGAAGTTTCATGGAGTTATGTGAATGGCCAGATGGAAATTCACGGGAAACTACTCGTTGGGCAAGCATAACTCTGTTCTTCAAGCCAAGGTCAATGCTCTCCTAATGAAAGCCGACTAAATGGTTAAGAAGAACGTTTCAGGCCTTGCTCAAACCTGCAAGACATTCCAAAATAGTTGAAGAATGCAAAAACTGTTTGAATTCTACCAGCGTCCCAGATCAGAAATCCAATGTCATCCAGAGGATAGTCACTCAAAGGATTACTACCCAGGACTTAAACCTCCGACGAGTTTTTCGTATCCTCGGTCAGAACTTCCATTGACAATTGATTCTTTTACGAACATAGACTTACGTACATATGTATCTTGCACTAAGGATGATTTCTCAGGAGCTGGACCTGCGATTGGTTTTCACACGTCCTCGGTTGGCTCTCTCACGAACACAATTGTGTGTGGCATCGCTCTTCAGGACACCGGCAGACAAAACGTAGGCTCAGTTCCGTTCTTGCTATCTTTTAGCAGCCAACATATTGGAGTTCTTGCGGTATTTTCATCATCATTTTGCTAAGGACCTCAGTATGTTGGCTCAAGAGACGCTTTGTCGAGAGGGCGATGGTACTCAGCATCATTTCCTTTACTATTTTCCTCTCATTGCTCGGATCAGGGGGGCAGATCTTCTATGCTGATGTGGTGATTGCTGATACCTTAAGTTCCTCATCACTGAAATGCGTTCTCCGCCAGTAAAATGGGTAAAAGTAGATTTTGCTTTCTGGAAGCACAATGAACTAGCTGAGCCTCAATGCTTAAGTGGGGTAATTCCAAGGCCGATGCACAAAAAAAAAAAAACATTTGATGTTAAAAATTCGTGAAGACCCTAATATATGATTCCAAACACGGTGTACAGGAATGTGAGCCCACGGGAGGAGTGCCGCAAGGATCTGTCTTAATGACCTTCGTCAAACGTCAAATGTTGAACGCTAATCGAAGCGCTTCTAATATGAATGTGTCCACATGTCTCCATCATGAGTTTGGTGAAGGAATCCTTCAGACAAAGTATGTCATACCATCTCGGTCTCAGTTGTGGCTCACACTGTGCCTGTCAGCGGAAGTACTCTACGAAAAATTTGTTTTGAGGTTCAGGTTCAGGTGTTCAGGTTTTTAGGTATCTGATTTGGTGGTACCTATCTGACAGACGAACAATAACCTCAATTTCTGTAGGTATAACAGGATGCCCCACAAGCCTTAAGCAAAACAATCCACATCCCAATTTGACTTCTGGTTTGGGAATTAGACAGAACTGAGCACATCAATATACTTAGTCTCTTGCGTACGACAGATCGCGTAACTCTAAGAATGACAGAACCAACGTTTTCCCTAAAAAAATGTAACAGAATCTGTCCTCTTACACGCGCTGCTTTCAACATACTCTGCACTTATAGTGATCGCCAGATTGTCAGCATAATCAATGGCCTTCCCACGGTCTTCCCAGCCAACATCACCAACATCTTAATAGCCATCTTTTAGAAAACAAGAAATTCCTACATATTTTCATTTTTATTCAAGATAATGGTTAAACAAACAATTAATCGTAGTTCCATTCTAAATTCCGATCGTTTTCTACTGAATAAACAATTTTCCTCCGCATAAACACATTTCGCCTGCATTCTACGAACGAAAACAAAAAAAAAACACGAACACTCCCAATTTTCAGCAGCCCACCACCCGAATTCCTAACAATTTCCAACCCAAACTACATTCCTTCCATCCAACAAGTAGTCCTCTCCTTTTCTATGCGAATTCAGCCATTAAGCCACATGCACGCAATAGAGAAGGAACGAGCCACGCCCCCAAATAGCCACATTAAGTTTAATGAAGTGTCACTAACGCTCTGCAGCAACACCTCAACCCAAAATACGAACAAAAAACTGCACCAGAGGTATGTTCGAATGTGCCATTTACTCTAATTAGGCACTAATGGCATCTGACAAGCGACCATTTTCACCCCACCACTGACAGTAAGAGGAGCGAGAGGTCAACTGTCATTCGCCTCCTGTCACACGATTTGAGCGAACTCGGAGCGCGTTTTGAGTGGAATTTGACTTCCCTTCCAGGGTTCCATTCCAGAGCATCTGTCTCCCTTGCGTGCACCCACTTCGAGTGGGACAACAGCGCCGTGGAACACACAGGTAAATGCTCAACGGGTAAGCGCGTAGCTCTGCCTCCCGAATGTCACTGGGTAGGTAACTGTGATTAATCGTTCAATCGATATGCGCAAGAGCAGGCAAACTACTGTTTCTGGTCTCTTCTCTTCCCCTTAACTGGTTTTTTTCTCTTTTTCTTTTGGAAATAATGAATTTCCTCTTTACCTTTGATTTTCGTCCGCCATCATCACCATCATCATCGTCGTCGTCGTCGTCGTTGTCGTCGTTGTCGTGGTTGTTTGTGGAGTCGAGTCTATCCCCCGAACAACACTCTCTCTGCTCTGCTCGAAGTCCGACTGTGAAACTTGAGCCGTTCGGTGATTTCAGTGCAGTAACTGTGGTTTACCTGTGTGGATCGTTCGATTTGTTGTGATCGCGCTTCTTTTTCGAATCGCATTCTAAGAATTAAAAGAAAAAAAAAAAAAAAAAACAAGAAACAGAAACAAAAATAGATATCATTTCCCCCGTCTCGTGTTTGCTCGTCGGTACTCTCTGTGACAGTTGTGTGTGACTTTTGTGTGGATTAAGTGACATAAGAGTGACACTTGAGTTTACAAAGGAAATTTTGTAGGAAAAAATAAATTTGAAGTGAAACTCTACTGCATGTTGACAAAAGTTAAGATACCAGTCGCTGGTCATGTTGATTGAATCGGGTGTGAATCGTGAATTTGGATCGTTACCATCATCTGCTCAGTGGAAAATGGAGCCACCGAGAATACCAATGACAGGTGGCGCTTCAATACCGCCACCTCCACCCAATGGTGAGTGTTTACCTAGTTTACGAGATCAAATACCGACGGCAAGTTGATTAGCAAAGTGACAGGTGACAGATAATCTATTTTGGCACAAAAGCGCGAGAAAGTGACCTGACAGCACACACATTTCAGCACTTCATCTTCATGACATTTCCTTTTGACGTTTTCTCTGAAATCAATCAAACTTTAATCAGTTTAGTGCTTCTTTCTCTCCGCGTATCCGCAACTGTGTCAACTAAATACAGATTTAGCATATTTGCTTCTGACATTGTCAAGATAAGTGACATTCTGCAGAAAAAAAAAACAAACATTCGCTCTCCCAATGTTACAACTTAAACGCCGATCGTTAATGTCTCCAGTCGGAAAATTAATTGACAGTTTGTGCTGTCATTTGTTTGAATGATATGATAGGCGTTTTGCACAACATTGTACAATTGTACACACCCTGTGACCTAAGGTTCAAGTGCTCACTTTATTAAATGTCAAACCTATCAAGTGTCAGCGTAAATCAAAGGAAAAAAATGACTGGACAATCTGACAGACGTCATTCTGCCTACATCAGCATAAATCATCTTCGAAAATTTAGTGCCAGTTGCCAAATGCTTTCGTGGTTCGGAGAGGAAAAATCCAGTTTCCTTTATTGGACGCTAGCTTGACCTTTATGCCACCAGTTGTCAAAGGATCGTTTAGTAGTTTCATAGCATTCAGATGTTATTTTTGTCTTTACTGCTTTAAGGATCAAGATTTTGAAAAAAAATATGCTATATAATATATAAGAGTTTGCAGCAGCAACTACATTTTATGACAATTTTATTTCAAGTCGAAAAGTTTCGCTGTTTGTCAAATTCAGAAGTTGACAGCATCTGTCACATGAAACATCAGTGCGTGCATAAAAATTCTCAGCTACGATCTCTAACCCTTTCAACCTTTTATGTCAACCGAAGGTACATCTGTCAAATGCATAATAAACTGTCACACGTCACAAAGATTTTAGTAGCAACTTTAGGCGACCATTAAATTCACTCAACTCTTTTTAGACTTTTACGAGGTTTTAGCTGAATTCATTCATGCATTGACTAACACTAGGTATGGGTTCGCCAAAACGTATCAATTCACTTGACTGACGTTTATACGTCAAGCAACAGTGCTTGGAACATAAATTCAAAAAGTGAAGGATAATAAAAGACAGGAAAACAATATCAACGTACTGTTCCTACTCGACATTTTTGTCATGATTGCAGCCATTTAAACTGTCAAAGAAACTGTCATTTTGACGTTTTGTTGCAGTTAAATATTTCAAGTGAAAGTTGCGACCGTACCTTATGAGATGCGAAAGCTAGGTTTGCCCCTATATCGCGACACAAATATTGTCACCACACTCTGTCAAAGCAAACAAAACCAACTTCTGTCATCTCATTTTGACACATACCACCCACAGGTGTCTAAACAGAATTAGCTACCAGTTTTTGTTGCCAATTGATTTTTTTTTAATCAAAGCGTAATTGATATGACACAACAATAGGCGGCAGAACTAGACTGTTGATCTGCGTAACCACAAAACCCACATTTGTTGCCGATCTAAGTTCATGTAAGTTCTCAATTAGATTGCTTTCTACCATTACTGTCATGTACGAGTGGGAAATGATAATTATTGTTCAAAGCAAATTCAATTAAAAAACTCCATGAAGTATGGTCAAATTAGAATAATCACTGTTGGCTGGAATTTTTTTTTTTTAAGATCAGGTTACTTGACAAGTGGTTGTAGGATACTTCTGAGTGAGCTGTGAGGTGTAGGGATGCATGACGTGGTGAGGCCTTAACGCGGTGAGGTCCCTTATAAGTGGACTATCTGGACACACTTACAACTGACAAGAATGACAGATTTGAGGTACTACAGATACTGCAGATACTTAGAGCCCTTATTTTCCCCTTTTGCTGTAAGGGACTGTAAATATTTAGCAACAAGGGGTTAGTACCGGACTTTACCTCAGAAGTTCTACATTCACTAGAACCTTAAGGTTTGCAAAATACAGAGACGCATAGCCATTGTCATTTCTACACCTAGACCTCCGACGGATAATTACATTTATCACAACGAGAACAAGATCGACGATGATTGGGTCGTTCGAAGTCATCAGTAGGAAGTCCTATGAATACTCGTAAACCTGATCACACTTCACATCGAATAGACAGCTTAAGCTTACAAGCCAATTTTAAGTCCAAAGTCCCTTCAAGTTTGTATCAAGAAACTTACTCAGACATTTAGGGCTCTCCTCAGGGAGTGACAGGTATTTTGACATTCAGTGCAGCCATAATGAAAGAGATATGCACATCTGTCATTTTTTGACAACTGCACGTGAATATTGACAGAAGGATACATCTGTCATCATCGCCTCAATGCAATTTATGTATGTCACCAGTAAAATGTCTGTTTGGTCAACGAAAGCAATTGTTACGAGATTTCAATCCGCCGGCTCTCTTGTCAAGTGACATCCGTGTATCGAAGGCTTTCCTGAAAGTGTGACTTGGAGTTGGAATCTCTAGATATGTAGGCTAGACTATGCACAGAGCTCGAATTGTAAAATTTTCGGCAAGGACTTGTGGCCCATCTGTATACAATCCAGTTCATCGATCGTTTACATTGCCGACGCGATTCCGCTCTGAAGTAACCTCAGTTTGGATACATAGTCTGTCTTTAGAATGAGATGGCATCGGTTAGGGTGTAACTAGTCTACCATTGATGATCATGGCTTTGTACCCTGGATTGGAGGGATTTCTGTGTGGAAACTTCCTTATCCTCGTTAAGAGATAATCCATGTGCCGTAGGTAGTCCGTTCACAAGATGTATTCTCTATCTTAAGTCGCGGTCTCCCTACTAGAGGCTGAGTTTCAAGCCAGGCTTTAAGCCGAGTATGACTCCTATCTACGCACCGCTAAAGGATACATAAAGTAATAGATTTTACTACGCTGGAGGCATAGGGATCGAATACAAGTGATATGACGAATATGTTGGGCTCCTGAGTGAAGGTTATTTTTTTTTTTAAGGACTTTACTTCCTGTACCCTTCACATTAGAGTGATGTAACCCTTCATACGGATCTCTTCTTCATGGCCTATAAGACGTCAAGGCTCACTGATTAATGTAGGAAGCAGGGAACGCTTTAGTCTAGAACGATATAAACTGCCAAACACAGACATCTTTACATTCTTGGAAGTGAACTATCCAAGTCCCTTCTAAAATTTAAAAAAAAAACCATAAGCCGCTGAGTGTTCCTAGCCAGACATTGAACCTTACAGACAGCATTGCTAGTCAACTAAACTAAGAGCTCAGTTTATCGACCTTTTCAAGCGAATTAGAGCGAATTTTTTAAAAAGTTTCAAGGTGATCACTTGATACAAATTATCCGACGGTTTCTTGAAACCCAAGAAGACTTATTTCTTTGGGATGTCCATTGGTAACTTGAGAGTATTCATCCCAATTGATGAATCAAACTGATTTTCAAACTCAAAAAATGAACCAAAGTATGTCCCTGCTGCCAACTCAAATAAGGACTCCACCAGTTCATTGATTCCTGAGTTAGTTTTGAGTTTTCGTAGGAGAAGACAGACATTAGGATTTCTCTTAGGGCGGCACCTTGTGCCTGCACTCTGCACACTCAAGCCCGGGTGGGTAATACCAAAGACAACCACCAAAGTTTCTCGAGCCACTGCACAAAAAAAAGAGAATTCCGAGTGGTTCTGGTTCCTTTTACATGACTCATGGCATCACAGACCCAATACAGCAAGTCTGTTTCATAGAACCCCTTGGTCGCATCATGCGTTGGTGCTGAGACTCTTGCTGCCTATTTCAAGAAACAAACCAAGCACTGGCAGTGGTACTTGAGCTAATGGAGACGCCTGCCTCTAAATAAGAAGGCTTTAGTTCCATTGAACCCAATTCCTTGCTAAGCAAGACTGAGAAACTGTGACTTAGTTGGCAACCTTGGATTGTCAACAGACAATAACCCTTTTCCCTTACGACTGCTGTCAATAAGTATATCAATGAGAGCTAAACGTTGTAAGTTTCGGTGGACTCAAGCATGCTTTTGACACTATTAACAGAAAGGCCCTACTGTATCCCCAACTCTCGGTCTCAAGAAATACTAATATTTGGCGCAAGAGGTCCACGGGACCTAGAGTTTAGCTTCTCACGACTATGCCTATCGGCCGTGCTCACGAGAACTTGGGCGGAGACAAAACGTTCCTGTCTGACCGTATAGTCTCAAATCCCTCGCTCCGTAGTCCAATGCACTAACTACTTGAGCTACGGCGCCCATTAACTCTAGGTCTCACAAAATAGTTGGTTATATGCACCATCATCGCGGTTGTGTGGAATAGTAACACCTCATCCAGCTTTTTTGAACTAAGTTAGGTGTCCCTCAAGGCAGTATTTTGGGTCCTATTCTGTTCAAATTGGTTGTATTTTTCTTTCAAAGCATTTTTAAGATGTTAATGTCAACACAGCCAGCGAATACTGCTAAAATCCGGCTAAAGAAGGCTGAAGACTCAGGGTTGACAATCTTATCAGAGTTAAGCAAAAGACTGATTCGAAAAAGTTGACAATTGTAGGTTAAACCTTCTTTGAGGCTGTAATCCCTTTACGAGAAAATATCCATCTCTTGACATCTTCATCTACAAAAGATGGCGATGGGTTGTCCTCGAAGAACCCTCTTAACTTTTCACAGGATCTTGGGACAAGCTATTACGTGAGATGGACAAGAACCCTAAAAGTAGCCTTCTATGATTCCAGGGACCTAAAACAGTCACTAGTTCAAGACAGAAGTCTGCTTGTCCAATTCCGAACTTTCTTTAGGTAAATTCGCTCGATTTCCGTTTACCATTTGCCTAAACCTGGCCAATACCATACATCATTCCGCATGGTAAAGACCATGAAAGATTTATAGTAAACCACAGATAATCCTCCTTTTCACCGACAACGAAATGAATCAACTTTCCCTGCTTGATACTTTTGTCTTCCATTCATGGCACCGCACAATAGAGAAGCGTTTTGCAAACCAGCTTCCTTCCCATTGTTTCAGAACCAGAAGACTCAATTCATTCACTAGGAATAGGATTTATACCTAACGAGCTGCTTAATTACCTAGTTTACCAAGCCCCCAGGGGCTTAGAATCAATTTCCAGACCAATGCCCTGCTGCCTTCCTCCTCCTTACAAAAAAAAAACAAGTAAGAAATCCATTGAGAGAAGACTCCGAAAGAATTCATTGATTAATAACACTCGGGCTCCCGGCTGCCTTTCACTCTAACCGTTTGTGTCATTGTGTCCAGGCTCTAGGCCCATTCTCATGCAAATCGAACACCTAAAGCCCATATAAAACAACGGCCTCTCAAATCATCCGCACAAGCCATAACATTCCTTCCTGTCAAAGAATGACTAATAAATTTGAACAAAAACTCTACCCCAGACTAAGAGCTTTCAAAAATCCAACACTCGAACCATACACGGATGTGCGTATATCTCTGTCCGAAAATCACCTCATTAATTCCCTTTCAAATCGAATTTCCATCTCAATACACCCGAATCGATATAATTTATTCAACTTCTGTGCGTTGTAAAACATCTTTCTGTCAGTTTTGTTTTTTATAGACGCACGCCATCTAACAATCGAAACTAGAAAACCCAACCACAAGTGGATAAAACTGCAAACAACTTCATTAGGTTTGCTAATTTGCTACTGTCATTCGATACACACTGCTCGGCTCTGTCATGCATATTAGCGGTAATAAATATACACAGTTAGCTCTCGATAATCTGTCAGAATTATATAAAACTCAATCGTAAATCATAAATGTTCCAAAAACTAAGAAACTCTCTCTTCCCGCTGAACATACCCACATACATATGTATGTAGAAACGAAACCGTTCAGTTGAATAGATAAATCTTCGGCGAACTGTCAGACGTTTGCATTAAATTGTTTTAAATCGATATAATGAGATCACACATCGAAAATATCCATTTGGCGAACAAAAGATGACAGATGACAGATGGATGTGCCCAAAAGGTCAAAATATCTACAAGAGTTATCTCGTCAGCAGATATAGATAGATTTGTGTTTTTTTTTGTTTCAGGTATAGCTATCACTTGACAGTTGGGGCGTCGATAAATTAGTCGCCTCGCGATGACATTATCGGCGATAGTCGATCAGATTTCGTTGGACCAATTAATTTAGCATTTTGTTGGTCCCCCAGTGGGGGGGAGGCGCTCCGCCATTGATTTTTATCGCTTATTGTTGTCTATTTTGTCATTTTAATGTTCGGGGAGACGGACAGAGAGACGGACAGAGAGAGAAAGAGCAGGGGAAACCCCGCCGTGTCTGTTGTATCATCATTAGTCACGGTGTTGTCTTTGAGATCGAATCGAGTGATAAGAGTTTGATGGGTTTTTGGTTTTTCCTTTTCCTTTCCTGCTCTCGTCCATATGGATGAGCGTATTGTATGGCTTGGAGGCGACCTATTGGGCCGGCTAAGGGAGCTCTAATTGGGGTGATTGATTGGGCATTAATTGTGGGAATCGGGTGCAATATGATATGGAAACGGGTACCTTATTGGTTTCCGATGGACGTGAGGTGAGTGGAAATTAATTCAGAAGGTGAACGGCATTGTTGGGTTCCGCTGGAGACATTAGTGGCTCTTTGTGCCTCGCTGTTAATGAGACTCGAATGATGGAGGAAGGTCGTAGGTAGGGTGTGTGTTTGAAT
Organism: Xylota segnis; assembly: GCA_963583995.1. NCBI lineage: Eukaryota > Metazoa > Arthropoda > Insecta > Diptera > Syrphidae > Xylota > Xylota segnis. The sequence continues at coordinate 8,996,507 of OY757238.1, read as the reverse complement.
TTCAGATTAGCGGCGGAGACAACTGGAGTCATTCAAGAATGAGAAAGGCATTCACACGTGGGCTTACATCACAGGAAAGCACTTTAATCGGAAGGGGGTTTGGTTCCGCGTCTTCTATTCCTTTTAGCTCACATCCAACCACTGGACACAGAAGATGCAGTCAGATACTCATCGGACTTGGCATCTCTTGTGGGAAGGACCACCATTAGAGAATGTACCAGGAATGGACATCGTCTGCAGAAGTTGGTGTACCGATTGATACGACTAGATGCACTAGAACCACATCAGTTCATCAGAAACTGATCGAAACTTTGAAGGATTCCGAGTGTTGACCAATTCGGGTGGACCTCTCCTGTTGTCACAGAATCCTATCGCATTACTAACCCCATGCGGGATTCTCCTAAGAAGCATTTAGTATTTCTAGAATGACATGCCCTTCAATCCCCATGGAAGCCTAATGGTCTTATGAACCGGGTTTCGTCGGAGAAGTTAATTACTTGATACGGATGACTCTAAAGAGGGATGGTGCCCAGTGCACGATTGCCATATTTACTATGTGGAACTAGTCATCATCTGGGATGACTTCGTCAGAAGCCTATAGTTGAAGTCAGCTTGGCTACGTGATATGGTTGCATCTCTAGCTCTTTCACCGACTATAGGTTTCTCAGCCGTTCTGGTAGACATATGAGTTTTTGTATGAGACCCTGGCTTTCCTATTAGTAAGGCTAAGGCAAACCCAATAGTGCCCAAATGTAAGCATTCCGTGGTCACATGGGTCTACAGGTTTAGGCTATCTAACATAGAGATCATAGCCACTCATAGCCACTTAGCCTATCAAAGGACTAATAAAACCCACTAGAACGTCTTATGAAGGGAAGACTGTTCATGAGGAGTAAGGATGCCAGTTCGCTTAGGTCATTAAAGAAAGGAGCCCCTAAAGGACTATTCTCTCCTAAAACAAGACCAGACAAGTGGAGAGGAGCTAAAAGCTGGTATCTTCCTCTCCTTTGTCTCCGAAAATTCCAACATCGCTTCGAAGTGTGACCCCACAGACCCCAGATGTGGATTTTAGGCTGTAGTCGATCAAAGAGACAGACAGACGTACACACATACAAACGGAATTGACGGATCCACTACTTTGGACTTCCATCACAGCAATGTCAAGTTTGGCTAAGATTTCGACATTTTTCTGGCAGCCAATCCTTGCCCTCTAGGGCCAGGATGCCACCTATAGTAAGTAATACTTGCCCTTTTGTTGTATAGGTGCGAGTAAGGATCAGACAGTGTTCCTTGGAGTCAACGAGTGCGTAGCTGGTCAGTGATCACTTTGGCCCCCGGCACTACCTGCCTAATCCAACTTAGGCAAAACTTAGGCAGATTAAGGTCATCAGTGACCCTCTGACATGAAAACTAAACCATCGGCCATTTATGGATCAACCTTTCCAACTACTTCTACAGATACGAAGAAAAAGGACCGTCCCTATGGTTGTGTACTTTTGGATTAATAGAGCTGGACTTCTTCCTCTTACCGTCAGGTATTCCTTGGGCATATGTCTACCTAGCGTATCAGTCAGTAGAGCAATACTGACTTGAGATCAGAGCGAAATAAATCCAACTCGATGTTCAAACAAGCAACCTACGGTCTCCCAATTCATCTTGTCCACAGAGGCTCCCCCGAAAACTGGCAAATAAGTTGAAATCTTTGCATTTCCTCGAGCTGCTATACAGAAATGCTAATGTTTCAGATGATTTGAGTGACAGAAGATGACACAGAACACCCTTGGTTTGCATCAATGAAAATCAACATAAAAAGTAGTGGTGTCAGTACACAGCCTTGTGGAACATCAATTGGAATCAGTCATTCAGCGTTTGGTGCCATTGCAGCTTGTCTTTAATTTTCCCGGAATATCACTAAGGTCCGAGGCAGACTTTCCAATCAGAGGAAGGAAGGTATATGACGTGCCTATACTCGAGGCATTGATCGGTGGAAGTTTCAGGGAATGGTTGAAGAATTGCCGAGGTGAGCAGGCCAAATGATCCACGCAGGATAGTTCGGATTGAAAACTGATTGCGTCACTGTCCAGTCTACCAAGTCTTCCCTTAAATTCTTGACTAATGCAGCGTTACCAGAGAGGAAATTGTTTTCCTCAGCTCCTGGGAGGAGATTTTGCGACATGTCTTCTCTTAAAAATGTAGTTTGGAGCCCTTCTCGTTTAATCCTTCTCCGAAACTAGTGTCGAATCAATTTTGTTCATCTCTGGCTGTTGGTACATCCCATATATCCTTCGCCTCTTCTTGTACTGTTCAGTAAGTGAGTTGATACCTAGCGTCTGTCCTGGCACAAGCTACACTAGTGAAATTCAAGCTCATTCTAGAATCAGCATAAGTAGCTCCATGGTAGACTCTGACTTGCTTCGGCTTTTGATCAGTCATTTGGAATCTCTGAGCAAAAACGCGCTACAAGTCCTTATTCGAGGCAAGCTACCTGCCTTCAAAACACTTTCCGTTCCAAGACATATTTTAAGTTGCAAGACGAGCTTGCTTACCACGCGGAAGCACTGCGAAATGCACATGGTCACCTTGGCTTGCTTGCACAGATCGTCATCTTTATATAGAGTTTCAAGTGCTTGGTCTTTAAAGGCACTTCCATAGACACCTAGACGAAGCCTGTGGACTATACACAGCAGACTCTCCAGTTGAGACTTGAAATCTAGCTTTGCTTGAAGGGAAAAGTTGTGTCAACTTTGTCAGAAGATGGGTGAACAGCAACAGCTGTCCATTTGAAGCTACAGGGAACTTCTCTTCGAAAATGTAGACTTCCTCTGGCTGTTGAGAATCAGACCACAAAAGAACGCCCTGGTTTTGACTTTGAATGAGTTCCTTACAAATGAGAGTCGTTTACTGCAGATTACCAGAAGCTGTCACTGAACAAACAGAAATCCAACTCAACTCCCATATGACCTTCTCCACCATTCGTCTGAAAAACTCCCACATTTGTCCATCTGGGCTATTGGCCCCATAGTCTGCGCACAGATGCACACCTGTGCACCTCTCTAACCGAACTAATTTGAATTTTTCATTTCAGTTGGCCTAACACCATCAGTACAAATGCCTGGATCTGCCCTATTCCCCGGAGGATCTCCATCGCCAACCACACTCAGCGCACTAGTGTCCCAGCAGCGGATTCTGGAACTCTCCCGCTTTGGACTGCGCGGCTATGACATTGCCCAGCACATGCTGACACAACAGGGTGCCGTCTCGAAACTACTTGGTAAGTTGCCATCCACACTTCCCCAGACTCCCATCCCATCCCATCCCAGCCCATCGACCCTAGCCAAACACAGTACTTAATCCACCCCGGAGGAGTCTATAATTTCCGTCATCATTTTTCGGTGTCAAGCGTGAAATTTATGGGCTCGCCGCCGCTCCACCGCATGATGAATGCACGGCAAATCACATACACACACGGGACAGAGGGAGCCGGGCAACAAGGACGTTTTGTTTACGTAATCCGACATAACAACCCTATCATTACGTGTTTGTGTGGTGTCTTCCCAACCCCATGCCATGCCATTAATCAGTCTCGATGGGTATCTCCTGATAGAGCTGTTATTCCCCAGAGAGCCCTTTGTTAAACGAGTGCTTGTGTTTGTGTGTGTTTATTGCAGGTTCTCTGCGACCACCTGGTCTAATTGGTGGCTCGAAGCCAAAGGTAGCGACACCGACAGTGGTGTCCAAGATCGAGCAGTACAAGCGGGAGAACCCGACCATATTCGCTTGGGAGATTCGCGAACGTTTGATCTCAGAAGGTGAGTGTGGCTCAGAGGGAGATTGTGATCTCTGGCTGAAGTTTGATTGATTTGGGAGCACTGCGATGGGTGATGGCTAATGGGTCCGTATTACAGGTGTTTGTACGAATGCAACAGCTCCGTCGGTGTCGTCGATCAATCGGATTCTGCGTAATCGCGCCGCGGAACGGGTGGCCAGTGAGTTCGCACGAACCGCAGCCTATGGCCTGTATCCGCCGCATCCGTATGGAGGGTTCACGTGGCATCCGGCCGCAGCGGCAGCTGCTGCTGCGTCGAGTCAGCCGCACTTCTGGCCCACGGGACCTAGTTTGTCGGCGGTGCCGGTTGGGGGATCCCCACTGACTGTGTCGAGGCCGATTTCGCCTGGTTCTGGGAGTCACGACACCCTGGAGTCGCCCGATGAGAATCGACTGATTGGTGAGTTGCTACAGATTGCTTGGCTGTCGTTAGATCCTAATGCGGGTCGTCCCTTCCTTGCAGACTCGGACTACCTAGACGATGACGATGAGCCGAAGTTCCGTCGGAATCGCACCACCTTCAGCCCCGAACAACTGGAGGAGCTGGAGAAGGAGTTCGACAAGTCACACTATCCATGCGTCAGCACGAGGGAGCGCCTCTCCAGCCGAACTTCGCTGAGCGAGGCCCGAGTTCAGGTAAGATTCTGTGTCACGTAGTTTAGATCACACGCATCCTCTCATCTGCTTCCTTGTTTCATGTTTCTAACCTTTGTGGGCTCTGCTGAGCGCAGTCAAGCCCAGCTCGGTCTGTTCCGCTTCGCTTTGCTCAGCCCAGCTATGCTCTGCTCTCGCACACATTGCTAGTGTAAACTTTTTTTTGCCAACTAACCAAACATCCTTTCATATTGATCGAATTAGGTTTGGTTTTCCAACAGAAGAGCGAAATGGCGCCGGCACCAACGCATGAATCTGTTGAAGCGACGTTCCAGTCCCACTCTGGGCCAGCAGCAGCAACAGCAGCAGCAGCAGCGGTCTGTCGCCGATTCGCCACCCATCAGCAATCACCAGCATACCATCCGTACTTCCGGCAGCGAGGATCACCAGCATGGTGCCCTACCATCCCAGCAGCACCACCAGGCGCAGTCCTCCGAGGCTACAACCAGCATCCGAACATCGTTGACGCACCCCATGCAGCATCACCATCATCCGCATCCACCTTCGCAACCGCTGCTCCTGAACCATCACCACTATCCCCATCAGCACCACTATCCCCATCCTCCGGCCAGGGCGTCCAGCCTCAGTCCGAAGTCGCCACAACCGGTGGCCCCATCCTCCCCGACGACGGCCGAGAAATCGCCCACAGCACTCACCCAGCACAGCCAGTCATCAGCCACAGCATCAGCTCCATTATCAATGGGCGGTGAGCGTAGTGCGTTCCGGTCCCTGGTCGCTGGCTCTCCATCGGCCGCTGCTTTCGCACTCGGCCTGGCTCGCCAATACGCCGTCGCTGCCTCACTATCCCAGCAGCAACAGCAGCAGCAGCACCGCGGCGCCGATGACTCCGATTCCGATGAAGAAATCAACGTCCACGACGACTCGGATGATGATTCATTGTCAGCAGCAGCAGCAGCAGCAGCGGCGGCGGCCTCAGCCAACGTCGCCGTCGGCCAAAGCCACAAAGCGCCTCTCCAGTTGACCAAGCACGACCGCTAGTTAGTGTTTCCTTGTTTTGCTCTCCTCCTCCTCCTCCTCCTCCTACATACGTATACCAGTGTAATCGAATGTGTTTGTGATTAGATTTAAGCCGTAGATAGTTCTAGATACTCTGAGATACTTTTCATTGATTTTATTTAAGCCAAAGTTAGCTGTCTCTGTCGCTTTGTTTTGACATTATGTACACCCGCAAGGCTACCAGTTTGCAATATGATTCTTCGAAGATAGATTTTAACTTTGTTTTTAGTTTGGGTCCTTCGGACGGGGGACGGGAGATACGTAGATTGTAAGATTGTAGGCAATTCCTAGATACTAAGGATGTTCCGTGTTTTGTGAACCACTCAGCCGCGCTATCCTAATGAGTGCGTTTCGAGAACGAGGTTTGATCAAAGTTAAATAAAAGAGAAATTTAAGAAAATAAAACGTCGATGTGTGTGTTTTTGTATTTGCGAGGTCCTGGCGGGTCCTTGCAACTGATTCCAGGGTTTTCTTTAGATTCATTCGAACAACAGACGGAGACTAGACTTCTAGTAAGTATAGCGAAGCTGCAATCTCAGTCAACAAGCCCATTACGTCTTGGGGGTGTTGTCCCTCCGAACCAGGACGAAAGTAAGTATCAAGGATAAGTAGGTAAGGAGCCCTCTAACTGCCAGAGTAAGGTCAAGGACACTTGGTATGGAATCAAAAGAAAGATAATTGGTAAGCTTGACACTTTCAATGAGTGTTGACGATGTAACAGGGCTTTCGAAGACGTTGTCCAAGAATATCCTGTTGACAAGGTACCAGCAGTCCCTTAAACCACACCAATCGAGTGAGAAGACGCCTCGGCACCAGTGTGGTACGAACTGGTGTACCATTCTTAGCAAAACTCTTCCTGGAAAGCTACAAAAAGGTAGCTCAACTAAGTGAAGTGAACAGAGGCTGACAGGGCAACACAATATCGGAAATGAGGCCAGAGCCACGCCTACTTTGGAAATACAAATATTTGGAACGAGAGGTCTGGAACGAGACTCAATAGCTAGATTCTTTTCAGAGCCACTTCTTGTCGTGTGTAACATTCTACGCACGAATGGAGAAAATCTCCTCATTTTCATGAGAGCTATGTACTCTAAGACGTTCGTCAGATGTTTGTGAGATTCGAATTCGGAACACAAGTTCGGCACATCCCGAACGTGCCATACTATAACCGTCACTACCTCAAGCGTTAACCTTAAGCTCGGTCACTTAAAAGATGATCGAAGGATCCAAGGTTACAGGGGAGTACACTCATTTATCAGACCAAAAGCTCTCAGTCAAATGGGAGCACTGCAGTTGATCCCAGTTTTGAATGTGTGGCAGCCCTTGGAAGATCATAAAAAAATGGCTCAATAGGACCAGCCATGATTGGGTCTAATCTAGGCTGAGACTGCCTCAATCTTCCCGAATATCTTGCCTTTCAGTGAAAGATTTTGAGCCCATGGTGGTTTCGGAGGAAATTAATGGTCAATGGACACATTGGATACCGAGCCAAACTTAAAGCCTAGAGAAAGCTTATAGAGTTTAGATGGGTTACCTGACAGACGACGGTCTAAAGATAAAAGCTGGTACTGTGAAGGAAGAGATGGTGAAACGAATTTGTTTTAGAAGTTTGGCGCCAAGAAGAAGGGAAACATACTTCACCTAATGCGGGACCAAACCCAGAACCCAAGGTTATGTCGGAGATTACTGAGAGTCTCGAAGGTTCAAATTAGAGCAGTGAAGGTTCATTGTGGTACCACAGGGATTTAAGGCTCGGAAAGACTATGCTCAGAACCAGTTGGAGGTTATTGTAAAGATCTGAAGGCAACTGATGTTCCGATTCACTTAGAAGGCGTTGAAGGAAGTGAACCCCTAGGTGGCTTCTTCTAAAAGTGGAGAAGGCTTACCACTTACAGCTTCACAAGAGTGAACTGTGGGGAGATCTAGCCTCGGGTGCTGTGTCCTGTAATGAAACTGACTATGTATGTGATGAGGGATCTTCTTTGTCAGATAAGGCCCTTGGAGTGCTCTTCATCCAGCTTAGGGTGACAAGTGCACGTAGTGTCATCTCTCTAATTACGGATGGGTAAGGTAATAGTATTAAGTATGTGGAACGTGGCATACCGAGTTCTGTTAAAATCGATAGAGTAGTACCCTGACTGGAGAGCTCGTCAGTCAAAGATTTCCCTGGAATGTCTTTTAGAAAGCAGTCGGCAACTTGGTGTAGCTCTTGAGTTGATGGTGACAGATTCTTTAGCGTCATGACTTACGCCAATGAAGACGGGGAAGGAGAGACTGAAAGATACCTATTCGACATCTTTCTCTGAAAAACTCTGAAGATTCTTTAGCTGAAGAGTCCGCATGCACAGGAACTCTCGACCAACAAACCACGTAGCCCTTGGTTTCTGAAAAGGTTGTGACAGCTTGTTCCATAGTCTGGGCATACATGCTTAACGGAGCCGTAATTTCGCTAGTCGAGCCGATAGTCTTTTATGATGAGGATGCAGTCTAAATTCTGCAGGAGTGGGTCCCTCAATCCCAAGATCACACTTCAGTTGTGTGCGATCACATAATGCTACTAGTTGCCTCTCTCTACTGATAGTGAGGCCGATTAGAGTGGAAATGTGCTCTTACCGCACAGATGGTAGAGTCTTAGGACGGATAGGGTGCACTCCCTAGAACTGAGAAAGGAACAACATCAAGAAGAGTAACAGAACGCAGGACATTAGCAGAATGCAGATGTGTGCAAGTTGATGGGAAGACCCTGGAACCCACAGCGTGCTGGTAATAGGATAATGGTACCATGGTAGACGCTTTGAAGAACTCAGTGGGACCATGGGAATAAATTCAGTATTTGGGAATCTAAGGCAGCAATCTGATCGCCTATTTGGAGAACCAGTAAGCAAAGAACACATCTCTTGGTTGTTCAAGAGCGCATTTGAAAGAAGAATGCGTAAGTCCTCTTGCAAGTCAGAGGAGCTTAGTCTCTACCTAGGCTCAGAGTTATGTTGGAGAAGAAATGTTGAAGACAAATGTTTCAAGACTACCTTTGGGAGAAGATGCGCTTTGCAATCGCGAATCATATACAAAAGGAATTATTAAACCTATCCCCGGCTATGCGTCTCTAGTACGTACAAGCAGTGCATGGCTTCAACTCCTTCCTCTGGACTTATTCATAAAAGATTCTGCTACTAAAGGATCACCTTTAGCATTAAGAGAGTCCAACCTGTGGGAACAGATCACCTATGAAGGACATGCATGCACAGCGGGTAGACTAGCATCCACGTCGAACCAAGGGAGGCTAGCAGTGTAAATGTCGTTTAAGGGTTCACTATCTATAACTCATGACGGGAGCAAGTTTCACTAAGAGGCTCTGGAACAACAGGAGATTGCCAGAAGTGTGCAGGGTATTCCAAGCTACAATCCACGTCCCTCCATCGGATATACATACAAACAGAAGGAAGGCTGATCAGCATTAGCATTTGGTCAAACTCTGCTGGGTTCACCGGACACTGCAATGGAGACGTCCTCCCTAAATCCAGATGAGGAAGCAGTGGAAGCAATCAAACATTTTCTTTGCCAATGCTCGGGCTCTGCAACGACTAAGCCTGGGAGCATTGGCCTCCACTTTTTGAAGAGTGCCTACTGGTTCCCGAAAAGACCAGAACTGTTGGATGATTCAGAGTAGACCTTCAGGTCCTCGAATGAATGCCTCAGACAACTCCTGTCAAAATGATACTGTCCTGTCCGTTGCTTAGATGATCTTGGCTTGTACGAGGAAGGTATGGCCATAGATGGAGTTCATGGGCTCCTAGAGCTCCAACGAAGTGTGTTCCACTACGAAACACATGTATCCAAGTAATGCTAGAAGAACTCTTGTTGAGTCCAAGTCCAAGCAGTTGCATGACAAAACTGAACAAAATTTTCGTAGAAAGTCTTCCAGCAACAACATCTCGAGACCCATCACGAGGAACAATGACTCTCACTTCGAACAGCCACTTAAGGATAATCCAAAGCTAACAAATAGCAATTACTCCGACAGTAAAGCAGCTCTTCTATCGACTAATTAACATTGCACGGGCCCCCGCTGGATCCACCCACGAGTCTCCAGTCTGTGACCATCCATCTACCAGCCAGGCAGCCAGGCAGCCAGGCAGCCAGCTAGCCAGACGAATTCCCATCAATCATCTTCCGCGAACGTAAAGTTCCTCAAAAGTCCCATTCGGGTTGAGTTTAATTTGCATTTTGTTGGGCGACCTGCGGCGGAGTGGTCGCCGTCGCCGCCGCCGCCACCACCAGCGCCGGAGACAGCATCGGCTGGCCCCCTCGTTACAGGACACACAACGCAACAATGTTGGGTGTCTTTCTCGCTAAATAGCTCTTTAAAAGTTGATGGCTTTTATGGGCCATTTGGCCGGAGAGCAATGCCAACGCATGACATGTTCCTGCGTTCGTTCCATTTTCTACCATCGCCGCCTGACCCCCGCAACAACAAACAATAAACCAAACGAATTGACCATCAATTGCAAGAATGTTGCCGCAAATGCTGCCAACGTCGTCGTCGTCGTCGTCGTCGTTGGCGTTGGCGTTGGCCGGACCTTTGAAATGCGTTTGGTATGTGGGGCTTGCGTTCAATGTGCGCTTGAATGGCCGTACGGGCGCACGGGCGTATGGGAATGTTTCCCGATCTTGTTTACGATCGCGCCTTGGGGATCGGCCATAAATTGGCCATAAAAATGTTGCCCAGTTTAAGCGGTTGGCTTAGAGAGAGAGTGTCCTTTACTTTGCCAAGAAAACGCAGAGAAAGAGAGAGAGACTAACGCACTTCCTTGATGGATTCTTGTTGGATGGCTGTTGGGTGATTTATTTCTTCGCTGAAGTGTCGTCTCTTAACTGTGGCAACACACATCTCCTCCGATGGAAGAGATCGGAACAATCGAGAGGCTTTATCGTGAGCACTTAAGCCCGCTGGAGACTCACGCTTAATTACGACAAAAGTGTGCGTTTTTATTGCCACAATACACAAGTTTACGACTTGCTCTCTCCTTTGGCAACAATGTTGCCAGTTGAGCAATCTAGGCTTAGGTGCGTGAAAATGTTGCAATCCCTGTGTCCAATGGCTTTGGAGACACATTAAATCTACGAGGGAGAATGTTAAGTATCTACTGGATGGCCGGACCGAGAGATGACGAGCGATAACGGGCCGCGGCGGCGGCTAACGCGTGGAGGATGAGATCAAAGAATGTTTCGACTCGGCTGTCGTTGGCGAAGGCGACGACGAGAAGAGGAGGCAAATGACAAGGAGCATCGTGTCCCATTTGGGAGACCAATTAAGCCGTTTTGATTGAGATTTCAGGAAAATTCGGTTCTCATTCTGTTCCGTGGCTTATCTCCTGCTGGACAAGCGCAAGTGTCGGTCATCGGTCGTTGGTCGTTGGTCGTTGGTCGTCGGTGTGCGGAGGAACATGTTTGGTGTTATCTTTCGATCTGGAAGGTGTTTGGGTCGCACGGAGGAAATTGATTTATGTTGTCAAACACACGGATGGTGTTCGGGTTCGATTCGGGAAAAATGGTTATAAAGGCGGCTGAGGAATTTATTCAAATTGTAACGTTTTTGGTTTTTTTTATGGTTTTGGGAATGAGGTGCTCCGTAGGTTGACACTAAATGGTTAAGGAGGAACCAGTTGCTCATGCTAGTGAGTGGCGTAGAATGATGATGGCTATTATTGGCTGCTTAAAACCCGAGCACCATAGGAAAGGCAAGGAAAACCGAACTATTAAGAGACTGAACATCGAAAGGAATCATGAACTGGAGGAAGGGTGCTGGGAGGGACCCATATGACACACTGAACTGGCGGCGACAAAGCACTGTGTTCAACGTGGAGTTCCTAAAGGGTCCTATCTCGGACATCAACTATTTAATAATGGCTTTGAAGTGAAAATCCACAAGGTAGTCTGTAGATCTGGACCTCCTCCTAAAATCTAACATGGAACTATAGACGAAGATCGTAGGAATATAGGTTCTTCGAACAACATCAACTCTGATGACAGTTGCAGGAGGTATTCGATGACAGTCTATTGAACATCATCCTAGAACACCTCAAGGATACATTTGGTGTGGAGGTAGGCAGCTTTCAAGTCTGGATCCTCCAGTGTTCGATCGATACGTACATTCTACTGATGGCCAATCTGAACTAAGTATAGTCAGCCGAATCGGAAAAGCAAAGTCTGATTTGGGCTGACTACACAGCAAGAAATGACTGTTCTACTTCGATGTCTAGTCCGTGCTACTACATGAAAGAGGTACTATCAGAGAACGAGCCATGCACCAAGAGCTACAACCATACTCTGACAGGAGTGGTAGTCACACTCTCTGAAAAGGTGACCTTAACAGGCAGGATAGTTCAGATAGAATCTTGCCAACTGGGAAAGAGTTGGTAAAAGTTGAACCACATTGCCAGAAATTGCATGCATGGGTAAATTACTTTCTCTTCCAACATACGATGAACTAGTACTTCTAGATGTGAAGACCATGCTGTGAAAGAAACCCAAAATTGGTGAGCATGGATGGTTATTGAAGCAAATAACAGAGGACCACTTAAGTGTGTTTCGAAATTGCAAACTTTGGAACGGTAGCATGCTGGGCTGTGTCATTGGAAAACCTTCTTTCCCTAGCATCTACTGAGAACAGCACATCAGTCAATAATACCAATACAGAATGGAGCTCTGCTCTGAAAACACCTCTACCTCTAACAACGTTCCTAGGACGGTCCATTGAAAGACCCGGTATTGCTTCTTCGGCAAACTTTCTATCGACTACGATCCAACAAGAGCGATGCTATGGTATAGATCGCAATGCAAATGGGTTCTATCGTAAGGCATTCCCTTCAAGAAAACCAGAATCAATCGATTCGATCCATGCTGTCGAGACTAAGAAACTAAAAATGGTATACCCGCCTCAAGTACAGGCTGCCATATTTGAAAAAAACACCAACTTGTTAGGTACTATCTCGTTGGGTTGGGTTACCATGAACTCCAAAGTACATGCAGTTCGTTGGCTCAGAAGAATTAACAGCAACGTGGTACACGTCTTGGAAATGAGAATACTTTTCTAAGGAGTCATCGGATTCGGATACGAAAACATTTTTAAGGCAAATGTGGCCCAAAACTTTGAGCTTCTCGTCCCCGGATGGCGAATCAAAAGGCGTGACACCGTGACGACAAATTATGAAATATGTAGGAAGTCACCAATTTAAAATGGATGCCTGATGCGGAGAAGGTTCTAAGGACTACAATAAAAGCCAATATTCCAAAGGTCCACTTTTCCCTATAAAATCGAACATGGTTTGCCCCCACAAGATACAAGGATACAAGAACTTGTTGTTGGGTACAAGGCTGGTTGCACTGCACTAACCAAGAGATTAGCATTCAGTTCTGATTGCTAAAACTAACTCAGAATATTACTTGGAATTTCCCTTAGCTGACTGACTGGGTACGAATGGAGCAAGATCCCAATAGTAGAGAAGCAGAAGATCTCTCTTTTCTTCAGAAGACTAAAAGACCTTTTTCGCCAAACAGATTAATGAAGAAGAATAGGGATGTCTTCCAAATATTACTCAAACCTTAGACGTGGTAATCAGATTTTTATAACCGGAGCCATAGTAACAAACAAAATAAAACAAAAGAAGGTACTTGCCAGTAGGGGCAGCCAGGCGAAGTTATCTGCACTTACCTGAAAAGAAAAAGAGAAAACGAGTTAGTGTGACACATTGGCTTGATAAGATCAAACAATAGTTCATAACCCATAACCCCTGGACAACATTTGGGACTCTTGATCGGTCTAAGTGTGCCGTTGATAACGTCCTTCAACAAGGACACCCACTTACCCAATGGACCCAGTGGACTAGAGGGTCAATCCCCATAAGACCGAGCTGGCACTATTCACCAACAGAAGGAAAATTCCTGAGTTCACATTACCGTCCATTGGGGGTAGTCCCCTTAAAATCTCTGATAGCGCTAGATACCTAGGACTCGTTCTTGATAAAAAAATGAACTGGAGACCTAATATCAATGAAAGATACTTGTAGCAGAATATTTGGAAAGAAACGGGGGTCCAAATACGGCGATAGTAAGACCTATTCTGACGTATAGTTGTCTTGTATGGTGGCCGTCCGCCAGCAAGTCCACCAACTTAGCGGCCCCCACGAGGATCCAGAGATTGGCCCGCAGGACTAGAGGCTATCCTCAATCTTCTACCGCTGGACATTTTTGTTAAAACCTCGGCAGCTATAAGTCAGTCAGACAGTTGGAATCATAATGCAACAGGTCATCCCATGATCCTGGAGAAATATCTAGGAAAAGTCTATACTACGGAGGTACACTCCCTTCCTTGATTTTCATAGACCGTTTACTAGCTCGTTCCCAAGCAGGGAAGCAGCAGGCAGGTGAGCCTGCCAACACATGTTCCATCTCTATCTATACAGATGGATCTAAGATGGATGTAGGCGTAGGTTCTGGCATTTTTCTGAACCGCTGGGGATATCTAGATCAGTCCGCCTCCCTAACCATAGCAGTGTTTTCCAAGCGGAGGTCCTGGCAGTGACAATAGGCGGCAATAAAAGCGATTACAGCAATCAAAGCTTGTGAAGTGCTGTCGCGAAGAACTCTGCTGGGTCCCTGGACACGAAGGTATTCCAGGCAATGGAAAGGCAGACGAACTGGCAAGAAGAGGCTCTGAATCTACATCGCAACAAGTACACACCTCGGTGTTCATCCCGCCTTGCACATTGAAGCAAAAGGCATGGATCTTGGCCAGAAGTGAGGCCAATAGTAGATGGACCTCCTTGGATACTTGTGTGATCACCAGAAGCCTATGGCCTTGCTTTGACAAGGGTAGGACCGAACGATAGAAAGTCCCTTTCTGTCCTTAAAAGGAATTATCACTGGGCACTGGGACCACTCTCTTAGGCACCACATGAGAAAGTTAAGACTCACGGATGAAGATTTATGTCGGGGATGTGGAGACGAGGAAGCTAATGAGGATACAACCCACTTTCTCTGTCACTGCCCTGGGCTTATCCACCTTAGATTCAAATTTCTAGGGCGACACTTTTTCCGTGACCTTGAAGAACTAGCAAACAGAGCAATGAATGAAATTTTTAGGTTTATCAAATCAACAGGATGGTTTGGTGATCCACAAGATGTGAATTACTACGAGGGTTTATAAATGCGCAAGGGTATCACAATGGGTCTGTATTGACCTGAGTGTGGCGACGTGATATTTATCTAGTCGCCTGCCCACATACCTAACCTAACCTACCCAACCTAAGGGAAACGAAAAAGAAAAGGAAGCCTCTCCAACCACTGCAACAAGAAAGGGAATTTGACTGGTAGGACTAAGATAACAATTGATGTGAAAGAAACCATTCTGTGTACTTCTGTAACTCGGGAATCCTCCCATCCGTTCTGCAATCTCATCAAATACCAGTCAAAGCAAAGAACATTTCACAACTTAAAGAGATGAGGAAACCATGGATGTTATTATATCACGCTTCACCAAATTGTCCCCATTTCCAAGATCTGCAGTTCAAGTTCCAAGGGGACCTGGGTGAATCGACCACAATTTCAAGTCATGTCAGTTCATGTCACTCCCGTGATAGGGACAACTAAAATCTGAATCCAAAAACATATTCCATGCATTCCTTGGTTAATTCTAACACCAAAGTGTCTTAATTTTCATTCATTTTACCGCTGGAAGCCATCAATAAAATAAATTCCATTCTTACCTCCTCTGAAACAAAAGAGTTGACGTGCGAACTCGAAAATACCAAAAACCCCCAAAACCCATGACAAATCTTACAAAATTAAGTTCTCCAACAACGTTATACAACAGTAAATCAGAGTAAAGACATTCCGGAAATTCCCCTAATGAAATTATCTAATAAATTACAACGAAATGTCACAAATCTAAGATAATCGCCTTCGTTAAGCGTTCTGTTCACTCAGCAGCACATTGGTCACTTCCTTTGTGGACCTAAAACTCTCTTATCGACCTTTCAACAGCGATCTTCAACTGTAAAAATCAGATCACATTTAACCAAATAATTAATGCATCCATATCGAGAGATCGATGAGAGATTAACCACATACATGTACACATGTACCCATGTCTCTGCATCCTCAGAGTGTCCAGCTCAACAACATGTGTGTGGATTAACATATGCTTACGCGGCACGCACAATAAATTAATTTCGATAGAATATGTCGCATATGATCAGCATAAATCTTTCAACAAAACGATCTTTGGATTTATGCGTGCTTTGCTGCTTTGGTGCTTTGGTGCTTTGCGGCCCCGACCGACCAGAATAAACAAAATTTAGATGTTCACTGCTGGTTCTGTTGTGTGTTGTGTGTTGGGGAAGTCACCTCCAAATTAAGACTGATTAATTGTTCAGGTTATAAGAGGAGAGCTGATCCTGTGAACCGATGTGATTTTAATTAACTGCGCGAGGGAGTACACCAAGCCCAGTGTCCAGTGTCCAGCACTGCTTGGGGGAGACCTTAAACTCAAACTCAAACTCGAATTCGGAATTGGAATTGGAATTGGAATCGTGTCATCATCATTATCATTATCAATCGGAATGGTTGGCTGGTTCAGTGGCTTGCCTTTGATCGTTATCGGCTGATAAATGTTTCTTAAATCTTTGTCGCATTTGTTGTGTGTTGTGTCCCTCTGGACAATAACTCACAATAAGCGCGGAGGCGATGATACCAGCGCGCGGCTGCTGGTTGTTTTGGAAGATTTTTCTTTTGTCTTCCTCTCGCCTTCTGACGGTTGTGGGTTGTGGGTTGCCGGTAGTTGTTAGCTGTTGGCTGTTGGAAGCATGAAATCGATTTTATTGTTATTTATTCGTGGTAGGATGCTATTTTGGGACAACTAATGGATGGGGTGTGACGCAACGACCCTGAGTGTATGGTAATCGATCGGTAAGTGATGGCTAATAAATCGGTAATCATTACTTAACAGCTAATGGCTATAGAATGATAGTTACATCCCGAATCCGGCCAAAGGACATCATCAACAATAGTGTCGGCGCTGAAGGCTTCGACACTGTTGCCCATCGGCCTTGTTGTGCGCACACTTTAAGGCGCAACGATAAATTACTCCCAATCCCTGTCCCAATTAATTGTATCCGTACAACGTACGGCTGTATCGCACCGAACCAGCTTATCCACATTAAGATCACAGATAAAACGCCCCTTGGTGCGCGGACTGATGTTTAGGAAATCGATAGAATCTCTCGACCCATGATGGTACATGATCTGTGTGTGCACGAGTGTGTGTGGAAATTTATGACCACATTTAGCGTGAAAGGTTGAGCAAAACATTCCAAAGTCATTTGTCCATCGAGTACGTATGTTGCGCGCGCTCTCGCGCCCTGAACGTGTTAATGTCGCTGCGGCTGCTGCGGTCAGAGACATGAAGTCCGTCTGTCTTCACATTCGCTCTCAGTGTGTGAGGGAAGGATACCTCTACTCGTAGTTGCAGCTCCTCGGGGAGTTTGCGGATTTGAATGCAACTCGGTGCGGTTTAATTTATCGATTAATACGCGATCGCGTATTGCATTCGACATGAATTGATAGGGCGAAGGATGTGGGCTGGGGACTGTGTGTAATGGGCATATGGGCCCTGGATCGAATGTAAAAATGTCGGATTGCGGTTAATAAATCGCTTCCAGTCGAAGTGAATTTATAGAAGGATTTCTTTTAGTCTTTTTTTCTCTTCTCACCACACAGTGAAGGAGGGGAAGCCTATTGTCAGTCAGGAAGGTTGTGAACTTCTGGTGTTGCTTTCGAGAGTTTTTTTTGTTCCAGTTGAGGCTCACCAAGAGTGGTAGGTACAACTGCATGAAGGAGATTTATGGGGCGCTTGTCCGCTTCCAAGGAAATGGCGCTATCCTTCACGGTTCTCACAGATTGATGATGGGAACTTGTAAGTGTCGCGAAGTAGAGCCATGTAATTCTTTTGTCTAGAACCTGTCTTTGAGGATGGTGCCCCACAGAATGGCCCATAAAATACTTAATTGCTGTAATGACCCGTCATCTCCTTGAGACGTTCCAAACGTAGTTGGCTCATAAGTCAGTTAAACCTCTCACAAACGTGATTGGTTTAAAGATCTTCTAAACCACAAAAACCCAGAGTAACAGCTTCTATAGACAATGAGGCAGGGGATGACATCAGCAACCATGGTTGGAAGTGCAGAAGAAACTCGCCATTGAAAGAACCATTAAGCACGGAATAGGACCTCTCCTAACATGTTTGTCTAAGGAAGTACTTAGTTGGTAGTCATGTGGGTATCAACAGAGCTGGGTCCAATTCACGTTCGAAATCTGAGTCGGTACCTCGTACTACCAACATCTGCAGTTCTAGGAAAACAGGCCTCATCCTCTTACAGATGGCATGGTGGTGGTTGGAACTCTGTGCTATAGAATGCATGAAATGCAAGCTCCGCAGATCACAGACAGACAGTGAAGCAATTGCTAAACCCTGTTCAGGCCGTTAGTCCATCGGAATACAACAAGATACCAGAAGACCAGTCAGAGTTCCTAATGACACTGAGGACAATATTCGCTAAACAGAGCAGAGCTAGCTAAAATTAGGGATATGGTTGGGTATGACAAGGTGTCCTTTATTGCAACTATTTCTAAATGCTAGAGTGAGGAATCCCTTATTCAGTGCCCTTCATCTGCTTCGAAGCTCTTGGTCGCCTATAAGAAGTCCAGGCAACCGGTGGTAAACATTTCAACAGACCATCAGCAACATGTTGCCTCATACTTTTCAGGAACTCACTCTGAGGATTGAACAATTTTCAGAGACAAAGAAGTTTGAGGGAAAATACTTCCCTGATCTGAAAGGGACATTCCAACAATTTAAGGATGCCCATGTTAGCAAGGAACTGATGGTTAAATCCTTAGTTTTCGAGCACCAAAACGATGACTTTCATTCATAGGAACATGTTTTGGACTCTCGATTGGGTTCAGGGTTCCACAGTGGGCCAACATTTTAGCGACTACCTAGCTGTGTACCAGCGAACCTAGAGGAGCATTGGCAAGCCAGTTGTGATAAACATTTTTGTGACTGGTGTCAATGTCGAGCACCTACTGAAGTAGAGGCACAAGAGTTCAAGACCCAATATCGTATGAAGTGTGAAACAGGGGAACCAAAACCGCATCAACGCCTTGGTGGGACAAACAGACGAAATTAGTAATATAAATGGCATACCAGGACTGTCTATAGAATCACAAAGGGAGTAATGGATGGTCACGACTCCACTTACCGTCCAGAGAAGAAGGTGGATGGAACCCATGAGGACCAACTCAAAAGATGAAGACGATAGTGTCCTGGAACTTGACTCAGTTGACCTGTCCCCTGCAGCACAAAAGGCATCTAACCGGTACGGAAGGACTCAAGAAAATAAGCCAAACGTAGTTATTTTGACAGATCTTCGGCATCCACTCACAAGACAAGAACATAGAAATCTTTCTGGGGCTGTGGAAGAAGGGTATCACCGTCATGGTCCAAAAGAAAGGTAACCTGATGGAAAGACTCGAGGTCAAATAAGCAGACTTTTGCGCCCCATTCTACTCTATCGACCACATAAACCCTCTGTAGATTATCATGATTCAGTGCGTGGTATATATAGATGTCCTTCCTCAGCATATCCGAGGCTATGCGTCCAGTGTCAAGGCTGCAGGATGTCGCAAAAGTTTGCGAAAGTAAAATGTTAGAGAACTTAGAGATACACAACGATGTGCTCTAGGCAGCCTGATGAGAGCAAATCACGGTCTGCTATGGCAATAACAACATAATTGGTTGGGTGGTTGGGTTTGATGACTGTCCTCGCAGAGCACAGACACACAGTTCAACCAAAAGAAGGTCCATTATAACACCATCATCCATATACATACGTGCACCGCAGAGCGAGATCAGAACTTGTCATATAGAACAGAGGGCAGAGCGACCGTCTTCGGAGTGAGTCTAGGTCATTAAGGTCTTCGAAGAAGTACTGGTCTAGTGAGGACAGAGGTATCTACAAGGTATATCACGGTCTTCTTTTCGTCCTCGTTTTCATAGCTGCAACAGAAATCATTAAAGAGAGCACCAAGCTTTGGCATGTCTCCCTACCAGACTATACAGTCCGAACGTATATCAGGAACCTATCTTAGGTTTAGGTATAGATTTAAAGATACCTTGCAACGGGGGTGGGGTGTCCCTGCTCACTTAGACCAACAGAATTGGATGCATTGTGCCAACTTTTGGAACGCAGGAAACGCTGTAATAGTGACCAAAATAGCAGGAGGCTTCACAAGCTTCACAAAAGAAACAGTTCTCCCTTTGTTAAGCACCGGCCACAGGGCTCTGGCCACTGCACATGAGCCTAGACGAGTCCACCGTCTTCGATGGGATCATCTTACAACTACAACTTGTCCTCCAAAAGGTGTCCAGCTGCAAGCAGAATGAAACGCTCTAAGCAACTCTGTGACAGGACAGTTGAGTAGGAAACACGATTTCTGGAAAAAATAGTCAGTTTTGACGCTCTAAGTCGCACTAGCAGGTTTAGAAACTATACATAGACCTACCACTCACCCCTGTGGTATTCCTTCCGTGATTTTGTACACTTCTGGTGCCTCTTCCATGTTTTAGTGAAGGATTTTGTCATTCAGTGGATAATTCACTGCTTAATGCTTTAACTAAGCATCAGGAGCTACCTGGCTGAGCTCACTTCACGCACTAAGTCAGACCCTGTCTCCATTCCTTGTATGATACCCCGAAAGCCCCGATTCCTCTTCGAATTTAAGTCAAGTAGAGTCACATGCCATCAGTACCCTACAAACAAAGTGCGACGTCTTAGACTTTCTCAGTTCTGACTGGTGGTGGTGCCTTTGCATGTTGAGGTAATTCATTCCAGCTGCCACAACATCACATTTGGCTGTCAGGACACAGGATCTCTCGCCCATATCTCTAGATGAGACTCCACTCCTACGCACTGACGTCTGCTTTATAGCCCCATTTACACATGACCAGTGTACTGACACAGCTACTGCTTCTGTAGAGGACACAACACCCCCACTCGTAGCAACTTTATTGACATTTCCCAGCAGACACCACCATTACTTCTAATGACTCTCTCCCTCCAGCGACAAAATGGCATTCCACCATAATTAATCGAACCATAACTCATTGCGCCATAGGACACCTCCTACCACCACCACTGGTTAGGTATCCAAATCAGGACCACTTCGCGATAAATTTCCTGGTAATATGCGGTTTTTAGCAAAACGCCCATAACCAATACGCAGAGAGGTTAAGCCTCCAGTTCGCCTCCTGCTGTGTGCACAGCATAGCATAGCACAGCACAGCACAGCACATACCACCGCATGTACCTCTAGGAATACACACCGAGAATCGTGTATTGAATTTCATGACAGCCATTACTGAGTGCCGAACCACCACAGCATAGCACATACCCGTTCGTCTGTCTGTCCGTCCTCTTATGGCCACAAAGTAGCTCTTGGTGTTGTGATGTGCGCCCGCTTCCTTCGGACAGGCGACAACAACATATCGAGTGACACCTTTGTATGGTTTCCGTTTTTGGGCACAAAAACCAAAAAAAAAAACTAACAGAACCACCCCATCAGCACATGGGAATGAAGAAAAAAAAAAAAAAAATGGTTGATGATGGTGATGGCTGATGGTTGTCTAATAACTGTCAACCATTTGTAATGCGGCGCGCAGAGCCACGGCTGGAAATATGAAATTTCGTTCTTCATATGTCAAAGCCGACACACGGCATTCCGATGGTCCGATGGGTTTGGGTTCGGAAAAGGAAATACGACAGAGCTGCGGACACATTGGACGAGCATTTGGTATGTCGCCAAATGAATGGCGGCGGCGGCCGGGTGGACACTAATGCGTCCCCCATGGGCTGGTGCCTCTGGAAATGGGGTTTGTTGTCCGACAAAAAGGTTCACGAACGATTTGTGTCGCTGGCTAATGGACTGTGAAAGGTGTGCGGAATGATTTTGAAGTATGCCTGCCAGGCTGCCTAGTGGGGTGGCTTTTTGCCTTCGAACAATGCGGTCTATGCAGCTGGCGCTCTGGGGGGGACAGTCACAAGGAGTATCTACTGACACTGTGACCAGCTTCTTGGCTGAAAAAGGGGGCGGCTGCACTCCTAACGGATGCGGTTTTATTCACTTTTTGGTCCTAAATCGATTCAGAGGGAAACAGATACATGCTGAATTGGTCCTTCGAACCGGGAAAAACCAAGCCAGAAAGCCCTTCCAGCAGTTAAAATGAAATCTTTCAAACTCGAGACCGTCAGGGTGATCCCGGGACTATTAGAATTTTGCCAGTAACCACTGGGTTCTAACCCACTTAAGTCGGTTGGCCTAGTTAAACCCCAATGGAGTCTGGTGGGACACAGTGCCAGAGATGTTCCATGCAGACTATGAGTCACAATACCGACGCTTGCTCGATGATCTGCTTGAAAAGAGTTGTATGAAACGCCATGGCTGAGAATAGGAAACAAGATTTCTGAAGAAGAGGCAACGGAATCGGCTAAGAAAGGACCATTTTTTAAGGTCGTAGAACGTTGAAGAGTGGAATAGTTAACGAATGGTATGCTGGGACTGGATCTGACTATCCACATGCAGCTGAATCCTCGAGTTTGCGGAAGAACAGCCTGGTACACTTCAGTAGACATGCACCAGACGAAGGGTTGTTAACCTGAATGACAGTAACAGATGTCTAGCAAGAGGTCCCTAAAGGAGGACATGCTATGATGTCCAGTAAAACTGATAGATACCCTAGTAGAGGCTCATTTGGAGCTCAGGTCAATAGGGGTCCTTTGAGTTGGTGTTCAGTAATAGATGACATGGCTCCAAGTTATCTCGAGAGCCTTCCACTCTACATATCAGTCATGAAGGGACAAATCCTAAAGCAGTGTACTGATGGGCTTCTAGTGGATCAACATGGTTTCCTTGAAGTAGCTCTAATGCCTTACTCCCACGCTGGATATGTAAAATGCCATTATTTACGGAAGGTAGACATTTATCCTGGAAGGATGTTGAAAGATTGCCAAAGTAGGTGGAAATAGTGATGTACTGTATCTACTGTACAGAGAAAGAGACTAAGCAGCACATCATCACATATGGTGTGATTCACGGTTCCAGTGCAGGGAATTTGCTGTAATATACAATGTATGAGGAAGCTTTTGAGTCAAGAGACCGACAAAATGAGTTTAAACTGCTTGTTACAGCCCCACTTCTAGAGCAGATAGGACAAAATAGTAACAAACCTATTAGAAGGCCCCTACAGCAAGGTTTGACCTGCACAGGGCTAGATATTGCACAAGTGGTACATGTTGACGAGAGATGGCCAGTGAGCTTTGTTGTGATAGCAGGTGACGAGATCTTCATAGGTTCAGCGCTAACTTTTCATGACAATTGCGATATGTGGCTGAGAAAGCCCCAAACACGACATTGCTAGGCAAACACTTGAAACCTGAAGATGAAGATTGGAGACGCCTTGTAGTACAGTCACGTTCTAGAGCAGAAGTCCAAAAGACCAAAAGAACTCAAGGAAAACAGACCAAGATTTACCAGCCTATTCGAATGGGATCTGACAAACGTAGACAGGGATAGATCATGGCATGGAATAGTCGAAATAGAGCGAAAGATGTCAAGCCAGTTGTATGGAACCAAATAACATCAACTGAGGTTCAAGTTGGGTGAGGCTATCGACTCGGGGTGTATCGATAGACAGGTGATAAAGACTCTGGAACACGGCTCTAGGACCAACAAAACTGTAGCTGCTTCAAAATGACTGCAGTAGACAGCCCGGACTTAAAGAAACCATGTCCCACAGTGGTATCAAGTTCAAGCTTAGCTTTACCTTAGAAAAGGATCATATTTCTAGACCCAATCAGCTTGAGACCTTCACCAACTGGAACCTAAGCCCGCTGCAAATAGACATCTAAATCAAGGGGACGATGGCATTAACGTCTACCAAACGCAGTTCTATACACAGAAAGCGCAGTTGCACTTGAATCCACTTCCTGCATGTCCCACTCCTCACCGACTGCGTGTCACCATCTGAAACAAAAACCGCTTCTGCTGCTGCAGCAAAAGATTCCCCTTTTCACACCCTGCTCGTGTCGAACTCCTTCTAATTAAATTTTATTACATCCATCGCGCTGCGGCACCTCATCGGTATCACCAGCCCGAGCACACCGAACAGTAAATCGAAACTTATCCGGTTCCATTCGAGCAAATGCCTCTCGAAACTGCCACTTTATCACCTAATTAGCTGACAACCCGCGCTCTCATAAGTTACCCACAAATAGCCTCCCCTTCGGAGTCACAGCTCCCAAGCCGGTTAGCCCGGCCACCAAAACTCAATAAAATTCCCAAGATCATGGACAAAATCTGTCGAATTAATTGATTAAGCAAAAATCCTCAACCAAAATCAACAAGAAATACAAAAAAATACAAAAAAACCAAATAAAGATACAAAGATACGAAGAAGAAGAAGAAACAAACGATCGTGTGATCGTGTGATCGTGATCGTTTCAGCGACCAAATCAAGACCAACAACATAAATGACCAAATGATTAGGCCCGGGCATAAAGATGTCAAAAAGCTGACTGACTGACTCGTCTTCGTCGTCTTCGTCGTCGTCGTTGTCGTGATGATCATCAAGAGATGAAGACATTACCATAAGCAGAGATCGACGGAAAAACGCGACAATGACTTTAATGACGTATAATCGAAGTTTTAAGCTAATGGATTCTAATTCTCCGAAGATGTCGCATTCGATTGTGGCCAGCGAATTAATGAGCGTGTCGTCCATCGTCGTCTTCTCCATCGTCGTCGTTGTCGTTGTTGACCAGCTTTGGGAGAACAAAGCGCACACGGTGAGTTATTGGTTCCAAGAGAGGCAGGCCTACATACATACATCTTATGTGTGTATTCAGCTAGACGCGGCAGAAAAAGCGGGTAACAAAGTGGCTAAAGGCTTAACATAATCATTTGGTTAAGTTTGTGATTCCATTGATTTATGGCTACACATGCTGTTTGTCTGGATTAGAACTCTCTCGTGGATTCGTACTCATTTGGGCCATTGATGCGGGACCGTGTCCAAATTTTCTGTTCCCTACTGTCTACTGTGCTACTCCCGATATAATCGCCATACAAAATTTTTTTGAATTGCCTGTTCAAAGGCCCAGAAGCCGGCGGAAACGGATTAAGACTCGGAATCCGCGAGCCAGTTGGTTGTCCCAAACAAACATCCGTTGGTGGAGTTTCATTGAGCCAAGGGCGATGCCCTTCGATTTCCTGGATTACAGCTCACACTGTGTGGTTGGGCTGGAGAGGGGCTTCCTGGAGAAAGGCCCTACCAATGCTGAGGTGGGAACGGATTGCATGTAGCGAATTTGGATGAGAGATTAAGTTTGGACGAGAGGAGGTCGAAGGGCTGGTTCTAACTCCTCCAGTGACTGTCACAATGAGTGAGCTTTAGCCGGATTGAACGCCGGAGCTAGAGAACTAAGTGACAACAGCCTCTGCTCAGAGGTTGTGGTTAGAATAACTGGGGGAAGCCAATAAGTCAGACCTCAAGTCGGGAGAGCACAAGGACTCATAAACTAATTGAATAAAAGGAATGACGATTGGTATACCTACTTCTCCTCCCAAATGTGATTGGTAAGGATAGGTTGAAGGATTTGTAAGAGACGACCAAGAACAGACGGGACCTGAGATGATAGGACTATAGCTTGAGCAACCAAGGAATCCCATAAGCCAATCGATGCTGATGAGAAGCTGTTGGTACTCGAAGAGGTGACTCAGAACTGTGTTAGCCACATCAACAAAGGATGACCTTAGCTCTGACTTGGAACGAAGTAGGAACGAAAACAGCATGAGAAGATGAAGCGTAAACCACACTGCTTGCAGTAAAGAGTCTGAGACTGTCCCAGGTTGAGTCGAGAGATGGCGAGGATCAAGCAATCATTGAATTGACCAACTCCAGTGGGGCAGGTTACTCTCAGTGATTCAAACTTATGATTTCTTTTGAGTCTCATTAAAGGTAGAGGAAAGCAGCCTAAGAGGTGTGGTACTGGACAACAAGTCGCCTTAGTTTCTGGTATGGAGCAATCGCTGCTAAGTTAGGAAAACTGAATGAAGACCTTAGTTACGCTGACGGAGAAAGTGAAACCTTATGCAAGGGATGTGACCTTACAAATGTGTACTCTGGGATGAAGTCTACACATAGCTGCTTCGACGAAGATTTGATTAGTTCTGCTCGACTGCAGGAACATAGGGTAGCTCGAGGAATAAACAGGGAGCAAGCCTCTCCAGGGAGTGGCCACATTACATTACGTGCTATCTGGAGAAAGGATTCGATCTGGTTTAACCCACCATAGGTGGTCAATGGGTTCTTTGTGCCGAATGCAGACTGTGACAGTCTGAACCTAGACACGTTCATGAATCCTAGGAGCTCCTTCGGATCAATATTACTCAGATCGTCAAGCTCCAACAAGTGTTTTTCATTTTAATGGCTAGTGCTGGACAGTCACATATCAAGTGACGAAAGGACTTTGTTTTCTCCTCGTCTCTGCAGCTTCTATGGAAGTCGGTATGGGTTAGTCCTAGTCATGCTGTGTGATTCCCTATCACCCAGTGTCCTGTCATCACATCAACTGCTGTCACCATATCCCTGCGATTGATGTCATAAGCGAGTTGGCTACACAATGTATCAGATACCGGTACCAGCTAGTCTCCTCGTTGAACTCGATGTCTATTTTCCTGAATGCTTAGCAGGGAAGGCCTGCGGTGGGATTAGATGTGACCCAACCGTTTGCTCGTTACTTGGAATATCTATGTGATATGGGTACCCAATAGAGGGTCACCTTAGTGGCCTGAGATAGCATCCAGTCTTATGGTAAGATATAGACGTTTGTGTACAACAGACCTGGTGGTAGTGAGAGTATGAGGACAGCTACGGGTTGTTGAGAAGGCCTACGATTCATTCGAGCAGCCACAAGTGAAGTGGAGGTGACCGCCTGTAAGGAGGGAATAGTCATGGAACTAGCAAGCAAGCTAACCAGATACTCAATGATGGATCCATCTACACCACACAGTGTTGTGTCGAACGTAAATTTAAGGAGAAAGGTGGAGAGAGGGCCAGCCCCTAGACTTAAGCAGTGGTTTACAGGCAGATAGACAAAAAGGAAGAATGGACGCCGACGAATGTGCAATGAAGACTGTTTCACGGGACCATATAGCTATAGCTGGTGGTTCTAGGAAGGGTTTCTGAAAGACTATTTCTAAGTTAAAGGCCGACAAAGCCACAATACATGGCAGAGGTTGGTACATACTGAGCAAGCTGATAAGCAGGCGAGGTAAGAACCCATATTGACTTCGAAGTTGAAATTTCGAAGTGGAACTTTCAGTACAAAGTAGAGACCAAAGCTACCATAAGAGCGAACACATCCTCTAACCTAACCTAACCTAGAACCATTCGGTTGTATGCAGAATGGAAGTCGAGAAATAGGCGGTCCTTCTCTATAGAAAGCCTAACCAACTCGATAGAACTTAGTTGGATCAGGAAGTTGAAGGGCGTCTTACCAGATGATCAATATTTTCTGCGTAGGAATATAGAAGTAAAAGGAAAACAACTCACCGGATGAAGGTTCTTTATTTCTTGATGCTTGCTCTCTTGATGCCAGCTAACAGCAGGAACACACACAAATCACTCAGGAACCACTGACACAGAACACAAGGGAACACACTTGGGGGGCTTATTGGACGGATAAACACTTAAAAACTGCTCGGGACATCAAAAACAGCACTTTCCCGGCTTCACTTAGCACTTTTCTCTCAGAAAACACTCGCGATTCTAGGGCAGACAGGGACTTTTGCTTTTTATTGAGACTTGGGTGGGAAAAACACTTGAGATAGGCAGACTATTGGGAGCAACAGGGACTAGGGGCACACAAACACAAAGCCTTGCAACCGAACTACAGGGCATTTCTGTCCTTAATTCGAACTGGAGTCCGCAGCCTTCTTGGCACACAGTTGCAACAATTGATGGCTTACTGGAGGAAAGACTGAAACAAGAGGATTTCTGACGGTTCCTTCGCCATAAACTGATATGATCCTCGATTTGCATGGGAAAATGCCTCTTTACGAATCAAAAACCATTCATCCAGCGTCCACCTGAATGGCAAATGAAAGAAAAATTACATATTTCTGATCAAAAACGACCGCTTAATCTAGTATCGAAACAATTTGTGTCCAAGAAAGCTTAATTTTTGGAAATTTCAACGATTTCCAACCAACCGCGCACGAATAAACGCCCAAACGGCTCATGGGGCGACAATTTAAACTCACTCGCGTCTGCTATTTTCATTACGTGAAACCGATAAAACACTTCCAAACTGTTTAACAAACATTTAAAACAAAGAAAATCAACTTTTTTTCCGAAATTTACACGAATTTTAAGCGATTTTCGCAATTTTATTGAAAAAAGCCGGCGGACTGGATCAAGTTCGGACTTGCATTCGACGAATGACAGATGGAAGACTGACAATGGCCGATAAGGTAGGGTAGGTCATGCAGTTTGCAAGTTTCACAAAATTTTGTAAAATATTTACCATTTGTTGGAGGAGCAGGTTATGGGGCCAGGTTTGACAGTTGGTATCACGCACCATAGCTGACGTCGAAATGGATGGCCTAGCCAAGGATCTCGAGTTCCACTAGCTTCATAATAACCCCATCTATGCATTAAATGGCAGAATGGAGGGCTTATTGGTTAAAAAGTGTTCCCTTTGCAGCTTTGGGGTCATTTACTCCGAGTGCCGTCCTATCGATTGGAGTAGTTTTGACGTAGTCGTTTGAGAGGGCTTTATGTCAAATGAACTATGACAGGTAAGGAGACAAATCTCCTGTCATATGGTATGGTAATAGGTTCCGACATAGACATTATCATGAGTTTGGTCAAATCACTGAAAGACAACACTATAAATCGAAAAGCAGCAGTCTGACTGGAGAGGTACATATTTTGACAGTCAAGCCAACTTTCAGCAATGAATGTCATATAATAGCCAATGATTCGATGAGACTTGGCTGTATGTAGACAGATGGTCACCGACTAAAAAGTTGTACAATGACAATGTTATCTTCAATGTTAAGGGGAAATCCGGTGACACCATATCTGAATTGATGCACATTGGCCTTCAGAGTGGCACGGAACTAAGGGCAAGAAAGCGTGATTTCAGACAAATGTCACTGGAAAACCGTCCTATTGATCTGTCAAAAGAATCGAAGTACCTTTGAGGTAATCTCTGACAAAATGGTTACCTGAACTTGGACTGACTTGGACCAAGAAGGCGTGTGCCACTATATCTACGACAAGAGCTGGGTATGGAACTCAAGTTCATTCAAGTCTTTCAAAGCTTTAATCAAACCAGTGATCAGTTACCGGTCATTATAACGATTTCAGGAGCATGTGAAGGAATTATCCAAGCTGGAGTAGACCCACGCAGGTACATTTGTCAATGGGGAAGGAATCTAGGCTTTGTGGCTGCCTCAGGCTATGGACTTTACTGGTTATCGTTAGCCAATACTTCGAATTCTAGATACCATGCTTAAAGGGTTCTAATTCATTATACATAGGTGACTGGTGAGAATAGAAGAATAAACGGCTTGTATCCAGATCCAAAATTGGTATACTCCTGGTTCGAAGTCCGAAAATGATAGCATTGGACGGCCCCAGCAGCATTGACTTAAAGTCACCAACAATATTTTAAACAGAGGTACCTCTTATGTGCATGAGGATGTCTTCGGAGAGGAAGTAAAGCAGTCTGCCTATATAGTAGGATCTAACCCGATCGTGAAATATCTCAATCTCCTCGAAACACTTGCAGGACTCGAACGTTTAAACGTTAATAAACGGGAGGACTCCCTGGCGCTAGAAGGACTTTGCCGTACAATCGCTGATTCCGAGGACTGCCTTGTAATACCACCTTATAGTGGCTACTCCAAGATAACACAGTGCGAGATCAACAGATACGTTGTCTACTCGGCTAACCCTCAGAAGCTGAGCCTGGCAAAGGAGCTCATCAACCCCAACCGATATAAGGGCAAGTCTTTACTGAATTTCTACTTAAGAATCTCGGAAACTGTCTTTTTAAATATATTTCTGCATACGCAAGCTCTGTGAAAAGCAATACGAAATGGAAGAACATATGAGGGCACTGAGATTACTGCCCTTGGAGTGGGACTTTGTCAGTTCAGTAGAGATTCAGAACTTGCTTAGAATTATTAAGAGCCTCTAGGTACTTGTAGGGATCATTGCAGGCCTTAGCATAGTAAAAGCATATAAGTTTAACTAGACAGAGGGATAATCCAATGTGATCAGTTCTTGGTTACTGTCCGATGTAACGTCTATGCTCAATATTCCATCTGCAACAAGAGAGGCTCTGAAATGTCAAATGCCTTCATGCCAATCGCATGAGGACCATTCGACCTTCTTTATTCTCCTCCTTATTGGTTTGAAATGGTTGACAAAACTTTTTCACATTTCAGGGTCTGATAACTTGGTATCCCAGTAGGGGTGGAGGTTAAAAAAGTAGGTGTAACGAAAATCGGTAGTCATTCGAGGCTTCCATAGAATACGAAGTTATCGATGGATTTTATTCATTTTGGTATCAACTTGTAGGGCGTATCCTATACTATGCTAGAACCATACCGTGTAAGCTGACATTTGTTTGTTGCATGGGTTTTGTCGCAATATAACCAAATTTTCAGTAGAATTAGTGTAAAAACGCGTTACAATAGTCGATTCCATGAAAATAAGAAGTAGGAAACGCTCTTGAACTTATGGAACAGGTCAGAACACCCAGAAAGAGGCTGACTATACACAGAAGTCAAAAAAAAATCCAACAAACCGCGCGTTTGGATGATGTTTAGACAGTACTTCCAGCCCTTCTACATGGATTCCACAAATAGTGAAGAAAATAGCTCCACAGATCCACTGTAAATGTTAAAACAGTGTAAAGCTACCTAAGCATGCCTACATATGCCAATCGACAGTCAGCTTAGAACCTCGTCATATATATGGCTTTGGGGGAAGTTAATGGAATGAAAGGGAAACATTCTGGCTATGCCAAGTGCAACTCCACGACAAGGTGTATGTGTAGTTGGTTCTGTAAGACGAGTTTTAGCCTTCAAACTCCTCGAAATCCATTGATCCTTGGTAATACGTCACATATGTCCATGGACATAGATTTTCTTTGTGTTGTGAGAGAGTCCCGATAGTAGGCGAAGGCTCAGATGGTTAAGCTTGAGGGATGCCTGTGTCAGTCATGGTAAAAGAGATTGGGACCATCAAACAAGCATCACCTTTCAACAGCTTGAACAAGATGAGACGAGATTCCTCTCGACAAGCCACTTGGCTGGCTAATAAGCATCTCGAATCGATTAGTGCACCCAATGACTAGCCAGGCCAACGACCACGCTCACTGATTCACCCAACATCGGGAATACATAGGAGAATTTATAAACCCAACTTATGCCATATATTTCCCCGAGTATGTCGTCATGAATATGTATCTCACAACAATTCGATGAACAAGACACGAGCATTCGTTACATTCACACTGCCGTCCGATGCTTCCCGCTAAACATCGGCTTAATTAAGACGCGTCCCCATCCCAAGACACAGCCAACAAACTGTCAACTATTGGATTTGAATTCCATTTCTGTGTCTCGGGGAACAAAAATTTAAATAATCCGAGCTCGATCCGAACTCGATCTGAAGCCGCACACCGGATGACAACAGGTGCTGAGCCCAACATGGAACTGGACACTGAACGCGATATTGATTGCGTTTAAATTATGTGTGACCCATGGTCCGCCGCACCGCGCGCACACACAGCCACAGCTTTCGTATCTGTCAGATACTCTATGCCATATGACGAGCGTTTGTGTGTTCTTATGCTGTGCGTGTGAAAGACCCTAATTGAATTGAATGTGAGTTTGAACGAGGATTTAATTGAAAAATTACCGCTGCATTCGGATTTGAATAATTTATCGATTATCGAGGGTTTTCCTTCCACCCAACCCCGATGTACAGATCTTTGTTTTCGGTAATTTCAGTCAATTAGATACTTATGACGTCTCCGTGATGGAGAATGTGTGACTGGGAGACGTCTGCGCACCAGCACAGCATGCCAAAACCAAACGGTCTCCGCTGGATTAATTAAAGCCCCCCTTTCGACACAAGGACACAAGGTCCGCGCGCGTTAATTGGTGCACATCAATCTCGCGGGCCTCGGCGGGATATGGAATTCGTATTTATTTACGAAATTAAATTCTAATTAGCCTGTGTTGTTGGTTTTGTCGCAGCCGGAGATGGTAGTGCTAATAAATTTTGTTTTATGAATAATACACGAGAGTGTGGGGACTTTTCGCTGTGTCCGCTGACATTTAACTAATTTATTGGACTGACAATGTAGGATAGGTTGTGTTGTATTCAAATATTTCGATGATTTATCGATTGTATCGGGACGGACAATGAATCGGGCAACACACAGTTGTTTAGCATAAATGGATTTCGGAGTAGGTTTTGTGGATTGTAGCGCCAGATACTTTCTGGTGTGAAAGCACTTGGTGGACCTTTCCAAGTCATATTTCTTCTTTCTTCTTTTTTAATAATTTATAGTGAAGTCAAGCCTGTTAGGGTCTACGTGACTGACTGAGTTTGGTCGAACATTGGCTTATAAACGTGGACATGTGAGCATGACGAACTGGTTGGTTTCGTTGGAAGGTGGATAGCTTAGCAGATACAGGTCTACGTAAGCTCATAGAAGGGGGACTTGGCAAATGTAGATGAGTACCTAGAGGTCAAGAGAACAGAAACCTATGAAGTAGAAGGACCGCAATCATCACTGAAGTTCTACCGAATAGTCTGTAGCATGACGCACTATCCGCCACTTATTGCAAAGACAGAGAGAAACCTAATCCCGATGGCATACTGGACGAATTCAACAAATAGTAGATGGTCGGGTTCAATAAAGGATTGGAGGATCCACTTATGTAAGAAATAGACTTGCTGCTACCGCTATAGAGCGTAGACTATGTATAGTCTGCTTGAACCCAACAAGTCCCTTGGAGTGGATGGATGGATATACCGGCTCAGGTGATTTAACTTGGAGTGCCAGCGGTTCACGAGCTCATAGTGCACGTTAGGCAGCAGGAAGATGTGTTAGAAGACTGACGTAAAGGCATAGTGAACCCCCCTATGCAAGGAAAATGTTAGACGTGCAGCAAGTATAGAACTCTTCCCATTCTAGCAGTAGACTGACTTGTAGAGCTACTGTTTATCAATCCAATACCCACAGGCGTAACTTTTATTTTTCAATGTCACTGCTCTGATGAAGATGTGGGACACGAGTTTCTCCTGAAAATATTCTACTTTTCCCCACCTAGATCTTCCCTTGCAATGCTTTAACTTTCCTTTTCCACGTTTAGTTTGTTTCCTCAGGAACTACCATTCATATGATCGAGGATTATCATGTGTGTCAGTCAACTGCTGACTGAAATTATCAAAGCAATGATTCGACAGGCCATCTGCTTTGGTCTGCTTTGCACTAATTGTCGACCTAGAGAGCCCAGTTAGCTTCGTTCTCTCCATACATATCGTTTAACCAGTGTTCAGCATGATTCCCTGAAGTTCAATGGCTCCTTCATAACCTTGTTAGGCATTGGTGTGACTAGAAAACATGCCTTGTATCTACCACGACGTCAAGGGACTTTTGATCGTCGATGGGTACCAGTATGACTTCCTTCCTGCAAACAAGTTATACTGCTACTTTCGTGTTCTCTTCCAGATCGAAACCATCTCCAAAACCAACTCCAAATCCCCAAACGTAAAGCCATCATTAGACGATTCCAGATTTTCAGTCCACAAACGTCGTATTATGTGAGAATTAACAGTAGCGGTGGTAGTGCAGAACCTTGAGGAACGCCACTTGCTATGCTCGGCGTTTTGGACCTTCCCTTCACAAAGTAATAGCATCACAGCTAACTCTGAGCGATGGTCCGCTATGTATCGAGTTTATACTTCGAAACTTATGCCTGTTGTCAGTCAGAATTGCAGAGTTCTTGTTAGCTGCCTGGGTCCTTCAATATTTGGCATTAAGCTGGATATATCGACCGCAGCTTGGTCAGCTTTTGCGCCTATGTAACTCAAGTGAAGCAGGACCTCTAGCACTTTATGTAGACCAGGCTCTCATGAGGCTACTGCTGAGGATAGTTTCAGGTGTGGATCTGTTGATGGTGTTGCCATTTTGGGTCACATTCTCTTGAGCTTTAGCTACCTCTTGATCTCTGGATACGTAACACATAATGTTTCACAGAGTAGGACCTAGAATTGATTCCTGTGGGACCCCACCTTTTATTTATATCTTTGGGCCCTTCTTCCGTGTTGTAGAAGAGGGTTTCATTTTCAAAGTACCTGACTATTCTTAGCAGATAGGGTCGAAGTCTTAACTCCAGACTACCTCCAGAGAACATAGCGTTTTGTGCAGTCTGCTGCCTCATCGATTGCAGACTTCAATCTGCCACTGTCTGTAGTATTTCTGCCTTCATTTCCAACATTCGAAGGGGGAATGGTTCTACCACTCTTTAGCAGTGGGATCAGCGAACTTCGTTTGCTACACTTTCAGTGATTCCATTGATGTCCGATCCTCCGCTTCATCTCACACTTGCAGGACTCTCTCCTGTCTCTCATCTATCATTGTAAAGACTCCGCCTGGACCCGTCCAGCCTCACCCATTGCCAGTATACACCTCTCGCCTAATTAAGTGCCACTTAGAGGAATGCCTCAATGCACACACTCCAATAATCATTATGGCTCCACAATTTGCATCTAAATTGCCACCATCCACCGTGGATGGCTCTGATAAATTTCATTCCCAGTTGCAGTCCTACTATTGCAACTGTCTCTCTCTATCTCTCTCTCTGTCTTTTGAAGAAAAATTATGGTATCACTGCAATAAGCGATTCCATTATTTCACCATGGATCCTCGCACCCATCCTATGAATGAATGAAGATGCAACCATAAAGCGATAATCCAATTAGCCCAGGGAGACAAGTCGACAAGAAAAAGCACTTGTTTTCAAGGCATCCAGCATACATTTGTCGCGCACATACGAGTCCGGTCAGCACCACCAAGTCCGGTTTAATGTTTTCATAAAGAGGTGAAGCACAACATGATCTTCCAAAGCTCTTTGGTTTCGCTTCGCTCGCCTTAAGCAACAAAAAAAAAAAACCAAGAAGAAGAAAAAGAGCATCCTTCTCGAGAACAAATGGCTTGGGTCGACCAAATGGTAATTGGTACACATTTTAAGGTTGCTCCGTCGCGTCGGTGTTGTGTTGGAGAGGATTCGCGCCCCTAAGGAGGAGGTGCAGGATCATTGATTTTTATTGCCAATGAATTTGCGAATAATTTTCGTAGCCACGTTATGGTTTGCATAATTTTTGAGTTAGCGATAGTGTTATGGTGTCGCAATCTTGGCCGCTGATTGCTTATTAATTGTGCGTACCTCGCTATGGGTATCTGCCTGTCAAAGACCACTCTACGATGCATAGATACAGGCTCATCGGTGTTCCCTTTGTTGGAAACAAACACAAATCAAACAACACCATCTTATCGAGCGAGAAACATGTTTCACCTCGGACCGGGACACCGGGACACAGGGACACATGTTGCCGCCACAGGCAGTTAGGGCGCGCGAGCGCACTCAATTACAATTCAAATGTCCGTCCCGACGAACCGAACCAACGACGAGCGGTTGACAACTACTTCTTCGGGGTTTTTATGCCACTCAATGGCCTTTGTTTATGGAAATTCAATTTCAAGAAGTTCCCCACAACACGATGCGATATTTTACATTTAAATCGGATGCGCGACAGATACTTTTTCCTCTTTTCGAATTCGAAAATGGAACCAATGGGTCGGGCGCTCCTCGCACAAAGCAAACAACTTAATTCCCATCTGATAGTGAGTGTTGTTGTTGGGACCCGAGCAACAGGTCCAAATTGATCGCATTTGTTATTATTTTTTGGGGGCTTCGCCGGCCGAGGCAGCCTGCTTATGCGTTTTTATTTGACTTCGGAACGGTCTTTGGGGGACGAGCTGGATTTACATTTAAAACAATTTACACGGCGGAGACGGTGAGAAAATGAGTGGTTCGGGTTAATTGAATTTTATTTATTTCTTAATTTTCGTCGGCCAGAGATTCCTTGGCCACATTATGGAGATAACGCGCTGATTGACTTTAATACATGTGTTTAATTAAATTTATTTATTGAGTCCTCTCGGTAGGAAGCGAGATTCGGTCGCTCTCGGTCATGAACTTGAGAGTGGTTTTGGCGTGACGCTGCATCAGATACTTAGGATGGGGATCGGGTCATAGAGATTTAATGAATGGCTCTGGAAGTGCTATTACTGGTACCATACTCCACTCATTCCCAATCGACATCGTCATCGACAACTGTCTGCATGGTCAGCAATCAGGCTGAGAAGTTCTGAACAATGGAAGGAGCAACCCACAGGACATGCCAGCATACTATTGATGCATCGTCATCTGGCACAGGTCACAGACTGGACACAACTTCAATACAAACTTTCGATACCCAACAGAACTGAATGGACTCTACGTGAGATCCTGTACCAAGAATGGCTGTCAATTTTTACGGAAGGCCCCAAACTGAGGACGGAATCTTCTAAGCGGACTTAGGCACCCACCTCTCCTTCAACCTCCCACACTATCGCAGCGTTTTTCAAGCCAAAATCAATGCCATTCGTCAAGAAGCTGATTGACTGGCGGCTAATGGAGTAACAGCATCGGATACTGTCATCCACATCGATAGTCAAGCAGCCATCAAATCTTTCACATCCAGCAAGTCGAGATCTAAGGCAGTGAAACGCTGTCACGTATCTCTTAATGAGATAGCTGGTCAGTAACACCTCACCCTTTGCTGGGTACCAGGATACTGTGACATACCGGAGGGTTGTGAAGCTGACGCATTGGCTAAAAGAGGCTCCTCTGGCCAACATCGATGCACCAACGTCCTATGCTAAGTACCTTACCAACGCCGACGCGGTAAGTGTGGGCAATCATCGATGGCAACAGCTTGACCAATCCAACACCGATACACTGCTCTGGGCGACCTTAAACGAAAACACGACAATCGGACTCCGAGACCTCTCCTAGATAGTAAGCGCTCTATCCGGCCACTGTCCTATAGGTAGACAAGTTCAAGGCTGGGGACCCTCTACAACGACTTCTGGAGGAGTTGTTCTGATTAAGAGGAAGAGGAAGGCTACACTAGATGAATACCTTATCAACGATCTCAACGATCTGATCCTTCACACAAAAAAGCGGATGATTTCCAGAGTAAGAGGGTGATCCACCAACCTTACATAATGGCAGTTCAATGGACCTTCTCTTGTTTATATGCATCCGTATCGAGGGCCAGTCTTAACCAACCAACACCATTGTGCTGACAAAGCAAACCCGAAGAAGGAACAACCACCACTCCAATGCTATCCTCGAAAAGAATTTCCCTATCAAGCTCCAAGCTCAATGAAAAGAATTGGAACAGGCTGACCAATCACACAACAAAGTAATATAGGTACTGACGGGTCAAGAACTGCCAAAGTAAATGGAGCAAGGGCCCAGGACCAAACACTATAAACACAAGCACCAGCATCTTCCAGGCTGTAATCGACTGATGTGCCCAAATCAATCTGGATAGAAGCCCTACCCAGATAGACAAGGCGCCCTTCATTCATGCAGACTAAATCAGGGAAGTCCAAGGAAGGAGTATAGATATTGAAGGTGCATTGCTCTTCTGTCGAAAACACATAACTCTGCAACGCAGGCTAATTCGATGAACCTCTGAAGAGAAAGATGACCATCCACTTGGTTGACTCCTTGTGGAGATACTACGTACTACCTGATGAACTATGCCCATGTGAGAGGTGCACAGTCATCTATTCCTTCGAAGGTAGTGTAGCCTCTTCACCAACTGCTTGCTTGCAGACCGAATAAGTGCTAAGAAACCACCACCTTGTCGGATTACACTCATCTTTTCCCTGACAAGGAACGAGACATCAATTTGACTAAGGCTTCCTCCGAATGCAAATGCGTATTCCTTACCTCCAAGCGAAGGTGGCTGTTTGTGTTCTTTGCGTGGCTGAAGGGAAAGCCCTCCTCCAGCAAATTAATTACAAAAGCTTATGTCGCCAAAAGTGCAGTTCAGGCACCACAAAATCTGGGGGCAAATGGGACCAGCACCATTCGCTAATGCGCCACTCTACTTGTTGTTCTGCTTACTATCAATGTCAATCATGGCCCTGTGAGGCTTCCGTTCAGTTGCACAATGAGACGCGAATGGCAGTCCCTTGATTGCACAGGAACTGCACTAAGCCGAGTGTGTACCTTTTGGCAAATCCAATTAGCGCCTCCAACTTGTGCACTCGTAGGTAGTTTAATTCACACTTTAATCGAATTGACCAGGCTCTGTCGCGTTTATGTCGTCTGCCAGC
Organism: Xylota segnis; assembly: GCA_963583995.1. Classification (NCBI taxonomy): domain Eukaryota; kingdom Metazoa; phylum Arthropoda; class Insecta; order Diptera; family Syrphidae; genus Xylota; species Xylota segnis. Next base: position 8,958,350 of record OY757238.1, on the reverse strand, counting down.
AAATCTAAGCCAATCCGTTGCAGTTGTTGTTGCAGTTTCGGGTTACAAATGGTTTCTTAGTGGGACGCACGCCATGGAGGCATATTTTCGTGCGTAATGGGGTCATGAGAGCCAGCCGAAGGTCACCTACACCGTCTGTTGTGACAATAGGAGCAACAACCTCCGCAGTTTCGGTGAAAATCAAAAGCAGACACACGCGTCCCACATTTCAAATCTTGTCATCATTGCCGGACAACTGTGTCACTCTGCGTGCAGCAGATCTTGGACATCCAAATGGAGTCATAAATTAAGAAAGGCTGCTGGTGCTGCTGCTGCTGCTGCTGCAGTGCCACTCGAAAGGTGTCCACAGATCGGAGGAGAATGCCCTCCGATGGACAGGAGAATGCCCTTTAATGTTCCACTCTGTTGCAGCAAATTGACATGTTATACAGTACCGCGCGCAGTCGGCCTTATGAAAGCGAACTTCCTTGTACTCACGCGCTCGGGAGCCATGCCCATGCCCATGGCCATTGTCCTGGAGTACTGATGGTCACGTTGACATAATTTACTGCAGTCTGCACAGTTCGGTCAGTACAGCGAGAGAGAGAGCGTCTCATTAGCATGGAACTGAACCCCATGCGATGATATCAACTAGATGACGACGATTCGTCATCTCACCAGATGACGCAACTGACAGCCCTCACTGGTGATCGGGCGCGTCGGCGCCGAGGATCAGTGTGCCTTGCCTCTATCCGTCTTCTATCGAGAATTAGTTCCGATAGATCCGCTGATACCATCGGCGGCGATCGGCTGCGGGTCATTTACATCCATAATGGGTGTTAGCCAAATTAAAGAGACACCACAGCACAGTGGGGCCGGCCGTAGCTATGCAAATATTTTTATCGACTTTAATTGTTTTGATTAATTTTCGGAGCCGGATTGTTGCGTGTTCAGTTGGCGGCGGATTACCATAAAATGTGAGAGGAATTCCCATAAAATCAGTGAATTATGGTATTAAGTGGATTTTTGAAATGAATACAAATTTGCTTCCCATATTTTGTCGCATTAGCATTAATTTCATTCATTAAGATGTTTATTTGTTTTGTTGGGCAGTTTTTTGTTTTTTCTTCTCTCGTGGCTTTGAAAGGTTCCTGGTGTTGGGTCCATGTGGGCTAGGAGAGATGCTTGATACGAGTGGCATTCAGGTGAGCATTTTGAACCATGTTCTACGCCCAACACGTAGGAAAGAACCTTTTTTAGAGAATAGGCTGAATCCAACTGCCAGCCATCTCCCCTCCCAGTTTTAAAGAGATTGGTTTGGCTACCAAAACACTGAAGAACAACAAACTCCTCGGCTCTAATGACATACCAGGGGATCTTGTCCAACATTGTAGTGATTAGAGGCACCAAATCGTCAACCACACATGAATGGATGAAACCATGAAACCTACATATGATGGGTCCATATGTCACGTATTGCACAGAGGAAGACTGTCAGAGGAATTCGAAGTCCAAAGTGGAGCCCGGCAAGGCTGCGTGCTTTCACCAATACTATTTTGATTGGTGATTAGCGACGTGCTAAATGCGGCCTTATCAACAGGAGACGCAGGAATTCGATGGACTCTTACATCTGAACTCAAACACCTCGACTACGCCGACGACGTATGCCTGCTGTCACATAGAACTATGGACCTTCACAAAATGACAACAAACGTGGAGAGAAAGGCAGACGTCGTTGGGCTGAAAATTAACTCGGCAAACACAAAAATGATCAGCCTAGGACCGAGCTCATCAACTCGTGTATACCTTGGGAGTATTGTCTCAACCGATGGCGGAACGGAACTGGATGTAGTCAGCCGAATAGGCAAAGCAAAATCTGCGTTTGGGATGCTATCCACAGTTTGGCGTAGCAATGCGATTAGCTTAAGCACCAAGCTACGACTGTTCCACTCCAATGTGGAATCTGTGCTGCTATATGGATGTGGTACCTGGAGGGTGACCACCACTATCATGAGGAAGAATAGGTGCCTACGTTATATCTTTAGAATTTTCTGGCCAAACCGTATCTCTAACGAACAACTCTATCTGAGAACGGGTCATGAACCTATAGGCACATCGACGAAAGTGGTAGTGGATTGGACATACTCTCCGAAAGGGTGACAGGTCCATAGCTAACCACGCGATGCAATGGAACCCGATTACTCAGGATGGCAGGATACGGGGCGGTCCTAGGAGTACGTGGCGCAGAACAGTTGAGAAGGATGCACGGCAACTGGGAAAGAGTTGGGGAGAACTGAGACACATTTCCAGAAACTGCACACGATGGCGCGCAGGCGTTGTCGAGGCGATATAGGACTTAAGGATGACTGTATCATCAATTATTTCTGCAATACACTAATCAGCACGTACCTACCAGTGTGGCTTCTGAGCTGGCAGATCGAGGGCGGATCAAATTCTAAGCCGAGACTCATCATCTCTTCATCGACTTCAAAGCCCCAAATGAGAGCATACATCGAGCTCTACAAAGCGATGGTCGAATTCGGAAACTGATCCAGCTGTGGCGTGTGACGTGTGGAAGACACGCGGTGATTCCAAACAGGAAGGAGATGCGCTGTCGTGTGATTACTTCATTCTTGTGCTGGAACAGATGCACATGTAAACACGGAATATACTATCTTCAACAAATTTCTCCAGCTACTGGGATACGCAAACCCCATTAGAGAAGGTTTCATGGCAGTTGAAGAACTAGCGAAACGCCTTGGTCTTCAATTAAATGAGGAGAAAACCAAGTACCTGGTTTTTCAACAAATGAAGCAGCATCGGTCCATAGCCTTGGACAATGCTATTGGCAACAGTAACTTAGAAGTGGTGAAGGAGTTTACCTACCTCGGAGTAAATATCACTCCAACGAATGACACCTTAGTACAGAGGGGCAGACTTCCTCTACTGCTACTTCGGCTTAGCGACAGAAATGGGTTCAAAACTCCTTACCCGGAAGATGAAATTCACGCTCTTCAGACCATTGATCCTGTCAGTTCAGCTGCATGGAACCAAGTGCTGGGCGATTAGTAGAAAAGCAGAGCGAAAAATCCTTCATGGAATCTCATCGGTACCATACGCGACGAGGGTGAATGAAGTGTACTGTGGATGGGGATGTACTCCAAAAAGTCAAGACACGTCGAATAGATAATAGTGCTCCAGTAAAGAGGATGTTCGAATTACAGCCGCCAAGATTCGAAACGACAAGGAAGACCGAACCTCTGTTTTACGGATTAAGCTATCGCGGATGCCTAGACTGAACAGCGTGGACCGGGAATCAGCGTGACCGGGATTAAAGGCAGTGGAAGGCTGCCGTTTCTCAAGAAGGGAGTCTTCACGAGTCAGGAGTCTATTAACTGAGTCGCGCGAGGTAGGTTAACCATCGGAAAGTAGTCTAAGTTGAGCTGCAATCTTTTCCTTGAGCTCAGGAGGACAAGGGTCTATCAAAAATCATCATCGTCCGTGCAACGAGACAGTTTCTTGAAAGAGAAGATGGGGACTTACTTATTGAAAGCAAACTTCTATCTCAACATATGAGCCATGGCTCAGTGATGAGTGCAATCGACTACTCACTGGGAAGTTCGATTCCCAGATTACAGCAAAGTTTATTCACGGATCCACCTCGGGGCTGGATGAAGCGGAAAAGTAGTCATAAATGCTATCTCTAAGCTACGGTCTTCCAAAGTAACCTATCACCTCCCCGGCATTTGAAAAGCCTGTCAGATACTGAGACCTAGCTTCAGTGATAGTCAGAGGAACACCAAAGGTCCACGTTCAGGTCTATCATCTTTCGTATTTCTTAACAAAAGATCCAAAGATTTTCCCTGAACGGATCTGATTTTTCTACTGTTTTTCCGTAGTTAAGCAAAGCTAGATGAAACTTAGCCTCTGTGGAGTGTAAACGGACGTAAATGCCATCAAGTTTGGAGCACCCAAATGGAGACTTAAACGATGCGTCAAAATGTCACATATTCTTGGGTGGCAGCTCGTCTTCAAGCTTCCACAGACTTGAAACTCCTGTTGTTCACAGATCTACTAAGTTCCCACACGATGCAGGACTTTTCTAAAGCTATCTTCGTCCAGTATAATCGCTCAAACATTCATAAGACAACTATTTCTCGACAATAGACCCATGTTCGTCCACAGCTCATGGTCATAGATACATCAGATGGCTACAAAACCTAGACTTTGCCACATCCGTAGCCGTTTAAACACATATTTCTTGTGCCCTCCTTAGTGCCCCTCTAAACTGTGACCAACTACAACTTCATTCCCTGAAAACCCTTTGAATTCGTCCCTCTGTTTGTTGACATTCCACCGTCAGTCTCCAACAGAGCGCAACCAACTTTTTTTTTTATAAATTGACTCCGCCATACCTGCCTCGGAAGCAACCAAAAATAATTGAATTATTGAAAGCAACTGCGCGAATATTTTGCCGCATTTTTTCGTTTTTCTCCTTCGCCGATCATAAGGACATCATTAAACCAGAACGCAACGGAGCCAGCGGAAGAAGCACCCGTTTTGCTGATCGCACATCGCACTCACAATCAATTTCATCAACTGTCATTCGTCTTGTCTCGGTGTCCCGCCGAAATGCTATCAATAAAAACCATCCTCGCCCATCATCATCATCATCATCATCATCGTCGTCATTGTCATTGTCGTCAAAAGGAGACGGAGACGAAGACGGGCCAGGAGCAGGAGCAGGAGCATCGCAATCATAAAATATTCATTACATGACATGACTCCCTGTTTACACATTTCAACAACATAATCATGAATTTATTTCACTTTCATGGAGCACCCTGCACCCTGCACCCTGCCTGCGAAGATGGACAAAAAACCCGAACCAATAAATTAACCCCCTAGCGCAGATGGCCTCCACTCCAGAGGACAGGGACACTCGCAGAAAGCAAGTCAATTGTGGCGCGTTCAATGGTCAACGCAGTCAGTCCTCTCCAGTGTGGGGGAAGCTCTGGCCACAAAAACCAACAAGAACTACGGTCCCAGGGCCTGCGCGCACTCACCAAGGCACAGCACAGTGACACTAATGGAATTGTGAGAATCCATTTGACCCTTCTGGTGCTCGCACTGCGGGACCGTCTCTCTCGCTTGACGTGGACTCGGACAATGGGCCACAATCGGCACAACAGCATTTAAGGGCGACCGCGGAAATGTGCGTGCAAAATTTTGATTTGAGCTCGTAAATTAATTCGGTTAATTTGCAGTCGTCGTCGTCGTCGTCGTTGACGATGTCGTCTGTCCAGCTGGTGATGGTGGATGCGCGCAATTGACCCTCTTTTCCGATGGAGAGAGCCTCAGCCAAACAGTGGCAGTGGGAGTACCACGTTGTTGGTGATAAATTGGACCGATAAGCGTTCCACTGGTATTTTCTTAATGAGTTCCACCAGGGAACCGTCCACGCCTCCTCCGAATTTCGTCAATTCAAATCGACCAAATGCCATTCGATTGGAAAGCCAAACACGGAAGACGAAGACGTCTGCAGAGACGTTCCTCGCTTTTCGGGGGATAACCCATTATTTGTTCTACTTTGGTGCAACCACAAATTGGTGTCGGGCGGGCTCAAGTGACCGAAAATTAATGGTTTCGGATACACTTAAGTAATTTTGATTGTTCGACTGCAGCCCCGGCCGACAGGGTGTTATTAATTTTTGAGAGGAATTTTCCTGGTAATTGCCATGACTACTGTTGTGGGGGTTATGGTCGGGAGGAGTTTCGAATTGTGTGCTGCTGATGTGGGACACTGAAGATGAGGTATTCTGTTTGTTCTCACAAGATAGTGGTGATCAGGAGTTGACTAATAAAACGTTTCACTCACAGTACTGCCGATATCGGATGAACACATTTTTTGGTTCAAGATGTCACCTTCAAGGGATAACCTTGAGTCCAAGCTTGGAAATTCTTGGAAAATCTCCGAAGTCGCAGAGAACCTACAAAGGTCTGGGCCCGAGTTGACACATACATATTTGTGTCGGATATCCGATTCGGAGATATATAGTTAAGTACAAGCAGTTACCATTCCCAGTATGCAATTGCTAGTCATATGATAGTTTAGGCCGTCATCGGACGACGGACATATGACAAAAAATACTCGGAGAATCTGCAACAAAAGTCACAGTCCAGTACAAGTCTTCCAAAGCTTTAGGGATCAAGATGAGACATAGACAAAGCAGGTGATGAATAGAGTGGAGCAGCCCATGAAGTTCAAGGTAGGTGGATCTACGATCTATTATTGAGTTCATCTGTCTGTGGAAAGAAATCCAGGTTGTAAGGGAACTGAGAAAGTGTTTGGGTAAATGATTCGCGATCTTGGAATCAGTCATCTGCGCGAAGTGTGATATGATCGATGGGGAGTTCAGTAAGGATCTACTGGACGGACTTTAGTGAATTTCTTAGACCGACGTGGACTGAAATAATTGAAGTAAATGTAGTTTGAGATCCAAGTTGGTGTGCAAAGTCTTTTCCGGTAGAGTGTATCTAGAAGAGGGACAGGAAATCGCTTCATGGGACTTAGTGTAGTTAGGATTCGACTTAGTTTGTAAGGTTTTTTGAACACTTTCACGTTATGAACGACAGAATGTGACGTTGAAGAAGATTGACTGATAGCTTTCGACATGCAAAGTAAGTCCTAGTAAGGGCTAGAACCATAGAACTTAAACTATCTCTCAGCCATCTCAACGGGTACCAATCCCAGTTTCAGTTTGAAGCAGATTCCATTCAGTCCTTCAGAATCGCTTCATGGCTTTAATTGGCTCTTGTCCCCTGTATTAGTTGGTGAAAGGTCATGTAGGAATTTTGAAAAAAATTAATGAAGGGTTCTTGGATCCAATGAGGTTAGGGGTTAGGGTTAGGGGTTTGAAAGTAAATACTGAGTTTCATTTCGACTACCTTGAAGCTGAATCTAAACCACGAGAGTAGGAGACATCCCATTGTCGCTTGGTATCTTGTAGAGTTTTTGTTCAGATATAGTCCACTTGACAGTACACTGGTTAAACTCTTGCTTGTGCTCGATGTCAAGTCTTGGTTGCAATTATTTCCTAAGCCGGGCATGTGTGTTTGAAGAAGTGAATGCAGAGCTTCGGAATAGTCGAAGTTGGATTGAGACTACTGAATGGGTTCGTGAAGGTGGAACACAGGATTGAATTTTTTCTTGTAGTGTTCAGCAGATAGGCCAACAGACAAATACTTTGTAAGATTACCAATGGCGTATCCCCCTTCTACCTACCAATTTTGGATGACGATTCTAACAATCTCGTTATCCCTATGCTGACTGCCTTCAGTATTGGGATGAGTCCTGAAAGGTGCTAGTTCTTACAAAGCGCCTTTTACCACTCGATTGACCTACATATGTACTTGTAACCCATTCGGTTTGACTACTAAGAAAAACCACCAGAGTTGAGGGTTTAGCCACTAAGTCCACTGGAGTAACTGATCCAGAAGAAGTTAAGGCGCTTCAAAGTCTTTTCTTTTTAAAGAGATCATCTAGGGTAATAGCTCGAACTACCGGAGAACCCTTCAATTTATGGTTCACTATGTGTCTACCCCTTTGTCTAAGAGTGTCCTTAGGAGCCAGTTGCAGAGCGAATGGACTTTGTCAATATTTTCCTTGGTCTGGGTTCGTCTTGAATCGAAAAGTTCATGTAGATATCTATCCTGACAGTCTTATATGAAACTCCTTCAAATTTTAGAGGATACAATGCAAGGATACACTTCCAGACCTTAGCCACTGAACCTCTCATTGACTAGCAGAAGCCTATGGCTTCATATCTTGCTCATTACTTGTGCAGATCTTCGGGTTTTCTGATGTCATGTTGATCTTTCAGGTGGAATCAGGGGCACAATCTTGTTACATTAAATTTTGGCCTTGGTGGTTGCCTAAAGGGTCTATAGAGCTCTCTGAACTGCAGAAAGTAATGCGCACATTCCACACTTTTAAACAGAAAGTCCTTCAGCATTAGGACATGACATAGCTTCCCATTTCTAGATCTGACTTGGAGCACATTGTCTATGCTGTTCGTCTGTCTTTCGTTGGCCTCAAGATGTTGACAATTGTTGTGGAGCAAGAGCTTGAATTCGGATAGTCTGTGACATCCCTTCCTGGAGACAGACAATTTGATTCAGCTTTCCATGAAACAATCTAGTCCTGCACCATGACTACCACTCAATTGAGAAACCAGGCCACAATACGGACCGATTGGTTACACCGAACCAGGAATCGCAGCAGCACCTGATTGGCGCTAACGCCCTAAGCCCCACACCGATACGCACCAATTGAGTAGATGTAAGCATTTTATGCTTCCTACCAGGCCGTCACTCTCCAGACCTCATTACATCCAGTAACTACCGTAAAATTCCCCTAATTACGTCAAATAACAACAATTTGCATTTAACCCAGATACACTTTCGCAGGTATCCAGGCAGGCTGTGTGAGTGTGTGTGTGTGTGGGGGAAATTGCAAACCGCAATTACGCTGCCAGAGAGCATATCTGCCTCTGCACCCTTTCTAAAGTACATGACGCTTACCGTCACACACACGGGCCATTATTTGTGTCTCGTTAGAGAGCGAGAATTGGCGTGACAAACTCCAATGGCGCCTGGTAACGTCGTCGTCATCGTCATCGTCATCGTCGTCGTTTGCCCACTTAAAGTGCATCTAAGTACATTTTTATGGATTTTAGCATGCCATGGTGTGTGAGACCACAAAACACTGACTCCAGCCGGCAATAGGACGTAATCATGGCTGTCGTAGGGAAGAAAATTGCTTTGGCACCATGCACCATGCAGCATGTAAAATGGTAAATGTCATGCATGGGGTTGCAGGAATTTTATGGAAACCATTAGTGGTTGCAATTAGGTTAATTCGGGATTTGGTTGTGGTAGCGCGCATCCATAAATGGAGCACAACGTTGCCGCACTCACAGCATTTCGCGCAGATACCCACACCGAGGTTCACAGATCAACGGCTTAAGCCACACAAAATCCGTCCGCCATCAGTCGACACGATCGATACGATCGATGCTGATCGCGCATCCTAATCGTGTCACCGTGATGATTTGACACATATCCAAGCATCTGTCATAAGCCGCGGCCGTTCCCAGAGCCGCGGCCGGACAGAGGTCGACGATCGCGGGTTGAAAGATACTCGCCGCGTCTCTAGCGATCACTTAATGGCGATTTGTCGTCAAGATGATGATGCCGATTGGCTTTTATCGCATTTTAGGCTCCGTAATCCAATTAAGATAGGCACAGAGTGCAATTGATCCTATTTTACGGTCCATTTGATGGGATAGGGAACGAAAACGGTTCTCCGTTCGGTGATAATCCACTCGGGGGCACTTGAATTTCAAATGAGTCAACCGCCACACTGTGACACGCTGTCGTCTCTATGAATACGTTGTGTGCGCGCACCCTGAACCGACTGTCGTTTTTGTTTTTTGTTTATCATTGATCATCTCGTCCAATTATTTGCAGAATTTTGTCGCATAAATAAGGAAACCGTAGGGGGGGACAAAAAACCCGACAGACAGACAATGGTTTCACCTGTCAGAGGGATCGCCGTTCGCCGTTTTCGAGAAACAAATGTTCGCACGCGGAATCAACCCTCGAAGGAGTCGGCAAAACGGTAGCAAATGAAGTCCTTGCACGCGTAAATGTCAATCTGCAAGCCTTTAGGGGTGGACAAGCGGACCGGAACCCCTGGAAGGAGCACCGTTTAACAAGGTGTTAATTGAATTCGTTTTGCATACGTGTTTCGGTCGTCCTGACGCAGGACCCCCCTTGGAGGGATCATTTTTATCGCATGTGATTCGGATCCTGGCATGGGAGAACACCGGACCGGACGTAAATTGATGATGATGATGGGCACAAAATGAAATGTCATGTCCACGGCGATGGTAATCGCTGTTCTTTGTTGTGAGCTGTGATGGACATGGACACACACAGAGGAGGACGATGTGACATGGGATCTTAAGCGGTTTCAGTGATAATTGCCTGCGTGGAGGTACTCGTAACGCGAGGGCATTTCCAGGAAATGTAGTCTCTTACATTTTTCGGAAAGATTTCTGACTTGGAGTGCGACTTTTAAGCCTGATTTCCAGACAATTGCTTCTGTAGACCTAATTGTTGAAGATCTTAGAGTTTATAAGGGATTTCGCCGCCTTCCCAGCGATCGTAAGCCGGGCTTATAGAGCACGAAATGTAAGAATCACAATAGGAAGGTGTTCGGATCAGAAACTATTGGAAGAACTAGCATGATTTATTGGGACTTTAGGCTTGCACAGGGAATCTATTGATCGAAAGTTTACTTGTAAGCCCGTGAGACCGTGGTACCTCAACATACAGAGGCTTAAACCCATTCCATTGTGTGAACACATGAGTTTGGAATATCAGAAATCTCGAACAAGGTTTCCTTGGCAATCTTACAATGGCAGGACTAAGCACTGAAATGGATCATCAGAATTGATACTCTAGCTTGGTTCTGTTTGATAGAGATTTCACTTGTATTTCTGTGGTTGCATTTGGTACCCTTAATTTGGAGTCTAGTACATAAGACACAACCTCCTCAATAGGCTCAAAAGTTGTAAAGTAAACTGTGTTGCATATGCGGAAGAGTGATATCTCGGGGCCTTCCTGAAGTCTTGACACTTCTTGTAATCGTGTACAAGGTTGTGCTGCTTCTAGTATTGCAATTATATCTACTGATATATGGCACCCTATTTGTTAGAGCCCTTCGGAGACGCGTTTGGATCAGGACAATGTGCTATACTGTCTATGTGCAGACTTATTTGGATGCATGTATCTAAGCGTATCTGTCGCCTCTTTGAATGCTAAATTGGTTTGTTGCACGTTCAAATACTATTGCCCCTGTCTGTTCTTAAGTTCCACGTCCATGTGTAGCTAGTCTGTTGGGCTCCTCTGTAAGGAAATGCTTGGCAAAGTTGAATATTCTCTGAAACTGTCTGCCATATATCTCCTTCTTCCTTCTAATGTGTTCTGTTACCATCCTGTTCTCTGCAGGGGGAGTTGGTTCTTGTCTCACCTTCTCATGGACTGGCCTCGCGTTGGGCGCCATTGTTAAAAGTCAGAATATAGCTACCGTCTTACTTGGGAAATCGAAGATCCTTCCGTCATCTGCCTATTATTACATACTCTCTCTAGAGAAGGTAGTCGCAGGAGTTTTTTATGACAGGATTCGTATGTAAACTTCTGTTTCACTGCCAAGACGTAGAGCTATTTGGGTTGGTAAGCTTCCAAAGGAAAGGAGAAGTCTAGTTTCCTAGCAGAATGACTTCCTCTGCTTTGTGAAGATACGCTAAATGTTAAAGTCCCTATAAGAGAGGTCAACTTGTATCAGAAGCAAGAAGTTGTAAAGAGCAGGGCTATGTGTTGATTGCGCTACTTTTTTGGACAATCGCTAGTAGGAATGGCACTGGAGGAATTGTGAAGGCAAGGGTCTAAGGGTCATGCACTTGCGCTGTTACACTGAGAAATTTATTAGCTTTGAAGCCTGCTCTAATCTTCCACTTAGCAGCTTAGGTGCTCTTCTGGCTTCAGGAAAAGTTTGAGGAAGAGTTACAGGGTCTGTTACAAACGCTGTTCATTGGAACTGGTGCGCTTTTTGGAAAGCACTGTGATAGCCTAGTAGTTGCTAGAACCGGCAAATTGCTTCAGAACTGGTAATTCTCTTGAGGATCATCGAAAGACCATAACCTTAAGACCGAACAGAAAGAGATTTTTCATGGAACAGTCGAAAGGTAAATCCCATCAATGGGAATTTGTAGAATGATATCGAAGAACACCAACTACTCATCCAAGTCAGAGAAGACACCACAGATTGTAGGTAGTGTGACGTGCTATCTATCACGTAGCTTCTCCAACCTGGTACTGGACAAAATAGTTCGAAATGCAAATCCGCAGGAGATCTACGTGCAAGAGAAATGAGTCTACCCATTGTGGGCAAGGCGTGTTACGATATATGATGGCATTTGTCCACCAATTAAGCCCAGGAACAGCCAACTATATTATGTCTGTCTTCCATCTGCATCTACGTGTTTTTGAAGTCACCTTTCCAGCACTGCAGCTCCGGGTTTCCTGCGAGGAGGTCATAGAATGTGGCTCTGTAGGCGTATACAAGATCCCAGTATCCCAGTTCTATATATGATGCAGACTAAGTCTTCCTCCAAATTTGGGGAGACTGAAAAAGAATCAGAAATGTCATTGAAATATACGAAGAACAAGATGGAACCATGAATTGGTCGAGAAGTACAGTGACATGAATCTGGTCAAAGATGGCTATCCAAGGCTTACGGTGGCTAGGTCATGTAGTGCGGCTAAAACCCTGCTTCGGGTCGACGAGTTTTCATTTAGGGCCTACATGTCGCTGAAGAGGGTGCTCTTAACCAACTCGTCGGTAGGCAAGGATCATGTTAGCTGAAGATGTCTCTCAGCTAAGCCCTCTACTAAATTATCCACATCTCTCTTGGGACGGTATAGTGTAAGAGGATTACCCCATACTTAGGAACTTCCAATTAACTTCTCTAGAGGCCAAGCTTCTTTGATGTTTCGACATCCCCATGATTTATGGCTTCGCCGTACCCATTGCCAGCAACTCCCACTGTGTGTTGTGCCCCGTTCCTGGTTATTGTTGAATAAATATCAATTTACGGGCCCTTATCACACGTCTCCATCCATTTCCACTCTCGGAAAATTCTAATTAGGCAATTTTCCAGCGCTTAACTGCGCCCGGGACAGTGGACCAGTTCCATCAATAATCATAAAACGAATACATTTTCCCCCCGAAAACGGCCGAGACGGGGTGTTAAAAATCAATTTTCAACATTCATGCGAAATAAAAACAGAAAATAAATTTCGATTTAACTACACAGAGCGGGAACGGCCCACGCCAAGCCAGGCCAACCGACAAATCAATCTCGAGGAGGAATGGCTCTCCAACGCAACGCAAACAATTTCAGTGGCTTCATCGATGGTTATCAGCCGGCCCGGTCTACGGAGGGCAAAATTTATGACTAAACTACTCTACACCGACCGACACACCGCCGCGCCGGCCGTCCAGGTAACATTCAAATCGAACCCCAAATGGGAGATGTCACGATTCCAAGGAATCTCTGCCGAAGCCGAGGGCAACATCTCAATTTTATGCCCTCTCTGCCGGCTCGGCTTCTTCCCTATTAAGCGTGAATTTGACCAAATTTATCTGTTATCTGGCTGATAATGCTCATCGAACAAAGTGAATTAAATTGGTCTTTGGATTCGAATTTGGTGTTTGTTTGTTTGTGGCTTCCTCGGGATCGGAATGGGATCTGGTTTTGTTGGAAGAAGACGGAATTAATTAACTTGTTCTAGCCAACGACCATGGTGATGATGATGACGATGACCAAGTCGGTCGGGGAGTGTTTGTTGCACAGAGAGACACCGAGGGCATCGTTTCGGTGATTTATTGTTTGACTTAATGAAATTTATTGGCCCGATTTGAATGCAGAGTGGTGGATTAAGATTTAATGGAGGAGGATGAATTAGTGATTTGTTTCTTCTTCTTCGTTTTATTTATTTATTTATTTGTTTTTCCTCTCTTTGAGGTGATTCGTGGATAGTTGGCATTCCAGAGGCTGAGTCTTCTAATCAGTCTTCCTTGGGTTCCTAGTGGTGTGAGGTACTCTTTTGTTTGAGAAAATTAAGTGAAAGATACACAGATACTTTTGGCTCTCAGTTGAACGCTTCATAAAGTATAATGTTTGCAGAATGTCGGCTTCGTTTAATATCTAGGTCAGGGTATTAGCCAACAAAGTTCAGTTCGTAAAAATTTATCGCGCGTTGAAATGAAAGCTTAGCTGAATAATAGACAGAAATACCTCTCTAGCCTTGCGTTCCAGTTGAACTGTGTGCCTAGAGACCTCTAAACACTTCGAGTGACGAAGATGTTCAAAAAACGTAAGGACACTTCAAAACGTTAAGCAATAAGACTAGCACTGGACGAACAGTCTCAGACTTGGTTCAATGCATACACCAGACAAAGCAGGCTAGTGGGAGACTATCAGGTACATGCACTTGTCTCTAGAGGCACCATGCAAAATAGGGTTTGATACCATCTACTCTGGATAATGTTTTCGAATGCTGTTTCAAAAAATTCTAACAACGTTGTCATACCTAGGCGGCGACAGACAGAAATTCCAGATATGGCTGTATACTCGGTCGTTAGCTGAATTCGAAACAAAACACCCGAGAAAGGATAGTTGTCTGTACATGCAGCGAAGTCTTTGGTAACAAATGAGGACCCAAGCTCTCATCATCCAATGAATGTCGAGTCTGGTGGCCCGGAGCAGATAAGATCATATGCCTTAGGGTATTGCTCAGGGTACCAACTATGAACGCCTTGAGAAGCCATCAAAACTTTAACCCTTGAACCTATACTGGTACTGATCCACTTAAACCTAGAAAGACAGGACACAGCTACTGAGGTACCCGCTTGAAGGATCAAGTCTTTGGAAAGATGGAATCTCATTTTCTATGCGAATGCTCAAGCCTCTGCAGAATACTACTTCAGAGATCTGGGCAACCTGTTGGCCTCTAGAATTTATAGCAATTTCGGGTTGGTTCCACTATCAAACTTTTGGCTACTTTTACGTTACTCCACGACAAATGTTTCATTGGTGATCCAAGTGTTAGTTGCATATACAAAGGTTTACCAAATCCGGCTCTATTGTTGGCTAAGACGGTATTCTGATGCTTTTTCAACATCAACTCTGTGGTAGTTTCTGTGAGACTGAAGTTGTTCACAGATCTGGCAGACAGAGCTGATATCACGTATCCTAGGAGCAATGCTACTGATCGAGGTATTTACAGGCAAACTGCAAGGGCATGAACTCTAACAACAAATGTACATAAGGAAGACCCTAAGCAGCCTTAACACAAGCCCAGTTACATAGACATAGAAGTTTATGTGCTTTGACTCCTCAGCCGCGGCTGCCTAATTTCGTTGCCTGTTGTCGAAAAAGTCACAAATTTGAGCCCCTTTCAGGGATTCAACAAGTAGAGTTGGACTATCCCGACTGGACGTCTTTGCCAAAGAAGTAACAGCAAAAAAACCCTCCGCCGCCTGCTTGCGGAAACAAAACCCAATCGGACACTGCCTCATCAGCAAATGGTCAGAATTCAATGCACCACCGGACTCTCATACCCCCACAGACTTCAGCCTGAAAGTCGATTCCATATTTCCCTCTCGAGAGAGCTGGCTAAACAATGAGTTCAGAAACCCCGTTTCCATATCCATCTTCAGAGAGGAATATACTCAGAGGAGCTATCAACTGTCCAGTCCATCACAATTGCCAATAGCGCAAATGTGATCCAAGGGGAAAGATGTATATGGAGATCACCCAGGTCCGTCAGAACCTATCCACTCTGGACATCACTTCCATCAGAAACCAATTCAAAACTGGCCAAGAGATGCAAAGAGGAAGTCAAATTCCCAGGTTCGTGCTTTGCGAAATTCCGGGACATATGGGTTTCTACGGTAATAAAGGTGGAGTACAGCCACCTTATGTCTGACTGTCTTCATAGGAATCGTTACAACTTTATGAAGAAGAATGGGTGTCAACACCATAGACGATAGACGCATGTCCTTTGCGAATGCCCATTCTTCAACAGAACATGCAAGCACCCTGGAAATCATAAAGAAAACGGGTTGGTCCGTTCCAGAGATATACTGATTGAAGAACTAGGTATATCCCTCCAGGGAACACAAGGATAAAAAGCCATTTATAAGCCTCTATAGCTAGTTTCGATGGCTAGTCTAGTGGTTTACCAGCAAGGTCATGCACCTCAGAGGGATGATCAGGATCCATTGGAGAGACGTCCTTGGAACTATGCTGACGCCATGATTCCATTAGACTTGCACTTAAGCAAAAAAAAAAGCTGGAAGGAGAGACGTACATTTGGAACAATCCATCGTGCTATTGCAAGATGTGCACATCTCAGTACCAAGACCCTTGCGAACTTACAGGGGAGTATGGACATGGAGAATACATATGGGATTTTGTAAGGCTTTTGTTCCCAACTGTCCCAAAGGAACTCTGAGACGTATTGGTGGAACCGCCATTAAAAGTTGATTCCTTCCATCAATTACTTAACTGTACCACGCATTGGATACCGATGGTATCTGCTTCGTTACACTTTAGATCTGTTTGAGCGGATTTGACCTGTTAGGGGGTTCGTTGATTTCTTGTTTAGCTGCATGGCACTTATATCCCTTCTGTTCGAGACCCTTTCATCGTCATACTGCTGACTCTGCGTCCTGATTCTTTGAAACCCAGCCACAACCACATCTGACATCATTCTGTTCGAAGACCGACGTCTTAACCTAGTTGGTAACCATTTAGCCGAAAGGAATGCCACTGGTAAACTGGTAAACCAATTAAAATATCTCGCTGGTGACACAAGTGCATTCAGTCGATTGAGTGGATACACATTAAACACCAAACAAAGATTCCATTAGACACCCCAGCGTGGAACGCTCCAAATTGAAACAAAAACCCATTCGACCAGTGTCCGGTGTCTGGCGTTCACATTGTGTCCACAATGTTGCAACTCACCGATGTCCCAGGAGCGCAACATACATAATTTTGTTTTCGGCAACTCCTGCCTCCTGTTGCGGAAAATCCTTTGAACACAACCACCAAACCACCACCGATGTTTGGTTTATCCGTTCTGACAGTTTTTGTCGAACAACTTGGTTTGTTCGCTGAATTTCCGCTGAATTTCATCCGACACACATCCCTAACCCGCCCATCGTATCCGCACCATTTCGCACCTGCATCTGGGTAGGTTTCGCCTGTAATTTATTAGGAGCCATAAAAACACTTTGCACTGTCATAACCTGGAGGATGCAGTTCCGGCAAATGAGCACGTTCAGCGCGATCCCGTCTGTCTGTGGTCCCAAAAAAAAAAAAACAGATGGCATTCTGGTCTTTTGTCTGTTTCGGGGCTGGTTTTGTTTTTTTGGGAGTGCGCCACGCCACGGTGGTTGATTGCCATGCCATCCATCCACTGGCAACCACAAGAGGAGTGCGCCAGGAAGTGCTCCTTAATGGCTATGTTCTGCTAAATGAAATAGTTACTCCGGCAATTTATTAAACAATCACAATTATTTTATTCGGAAACTGATATCAACCACAAATTGGCGAAGGGATGGTGTCAGTCTTTTATGGCTGTTTTTGGGGGAGAGGTGTGGCTTGACCACATCTATATTTGCATTCCCGGAACCGAGAGATCGGACAACAGTTTTGAGATGAAAATTGAGACATAAATTGCAGAGGTCTTCATTTATTATGGGGACGGACGACACGGCCCAAATGAATGATGGCTTGTGTGTCCGCTGGTGTGGCTTCGTTTTGAGTAATTGCCACAAGATGGCCTGGGATAGATGGACTCGCTACAGCCAACGTCTTTGTCTGAGTCACAATGCCAACAGTAAGTTCAAACGTGACGGCGATCGCCACTGAACTCGTAAATATCCAGCCGCACGCAGATACCTCCATCCGTACAAATGGAAATCCAATCGACTTTACATATCACCGCCAGATGCCCACAAATCGTCCAGACACCCACACGCGGCAGCGACTCCCTGCCAAACGCCCAAACGTCAAACGCCATACTCAGCGTCAAATAACACATATTGACACATTCGGTTGGCGCTGCAGCAGCTTCTGAAGCAGTGGTTCCCAGTAGGGCCCACGGAACTTCCACACACAAATAGAGATACCACCCCGCCGGTTGCCGAGGGCAATATCTCACTCCCGCGCCGACCGTGTTGTAAATCGAGTCCAGCACCCGGATAAGGGCGCACACACGCCATCGGCCGGCGGCCGCCGTGTTGGTAGCTGCCTAGAAATTTGGCTACCAAAGATAACCTAAATTTTTGTCGCAGCTACTTGTAGACAGATTTGTCAATCAGCGGCGCGCCGCGTGAGTCAGAGATGGAAAATTCGCGGAAAATAGCAGCGCTGCTGCGCCTATCCAGTGATTATGTCATAAATTCCATTGGTTGCAGCACACACAGACGACAGATTGCACCTTACCGGGCAACAGCGCGCTCAACACTTTATGCGTCTTCGCGGCCTCGTCTCGATTGCACGCGCAAATAAGCGGTTCCGAAGCGCCACGCATGTGATTCATGACGTCTAATTGAATAGGTTTTGTTCTGGAGGACGTAGTCGGTCTTCGGTCGTCGCCTCCTCGAAAATAATCGCGCAGAGGATGCACATGGACCCGTGATCAAGTCATCACCACTCGGCGAGTGAAGGGCTCAATGGCGGAGTGATGAGTTTATGGCTAAAGGATGTAAGTGGAGAGTTGCAAATTATAGGAGGCATTCGGGTAATTGGAGCATGTCCTGGGAAGGTACATATGTTTGAAGTGGATTAATGGGTGCAGTGGGTAGTTATAGTCCGAGTGGTGTTATTGGTGCGAGATCTGCGTTTTCGACATAGCCAGGCCTATACACGAGAGTGAGTTGGGAGCGGCATCGATTGCAGTTCAAGCACAGCTTCTATGAAATCTGAAAGCAACGTGAGGTACCGAGCCTTCAGTTGAGAGTGCGTGTCTGTCTCAATCAATAGGCCTCTCAAGCTACCACTAGAAGTGAGAAGTCATACTTGGCCTGGGATTGACCGAAGATGTACATAGGTGCGAGGATCTAAACGGTTTTGTTGGGAGTGCTCTCAAGTTGGGTTCGACTATGCCTCTGGTGTTGGCATAAGAATGTAACACTTTTCTCCCAAGACAGTTGATGTGTACGGCTGAGACTGTGTGGTCAAGCCTGGAAAATAAGGATTTGGAACTAAGTAGGTCCGAAAAATCCATGAAGGTGCATCTACTGTAGTAAAAGACACGTCATGTTGGTCGCGGTGGGTAGAGTAGATACTGGGTTTCTATTCCCAGTCCCCAGAGAAGGTCCCTATTGCTGTCCCTGCCGTTGAGTCATAGAGAGTTTATCTCCGGTTTTTTAAGGATTCTAAGTCAGTTAATGTGCATCTAGCCCTGTACATGGACAAACCCTCAGGGTACCTCAAACCACCTTCCTTAAGGTAAAGCATGTGAAGCTTCTCTAAATACTTTCAATCCTTTCTGAGGAGTTTTGGCAAAATGGAGACCAAAGATAGGAATGTATCGACAGCCAGGATTGTCCTTAGATTAAAAAGAAGTGGCCCCAGATGGTTGCCCTGTGGGAGGCCAGCTACGATTTTTGACGAGGACATGAACCAATGCTTAGAACTCCATCAATGTGTTCTGCTATATGGTCCCGTCTTCTTGAAACCACATCTTCTTCACGTCATTCTTTTCAAATTTATTACAAGTATGGTCGGCTAACGTGATCTGCTAGCGATGTCCAATGACTTTGACTGTATTGTCCGCGTCAGGATCACCGAAGAAGAACTGTAAGGCAATAAGCCCTTCCACATGAAACCCGCAACAGACCTTCAATTTTTGTGGACGTCTCGTTAAATTTAGTACATGGCTTCGAGTTGACTAGTGAACAGATATGGGGTTCATCGCTTAGAATAAGTAGAGTCTTTGGCCCTTCGCAATCGATTAAGCGGAGTAGAAGCTGGGCAGGATCTAAGGACCCTGTTTCTATTTCAAGTGCCAGATCGGACTGTGTCGGATTGGAGACACCGTACTAACTCTGGGCTTAATCCACTTGGACAGGGAACCGCAATTGGACCCATAGCGATTGTTACTTGAGGAACCACCTCAGCTAATAGTCTTCTTTCTTTGGACACAAGTAGCCCAATTCGAACCATTTTCTTTACATCTCCCCCTATCCCTCCAGCGCCATGTAGTCATTGCCTCTGCCAGCTCCCAAAGTGCATTCAAAACCAAACAACGGCTTCACAAAAAGTAACAACAAACACGTCAACACAATCAGACGCATATATTCCACGCCTAGTGACACTTAACCGATATGCTGCGGACTATCTGCAGCTTTAAGTAAGAAATCACATAGAACTAGGTACCCAGGAATAATCAGTGTGTTCCTCCTCTCCTACTGCCAAACAACATCGTTACATTAATTTCTTACACGCACTCACGGGCACAGCCATGTTATCTTTTGTCTCTTGGAAAACGACCCAAACGACACTGGCCATGTAAGCATCCAACTTATCTCTAACTTACGCTCCAGACGCGCATTCACAGAGACAGAGCGAGACACGTTCTAGCCAATTGGCGGCATCCACTAAAGCGAAGCTATACATCCACTGAAGCAGCAGCGAAAATCCCTCTTCGCCCAGACGGACGCATTCCCATAGATACCCACAGATAGTGGCCGACAAATAATGGTCACAGATTAGAGAAAGTATGTTGCGTTGTGCTCTTAACATCTTCATTAGACCACTACTCCGGGTGACTTATGGCCCAGAGATTGACTGGGAATGTTAACGCACACACACGGATCACTTTCTCATTCAAAATCATGCGGTAATTAATGATTCCATTCACGGGTGACCGAAAATTTATTCAGCAGGTGCTGTTCCTCCGTCCGTCTGTCCATTTGTCCATTTGTCCGTTTGTCCGTCCATTAGGGCGAAAGGTTTTTATGAAAACTTTGGACAGAGATAACCACGCTGGAGGACCATCATCAGATCAGTGCAAAGGAGCGGACAAAAGGGTTCAAACTGGAGCGGCAACTATGGCCGATGATGATGGCCCTGATGGAATCTTAATTTCATAACAATGTTTGGTTATGCCCGCTGGGGTAGTTAGAAGTGCATTAGGACGACGACGACGGTCAAACAGGTGATGGTTGGAGTTTTAAACGGTTGAGGGTTAATCGCGTGCCGAGGAAGGAATTTTCCATATCCATTTCGGTAGATACGCTCACCTGCCGACGCCGGAGAGAGGTGGAACTTAGGAATCAGGAACTAGTGCTACTTAAGTAGAACCTAATGGGAACGATTTAGGCAGATGCTTTGGGGAACACTGAAGGCCCTAATTAGAGTTAAATTCTGTGGATATTGAGAATGGATGTGTAGGCTTGCGTTCCTTCTGAAGGATTCTTGATCAACCAGAGAGCGCTTTACATGCAATGGGAAGTAGCGCAGTTGGAAGTCGATCCTTCGGGTAGGAACGCAATGGATAGTGTATGTATGGCTAGTGTAGGACAAGTTCTAATGGCAGAGCACAATTCAGAATCTCGGTGTAAAAATGAAGTTGCGAGGGACAGTCTTCCAACCAGGAGGGTTCCCTTAGGTAATTTCATTCTTCACCTTCTGTCCTAATGGAACGCCTAAACTACCATCAACTCTGGAACCCACCATCAGAATCCTTCCTGATGCCCCGATTCAATCTACCAGATGGATGTACTCCATGGTTAGGAGCAATTATTGGCCAATTATACCTAGATTTCTGGAAAAAGTACTAAAGATTGCCCTCAAGATGGTGTCCCATTCCCTCTGCTATGATCCATATTAGTGGGCAGACTTCTAAGCAACCTATGCAGGCTAGGCAGGTGACTTGGTTGTAATAAACAATATAAACACGATTGGTTCGAGAAAAGCTGCAAAGATGGATGCAAAGAGTAGAAAGTCCTTTTAGACCGATCACACTAGGGAATACACATTTGGAGACTTCGGTGGTAAGCGCCCTAAAGCAGCAACTTTCTATCCAGCAATGAGTCACTATCCTCCATTGGAGGACTCCATACCCCAAAGAATCAATGACTATCGGCCCTTCAAAGTGTTTCCTCAATCAATAGCTCTATCCGAGTGGTCTGCAGAAGATGCTTCTAAATGGTGAAATGGAGTAGTACACCAACTGCATATTGTCTTACGAATCTCTACTTCTTTCTGGCTAGCAGAGGATTTTGCTGCAGAGCCATGTACCAGAAAGTGCTACTCTATGAGCTGTACCAAGATGTGGACGTAGTCCAAAAAGCCAAAATACGTCGACTATACTGGCTCGGCCACATCGAGCGAATGGACAATAATGCTCCAGCAAAGAGGATCTTCGACTCACAGCCACCAGGTTCGAGACGACAAGGAAGACCGAACCTCCGTTTCAAACACCAAGCTATCGCGGATGCCAGAGCGCTTGGAAGCAGCGTGCCCGGGATTGAAGAGAATGGAAGGCTACCGTGTCTCAGGCAGGGACTATTCACGGGAACCCGTAGTAAGTATAACTTTGAGTCTAAGTCTGGCTTAGAACTGTCTTCAAACTCTCCTATACCTAGCTGTACACAATAAGATCATACTCCCATGGGTCATCCTGGTACTGAAAGTACTGACTAACTTGTCAGATCTGTCGTTTAGGGTCCATTTATTTGCCATGCATACACCTATTGACCGGATTAGAGCTAGATCGTGGGGAGCTGGAATGGACTTGAATGTACAGAGTTCCTAGCAGGTCTTTGGATCCTCAAAGAGTAGCCAATTGTTCACCAGTCGACTATGGCTTGATGACACTGAAGCAGACTAGGTGCAAACACTTTCATGAAGGCTTTACCTCGGCTACTGGCATGATCTTCTTTTCAGCCTTCTTAGGAGGATAGTACAGAAGTTGTCTGTGAGGTTCTACTGCTCTCCCAGGGCTGCCACAAACCACAAACCGTTTTATAAACGATTTCAGGGCGAGCTATTCCTCAAAGACACCCTATTTCCGTTTCCCATGAAAGGTAACCGCAACGATTAGCAAGGTCCCTTGGCAATCACAAATCTGTTATCCGCCAAAGATACCCCACTCTCCTGAGATACAAATCAATCTCTCATGCAATTAGATTCATTTTCATTCAATTTGCTGCACAGCGAGCGACTTCTCCCAGTCCATCCCATCGAACCGAAGCGAAATGTCCTTCCTAAGGTTCAATAGTTCCTCCACTCTTCAAGGTTCATAACCTTTTAGCCAACACAAAATACCAGCAAAAAACAATTACAAACATAGCAAACAACAGGGTGGTTGAGACGAGGTTCGACCTAACTTGCCATGATAGTTGTGATTGCTACCTGCCCCGGCTAGAGTTCGAGTGCACATTGCGTGACTTTTGTTCCTTTGAACAATCAAATAAAATACAAAAACCGAACTGGAAGGGGCAGGTTGTTATTTTCTTTTCGCAAAAAAAAACACCGAACAACAGAAAAACCAAAGGAAGGAACAAACGTGTAAGAATGAAGCAAAACAATGCGGTCAATACGTTTTAGAAGACCCTGTTGTAGTCGCAGCCATTCGCCGAGGGGTAATTTAGTTAATTTCGTTTTTAAAAAAATATTTTTTTGTTATTCTGTACATTGTTATGGATTTTTTATGATGATTGTCGGGTAATTACATACAGCGGGGCTTTGAATAAGATTTACGTAAACACGGGAAAGTTGCTATCGATTTGGAAGGGGGCAACACTCCGTAGACTATCGATTGAGGGAGAGTTTCAGCCGGAGAACGGTTCTAGAGCTTGATGATCGCGTCAAACATCGTCTTATAGTCATGAAAGAAGCACCCATTCGAACTGAGTCAACCACAGAGGTATAGGTCTTCCTTCTTGGTCCGTAGGTTATACGGTATTGTGTGAGCCCCTTCTTCGGAATCCATCTCCAAGACAACTCCGGAATTTTCAACAGACACCCAACACACTCTACGAGTTGTACAGAGACATTGGGCTGGTCAGGCTAGGACGCGTAGTGCGAATGGACACCAACCTTCCGGGCCGAAGAGTCTTCTATTCCCACTCGAAGAGACAAGGAGAACCTCGCCTTAGGTGGCGACTTAAAGTTGAAGAGGACCTCAACCAACTTGAAACGCTAACTGCAGGGCCTTTTTGGTTGTGGCACATGCCCAGTCAGGACTGTAGCCCCATCTACCTAAGTACTTGGCGCGACAGTTCGATGGGACCCAGAGCCTAGCTTCTCACAACCATTCGTGTTGTGCGTGTTATATTCTTTACACGAATGAAAGGGGCCTACTGTTTAATGCCGTGTCCGAAGGCAAATTCGTTATTTAAGAAGCTTTCTCAGGACAGTTGTGCTCTCGGATGTCTGAACCCCTTGCTCCATAGTCCAACGCACTAACCACTGAGCCAAGGCGCCCACATCTAACTAAGTAAGGGATCAAATCTTGTAAAACACGTAAAAGTTTGTATTGATTTTTTCTCTAGTGAACGATTGGCAAACATCCGAGAGAATAATTGCTAAGAGTAGGTCTTTTAAGCAAAATAAAATGACTCGTAGATACGACATTAGAGAGTAGGACTAAACTTTCGACTTTTACAGCAACATTGTCAAAGAAATACTACCTTCTACCAATTTGACCAAAAGTTGATGAAGCAGAAGTACAAGTAGGCCTAACTTGCTGCTCTGCATCGCATTCTGACATACTTTTCACAGTGCATGACACTTTTCTTGGATTTCTGGACTTACTCCATTGGTTTTAGGATGTTTCCTCAATTTGAGGTAATGAGAACTGGCCTTTGTAGTGCCATGTAACGATTTTTTTACTAACTCCAGCTAACACTATGAATGAAGCCTATTCCACCCATCACATGCATGTTCCATAATGAGCCATAGGCCTGAGAAATTGATCCCTAAATGAGCAAAATCCATCTGCAACTTCTCATCAAACGAAGGCTTCCAACTGCCTCCAAATTTCGTTACATCAGCTCTCTGGCCCACGTATGGTACACTACATGACACAAAAATGAAATAACAAGATGGAGACACATGCTGTTGGAAATCACCGCTAAAATTGTGTTCAGAATTATTTGAATTGTTTTCAAAACGCATGTGGAACTGTTAGTTAACACAACGTGACAAACGGGGTTCCACAAGGGTCTGCACATAGCTCCCTACTGTAGAATTTGTTGTAAATTCACTCAGAAAAAGCAGACTTAAAGTGCCAATAGACTTATGATGATGTAAGTCTGACTGTCTAGAGTGCATGGTGAGTAAAAGTCTTAAGGTCATCCAAGATAGTAGCGATGGATGCCAGGGAGATGTGGGATTGTAGGGGATTGGCTGGGTCACATGAGACTTAAGTCTTTGTAAAGGGGGCCTGCTTAAAAAGCCAAAAATCTTAATCAAGTCCTTGAAATTCAATCTATCTTCCTCGACCATCTTCTTCATGAGAGGATCAATAAGCCAACTAGAAGGAAAGTGGAACAGGTCACTTCCCATGAATAAAACGACATCTTCTTCACGAGGCTACTTACACGTGCTGAGATGGAATGACTTGATGTACCAACAAGCCGGAAAAGGGTCATAATAAAATATGTACCTAAAGTGGGACAAGCACCAACGAAATTGTCAAGTATACCCTCGGGTGTTTGTCAAAAGTTCGTTAGACAAAAATACAGCGAGTTCTTAAGCACGAGAAGCAAAGAGAAGCTGGACGATAGGTGCTCGTCGGTGTAATGCCTAATGCCAGAGACCGTGAAACCGTCTTGGTCACTAGACTCATTCTAACCGAAGTCAATGAACAAAGCTGAAGCAAGATGGCTCATTGGCCTTACAGCCATTTAAAGACCACAATACTGTGAACGCAAGACTGAACCTACCAAAACTCTTCCGCTATCATGATAGCCAACACCGTTTGTGCAACTCTACGTCACTAAATAGTTTACGTAGACCTAGTTAGCGATCGGACTCTAGCTCCGGCCTATAGAAGCTCTGAAACTAAATCAACACAATAGAGAAAGGCTTCGTTGAGGTGGAAGTTTAGAAGTAGAAACGACATGGGGTGCCCAATTGGAAGTGTTTAGCTAAAGACCGAGCTATGCATAGAATCTCGTTAGAGCTACTGTGGCAGCTAAAACACATCAAAGACTAAGGGAAACCGGACCATAGCTAAACCCTATGCTCATGCCTTAGTTCTGGACTAGTGGAACATATGTATATCGGGATACTGGATGGATATGGACTGCATCGTCCCGCTACCAAAGGGTAGAAAAAGATTTGCTATAAGAATTTCTGGCAAGGAGCAGTGGAAGGCATAGTCTGTACAGAGATTGGTTCAATGATTCCCCAACAATTCTACTAGCTCGTCGGGTTATTCAAAACTCCATTCAACCCACTTGTATAGCAGCAGTTAAAGGAGATCCAGTCCCGACTAGAAGCAGTCTAGAACAACCCAACCCAGTGTGCTCCATTGTAATCCTCGTTGGCTAACCTAGACTTGATCACGAAGTCGATCTTGCAAAGTTTGTTAGAGCATGGCTGAGGGACTAAGCCTATCTAAGTTCCAAGAATACATGAATGCCCAGTGATCCTTGACAAAACTCTCCAGTACTCCCACAAGTTCCATCAAATTGTCCCCTAAACCGAACCAAAGGAATTCATTTGACCTTCCCCAGTCGAACTATGTACATTGTTGTTAAATTCCCATTCAAGTGGTTTTCCAGGAATCCAATCCCAATCCAATGCGTGTCCTTAAATCACGCACAACTTATGTCATTCGATTCAATGTCCGAATCCCATTCATAGCTTCATTCGTGCATGGAATCCTTAAGCAACGAAAACAAATCGCATCCACTTAATCAACTCCTTGCAGCAGTCCCTATCCAAATAAAATAATAGACGAGCATTAGATAACTTTCCCAGCCATCAATAACAGCGCTCTCGAGAATCGTGTCAAATTGACGTGACATCTCAATCCGCCACCCTCGTTCCCACCAACAGGGATGCACTGATTAATGGCTGACAATCAATCGACTGTATCCTCTCGGTGAATGAATAAAAGGATAAGAATGTGCAGAAGGAGGACATAACTAATAAGGGACACCAAATTATGTTTCTCATCCTCGATAAGAATCTGTATTGACGGTGCTAAGAGCAGCCATCGAATGGTTTAAAGTAATGACGCCTTCTCTCCAACACGCGGTTTTTCTTAGAAGAACTGAGTGGTCGCAGCCTTTATGCACAGGATGTCTAAATTAGTATGAGTTCCAGGATTTATGGGTTTCATTGCCGACCGACATTCTTTAAGAAGTTGCCTGTAGTCGGCTGGTTGCTGTTCGATACTGTTCCTTGGGAGTGACTATGAGGTGACCTAAGGATACTAAGCAGATGACAACAGCAATAAGATGACGTTCACAATCGGCTCCAGACTCATGCGGGACTTTGAGGTCATTAGATGGTCTTCTTCGAATTTAAAAGATAAGGATGGCCATCTAACTCTTGGAGCTGTTAAGCCTCTTCTCAAGGATCGTTGTAAATTCATCTATTTTTCGATTCTGATTGGAGACATTAGTCAAGCTTTCATGCAGGCTAGGCGAGGACAGTAACTCAGTTTATAGGTAGCAATTGGACGCGCAGACTCATGACGGACCTAGTTCCCCATCGATACAACCCAAACAGATGAGAGGGTTGCAACTCGAACCACTCAATAGACCTACTCGACTTTTTCTGTATATTTTCAGAGATTCCAGTCATTGTCGAAGCTTCCCGTATGCCATCGTTAAAACAAGGGTCATATCGACACTCTAATGGACAACCAACCAACCACTGGTTGGTCAAACATTGTCAAGATGACCCGACACTATACTTCACTGAACCTGGACACATAAGAGTGGCCATAGAAATGAGAAATCCGTCACCAATGACACCCATAGGACCCTTACAACTCATCATTAACTCGGACTCCTAAAAGCAGCCTAATAGGAGATGAACCATGCTCACAGCGTGCTATGTACATATCAAGGAAAATATTGACACAATACGAGGGCAGATTGCACTTAAGTATGGAAGACCTATGTCAAAACCTAGGCAGGATGAGGTACAACATATCTCTCCTTTGTGAACGCTGAAGGCTCAGAAAAAAGTCAGCCAATATGGAGCCACAAATCTGAAATCTGTGTGGGAAATAAATCCACATTTTCAGAGTGAAATTATTTCCCTCCGCCAGTGAGTACTAGTTCCACTCTCATGAAAGGCATTTGACTTGGAATAGCTTCGGAACAAACTGCCTTCCAAGACGATGTGACAAATAGGAATTCTTTGGAACTCGAGACCGCTCAAGAAGTGGAATAAGTTCCCGTGTGAGTAAATTTCCTGGATCAGTTCATAATCGGAAACATTATCTCTACCAGGGTTGGAATCGAATGGCAGAAGCAAAGCCTGAACTCGGAATAAAATTCAGAAAAATCTGCATATCAGTGTCTATGAAGTGTTTTAGGGACTTTCTGGTGAAAGGGCAGAGAGACCACTGAGCATCACCATTTAAGGGTACAAGTGGAAGTCCATACGGATGGGTAGCAATTGAACAAACTACTCGTGAACGTCACCATTCAGGTGGCCTAATCTCTGCCTTTCAAGTACCATTCTTCAGGCGAAATAGGTCTCATTAAGTTGGAACGCAAGGTCTGTTTTGATAAATAGGTCTTATAGAACTTGGAAAACTATAGTGCTATACAGCCTAAGGTTCATTGTGTCATCAAGAAACCTGGGCAGCTATCATACGGGTTTGAGCTGACAAACCTTTAAGCTGGTTCAAAACTTTGGACAATACTAGGTATAGAGCTAGAATTAGAGTGCTTCGCCAGTCTCAGAACTCAGTCCCTGAATCTGTGCAGATGTCTTACTAGAGAGCTTCTTTTGTGGACGAGGAAAACCTTTTATGAAGAACTCAATGTGTGGATATTCTTGTTAAACTCAATATCCAGATGCCATGACGAGATGGCCCTATCTGCGCATCGTAAGCAGGAAAAACTGGAATCAAAGAGTGTACGACATCAGTCAGAGACTCACGTTGGGCGCCCGATAAGCCCATAGGATAGTGTTCTAGACTAGTAAGCCAATGGTCAATGGATAGGAAACAGTGCATTCCAGCCTTGCATGTGTGGTATAGATAACTTTGTTCCTATTTCTGCAATCAATCCCTTCTTACTATTGGATGATGGACTCATTCTACCAGTTTAAGTGGCCTTAGTGTTCACTAGATACTCCCAACAAGTTGTGCCTAGCTCCCTTCAAAAACTACCTGCTCTGTACGAAGATACTTGTAGACGGTATGAGACACAGACATAGTATGAGGCTACAAGACAAGGTTTTTAGACCTACGAGTGTAGAGATTAGTCTGGAAAGGTTGGCCATGATAGATACGCCCCCTGTCTGATGATGCAGTTAGTCGAATCTGCTTTCATAAATCCCAACTGCGTGAATGGGTTTCTCTAGTATATCGCAAGACTGCAGCCCCTTCTCAGGGGAGACTGCTTTACAAGCTCAATGTGAGCCTGATTCTTTTGGCATAATAGACGTCAGTTTCTCTTTACGCCGTTTTGGGTCATTGGACCTCTTTTCCAGTCATGAACAATCTGAAGCGATGACGGATGAACATTCCAAACTCTCCTTGCATCGCACAGTCATAAGCAGACCAAGGTCGCACCAGTACCGCTCCAAATGTCAGTCTTTTGAAAAATTAATCAGACCAGACCGTTTAAAAAGTATTAACCCAACAAATTTACCCAACAACTTGTGGTGTCATGCAAACGTTTGTTAATTCAAAAAAAAAAAAAACAACAAACTGAGGAACAAAGATTAAAAGTTTTTCTTATTAGAAAACATTTACGAAAACATGTCCTTGTCACCTGGAAATTACGACCACAATTACCATTGTAATGAGTTTCGATTAAAAAAAAAAAAACATGTGTGTCCCATGCCACGGCTCGTTCGTCTGTCCGGGAGGAGAACGTGTGAAAATCTATTACAGACACACACTTGTGAAGCAATTAAATCTTTTATCGAGGCAAAACGGTCGCTCACAAGCCGTGGTGCTCTGCAATTAATTATTTACAATTGTAACGATATATTTAAAAGATATGTATCTTTGGGTGGAGGCTATATTTGGATGGGATGGCATGGCACTTGGACTTCTTTGGGGCCCTCAGCACACGCCCTCAGGAGGCAGTTGGAAGAGAATAATGAAAAGTTTGTGGAGTTGAACTCGAAGTATTCTGGAATTTTAGGGTACCGCCCTACTTAGTAAAAATAGATACGACTAACTGGTGCACAAGAATCCATTATGTATGGACCCCGACTGCGGCTGATGAGCTTACAGCCAAGCTGTTGGAGGAGGTGAGGCAGATTGGCTGGATGAGTGAGGCACTTCCTTAGGAAGACAATAAGTCGTCATAACCTCACACTGAAACTAGGAATCAAATCTTTTACAGGTTGGTAGGGCTGTCGCTTATGACGACGATGTCGTTCATATTAGTGACAGGCAAACTCTTGCGTTGACCTACTACCAATATCGGTAGTACCATGTGGGCTCGGTTTCAACTCACAGAACACAAAACTGGTTCCGTTTGCAAAGTCTAAGTGGAATTCCACTTCTAATGTCAGACGAATACTGGATCGAAAGGCGGTCCATTGGATGTACATTGCCATCGTCAGATCCATTCTTACTTACGGCAGCCAGATCTGGTGGTCTGCTGGCACAGAAGCCTACTACTAGCACAATCAGAACTACTCCCACTGTTGCCTTTGAAACTACGCTTTGCCCAGTCGGTCCAACTGCCCAGTAGCCTCCACTCTTCCAAAATCTCATCAGACTTCTGGACCATGACCAATGATAGGTGGAGTGCACTTTTCTCGTGCCATGTTTCGAGGCTACTGTAGGCCCAATACAAGGATAAACAGAAAACTTGCCAAAGCACCAACTCTTGGATATATCGTGGGTGGAATGATTAGGACGCATGAGGAATGCTATGCAGTTGAGGAGCTAAGTTGGCAGCTGGAAGTGAAGGTCAACGAATATAGGCAATGCAGGCAGGGTACTAAGTATTGAGTTAGGCATCTGGAATGCTTTTTACTCACCATAATGGACCTATCATGGATTTAGGGATCATAGATATAGTCATTGGAGAGGGTCACTGCTGTGGAATGTCCCTTAAAAAAGGATTTCAAACAGACCATTCAAAAGAGTGTATCTGGATAGGCTTCCAGTCTGAACTTCTCAACATTGTCCCATTTTTTAAAATCTGTAAGAGCAGTCTAACAAGAAAACATAGTAAAGGTCCATCCTTGCACCTATTCACCCAAAACCTGCAACAACACAAGTCCTTTGAAACCCCGGAAACGAGTAATGACACATTCCCTGTGGCTTCTAAAAGACTCTTGAAAAAAAAGAAATCAGCAGCCAAGTGCAACCAAAGCCGGGCTTGAAGCACTTGGCATCCTAGACACAACTTAGCTCTGAAACACCTGGATAGACACCAAGAAATAACTTTGACATACCAACCCCATCTAAAGTAAGTCTGGTACTGACATATGGGACATGTAGCTCCTTCAGCTCTAAGACTTAGTTACAAATGTTCTGCACCCGGCTCTTCAAAGATTTCTGGACTTACCTGAAAAGAAAGGAAAAAAAAAGAC
The DNA here is from genome assembly GCA_963583995.1 of Xylota segnis. Taxonomy (NCBI): domain Eukaryota; kingdom Metazoa; phylum Arthropoda; class Insecta; order Diptera; family Syrphidae; genus Xylota; species Xylota segnis. The sequence continues at coordinate 8,926,953 of OY757238.1, read as the reverse complement.
AAATTAGTATGTCAGCATATCACTTAGCGACTAACTAAGATGGAATATAATATCTAGCCAAGAATTTCGCGTCCTTGACAAGCTTAAACGTTTTAGGCATGAAGTCAAAGCAAAGTCTAAAGAAATCTGTTAACGACAAAGCGTAAGAGGGCATGACAAAGCCACAGAGCGTCAGAGTGTCTTACAATGTATAACGAGGAATAGGGAAAGTTGAAAAAGACAGCTCAAGGAACCTCTGTAAGAAAGAAATCTGTTAACGACAAAGCGTAAGAGTGCATGACAAAGCCACAGAGCGTCAGAGTGTCTTACAAGGTATAACGAGGAATAGGGAAAGTTGAAAAAGACAGCTCAAGGAACCTCTGTAAGACAATTGCAAGCACTGCTCAAAGAAGGCTGATTTATTCCGAAAAACACTGGTCAGGGACCAGTAAATGTTTACACTTCAGTCGATGATAGAGAAGTGGACATATCAGTGGATGGCTTAGCATCAAAATTTGACTTCAGATTCCATGAGGTGAAGTTGTCACAAGTCCCATTGCCCCTTAGTGATGAATGTCATAGGGTGTTCTAGGATAATATTCAGGCGAGTTCACCGAGTGTTGTCCGAGTACTTGGAGCCTGGTGTAGTATCTTTTGAAATTTGGTCGAAAGGAATTCCACTGATTTCGCTGATAATAGACGGAGATAACTCATCAACTGAGCTCCATCAAGTTGTGCAAATGTAAGTTCTTCTGTCGTCAAATTCCGTCTAATTGCGACTTCTACTAACTCAGACGCTGGGGTGCCACTGGGGCCAAAGCTTGGTCTCATTCTATCCAACACACTTTCTCTTTTCATATGAAAGGAGGCATATAGTCCAGAGCAAGACCGAAGTAATCTGTTTTCGACTAAGAAAGGTCAGAAGTATAATTCAGCTTAGTCCTTGCAAAACGGTTGATCCTGTCTTAAGTGGTTGGAGGGACCGTTTCTTGAATGAATTTTGGTTTTGCACTAACCATTGGCTTACATTGGCTCAAAAGTATTTGGCGAACACTTGATATTGGTTAGAACTAAGGTAGCGCTTTGGACAAAGAACTCTCAACACTCGTAGCAGAAAGCTGCAAACATTTCCTTAAGCGGCAGACCCGGAACTAATGATTGTATCATTTAAATCCCAAAGAATTTGACCGACTCTTGTCCTTTACGGAGTGATCAAGATAAATGAAGAGTCTCCAGAACAGCATTACAAGCGGTATTCCCCAAGGCTCTGTGCTCGGTCCTTTACTTTTCACAAAATGCACAACGATGTATCCCAAAGTCCTCCAGAAACCTACTTTGCAGATTTAGTAATAAAATTTCCTAGCAACCATGCTGTAGCCTTCAAACCAAGGCTAGGGTATCTGATGGAAGACTAAGTTTCAGCAAACTCCTAGGACAGCAAAGGCAACATTTGTACTAAGAGTGCAATGTGTTTGCTCCTTTTACTAGAATCTGCAATGTATCCCAGTTAGGAACTTTCAAAGGACGTCCGAAGCAACTAATTGAGGTTTGTCAACGCCGGTCAGAGCTGTAAAACTATGCTGCCAATGAAGACTGACTAGACTAACCGAATGGTTGCAGAAGTTCTCCTTACAAGGGGAGGTGGACCTACAAAAACAAATGCTCTATCGGGGCCTCAATATGGCAAGTAGAGTCTCAGAGGAGCAGGCACCCATCAATATGAAAATTAATTCAAATATTTGGTGGAAATGCTGTGAGCCTCAAGGGCATTGTACAGTACAATTGGCAGCAATCCTTCCGAGTTATTTCGAATATATAGGGACCCAGTACCCAGATCCAAAGACATTGTCAACATCTTCGGACGATGGGAACCAGACTTGGTAGAGGCTCTTGTTGCAAGGTTCCAGCTTCAAACCAACACAAGGACCATACCTACCTTCCAGTAAACACAGACTCAACTAAGTCTTAGCCTAGGAAACCACTAGCAAAGGAGAACCCTTCTGTTAGCATAAGAATGATCGAAAAGATGCGAAGGTAAAGCTTCTAAGGTTCATCAGACTGCATCATGCTGGACAACCAGTCAATCGCAACTTTTTCTCAACTTTTGACAGTCCACCCTGAGGACAAGAACACAAGGGAAACCCTTTTTGACAAATTGCCTCCGCGTCCGTTCCCAAGAACAACTGAATCCACACCAAACCCAACAGACCAGTGCTCACATCGCAAAGACAATAATGCAATTAACACCTCGCGCTCTAGTTCATTCACCGAGTGCAGCGAGTCCACGAAAACCGTCCTCGCACTCTGTCCGTTTTGCTGATTAGCGTCCTCGCCGTCATCCCCTATCAAAAGGCAATAAATCTCTGCGTGATCCTCGCGCATGCATAAATCTTAGCGCGCGCAGCGCTCTCTACCAACGAAATGAAATCCGCATTCGAGGAATCCGCCATAAATCAAAATTATCTTTCATTTCAATTGAGGCGCGAGATGCTGGCATCCCCGGTCCCGGATTCAGGATGCGCTTTGATTTATTTCGAAACACGAAAGATGACTCTTGTCCCGCACGGTTAAGCTTTTGTGGCCGAGTAGCTGCGGCCATTAGCACCCACCACACACATAACTCTCATCGGGGAGGTGGTAACTGCTGCAAGGACTACGAGTACAAACAAAAAAAAAAACCACCACACTCGCCCGATTGTGTATGAGCACGCATATGTTGCATATCCGTTTGCCATGCACATGCAATGTTTACCGTTGGGGCGGGCCTCACCTGACCATATCGTGCATAGGAATCAGCCCTAATTGCAGACTGCAGTCGCAGGAGCCTTATGGCAAACTTCGCATGGACATTTGTCAAAATGCAAACAGCCACGCTCGGGGAATAGGTCATGAGTTATGGCCACTATATCGCGAGGGGTTAAGCTGATTGTTTGACCTCGCCTGCTGGTGGTGGTGGTGGTGGTATACACGTACTGGGGTGATTCATAGAACCACACAACCCCCCATCAAGGACATCATGGCGATGGTGGTTGTGAAACCATAAAACACACCGTCAGCCAATAAAAACAGTTGAAGGGTGACTCGGCTCCGCTGCGCTCAGAGGGTAATTCAATTAGGGCGAAGCAAAATGTCGGTTTTTCTTCGAGCGACGACGAGCACCCGTATCCTGACGACCATATTTGAATTTTCGATGTTTTTCTATTCGACATCCTGCCACCGGCGGATGCCAGGACACAAGGAATGTCATCGGAGTTGAATTTTAATTCAAAATTTCGCCGTTTTTTGCGCCTTACCGTTGTCGTCGGCCTTATGATTTGGTATTTGGAAGGCGCACTCTGTGTCTGTGTAACGGTAATGGGCAAAGGACTGTCGTCTGCCGCTAGGCAAGCATGATTTTCTGGCATTTTTCCTCATCAATTTGTTTTTGTTGTATCTCGACACAAGTTATGGGCCACTGGGGGGTGCAAGGTACAAATTGCTTTGTCAGCTTGTATTTTTCGGCCTCCGTGCCACTGACAGTCTCTCATCAAACCCAGTGGCATGTCAGGAGTAATAAAGGCAATTACACACAAGGCCCATGGGCACGCAACTTTCTGACGTTTGTGCGTCGTTGGATCGTCGTTCTCATCACACAAACTCAAACTCATTTGCTTGCCAACGAACTGCGCTACTGTATTGTACAGCGTCCTCCTCCGAATCGGACATCATCGGACCGATCACGCAATAGGGAAACTATTTAAATGCTTAATTCGTTCACTAAATGAACAAGCTGGGCACGAGGATTCCGGGGACGAAAGGAGTCGAGCACGAGAACAGATTTATGATGTGCTAGGTGCTCCCCCCTTAGAGGAAAACGGGCCAATTAGGGCGAGAATCCACCAAAGGATGGCAAATAATTAGCCTTTCGTGTTTGAACTTTGATTTGGACGAGTGGCGTGTTGCTGGCACACAAAGCCGCATGATGAGCTGGTAAGGTCAACGATTGCGAAATACCTTCTCTAGAAAGCCCAATCCGTTCAGCTGTCAATTTCCATATGAATTGCGAAACACACAGGCGCAGGTGTAACGGATTTATCAATTTCGTTGTCCTAACATCGCGGCCGACTAAATCAATTCATGGCTGCATCCTGGCGAGTGCAACCATGTCCACCTTTTCTGGCAGACCGTGTGCGCTTAGGGCGCCTCTGACAGCTAATCCAACGCAGGGCGGACACTTAATTTGAATTTCAAAACATCTCGCCGATCGCAGAGATCCTTGTGATTGATAGGTCGCGCCGTGGCCAAGATGAGGCCACAGACTGCACCTGCAGTTCAGTTTAATTGGCGCCATAGCCCATCTAGACACCATGACCAGCATCGGATTGCGACACTGTGTGTTACCTGTAAGTAATCATGTCAACCTGGGTATTTGCTGTGGCTCCACTCATTAGGGCGGACGGTGGCAAGGCGCGTCGGTAATTAGTACAAGTTCATTAGCTGAGTACGAGTAGAGGAACGCGCACTTCGTCGAATCGGAAAGTATCGGTTGTAATCAATTTGCCGGAACGAACTGGGTAAGTGAACGTCTTTCTGGTGTCAGAACGAGGTGCCCCTAATGAGGTGACGTCTTGAAATTAGTCACAGACGGTTAGGAGGCATGCAGAGGAATGTGCATGATGATGTGACTGGTGACAGGAGGAGTGAGAAAGGGAGAATGGATCGAGGAGTTCCTCAACACTTTACTACAAGCGTTTCAGATCGAACAAGAACTTGTCTAACTGAACTATGTCCAGCAAGCTTGGACAATTCTATGGACAGGATTCGGTGGCTGAGATGAAGGAGAGGGATACCCTCTAACTAGTATCCTCACCAAATGCTTGGAATTGACATGCTTGGATATGAAATCTCCAGCGAATCACGAGTTCCCTGGTGACCCAGATTCCCAGAGACTGAGAAAGGAAACACGACAACCACTACATCTGTCATTTAAGACAAATTTAGCTGAAGACTGAACACCTTGGACTGCTTACACAACCTAAGCTTCATCTAAGTCGTAGAACTCAGCGTGATTGGTATCGCCTTGCACAGTGGTGTATACTCAGCCTTAAGCAGCCTTGAGGGAGAGGACTGGAAAGAACTCTGGAAAGAATCTTCATAGCGACACTCTAACGAACGGTAGGAGAGTCTTTTTTACCATAAAATGGTTGAGATGATAGCTCCTTCGATAAGCCTCTCATACCTATTAACCTGTTGTCCTTCTGGTTGAGAATCTTGGACAGATTTGTTGAGTTTCACGTAAGCAAGCTTGCATTGAAGATGCACCATCTATCTGAGATCCAAGTATGGTTGGATAGAAGAGAAGGCCCCTTGAGCATTGACATCTTCATAGAGGCTATGGAGAATGCCAGGTCTGACTGAATGTGGGACTCTATCAGACAATACAGGGTTGATGAGGCTTTGGTTTTGTGGCTCAGGACAATGCTCTTGAGTAGAAGTATGATTGAAGAAATGGACTGTAAGCCATGATGTCATGGCTAGCCGCAATGGCGTGCGGATGATGTTGTCATACTTTTTGTTGAAACATTCCTAGAGGCTGTCCAGGTTAATGTCCAGATAGCCTTAGTCATAGTAGATGAGTGAGGTACTGGGAGTGGATATCTCTGATGTTGTTCTCTTTACGAGAAGAAGGATTGTGACCGTAAGAGCGACACTATCCAGATCTCCGAGGGACCGAAATGTCTGGAAGTGATACTGGATAAGAAATTTCGTGCGTGTCAGGTCGACAAGTTCTAAGAATCGTCTGACTCGGCTGTATGGAAGCTCTAGAGGCTCTGCTTAGTCCACATCGCCTTGATACTTACATCATGGGCTGTACTATCAAAGGAATCTATAGTTTTACACCGAGTGGCTAGTCGACACTGGATGCAATGACATCGAAACTTCCTTCGACAACTTCCCTTCCATTTAGGACGGACTTTGGCCAGAGTCTAGACTGAGCTACAGTCGAATCTTAACGGATGGCTCTAATCACTTGGACTATTCGTTAGGGACGTCTCTGATTTTCTAAGCGAGACCTTGCTTAGTTATCCCAACGGCTTCCGAGTTTGTCGTAACGAAGACTGGAAGTATCTGCATCTAGAGCAAGAGTCAGGCTCAACCTTGCAACACCTTTCAAAATAGATCGTGACTTTGACTCTTGTCTGCGTCCCAGGATGCACTGGAAGTCGTGTAATGAAACCACTGACGATATTGTTAAACAATGCCCCAAGAATGAATTGAGAACTACTGAACCTACTGAAAGTTTACAAAACTCAAGAGACTTGTGTGTCAGACATTCCCCGAGAGAAACAAACAAACAAAACCACTTCCTGTCAGCATCATCCACTGACCTAATCAACTTACCCATCAGCCAAACCATCCGATTATCATAATCAGTCCCGACAACGTGTTACTGGAACTCACGATTCGCATACAAAATATCCAAACTTGGATGAGACTTCTTGATCAGCAAACACACGCTGTTCCCACTGTCCATCCGCATCAAGTCACAAAAAAAAAAAAAAAACAGAAAGGAACCCTTCAACAGTTTCCATTGTTCACACACGCATGACAACACTCCTGGGCTGGCTGGTGGGACTCCAGTTCGTATCAGATTCCATGACAGCAACTTCCCAGGAAGATACACAAACGTTTGGCGGATTCAACTGCGAATCACCGAAGGACGAACCAATCCAATGTGATGGCCGACCATCTTTGTGTGTTCAGTTGTACACCACAGTGAGCATAGTCCTAAGCGTTTAACAAGTTCCCGTCCTGCGGGAAGCTTTAATTCGTGTTGACAGTTTCTTTGGAGTTTTCATCGCCTTCTCATGATTGGAAGGATCAGGTTCGGTGGATAATTTCCTCCCCGATATGGCAGCAAGTAGGTTTTGTTTCTAAGAAACTAGGACGACTGTTTCGTTTCGGGAAGTCTCTCACATGGGTGATATTTGAAATCGGTCTAACGCGACGTTAATCCTATTAAAATTGTTTTTTGCCCAAGAGCCTGGGAAACCAAAAAATTAAGCGATCCGTAGGGAGGCAGAGATGCAGCAGCAGCAGGAGGAAGGCAAATGTGGAGGAAACTTTCTCACCTTCGCTCTTGATTAAGCAAATTGAGCCTGAATACTCAAGTTACTGGCGGGTTTATGGAATTTTCGAAAGGACGCGCACAGCAAAAAGGACAGGCAGTGGCTCTACGAACCTGTTTGGGAGTCTGCATACACATGACTACAATGTATTGGACAGTTCCTTGACTTCGAAGGGAAGTTCGACATTTGAATGACGAATTGTTCGCACAGGACAGGACGAGTGATAGAGAGTGTTGGCAACACAGGGTCAAGGTTGAAAGAAGGACGGTTTTAACCGGTATGCTGTTCATAGGAAACTGAAGGCTGACTCCATAGGTCTTGGGATGTCAACTGTGAAACGAGCCCTCAGGAGTTATGGTACGTACATGCGCAACAAGCCTGAGGGTTCCAGAGCAATCGGACTAGCAGCCATGAGGATGCCAGCTTAGCATACCTAGGTACTCTAGGGAGGACTGAATTGTCGTGAAGTCTATTCTAAGACTAATGAGCCCTTCTACCTCTCAGAATATCACAGAAGATGGTAGGTTTAGGATACTGTTGCTAAAGTATGACACTGCTCCGCCGATGGGATCGTTAAGGGCGAAGTTGCTTACTAGCTTAATTGGCGCCCAACTCGGGTAGAGTCCATTGGCCTCTATTCTCGCTGATCCTACGTAGATTCCTGTCAGGTTCTTAGATGAATCATCCTTATATCCTCGACTACTTGATCTATAAAGCGGAATTTCGGTCTTTCTGGTCATTTAAGTACGGAGGGCTAGGACTCTAAGATTCCCTTAGATGGAGCGTAGTTCTCTAAGCTTGGGTGACGCTACAGTTCGGGGTGAACATGGGCTTCAACCAACAGTTCTCTAAGCAGTTCAGTCTATATAGTGAAAGCTGCAGTACCCTAAAGATCTCAAGCGAACAGTAGAGCCTAAGCACGAAGATACTACTTCGCTGAAGCCCAAGATGTGGATTGAGTTATCCTAAATAAACCAAGCTTTAGGTAGAATACTTGGCTCATTATGGCCTGTATGTACTTGGCAATAATGTGATTAGGGTGACCAGTTGCTTGGTTGCGAATGGTAGAGGTTGGTATCCACTTTGGATCGTTTTATCATATACAGTTGGTACTTTCTGCCTAAGGCTAGGCTTTGCTGAGTAGGGCTAAGCTTTGATATAAAAAAGGTGGTCACAAGTCGAACTACCAGTACTGACACGAATAATGCTTGCTCTTGTGCTCAAGGAAGACCCTTTTTCGGAGGCAAAGATACGTAGAAACCTTCGTAGATACAACAAATCCCTAATCACCCGAGTGCCTCTCTCCGATCGCGGCGGAACTTCAACAAAGTCCAAAGTAACTCTTTGCCTACTTCACAGTCTATTCATTCCCATCACAACTTGGCAATAGATTTCCCCCAAAACCAGCCCTAAGCCCAGTGCCCCCCTGTCGCTTGCACGAGTATCTGTAGCAGCTGTCAAAAAGTTCAATCAATTCCAAATGAAATTTACGACTGTGAACCGCAAAAATATAACCATCCCGAATTAATCCCTAAAACTTGTCCCATAAACAAAATTAATGCCACGTTTGTCTTCCTCCTATTGCGTCGCAACTTCCCGTGCGTCGTTGTCCCGGTCGTCGTCGTCGTCGCTGCCTGTGAATTGAGACATTTTTTTCGCGCCGCCTCTATGGGTAACATCTTCCTCGCCGATATGTTGTAGCAATTTATCGGATTCACTTGCTATTCTGGGATAATCTTCGGCACAAAGTTCTGCCTGAAACGAGTTCCTGTGGGACAGAGGCTCACACTCATTCAGGATTTGCTTTCTTTTTTTTTTTTTTTTTTTATCCTTTCGTTGAAACCCAAAGAGCGAGAGAGAGAGAGAGAGAGAGAAAGAGAAATGAAAAAGCAAATTGATAAAGCGGAGCATGGTCACATCAAGAAACCAATTAAGGCCACTTTAAGCCAGGTAATTATGGCATGCTAAACGGATAAAAACCGGGCCCACAGCATCTGTGAAGACGCCTCTTATCGGAGGTGTGAGTTCCTACCTTTCATAATTACATTCGTAATTTATTTGCGGTTATAGGACGACGACGACGACGACTGTGGGTGCCTTTGACTTTGACTTACGGTTCGCTGCGCTGCGCTGCACTGCACTGCGGAGCGGGTAGAGTTCGAGATACATTTTCTCGTCCCGAGAGATTAGTGCTTTATTTGTTCGCACTCATAAATCGTCTTATGGGTCGGACTGACGACAACCACAACGACAACGACAACGACGACGATGATGATGACGATGATGATGCTGATGGCGATGTTATGAATTTCGGTGATAATTGGATGAGTGGACACGAAACCGAGGTGCAAACGAGTCACGGATGCGAAAGCCGAAGCCATAAACTATATTGTACGATAAGCACCAACTCACGAATTACTTAACAAAATCCGTTTAAAGAGGCGTCTGTTGATAGTCCTGGAAACTGTGAAGTCCAAGGGGCAGAGGTTGACTCGAGTATGACCCAACTATAGTCATGACAACGCATCTCCACGCTGATTGGTAGCATTGTCGACCTAATATTCCTGGAGGAAACCCAAGAAATCCAGATTGACACTCATCATCCTTTATCGGTTTTAAAGTCCCATATGGCACCATTTTGGGAGACAAGCTATGCAGAGCCATGTCTACTCTCGTCAGATTGGTCAGATCCTACCATAAAGGTAGGAAACAATCATTCATTCAGACATGGTGATGCGACTTGACAATCAATCTTTCTTTGGCCAATGAAGGCAGTTGAGTAGCAAGGTGAAGAAACCAAAATACAGACTCTGTCATGATCCCATCCATCGACATCGACGAACATGGATGAAGATGTTCTTTTTTTGTGTTGAACACAAAATTCTGCGAGTGACCTTCGATCTCGTTTGCATTGACGGACTTTGGAGGAGGAAACTTACCAGCAAAATCTATGAGCTGTATAGCAACATCGACATCGATCTTGAGATGACCTTCGTCTAAGATGGTTAGGGCATGTAAAGCGAATCTACACCAATGCTCCAGTTTGAAGAGTTTTCGAATGCATTACGGAAGGACAGCACGCACAAGTGATTGAGAATCACAACCAACTTGGAGTGTGGAACTGGGCACTGGAGAGGTTTGTTGGTTTAGGCCCAGATCCATCCCGATTCTAAATCGCGCTACCTAGAAGGGTCTTATGGGGGAAGGATGACAGAAACACGAAACAAGTCCGCAACGATCCTTCAGATCCACAATACGAAATATGTTCGAGCCTAGGCAGCTGTCAAGGCTATTGTGTTGGTCACTACATTCTCGAAACTAGTAAAAGAGTGGAAAGAAAAACTTTTCTCGCTGAATCATCGCAGGAATTTTCAGTCACCACCTTGACAGCTTTTATAGAAATGAGCTTCATAGAGCCATCCTAACCCCTAGATTGGATGATGTTGGAGTTCATTGTAAAAATTTGAGATTCAATGAACATAGAATCAGTGCGTCAAGAGGATGACAGCTAAAAAAGTGTTTCACGAACATACCCCTTGCAAATGTCAAACAAACACTAAGCAGTGGAACTGTCATTACAAAGCCTCTTCACTCAGCAGATCCCTTGACAGCTAAAAAAGTGTTTCACGAACATACCCCTTGCAAATGTCAAACAAACACTAAGCAGTGGAACAGTCATCACAAAGCCTCTTCACTCAGCAGATACCTTGACAGCTAAAACAGTATTTCACGAACATACCCCTTGCAAATGTCAAACAAACACTAAACAGTGGAACTGTCATTACAAAGCCTCTTCACTCAGCAGATCCCTTCCTTTCGTGGCTACATTTGGAACCAATTTCCCCAAAAATTTAAGCCAGCCTACCCCCAACTCCCCTGATCATCACAATTCTTCCGAATTGCGTCACCTGGTTTCGTGTCATCACAGCGAATATCTGTTCACACCATACATCACGAGCCCCTCGAATATGGCCATCAATCGCCACCGTCAACACCCACGCCACCGCGCCGATGACCTTTTCAATATTCCAAGACTGCTGCAACGACGAAGCGATCGAGATCAAACCGATCGATCTGTCAAATTGAATTTTTATTGAGTCACTCTGTCGAGTTAATGGCGCTGGTGATTTTTTGACATTTCCCTATCGGTAATTTTATTTACAGCCTCCCCGCCATCTATTGAGAGACACATTTCCGCCTCTCGTGTTCGAACTGCAGTCCAACAGAGATGATGCGGTCGGTCTCTAATTTGTGATTCAATTTTTATCGAGAGAGAGAATGAAAAATTAATTAACCCCAACCGGTGTTGTCACGTGGGCAAGAGACATTTGAATTTTCATTGTGTTAATCAGGATTAGACAGCTGGTCGGTCGGTCTGTCGGTCGGTTCTAATTGTTGACAATGTGAGCGGAGTCGCATTGTTCGTATGCAAATGCGTGGTGAGTTTTGCCTTTCGGTTTGTCAATGAAAATGGCCGCATAATGGCGAGCCATTGTTAGGGCCCTATTCCTCCTGGGGCGCAGGCATAAAGCCATGATTTAGTAGGTTCGAGCTGTGCTCTGAATAGGGTTTAGGTTGGTGCATGCGCAGATTTTTTGAATCACAAATGCTGGCCCAATGGGGTCAAGCGGAAATGGAGACAATCATCGATCGGTGTGATCGGTCACTTCAAAGGTAGGCACGCGCAAACGATCGCTCAATAGAGAAACAACCGCATTAGCATAACGATCATGCAAAACTATGTTAAGCTGCAGATTGTTGTCTCGGCTGTGAGTGAAGTTTGGTTTGGAAAGTTTTTTCAAAGTGATTTGTGGATCAGCCGAGAGCTTAACAGGAACTCGAATTGAAAATTAGGTGAAATGGTGTTTTGCTACGGTCACGTAGGCCTACGAACTTTATGAAGTTGCCAACAACTGGGTACAGACAAACATGGGAGCAATGATCAAGGAAATACTTGTGCCTCCTCCCTTTCATTGACTCTCCCGACCGGTTTCATTGCCACTTTCATACCCAATAACCATTAAACCACTAAACCAAGCAAACTTTCATCCCCAACAAAGTATCTAATCCCAATAGACCGACTGCAATTGTAAAACTGCCTCACAAAACCCACTCAAATGGAAGCCCACCACTGCACACTGCACACTGCACACTGCAACATTGTCGCCTGTCTACTGGCTGTGCAGTGCAGTGCAGTGATGATGGTGCACAATGTTAACCGCACCACTTACACCATTCCCGCCGAAGCCTCATAAATAATGTTTAATCGATGTTTGCTCTTCGGTTTATTGCATTAATGGCGTTTTTAATGAGCACCTCGTTACTTATTTGCAACAATTTTAAGGCCCCGACTCGACGACGGTATACGGTATACCGCAAGACAGACCCTCTCCTGGGCTTCAGACTTAGAAACGACCAACCAACCAACCGACCGACCGAAGCAAGCAATTAATTGTGCACACACCACCCGCGCAACAATGTTGCCAATCTCATTTGGTTTGACTTTCGTCTAAGGTGGGCTACAACGCTACAACGTTGCCGCCGCACCGTCACAGCCATAGCCACAGTCAGAGCTACAGCCACTGCCACTGCCACTGCCACTAGTGCCTAGAAGCCTATAGACGTCTCATTGTCTCGCTGTCGATTTTTATTGATCGTTAAAATGAAATTCGATTTGGAGGCCGGGGCTTACCTCAAATGTGAGCTTGAATTACCGAATGTTATAAAAATCGCAACAAAAACTTTGCCGAATCGACGGAATTAATTTGTTTTTCTCATTTAGTTTCGAAAATTGGATGTTTTTTACGACTCCCCCGGCCCGGGCGGTACTGCGAGATACTCTCGCACTCGTAGAATGTTGCGGGCGAGACTCGTAAACATTCGCTTCCAACATTTATGGTTCGGATGGATTTAATTGATCGTTAAATTGTTGCGATTTTCGAAAACCGATATCGGCAGTGAGCGGGGAATACAAACGTATTCAAAATTTTTGTCTTTTTTTTTGGTTTAATTCGAGCTTGGATGGAGTTTTAAGTTTAATGTGTGTCTGTCTGGTCGTGGAATTTCAGTCGAGTTGTGGCTTCGTTTGAATGACTTTGATGGGCATAATCGGATTAAGAGTGTTCAAGGTTGCCGTGGAGGTGTGTGGCATAAAGTAGATCATTCGAGAGCGGCAGCTAGAAAATTCTTGAATTCCGAGAAGGCATCCCTTTTATGTGTGAGACTGTAAAGAAATTTGGCGGAGAATTCTGCCCTAAAACCGTCGAAATGCTACTCAATTCGCAAATAAAATGAGGGACCCTACATTAAATCAAATCCGTCACATCTATGGGAATAGGAGCACCACAAGGAGGGGAACTTGCACCACTTCTTTGAACGTGAGAAAGTGTTAAGCCAGAGGTGGATGCGACTTGCACGGTATCGTCACAGCTAGTAGCCGTCGAACACCGATGTGCTGGTAGCAGATGCCAGACTCCAATAGAGTTTCAAGTCGTATGGAACCATGGGAGCAGGCAAAAGTTCAAAACTTCATGCGGAATGACATGAGATCAGCAGCAAAATCATCGAGAGAATGTAAGTACTTCTAAGGCAGCCTATCTATAGAAACCTTGTTTAGAGCCAAGCCGCCAATCTAAAGGTCTACACGAAGGAACAAAGACTAGTAAGCATTTGTACTGCGAGTGCAATGAGAACAGCCTGGCAACCTACTCCTGGCAGACCTTTTGATACAAGAATTGGAAGACATCGGTCTAGGGTAAGACTCTTGAGGAGTATGTGGGAAATGTATCAACAGCAGACTACATGAGACCTTATTCTGACTTCGTAAGACCCTCTTACGATCCTCTATCCAAGAACTGAGGAATGGAAAAGCAGCGAAATACCAAGCCCGGAACTCAAAAACAGATACTCTGACATGCTCGGTATATCTAAATCAGTGTGACTCCTGAATCATAGTAGAATTTTCCGAGCAGAGGTTACCAGTGACACTAGCTACCGTGAAAGTGCGGTGAAGTCATCTTTTTGATCGACAGTCAGGCAGCATTTCAGCTTTAAGAAACAAAAATCAGAGCTGCCGAGAGGAGCTTAGGTTTCTTGGAATATAACAGAGTAAGGTAAGACTCTGCTTGATCCCTGTTTACAAGGGTATACCAAGGAATGAAAGTGCAGATGAACTGCCTAAGGAAGGCTCGGCATTTAACCAGGAGCACGCCGACTGAGCATACCACTTCCCAAACCTTGCCACGAAGTAGGTATGTTCAGCTCTGAATGCGGTGAAGAGTGTATTCACCTACCTACCTACCTTCATAGGTAGCCTTCCAAGAAGACTATACCGTCGGTTGCTTCTAATGAGATTCTCGATGCTTCCTAGGAAGAAGGTCCGTTTTTAAGTAAGTCTACATGAAACACTTAAGTGGATCACAGGGGCCAAACGTTTCGACTTACTTAAGCTTGGAGTACATGGCTTCGTAGATTGTTTGAAACTTAGTTCTTGAGCGATGTTGCTGAAGAGCCAGGGTGACTTGAATGTGATTCTACACATGACAGTCGTTCAAATCAAGCTCTGGTCTGGCCTTTATAGATGCAGATCAAGGCATTAAGGTAGGCTTTGCAGATGCGCTAGCCATTCCTTTCTGTGAAATCACAGGCAGGGCAACGCTTATTATTACCGAAGCAGCATTCAGGGCCACATTTAAGCAAATAGAGTTGAAAGGAAGATAATGTTGGAAACTGTAGCTTCAAGGCGGTCGTTCCTACTAGTCTGAACGAAAGAAAAGATATAAATGTATGGGCGCCCAACCTAGGGCTCTAAGCCTAGCTTCTCATGGCATTAAACGTGTAAATAGGCTAAGTCGATGTCAAAGCCTGGATTACTTCTCAAATCAAGGAAGAGGTTAGTAGGTTTGGACGATGCGTTGACAAGAGAAGCTTAGCACTATGTGAATGCTGGCTTGAGGAGAATGCAGCGGTTTTGCATGTTATTCACACAAATCAGCGGCTTTTGTCCTTTACCCAATAGAGCGGCCTGATACTTGGAAGTTTCCTGTGTATTGTGAGTGTTACCAGCTGCTTTAGGATGCTTGGCTCGATCTGAAGCTCAAAAGAAGGCAAAAACTCTAGGAAAGCTTGTTAGAGTAATAAGATCAAACCTCTGTCCAGAAATATGAGAGGTAGGCTTAAACCAGAAGAGTGGCTTAAGCCTCCAATGATTTTCGTAAGAAAGAACGAAGAAGAACCTATCAGCTGTAGACTTGCTCAGCTCTTTCATGTTTGAGAAACCAAAGTCCTCATCCCAACCAGTCCTCCAGTCTTCGTAACAACGTATGGTAAGTTCCTATTTTGGTTGCTTACAGCACCATGACGTAGCTTCGTTTGACCCAAGACTAGGCTTTAGTAAGGACACTCTCCTAACCCGATTTCTCTTTTCCCAAAGACACATACCATATTTTTTTTTGCTTCTCTCAAGTTGTGTTAAATGTTGACTAACCAAAGGAGAGCTCACTTCATGGCTATCAAGCTAACAAGAGTCATGGAAGGCTGCTACCCGAACTAAAGCCAAGACAATCACCTAAAGACAGTCTTCTTAAGTAAGCCAAGATTGTTTTCCTTTTTTATTCCTAAGACACTGCCTTAAGAGTTAATTTAAATGTAAGCTTCATGAGGAATTGAGGATATAGCTGACAATCCAATGGTCAAGGTGGCTGTCTCAGCTAAAACGAAGAAACGGCCCTAATCTAGCTTCTTTTCACAATGACGGCAACCATATGTTTCCAATTTGTTCCTTATGTTCCGTCCCAAGTTTTAGTTCAAACATTGATTCCATAAGTATCGCAGAAAGCTGTCCAGGCACAAGGTGGGTGTCTTAGCTAAAACCAAGACTGTCACTCAGACCAACTTTCTTGTAATGATGGCGAGGTCTATTTCTGCTTTTAATTCCTGGAGAGTATCTCCAAAGTCTGGTTTATATGTTGATTCGGTGCGTAACCAAAGGACAAGCAAGAGGGGGCTCTGTATGCGTCAAACTCTAATCGGATAGCCAAGCAGTCATATACACATCTCCATACCAAAACGTGGAAGCCACACAGTGTGAAGCGAATATTAATTCTGACACTTTCGCTCCACTGGACACAAACATTTCGACGTTAAGCCCCGCGAAATTCCCACGTTTCTGTTCGATGGAGTCGGTACCAATGTCCCGCCGCCAACAAGTAGCCTTATGACGACACGCATTGCGAACCATAAGCGAACCAGACTCAAGCCGATAAACTGCAACCACCCGCTGGGCTCGAAGGTGTTCGATTTCAGCGCACACCAACCGAAAAGGGTGCCCGGGTGGCATAAGACAAAACCAAAGGACTTTAGAATGCATTCCTAGATGAGAGATGAAAAAATCAATAAAAACGTTTCCTCCTGCCCCGCCGCCCCGCATGCCCTTGGATGACATCTAACAAGTTGCACATCGCACATCTCACTCCACCCAGCATCAGTCAACCCACTTAATGTCGATGCAGGGACTCTAATTTGTGGAAAAGAAAAAGAGCCATTCCCTCCGTCCCAGCCAGCCATGTCACACATAAATCTCGAGCGGTTCCAAGCCCCTCGCTTAGATAACCCCCGACGGCATCCAGGAGCTGTCTTGCCAAACCAACCGCCCATGTGCGCGCAATTTGTGAACGAAATTAACCGATAAATTAATTCGTCCGCACTGCGAGTGAGAGCAGAGCAGAGCCCAGCAGCGGCAGCAGCAGCAGCAGCAGCAGCAATCCTCCTTTGGACCAAAAGAGCAAAACTTGTGAATGGACTTGGATGTTGTGGTCTGGTCTTTCAAGTCAAATTAAGCCATAAATTCAGTATTTATCTCCTGGGTGTAGTTTGTTGACCGTGTGTCCGTCTATCTGTCTGTCTGTCTGTCTGTTTGTCGCTCTATGTGCGACTCGTCGGAGGAGAAAAATCGTTCGGGATAAGCCACCAAGTGGTACCTCGGCCTCGGGCGTCCGGGAACCGAGGGAGAGATGTGCCAATAAACGTAAATGGCCACTTTCATTATATCATTGGAAATTGTAGGCCGGACTGTGCAATATTTATTCGTCGTCGAGGTAAACCCAGATAGGTGTTTGGTATCGATCGACGTCCGACGTGTCGCCGGGTAATGGATTACCTTTGGATCGATAAGATCTCTTAATGTCTTTGACAAGATTCCATATGGAGGTGATAGAGAATCACTTCGATGGATTTTAATCTCGCACGCCTGAGGTATGTACGCGAAAGTTGAATGCTCCTTGATTACGATGTGATTCGCAATGGAGATATGAAAGTGAGATGTAAGCCCCGAGTTTGCATGGAGATTGTGGCTTTTATGGGACGGCAGCCATTTTGAAATGAAGCTGCGATCAGCTGGACTATGGGTGATCACTCACTCATCTGTTTTGACCATATTTGGCAAACGATCGTTAGATTGGTGGCACTCAGAGGAATGATCGCGAAAAGTAAATCCAGATCAGTGATCGACTATAGAGTGAGTACTGGTGCAGGTTACCCTTGCTTCGAAGCACGATCAATTGTACGCAGATCGTGCCTCATGATTTTATAGTCATCATGGCATTAAAGTTGTAGTACGTTTCAGTGTCATGGAAGTACTCATCAAGTGCTCCTTGAATAGTGGACACTTATCGGCAGAGAGTTACTGTCAAAGGCTGACGCTGATCATCATGTATTTTATGGCTAGATCAGTAGATCTTTGATGGCGTTTGTTACAGACTGTCGATCCTAGCCACAATATTCAGGCATTTGCTTCTCAAAGAAGAAAAACTGATCGTCAAACTATTGATCTTCAAATATTCGTTGTAAGAGCCTGTTCGCCTTGATCACAGACTTAATCAACCAACTTCTGATCTTCAAGTTGCAGATCGTTAAAGTTTGACTCAGTCATGATCATTTAACTCGATTTTATGATCATTAGGCCGTCATTGGAGTGATGATCAGTTTAGAGTGCTGATCATTCTGGGACTGATCTTCAGAGCGTTCATGATTGACGATATGGACAAAATAAGATCACTTCTCGCGATCGCCTTCGTTAGAAACTGAGAGGGCTATGAATATCCGATGTCTTTTTAAAATAAGTACCTATGGATCGTTACTAGGAAACTGCAATCTAGAGACCGTCCAATTTTCAAAGGAAGTTTCGATCATGGATTGTGATGTGAGTGTCAGTCTTTTGATCTTCCAATCCTTATACATAGAAAAATTTGATCTATGGATCAGGACACGAATCTAATTTTGAATTCCAACGGACTGTTCATCTGATCTTCATAGTACATACTGATCAAGATGGGAGTTTATGTAGATACGTACTGATCAGGACGGGAGCAATTATAAAGTATTAAGCAACAGTCTCCTGATCGTTTTATTTAAGAACTCATATCTGCATCATGTATGAGTGATGTTAATTTACAAAAGTTTTGAGTTTTGAGTCTACAGATCGTTCGATCTTCATCAGGGTTTACATAGTTATGAGGTGAAGTCTAGTGGTTATCTGATCTTCATAGTGGATACTGATATCCATCCTCTGATCTTAATGGACGGAACTGATCCGAACAATGTGCCTTAAAATGACAATATCAGTTGACTGATCTTCTGATCCTCAGTACAGTGATCTGTGAGTCCATCATCGAGAAAGTACTTATCTTCTCGGATAGTTTGGACAACCTTTGATAAAGTATTCACTAACCATTCAGTAACAGCTAGAATTTGTTAATTAGAAATGGACACAACAATGCTGTTCAGGAGGAGGAATGTCTAGCCTATCGTTTAAGACTTTGAAGGGGAAATAGAACTTGAAAGGGCAGTCGAATTAAGGAGAAGGTTATCTTGCTACGTGACGAAATATTTAAGAAACTTCTGAGCAACACTAGGATCAGTTTTTGCTGATCGTTTAGTTCTTGATCAGTTAGTCTTTGGTTTGGGATGTCTTTGTTATGGTGATCATGGAATTTGTATTGTTTAAGGTATGATCTGCTACATGACGATCACTTAAGGTTACTGATCCACGATATCTGTTGATCGGTAGGTTACTGATCACTGATCCCTGATCTGACACCAAAAAGACGCAATAACTGATCAACTAAGTGTGGGTAGTGATCCTCAAAGTTAAAAGGAGAAACTAAAAGACAAAGCTATGATCTTCTACATGAGGATCTCGAGGTTATTGTTAGGACCAAGCCACTTATGATCGTTGTACTCAAAGTGATCTTCGAATATCTCTCTTGATCGCTGTTTAAGTCTGAAGCCCCCTTCTACTGATGAAATATTGTACAAAACGTCGACTCTCCCACTTCAACGCAACTGATCCTCTTTCATCTAACCTCTCACGCATCAACCACTCCCAACTCAAGCGAAACGTAAGATCACGCAACTATCACATCACAAATTGTCACATTCTCAGCGAATAGTCGAACTGTCACCGTTTTGTCAACCATCAGTTGTTGCGTCTCCTCAGCACATCAAACAAAGATCTCGCTTTCACTCGCGATCACCATCGTCGACCATCAATTATAGGCCCGAAATGATTCCCAAAACATGGCCATCCAAGCGTAGACCGACTATACATAGTTTACCTGCATGAACGCATATGTCCGTCTCCGTGGTGCAGCCCACTTCCTTGTGTCGTCGTCGTCGTAGCGATCCAACCGATCTAACCGATCGTTGACCGAATTTTCCCGCGCGCCATCTTTTGTCGGATCGGCCCCCATCCACCGAAAGCAGAGAAAATCTTAAACTCGTCATCTCTTAACCGAAAATTACCATCTGCGGGATCAATCAAACGAAAACATGGCGCAGGCTACCTAATTTCATTTAATTCGTATCTACTCGTCTCGCGATCTCCAAAAATTGACTTTAATTTGCCGCAGTCACGACATCTATTGTGCGGCGGTAATTGTTTTCCGTTTTCTATTTGCCCATGATCATAGTTTTTGGTTTGTGGCGAGCAGATACTTTTAATTTTTGTTTTTTTTTGTGTGTCTTGGTCGGACGATTTGAGGGCGAATGACGCTGGTAATTGTTGTCGCAAACGCAGATACCGAACCCCTGTCGAGGTATGGAAAGGTGAACAATTAGCAGGTTGCGGTTGGATTTAGACCATGCGTGTCACATGATTCGACTTGCACCCTGTTCGGCGGGGTTGTCATGTATCTGGAGCATCTGCAGGTTGAGGGATGGTCTGTTTTACATGTGAGGGAGATCTTATAGATACTGGCGGTTCATCTAATATCTTAAAGGGCAGGCAGGCACAAGTGGGAAAGGTTCCCAATGAACCGTGTATCAACCGAGCTATTGTGGAATATCTCCATTTCTTGGGGAAGTATCTACGGGTATCTACGAGTATCTACATCCATCTCTCGTTTCAGAATCTTATTTCCCTCTACCACCACGTTCACCAGGCATCCAGTGTGCCTCCCTTCGACCACAAAACATCCGATTTTGGCATACGACACACCTCAACCATGCTGTGACCCATTACACAGCCATGTACTGCCATAATCAACCAATGCAACCCGTCCCAAGTGAAAGCTGTGCCTCAACCGCACATCACGAAAGATGCTACCTACCACATGCCAAGGCGGCCGGGACAATTATGCAGGCACTCCAGCTCAAGATGGTTGATTCCCTTGAACCGAGCAAGCAGGCCCAATTATAGCTGAGATCCCTATCGTGCTCCATGGACCAGTATCATACGCCAACTGCAGTAGTTTGGGACTAGGTGTCGCGGTGCTATATTGACTGACATGAGCGCAGATACTCCTCGCACACTCACACGAAAGGATCCTGCCTTCCTGCTGAGTTTCGATTACTCGCGACTTGATGCCTCCGAACTATCGCCGCGTCGACACGGCCATTTACGCTTGATGCGAAGTGACAGCCGGCCATTTGGTAGGAGGGGAGCGCACAGCATTGCGCGCGATCTTGTTAGGGGCATTCCACGCTGTTGCGCGCACGACGCATCGCGACT
Organism: Xylota segnis; assembly: GCA_963583995.1. Classification (NCBI taxonomy): domain Eukaryota; kingdom Metazoa; phylum Arthropoda; class Insecta; order Diptera; family Syrphidae; genus Xylota; species Xylota segnis. The sequence continues at coordinate 8,905,860 of OY757238.1, read as the reverse complement.
CGATTGCTGACTGCCAGCAGAAGCACAGCACTGATTGCAATCGACAGTACATAGCAGGAGCCGAGGGGGGGGGGACTTACAACTTCCTTGTAGGGATACACAGCGGAAAGGCATCCGCAGCGCACCCCATCAGCATCGAGCACCGAATTCCGATTGCCATTTAGCAGATACTTAAACCCTCCAAATGGAGGAGTCGCTGTCGTGGAGGACGCTTCTATTGGGCGACAGTGCACTTACACGGTACGTGACCATTCCTTTTCCTTTCGCCTTTCGTCTGCCCTGTCCTGTTGTCAGTTTAACATCACGAAAACCACATAAAACAGTGCCGAACATTTTGTCCATTTCTTTAGGTGGTGTCGTCGTCGTTGTCGTCGTAGTCGTTCATGTCGTCGTGTCCGAAGCCAAAGTGTATCTCCTGGCCGAGGTGATGGCTGGTGGTTGGTTGGTTGGTGGTGGCTGCTCGTTGGTTTGGCTTTGGCTTTGGCCTAATCTATAGATAGGTTAAGTCACCTTAAGTAGGCATTTGTTGTTGACAACACTAGCAAAGGCGACGCGACAGTGTTAGCGACCGCCATTTGCACTTAACTTTGTATCTCTCTGCATGGTGTGTGGATGGAGGAAGAAGAAGACCGGCCGGCAATGTGGACTCGGATTGCTTCTGAAGTAGAGACATGGCGGATGGTTCTGGCATGGTGTGGTGTCGTTGTTCTGGGGCAGCAGCACACATTTTCGGTGGAAGTGCTGACATGACAAATTAATTCAATTCCGATTCCGATCGGAGAGTTGTGATAGCGAGTCACGTAAGGAGAGGAATAGTTTCGCTTTGTCTACTTCGCGTCGGAGGAGAAGGAGGAGGAGGAGGCGGCCAACAACGTGGAACACACTGGTGGTGAAGCAGGAACACTCGTATTTGGCGGAATTCTAATTTAAGGACTTTGATGTTTGTTTTCGGGTTTTGGCTGTTTGAAGTGCTATCTGCTTGGTGCTGGACTAATTTATCTAGTCAAGGACGTGTTGGGGCTTATATTGTTATCGCCACTACAACAAGGGGAAAGAAGATTCAAAGGAAACTTCGGTAATCAGTTCCACAAAGACGGTTGGCCTGTCTCTCCCCCTTAGAATCTCGTGAGCGAAAGGCCTCCAGTATCATAACCATTGACTAAAACCAGCTTCATGGGACATCTACTACTAAAAGAATGTCAAACCAAATCAGTGCTAGAGTAAGGCTATCAGGTTTCTAAGCTGGCTTGCACACTACGGCCTGGCTTAGACAGTAGTCCACGAGGCGAGAGCTAAACGGCCCTTTTGACAGCTTCACCTACTCCTTTTTTGTGGTCTACACAGTAACATCCTCACTCAGTGTAGAGGGCATGGTAACCACGATTTGGTACATTGCACGAACTCTGATTGTACCACTAAAATCTGAAGGCATTCACAGAGCGTATGAGGAGAACGAAAATTCGATTCAAGCAGTTCAGTGTGGGGATCCTTCCTTCTGCAGATTCGAAGGAGTCTCACGAAAAGGACGAGCGGTATATGACAGGCTGCACGCTACCAGCTTATGAATGTTTTGCGCTCAAACTTGCAAGAACTGTCAGCTATCTGGTACTCACTAGAGTATCAGAATCGCGCAGTATCTTTTCAGTTGAAGCTCTTGTCATGTACGAACCATCAATCTATCATTAGAGCTCTAGCAAGCCCCTAAATAATCTCAGAAGTATAGTAGGATACTGTCGTTCAAAGTATGAACTGAAGAAGTTAAGCCCAGCTTAGTCTAAATTCCAGTCTTTAACGAGAAAACATACCAAGAACAGGGAGAGAGGCTAAGGTTGTGTTCGTATCAAAGACCGGTAAGGCAAGCCACACAACATCGAAGGAACCAACACGTCTCAGCTTCTTCGTCGTGAAAACCTTCGAATTGTTAGCAGCACATAGCATGCTAGAGATAGTATTACAGTAGTACTTGTACTTGATCAGTACACCGAAGAGGACAATGGGCTTTCCAACCGACTATACAACCACTTTTCCAATTGGACGCAACCTTGGACGTATCTGAAACGGAGGGATGGAAAGGAGGGAAACAGTGGGTTCAACTTGCCCAGCTAAACCTTCTATGTGAGAAGATAGAACCCTCTACTACGACACCGATGTAGGGTCAAAAAGGTGTAATATTACAGAAGGGGTCCCACAGGGATGAGCTCTAAGTCCGGTTCTGTAGATTAGAATTCTGTACAACTAAGTTCTACGTATCCAAAGACCAAGAAAAGTGAACACAATCCCACTACTATTGAGCTACTATATGCTTCCATATAAGCCTTCTAGCACCCAGCCTAAAGCTAGCCTTACAATCGGCATGTACTCCAATATATCGCAGTAAGTTTGAAACACCAAATACTACCGAACCCTCTTTTACAGACAAGAAGTCCAGCTTATAGACTCCCAAGACTTACCTTAACCCAGATTTAAGGTCTAAAAGACTACTCCTACTCAACCCAGTTAGCAGTCTGCATCGTAGACAACTTTGTCTCGGCCTTAGTGAGTGGATTGGTCTCGATGTTTCGATGTTGTACTCCAGGGATACAGTTGATCTTTGAAATGACTACAACTTGAGGGCCTATTCCAGCGATTTTGGTATAATGTCAACGCCATGTAGTTCTGCGCGACAGCACTTAGTATAAAGAAACAACGATTCTGGAAACCAACATTCTATGACGATACCTCCGTCTTAGGAGGAGAAGGCTTTCTGTGGTTAAGTTTAGAGAGAATGACGCACAAATTACATATTTCCGGCAGCAAGAGGTTATGGTCACCGTAACTCTATTAGGGTGCATCGCAAGCTAGAAATCTAGACTTACGCCAATGGGTAAGCACAGTAGATGTAATGCAAGATGCAAGCGTTGCACTGGTTTAGAACTTAGGTGGCACTAGGTCTCGGAACTTGCGTTTCATGGGTTGTGTCCACACTGAGTTGTTAGAAATATTGCATTCCGCTTATAATTCGTAGTATTTCATTCAAGTACCCATGGTGTTGAGTTGGGGGCCAGATGTTTAATGCGTAGACATGGGACTTGAACCAACAACCTTTGAGAGTTCAATCTAGGTCTACCTTACCTAAGGTTAGGGTTAGCTATCGCTTGAGATCCTAGAGGAATGTTGAAAGCTGTTGGAACTGACGTATTGCATTGGGTACTCTGAAGCAGTCTCTGTCCCTGATCAATCCCCCTTGACAAAGATTTTCTTGGCAATAAAGTAAGGCTAGAACCGCACTCTTAAAATATCAAACTCATCGTGACAAGAAAAGTACTTCCCATTGCAACAGATACTAGTTGAATCTCTAAAGCTGGTTAAGGGTTCTAAACAAGTTTCTACTATCCAAGCGGGGCTATTGCAACTCCCTCTTCGTTCACCAGAGCAGACCATACAATCTAGGCTTAAGGTAGTAACCACGATTTATGAAAGCCACTACCACCTCTAGCTTATCTCACATGAAGCCTACATCAGTCCCCTCTCTCAACAACCACATACCACAAAACCTACCCTAACCCACACTGCACAACCGACATCAGAGAACAAAGAACTTGTCACATTCCAATTGCCAAGTTATCCAACCGTTTAAGGTTAATCGAATTCAGTCGCATAAAGCATACCAATCCGCTGAACGGATGCATCTGGAGCGGTCTCATGTTAAATTGCCTTCAACTGTTACTGTGCTACCCAAGCCCGCACGTCACTGAATCTCTGCATGTCTCCGCATGGGAAGATGAAATCTCAGAGCAAAACAAAAAACACCGTTAGATCTCAAGTCACCCGAATCTATGGCGGTTGAGGTACTTAATTGCACTGAGGTCACCTTCAAACAATCGCATACACTCAAACACATTGTACTCGGATAATGAGCAAACGTTTTCTATTCGAAATATCCTCATAAATATAAATGGCCGCAGAGAACCGTTATAATTGCTACTGGCACCACCGCCGCCATGTACAGGCACATGCAAGTTGCACTGCATTGGCTGCAACAAAACAGAGCGCGCACCCACCACAACAACCAACAACACATAGCAGTCGTCGGCCAGGGAACAATGAAAGCCAGATCCTTATCGCGGCGGGTAATTCTGTTCAGGCCATGTTTTCGATTTTTTTTTTTTTAAAGTTTTGCATGCCTAAAGCGATGGATGACTGGCTACAGGGTGACTGCATGGATGGGAATGAGTTGCATTGTGTTTAGAGTGCGGCTATGGCGATGGCGATGGTGATGGTAGGTAACCAGAGCGCGAACGTAATTAACGTTAAGGAATGAATTTTGATGAGGAAAATGTGCATACATTGTTCCTTTTGCTGTGTTTTCTAATCACAGGGTGAGCGACTAGTTAAATCTCTGCATAAGCGTTGAGTCAAATCGGCGGCAGAAGAAAGTCTTACTTCATGTACGAGTACGACCCTCAGTAACATGCCAATTTAGAAAGCGCTGAGCATTGAAGCCCCTATTCAAGGAATATACTATCTTCACCTTCTTTTGAGAATCCAAAGGAATACTAAGGGAACAGGGTTACCTTTTGAAACCACCTTATTCTGTCTACACTTCAAACCAGCAATTCACCCTTTATAGAATGCTTGGACCCAAAGCATTTGTTTTCTGTAATGCCTTTCTGTTAACATAGCAGGTTCTGTGTGGAACATACCTAGTAGTACTTGGTTAGGTACAGGCATGTAGATCGATCTTAGGGCTTTATTTCGATGGCTTCAGCAGCACTCTAGTTTCTTCCTTTTATCAATAGAATGCTGCCTCCGTAAATATAAATTCTTTCATAAAGTTTGACTCAGAATGTCGAAATCAGAGAGCATAAAGTAAAGTAAACAGCAGTGGCCTTTGTACAGACCCTTGAGGGACTCCAGCAGTTATTGGAAATTCGCTACTCGCTTTTCGTTCACACATTCCGAATCAGTCCTGAATAGTATTCGTGAAACATGCAGCTAAAATGAAAATCTGTGGCAATCTTTCTGCCTGTCACCGGACATCTTTCAAGGATAGTACAACTGGTACTAGTTCGGAGAAGGGAGTTTGCCTACTACTGATAGATTCTTCGTAGTGAGTACTAAGGCATGAGCTTATCATTACTGAATCGTCAACTTGGGCTTCCAAAAGACAAAAAAATGTAACGAAAAAGCGATTGGTTCCTAGGAGATCTAGAATACTACCATGCGTCATATAGGTTAAGAGGGAGAGTCAGAATTAAGCCCTTATACCTAAGCTACATTCTGAAATGATGATTTATTTAAGATCTCATCTGTGGATCAGCTTCAGAATCCACTGAACAAGCGTAAATAGTTTACAGACTATGGCTGCTGTAGAGGCGACTTAAGAAAATCTAGGTTTCCTTAGCGCCCTGACCCTTGATGGTTCCAGCATTGCTTGCGGCGTCCATTCAGCCTGCCATGAGTCGTAGAGGATATATGGATTCCTCTGCTGTCTTAATAATAGGGACATAGATGTCAATGAAATGGTAGACTTCCTAGCACGAAAAAAAACCATCAGAAACCTTCATATCCTCGAAAAAAAATCGACAAAATACAGAGCCAGAATAGAGCAAGCACCTGAAACAATTCTCCGGGCATGAGACAACCCAAGAAGCGTCAAGGGCAATACATCTGAAAAATTTCGAACCACGTATCAGCCTGAGTAAGAATAAGCTTCTTATCCGAACAGGGCATTCGTTAATAGCTAAAATGAACAGAAGGGTACCTAGACGTCTGCCTTGAGGGACACCGAGGATATTCTGGAAGTACCGACCTAAAGGGACCGGTTGGCCAAGTAAGAAGATATCCATTGTATCAATGTGGATTCGAGTCCGAAGGGAGTCAGTTTAAAAGGGAAATTGGTTGCAATCACATCAAACTCCTTCGCCCTTTCCTTGTTAGAAAATGTCAACTAAGTCGATGTTCGAATTTTTTTCGATGTCAGCTCTCGGCTCTAAAGTCATATCGTTAAAATGGATATCTTCTTATTCTGTAAGCCGGTCTTGTAGCGTCCGCTGTACGTACATCTCCTTTTGAAGTTATTTTCGGTGTACCTCAAGGCACCCATCTAGTCCCTCTAGCTATTAACTATCTCGATGGAGTCATTATACATCGTTTTACGCTGATGACACCAAAGACATTCCTTCCATTCACCGGAAGTCCAACCAATCTCTCAAGACAATATCTTCTCCACGGTAAGTCTATGCCCAAAGTTAATTCGCACATCAACTCAACACTTGGTTTTGTCAAACCCTGGCTAGTTTTGGTCTAAATTTCCCAGCCTTTTCGTGACCAAATCACTTCACAGTGCCTTCATACACCTACTTCTTGGGTACGTTAGCCAGTCAGCGAGTTCATGCTTTCAGAAAGTGCATGAACAGATGCTTCAGGACAAATTTCTTTCGTCAAGTCGTAGAAAGGCTCTTAAAATGTATCCAAATGGAGTCTCAATGCCACTCCAAGGTGCTAGTAGGGGCCACAGTAGAGCAAAAGGTCGCAGGTTATTCTATAAAGAATAACCTTTCTCCTCAGTGCGGACACCATCCATGTAGTAGATACTCACACCCACCGACACCTGATTTGCGAACCACAATTCTTCCTGAAAGCTCAGTTCTCCACCAAAATCGGCTAGGATCGCCTACTGATCTCTGCAGAATTACGTATCTGAGGTGCCTTTGTGAAGAAGATTCTCAGATTTCCCCAAAAGAGTGTAATCTTTAGAAAGAGCGGATTCAACAAGTATCTATGGGCAATTCGATGCGCTACTTAGCCGTTTTAGGCTCGATTTCCTTTAAAAAGGGTCATGAACCATAGACTTAAGCAGTGTATTCCTAAGTATTTGCCCTCCTTCTTCAAACAGAAATGGTTTACATTTGTTAACATTCCAACCACGCATCGTGGACCCCCATTTCCCCATCGTAGGTGGCACTAAAAAATACCCCAGATACACAAAACCCAGAAAAGAAAAAAAAACAAGCGCTTCCATCAATATGGTATCTATCGCAAGAAAAAACAAAAAATTGACATCTAAATCGGTCGCTACCTCTCGCCCCAAGTGTGTCACATCATTTCCCGATTCGTCAATGTCTTCCTCTCATAGATTCCCTCAAAGCCTTCCGACTAGCTACCTCTGCAGCGAAGACAAATAACCAAATCCCCATGCATCGGGTCAATTAATTTCGATCCACCACCACACCGCACCACTGAACCGAAGCGAAGCGAACCACTTTCCAATCATCGATTCTCCACGGTTTATCCAAACCAGCTACCAGGTAGTAGCTCATCAAAATTCCATAAATCTCCTCCCGCACACATCACACACACATACGAGTAGAGGGGGAGATGCTTTGACAAATCGTCGCCACTTAATCAAAACCACTGCGAAGATCAATGGACCGCCTCGGGCAGGGATGCGAGACAAGGACATGTTTTCCACCACCAGAAGCGGAAAATCATCGTACACACACGCTCACTTGTGTGATGACAGATTGTTTGACATTAATTTAGGACTCATCATGCCGTGGGTTGACATGTTCTTGAGAATCTTTTTCTTTATTCGATAGATGGTGTGTGATAGCATATCACCTCAGGTGCATCATCATCCTCATCATCTTCATCATCGTTGTCGTTGGCGTTGTCGTTGTCGTCGTCATCTCCATTCATATGAGTTTCGATGATGTGTAGCAAGGACGTGCATGGAGAGTTAATTTCTGTTCCTTTTCCCATACTCTGCGTCGGTCGTTCGGTGTGTTTGTCACATAATAAGGATGTCATTATTATCGACGATGTGTATCGCTGAGATTACACGAACTGATAGTGACTAATTGCGGGCTATTAATAAGGACACGAAGGAGACGAAGGGACGAACGTCCTTGACAGGTTTTATAAATCAATCGAGATGAACAAAGAGAGAGAGCGATGCGTCGCGTCGTGTAATTTACGCGCTTAGATAGCGCGGTGACAGCGCTCGTTCGATTGCAAATGAAGATGAGTCGCGGTTCATCATGCTTTCGCGTATCCTTAGAGCGGCCAGCCTCATTGTTGCAGCAACAATTCGCACCTCTGCGAGGAGCCCAATTGACTACTGACTGCGCAACATGGCGGAATGTCGTCGATCGTGTCAACCGCTCGCCCTACTCCAACTGCAAACGAACGACATTCCACCAGCTAACCATAGAACTAGATACATAGCCAGCAGGCAGACTCGCGCACTGCAATTGCTGCAATCTGCGCGCACTGAGTGACAGTGCAGGGACAGGCAGTCGTGGCTGCGCCATTTTGATTGAATCAAACAGTTAAACAGTTTGCCACCATTGCATTGCACACCGGGGAGCCGGCGAACAACGCTCCGATGGGCAATCTATTGTGGGATGCATGTGCGAGATGCAATTGCACATGGAATAGATGCAGAGCCGTCGTGTCGTCGCGTCGTTCGCCGCCATTAAAGGGGACGGTTCGCGGTTGGACTGTTTGCTTTAATTGCTTGAAATCGCGGAGTAAATTAACTGTTTTTAGGGCGGGGATTCCGCCAGCTTTAGTAATGCCTGACATGGGCATTGGTTGTGAATGCTGCACTGGGAGTCTATTGACAGTAATTATCGATGAATGGCGCGTGTGTGTGTGGTTGATGAGAAATAACTTTCATAGATGGACATGTATTGGTCGTACGAACAATGTGTTCATCGAATTAGGGCTCGAACTGTCAAAAAATTTCTGACAGTTGTGCACTAGAGTAGTTCCAAAGAGACCATACTTGTGTGTGAATTCCTACCTTAGTCCAGCCTTAGATGAGAAGGTAGTTGGACGTTTATCCATTGAATTTCAAAAACAGAGGGCGCTGACAGATACAAGAGCTCGTGACACATGACAGATCTGTCATTTTTTGAGAGTTAACCAAAATAAACGCGAATTGGTGGATTTCAGTGGTTTTTTGTACCAAAATCCGCATCTGTCCTTACTCGGAAGATGCTGGTCAAGATATTCCTAACCTCAACGGAGATATTTTTGACAAGAAATTCGTCATGAGTGACCAAGTGGATGGTACATCATTGCCTTCAATGGATTTGTCAGTCAGTAGAAGGCCAAAAAAAGAGTGTTTCTGGATTGCACAGTATTTTTTCGACACTCACTGCCCTGGACTAAACAGTTGGAGTCTGAAGTAATAGAACAGGCAGTGGAGCAAATGTGGTTTCAACAAGACGAAAACTTACACAGTTCGTGGAATGACAAGCATTTTGAAGCATAGGGTGGATTGATTGACATTCAGCTGAAGATATGGGAATAGTTTGGCCTGCAAGATCATCCAATTTGCCGGGACTAACCTTTATTTTAAGGAGCTAGTGAAGGACAAGGGTTATGAGAAGCTGTGTGCTGCTACAGACTTGTTCTTTCTAGAAAACTGATAGGATATGGCATTAGGGTGTATCGATGAAGCTCAACCTCTTGTGCTTCGTCATGAATAAAGAGAAGAAATAGATGTGGTGAACGTATGTACCCCTGAGGCACTCCACATTTTACCGCGAATGATTGAAAATCTGTGATGGAAAAATCAATTCTGACAGAATTATTCGGATGTATATGGGCTTAGCTCGAGATTCCTTATGCTGTCCAGTAGAGGAGGTTCATATGGATGTGAGATGCATTTGGCTTCTCACTTTGGAATCGGTCACTTCCACGCCTCTGCAGCTTCAACAGAAATCGGTGTACTATTCTGATGATGCAGTATCCTACGATTGAATTCGAACTTTCGATTAGCTGTCACTCTTCTTAGACGGTGTAGATCCTTAGAACAGGACTCACCATAGCAATGATCTAGAAATCACGGTTTGTATATACTCGTATACGAGTATATCCATTGTCGAGTAGGAGTACGAGTCTACATTTCTAAGGTTCAGTCTTGCTTAATCCCCTGGTCTAAGCCGGTAGAATGAATGCCAGAAATGGCTTCATGAGTCAATGAGTACTGAAGGTCTCTGGTAAGGGTCAACCGTTCCTTTTAAGTTAGGACCCACTGCAACGTTTTCAGTTCAAAACATAGTGATCTTCTGGTCAAATGGTATCTGGAAGCAGGACGTGTCAAGAACCTACAAACATCACTAAATGGAGAAAATGGCAGTGAATAGAGGGATTGCATTGCCGAGTGTCTGTGTCATAAAATGAAATCAAAGAATGAGTTCAGACCCACTAAACGCTTCAGATTCCCACTTTTGGCGTAATAACGTCTTATGGTTCGATTTTCCGATGGAACTGCAGGCTAGAAGTGCAAATGTAACGAAAATTGGTAGTCGTTACATAGGGTTATATCCCAGGAAGTTGCCGATGGATTTCCTTCATTTAGGTATCAACTTGTAGGGCATATCCCCCTCTATCCGACTGGGTATGCAGAAAGTGGGAAAAAGTATATTTTTTGGGTAAATTCTCAAGAATGGACTGTGACTTGACTCGTTTCTCCAATTTAAAGTCTTAAACAGCTGAGAAAACGTTCTTTTTGTAACAAACAGTGATATTCTTGTCCAGAAAACTCGATTAGGGCGTTTTTAACGTTCTTACAAATTCTAGTTCAATATCACACATCGTTACATCGCGTTCACCTAAGACGACTATGAAAACCTCCTCAGCAAATGGACTACAAAGTGCCTAGAACTCGTGGTAGTCCATTTAACTGCCAAAAACAATTCCCGTGTGAACCCATCTATCATCAAAACTAAACCTCATGTGGAAATGCCCTTAAGCAGGCCATAAATAAGCCTCCTCAAGACCCGACATAGCAGTTCTAATGTAAAGTTAATGGCCTGACAAACTGACGAGAAAGATTCAAACGGAAACACACATACTCGCCAGAGTGTAATTAAATTAATATTCATTTACAGTGCGCGCGGGAAAGGTCCACTTGCCATTTAACGAAAACAATTAATTCGCATGAGTCCCCGGCTCCCCCGGCCAGGGCACAAAAAAATGGTGGAAATCCGACCCAGTGGACAGCTAAGCCGTAAACATTTATGAAGATTTACTGCGTGTGTAACCCACTTCCATGTGAGTGCCGCCTCGGAAACATGCCGCTTTTCAGTTCTTTTTTTTGTCAGCCCCCACCAGGTCAACTGAGGTCACCGGCTGAAGGCGGCGGCGGCGGGTTCTCCTTACAAATGGCCTACGCCGCCTGAACATGATTTTCGGGCCCCTTTTCGCCCTTTCGCTGTACACACTCCCGAAAAAAAAAAAACAAAAAAAATAATATTTTGTTGATCCTTATCATCGAATGAATAATTCATCCGCACATTTCTTCACTCGAGGGTCGTAATTAAAACCGCAAAGTTGTGTCCCCTTCTTCGGAAGGAATTCCTCCATTCCTCCTCTGGCCGGAGCTGGGACAGAGCGACACTGGTTCCCATCTGCGCGTTGGTTAAACAACGCAACTTTGGCCACCCTTTTGCCCACACGAGGGGTTGCATGAATAATTAAGGCCCGCACTCGCATTAGAAAAAGTCAAACGGGCGAGAGAGGGAAACACACCACGGTACACATTCCGGAGGGCTGTCAGTTTACACCCTCTCTGTGCTGTCTCTGTCGCTCTTGGTGGTGGTTCCTTCTCCTTTAGTTGAAGTGTGACTCTGCTTAGGTAACCGTAACGCATTTTTGTACCATCAGGTATAATTGGTGAACCTGAACAGGTACTTTCCGCCAGAATGAGACCAGAAAACCAATTCAGCTATTCAGCCGTAGCATGTGCGAGAGAGAAGGACTCGTAGAGCCGCCTACTTGGATGCACATTCTGGGAGAAGTACATAGCCAGACGGGAAACTTGTTTCGCTATCGCTGTCTCAGTCATTTTGCTGAGCCAGAGTGGGTCTCCCGAGTGAAATAGCTGGTTGAGTGGAGTGGTGAATGGATCATTAGCACTTTTCCAGTTTCTCGGTTTTTTTGTTTTTTTAGGTTTTCAGTTGAGCGGGTACTGGCGGACACGCCTACTTTTGAGAAGCGAGTTTTTTTAATGACGGAATTTAGTTAATGAGCGGAGGAATATGACCAGAAGGGGATAATTGAATTAGTGGCGTTCAGCGTGGGAGGGAGAAGTGGTTAGTTTTATGGAAAAAAAAAACAGTTTCAATAGGAAGCTTGACGTTGTTTGACTTATTCGACTCTAGGCTTTCAAATTGTCTTCCAACCTTGCAATGGATCTCCATGTGCCACAAACATGTGTTTCAACAAAGAACACTTGATGCTCCACGAGTATGGCCGTAGGAATCTGCTCTAAACAGAGTTGCCGACGGATATTTAGAACTAGTCACAGGTACAGGTTGTCTTGGCCAATTTAAGGAAAAATTGGTGCAGCCAGAGGCAGGATGTACCAGAGTACCAGATGTCGGGAAAAGCCTTCACTACTTGGTGGCTCACTTCAAGAAAAACAAACTGAAACATACAGTTTGGAGTGCAAGATACCTTATGGAGGGCTTGTATCCTTAGGCAAAGGAAGAAACCGATAGTACGTCCCTAAACAACCCCGGAATGGTATGAAGATGAGCGTTATACAGGAGCTCAGAGATTAACACAGTAAGACGGGCTAGAAGTGATGTCAGAACTCCCCTCCCTGAATTAGCATGCAGATGTGATACCTACAACATTGCCAGATGTAAATTTAATTCCGTTTTTAGTGGACAGTTGCATGGGTAGTTGAGAAAGTAATGCTTCTAAGGACATGGATCCATCCAGATGTACAGATTTCAATTCAATTTTATTGCTGGAAAGCAAAATTGTGACTCAAATGTATTAGTCGGATGGATGGATACATGGTAACCAGTCACAACGTCCTGGATGACTGGAGCAACTTTGGAAGGAAATTGTTCGAAAAGGAGGAGCAGGAAGCTCTAAAGATGCAGAAAAAGCCTCGAGGAGCACCTAAAGCGCTTGGCACCTAAAGCAATGGACCTTGGATAGGTAAGGTGTGACCTGCTTAGAAGGTTGTTTCATGGATTGTTAAACGTAGCTACGCAACAGACTGAGCTATCTTCGAAGAGGTGAGTACTAAGTCCAAGGAAACCTCGTGTGTCCATGGGAATCCTTGGCGATGGACAGAATAGGAAGAGAAGTAGATCCATCGATACTGAGTATTTGCCTTGTGCAAGCCCAAGTCATGGAACTCTCCGTCATATGGGCTTCAGACTGTTTGGAGAAACAGAAAACGCAGAGGCATGCAAGTAGCTCGCAGAATACATGGTTCTTTCCTAGTGCACGATGGTTTGGTTGCCAGTAAGTGACACCAGAGCAATTAGTAGGTCCATTGAACCATATTCCTCCATCAAGAGATCAGTCAAGGTTGAATGAATATGCGAAGTTAGCAAATTATAAGAAAAGTATATCCCTGACCCTAGAACCAAGCTGACAATTGGTGTAAAGGTAGAGAGCGAGTGGTTTCAAATGATGGGTTGTACCTTTTGATGCCTCGAGCTGAGACGTTGTCGAGCGAACTACGAACTAACCCATCTATTTGGAATAGTGTGTCTATCAACGAAAGGAAAGAGAAGTACCTGACTTTTTGGGTTCAGGAAGGTCCATCATAGCTCTATTCTTCCAAGAACTACCTTAGCTAAAGCCATTCATCCACCATTTGACAGAAGAAACTTCTGCATCCAGGATCAGAGCACCCACTAGTACACCACTTCCTTTCAATTGAGAAGACGTTTGAACCTACCCTCTGTTGGATGTGTTTAGAGGTTTCCTTCCAAGGAGGTGGTTTGCCGAAATAATACAGAATGTCTTTCCAAGAAGAGATCAGAAGGAAACGAGGCCTATTTCTTAAAGTATCCTGACTGGCATTGCGAGTAGACTAAGCCTGACTGGTATTCCGAGTAGGAATTCTCTTCGTTGGGCCTTGAGGGATGGCCTTAAACGCTGTGATAGCTAGACAGTTCCTGCAATAGCTTTAAAGTGTCCTCAACAAATAGCAAGGTTCTTTTTTTGCCATTCATCACGTGAAACCAGATTTAAGTAAAGACTCAGAGTATTCCAGCGACTGTCAGATAGACAGGGAAAGATTCTATGAATTTTAGTGATGACTTCAACCATCTATCTGTGGCACATTTTCTGTCCGAATAGATGGCGTCGCGTTTCAGTTTCTGAAGGATCGCTAGCCTATGTCGATAATTTGCAGGAGGGAAGGACTGTTTGGATGAAATGTTTGGCTTATGTAGAAAAGGCTATCTATCTGCCAATAGGACAGCCCTTAGGTCACTGTATCGCAGGCAGACATGCCAGAAGGTTCAACGATTTTTGTAGAAACTGTAGAGATGGGGAAAAGGAGGAAACCCTGACGCAATTCCTGTGCATTTGACCTGCTCTATCAGCTCTGAGAAGGAAACCCTAGGCGAGCACTTCTTGTAGCGATCTCAATCCTTTGACGTTTGCTGGAACTGTGTTGTGCCGAGACGAGTGCGAATTTTTACGGAGAACACGAACTGAAGTGTCTTTCTTGGACTCTGGTTGAACTTCACCTACAGAATGGAGGAGATATTTTTTCCTGACGAGAGTTACAACATGAACCACTATAGCCCCACACTTTCCAGAGATCCTGCCCGAATAAACAGTGCAACACTATTCATACTCTCGTCAAGGATATTTTATTTTGCTCTGATTCCTTTGACTATGTATGTTAGTAGGCAATCGCTTTGACCTAGACACAAATTTGTTGGTCCTAGACACATGGAGGTTACATGGAGTACTTTAGAAATCATTGGAGAGAATGATACTACTCTACCCATCGAGCAATTCTCATTGAAGAGCTGATGTCTAATCGCTTCCTTTACGCTGATACAAGCTAGCCCTTGGAATAGCTTCAGAGGTGGACAGTATCTAGTGCCTGCTTTATTGCCAAAGTAAAGGCGATTGTGGCCTACCCGTCATGTAAAATTTTTTATCGGAAATAAACCCTAAATGTACACGAATTCAGATATAGTTGGGATAACCCCAAGAACTTAGTATTTTCTGGTAGAAATCACTGTTTGGGAGTTTCTCCAAGACGAACTCTGTTCTTGTAGTTCGGACAGAGTTCTCTGCCAAGACTAGGCTAAAATTTCAATTTCATTTGGTACTACATATGAGTCTTATAAAAGATCATCACCCTTATGGAGTACCCCCTGCATACAGACCGAGTAACTTACCAAATCTCGAGCTTCGCAAGGTCTCAGTGAAACTGTATGATCTCTAAGAATCTTCTCATGGTCTCAACGTGGTTTTCTTGGCCGATACACACCTTTCTAGGATTCTCTAAAGAAAAGATAAGCTCACAAGTCTTTCATGAGAGCTATACTCTCGATTGACTGTCGTACCGTTCACGGTAGAATGCTCTTGAACCAAAGAAGATTCATTGTATTACTCTTGGAACCATCTTTCTGAGGATAACGTAGAACAGTTCCATAGTAGACGAAATAGTGATTCCTGTTCTGCTTCGTATGCCACGTGTGGTTACATGTATCATGACAGCGCTACCTTATGTTTGCGTGATACAAAAGAGAGTCATTTATCCTGCCAGTTCCAGGATGTTCTCTTAGAAATGATATGAATTTTTGGCTATCTGCCCCATTGATTAGCTTTCCTAGAGCTGTGTCATCCCGTAGTGTCAAAGCAGCAAAGTTATACCTATGTTGTCTCTATGAACTTCATACAACTTTGAATCCTTCCTTATCTCCTGTGAGAAGCTATTCATTTATGGTTTGGAGCCACAGTTGTGGTGACAACACTCCACCTTGTGGAATGCCGCATTGCACTGACCTTCTAGCTTTGCTGTAGCTAAGTTCTGAGTTGGTTGCTTCACTTGTTAGTATCTGATTGATCCAGTGACTTAGCCCAGCAGTAATCTTAAGTTCCCTGTTAACTAATATTGCCCTCCCCACGTATATTCTATGGTTATAGACGAACTGTCAGATGTTCAAACCAAATGTGCCTAATACCCGAATTTCAAACTTAAACGAGATAACAGAAGTTGATATCGCAAAGCATTTACAAGGCACACACTAGATTGACACAAGGTCGTCAGTTGTATGACTGTTTTGCTAGATCACATACTCGTCACATCACAGAAGGACGCAAACGGAACGTATCTACGACAAGTGAAATGCCGCAGGGCGGGGTACTGAATCCTCTTCTTTTAAATAAAATTTGTAAGAAACGAATTTATGGTTAAAATTGAAGGCCTGGTCTCGCTGGATACAATAAATCGAGAACTCTCATTGCCGTTTCGTTACTCTACCAGCAGATGGCAGTGGATCACCCTGAAGTTTGTCAAATTTCCAGACAGGACCTGAGGCAGTGGTAATAGAATAACCCCCACCCGGTATTAGATGAAAGCACTCAAGTTTACACTGAATTTGACTAACGAATTAACGAATTAACGACTTTTGCACAAGTCCCGTCGGATAAATGAAAAACCATGGAAACCTTGAACACTTTTACTTCGAATACAGGCGAAACCTCACCTCCTTCCAAACCTTCACATTCATTGTAACCAAAACTCCATTTGCCTTCGGCAGTCGCAACAGCAATTCATCCGCAATAGTGTTTGGTTTGACTTTTCCGAGCTCAGACAGCGCGGCACTTCCAATGAGTTCGGAGAAAACCACTCCAGATTCCAGGACAAATGCCACTCAATCCAACATTTTCACTCACTCTACCTGAAATCCAGTTCCAGTGCGGCATCTCTCTCTGCCAGTAGCCCCATCTCTCTTCCATTTCCAGTTCATTTGACACTCCATGTGTCTAGCTCGTTTCCTCCTCCATCACCACCGACTCCATCTCTCTCTGACAAACACCAAACCCTTCACACCAAATCAATTACCTCTAATTTCCCTCTACCCATCTCACTCACTCCCTGGGCAACTGTCATCTGTCATTTCGCTTTACGCGATTCTTCTGTGCCAATGACTGTTTAAGCTTTCGCCGATTTGCTTTGTGCGAACACTTCTCAGTTCCCCCCTCCCCGTTGGACAATTGTTTTGTTTTTATTTTCGAATAGGGTGGCAATCGCCTCATGCCCTCTCTCTCACTCCGGCCTTAAAGGCGCCTCCTTCCATCTCCTTTTGGCAATTTGCAGTCTTTTTACTTGTTTCTCGCTTGCCTTTTTGGTTGACTTTCAATTTTCACTCTGTGCGCGCTCACTGCTCGCGGTAGCAGCGCCACCACACCAAACAGAAGTCGAAGCACATGACTGCGAGTTGTTGTTGTTTGTGCTGTTATGTCGTGTGTATTGCCACACCATGGGCGCCCAACGAGCTGGTGGTGCTGGCCAACTTGAAAGGGCCCCCGCACAACCACTGACTGTGTGTGCTCATCAGTTCAGCGATTGAGTTTTACGTGTGTGCATCGCGCGTACTCACGTCGTCGTCGGTCACCGGGGTTGTGTGGCGCGCGCTCTCTCTAGCGAACAACGGGCTAAAGGCGAACGAAAAACAAAAAGAACAGAAATTCCTTATACCTACTGCCATTCTACCTTCGTTTTACCTACGGCAAATTTGTATACGCATTTGCGATTCTTTGTTTGACAGCTGTCAATGCGAAATTTTGACATTTGTGTGTTTTTCGTTTCCGAAATAGATTGTTCAATTTTGAATAGAACTTCAGGCCGCCCCTCCTCTGTACACATGTGCATTCGTGGTGTAACGTCAGGGTGCTGTCATGTTGATTGGTTCGAATATCGGTAGTGAGTTTGGACAATTGCCAAGTGCTCCGTGGAGAATGGAGCCTCCAAGGCCAGCGCTGACGATAGCTGGCGCTGCTTCTACTGCGGCGGCTAGTGCAGTGACAGCCGCCGCAGCTGTGGGCGGCAGTGGTGGTGGGGCAACTATACCACCAACGCCTACATTACCATTATCACCAACCGGTGAGTACCTACTTAGAGTTGTTTTTTGTTTTTTTTTTGTAATGAATTGATATATGTAGGTTTGTGTGTCGATTGTCAGAGGGAATTGACAGATCGACTTCATAAATGCTCAAGTAGTGCGCAATTTGTAGTAATTGAAGGCGTTTAACTACCGTGTGACATAGTTTTGCAAATTGTACTGTCAAATCGAAGTGTTTGGCATTTGGTTTTCGATGTAACTGTATCAAGTGTCAATGTCATCGGAATGACATTCGAGAATATGAGTTTCAAGTCGTCTGCTGTCGTATGAATGAAAAGCAAATAAGACACTTTAATTGTTGAATCGACATTAAAATGTCAAACTTTAGTTGACGTTTGTGGTGTAACCTACCTATCAGAAATTGACAGAGATTTGTTGATATTACGCCTGAAATCTTGAACCTTGTATATTCTCTTAGCAAATGCAATGCAACGTGTATCACGTCAACTGTCAAAAATGTGTGAAAAGGGAGAGAATTCAGGGTTAATGCGGGAATGACATTCAACAATCCGTTCAGGCTATCAGTATTAATTCTAAGTTCATTTTTGCTATCCGACGGACGACAGATAGCCACTGCCGACGGCAGTACACACAAGGGATTGGGGTTATTTCCTAGAATCTTGTTGTACAAACTGTCATCGTGTCGCTAAGTAATGTCAGAATTCCCTTAAGCTTAGGAGTAATGTATCTATTAGTCATACTCTTGCTTCAAATGACGTCTCAGCTTCAATTCGACTTGCTAAGTGTCAATAGGTGATGAGTTGTTGTTGAAATCAGCATGCGGTATCAGGAGCTCATGTAAGTAGGGTGTAAGGTCTATGACCCTAGAATGTATCCCCATTTGCGGTCTATATCCATTGACATTAGAATGTTCCTCTTTTAAGCTTACATCTGTGTAATGACGATCTATGGATGCAGAGTCTAGTCTGAATCTCCTTTTTACTACACGTACCCAATGGGCTGTCAAAGCCCAGTCAGGGGAATCCCTGACATGCATACTCTTGACTCTTAACACTGGCGCCCAACGTGAGGACCTCAGATGGACAGACATCCCTACCCTACTTACGTAGACGTAAAAGTAGCACAATTCTGATTCTCTACATCTGCCTCTGACTTGAAAAATGGTTGAGGAGACGATCCTTAGCTTGTCAAATGTTATACATTCTTCTACAGATTAGGGACGTATACTCTAAAGGACGTTTTGAGAAGAAGAAAACTGAGGACAGCTTAGATATTTGTAAGCTATGCAGACGATTCAAAGCATGGCTGATACCCTAAGGAAGGAAAACCTTTGTAGATTCTCTATGGAGACTCTGGAACAAGATAAGGAGGTACTATAGAGCACACTGTTCCTAAGGCTTGGATCAGAGCATAGGAACCGTCTTAGGTTAATTCAACGAACAATTCTGGTGCAAGCGGAACTGTAATGACGTATCCTAGGGTGCAACACAGAGTGCCTCTACACAAACCAATCAGGGTTTGATGCTATTGTAGAAGACGACACGGTTGACCCCATTAATCGTGAAGCAAGTAAGGCACATACTCTAGCAGGGAATGGATAGCAGGGAATAGGAGCAAACGGTCTTCCTTTATATATAGTGACAGCCAAGTTCGGCTTAAAGTCCTGTTTCTCTCTAAACTTGGAACTTCCTCGCTTTAACCGCCATCCAGCTTGAATACCCAGTCTAAAATCCTTGAGTCATAGATGGTTGGCGGCAGACTTATGTCTAAGAACGGACTTGTGGAGAATAAAGGCTGAATTAGGGCATCCAACCAGCTAATGTCCAAAGCAACATATGGCTAATTTCTCTTATTCTAGCTGAGGTCAACTAGACACAACACTCCTAGTAGACCTACTCTTAAAAAACGACATCAAAACCCCCAAGCGTTGTAGGACCTCCTGTCTTGAATATCATTTCTGCATTCCTTAGTCCTGAACTTTAACTTATCAACGACCAATATAGGCTGCTGTTCAGTAGCTCTGACTCTTAAGAAATGCAGTCATCCCAAAACCATGTCTACAGCGCATGGAGTCCACTGGATATCCATACTATTCTCTCTCGCACTAAAGGACCCAACTCTCCACTCTAAACATAATCGAAGACCGGTCATAGAAGAGAAAAAAGTGCGTGTCCACGCACTGGGGAGGATGGATACCGAAAAAGAAATCAAAAAAGAAGAAAAAAAAAAAAGTAAAAATGCGTGCCTCCCCTACCGATTACCACCGATGTCAGTTCAGCGAAACCGCAAACATGTGGACTGCTCTCACAGAGAGCCGTCACCCGTTGGGGTTGTCTTGTCATCAATAAATACTCTGCAATGTCACAGCGACACAGATACGACATAAACGTCACTCACAGCAAGACTTGACGACTCGGCCAATCATTAAAATTCGATTAGATACGTTTTTTCTTGTTCGGCGGGTTGCCTATGTTTTAGTTTGACAAATATTTGTCATCATTCAGCGAACGATGCGAAGGCGAATGGAAATTACGTGTGCAAGCATACGAGTAGTAGTGGGGTCGATTCTAGGGTTACCAGAGGTGCTGTTTGTTTTAAAAGAGTAATCATAGATGAATGGCAGCTGCTGCCGTCATATGTCCTGTCATCTGTCATCTGATCAATAGCCATCACGTAAGACTAAAGTTAGTTAAGATCCAGGTTGACACCGAACTAAAGCGCCATCTAAGTGAGTAACTAAGGAACTGTTCATCAAGCGAACGCCCTTTACATGGAATGGTAGTCCAAATGAACTCCTAAATTCCATCAGCAGGCTGTGTTCTGAAAGAAACACCATCTGTCCATCACTATCATGCACTCATGTGTAAGCCTTCAAATTCTTGAACTCTTCCGAAGCACACACTAATCATGGACCACAACCTAGTTTATTTTACTCAAATACTCGAACCTTCTTCTGTACAAAGCCTCGCTGCGATCCACAGTGCCGACGTTTTGCTGATCAAACCTCGATGTAGTTGGAGTTGACCCCAAGTTGATCCGATTAGACAAGCCAAACCATCCTATTTGCAGTAAGAGCTGTCTTTCGGTCTTTCGTGAGACCTACGAACGCCCTCTGTAGCCGGAAAGAAGTACCGTGTGTCTTAGTTTAGCATCTAATTTCGCCGGAACCCTGCATTTCTTTAGATTTTTTCTTGTGGGATTGAGCCAGAGTCCAGGCAACGCACGATCATTACCATGAACAGGTTTCCCAGAGGATTCTTCCTTAGGTTTTGACAGTTCAGACAGTAAAACTGAGACCCGTCAATCCGTTACCTCTGAAGGGGCTTCCTTACATATGTCTCTAGTACACCTTATGATACAAACTGAAGACTTCAACCAACGGTGGTCCAGTAGATGTACGTCTTTGTAGTACTGGTGGTCTGACTAGACTTCGGACTTCGAAAGGCTTGTCCAAAGCTATAAAAATCCTCGACTTAAGATCATTCTTTCTATGGGCCACGCTCCACGGAATGCCTTCTTCAGCAGGCACAAGCGACTAACAATGTATCTCAACCAAACTGTGACATCTGCTGATTACGAGTGGAGTGCCTCAAGGCACTGTACTGGGTCCACTACTGTTTTGTCTTATCTCCATGATGACAGCATACTGTTGAAAGTGTTAAATTTTTAGACGATTGGACTCTCGAATGCTCTGCAAACGAGTTTCCTGCGACAGAGGACAGAGGACAGTCTGTTTGCCAAATCTAGTACTCACTGAACCATGCACCGAGGTATTGCACATCAACCTAAATCATAGATCTTCCAACGAAAACACACATCGTAACCGAATGCCCTCAATCAGAGAGTAACAACAAGCCATCACCACAAGACAACAACAATGAAGCTGTCAATGTTTACTTTTGTGTTTCGCTTATTATCTCACCTCACTCTCCCTTGTACAGCACAGAGGGTGCCTCATACCCTGTCCTACGTCCCGTTCAAGCCCGCTTTGACTCCATACTGAAGGAGAGGAGAGAGAGAAAAAAAAATTAATAATCATCGCGCACAAACGTAACCCAATACGGTTTCTGTTGTCATCGGGGTCCGTCCGTCTAGTCGTCGCTCCTCCTGGTTCTTGCAGCACTCTCTCGTTCGATATGCACATTCACACCCTCCGAACTGGTTAATTCGATCATAATGTCAACTGGTCATGGAATATGCTCTCTGCTAGTGGTGGCAGGGCCTTGCTTTCTTTCATTCTTTCTCCCCTGCATCCCAGGCCATGGAGTGTGTCATCATAAGTTTTGTCGGTTCTCGCTCTCTGCTCTTCCAGCGAAATGATGATGTCTTCATGTTCTTTGGTTTGGTTTCAGCAAATTTCTGGTACACTAGTGTGTACGACGGACATGTCCGCAAGTTAAACACCTCAATGAGGTGCGAAAATACCTGTGAACACATTCGTGAACAGGTATTTTGTGCGCAAATCTCTGGGAAACGAAACGAGGGCTTTGCAGAGCAAACCATGATGTGGTGTGGAGTAAGCCGCGGAATAAAATCATGCGATGAACAAATGCTTTCCGCTCGTTGAGCTAATTCATTGAAACATTTCTTTTCAGAGGGCGGTGGGGAGGACAAGGCAGATGGGAAGTGCCAAGAGGATTACGAACAGTGAACGGTGCTGGAGATATAATCCTTGAATCGCAGAAGAATTTGGAGGAGTATATCGAAAACGATGCCCCAAATGCTAGAACTCATAACGAAAGTAGAGATGATGCTTGTTGAAGACACACGGCCCGATTAGACCGTATTGTGTGGGTCAAGCTTGCTACTATCTATCGCTTTGGACACAACCAGATGGGAACAGGGAAGTAGCACAAGTGGGCCTAGATGGCCATTAAAATAGACTTAGTCAAAGATAAGTTTAGTTGAAGCTAGGCTTAGTCAAAGCTAGACATAGTCACAACTAGGCTTAGTCGAAACCATGTTTAGTGAAAGCTAAGTTTAGTTAAAGCTAGGCTTAGTCAAAGCTAGACATAGTCAGAACTAGGCTTAGTCGAAACCAGGTTTATCCAAGGCTAGGCTTAGTCGAAGCTAGGCTTATGTATAGAACGATAGCGGATAGAATGATCCGTACATCTGTAGAGTAGACTCAAGCTTAAGAGCAGACCTCATTATGGCGAATATGAAGACGACGCCGGCGAAATGGACGCTCAAAAATTGTCCCTAACCTGATGATGAGAGTACCCTCCAAGCCTATACCTATGTAGTGAATGGCTGATGGAGAACTATCCAGGCTGACAATGCTATAAGTGTTCATCATCGAGGTACCGGGTTTGGGTAAAGACTATTCTTCAGCAGCAATGGGGATAGGCTAAGACGACTAAAGTTTTTCGAATATCTTAAGCCGTCTTCCCTGGTTTAAGGACGGAAGCCAGTTTAGAACTACCCGAGTTTAGAGTAGCTAGCTAACTTTAGCAGAAATATAGGATCAGTTGCATCAGGTTGTATCAGCATGAGTCCCAGAGGTCCCAGACACTATCCTGTCAAGTATTAATTGAAAGAAGACGTCACTTAGGTGGTGCTTCTCTAGATTCCATGTGGAACTCTTCCAGATCAATGGATCTGGCTTAGCATGCAACTGAGAGTAGGGCGATTGTTGCTGGCATGGTTCAGAACTGTTCTATTCCATGTTTAGCGGAGTTCAGAACCACCGCGAAGAATTTGGACCTCAAAAGCCAAAAGGCCGTAAAGTTAGTAGAGGACAGAACAAAAACTGAACTAATGGGAGTCGGGTAACTGCGTTAGACAGAAGAGATTGCCCTCCAAGGTCTGATCAAAAACCTAGACACGAAAGGCGGACTATTATGCCTTAAGGCACACTCATGATAGATACAATCAACCTTTGAGCGAATCTCAATGGTTGCTTAAGGCTCAGAATCCTAACCTGCGACGTACAGACTATGACCCATGATTACCGACGGAGTTCCTCAGGGCACGGTGCAAGGTCCATTACTTTGTAACGAAATCTGTTCTCATGACAAACAGAAATAAAAGCGAAACCAATCAGCACTACGGTGGATGGTCACATAAGACACGAGGATTTCTTTCAAGGAACACCTCAAGCGTGTGAGTCATGCAGTGAACATGAGCCCAGCCTTTAAACGAATAATGGAATCAGCCCATCAGAAGTCACTAAGGTTGCATAGAATACTCGTAGCCAGCAAGAATACTGCTAGGACATGGACAGAAAGAAGCATAGGTAGAGTGACTCCTAACTCCTGCATAGCGCTCCTGTCAAGAAGGTATGGTATCAGCCCTGGCTGTTCCCGATGATTGGTTTTCAATATCCACGATATCAAGGCTAGAGTGGAGTATTGAAGCAACGTTTAAGACTTTTTGACTTTGTCACACCTTCGACGAAAGTCTTGTCCTTTAGGGTTTGAGCCGAAAAACTGACTACAAACTATAACCTGGGTAGTGCGTCCAAATCTGAAAATGTGCCTCCTTTGGATCTGACCCATTGACTGGTACTGTTTCCAACCATGGAATGTGTCAATCTGGCAGGACTACCAGCCTGCATAGTGTCCAGCATAGTTGGTTATGAGTATTGGATTGCAAAACAGTCGACATCTCTACAGACATGGAGATGCAAGTCTCCTGGAGCTGCAACCACCCTGTAGCTGTTGCTCCTGATACAGAAAAAAAAAACTACTCACAGCGAATACCCATGTTTACCTCCCTGACTCAGGGGGCCCCACACCGCACTCACATCTCGGATAACATGTCATGTTGTCGTTCCCATAATTTGGTCCCTTTCAGCACGCATTATTGCGCAAACACACACGCACACACACACAGAGACAGTGCAGCCTGGCTAATAGGCTGCCTGCCCTTAATTCGAATTTAATTATACAATCAATCGATTGATTCGGCTTTCGCAAGTGTGCATCGAACCCGTTCATGTAAAACTGATGAGGCTGCCTGCTCACGAGGCGTAAACAAAACACCAAATGCGGTTGCCACATAAATAATTCGCAAATCCTTTTGGCCAGCACTCTGCGAGTCCTTTGTTTTAATTATTATTACAACGGAGTCATGGGAATCAGACGAGTGTCTCTCGCGACTAGCCACTCGTCTCGAATCGATTTGTCAGGAGACTGCCGGACCGGTAGTCGACTGGTGGCGGCACAAGTCAAAAGCGTTTTTGTGTGTCCAACTCGGTGTTGGGCAACACTGGAATCCGTCATACAAAAGCGCGCACTGATGTCAGCCATAGGATGGGGGAGGTGGGGGTTTCTAGCGCTTTTCTTGTCAACACGTCGTCGTGGTCGTGTATTGAGTTACACGAGGGACAAGAGGCTCTTGTAAGTTATGGGACGTTGCGTTCGAGTGGTTTTTTCGTGTGTGTTGCCTTCGAACAGGGAAGACAATGATTTGGGAGCTAGTCGGTCGAAATTCGCCAGAGGTTGTTTTTCGAAGGGAAAGCCATTACATGGACTAGGTACGTCATTAGGTACGTCCTGAGCTGTAAGTGGTTGGAACACCGAATGATATGCCACGACATAGGTCGAAGGTAGAAGAAACAGTGCGGCAATCTAGGGAAAGTCTGAGTAACTACGGTCAAGGAGGAAGGTAATGGAAAGGCTCCTGACCAAGTAGTTTGGTTTGGTGACTGTAACTTGCTGAGCAATTAGTCACAAGAAGGCGGTTTGATGGATCATACAATCACTGGTACTGCTCTGTGGTTAGCATTTAAGTCCTACATATACCCTAGGCTTCCTTAGAACAGTCCAAATCCAAACGAGTTGCTTAAGGAACAATTGTCAATAGGAAATCCTCTAACATGTACAGGCAATCAAAGGACGTCAGCTAGTACAATGGATTGCGTCAATGCAAGGATGTAGGCCAATAGACTCAGAGTTTAGGTTGCCCTGGACAGGAGAATTGCTTTAGAGGTACACTCTCTCACCTACTCTTGGTCCTTTTCATGATGAAATTATCAGTAAGACTTGGTAGACTCGATTCAAGGCTAAGCTGAGAGTGAAACAATACAACTTTTGGACGAGCCTGGATACCATGCCCTTATACTATTCACAGCCAGGAGTCATGAAGGTTATATCATGTTTAGCATTGAAGAGAGACCGCAAGTCACAGTCATGACTAAGGAACAGAGAGCTGTAGCTAGCTGCAGACTATAAGTTTCATTAGTGCTAGAATCTGCTGTAAACATCAGCTAGGGTCAGGTCAATTTGAAAGAAGGATGGATACTGAAAGTAAGGCTTGATTACGACGTCTCTAAAGACTCCTTTTCGCTCTTTTCCAAAATCTTAAAGTAGATTGGGAAAGGTACCCGAAACTGACACTTCGGATCCATTTCTGTCCGTATAGAGGGGCTCAAGGTGCATATACGGACAGATTCATCGACTTTGTATGACTATCACGATGTCCACCCTTCGATCCTAGATCTACTGCACTTTACTCCATGATAACATAGACTAGGTACACTCCGCAGAAAGTGAGATTTGGTTACAACATTTGAAGAGGCATCCATCCCTGCACATAGTGAATGAAAAAGTAGACGCAGATGACTCCAATCAGTTCCTAGAATCGTGATCTTTCAAGTCGAAGGTAGATTTAAACAAGCGTTTGTCAATCCTAAGATAGCAACCTGTAAAGACATTCCAGGAAACTGTAAGGAGTACCAGTTCGCTAGAAAGGAGGAGACCGTAGGAACTCTGCCTCCATGGCAAGATCCAAGTATGCCCCTCGCCACATGTAAGCATCTACTGAAGCTAGACGTTTTCAGCAGAACCGCTCACAGATGGAAAAATGTTGATCGCATGCGCATGAAGAAAGCTCTGACCCAAGCTGGCCATTTGTTCCTGGCCAGCCAAGTGAAACATCCATGGTATGACAAAGAACACCTTCTGGTCTAAGTGTGTCCACAGACTGGTATAGATAAGCATCCCAACTGAAACCTTACTAGATTCAACCAATCTCTCAGTCTCAGCTGTGTTCTGCGGCCAGTGATACAGATAGTGACTGGTGTCCTGCGTTAGCGAAGAACTGTGCATTGCAGGATTGACAGATCAAACAAAGCCGTTCCCTTCAATAGCGTCTTAAAAAAATGGCAACCTGGAATAATTTCACGTCTCCCTGCCCAGAGATAGCAAAGAAGGACAGAGTCTGGGTTTCGGTTTCTTGGTTCAAGGCATGCCAGTTTTTAACTGAAATCCTTCGATGGAACCTTAAGCACGAAGTAGAGACCAAAACGACCATAAGAGCGACTAGTTGGTGGTGTATTTTAGACTCCTACACAATAAGTAGAAAGCTGGGGAGACACTCTATCAGTTAATCGACCAAATGCTTCCTTGTGGACATGGTTGCATTCATAGAGATCCTGGACCAATGTACTGCGTAGTCTAGGGAACCATGTTCATTACAAGATTTAGAAGAACTTGCCACACAAGAGCGTCAGGACAAATGTGTTACAAAGCTGTCAGAGGCAACGGTGTCACACTTGATTGACATTGGATCGTGTGAGACGAGTGACCTTAATCCTCTAACCTAACCTAACATCCAATCAGGCTGAGGCGCCATCTAATGTAAAGAACTGAGTAAGCTGCAGAATGGAGGTCGAAAAATAAAGCAGGCATGCCCTACAGAAAGCCTAACCAAGTCTGGAGAAATGTGTTGGATCACGAGGATAAAGGGTGGCTTATCAGATCATCAAAATGTAAGTTTGTAAGTAAAAGGATAACCACTCACCGAAGGAAGGTTCTTTATTTGTTGGTTTCTTGAGGCTTTCTCGGTTAATCTCAGCTAACAGCAGGAACACACACAAATAACTCAGGAACCACTGACACAGAACACAAGGGAACACACTTTGGTGGCTTATTAAACGGATAAACACTTAAAAACTGCTCGGGACATCAAAAACAGCACTTTCCAGGCTTCACTTAGCACTTTTCTCTGAGAAAACACTCGCGATTCTAGGGCAGACAGGGGCTTTTGCTTTTTATTGAGACTTGGGGGGGAAAAACACTTGAGATAGGCAGACTATTGGGAGCAACAGGGACTAGGGGCACACAAACACAAAGCCTTGCAACCGAACTGCAGGGCATTTCTGTCCTTAACCCGAACTGGAGTCCACAGCCTTCTTGGCACACAGTTGCAACAATTGATGGCTTTCTGGAGGAAAGACTGAAACAAGAGGATTTCTGATGGTTCCTTCGCCATAAACTGATATGATCCTCGATTTGCATGGGAAAATGCCTCTTTACGAATCAAAAACCATTCATCCAGCGTCCACCTGAATGGCTAATGAAAGAAAAATTACATATTTCTGATCAAAAACGACCGCTTAATCGAGTATCGAAACAATTTGTGTCCAAGAAAGCTTAATTTTTGGAAATTTCAACGATTTCCAACCAACCGCGCACGAATAAAACCGCAACCAGCGCATGGGGCGACAATTTAAACTCACTCGCGTCAGCTATTTTCATTACTTTAATCCGATAAAACACTTCCAAACTGTTTAACAAACATTTAAAACAAAGGAAATCAACTTTTTTTCCGAAATTTACTCAAATTTCTAGCGATTTTCTCAATTTTTAACAAAAAAACCGGGGGACTGAATCAAATTCTGACTTGCATTCGGCGAATGACAGATGGATGAGTGACAATGGTCGATAAGGTGGGGTAGGTCATGCAGTTGCAAGTTTAATGGAACGTAAAATATAATTTTTATTTTTTAACGAAAATACAATATTCAGTGTTTTCTTGAAAAAGGAGATTTCAGTGTTCTGCAGATCAAATATTCAATTTGAGACCATTTTTCGTGATCCGGAGTGATCCTGGAGGGGATAATCCCTCCATCCATACGAGGACACGCTAGTTGCTAACAACTTTTAATGAAAACTTTTTATTTTATTGAAAAAAGGCGAACATTTTATCCATTTTTATGCCATTTTGGGCTGATTTTTCAAACAAATCCATGAGGCATTGCATGTTGGAAAATTCTTGCATATGCTCTCTTCAGCTGCTTCAGAGTTCAGGCGATGAGCTATTAAAGCAGGAACTGACTTTCAAAAGCAAAGCAGAATGTCATATTAGTGCCTAAAATCTTCTTTGTAAAATCACTTAGGACAGAATAGTGATCAAATCATTTGCTCTCCAGGCCTTTCCAATTTAATGCCCAAATATTCAACCAATGTCTCTGTGTACTGCTGATGAGTGACAGCTTTGGTGTGACACATTCTCTTCCAGCTTCCCTGCAGAAATTTCATATTAAATAGACACTCTACAGGGATATGCAAACCATTCATGGATCCTTAGAGTCTCAGTTGTGCTTGTTGACAAATCCCATGGGATTCGTTCTCTATGATTAGGATTTCGTTAAAACCTACCCATACTCCATCGAGATAAGGTATTACTTAAAGATTACAGATGGGACTTTCCTTTGATGCTTCCTTGATGCAAAAAATACTCCAATACTCGGATCGGACCAGTTTCTGCAATAGAGGTACCCGTGCCTAAAACTCGGTATCATGTGAAGAAGAATGAAGTTCAAGTTAATACCTCTTACGAGGACAAAAGAAACACCAAACTATGTTTGACAGGAAGACATTGCGTAGTACAACCAAAATCCGTGAAATGTCTATAAATCTAAGAAACAGAGTGCAATAAAACTCCCAGCCAACAGAATTAGTAACTGAGATCCTGTGCCATCCGAATGCTTAATCCTCTTCCCAGACAGCTTGAAGTAGTCTACCAACCTAATGCTTCATGAAAAGACTTAAGTGGAGAAGCCATCAGCCAACTGCGAAATTCTAAGTAGGGCCCATCTAAGCTGAATTGTATAACCATGACCAAGGTCCATCTAGCATTGGTTCCTTAAGAAACATGAAGGAAAACTGCTGTTAAAGTTTCTAGAGATGCCAATTCACTTTGCGTTCCCTTCAACGAAATGTCATGAATTGAACTACAATGGTCCAAACGAAAAAATCTTAGAGCTATCTGTGTAGGGTCAAAGGATAGGCTCCCTACATTCTTTGAAGGGAGTACTTACAGAAAATTGATTCCTGGAAGTGCTCTAGAATTCCATCAACTTCGTACTTACATAAGCCCAACTTTGTTCGTTTCTCATGTTGGAGTTGTTTCTATCCGTGCTTCTGCTGCTGTAGTCTTTGAGATTTAGTAGCCTTATACCTATGATCGGATTGGATCTATGAGATACCGACAGTTTCTTCTGTTGAACTCCTGGAAACTGCAACCTTGGTCTTCTGTTCGAGAATTATTGAATTTCCTCTTTGCGTGCCATTACCCAGTCCAACTCATTCAGTTCTATAGAATATCTGGCTTAGATTGTACTTTCCTAGTACTGTCTTGCCTTCTTTGACTTTCCTCGTCTTTTTGACGAACCAGACTGTACATCTGGTCCCACAAAAGCGTACATCACTTCGCCTTTTCAAAGTATCTATCTGAGTACTTATTTCCTTGGTTCTCTGGTATTTTTGTATCCTTAAAGGCTGCATGTACCATAAACGTAGTATTGAGTATGCTAAAGCGCATAGCTATCAGGGTTATCGGTGCCCCACTGGATACTGCGTGATGGGACTAAACGCTTAACTACGTTACTACTTAAGCTGTCAGTTCTTTTCAGTCTACGTCGTACAGAGGCTTAGATGACACAAAAGTCCTTTTATAGAAAACGTCTTCCTGCAGCCTCTCAATAGAGTGAGTGTGTCCTTCATTTGTTTCTACTAAAGGTGGGTATATAAGCCCGGCTTCAGTTTGTCAGCTTTTTGAAATGTTTTTCTGCTGGTAGGCTACCACAACTGGAGCTGACAGAAACGCGTCTTAGAAACCATTTAAGTATCCGAAACTAGTAAAATAAACGTGAGAGTTGCATGCATGATTCAAATGAGGCTCACAGTTCTTAGCTATATCTGAGCCTGATCTGCGCTCAATAAAAGTTCGATCTTAGCTCCATCTAAACTCCATCTAAGTCTCTAAACTTGGCCTTAGCTTGATTGTAGTTCAATCCACGATCTGGGCTTGATTTTAGCTCAATCAAAGGTGGATGTGACTTCAACTTTAAGCTCAATCTATCCTTGATCCACGCCTTGTCTTACTATTTACTTCTATCTATGATCGATCTAATTGTATCTAAGGTTCACTCTAAGCTCGATCTATTAATCTCAATCTTGGGTCGATTTTATCTCAACCCAAGGCTCTTTCTAGTTCCAACTTAGAGCTCGTTCTAAGCTTGATTCAGACTCGATCTAAGCTCGAAACCTTCGCCGAATGCCACAGCAAATACCCTAATCCCCTGAACTCTATCCCACGCGCTCTAAAACAGAGCAAAAAAAACCAACACCGCCAACATCTGGCCTGGTAACATCATCAATAAATCGCCCACAAAAAGGATTTCCAGGAATTCCTCACACACTAGGACAGAAGCACTTGGCTTAGCGCATTGCATAACCCAGTTTTTCACTTCCTTTAACACGAACCTTTAATTCCAGTCCAAAGGGTTACCTGCTGGCTCTGGCTCTGGCTGACTGTGCCAAACCCCACACAGGAACATAAAAAAAAAAACACACAAAGATACTCAAATACTCTTCCTTTCCATGGTGTGGTGGTTGCCTCCTGTGGCTGTTGCTCTCATTTCGTGTCTCCTGACGGCGTATGTCATCAGAATGTAACTTGAAACGGGATGTCGGGTTTTTTCTTTCTTTCTCGACTTTTGCTCGGTCCTCCTGCGTGGGTTTTGTGAGTTGAAATTTCCCGGAATTTTTCTTTTCTTCACCTTCAACACCTCACTCCACCGGAGGACGAGATTAACTTTGTCATCGACAATAGCTATTGACAGTTCGACCACCGGTTGATGGCTTTGACCGGATCTAGGATTCTCATTCCAGCGCTGACTGTGCGTAAGTCCATGATGAAGTATCTGCGGGTCAGTTGTGCTCGTCCTTGGTCATAAATTAGGGATTCGTTCATGGAATTTGCATGCTGACTGAGCCTACATAGGCGGTGGTGGGCATTAATCTAGTTTGGCTGCCACAGAGAGCGCACATGGTTTCGATTCATTAATCAATGTGCCATGGGAGCTAGCTCCTGACAACGGGCAGTAATTTGTGTGATTTAGGAGTTCGCAGATCCTACGCAGGTACACATGGAGAGAGGATTACTGGGTGACTTCCACCTACAGAGAAATATGTATCTCTCGTACTGTGGGACCCCTTCATCGTGGTATCAACCGCTCCAGGAAGTGGCAGTTCCACTTCGCTGCAGTCTTACGTGACTTCGTCACCAAAAATCACTAAAACCCATCGTTTACGGGAATAACTTACCGCGCGGCAGCAATAAATCAAAGCATCACCATCATGTTGATGATGATGATGACCACCAATCTTGGTCACACAGAGGAGAGGTATCCGCCGCCGCCGCCGCCATGGCCAAACACAGCAGCACAAAGAGCATACACGTGATAGGTACAAATTGAATGTGTTCTCCAGTCGTGACACCAAACTGGACACCGCGACACAACGGCCAAGTCCTACCTCGGACATGATGTCGATGTTGATAGCTTCCCTCTGGCCGATGGTCATGCGACATAATAGTACTCAAAAGGTTGATCTTCGAGATCGTCATCAGTCGCCGAAGAATTGGAAATTCCAATGGACTCCGTTGAACAGGGAACAGGGAACAAAAAACGCGACTGAAGCTGGAAGACAATCGAAAGGAATCAACATCACAAAATCGTCATTTGTTCGAAAAACACAAAAGTGTCAAATGGTACATCAAAGTGGCGGAGTAGCCACAACAATTGCTGACGCGGTGGTCTTCGTTGTGTGTCCTGAATTCTGCGGATTCCACAAGAGTGCTGAAATTAGCACCAAAACATGATGGGACTGCCTCATCGCTTCCTTTTACGTTGAGGTTCCCGTTGACAATCTTTTTCTGATTTTTTTCCTGTTTTGTCCCGCTGGCTGCTTGTGTGTGTGGTGGACATACCACGTCGATGGTATCTCTGTCTTTCTCCTCGGTGCTTTTGGGTGATTTTTTTGCGCAGACCATGCCACCACCTCTTGGTAGCGCGCTGCAAATTTGTGGCTAAATTCCCGAAAGGAATTCCATGCCGATACTTAATTTAAATTCCATAAGCTGCAAAGTGGATTGCCAGGAATTATACAATGTTTGTTCCGTCCGTTGGGCCGCTGTCTGGCCTGGCCTGGTCAGGAGGAGAATAGTTCTGTGTGTGTGGTGCTGGTGCGGCTTCAACTATAATTCTGCACAAAAATTGCGAGCATCCCGGTACATGAAGTTTCAACTTAAAATGCAGAGACGCGTCGTAACCGATTAGGCCGATTAAGTTAATGGCAGGGACGGGGACAGAATGCACGACAGGAGCAGTAGCAGGAGAGAAAAAAATATGAGTTCAAGCAACCATTTCAGTGGGTTTGCCAATAAATCTTCTCTCAGTGGGCTGCGGTATTAACGAGATGATTTATGCGCATTGGACGTGGCTGCAGCCGAAGACAGGTGAACTGTCATCGTACCCTTTGGGCTGTGCTTAGATGAAGGAGCTGCTGGAGGTTGTTGCTCTGGCAACAATATGATCGTAATTAATCGGAAAGTATCTGCATATGTTGGCTGAGATTCATGTGATGTTTCAACTCGTCTATGCATGACTGGGACCGTGTTAGCTCCAGAAAGAGGCCAGTCACTTGGTCGCCTGACGCCTCTAGAGCCTCTTTCTTTGGAACTAAGTCGAGTTCATAGTCCATGCCGATAAGCCAGGGATTTTGGATAACCTCAGGACCAAGATAGAACTTCAAATAGCCAGCATATCGCTCGATAAATGGGAAAAAGTCATTCAAGAATGGGTCGACAGGAAACACTCCCGCGAGTGTTTTTTCGAACAACCTTTGAATAGTATTCCAATCCATTTTTAATGCCATCATTTGGGCTTTAGTTTGGCGTTATTATTTGGTTGATACCTTTCACACAAATTGTTCTATTGAAAAAAGTAAATGAATCACTCTTAATAAAACACCCACACATTTCCATTGATTCCAGCGATTTGCGGCCAAAATATCGACAAAACTCAACAGATTCATTAATTTAACAACTAAATCCAACTATTTGCATCATATTCTAGCCATATTTCCCGAGAATTAAGCGTTTTTCAAAAATTTCACAACTTGACACGCGCGCGGCCAAAAAGTGCAGAAAAATGATCAGAAGTTCAGGAGACTTTTTCGGTGGATTCTTGTCACAGGAGAAAAACATGCAATTTCGTGAGTTTTGCTTGGTTTTTCGCCTTAATTCGAGGATTTAAGGAGAGTCATGTATCACATTGAATGCTCCTGTTATTCATGAGTAGGATGGTGAAGAAAATTTTGGGAAAAGTTGGATATAGGCACATCCTGGAGCCTTTTAGTGCAGGAAGTCCTGGTTTTTCAAGAATTCAGCTTTTACTCAAAAACGGTTAGAGATAGGAAAAAACATTCCACGACAAAGTTGTAGGACAGTCAAAAGTACATCTGGCAGAGATATTGAAAATTCTTCAGTGTCCTTGGTCTTAAGGATATAGAGAAAAAGGACATTTTGACGGCCTAAATCGTGAGGAATATCTTTCAAATTTAGAGACTGAGACACTAGAAGGCGCAGGACGTGATTTCCAAAAATTCTTTCAAATCCGCACACAAACACGCCCACAATTAAAAAAAAATCATTTTTTTCAATATTTTTATTTGAAAGCGAACAATTTTTTCCTAACAAAATGTGTAGAAATTAGTAATTGCTACAATTCGTTCATACAAAGTATTAGGCTACGCCTACTTCTCACGGGTGTTTTCTTCAAAAAACTGATTTGGCCCCTGCAAAGCCCAACGCATTGTTTTTGTAGCACAAAACTGAAAGACACGCCCACATTCTTACAAGTGCTAGCACCTCTTTTAAAGTCTTCCCATAATCGTTCAAGTCCGACCACGTAGGAGGACATATCCATAGAATCCTCAGCGTAGCTTCAAGTGCTTTAGTCTCCTGAACCACGAGTCTACTCTACAAACCCCACCTCATTATACAACTCACACCTTCGCAGAGGACAGACAAATCTCTTGACCAGTGTCCAGTTCCATCCGAAATAAATGTCAACCAACCTCCACTATAACATCGCGACAATCATCTTCTACTGCACAGCAAGCCGAGTTGGATTCAACTCACCAAAAACAACGTGGTAGCTGGACACTAAGACCATCAATTTCAGAACCAAAATGAGCCCTCTATCAGTCATCCCAGCTGCTCATTCTATAGGTTACGCATAAAAGTTCGAACAATCATTTAATTCTTCCTGCACCAACAAATCTTTGCATGCTCTTCGTTAGACATTTCCTCGAAAACACCACCCACTTGAAGCCGTCTAGCCTAAATTCATCCATGGCAGCCTCTTTTCCAGATCAACACCATGTTCTTACATTACTGTCATCCTCCTAATAGTGTACAAGACCTACATGAACTGAAAACACCAACTTCATTGACATCCAGCTCGTTGTATCCTTCAACTTAAGGCAGTCTTTAAAAGTATCACCCACACGAACTTTTAACTTTGAATAGAAACACCTTCAAGGATTTCCCGTATCTACTTAGTCGCTTAAGTCTTACGCTTGACCCCACAGTCGCAGTCATACACAACACAGTTTCTTCTTCAGTATTTCCTGAAACAAATTTCTCGAAAATAGTGCAGTATGTCCACCACCCACGTAAGCTTCCAAGCCATAGTAGTTCCAACCAGAGGTAGTAGTATCATCCAGTTTCGCATTCACATTTTATTTGTTGACCAGGCTCATGATCACGTTGGTTGGAGTTCGAAGTGAATCGGTGAAGTAACCACATCCACCACATAAGGCCCCATGCATTGGCATCTCTACAGATTCCACATAACCTCTCCATTGTCCCTCTTGTTGTCATGACGTGAGTGTTAACGAATTAATCGAACGCTTTCTGTGTTATTATCAGAAGACTTCAACATGAACTAACCTCCCCAAGACCCGCTCTGTACGAGTTGCTATTCTAGCCGCTTTCCCACTGATTGCCAACTTTAGGATAAACAGAAAAGTAGATTTTCACATTCTGTAGTCTAAGTGAACTAATGGCCAAGAAGAACGCCAACGAGTGGTCTTCCTAGGGAACCATGGAGAACCAACCCTTTGCTTACTACAAATGTGTGCCTGAACACCTTTTACAACAGAATGGTAAATGCCTTTCCTGGGGATATACACATCTGCTCCCGAAAACAATTTGCCTTTAGCTAGCAAAAAATGTAGTATACAGAGAGATCATGTCTCGAATGGACTCCTTGTCTGACGTCAGATCTTGTATGGTCTCAACACTGATACTCCTTCAGCAGATAAGATACTTATTTTGTAAAAGATACGTGGAAACCAAGAACAGGCATCCAATCACTTGTTGTTTTACATTCTGTCCTATATCCCCTTGTTGGGAATGTCCCTTGAATGTTAGTCAAACGCTAACGCCCCAACAAGGGCTCACAAAGAATCCACTAGTGAATCCACATCCCAATGCTGGCTGCACATGTGGCCAGCCCGATCTACCTACCTCTACTTAGAGGAAATACTCTATCTACAGACGTTCGTCCATACCAAGTCTCTCTCTATTCTCAGAACATTCCATTAAAGAAAAACCATTTTCAGCACTCCTCCAAGCTAAGCTCGCAAGAAAGTGTTTGTTGTACTCAAAGTGGTATCTGGTCCATGAACTTTAAGACAGATTCCTTCGACTTTCTCCTTATCTGGTAGGAAGGTATCATATTTCTGGTACAATTGTAGTATTTCTACTAACTTTCACTCCGAAGGACAACACTAGTAGTGGAAATCTAGCACATTAGTGCGGATTTACTCACTTCGTAGGGAAGTGTTAGCAAAAGCCTAGATGTGTATACTTCACGATATTCTCTCCCAATAGGTGGCGTCCCAATGCAGTTTTGAAGGTTTTGCCAAAGAAAGATTGATATTGTCGAGGAGGGTAGATAGGCTGCCTATGTCAGAGGATAATCGATAGCCAATTTTGATTTTTTAAAAGATAATCGGGGTGATGGGCTTTGAGATAGCCTCAAGAAGTACCATAACCTCATAGAAATCCTTTGTACTATCCACTAGAAGATGCCTACTAACTGAAATGAAATTCATAAATGAAGCCTAGAATTGTCTGAGCAGAGGAGGAGGTCCCATCAAAAAGCCTTTGCGGAAGTGCTTGAGTCTAGTTCGAGCAATGGAGGGATATTCAGCTTCAGTGTCCTCTAGGGCACGTGACCGATTGACTGATACCTGATTTCTTGATATGACATTTGAGAGAGCACTGATCAGATAAAGTGTTCGTTAAGGTCGTACCGCATATTGAGTTGTTGCTAGAATATCTTTCGTTGAATGCTTTACATGTCTTAAGTTGATTTGAGAAGCATTAAGTCCGAGATACTTTCTGCCAGTGAGGATAGCAGGAGAATGCTTTTAAGCATCTTCATGCATATGTGTGTCCAATAAGTCTGTGGTTCTGAAGGTGCATAGGTTGCAGTCAGTCCCACTGTCTTCCTAACACAGGAGGAACAGTTAGTTGGTTTGTTAGTTTTTCTCCACCATATGAGCCATGTATAGGTCATTATTGGGATGATAATGGTAAGGTAAGTCTAGTTTGGTGTTAGTCCCCATTTTCTGCCGAGAAGTCTAGAATATAGAGAAGCCTTGGTCATGTTTTCAATGAAGTTTATGATCTAGAGTCACCCCGAGATATTTTGTTTCTCTAGTGACATCCAATTGTGCCTCATTTAGAGTAAGTTTCTGGGGGTGTAAGATTCTCCCTCTTGGTGAATGGTACGATGACTGTCTTTGTTAACTTTTAGCCCTTCCGATTGGCACCAGTGACGTGGAGAATTGTCCAAGCTTGACATAAATGATTCTGCTGCTGAGCATGGAGCATATCCATTTGACTGTCTGCGAGTGAATGCCTTTGGCATCAGCAGCAGTTTCAATGGATTGAAAGGACGTAAGTCAATCGCTCCGAGTATGTCAAAAGATATTTAGGCAGACAGTTGGTGAATAGCTAAAGGCTTCTGCGCAGAGGTTGCGAGTTGTTTCAGGTCAATGCGGTTCAGATCCTATCACAGGCAGGTTGAGAGTGCAATTTCAACTTGAATTGTGAATTGGAAAGAGTATTGATCTAGAGTCGGTCTGTAGGAAAAGAAATTTATTCTTGTTGCTCACTTTGTTCATATGAACCAGACTAGTCCGGAACAGTTTTTGATGAGTGGGATGCATCTTGGTTTGTCGTTCAGGAAGGGATAACTGGAGTATGTGGGAGAGAGGTCGATTCGAAGGTTGTTCCGACTGGGACTGCATAGCTGCTGAACACGTCAGAGAGTTTTCCTCTGCGAAGGAGTGAATTGTATTGCGAGATGGGGTTTGTAGAGTAAGAGAAGCTCAGCGACTCGTGGTTCAGGAGACTAAAGCAATTGAATTTATTTGCGCTTGAAGCTACGCTGAGGATTTTATGGATATGTCCTCCTACGTGGTCGGACTTGAACGATTGTGGGAAGATTTTCAAAGAGGTGCGTAGCCTAATACTTTGTATGAACGAATTGTAGTAATTTCCAATTTCTACACATTTTGTTAAGAAAAAAATTTCGCTTTCAAATAAAAATATTGAAAAAAATTATTTTTTTTAAATTGTGGGCGTGCTTGTGGGCGGATTTTGAAGAATTTTTGGAAATCACTTTTCGTGCTTCCCAGTATCTACATTTCTAAATTTGAAAGATAATCCTCAAGATTTAGGCCGTGAAAATGTCCTTTTTCTCTATATCCTTTAAACCAAGGACACTGAAGAATTTTCAATATCTCTGCCAGATGTACTTTTGTCTGTCCTACAACTTTGTGCTAGAATGTTTTTTCGTATCTCTAACCGTTTTTGAGTAAAAGCTGAATTCTTGAAAAACCAGGACTTCCTCCACTAAAAGTCTCCAAGATGTGCCTATATCCAACTTTTCCCAAAATTTCTTTCACCATCCTACTCACGAATAATAGGAGCATTGAATGTGATACATACCTCTCCTTAAATCCTCGAATTAAGGCGAAAAAGCAAGCAAAACTCACGAAATTGCATGTTTTTCTCGTGCGACACGAATCCACCGAAAAAGTCTCCTGAACTTCTAATAATTTTTCTGCACTTTTTGGCCGTGCGCGTGTCAACTTGTGAAATTTTTGAAAAACGCTTAATTCTCGGGAAATATGGCTAGAATATGATGCAAATAGTTGGATTTAGTTGTTAAATTAATGAATCTGTTGAGTTTTGTCGATATTTTGGCCGCAAATCGCTGGAATCAATGGAAATGTGTGGGTGTTTTATTAAGAGTGATTCATTTACTTTTTTCAATAAAACAACTTGTGTGTAAGGTATCAACCAAATAATAACGCCAAACTAAAGCCTAAATGATGGCATTAAACATGGATTAGAATACTATTCAAAGGTAGTTCGAAAAAACACTCGCGGAAGTGTTTCCTGTCGACCCATTCTTGAATGACTTTTTCCCATTTATCAAGCGATATGCTGGCTATTTGGAGTTCTACATTGGTCCTGGGGATATCTAAAGTCTCTGTTACATCACCATAGACCATGAACGCGACATAGCCCCAGAGAAAAGGCCCACAAGGGTCAAATCTCAGCAAAAATCTAGCCCAATTCTGGAGATAACTCAACTGTTGGGCCAGCTGTGTGCCATGTGGCACATATTCTTCTAGTCATCCTTATCTTCTACCAATTTGTTCCAAGAATAGTGAGTCATATGATGGCGTTCAGACCCTGCTCGTTCATATGGTTCTCTAATGGACACTTCCACTTTCAAACTTGCCTCCGTTTAAACCTAGTTTTCTTGAAAGGAAACGAAACAGAACACCACCCCACGGTGAACCCTGCTGCCCTCCATAGCTGAAACTCACTCACTCACGCATATTCCCCGTCACTAGTAATTTCAATCAACTAATCCCCCTTACCAGTACCACTCCCAGTGCCTTCTGGTC
Organism: Xylota segnis; assembly: GCA_963583995.1. Lineage (NCBI taxonomy): Eukaryota > Metazoa > Arthropoda > Insecta > Diptera > Syrphidae > Xylota > Xylota segnis. The sequence goes on along the minus strand of OY757238.1, from coordinate 8,865,923 downwards.
CTGCGTTGTCCGATTAATCCCTAAAGTACACCTCCCCGGAGTACGAGTCCCCAACGACAACGCACTCACAGTAGCCGCTTGCTTACATGCCTAATCCAACACACAAACAACCGATCCGATTTATTGCCAACATCGACATCGAGGTGACACCCCGGCATTAAATCAAATCAAAGGACCGAACCAACTGGGCTACGCATCCAGCAGAACCACATGTCAATCGCGTTCGGCTAGCAATATGCAATTAACATCCTCAGCCAGTCAGCCCAGGCAGCCAGCCGGCCAATGGATTACTACGTGCACTCTGTGATTTCTCATTTTTTTTATTTTCAATTTATATATTTATTCATGGCGACTTGTTGTTTTTGTTATTTCTAGTTGGCCTATCTCCATCGGTGCCATCGGTACCATCGGCTGGTGCAGCAGTGGCAGCAGCGGCAGCCGCTGCAGGACTCTTTCCCGGGGGCACACCGTCACCGACAACTCTAAGCGCTCTAGTCTCACAACATCGCCTACTGGAGTTATCACGGTTTGGATTGCGTGGCTATGATCTGGCCCAGCATATGCTCACCCAACAAGGTGCTGTCTCGAAATTACTGGGTAAGTGCAGTCCAAGGATTCATAAATTCAATATTGTGGAACCAACTACATACATAGAGAGGGGGAATCCATCTGGATGACAGTGGTTTGTTGAATGGGATTTGTCTTAGGGGCATGGTTGTAGTTTTTTTTTTTTTTTAGCGTTCCCGGTGGACAAATTATAGGCAATTTTCCGGAAGTGCTTGTGGGTTCTTTTTAGTCCTTTGCAAGTGGTAGAGGAATCGTGGGAACGTTCTCACAGTGCTGGAGTATGTTAATGGCTTGTGAGTAGGGGGGCAAGCTGGGATGATAGTCTAGAGTCACTGGAGGGCACTTGTTTGTTCAAGCCTGGTTGTACTATGTATGTCCTTGGAAAGGGTCAATCTGTTTAGAGGCTCGTTGTCTATCGATTGAGACTCAGCTGATGTTGTGGAAGAATCGGTGATCTTGTGGAAGATTGGGTGATCTTGTGGAAGAATCGGTGATCTTATGGAAAATTCGGTAATATTGTGGAAGATTCGGTGATATTGTGGAAGATTCGGTGATATTGTGGAAGATTCGGTGATCTTGTTGGATACCCATTAGTCGTCATGGATATCTGGAGAAGATTCTTCTATATCCGTGGGTAGTTTCCCTGGATTGTTCCTATACTGATTCCTTACAGGCGGATAGTAAGTACATTCTGTACCAATTGCGCGGGTAGGTACTCACTAGCCACTTGCCCACAACTGTTGCACCACGCGATCTCTATGCCCATTCAAGGAGCCATCAGTGCTAATTGAAAAGCTTTCCCCGTAACTAATTATATTCCTAAAGAGCCTCGGTGAACGCAAGCGCAGCTTGCCCATTACATTTGTCCAATTAACCCACTCTCTGTCGGGGAATTTCAGAAATCCCCACAAGAAATACATACCTACCTACCTACCTGGCAGCCACCGCAACACTGTTTCGAATTCCAAGCCCACATCGGCCATAGACGCGCAGTCGCGCAGTCGCACAGACAGTCAGACGAATGGACGGCCGTTTAACTTGCTAAAGAAGCAGTTATTGCAGAAATGCCATCAATGTTCGATTTTAATTAATTTTCACCTCTTA